>JAWDJE010000007.1:53477500-55877500 GCA_035047345.1 Bradypodion ventrale
ACTTAGGCTTCTGGGAATTGAAGACCCCCTGTGGGATGTGGGTCCCATGTTGGAACACTGGCTATAAGGTGTACACTGGGTCTTCTGGTGTTACATCTAAAGCACCAGTTACAAGTGAAATAATTTTAGTCTTTTGTTTGTCATAATCACTCAACCTCAATTAGTAAGTCTCTTGATTTGGTAATCCTTTCAAATTCCTTCTCTTTGGTTCAAGCATTGCCAGGTATTGCAATATCTGCAGACACACTTCTTTTCAAAACAAAAATTTCAAATCAGGTGTGTTATGAGCCAGATGTTAATCAGTTTTGATTTGAAAGTCCCATAAAAGATTTGATTTCTCCAATTTCAACAACTTTTTCACTGCAGTGCTGCAGTGTTTTTATTTTTATTATTTTTGTTTTCTGATATGCTTTTTTCAATTTTTGTGGTCCCACTACTTTTTGGTCACTGGTATGTGATGGGAAAATAGCAGCCTTGCATGCACTAATGCTGAGTAGTAGTGGGATAAAAATTTACGGCCTAATGTGGTTGTATTTTTGCTATTAACTTGACTGCGAACATTCATTTCCCACTTCTGACATTTGAAGCAAGACCCCCCACCCCTTTCCTGGTTATCCTTGGCTTCCATTGGTTTTTCTATAGCTCTCTCTTCCTCGGTTTTTCATCCAAACAACAAACATGGAAGAGACTCCATCTTTCCCCTCGTTTTCTTTTTACTGCAACTACAGAGGATTACTGCAAATAAATATACTGTACCTTTTTCTACTTTAAATGTTTCTAAAGTGATTTTATCATGCAACATATTAGTTTGTGTGCAAAATACTAAAGGAGGAGGGGCTGATCAAACTGAGTTGATGTCTCCAATTTTTTTGTGTTATTTTGTTTTTCCTCACATATTCTGCCAAGTAGAGGGAATAAACTCTCTTTTTTAAATGATGTAATCCATCTTGGGTCCTTTTACAGAGAAAGGCAGAGTAAAACATTTTAAATAAATAAATAACAAAAAAGTAAAGAAATTGCCCCAATTTCTTACTGATATTCCACTGTATGATGATTATGAGGAGGATTAGTTTAACACTGCACTTAAGTATAAACTGCAATAAGGTGTGCTTTTGATCAACTACATATAAGATGCCAAATGTCATCTTTTTCTGCAAGATCTAGTCCCTGTATTATTTGTAACTGAGAGGCAGTATAGAATAGCAATGAGCAAAGGTAGGTAAATTGCTGAATCCTGCAAATATTTCAGATGGCAACTCCCATCATCTCTGGACTTTGGACATACTGGCTATAGATGATATGGAGTTAGAGTCCCTTCCAAAATCTAGAGGACTCCATGCTGCCTGTCCCTGGATTAGTGTGTAACCTAGAACTGGTAAGACCCAAGTACAGATCACCAGTCAGTTGTAAAGTCTGTTAAGTGACATGAGCCAAGCACTTTTTCCTGTCCTATTTCATGTCACAGAATTGCTTTGAGGTGAAAACAAGTTTGGAAAAATTACTTTTCTGGGAAAAGCTTTGATCTGCTAGAAAAAGAGGATACATTTTGTGTGCTTGAGCACACCTATAATAATTATAATTTCATGTCAGAAATTATTCTGGGTTGAAAGGATTTTTGCTGGAGAAACTCCACTCAGGGGATGCCCAAAATGAGGCTCCTTTCATGTCCCCAAGATCTTTTCCCACTGAAGTGGTCCCTATTTATCTACTTGCACTTTCTTGCTTTCAAACGGTTGGCAGGAGTTGGGACAGATGATGGGCACTCAATCCATCATGCAGTACCCAGGTCTTGAACTGCTCTTGCCAGCCTTCCAGCTAACAATGTGAGCTTCTTAACCACTGAGCCACCACAGTCCCAAGTCACACCTAGAGTAGGTCCACTGAAGCAGTGGAGATAAATGAGTCAATACCTGTGTAAATTCCATTGCTTCAAAGGGCCTACTATAGTTGCAACTTACTACACGTAAAGGTCACCCTTGCTCGAAAGCCAGTCATATCTGACTCTATGGTTCAGTGCTCATCTCTGTTTCATAGCCAAAGAACCAGCACTGTCTGTTTCTTCAGACATTTTTGTGGTCATGTGGCAGGCATGACTAGACATCGGAGTGCCACAGAACCTACTACAGTACTGTATTTTGGCCTATAAGAAAAACTAAACTGAAGCAGCATTAACGGCTGCTGTGGGATTTATCTGATATCTGGAAGGTGCAAGCACTATGCAATGCTGCAGTATTTCTTGATACCCAAAGTATGACATTAGTTTAAACATGAGAATCTGAAAGTTGCTTCACACAGGTATAAATCCTAATGGATTTCTTTCTTATCAGTGAGACTGTCAGGGTACACAAAGTCTCCTCGAAGATTGTGGTGTTTTCTAACCACAATCGGTTGTACTCCTGCAATAGTAGCCTTGTGCTGGCTAATCTTTCTCACACTAGGTCAAGTGAAAGGAACTACATAATGAACTCCCAAAGGTGGCTTTACTTTGGCAGTTTCACATTTGGCCTAGAGACAGGAGAAATGAGACTGCCTGTGAAGGATTTACTTTAGATTCTATTAGAAAGTGCAAAGTGTGGCTATTTGGATAAAAGGTCCTGGACTTGCTTTGCCCAGAAAATGTTATTCAGTAGCTGTTGCTCTATTCTATTCTAAGTTACTGGAAAATAGACAAGGATATTGAACTTGATTTTATATACTGATTTTATGGATCTCACTTTCATTTTGTGAGCAGTCCTATTTATATATTTAGCCTGGCCTATCCCACCTCCAAGGAGCTGAACTGAGCCAGCTTTCCCTCTTTGGGTCCAGCAGTACATTCAGTTCCATCTCACAGCTACCTCAGGAACTTAGGAGCAGCACATTCTGTCCTTGGCCATCAGCCAGAGGTCTGATGTGTGTGCATTTATAAATATATGCAAGGAAAGGTTATTTTGTTTAGATTAAAATCCAGAATCCCCCCAGCCAGCATGGTCACTCTAATAGTTACATTTTTTTAAAAAAAACCCTGTTCTTCAGGTGTCTTGACAATCATTCAGTGAAAAACAGTGATATGCGATAAACATTGTAGGTTTTTAAAAAGGAAAGGCAAAGGGGCACCCCCACCGGCAGAGGCAAACACAATGGAACAACACTACTGTGCATGCGCGACACAGGCGCATGTGCAGCAAAGCCAGGACACACTGCTGGGAAAGAAAGCTGTGGCCACAATTAGCGGCCACAGCTCCCTTCAGCGGCACAGTAAAAGAAGAAAATCCAAGCAAGTTCTGCAAGCCTCCCCTTCCCCTGAAACAGGCTAAACACAAAGGCATGCCTCACCGACCCACCTGCCTGTCACCCTTTTTTAGTTCTCCGCCCTACTGGGCCTTGCTTGCATCCCCACCCCCGCCCCCCTCTTTTAACTTTTGGCCCCTCCTTGGCTTGCCCTGGCTGCCTTCTCTGGCTCTTCATCCATGCGGCCCTGGCAAGGGTTGTCCCTCCCACCTGTCGCCTTTCTCCGGGTCTCTGCCAAGGGGTTTTCTGCCTGGTGTGCGAAACAAATGGCCACTGAGGATCTTCAGTGCTGGGTGGAGGCCGGGTTCCTACAGCCACTGCCATGGACGCCAACACCATCACCCTTACGGGGGCAGCCTGGACAAAGAGCCAGACAGGGCAGCCGGGGCAAGCCATGGAAGGGCCGAAAGGTAAAAGAGGGCGGCGGGGTGAGGAGGCAACCAAGTCCCGCATACCAGGCAGAGAACACCGGGAGGAGAACCAGAGAAGGGTGAAAGGCGGCCCCCTTGTGGGGGCCACTGAAACAAAGAGCTGGAGAAGGCAACTGGGGTGAGCCATGGAGGGACTGGAAGGTAAAAGAGGTGGTGGTGGGGGCAAGCAAGGCCCCAACACCTGGCAGAGAACCTGGGTGGACAGCCGGAGAAGGGTGACAGGCTGGTGGGTCGGTGGGCCATGCCTTAGTGTTTATCCTGGTTTGGGGGAAGGGGAGGCTGGCAAAACTATACATACTTTAAAGAAAATAAAAAGCCCGAGCAATGCCGGGTAATCAGCTAGTAAACCATAAAATAGCTGTAATAGGCCACCTACTATAGCAGCTTTGAGTCAAACAGCCCTCCTCCCACACCAAACCTTTGATTAGTATTCCTTCTTGTAACTGAATGAGTCTCAAGACACTTTATAACAGAGAATCATATATATTCATATACACTTCTCTCTCTCTAACACACACACACAATCAGAGAGAGAGAGAGAGATATCAAATCACCTTTACAATATTACCACAAGATTGCTACCAAGATTACCAGCTTTATGTTGATGTGGGGAAATGTAATCTGGGGTTGTCTATATTACACCCCAGTATCATTTCAAAGGGGCATATATGGCTGCTTCCTACCTAATATAGTCTTGACTCTATGCCACATGATGGGAGAGAGGGAGAGACATTAAGTGCTGAGGGTGTTGCTGGGGGAAAAAAAAACAGTACATGTGTTCATGTTGACTCTCAGGGCTGATGACCATGATCTTAGCATTTACACAGGGCCCCTCTTGTGAGCTTCCCTTGTATGTAAGCAGTGTTTTAAGTATCACCATTGATGATACAATACTGATGCATCATTGCTGTGCATTAATAAGTGCACAAACTCATCTGCACCATCTTTCTTCAACTATCTCAGGAAATGTTCTTATTAGTCTTATCCATAAAGCTGAATAAGACCTTCTTTGTTCTTTAAGTACAGATCATTCTATTACACTCACATGTTGCTTGTTCCATGATATTTTTTCCTCCCCAAGAGACTATATTCAATTCAATTCAATTTTTAATTTATACCCCACCCTACTCAGCACAGGCAGACTCAGGGAGGTAATTGGTTTTTCTTTGTAGCTCATTTGGCATCTTCTGGTATCTGACAGCCCCCAAATCCTTGATGAAAAATGGAGTTGGCTAGCCCATTTCTTCTGAAGTGTGTTAGTTTTCTTGAATGTCTGACAGGGAACATTTTTATTCATTTAAATGACTTGGAATAATTGATATACAAGTTCTTTGTGTCTCCAGGGAGCTTTTGCTGAAAGGTTACTACTTTGAAAAGGAAAGCCAATTACAAAATATATTTCAATCTTCCCCTCAATTCCTCTTCTAGTTTTTACAAAGTTGACCTTGTACGTGCGTGCGTGCATGTGTGTGTTCTTATTTACCAATCTGCCTTCCACAGCTGATTTCGTACAGCTTATTTTGCATTACAGTGACTAGTTATACAATTTGCCTGTTCAGCACTGATAAACACACCTGTGCTCCATTGGATTTTGGTAATTAAAGGCTCCCCCCTTCCTGCCCTGAGACTTCCAAAGGATTTCCAAGGCCAAAAAAAAAAAAATATCAGGGAGCCTCAGAAAACTGAGGGATACAAAGCATTTAATTAACTTAAATCAAATTTTGCTGCTACCAGTTGATGACATCATCTGCTTCCACTACATAAAGTTACACAAGCAGAACATTTACTATTGTACATTTATATCTGAATGTGTGTTTAAGGGCTTTAAAGACTCCACACCTGAAACTGTTTCCCTTGTATTGTAGGTCTCCTGCCTTGGGCAATGAAGGCATTTGGGGTTTTTGTTCCTGACCCATTTTGCTTCAAGTAGAAATTGGCATGCTTTATGTTCCCTATAAATAACTCCTGTTCTGGCACAGTGTTTTGTGAATGAAACTCAGCAGTGTATACTTTGTAACACTCTGTCTTAGGCTGCATTTGTATTACTGTTGTTGCCATTGTGTTGTGTGAAAAATACCACATTTTTGTTAAGTTCATTGTGTCTGCAATTCTGCTTCCAATCCCACATCAATGGTACCAATCTTGGGTTTTATGGGCCAATCTTCTTTAAAAGAATAGTTTGCGTACTCATTGTGTCATCCATTGATCTTAGTTTGTGACTTAGTAGCAGCTGCAACTGCCCAATATGCCATTTTCACTCACGGGCTTTGCACACCTTATGTAATCACTTGATAATTGTTTCTGTGGAAATTTAAGTGAAAGAAGAGATCATTTTGTAATGCAAGCACACATGGTGGCCAGCACACGTTGTTGTAATGTGTGACAATGCAAACCTGGCTGAAGGTATAGGCATTTCACCGCTGCAGTGCTTCACTTACTATAGAGTAATGAACAAAGCAGGGCTTACTTCTCAGCAAACATGAAAGGACTGTGATGTTAAGCTTCATATGCTTGTGGCCTGCTCAATGTGCAGCTAGGATGGCTACAGGCATCATAAATGCAAAGAGTAGGTTGAACTGCTGTAAGCATGTGATTTACCATTTCAGTTTGAGAATGATGGTACAAATTAGAACTGACCATATTTTAAAACCAAAACTAAAGGTACTGAATTACTTAAAAGTAATAGCTACCAAGACAAGTAGGGCAGTTTTGGTTCTTATCAAAAGGTGAGTGTGCAGGGTTATTTTTGGGAGACTGCATACACTGTTCAGCTGACCGGACAGTTCAGTTCAAAGGTTGAGTTTTCAAATCTCAATTGTGTTTCTGCACAATTGGAAAAGTAGCACAATTCCAGAGTGCCTCAGAAGAAGTAAAAACTGTCATCAGAAATCCTACCTGCTTCATTTATCACTTCTGAGGAATCACTTACCATATTTGCTGGCATATAAGACCCACTCCCCCCTTAAAATACACTGGGAAAATGGAGTGTGTCTTGAATTGTATAAAGTGGCCTATAGTGGGGTATTTTGTCTTATACTCCAATGCATCTTATATGCTGGCAAATATGGTATATATGTATATTAACAGTTCTGATCCCATTGACTTCAATTACCAAATTTCTGGATGGAAGCATAAAAAAGGGTCCACCAGTTCAGTCAGACACAGAAGAAGATATGTTTCTTGGTTGGCTCCCACAGTGGAGACAAATGCCACATTATTCCTGAAGAGTATCTAGTATTAAGATTAATAGCTAAAACAGTAATGAACAACAAACGCTATGAGACAAAACTGGGACTATATGTTCTAAAGAAGCACCATCAATCTAAATGGAAGAGCAAAATGTTCTCCATCGGCTTTTTCTCCTAGACCAGGAAATCTATAAAGAACCTGTCCATTGCTTTGGAAATGGGATATTTTTAATTACAAACGACAAAATATCTAATTTCATTGTTTTTATACATTTTTTGATATTTTTGAGGCCAAATATCACAATTGTCTCAATATAAAAATATTCCCTTAATATTTGAAATAATTGGATTCTTTTAAGAGTTACGTTGCATCTACGCTTAAAATAGAAAGGTCACATCAAACCATGAAAGTCTGTGCTCGTTGTATATTGTGGTATCAGTAAGAGAATCCAATCATGTTTGTGTGACTATGGACAGTAGATACAGGATGAGAATTATGAGTGGACAGTAAATTACAATGTTTTCTGGATGCTGTAAGCACTGTTGCATTACTGTCTTTGCTTTATGTAGCCTGTGTTCCACTTTCCATCCCTGTCCACTTTGCTTATTTGGCAGTTACATGTTATCACTATATATTATGGTGTTTAGTGGCTAAGTGAATGTGTGTCATACCTTATAATCCAGGACGTTGGCACCACCCATTTAGCTAACTTTCTGGCTTGCAAAGAGTTACTGAATAAGCAGAAGAAGGTGGCTAGTGATTTATTGCCTGGCTAAAAGAAAAACACTTGGCTTTTCCATTTATTTGCCCTAAGCAGATTTGCATCTCTTTGTCCAAATGTGCACATATGAAACATGCTGAACCCTAGAATCTCTTTAAAGGCTGATTCCAAACAAGGACTAAAATATACACTGCATGACAGTCATGCACCACAAAACAAGCTCAGTTGCTTCAAAGTAAGGATTTGCTAGCCAGTCAGCCAGTATACCAGACAATCTCTGTTATTTATACAAAGTTGCTTATGTATTAATAGATAATGCAATATAGGGAGTGAGGCTACTGCATTAAGTAAACCTTGAAGTATGAGACACTTTCATTAAACAGATGCTTGCTAGTTTACTTTCAAATCATCATTCATTCATTCTTTCCTTTCCCCTCCCCTCTCTCCTTCCACCTACATTTACATGGTTTCTATTATGCTAACTGAGATTGGTGTCATATTTATGGAAGCACTAACAGCTTGGGCATCAGAAAAAGGAAATACGTAACACAATTAGGTCTACCTACCTCAGCGGTGAACCTTTTGGCGTTGCAATGCCATAGCCTTTGGAATCCAAGTTACCTCCCACCTTCATGGTGTCACAGGGCTTTCTCTGCTCAATGTACTCATTCATGGTAGACTCTAGCAGGTAGGCATACTTTCCTTTGGATCTCCTCACACGCTTCATCCCCTCTTCTGTTGTCGGCACGAAAACAGAGGGCTCAGCTGACTTCATGTACGTCCACATCTTCTCAAAAACCGCTATTTTAGATCTCTGTCCAGAATAGCATAAATCCACTGCTCTTAGCACGTGTTAATACACAGAGCAGAGATTCATACACCAAGGAAGACACACATTTGCTGGCCTGTGTGCCTACACGTGGCATAGACAAAGAGAGGAAAGCACTCAAGGCTGAGTGGGCTGGGCTTGTAGAGGTGAGCAGCCTCCACACAATCTCTGTCAATAGTCACCTAGGCTTATGGAGAAAGGTTTTGCATGAGCTGGGGCCAGCCTTGTGTGCTTCTGCAGTAATTACTGCAACTGCAGTGATACATTTTATGGAACATGAACATTTGAAAAGAATCGAGATGAGACAAAGGCAGAGGTTTATGGCAGTTCCTTTGTTTGGAACTAAGGTGCCCAGAATTCCCCAGCCAGCAGAAATGCCAAACTCTAAATACAGATGATTAAGCTGAATACTAGAAATTTGGCTGAAAATCCCACCACCTTTCCTAAATACTAGCCCTGGGACAGAATCACAAGGGAGTGGCAGAGTATTTGATATATGCAGGTAAGAGGTTTGTGATTCAATGCTTAGAACTTCTAGCATGGTGTTCAGATAAGGAAAGACCTCTGGGAAGATACTGTCCACCAAACTAGACAGCATTCAAAATGGTGTGACTCATGTGACCAACAGCAAAAGCAGTTGAACCAAACTATTTTAAATGTGCTCCAGAAATGCGGCAGGAGATCTGGAAAAAGCATTAGAGGGAAGTGAGAAGCATGGTACATAAGAGCATTGAAAGAAAACATGTTTTTCAAGCTCTTACCTTGTAATACATCAGTGTATTTACATATGGTAAATGGTGCCATTAAATTGTAGAGCTAACCAAGCACTTATTATTCTCTAAATCTCTGCTGAAAGTCACAGGGTAATTACTTTTGATGCTGCTAAGTGTAATTACTCTGTATTCTGTGGAAGCATATAATTACTCCATGTTTCTAGGGTATTTATGGTCCTGGCAAAACCTTATATGTGCTGCATTTTCTAGGATATTCTGATATTTTTGCTCTGTTTTTGAAGCCAGAAGTAAGTTTGCTTACCTTGAAGAATTCTTTAGTAGAACCTGCATCCAGAGTCCCATAAGCAATCTCTGTTTGCTTGGCTAAGTCTTCTGCACTCTCTATAGGAGACACCATTCTCTCTACTGTCAGGAAAGCAGCTAAATTGGCTGTGTATGAAGAGATGATGATTAGGGTGAAAAACCACCAGACTCCACCAACTATTCGTCCAGATAGAGATCTGCAGGGGGGTGGGGTGGAAAAAGGATAGAAACAATAAAAATAAATGAAAAATTACAGAGTGCAGACAAGAGAACATTTCTAGTTGATGACATATGGCCCTCTGGATCTTGTTTGATTGCAATTTGACTCATCCCTTCCCATCAGGTATATTGGCTAGTGCTGATGGGATACAGGATTAATCTTAGAGTGGGACAGTTAATTAATGCCACCTTTTTATCTTGCCATCAAAGTTTCTGCATGAGATGTGCCTTACAAGTGATGTACGTGGCGTTTACTATTCTGTACTACCTGTGCTACACAACAAAGGGATTGGGTGTAATAGCTAACTCTCTCAGCAAACTACTTCCACATGTTTTCCAGAGGTACCAATGTATGCCTGTTACAGCAGTGTTGGGACAAATTACATGGTAATCTTCCATTTGTATAAAGAAAGACTTCAGGCAAGTGGTCGACACTTGAAGTATCAATAATGGATACAAGGAAAAAATAAAGATAAACTTTACTCAGTTATTCTATGGCCACTGAAGTCAGATGACTATGAAGATGAACCACACTGAATTGGCCGAGGCCGAGTGGGCTGTATAGAAATCGAACAAATAAAATAAAATAAAATAAAATAAAATAAAATAGTCACATTAATATTGAAGAACTGGAGGGTTAGAATTCCCAAATAAGACATGAAGGCGATCCCTTAAAATCTAGATTGAGAGTTCATGTATCCTGTTGTCAATGTACAAAAGAATCTGGGTCACATCACATAGGTTTTGGTTTTAGAATCACTAAGAAGTAAAATCATGACAGGTAATCTGTCCATTGGAAGTGGATTAGTGATGCTGAGAAAAACTGCTGATGCATCCCTCATATATAGCACTAACTTTTCATCCAGGGGATGGTGGAAGCAGAGCTTTGTAATGTTACATTTGTAGACAATGTGCCCCAGCTCATGCTGGCTGAGAGATTCTAGGAGTTGGTCCAAAACATAACATTTTGCTCAGATTAAAAGAATGAATCCCCTACAAATATTCATCTCAAAATTAGTACCAAGACAGTTCTAGCTATGAAAAGGTGAATGTAATTTTCAGACAGGAAAAAATGCAAATACACTTAGCTTCTCTGCCATCTTATCACTGCAATGTCGATGAATTAAAGGATTAACTGGCTCCATTTCCAAAGAATTCTTCTGAACTAATATGTATCATTTAGCAATTTGAAAATCACAAACTGTTTCAGCTACTCCAGCTGAATCTAGTGGAAGAATCACAAGATAACTTAACCACTGTACCAATTATCTAGGTCAATATGAAAGCCAAATATAATATTTAAAGAATACAACTTTGCAATATTTATTTATCTATCTACCTATCTATTACATTTATATAGCATCCATCTGGGGAGGAAATTCCCACTACTTTACAGATGGATGGGCCAAAGGTAGTTCTACCATATGTTGCCCGCCCTTGCAGCTCTATGCTTCAAATAGATTGCCCAACATAAAAATAAATATTTGTTGCATCCGGCCCTTATACGCATTCATCCAGACAACGATGAACAGAACAACAACATCTTTCAAGTTACGCTTACAAAGTGCTCCGGACATAAGATGGCTATACGAATCCCATGAAATCAGTCCCTCCGGAATCTGCCGTAGAAGAGGCAATGCCTAAGCTACACTAGAAGTGGTAGCATGTGGAGGAGACCCAGGCTTAGCTCATCACTGGCTACTTGTGTGGTAGTATAGATCCGGTCCAGCCCCACCCTTGTTTATCTGTGGGGCTTATATAGTGTCTCCCCGGTGGTGGCTCCTTGATACAAAGTAGCAGCCCGCCGGACAACCATAACCAACCAATCATAACACGATATATATGTATTAACCAATGAGGAACAGGATCCAAAACTGTAACCAATCACAGAACTCTGAATAGCATAATGAGCACGCTCAGAAAGGGAGATTTCGCAACAACTTTAGCTCCTTTCTCTTAGCCAACTTTAACTGCCACTTTCTCTTTGCAAGGCGCTGCCCGCGCAACTTGCAATTCTGCCTTAATACACAACAATATTACAATTAGATCTTTTTAAAGATATCATTCATGATGTCATGCCACCCATGTAAAAATGAGTTGCTATAGGGAGATAGCTTGTAGCTTCTCTTTATAAGGAAGTTCCATTCACTAAGTGATAGTTGTTTCCAGGTAAATGTATACAAAATTGGAACTCCAGTGATGCTAAGAGTTCCAGCTTTCCCAAAATGGCTTTCTACACACCTCACCCTACCTGCGTGGCTAAAAACTACACTGTAAAACTGGATTTTCACAGCATGCTAAGTGCAGATGACTGAACATAACTCTCCCAAAATATGAGTCAGTGAGAGAGATGTATATTATCTTCAATTCACCTGTTTCCCCTCCCGTAATAGGATTTCCTCATAAATATATGCCTCAGAAATTGAGACTTGCAAACTAAGCCCATGTTTATCTTTCCATAACCAATTACAGGCTGTAGAAATGTTTTCTCATTTCTTAATACATGCTACAGATTTAGAACTGGCATGGCCTTTGTTAAAGTAAAGCCTAAGTACATCTGTGAAGACGGTGATGAAGCAGCAGTAGAAGAAAGTAGAAGTGCAGAAGCATTACTTACACACACAGTCTGGTCAATTTCTTTATTGCCATGTACATATCTAGCAATTGAAGGAGTAAGATGCCATGACATAAATTGTTTGTTCTCTACTCGCATACTCTGTAGCATGACGTGAGTCAAAACATGTAACCTGTAGTGTGAAAGATACATAATCTACAGTGCTTGAGGCACCACTCCAAGTCACTTCCTTGTGAATTCCTTTATTCTGCAGAACAAACTAAAGCAAACATCCTTGCTATATCTATCTTGTTTCTCTTCCACCTGGCATGACCTGCCGAGGTGTATGGCTCCATGTACCTCCCCTCGGTCCAGCTGGTTGGCGGGGGAGTGAGAACAGCTGAGGACAACCTGCACCCTCAAAAGCGCTGCGACCACCACCGACACAGAGGCTCCGTGTTCCTCCGCTCGGCCCGGCCGGTTGGCGGGGGAGTGAGAACAGGTGAGGGTGACCTGCGCCCTCAAAAGCACCACCACCAACACTGAGGCTCCATGTTCCTCCCCTTGGCCTGGTCAGTTGGCGGGGGAGTGAGAACAGCTGAGGACAACCCGCGCCCTCAAAAGCACCACCACCACCACCACCACCACCAATGCTGAGGCACTGTGTTCCTCCCCCCAGCCCGGCCGGTTGGCGGAGGAGTGAGAACAGGTGAGGGCAACCTGCGCCCTCAAAAGCACCACCGCCACCACCAACGCTGAGGCTCCATGCTGGGCGGAGAGGTTCCGCAGCGATGGACATTCCGGGACTCCCGCTTTCCCCCTCTTTCGGCTGGTAGGGCCAGAGGGGAGAGTGACCTCAGTTGCTTGAGGGTGTCGGGCACCTCCAAAAGCTTACACCACTGTTGTGGCTATGTTTGCCCGGAGACTGACCAGCAGCATCTCAGGCTTCTTCCCCTGGTGTGTTTGGCCATGGGGGAGTGGGGAGCAGTTGAGTGTGGTGTTAGGGCTTATAAGAACTCTTGTCATGGACGCCGCTGTTGTCTTGGGACATGACCTGGACTCCATCCGCAACATTGAGCTGGGTCTCCATTTGTTAGCGTTGCGTCCCGGGGCTCCGCTGGTAGCGTCGAGCCCAGGCTCTGCTTAGGATTTGGACCTTTGTTACTGTTGGCCATTGATATTTCAATGCTAAATTGTGTATCATATGTACAAATTGTATTCTTCCTATGATTGATATGTATTGTTTGAATTTATATTTTGTAAACTGTATTCTGTATTTTGTATTCTGTAAACCGCTTTGAGTTCCCTTAGGGGAAGTAAAGCGGTATAGAAATCTAAGTATAAATAAATATAAATAAATATTTTTTTTGCAACAGAAAGACCACCCGGATGAGACAACCTCAAAAACTCAGGGTCTGACTTAGCAATGAACCACTTATGATAGGGCATGCATAGCCTGGTTTTGTCTGCTGTTGCTTTTGCTCTGGTGCTGAATGGAAGTCTGATGTATAAGAGGTTGCCTTTAGCAAAAGAGAGATTCATGGACAACAAGGCCTTTGAGAGCACTCAACTCAGCTGAGAAGTACATGTATGTGCTTTGCTTTCATTTTGTTTGTTCCCTTTCAGGGTTTTGTGACCTTGTGTCCATTTGTTTTTTGGAAATGGGAGAGGGAGCATCTTTTCTCACAGGAGAAGCAGAACACCCATTAGGATGTATGCTTTAGAATTTTAAGAAACATAGTGTTGGTTGGAACTTGACATTCAATTTGCTCATGTTTTATGAATCTGAATGAACTACTTTTATTACTGGGCAGCCCAAGCAAGACACAATGTTGCCATTGCCTGGGCTACCAGCTTGGAAACTACTGAACAGTAAAGATAAAGGTCATCCTTGCTTGAAAACCAGTCATATCCGACTCTAGGGTTCAGTCCTCATCTCTGCTTATAGCCAGAGAGCCAGTGCTGTCTGTGTCTGCAGATGTTTCCATGGACATGTGGCAGGCATGACTAGACACTGGAGCGCATGGAACATTGTTTACCTTCACAAAGAAGTGTTACCTATTTATATACTTGCAATTTCTTGCTTTCAAACTGCTAGGTTGGCAGGATCTGGGTCAGAGACGGGAGCTCACTCCATTGTGCAGCACTCGGGTCTCAAACTGCTGACCTGCAGTTCAGCATCTTAATCACTAAGCCATCGCTGTCCCAAACTGGGGTATTAGGATCAGTTAAAATATGTACAGATTTGGATAGGCGTGTTGGTAGGCAATCCTTCCTGGTTATAAAAGTGCCAGGCTAATTTATGTAAAGTCATGATGACAAAATCCCTAGAAAACATAGTGTCCCCCGCCCCAGCTCTCTGAATCAGATTCTGAACAGCCCCCTTGCAACCCAATTGTTAATTACAGGTGGACTGTGCCTCTTATAGGAACACAGGCACCTCAATCCATCTCTATCAGATTAAGCATAGCAAAGGGATTGAACTGGGGGTAATATTTTTTGCCATTTCCTACTCCTATTTTCCTGAGTTTATCAGATTTCTTGATTGGTTGTGTGTCTGGTACAAATAAGTCTATTTGGATAGTGAGTCCTTTTTGTGACCTGACTTCCAATATTGATGAAGTGCATGAAAATTCTGAAGGAAACAGCAGTAGCAATAGAAATCACACTTACATATGGTCCCATTGCACTTAGTGCACTCTTTGGGTGGTTCAAAAGTTAATTAGCATTACAATTTTGTGAGTAATTTGAAATAATTTGTGGTATGTGTAGAGGAATGAAAGTGTGGTGTTAATAAGTTGTTTTATCAGCCAGAAATCTCAGGTTCTGAGCAGATTGCTGCATTAAGCAGCTCATAAATAAATTCTGTCTATACTTCCTTCCTTTCCCCATTTCTATTCTTTTCTGTATTTTGTGAGTTGTTAAATAAAAGAATGTAAAATGCAAGAGATATTGGTAAAGGCTTGAGAGGATATTTCACATAGTAGGAAAGGAGAGAAATGATAAAGAAACAGGTTCATACATTAATTATGAGCAGATTAAACATATGGGGCCTGTATTATTCCAATCCAGACAATCAGAGGAAGACACAGTAAACTAAACTGAAGATTCTGCGTTTTTTACACAATCACTATCTCCCTTGAATTCAATGCAATCTGAACTCGTAGTAGTAGTAGTAGTAGTAGTAGTAGTAATGAGCATAAGAGGGTTACGTGCAGACTGCTACAACTGGTGATGCCAACATTCAGACTGGCTTTTGCTATGTAAAGCAGTGTATCCTTTTTCCTGCTGGCAATGCAGGGATGATTTTGTGAAAATTATCAGGCTATTTCCTGGCTTTTTGAATGGTGGATTCAAAAGTGCAATATCCCACATTTATTAACTGGAGCAATTTTTAAATGAACTGAATTATTATTATTATTATTATTATTATTATTATTATTATTATTATTATTATTATTATTATTATTATTATTATTATTATTATTATTGTTGTTGTTGTTGTTGTTGTTGTTGTTGTTGTTGTTGTTGTTGTTGTTGTTGTTGTTGTTGTTGTTGTTATTAAACAGCTCAAAATATATGTTACCAATAGGGTAGCCACTTAGAAATTTGATAGATGCAAAATTAAAAATGATCTTTTTAAAACAGAAACCTGCTGATTACATGATAATCACAAAGGCAATGCGAGTTATATTCTGGATTATCTTTCACAAACTTGGCTGTTAAATTAATTTTGCAGTTACATGAATGGTCTTGCAAGAGGCAGTCTTCAATCATGCCTGGCCCTTACATAACCAGACAAAAATTACAATTTCAAAGCTTTTGAGGAATTTTGTTTGATTCAACACATCTGGTTGCCATTGGCGCTTGAGACTAACATTGTGTGAATTAATGCTTGTATGTATAAGTAAAGGTAAAGGTTTCCCTTGCTCGAAAGCCAGTCGTATCCGACTCTAGGGTGCAGTGCTCATCTCTGTTTCTAAGCCGAAGAGCCAGTGCTGTCTGCTTCTGCAGACATTTCCGTGGTCATATGGCAGGCATGACTAGACACCGGAGCGCACGGAACAATGTTACCTTCCCACCGAAGTGGTCCCTATTTATCGACTTGCAATTTCTTGCTTTCGAACTGCTAGGTTGGCAGGAGCTGGGATGAAGACGGGAGCTCATTTCCGTCCTGCAGTACTCGGGAATCGAACTGCTGACCTTCCGCTTCCCAGTCAGCGTCTTAGTGACTTGAGCCACTGCAATACATAAGTACATGCTACAAATACACATGTCACAATTACTGCCGCCACCACTATCATAACTAACACCATGAAGAACAGCGGCACCTCACTGATATTTAAGCATTTCCTCCTTGGAGGTTTCATCTATACCTACCATGTGTGTGCGGAAAGCGTTTCCACACCCATCCAGCCCATCCCATAATGCGCCATGCACACCTATCTTTTGTCCTTGACACCATCACCGTGAGGGTCCAGGAGCCGAGGAAGGGGCATTTGCCCCACGAACATGGAAAAACAAAAAACTATGAGTCCCAGTGTCCTCCGCACCGTGGCACGCCTCAGCCAATCAGGCAGGAGGACACGAGCGCAGAGGAGGTGGGACAGGCAGTGTGCATGAAGGAAAAAAAGTCTGACTCACACGCACAATACTGCTCAGGGCCCTGCCTTACCGAGGCAGACAGAGCCCAGGCTGAGGGAACGGTCTGGCCCCATTTCGCCCTCATCGCCGACGCCAGGGGCAGGGCAAGGCGCACCGCGAAGGCCTCTGGACAAAACTCAATGGAGGAGGCTGGCAGACCAGAGAAGGAAGAACCAGCAAGGAAACGCAGTGCGACAGCACACACCCAAGCGCTCTCGCCCCACCCACACCCCCACCACAAATGAAAAAACGGGGACTAAGGTAAGAAGAGGGCCCAAGTGACCCGACTGGCGAAGCCGGGTAGCAATGCTAGTTACTGATAAAATAACACACTACTTTTCTCTGCTTACAGTTATATTGAAGTTTTCTTGTACAACTGCCAGTTTCCTCAACATCTCCTGTGTCTTACATGAGTAATCTCAGGGTGTATCTTTTTACATGGAGTATTAGGTGGCTTCCGTAACTCATGAGACAAGGATTATTTGTTTTGTTGTAATGAGAGATGATGCACTACTGTTTGTTCATTAGGGAATAAGCATTGTTATTTCATATCAGGACCCCCAAAAGGGCTGTGTCATAAATCTTGACATTTAGATTTCTGCATTTGACCTTTGGAAGTATTCCCTTTCATTGACACAGAGGGAGGTTGGAAGAGGTGGCCCTCTCCCCCACATCCACAGAATCAGATCTATGAAAGCAATAAATGGAGATGACAGTTGTGTTGCGAGTAAACAAAAATAACTCTTTTGATGAAGTTACCCAATCGGGTCCCCTATGTTATTATGCTTTTTCATGTTTCTTTTCAAGACGATCATAAGCAGAAAGCAAATAGATGTAGTTGCCATCTAACACCCTCCTCTTTTTTAAGAAGAATATCATAAGTAAAGCTTCTTTATTGTGAGTGGTGGGGGAGAAGCAGTGTACATTGGTTCTAGTTCAGAACAATGTCCCATGTGCTTCTTTTTAAGTAAGGAAAACTAATATGGTCAGCTTTGTGTTACATAATTAAAATAACATATAGTAAAAATGATGAAGAGCACCTTGAAGACCAACACATATTTGGCCTAAGCACTCATGGATGCAACCCACCTCTTCAGATGCACAGAACTCTGTTATTTTTGCTACAACAGGCTAACATGGCTGCCTCCATGGGAAAAAAAAAATATAATGAGCAGGTTGACTCAAAGCCTGACTGCTAAGGATGAGTACAAATTTCTATTGGTCAATTGTGCACGTAGCTATTTCATGAAACTGGCTATCGTATCGCTTGGCCTAGCAGCCAGTTTTCATGTTTTATTAACACTGTGTTGGCTGGAGAGCTTCATGAAATTGGTATGTAGCTGCAGAGTAAGAGGCTGGGAATTTGCTTCCCATCTGTACTTCCCAAGGAAAGAGCCAACCAGCATAGACTTAAGCAAGCTGCATAGCCCCAGAAAGCCTCCAGAAAAAGGGAATGGCAAACCACTCTTGAGTATCTAGACCTAGGAAATTCTGGATAATTTCTTTATAGCACTTAAAAAACAACAACCATGAGCGTGATTTGATGGCACATTTATTTGTCTTTCTGAAGGTCCATGGTATCTGCATAATTCTCCTACAACTGGGGTTCCCAACTGTTTCAAGCTGGGGGCCAGGTCATGCTCTCTCAGTCAGCTTTGAGGGATGGATGGCCATTTTGCACTGCCTGCATGATGGGAGGGGGGGGTGTCATTTTGTCCCAACAGCTTCAAAGGGGTGGCATTTTATTTCTCAAATGCCCTTGGAGGGGTGGGGTGAGAGCTTAGGTTGGGAACCCCCATCCTAAAACATGATTAATTTTTCCCTTTCCGTTTTTTTCATTGCATAGGCTACAAATCCATACATGACAAACAAGAATGCCATATTATGAGTTTTCAAACTTATGTTACCTGAAAAACTGCTATTACCCTTTTTTCTGTCACAGAAGCTGTACCAACAGAGCACAGTGGAGACTTGCAAATCACTGGAGATGCTTCACTAAAATCAAAAAGCTCTTCCACTGCCAGAACCCCACCCCCCTTCCCCAGGAACCACCAAGGCTTGAATTTCAGGCAAGGAAATTAAGTTTCAATAGCTCAAATGAAGCAGCTCCCTGGTGGCTCAATGGGTAAAAGCACTGTGCTTGGAGACTTGAAAGGACAGGGTTCAATTCCCTGAGAGCAGCACAATAGGGGACATGAAAGGAGCCTCATTTGGGCATACTCTGCAAAAATCCTTTCAACCCAGAGTAATCTCTGACATAAAAACACACATAGCTCATTTGTTGTTAGGGGGAGGGAATATGAGGTTATATGAGTGGAGAGTGTAAGGAAATGATCTTGAAGTATGAAAGCCAGAGTTGGGTCTGGGAAAGTGTACACCTGTTATAAGTGGGTGGAGAGAAAGAGAAGTCTTTCTTCTCAAATGAGACTTGTGGGAAGCAAACACAGATCAGGGTGACACAAGTGACCAGCTGCAAGGCAAAAAGTCCTGTGTGACTGGAAGTTTGACCATATAAGTCTGTTTTGTTAAATCTATGTCAGTTTGACAATGAGCATAAACCAAATAACATTGAAGAATGAAATCATTTTATAAATTAGTGATGTCTAGTTGGAAGCATTGGTGCCTGGCCAGGTTACCCTGCTATGGTAATAGAGTAGACCATACTGCCAGTGTCAGGCGATGGTTAACTAACCTATCCAGCCCAGTGATTCCTATGGAAAAGCTCTTATTGAAGTTTGGCACAGAAAATCCACTCTATGACATCTACCCTGTTCCTAAGTTTCATGCGACTGTGTGAAACTACTCCAAATGTACATCTTTTACATGTCTTATTCAAGCACTGGGTCACATTATGTTTTGCTTGCGGGAGCTACCTTGCTACCTAAAGTGAGGAGACCTGTGCATTTTTAAAGTTTTAGCCATTTTCTTGTTCACTGAGGAGTTGCCCACTGCTTAAGTCAGAGCTGTAAATTGCATGCCCTTCTCACCCAAATTCAGGGACTTAATATTTAAACAAGTGGTTCACAACATTTTGTGGCCATGCCCCTAAGCATCTCTAAAATCCTGACCCTCTCCCCCCCCCCACATATAATTCTTATTATTAAAAAAGTCAACTCCTATTCATGTGGAGGGAGCTTAAAAGGCCATTAACTTAATCTAAACAAGCTTCCAAAGAAATTACTGAATCTTGAATTCCCCCCCCCCTCTTAAAAATCAAATTGCTTGGAACTGCTACCTCTTTCATGACATATAGGGCATTAGGGCAGGGAAAGGTCAAATGGCTACTTTGCAGTTAGAAGTGATAAATCATTGTTTCTCCACAGGCTCATTCTTCTAAGATACCATATTTTACAATCAACATGTAAATCAGGAGTTCCCAACCTAAGGCCCATGGGCCGGATCTGGCCTGTGGCATCATTTCATGTGGCCTCCACTCCTCCAAGGGCATTTGAGAAACAAAATGGCCACTCCTTTGAAGCTGTTGGGACAAAACAACCACCCCCATCGTGCAGGCAGGGCAAAATGGCCATCCGGCCCTCAAAGCTGACTGAGAGAGCATGATCTGGCCCTCAGCTTAAAAAGGTTGGGAACCCCTGATGTAACTGAATACCACTCCTTATCTCTTAGTAATAATATCTAATATATTTAATATATATTTAATCACCAAACAAAAGAAAGCTCATTTGTCCCTCATTGTACTGGGAAACCTCATTGGAGGATAATCAGATGCCCTTTATAAAAGAGAATAAGGCAGTTCTGCTTTTTATTACAAGGCTGCCATCTCTGTTGTCTCTGCTGTTGGAATGAGCTACTGTATTTTCCTGTCTTGCTCAGGACCATCTGCTTTGATGCCAAAAGCAGCAGCTCTTCAGATACCCACTTCTTAAAAATCACCTCCTACCTGGTCCTTTAAATCAGACATGCCAGGAAGTTTTCTGCATGCCGTCTATGTACTGTAAAAAGGAGCTGTCTCGCTTCACTAAACCAAGCCTAACGATTTAATCAATGTCCTTTATTGTTCCATGAATGTTTAACATTATAAAAACTTCTGAAAATAGTTGTATGTTTGTCCTGAGAGATCTCCACAAAGATAAGAATGAGAAACACATTATTTTGAACAAATACTACTGATTTTTCTACTTGAATAACGAGGTTTAAGAACTAGAAACATGAACTGGCTTAAACTGTCACACATATAACAACATAAGAACAGCCTTGCTGGACCAGGCCACAGCCCATCCAGTCCAGCATTCTGTCTCACACAGTGGCTCACCATTTCCTTCAGGGTATTCCCAAGCAGATGCCTTCACCTGCTTAGGATGCCCTGGAAATGGCATTGAGAGATATCCTGCCCATCCCTCCAACCCGGAGGTTGTCCTTAGGTATCCATAATTATAGCCATTGATACCCTTGTCCTCCATGAACTTGTCTAATCCTTTCTTAAAGCTGTCAAGACTGACAGCTGTCACCACTTCTTCTGGCAGGGAGTTCCATAGACCAGTAATCCTCTGGGTGAAAAAGTTTATGTTTATATTTATGTTTATAGAATTTATACCCCGTACTTTCTCTTATTTGTTTGAGAACTAGTACCCAAAGGTTTCATGGAGTGTCCCCTAGTTCTAGTCTTGTGTGATAGGGAAAACAGTTTTTCCTTATCTACTTTGTCCACACCGTGCATGATTTTATAAACTTCAATCAGGTCACCTCTTAGTTGCCATTGTTCAAGAGTGAAGAGGCCCAACCGTTGCAGCCTCAGATGGTAAGGAAGGTGTTCCAGTCCCCTAATCATTCTGGTTGCCCTCCTTTAGTGTCTTGCACGGAAGACAAAGAAGGAGTCGCAGGAAGGACTAACACAGATTTATTCAGTGATGCTCAGCACGAACATGAGGTAATGGGGCAGATACATCTCATTATATACCATAACACAATACATTTGAATCTTGTTGCACGGTAGCTCATTGGCTGCTACCGGCGTGGCCTCGCCCAGGTCACGTCTCTCTTCTGCAGTTGTTTTCTCTTCTGCAGTTGTTTTCTGTAGCTCCTGATCATGTGGGGAATTTCCCGCGGCTGTTTGTGATTTGGCCAATGTGGACCATGTGAGACTGAACGCTCGCAGCTGCCCTCTATGGGCGGCTTGCTCGCGTTCCTTAACAGCTGAGATACATTGTGATTGTGGACTGGTTACATTCATATATTTAAAGTAACATTGTACATGCATACATAACACCTCCTCTGCACTTTTTCCAGCTCCATAATATCCTTCTGGAGGTATGGCGACCAGAACTGTACACAGTATTCCAGATGGGGCCTCACCATAGATCTATAAAGAGGCAAGATGAAACTTGCTGACTTATTTTCTATACCCTTCCTAATGATCCCTAGCATTGTGTTTGCTTTTTTCACTGCTGAGGCACCAGGTCCCTTTCCTGGTTTGTCGCAGAGAGTTCAGACCCCATCAGTTTATAAATGTAATTGGGGTTTTTTGCCCCAACGTGCATCACTCTGCACTTACTAGTTGTGAAGCTCATTTGCCACTGTTTTGCCACTCCCCCAGTGTCAAGAGATCCTTCTGGAGCTCCTCACAAATTGGTCACACACATTTCACATTTTAAAAGCTGTTATATTTTTAAAGTATTTAAATGGTTCTACGCTGCTCTTAAGGGACTGTGGTGTCTTGGTGGTTAAGATGCTGAACTTTGATGACTGGAAGGTCGGCAGGTCAGCAGTTTGAGACACAAGTGCTGCACAACAGACTGAGCTTCCATATCTGTTCCAACTCCTGCCAACCTAGTAGTTGGAAAGCTTGAAATCGCAAGTAGATAAATAGTTACCACTTTGGTGGGAAGGTAAACAACATTCCATGCACTCCGTGTCTAGTCATGCCTGCCACATGTCCATGGAAATGTCTGCAAAATGCAGACAGCATTCGGTCTTTGGATATAAAAGAGATGAGCACTGAACTCTAAAATCCGATACAACTGGCTTTCGAGCAAGGGTGACCTTTACCTTTACCTTACACTGCTCTTACACTGGTCTGAGACCAACGGGTACAGGGAAGGATATAAATATTCTGAACTCCACTGCTTGGAACTACTAACTAACTAAATAAATACAAACTAACTAAATAAACTAACTAAATAAATACAAATTTCAATGGATGCTATTGACTTCTTGTTATATTTCTAAATTGGTCACCCAAAGCTCCTTTTGTTTACTTGTTCCCAAAGATTTCAGAAACAGCAAGATCTAGAACAGGAGATTTTAACCTTTGCCCACAGGCTGGACTTGGCCCACGATGCCATTTCATGTGGCCTGCTGCCCTCACTCCTGCCGCTTCCACCGGAAGTGGCAGAAGTGGCAAAAACAGCCAAAAACACACTGCCCTTGTTCCTGCCGCTGCGGCTGGAAGCAGCAGAAGTGGCAAAAATAGCCCAAAACGTGCTGTATATGCACCGATGGCTGTTGTAAATGTGTTTACAACAGCTGTGGACACAGTTTATGGCAACATTTATGGCAGGGGGAAACACGTGTCCGACCCACTCAGCTGTCTGAGGGGGGCGTGGTCCAGCCTATGGCGGGAAAATGTTGAGAACCCCTGATTTAGAAGCAAAAGATTTCAAATAGAAGCTACTAATTTCCCAATGTAAATAGCTGTACTGGCTACATCTCAAAATTTATTTCCCCAGAGTCTCTTTGGTTTGTCTGTTTGTAATGGCAAGAGCTAGAAGCATAACAGTTTGAAATGTTACTGCAGATTTCCAAATTCAAATAACTGGATTGGTTATTGTTATATCTTAAAACTAGCATTTCTTGCCAGGCCTTGCTGGGCTGGTATATATTGTCTGTTGGTGGTTTGGGGTGTGTGTGCGCACACATGCACGCATGCACGTACACATGCACGCACACGCACAGAGAGAGAGAGAGAGAGAAAGAGAAAGAGAGAAGTGGGGTGGAGCTCTGCATTCGGCCCTTGTCTGTCGGAGAAAACAAGCCCCTTCTCCGACAGGCAAGGGCTGAATGTGAAAGGGGCTTGCCCGCTTTCCTCCGGGAGGCGAAGGCAGAGAATGGAGTGCCATTCTCTGCCTTTGCTTCCCAGGGAAGTGGCTCGCTTCCCTCAGTTGGCGGTGTACAAAGGCACCAGTGCCTTTGGCCCTAGCCCCCCGTGGAAGGGACTCACTTCCCTCTGGGAGGCAAAGGCAGAGAACGGAGCCCTTGTGGCGATGCTTGCAGGGTGAAAAGGTAAGTGTGGCCAGCTCGGTACAGGATGGCTGGGCCGGGTGTGGCCATGCATGCCGGACATGCATGGCCCAACCCTTGCTCATAAGCCAGTCATATCTGACTCTAGGGTTTGATGCCCATCTCTGTTTATAAAAAAAGAGCCAACGCTGTCTGCGTCTGCAGACATTCCCGTGGACATGTGGCAGACATGACTAAACACTGGAGTGCACAGAATGCTGTTTACCTTCCCACCAAAGTGATGCCTATTTATCTACTTGCAGTGTCTTGCTTTCAACTGCTAGGTTGGCAGGAGCTGGGACAGAGATGGGAGCTCACTCTGACATGCAAAACTCGGGTATCGAACTGCTGACCTTTCAGTCATCAGGTACAGAGTCTTAACCACTAAGCCACAGTAGTCCCTTTTGGCCAACATATGGGACAACTAAACATTTGTTGCTTTCTTGGGGAGAAAGTGAGGCAGCATCCTTGCTCTGTAGGCATAACCTATGTATAAATATCTAAAATGGAGCCAACAATTCACAATGAGAAGCTTTCATCTTGCCAAATGATGCAAAGAAAAGAGAAAGAAAACAGGGTTCTCTTAATTACAGTTTGATTGTCAGAAATCAACAAATGGTATTTTTCTCAGAACAGAGAAGCATCATCATTATCACCTACCCTCATACTCATCTCATAACTGTAAATTAAATAGCTGTTGAGCATAGAAGAGGATGTTAGAAACACCTGCATTTGGTATTTGTGCTGGATGGAACCTCCATGGGAACTGACAGCAGCCGTGTTGGGGTGAGGCACAAGAACCACTAGCGAAAGGTCACCCTTGCTCAAAAGCCAGTCGTATCTGACTCTAGGGTTCAGTGCTCATCTATTTATAGCTCAACACTGTTGGTGTTTGCAGATGTTTCCATGGACATGTGGCAGGCATGCCTCAACACCTGAGTACATGGAATGCTGTTTACCCTCCCACTGAAGTGTTCCCTATTTATCTACTCGCAATTTCTTGCTTTCGAACTGCTAGGTTGGCAGGAGCTAGGATAGAGACTGGAGCTCACTCCATTGAACTCTGACCTTCCAGTCATCGAGTTCAGCGTCTTAACCACTTGAGCCACCACAGTCCCATTAGTGAAAACTGAACACAAAATGTAGTAAAGTTCCCCGCTTACAGCACTGTCAGATTGACATGGCTGAGTGTATATGCAAATGTCATTTTCAGGATAAATATTTTCCCCCAAACCACACCATGGTAGAAATATCTACTGTGATGGTCCCTCCCTCAGCAGATGCTGACAGACTTTTTAAAAAAAATTTTTTAAAGGGGCATGGCTGTCCTCAGTGTCCTATCTGTATAGAAAGAAAGCCATGCCAAAAACATATTTAATTTAATATTCTCTTATCTCAGAAGGATAAATCACAGCATGAAATTAAAGACCTAGGAAGACTTGGAGCAGACACACCCTGTGCTTATTAAAAATCCATTTATGAGTTATTATGAAAGATTGCAAACTGTTTTCCCTCTGTGCCCTATTCTGTAAAAACATTGAGTTTATGAATGTGGGATATTATTCTTCGGTATTCGTGATTCCAAATTCCAGGAAATGGCTCAATATTTGTGCAATATTATGCCTGCATTGCCAGGAGGAAAAGTCATGCCACGTTTTGGCATCCTGAATGCAATTTGTGCAAAGTGGTAGAAAGTGAAAAGAGTACTCAAGATGGAGGTGGGCAAATGTCCCGAGATGGGAGACAGCTGCAGCTGCCGACGTCACTCTCCTTGGCCCTGCCCGGCCAGAGGGTAGAAGAGACACTAGAGCCGGTGGACGGAGGTCCTCGCCATGCCATTGGTCCCAGTATGGGAGACAGCTGCAGCCACCAGCATCGCTCTCCCTGGCCCCGGCCAGAGGGTAAAAGAGCCGCTGGAGCCACTGGTCATGGATGTTGAGCCCCGGGCTCCATTGGAAATGCTGAGCGGGAAGGACCTTGTGATTGACTTTTAGTATTAACTGTGCTTATTTTATGTTATCATGTGATATTTTGTACTTTACTGTTTTACTGTATTGCATCTTTGTTTGATATGCTGTGAGCCGCCCTGAGTTGGTGTATGCTGAGTGGGCGGCATACAAATCAAATAAATGAAATTAAATTAAATGAAGAAGCAGACAAGAAATCAAGCAAAAGGCAACCTATTAGAATGAGCAGGTGTGCATGTGTGTGTGTGTGGGGGGGGGAGAGACAGCTGCATGTAGTCCCTAGGCTGTACTCTTTGCAAAAGGTAATATAGCAGTGAGGGGAGGAAGAGGTTGTTTAGTTTGCTACTCTCCTGATATTTCCCTTGTTCTCTCCAATCCTAGCTCTAATCTTCGCCAAAACCACCATTCTTGGCAAGTCTGTACCATACATGCTCAGTGTTATATGAAATTGCCATTTATCCCATTTGAAAGGTCTTTTTTGAGGAGGAGCATTTCAGCCCCAACAGCTTGGATTCTTTCCAAACAAAGAAAAGCAAGTAGAGCAAACAATTATTTCAAAGTGTGCCTTGTTCCGTTAAATTTACGTGAGCTATTTTAAACTCTGGGCAGCTGGAGGTAACCTATTTTTGAATGGTGTATGTGTGAGAGAGGGAGGGAGGGAGGGAGGGAGAAACAATTCTACTTTTAAAAAAATCATAACTCAAAAAACTTTTGTTCAAATGTCCGCAAATTTAGCACAAAACAATAACAGATTTGGTGTAGATCTGAAATTTTAAAAGTTATAATTTTTTGTTCTGGTTGTCCCCTTTTCTACAATTGCTTTATAAAATGTTGCTTTGCTCTGCCACACAATATTAGAGGTGCAACTTTACTACAATGTGCTGCTGTGGAGTTCTGTCTCAGTGTCGGCCATTCACTACAGTATCAGGTAGTGCCTTTTAAGGAATTGGCCTGGTAGTGAATAGCCTGATGGTGATGGGAGGGACAGCCTTGCCTGGAATGTCTACGTGAAAAATGTTTCTGTTCTAATGGCAACTCGGGCATGGGGGTTGGTTTCCAAGGCTACAGATACGGTAGATACACTGTCCCTGTTTTGGTCATGAGATATTTGTGATGTACCTTATCATTAAAGTGGAACTCTTGCCCATGAAATCAATTTCACAAGACTTTCAGCAGCTCTCTTCTTTTGCTCATATAACACCAAGCAACCAACCAGCCAGCCAAGCAAGCAACCAATCAACCAACATGTGTTGCCAAGTAAATTCCAATGTATGGAACTCTTTCCGGGGCATTGTAGATAGAAAGTAACATATATTAATTTTACTGTTCTTTCTTCTGGAGGTGCCCTGGGACTGTGAAGCTTGATCAAGGGTACACAGGCTGCCTCTTCTCCTGGGAGGCACACTGGAGAATGAACTCTCATCCTCAGACTGTGCAGCCAGATACTCTTTGACCTAACCAGTGATACATACTAGATCTTTTGGAGAATATCCCCTAGAATTCTGGAAATAATTTAGCTAATCTGGATTACTTCTACACTGAAATTTTCTATGCCTCAGCTATAGCCTGACATGTAGACTTGTTGATCAATATACTGCTATGCCAGAGCTAGTTGATCTTCTCTGCCATGGTAAAGTTAACCTCATTCTCATGAGTGTGTACAACTGCAGGGCTGTTGCCACAACCTGATGTCTGTCAAATGGGAGGAGGACTTTGTACCTTTTCTCTATCAATTCCAATGGGCATGATTGATTTCTCTAAGTCTCCAAGCCGCAGATTTATGCACTGCATTAAGAAATGCTGCAGATAGAGTATGCTAATGTCAGCAGAAGTCAATTACAAAAACAGATGGCTTTATGTAAAATTCTTTGCACAGGTTTACTCATTTTGTGAATGGAATCATTAATCTATTAGGTAACAAAGGCACACACTTTTCAAAAGGCAGCTAATTATCTACATCTCCACACTACTGTTGTTCTAAAGGATTCCTAAATCAAAGTACAGTAGAGACAGCTTATGTCATTGCTATTTCTTACACCTCCTTTAAAATGAACATCTTACAAAATGAATGTTCACTGTTTCCTCTCTTCCAAAGCAATTTACCTGTTAGCCTCCCTTGTCATCTATCTCATTACAGTATTGGGAAGATAAGCCAGAATTTCTAAAAGTTTCGGGCATTCTGTAACAAATTCTATGCCACTTTACACTTCTATGAAGTCTTTTATCAAAGGAGTGAAGCATTACTGAATGGAGTTTCCGTTTAGGGTTCAATAGTCATGCTGTGGAATAGTAGGCAAACATCAGAATTGCGGCCCAGATTTCTTAATCAGCTTCTTTAAAATATGAACTGCCTCTTCTCTTTCTCCATTTAAGCTTTAATCTAAACACTGGAATCTGACTTTGTACATATTGTTGCTATATTTGCTATCTGTTTTGGAATGCAAATATTTGTATTTAGTTTTGCAGTGTTTCCCAACCTTTGGTTTTTGGACTTCAATTTCCAAAATCCTAAATCAATTCGACAAAGCACGGATCAGCCAATGTACTGACTTAGGCTTCTGGGAATTAAAGTCCCCCTGGTGGGGTGTGCCCCACATTGGGAACCATTTATTTAGGGTAACACTTCCTACATGTGATTAAATTTATTCTGCAATAATGTCTACCATAATATCTAAATATCAAGCTTTTTGATCATATGGAGATCTTTACCTATAAGAAGGCCCGTTAACCGTGCGTATCCAGCATGCATGGACACACCCAGCCAAGCCATCCTGAACCGAGCCGCCTACACTTACCTTGAGACCCTGCGAGCATTGCCACAAGGATCCGCCAGCTGCGAGTGGGGCAACCGCCCAACGAACATGAACAAAAAAACCTACAAGGCCCGGCATCCTCTGTGCCGCGCCACCCCTCAGCCAATCAGGCTGAAGGGCACGAGCACGTAGAATGCTGGGAAAGCTAGCGCACGCGGTAAAAAATACCTCTGAAGCTCCGCACCGGCAAACAACTCCCCTCCAGAAGACACTTTGTCTCCTGGAGGGAAGCCATCCCCACCATCCCGGTGAGCGAGACTGCCGCCGGCCTCGCAGCTGCTTTGGTGGGGTTACGGGGAGGGGTAGACTCACATTTTCCCACGGCCTGGGCAAGCAAGTCCGGCACTAGCCTCCAAGCCGCTTCGGTGGGGCACCCCTGGAAAACTAGCCCCACCAAATACACGGTGAGGCCACCACCGGCCTTCTTCCCTGGAGCAATGGGTAGTAGAGGAACTCCCCCTCCTCCCCACTACCCTGCTGAAGACGCAACAAGGACACCGCCAGCCTCAAGGTAAGTTGAGGCCAGGGGGGGGAGTAGCAGTCAATGCTTCATGAAGGGAGGCACTGTCCCAGGGAGAGTACCTACACTCACAAATACCTGCCTGCTGCCTTTGTTTTTTCCCCATTAACTGTTTCAAAGAACCTTCGAAACAGTTCATGGGGGGGGGGGGGAAAGGCCTCCCAGCCCCCACGGCAGGGAAAGTGGGATACAGAAAAAATCCGACTCCCACCTTCCTCACTTCCCCCCAAACACCCCAGGAAGGGAAATGGTGGGAAACCTTTCCCCTTCCCCCCTACTCACCTGGATGCAGCCTCCTTACCGGCAGCCTCCTCTCTCTCTCTCTCCCTCCCCCCTCTCTCACAGACATACCCCTCTTCTGGAATGCTCCTCTGTCTCTCTCTCTCTCTCACACACACACACACACACCTACCTCTGCTGGGCTGCAAAACTGAAACCTGCCCCCCCCTCTCTCTCTCTCTCTCTCTCTCTCTCTCTCACACACACACACACACACACACACACACACACACACACACACACACACACACACACACACACACACACACACACACACACACACACACACACACACACCTGCCTTGCCTTGCCAGTCAATTATTATCTGTGTGTTGGTGGTTGGGATGTTTTTTTTGTGTGTGTGTGTGTGTGTGTGTGCACACACCCCAAAACCACCCGAACCACCCACTCACACATAATAACTGCCCAGCAGGGCCGGGCAAAAAAGTGCTAGTTCTCTATATGTAGATACTGTTATTTTCAGAATTAGTTCCTCACTTGTGAAACTTTGAAAGGGGGTAGCCTGTTCCCTCTGTTCACTGGTAAATTGAGGTCTGAGTAGAGCATGAGCTGAATGAGGAAGTGCAATTTATATGTATCTGAATATGTCTATATATTAAACACAAAGATGAGAGCCTTAAACATATTGGTTTGTACACACAGGGAGCATAAAACTGTGCTTAACAGATGATGTATTACTTAAATCTCCTGAACATGTTCTTCATCTACAACATTTGTCAGGTAATCAAAAACTTATTTGGCATTTATTTCCTAATTTTTGTCAGTGGCAACCCCCAAACCATGAAAACACACATTCTACCACTAAGAACATGCACTGAACCACTGTGGATCCTTTAAGACTGCTAATTCATTTCAGTGTGAGCTTTCATGGCAATAACCTTCTTGTTCAGACACAGAAACCCACCCATCACCACCCCAAAAAAGTGGACTGTGTTTATTTTCTTGTTGCTCAAACCACAAAGTTACCTTTCTGAAAAACACACCATTATTTTGGGCGCAGCCAGCCTAGCAGCAAAAAACTCCCAGAAGCTGACAGTAGTTGCACCCATCATGCCAGGGTGTGAGGTTTTAGGCATATAGTCCACAAAAGCTCATACCCTGCCAGCCTTACCTACAGTACACATACTACTGTTATTATAATGTAGTATTATAATGCTGTTGCTGGGCCTTCTGGGAAGCTCACAGGGAGTAGCAGTAGAGATGGGTGCCTGAACTTTAAGTCACCTCAAGCACAAAAAACAGACTTTCTCCTCTTCCATTGCCATGTGTCTGTCCGCCCAACCAGAGCGGACCGGAGGGGCTCTCTGATTATACCATCAGCTAGAGGGGCTCGTCTCTCTAGCACAAGGAGGAGGGCCTTCTCCATGTCTGCACTGGCCCTTTGGAACCTCCTGCCAACAGAGTTGCGGCTCCAGACGGAATTGCTGCCCTTCAGAAAAAAACTTAAAACCTGGCTCGTGGGCCGAGTATGGGGTGCTGGTGGAAGGGTGACCACCTTGGGTTGGCTGATATAGATCAGATTGCCTCCCGCCTTCAGTTCCAGCACCCTTTTATATTGGGGTGTGTGTGTGTTAAGTTTTAATTGTTTTATCTGCTGTTTTATCCTGTGTTTGTTAGCTGCCCTGAGTTGGCCTTGGCTGATTGGGCGGGGTAGAAATTGAACAAATAAATAATAAATAAATTAAAAATGTGCCTTGAGATTTTATTTCATGCCTGGAGATCTGCTGAGGTACAGTGATTCTCTGAGACTCCAGTGAGTGTCCTGCAGCCTGGCAACCCTATGGAGTAGCTTGTATCTATTAGGGTTGGTAGCCATAGACAGTTGTACCTATTATGTGTGTGTTCAATCCCCTTTGTGTGCCTTAATTTAGGAAGCATGGAGAAGCAAATCCTGCAGTTTTAATTAGGTATAGTGTGAAAAATATATTTCTTTCTTTCTGGCTGTCTGAAGCTTCATCAGGTGGACAATGGTTTCTAGTCAGTGGTGGGATTCAAAAATTTTTTTACTGCCTACTCTGTGGGTGTGGTATGGTGGGCATGGCCAGGGGAAAAGCCCTGCATTACACTTGAATTAGGACTACTTTATTTTAAAACTTGGATGTGCTGGGCCAGCCAGAATTTCTGCTACCGGTTCTGGCGAACTGGGGCGAACCTGCTGGATCCCACCATTGGTTCTAGTACAATAGTGTCATCCCTCTTTCCACTTTCTCTTACTTTATACTTTCTCTTACTTTACACTTTTTCTATCCATGTCCTTCCCTTCCCTTCCTAACTAAAGAGATATCAGTTTTATGAGTAACATTACCTACATGCCTCTTTGTAGACATTTTAATATTGTGTTTGTTTTTTATGCTATGTAGCAAAACAAAGTCACTAAGGCTTATAAGACACCGGAATGGGTTGAAGCTTCTAGCCTAAATAGAATAAACCAAGCAATGTAAGTAGCAACTGGGGGACCATTTTTGGAAACTTCATTTGCTCTGGCATCCCATTTTGAGATCACAGCAGCAGCGCAAAAGATTGGGGGAAAAACCTGATTACATGTTTGTTCATTTATTCCCCCTGACCTTTAAATGCTACACATTAAAAAACCTATTTTCAATGGATAAGCAAGACTCAGACATCACCACCACCTCCCACAAACACTATTTTTCCTACCACCCCCCCCCCTAGGTATGCCACTTTAGTGTTAAAAATCAGCCAATGAAGAAAAATTCAAATTAACTGAATTTCATAGTTCAGCAAAACAATTGTTTAGTTTCTATGTCCTTTCAGCTCGTATTCTTGACCAAAAGTATGAACTGTATTATTTGTTATAGGCATGCTTTTCTGTTTTGAAGAGGTAATATGTAATTAGCTACTCATGCAGGTCTGAATTAATTAAAAAAAACAAGTCCTTTATATGACATTCATATCAAAATAACAAACTGCAGAATATTTCTTATCAACCTGTGTTCACACAATAAAGGCATTATTTTTCCTCCTCCTCAAAGCTGGCAGTTGTCTCAAAAATACGTTTTCCTAGTTTGCCACCCAAAAATAATAGCTGGGCCTCATTGGAGAATTAGATTATTATCCTGAACCGGTATCGTGGCTAAGCAGAGTTGGTATAACCATTAGGCAGAACAGCTCTTAAACCACAAAGTTGTTTCCCCATGTCAAGTGTGGCTACTTTGGACTTGGAGGCCACATTTCTCCCCAACATCCACCACAAACTCCACAAGACTTAGAAATAGGCCAAAATGTTTTTCTCCACACTGGCCATCCACACTGAGTTTTTAATGTGGGAGAGGGTTGTGATGTAGCCTATTTAGTGCAACAAATACTATTCTTAAAGATCTCCAAAAGCATGTTGTGAGGGGGTGGGGAATAAAATTTTCAGTACTAGGGGGCATGGGGACTCTGTGGTAACTTGACCGGGGGTGGAAGGATAAGGAAGGGATTGAGGGTAAATATGCAGTCTATGGGCTGCATTCTGATCACCTCTGCCATAAGCTATGATATTTTTTCAGATTCCTAAACTAATATGATGCCCCAAATGAGGGATACAAACTCCCCTGACCTGATTTGTACCCAAATGAAGGGCATAAAGATCAGGGACAGTATATCCTTTATTCTTTAGGTGATATTCTGAAATTTTTCATCTCTAGTGTTTCATTTTCTATAACTCAGTTCAATCTTATGTCCACAAGGAGACTACAGCCAAGAAACCAGAAGAAAACTGAGACGTGGAAGCTATGAAAGAACTGGAAAGGTTTCTCCAGGATAAAAATGCTTCCCTAGGAACCAAAACCCAAGAGCATACATACAATTACTAATGTGAATGCTGGACTGTGAAGAAAGGGGTGAGGTGAACCAGTTTGTTCAAAATGTGACACTGGAGCAGAGCTTTACAGATACCATGGACCAACAGAAAAACAAATAAGTAGGTTCTAGATCCACTCAAACTCAAAGTCTTCTAGAAGCAATAAATGACTAAACTGAGGGTATAATACTTCAGGTAGATCTCAAGATGACAGGATTCACTGGACAAGACAATAATGCCAGTAAAAGTTAAAGGCATCAAGAAGAAGATCAAATAGTGTGTTCCAAAGTTATTTTTCAAATATCATACGGTATATTGCCCTTGACATAATAACTCAATCAAGGAAACAAAGGTCTTGAGTTTGCAAGACCTGAGCAGGGCTTTTAATGATTGGATAAACCTTCTTGATGTCACTGATTTATAGAGCCAGTGTATGTAGGAAACAACTAGATATGCACATAACAACAAATCACCACAAATCTTTTTTCAAAGATGTGCTTCAGGAGCACACACATTCTTGACAGATTACAAAGTTGTTACCTTACTTGCTTCTATTATTTACAAATTATCTCTCCCTCCCCCCCAGCAGAAATGGTTAAAATAAATAACATAAAATAGCTTTCCCCAAACCTTTACTTTGTTAGAGACATTTCAAAAAAGCATGGTCATTCCCAACTGCCTATATCACTTTCTTTTTCTTTATTTGTGTCAGGTGCACAACCGGCATATAATAACATACAAAGCTAAAATTAACACATCTAAAAACAAAGTAGAATTAAAAAGGGCTAGATGACATCTGCTCAATATCGGGCCACATCAACAGCATTTCCTCTTGCCAAAATAAGGTCCTCCTCAGTGCACATTGAGGGGCATCGTGTGCATTGTATCATATGGAAGATAGTTTGTACTTCTCCGCATTCACACAGGCTGTCATCTACAGGGAAACACCACTTTCTCAGATTAGCCCTTGATCTTCCTAACTCTGTACACAGTCTATTTAAAGCTTTCCACACAGGCCATGGTTGTTCTTGGCCAGGCGGTAGAGAGTCATGTGGTTCTGCCCAGTTATCTGATAGCTCCTTGCTTGCCTTCCATAGTTCTAAGGCAGTCTGTGGGGGCTGGTTGTTTGGAGGGGCAGAACATGTGAGGAAGCTATGCCTTGATTTCAGCCTCTGCTTTGGTGGTTGGTGATCAAATAGCAGGTATATTTTCAAGGAACTCGCTTTGATCCACTCTTTCTGAGCAGCATTTTCTTGATGAAATTCTTGTGGAGAGATGCCAGCTAAGTAATGCACTTTTTGTATCGGGGTTGGTTTTAAACATCCTGTGACCAGTCTTGCCATTTCATTTAAGGCCACATCCATCTGTTTTGCATGTTTTGATCTGTACCACACTGAACTAGAATATTCTCCTACAGAGTAACATAAAGATAGCACAGAGGTTCTTAATGTGTGCAGTTGGGCTCCCCAAAGAAGCACCAGAAGTAGAATTGACTACAAAGAGACATTTTAACCAATGGTCCTTCTCAGGGCCCAAACAGACAATGATATTGGTCAACATTGAAGGAATATCCTCAGTTTAAAAAAGCCTGCTTCAGGAACTCTGCAATAAACATAAATGTGACCTACTATGCACCGAAGAAACACACAGGGATGAAAATCAACATCGCCCTAAGGTTCCTGGAATGCGATTAATTGCCGAATGACAGTCCCTTCAAAATGTTCCAGAATGAAAAGCAGAAGCTCTCAAGAGCCACAAATTAATAAGTTGGGAGCTGAAATAGCTACACAGATTTGATTCAGCCTTTGCATCCTACAGTCAATAAAAATATTTTGAATTTACTTGTTTGGTAAGTCGAGCAAATCACAGAATATTTGACCATTTAGTCACACTCTTAAACTATTCAAGAGGATGAGTTATTGCAAACTAGGACCTTTACCTAACCTGTTATGTAGAATGCAGGTTTTAACATTTACTCCTTTGACACAGATACCTTTCAGAATATGGATTCTCGATACCTATGTAGAGCGGGAACTTTGAAATATGCTAGGTGACTGGGAATATTACATTTGTGGTGGGTTTATTTTGTTTTTCAACTCTTCAGTACTCTTCAGCTTCACTAGTTGTCCATTCCTCTTGACCTTTTTTTTTAAAAAAAAAATTTGACCGCATTAGTCTAAAGTCTAAACAGACAAGCCTGCATGCAGTTAAAATGAGAAAGAGAGCTGGTTGGCATTAATGGGTTTTTTCTTTGCCCTCTTGCTATACATGCAGAAGGGGGAAGAAGACTTAAATTGAACTGGGAATAAAGGCATAACCCTCCCCTCCCCCCTCATAGTAATTCTAATAAGAACTGCCTTCCCCCAATCCATGTGCTTAATGAGAGCAAAACTGGATATCTTACTGTATGTATACAAGGTCATTTGCTTTGAGCCTTATACTCGTTCTTTCTCTCCCATACTCTTTTCTAAAAACAATCCCAATATAGGATTCTTGGAATCAAAACATTTCTTTTCAGTATGAGAAGACTGAATAGGCATCAGCAGAATGAACTCTTCTCTCAGGTATGTTTTTGTCTGATATTCAATCGCTTATCAAAAAATGATGAGATCAATGGCCTGCTGATTGCAGCTTGGTAAGGGGAAGAAAGATATCAATGCAGAATGCTATCTACTGATCAGATGGATAGCACTTGCTAAATACCGTTACTTGGCAAGTTAGCTCCTATTGAGTACCACTACCTCTAGTTTTCCCATTACTTGTGACATCCATTAGTAAGGACATGGTGGGCACATCCTCCCGAACTGCCATTTGGTGCACTCTTTATACCTATTGCAGACTCTCACAAAATGTTGGTTGCAGCCAAGAAAGCAGAAAAAAACTGCATCAGAAGGGCAGCAATGAAGGAACCAAAACAGTTGCTCAAGTTCAAGGATGTGCCACTTGAAACCAAGGTGAATATATTTTAGAGTATGACTATGTGAAGATGTGAAAGCTAGGCAATGAAGAAAGCTGAGATGATAAAAATAGATAAATTTTAAATGCAATATAACAAAACTGGCAGGAAGAAAAATAACTGGGTGCTATATCCAATCAACCATTGACTCTTTTTAAAAGAAAAAAAATACTAAACTGAGGCTATCATAATTTGAGCACATCATGAGACATATCATTTGGAAAGACAATAATGCTGGGGAAAGTAGATGGTAATAGGAAGAAAGGACAGACTGACTCAATAAAAGAAACTGCAATAAAAGAGTATGTAATAACTGAGGTGGGCTGTTGACAATAAGATCTTCTAGAGGTCACTAATTCATAGGGTCACAATAAGATGGAAACGACTTGATGGCATATAACAACATTAGAAGCAGACTTACAGATTTAGCAACAACTGCCTCTTTTTTCAATGTAGTTTTCAAGGCCTTGGGAATATGCCATTGTTGACCAAGGCTCTTAATTTCACTGTGAATAAAATAAATCCTTGGATTGTGTGCTTAACCTAGGCACAACGAACGGGAGTCAGCACCCCGTCGGTCCCCCAAACTTGCCCTGCTGGCCAGGTTTTCAGCCCTTATTATTTATGTGAGCTCTTAACTCCCTAAATCCTAATTCACAAACTCTCTCAGTTCCTCTGTCTCTATAATTCTTCTCACCAGTGAAGGAGATAGAAGTCATGAGTTTTATCGAAGTTAGAATCTCCTCTTCCAAAAATACAATGATTAGGTAAAGGTAAAGGTCACCCTTGCTCGAAAGCCAGTTGCATCCAACTCTAAGGTTCAGTGCTGATCTCTGTTTCAAAGCCAAAGAGCCAGTGCTGTCTGCGTCTGCAGATGTTTCCGTGGACATGTGGCAGGCATGCCTCAAAACCGGAGTACACCGGCCCACGCCATCGGCCACGGGAAGGGAGGCTGCTGTTGTATGAGGATGTCTGGACCACGGGTCTTGTTGACGGTTCATTGAGGGGTGATTGTATTTTGTTATATTACATTGTATTTTTGTCTTTTCTGTGCTCTCATTATTTATATTGTATTGATTGTATTGTATTGTGGTATTTTTGTACTAATGTGTATTTATTTATTTTGCATATTGATAACTATTGTATTGTTTTTGCTATTGTTGTTTGCCACTTCGAGTCGCCTTTGCGCTGAGGGAAGTGGGATGCAAATAATGCTATGATGATGATGATACACACAATGCTGTTTGCCTTCCCACCGAAGCAGTCCCTATTTATCCACTTTCAATTTCTTGCTTTCAAACTGCTAGGTTGGCAGGAGCTGGGACAGAGATGGAAGCTCACTTTGTCATGCAGTACCTGGGAATTGAACTCCGACCTTTCAGTCAGCGAGTTCGATAAACCACTTGAGCAACCGCACAACGATTAGACAACCCTTGAAAAAGGTACCCAAGTGAAAGGTGCCCTGTATAAAGAAGGGATACCTATCTGCCTCTCAATCACATTCGCTGCCTGCCTGTTCTCCTTCACTCTGGGTGTTTTCACAGAAATAAAGCCTGAAAGCCACTTTTTTTTTTGTTTGCATCCCTAATGACTTATTCATGAAGCTTAAGTTGCTAATAAGTTGCTCTTTCTCAAAAACAGCAACACTGGTGTGAAGGGGCTCCCTCAGCACAGGCTTTAGGCTTTATCTGAATGCAATGCATCTTCTCATTGCTGCCTGGGGAATCTAGTCTCCCGTGATATCAAAATGCACGTCATATTTTCCTACTTGAGAGTTGTATTCCAATTTACCCTCAGAAGCCAAGCTTCAACATATTTAAGAAGTGTTGCTACATGACTATTATATCTATTAATCTTATTCTTGGCATAAACTGAGAGGCAAAGAGGGTTAAAACATTCTTAATGGAATTTATCTTTATTTCCAATCCTTAGTATTTTTGATTTTTTCTTCAGTACTAAAATATTTTCAGTTGATTAATTATCTGGATTTCGTTTAATTGATTAAATGTGAGTACAGTATATCTGCACATCAGCCAATGTAATCTGATTTCTTGACATGTAGTTAATAGATGTAATTAAAGTTATGTACTAGAAACATTCCACCATAGCTAATGTAATGGAGTAGATGTGAGCTATTTATTATATTGGACAAACAGAGCTACTGATAGAAACTGGAAGATCATCTTTCAGATTTCTTCTAAATTTATCATTACAATAATACTTGATGAACCCTAGTGATGCACTAGTTAAATGGCTGTACTTTAGCCAAAACAGCTGACATTGTGAGTTTGATCCTGATGGGACACAAGGTTGACTCAGCCTTGTATGGATTAATATGTTGTTGCCGCCTTGAGTCGGCTTCGGCCCGAGAAAGGCGGGGTACAAATTATTATTATTATTATTATTATTATTATTATTATTATTATTATTATTATTATTATTATTATTATTATTATTATTATTATTATTATTATTATTATTTCCTTCTGAGTCTGGTAAATTGAGTACCCAGCATGTTTGAGGCAAAATGCTAATTACCTTGTGAACTGCCCAGAGATTGACTAAGTGGTATGGAGTGTTATATAAGTGTAATTTCTATTGATATTGCTAATACATCAGAGCCAAAATGACTTAAAGAAATAAGTCTATATTTCTGTTTCAGACACACCAATTACATTTAATGCTATATTTTAATTATTTTACTTGAGCTATTTATCCACTCAACTGAGGTTTATAGGCTAAATTTTTGTTGTATTCTCACTGGCAGGAATACAATACATCTTGGTTACATGATTAACAGGGCAACCATATTGACATCAAATTCAGAAGTAAGTCCCGTTTTTCTTATTGGGACTTATTTTGTGTAGATCTTTATGGGAATTTGATGTAAGGCTGCAATCAGTATAAAGCGCACTAACTGCACCACACACACACACACACATCATTTAGCTGGGAGTAAGTCTCACTGAATATAATAAAGCTTATATCTAAGGAACACACAAAAGGATGTTGATCTCAATGACCAAGGCAGGAAAAAATAAAAAACAAACTAAACAGGTTGGGATAAAGTAATACCAAATAATAAAAAATAATAATTCAACAAACCCTTTGCAGACATATGTAACATATAAAGTATTAAAAATTAGCCTTAAAATTGAAAAGCAAATCACATAATGAGATTGACATGTATTGTACTTCACTGAAAATAAATGGCATATCATTTGAAGAATACCATACAGAGTTATCACAGCCCTCTGGTGAGGTTTAATTCATTTTCTGTTAGCCATTTAGTATATTTAATTTGTTCCCTCTCCATTTTACAAACTGCCAGCTATGATATGCTGATAAAAAGTTCATTTCCAACTATCAGTTATAACAATCTAATCCCAGCTCATGTGGCTAAAATAAGAGGAAGTGGGGAAGCTTATTTTCTTCTCTCTCTCCCTGCTGGCGCTCCTTGCTAGCAAGAACTTTAATGTACACAAGTATTAGATATTTCAGAATCTGTAATCAGACAATGACCTTTTATAATCCATTAGTATCAGAAATGTTACAGCTGTCCAAGTGCCTCCAAGATCTTTCTTCCTCTTCTTCCTGGCCTTTTGTGAGTAATTTGTCTAGCAGAAACTAGTTTAGAACAAGGCCACATGGTCAAAACCTTGCTACTGATCTGCCAGCATTATCAATATGTATTGGTGCAATTTCTCCATCTTTATCCTGACCTCAAAGGACATAGATACATTGTTTCCAGCCACAATGAGTAAATGGATTCAAGTTGACATATCCCCACTAAAAATCTTAGGACTGCAAATGATCTCACTATACCATTGGAAGTCCAACAATCCTCCATGAGACCACCTTTCTCTCTCTCTTTCTCAAAAAAGAAAAAAGAAACTTTTTCCAAAGGCCAACAAACTGCTAATTCCCATCACCTGCTGTAAAGTCTTTTTAATGAAATCTAAAACAGTACATTCTTTCCTATACATATACCTCAGTTTCTTTTGCCTTCCTCTTTTTTTGTCAGCTAATTCTTAGACTGCCTTGTTCTTAGTGCAAAGAACCTCTTGGGCTCTCTCATACATGGGGGAAGCAGAGCCTGAAGAGACTCAGGTGAGCAGTATTTCAGAAGCATTTGTCATTGAAACCATCCAAGCCACACCAGTTGCACTTGCCTTACCAGTTGCCAGTAGTAATAGTGATGACGTGTTAGCAATCCTTGGTAGTAACACGCAGTACAAAACATAAGCTCCCAAGAAGCCAATAATCTGGAAGCAATTAACAGTGTGCAAAAAAAAAAATGCTCATGTGGCTCAGTTCATGTACTACAAAAAGGTGTCACTACATGAAGATTCTGCACAAGACATTGCTGCTGCCAAATGAAGTGGGTATGTGGGGGAAAATGGCTTCTTTATTGAGAAGGGTATGAGTCATCAGAGGGCAGAGACTGAGCCAACATCTCAAACAGGGAGGTAGAGAGGCAAATAGCAAAAGCTGGAAAGCAGCAAATACCAGGATCACATCTGAAGCTAAGCTCCAGGCTACCTGGAGGTTGGTGGGTTTGGGTTTGCCATTGGAGGCAAGCATGAAAATGCCAGAATTGCTAATTGCTTTTGGGAGATGACAGCCTTGGATGACTAACCATTCTCTCTGGTAGAAAGCACTGGTTTCTATAGGTTTTTCAAAGAACTGGCACTTCATTGTCATGGCTTCCTGGGACTGTGCAGCTTGCCGAGACCTACACATGCTGGCTCTTCTCCCAAGAGGCACAGTGGGAAATTGGACTCCTAACCTTTGGCTCCACAGCCAGATTGGACTATATTTGGATGCACTCCAGCGTTTGCACTTTGGAGGGATAGCACATCAATGCATCTTCTGCACAGGTATTCAAGCATAAATGTTGGCTCCATATGTTATACTAAAGGTGGAAAAATACAGAGGAGCAAAAATATCCACTGGACATGTGGTGAGATATTCCATCCCACCTCTCTTTCATAATGAGTGGATATTTACAGAAAATTACTTACCTTGGAGATATATCACATCCTTGTTGCATAAAAGCTCCTAAGGAAAACCAAAGACTGTTAAAGATCCCAAATTCGTTTGTTTGACCATTGGCTGGCTGCTCCCGTCCTTCCTCAAGCTCCTCATTATGCCATTCATATGGGCTGAAGCGACTGACCAGAAATAGGACAACACTTACTCCGATGTAGGCAAAAACTATACACATCCAAATCTCATAAGCCAAGGGATCCAGGAAGGAAAAGACCCCAGGTTTTGACTTTTGTGGCTTTTTAATCATGATCGATATGCCTAGGCTCATAAATGGCTTGGAAAAGTCTATAACTTGCTCTCGCACTAGAGTGATGGTTAATGGCGCCACAGCCACATCCGCTCTCTGCAAAGAAAGAAGGGGAGAGGAAAACACAGAGAGAGTAATGTTAGAGATACCAAGAGTGTGCTACCAATGGTTGTTATTTTTTTTGGCAAAGAGAGGATTTGTCTAACAATATGGTATACTTCAGTTGCCTTCAAAAGACAATACAAAATCAAAATAAATTGTGGCATCTTTGTTGGTACCAATGACTGAATATTCTGTGTCTGACTTTGGACCAAGGCAACGTGTGAATGCATACTGGATAAGCGTAAATAAGAACAGTTTGTGCTGTTGTACAACATCATTCCTGAACACATGATACATTTTAGGGCAGCAGACTTCAGCTTACAAGAGCTGAGCAGGGCCATTGAGGACCGGACATTTTAGAGGTCTTTCATTCATAGGGTCGACAGAAGTTGGAGGCGATTAGACAACATATAGCAACAAGACTGTTGTCATTTTCCTGGTTTTGTAGCACTTAAGTCAACATGTGATAGCTTTAACCCTGGTCTCACAGTGGTAGATGTTTTATCTCTGAATCTGCAAAATTTTCTCCCACCCTCCCTTTCATTATAGTATTGGCATTCATGAGGGGAATTACCCTGTCCATAATGTATTTGATTCTGTTCTCTTGTGAGGCAATATCTATAATACATGGGATTTTAAATATTGAGACATAGTTTTATTTTATGGTTTTTGCTTATCCTTTTTTCAAGTGTGTGTCTCAATAAACAATAAATGTAGGGAACAATGTGTGCTAATTAAAACATCCAAAATAAAAAAGGAAAAGCATAATATTACCTCAATATTAGATATAACCACCTGTTGCAATGTGTTTGTCTAGCTTTTGAGATACAGTACCAGAGAATTCATAACTCAGAAGGCAAGTTTTCATTGTAAAATATCTCTAGGGGAAAAAAGGTTCCTGGCAATAGGCAGAAATCTACCTGTTTTTTAATACCATTAACCAAGTCATTTGTCAAATGATTAGTTTCAGAGTTTTTCAAAGCTCTTCATTAGACTATATATTTTAAAATAATGTGCATGTGGAGAAATAATGGGGAAACATAAAATAACAGTTAGCCAAATTTTATAGCCATGAAATCTGCAGTTAAACCCAGTCTCCTTATGAAGACTGCAGAATCAATAGTATTGTCAGATTCATACCTAGCAGTGAATACTGGCATTGAGAGAAAATAGTCTTTCTCTCTGAAAGCACAAACTTGGCTGTGACCCAGAGAACTGCATTTTAACATAGTTGAAACCCATTAGTTTATGTGATGGCATACAGCAGGTGAAAAGAAACAACATAGAGCATGTCTAGAAATGACATTTACCCACTCCTTTTGGGGCTTGCTCCAGCATCCACATGGAGCACCTCAATCTCCATTGGAGTACTTCTTTTTAAACCCTGTCAGGAATTCTATTTTTAGCAGTAATTCTATATGCTTGTTCCCAGCACCTGTAGACACTGGGGAAAGCATACATGGGAGCCTTGCAACTGGCAAAGGCTGCTTCTAGTGTCAACATTTGGTATGCTAAAAGGGCTAACAACCCCTTCAAAATATTGGATATTACAATGAATTAATAAGGCAGGAAAAGTGTAATTATCACTCCCAGCTGCATTGGTTAGTTGTTTTCTTCAGTTTCTGACATAGCAGAAATCTTCCTAACCAATGCAGTTCTATGTACAACAGTCAGCTAGGAGGGAAAAATTAATTACACTTTCCCTGCCCAAAAGAAGGTTTCATTTTCTTATATGGTACAGAGGCTCATCAGCCACTTCATTATATCGGCAAAGGCTGTTTCCATTATTTGGCATCGGAGTGGGCTAAACATGGTTTAGACCAATGGTTCCCAACAAGAGACCCAGGCCCCACAGGGGGTCTTCAATTCCCAGAAGTACATTGGCTGATCAGTGCTTTGGGGAACTGACTTAGGCTACTAGGAGTTGAAGTCCAAAAACCAAAGGTTGGGAAACACTGGTTTAAACGCTTTCCTGTCCTCAAGAAACCTTCTTCTTTCATGTGTAGGCCATATGTGAAACTGCCAAAATGAAGGCATAATTTGGTGAGTTCATTCTGCAGTTATGTTCACCTGACCTAGTGTGAGAAAGATTGAAAATTGGATGCATGTGTTGCCTTAAGCTGTAACTCTCTGGCCTCAAAGCTAGAAGGACTTGTCAGATTCTGCTGTTTTCTTAGGTAAACTTTTCCCCATTTTTAAACAACATTCCATACAAAACATGGTAGGGAAGGAAGAATGCTATTTGCAGGGAAATTTCCCAAATAAAAAATATGATAAACTTGCATAACACAGCCTGTTCCTATTTACTGCATTTGCTGGCATATAAGACACATCAGAGTACAGTATAAGACACCCCCCATTTTTATACACATTTTAAAGGGGGAACAATTCTCTACATTTTTCATGAATTTCCAAAATGATTTATTTTATGAAAAATTGGGATTGGTGGTGGCTGGAGATGGGGGAAGTGTGGCTTCAAAAAGACCCCTCTCCCCGCACCAATCCCCACAAGCCAGGGAGAGGGGTATTTTTAAAGCCATTCTTCCCTCCCAGCAGGTGGGGATCAGTGGGGGGGGGGGGGGGAGAGGGATCTTTTTGAAGAAGCCCTTTCCCTGTCTCCACCAGCTGTCAATCCCCACCAGCTAGGGGGAGGACAGCTTTAAAAAGACCTCTTTCCCTGGCTCATGGGGATTGGTGAGGGGGAGAAGGGTCTTTTTGAATCCACTCTTTCCCCATCTCCAGCTGTTGATCCCCACCAGCTGGAGAGAGGGGTATTTTTATCATACACGCACACACTGGTGGGGAAAAGGATGGCTTCAAAAAGATCCTTCTCCCACACAGATCGCCATGAACTGTGGAGAGGAATATTGTTTGTGGTGATCAATGGTGGCTGTCTTTTAAACCTGAGAGAGGAGTAGTCTGACTGAATTTTCAACATGATGATTTTGATTACCGGCACACAAGACACACTTCATTTTCCTGGTGCATTTTAAGTGGGGGGGAGTGCATCCTATACACCAGCAAATATGGTACATGACAGTCTCGATCTACTTAGAAGGAACCCACTTAAAAGGAACCCAGCTATCCTTGCAAAATGACTTGATGGAAATTGATAAGAAATCTCCAGTACATCGCCACCAAGGTACAGATTTGGAGATTTATTTTAACATTAGCTGACACCTCTTTTAAATCATTGGATTAGAGCAAGAAACTTACTCCATACACTAGTTCTCCAACCATGCCATTCCACATTTTAGTCTCAGGATCTTGGGCTCCATACTTTCCGTCTTTAACAATCTGCAAGCTATAGTTGTAGCCGACATGTTTTGCAATCTCAGCAGCCAACTCTACGCAATATCCTTCATATCTTTGATTGCCTTCCAACTTCTCATTGCTCTTCTTATTCATCACATATGGAGATTCCTGTGAAAAACAGAACAAGTTACAGATCCATGCTTCCGATTTTTTGGAAGTATGCTTCTTGTTGAGTGGCAGAGATAGTTTCTCTAAAAATAGGAGCAAGTACAGAAACAACAATTCTGTTACAAAATTTAAGAATTTTTTAAAAAAATCATTGGTTAGGACCTTGATGGTGAACCTTGGCACTCCAGGTGTTACTGGACTTCAATTACCAGAAACCCAAGTCAGAATTCCTGCTGATCAGGGCTTCTGGGAATTGAAATTCAAGAACAGCTGGAGTGCCAAGCTTCACCATCACTGGCTAAAGGTATCTTTTCATCAAGAATTATCTTTTAACAGCATAATATAGATTTCTAAGGACATTGTATATCATGTTCATTCTATCTGATTATTAAGAGGATGTGGCAAGATGCTACTACTTTAAGTATTAAATGCTACTACTGCTAATTTATATATAATAAGCTAAACAGTAGGAAGCAATAGCAGTTGCACTTTTATACCACTCCATAGTGCTTAGTGCACTCTCTGGGCAGTTCACAGGGTAATTAGCATTTTACCCCCAACATGCTGAGTACTCATTTTACCAACCTTGGAAGGATGGAAGTATGAGCCCTGTCACAATCAATCTCATAACATCAGCAGTTTTGGGCTGCAGTACAGCTGTTTAACCACTGTGCCACAAGGGCTCTTATGAACATTTATGTTGAGAAAAGTGTAGTATGAGAAAAGGGTTGTTGCAGACAGAGGTTTATCTTAACATTGCAGCACTTACTAGAATGGTTGTAACAATGTAGGTCCTATTCAGGAGGCTTGTGGTTTCATTTGCACCTTGTTGATCTGTAACTGTTGGAACAAAATCTTCATCTTCATTCCAGTAACCTATCTGATAAAGAGAACATAATGCAAGTTTCCAAAATCTGAGATTTAATTTTAGTGAAAGAAGTTATTGTGAAATATTTTTCTTTTTTAAAAAAACCCTCTCTCTTCAGATTTTTGAACATGTTCACATTTTTAGATATTCCATATTAGTATGGCTTTTGTCCTTGATATATTAAGTGCACAACAGCAAAATTGTGATATTTTTACAAACAATCTATTTATTTGTGTCACTTCCTTATAAGGGGAACATTTAAACCATTGAGCTCAATGGTACCTACCAGAACAATCCCAGTCAAATCTAGGGCACTTTACAAGTTCCAGTTAATTCAATGGAATTAACAATCAAATTTAACTCTCTTTCTCTGTCTGTCTGGAGACACTTATGGCAGGTTGTGGGAGGCTCATAAACTGAGCAGTTTTGAGGGAGCTGCCTGCATGGGTGGGATATTGAAACTGTCAGTTTTTATTTATAATACACTCTTCTCACATTTTTCAACAGAGACACATCCAGCATAACCGAGAACATCATTTGCCATGGGGGTGGGGAAAAGGTATTTGAGGAACATGAACCAACTGATATCAGTAGGGCTTAAGAACACTAATAACAAGTCCTATTCATTTCAATAGGTCTAGAAAAGAAAGTATATTTATTAGATGTTTTGTTCTTGTCAGTCTAGGCTGACAGCTAGATGAAACATCTCAAAAAGGAATCTTCAGAACCTGAGAAATTCTAACTCTAATTATTGGATGGCAGATAGTGTGTTATAGTGGTCAACTTTTTGGAACTGGAGAGTCTTACTGAACCATGACACTCACTCAGTGACTTTGGATCACTGTCTCTCAGCCTGATCCACCTCATAAGTCAGTTGTAAAGACAAATAGAACGTGCTCCATCATTAATTTTACTGGAGGAAAGGCAGGTTTATCAAAGGTACTAGCAAAGATATAGCAATGAATGAATAAATGAATGCTGAGTTTAGCCTTTTATGTATTCTAAAGGAGAAGGCCTGATTTGCTCTCTCAAAAACAACTGTGGATCGGAAATCAGCTATCTACCAGATTCTGCAGTTCTCTGGATGTTGTAGAACTAATCTTGGCAGCTTAAGCACCTCCAGCTATAGATGGGAATATGAATTTTCATATATTTAAATGCAGAAATGTATTCTGATATTATTAAAACACCACAGATTAATACAGAAGTTGAACTGAATGGAATTATGGATATAAATGGGTTACTGGAGAAAATAAACATAGGAAGAAGGCAATACCTTTATTGGATCTCTCTTCCGGTGGGGGGGCGGAGGGTAACTGTTGGGGGAGAGTACCATACAGCCTGCTGCTTTTTCACATTCCTTTCTAAGAAGAGAGCCTGGCAGAACCATCATGCCATTAATGGGCGGGCGTTGGAGACACTGACGGCGACGGCGAGGAGAGTCCCTTTTTGAGCCGCTCACCATCCTCACCCCAGGAGTTCTCTCCTCTGGCCCAAATGACCAGGGGGTGGGCATTGGAGGTGCTGATGGCGGCGGCGAGGAGAGTCCCTTTTTGAGCCAAAGGAGAGAACACCTGGGGCGAGGCTGGCGGGCGGTTTAAAAAGGGACTCTCCTTGCCACTGCCATCAGTGCCTCCAATGCCCACCCCCCACCACCGCTGAACACCTCACAGCTGCAGTCGCTCTCAGGGCCAATCGGACTGCTGCTGCTGTTACTGCCGCCACCATCGATGTTGAGAAGCTCTGGTGTCAGTTTCTTGTGGCCAGAGGGACGGTTGCTGTCAAGGCCATTGCCGAGGCGCGGTAGCACCTGCACCAGCATCCCGCAACTGGAGGGTCTTTGCTACCGCCGGATGTTGCTGATATTAAGTACATTGAGCTTTCCTCTGTTATGTTTGTGGTACTATGGCATATTTATTTTTTACTGATTTGTAATTTTGTAACCTGTAATTTGCAATTGTATGCTTTATTGTATTTTGTGTGTTGTTCATATTGTTATATTGTATTTCATTTGTTATACTGTACTGTATTTGATTTACCTATTGTAAGCCACTCTGAGTCAGACTGGGCCAAGTAGGGCAGGGTATAAATCGAATTAATAATAATAATAATAATAATAATAATAATAATAATAATAATAATAATAATAATAATAATAATAATAATAATAATAATAATAATAATAATAATAATTTTCCTGCCCTATCCACGAGAAACCAATGCATGCATGCCTGATAAAGTGATTTTGAATTATGAAAGCTTGCACAATGATTGATTTTTGAGTGATCCAAAAAGATATTGCCTTCTCCCTATGTTTGTTTTGTGTGTGGATCACATGGCTATCTTTGTTTGCTTATGGAGAAAATAAGCCATAGATTTGTTCTTGCCTAATTTACATACACCTTAATAGGCCACAGCAAAAGCTAATTTCTGAAGAAATGGAATGGTCTTCAAAACAAGGTCCAATTCAGAGTTTTCACCTCTTTTCAAAAATAAAATAAACCTTTACCTTTCTTATCCCATCAGCTTTCATTTCAATCACATTTAGGGTATAATTGGTCCGGTGTCCTTTTTCATTGAACTGGACATTACCAGTCAGTCCTTCAAAACGCACCTTTAAAAAAGCATAGGAATCAGTTATAGGAAGCTTTTCTTCCAAACATTTAATATTTTGCCTCTATTCAAAGTTTTCAAATAAAATTAAATCCAAATATTTATATATCAAGATCTTCCTGCACTAAACGTGAAGCTAGTTTCATGACATTTGTTCTAACAAGACTATGACTTTGAATTTCATCAGAAAGCATGTTAAAAAAGCAATTTTTTTCAAGCAAACATCATCAAACACTCATCATCCTGCAATCATAAAATAATTGTCTAGACATGTTGGTGGGAAGTGATGGCAGTAGTACTCAAGCACATCTGGTAAAAGATTTACTGAGGACCTCTCCCAACATTTGCACCTCCCCCTCCTCCTTTTTCTTCCGTGTCTAGGCTGGACATGACTCTGCCAAAATGAAGGCACTTTTTGGTGAGTTCATTCTGCAGTTCCTTTCACCTGATCTAGTGTGAGAAAGATTAGTTGGCAACACAAGGTTGTCATTACCAGGGTATGCCCAATTGTGATTCAAAAGTACTACAATCTTCGAAGAGGCTCTTTTTGTGTACCCCAATATTTAAACCTGATGTACAGCACAATTCTCCTTAATTTTTCTTAAAAAAAGGATAATTAAGATATTTGAATTTTCAAATGCAATGCAAAAAATACTGGAAAACTAAGTAGGCCAAAGGAAGAAGGGGATTTATCTAGTATCTCTGACATAACAGTTTTTATTTACAGAGGACATTCAAATTTTCAACTCTTTCCCAGTAAGCACTTTAGCAGCCAGCACTTGAACAATCATAGAATAACTGAGTTGGAAGGGGCCTTTTAGGCCATCAGGTCCAACCTCCTGCTCAATGCTGGAATCCAAATCAAAGCAGATCTGATAGAGGGTTGTTCAATTCTCTCTTGAATGCTTCAATTGTTAGAGCGCTCACCACCTCTTGAGGCAGATGGTTCCAATGTCGTACTACTTTTACAGTTAAGACGTTTTCCCAATCTTCAGTGTCACACCAATCCAGAAAGGAGAGCATTATTTGTTAATTGTATTAACTTGACACATCCAGTGTCTATTTATGCAAGAAGTGATGAATATAATATCTGGCTGTGGAGCCAGATGTTGGAGTTAAAATCTCCACTGTGCTTTCAAGGGGAAAAAGCCAGCCTGTGTGGCCTACAGAGTCCTAAAGTGCCCTCAGAAGAAGGCAACGGTAAACTACTTCTGAATAAACTATATTTAGAACACGGTTGCCATAAGTTGAAATCAATTTGACAGCACATAACAACAAAAAAACATAGTTACCTAATCATATTAAGTATTTCTGAAGACTGGGAACTGAGTTTATGAACTAGACTTTGACTGCAAATACATTTCTTCCCCAACACCTTTGGTGGGATTTTATATAGTGATAGTTTTCAGTTTTGCTTTCCTAAACAAATAGAATCAGTCAGTCAACCTTGACTTCCAAGTCTACTTTGGCTATTCGTTGTCAGTCTAAATAATCTGTGTTCATTCTTGGCAATAATTCAGCAAGACATTTTCAGAGTATAGTCCATATAATAAGTAACAAAAATATAATGTTACAGATGTAGAGGGAAAATTGGACATTTATGACACATATGTAGCAACTAATCATTCAAAACCATCTTCAGTGTCACACCAGTTTGTTTTCTGACCTGTTGGAGAGCTCTCTGGATGTCAATCCCTTGTCCCCAAGGAACAGCTGGATTTGCTAGGCAATCCCCAGCATTCCCACGACGGGAAATGTCAATGCGTTGTTTCCTGAGACTCTGAAAAGCTTCTGCCATTACACGAACCCCATCATATGTGAGAGCGGATGTGTACTAGAAAAATAAAACAAAAATATGTGTTCTGGCCATTAGGCTTGACCTTGGAAACTCACGTTCATTCATCAAAAGCAGGAACCCTTCATTTCAAGTAAGACTTCAATGGCTGCAGCCTCGGTGACCACCAAAAATGGTGCCGGACTATTTCAGACAAAGAGGCTCTCATGCTTTGCAATTACAGAAATAAGCAACATCAACAGTAAGACATTGCAATGTTGCTTGATCAATAAACTCTGGCCTTCCATACTCTTATTCTGGTATTCAGAAGACAATTAACTGGAAAGTGTGAACAGGATGAGAGTTCTTGCCACATGTCTCCCTGTGAAGAAAGGGAGTCTGATAAGGGAAGAGTCTGCTACATATGGAGCCTCCCCACGTGATCAAAACCCCTGATTTTTGTAAACTTGATCCACGAAAGCTCACCTTAAAATGCAGCAGTTAGACTTTAAATTACCCAATGTTTTTTGTTTTTATTATTTATTTATTTTTGTTTGTTTTGTTCCTTGTCTGATACAGCTGATTTTACAGATCTGTAGTGGTGTGGGAAGGCTTCACATATATCAGGTGGTCTCCTCTTTAGACAATACCTTTCTGTGTAAAGATGCCAATAGATAGGGGTGCAGGATCAGAGCTTTTTCTTTCAGCTCATACTTTCAAATTCACTTTTCTAAACATCCAAATAAGATTTATCACTGAGTATTGATTTGAAGCATTTAGTGCTTTGTTCTGATGAAGTCTTGGAGCTACAGGTGCTTAGCATTCACGGAACCAGCCCAATTACAGCTCTTTTCAATTGTTTCAATCCAATTTTAGATACGAATCTTAATTAGCAAATACAATGATTTTTTTCTGGATTGAACAGCCTCAGCAAGTGTCACTCCGCCCCCCCCCCTTAACCTCGTGAGCTAAAAAAATGCACTTTGCATTGAGAATTTATATGTTTGCTTAGCTAACACAGTGTTTCAGAGAAATAAGCCCACATAAAATGGGGCAATGGCTAAAGTATATATGTCATTGGAAAAATAATACACAAATGTTTTAGGTAATGAGCAAATTGTGTAGGTTAAGTAAAATGGATAAGTACATCTGCATATTAGGAAAAATGCATACTAATCTTTATATAGAATCCTCCTGTTGTGATATATTTTAGAAAGCATTCAGATGCAATCTAGAGAAATAAAATGAAGTTGACATAGATAGGTTTTCACAACTGGCTCTTTCATTTGGGCCATCTTGTTAGGTAGAACTCATAATACAGTGAGAGGTCAAAATATCTGCCAGGTTGTTGGTTTAAAAAAATAAATGGGTTGGATCCAAACTTAGTCATGCTTACAGCAATCCACTTCTTCTTCCATGTCTAGGCCAGATGTGAAACTGCAAAAATGAAGCCACCTTTTGGTGAGTTCATTCTGCAATTCCTCCACGGAAATCAATAGAACAAGTTAACTACAAGTATGTCTAATTTGCACCATAAATTTTGATAGGTCTATTCCTGCCAACCTAGCAATCTGAAAGCAAGAAACTTCAAGTAGATAAATAGGTACCACTTTGCCAGGAAAAGTAACAGTGTTGTGTGTGCTATGACATCTAGTCATGCCTGCCACATGACCACAGAAACGTCTGCAGACACAGACAGCACTAGCTCTTTGGCTGCAAACGGAGATGAACACTGACCCTAGAGTCAGAGACGACTGGCTTTCGAGAAAGGGAGACTTTTGCCTTTACCTTTACTCTAAGCTTGAATAGGTTTGATTCCAATAAATTGTTTGTCACTTTTTCTGATACAAAATCTATACATCCATGCACATGGAAGACTGAATCTGAAACAAAAACTCTATTCTGATTTATTTGCAACACTTTCAAACTGATTTGGGTTCTCTCCCTAGTTTAAAACTATATGTTTATCAAAACTACCTACTTGTCTTAAGCTTATCCTTTTTCATGCTCAATATATAACTGCTCAAATAAAGGAATGAGGATTAAGCATATAATGGATACACCAGAATATGAGATGCAGCATTTTTAAAAAATCTTTCCCTAAACGATTTTGTTTATTAGACTGATGGAAAACTAAAGGTAAAGGTTTCCCTTGCTTGAAAGCCAGTCATATCCAACTCTAGGGTGCAGTGCTCATCTCTGTTTCAAAGCCGAAGAACCAGCGCTGTCTGCTGCTGCAGACATTTCCATGGTCATGTGGCAGGCATGACTAGACACCGGAGCGCACGGAGCGCTGTTACCTTCCCACCGAAGTTGTACCTATTTATCTACTTTAATGTCTTGCCTTCAAACTGTTAGGTTGGCAGGAGCTAGGACAAAGACGGGAGCTCATTCCATCATGCAGTACTTGGGAACTAAACTGCTGACCTTCCGCCTCCCAGTCATACCTGCCAAGTATCCCGGATTAGCTGGGATTTCCTGTATTTCAGCACTCCACCCCCCTCGTTCCTGCCACCATCCCGTAATTTTAGACGACAGGAAAGGGGTTACTGTGCATGTGCGCCGCTGCCAGCCAGGCATGCACAGTAACCCATTTCCTGGAAGCTTACTGTGCATGCGTGGCCAGCTCCTGGATTAGCAAAACAGCGATTTAACAGGTATGCTCCCAGTCAGTGTTTTAGCCACTTGAGTCACTGCAGTCCATTTTTTAAAAATGCAATTCACTTATATTTAAGTTGGTACTAATTTTGCTTAACACAATACCAAACAATTGCAGATTGTTTATTATAAAAATATCAGAGGCTCCCCTACCCAATCCCTATCCAAACTGAAATATACTGTACATTTTTTTTGCTTTCATTATGCTGTTAATTTGTGCAATGACATTATTTTAATATGGTACTGCAGCATTGTCTGGGGTTGAGTGTTTACTTATTTTGCTATATTGTATTTCTGGTTTTGTTATTCTGTATCTTCAGATTATATTTTTGATTATATTGTTGTTATACTGTATTTTTGAATGTTGTATCTTTAACATTGTATTGTATCTTTAAATTTTTGTAAACTGCTTCAAGTCATCCATTGGATTGAGGGAAGTGGGATATAAATAAAAACATTTATTATTATTATTATTATTATTATTATTATTATTATTATTATTATTATTATTATTATTATTATTATTATTATTATTATTATTATTATTATTATTATTATTTTGTCACTTACTTATTTGGAACTACAACCCACTGAAATCATTATTCCAAGTAACAAAAGATAGAATCAGTCCATGGGTTCTTCTTGCCAGGAGAAAAATTCCTCTCCTGGTTTACCCCTGTTTGTCATGAAGGAGCTACCAAGTTATACTGGGAATTCCTGTCCACTCTGCACTTTGAAAATCAACCTCTTTCAAAATTGCCCATCACCCTCTCTCCCCTAAGAAATTTAGAAATCCTTTAAATTTACCAAGAAAAGATTTACAGCATGTGGAAGGGCTGAATGCAGATCACATCAGTGCTAAGCCAAATATATTTGCAGGAACAACTGCTCCACCTGGATACACTCTGTTTTGCCTCTATAGCAGAAGCTCTCAACTTTTTACAGCTGGGGGCTAGGCCACGCTCTCTCAGTCAGCTTTGAGGGCTGGATGGCCATTTTGCCCTGACTGCATGATGGCTGTGGCCATTTTGTCCCAACAGCTCCAAAGGGGTGGCCATTTTGGTTTTCAAATCCCCTTGGAGGGGTGGTGCCGTGGGCCAGTTCCAGCCCATGGGCCTTAGATTGGGAACCCCTGCTCTATAGTCTTATGGATGAGTTCTATCCATAATATGAAAGAAAAAGTCTGTAGAAATGCTGAAATTGCAACAAACCTGTTTTAAAGCAGGAAATGTGCTTGCAACACCAAAGTAGCTATATTTCCACAAGTTGATACGTATCTCAGTTCATATAGATTTCATTTCATACATGGATGTGAGCATACTCGCATCGGTGTGTGTGAGTGAGCACACATATAAATGCACCGTGTAAGGCATTGTTGGTAGGAAAAGAAGACAGGTCCTTCTGTGTGGCCGCACCCCATGTGTGAAGCTCCTACTCTATATAATTAGTCAAGATTACATATTGCTTGACTTTCAGTTAGCAATAATTACATCATTTTTGCATACCATTTAATTTTTTTAAATTGACAAGTGTTGCTTCTATTCTTACATCTTTTGCTGCTTGTTTTTACATATGCTTGTATCATATATATATAGGTTCAATTGTACTGAATGAGAATTGCAAAACATTCAACAATTGATTCAATGAGTCTCTTCTAGTTGAAGCTAGTAACTAAATTTATGTAAAGGTAAAGGTTGTCGTTGCTCGAAAGCCAGTCGTATCTGACTTTAGAGTTGGGTACTCACCTTTGTTTACAGCCAAACAGCAAGCGCTGTCTGCATCTGCAGATGTTCCCATGGACATGTGGCAGGCATGCCTCGACACCAGAGTGCACGGGGTGCTGTTTACCATCCCACCAAAGTGGTACCTATTTATCTACTTGCAATTTCTTGCTTTCAAACTGCTGGGTTGGCAGGAGCTGGGACAGAGACAGGTGCTCAATCTGTCATGCGGTACCTGGGTCTTGAACAGTTGAGCTGTCGACCTTCTAGTCATCAAGTTCAGTGTCATAACCACTTGAGCCACAGCAGTCCCTAGTAACTGTATTTAGAAGGTCAGCAGTTCGATTCCTGAGTATTGCAGGATGGAATGAGCTCCCGTCTTTGTCCCAGCTCCTGCCAACCTAGCAGTTCAAAAGCAAGAAATTGCAACTAGATAAATTGGTACCACTTTGGTGGGAAGGTAACAGTGTTCCGTGCGCTCCAGTGTCTAGTCATGCCTGCCACATGACCATGGAAACATCTGCAGAAGCAGACAACGCTGGCTCTTCGGCTTTGAAACAGAGATGAGCACTGAACCCTAGAATCGGATACGACTGGCTTTCAAGCAAGGGAAACCTTTACCTTTACCTAAACAATAAAATGAAACAACAGCAGCTGCAGTAACCACCACCACCTAATCCAGAAGCCAGAATTTTTGCAAGTTAATAGAATTGTTTCTTTTTTTAAAAAAAAAAATCCCATGTCATGCTTTGTTTTCAGAGATAAATGGAAAGGAAGCTACAATCAGCAGCTTTCAATAATAAATGTATGTGGAAAAAACATTTCTGCTTCCGATTCCAAACTGTCAGAGTTTAACATGAGAATGGCATGATGGCCTCCTCAAACAAATGGTTTTCAGTACCACTTGCCTTTGGCCTCTTCCAGTCGACCCGAGGTTGCTCCCTGGCATCATTGTTCTTCCACTGCTGCATGATCTTGGCTGGAATTGTGTCCGTATAGTTCACTAACTGGAATCCAGTCACGTTTGCTCCACTTGCCCTGAATTGTGCCAGGTCAATATCCATGAAACCCTTCAGAAAAAGAAAAAGATGTACATAAACTGGAGTGCAGAAGAAGAAGAAATACTAGTAGAGATGGAAATGATCATACTGAGAGCATTTGAGGAATTCAATCTTTTCAAATTATGTTTCAAAGTGACCTGACCTGAACCCTATCATTTATCATTTTAATATTTATTAAATTTATATCAAATATTCTCACTGAATCAGTGAGTCTTCCACTGATTCAAGTGGGCCTAATCTAGTTGCAACCAAAGACCACTTGAATTAACTGGATTCAGATGAATTGATTCACCAAATCCCCATTGATCTAATTGGTCAATTCTAGTGTGACTTAGTACATTAAGCAAAAGGTTTTCAGCCATTATTTGGATGCCATGTATCTCTAAATAGCTGATGCCACTCTCACCTCTAAATGCATAACAAATTCCATTTTAAAATGCACATACCAGGATAAAATATATTTTGAAATATGTACTTTGAGACAAAATGCATCATGTAATGGGTATTTTGTGCGAAAATAAGAATAAAAAAGAAGCAAAACAAAAGGACAAAAATGTTGTGGCGTCTTAAAGATCACCTGCTACATTTTAATGTGAGCTTTTGTGGATCAAGTTAATTTTATCTGACATAAGAGAGATTATGTAGTAAATATTTATACATCCCCCCACCCCCACAAAAAACCATTTTAGGCTATGTGTAAATATTTGCCATGTAATTCCATTATTATGTCTGAGAAAGAGGACTTGGTTCGTTACATTTCAGATTAAAATATAGCAGTTACTCTATAAGGTGCCAAACATTTTTTTTGCTCTTATTTTGTTTTGTTTCTTTGATATGCTTGTACAGACTAACATGGATATCACTTAGAAAGTTACATTTAAACGCGTGCTCAAATATGCAGTTAGATACAAATCTGGAAACTGAAGGAATGGATTTATGAATAGGAGTGGAAATAGAGCTGAACGAGATTGCTCATCATTAGCCAGCAGAGAGACAAAGAGCTCTTTCCCTCTGCTCTGCATAATATGCATAGCATGTCTCTACTGTACTTTCCAGAAGGGCAAAGACATCACAAGCACAAAAAAGCTACCTAATAAGATGCCATAATCTGTCTAGAGCTTTAAATTCTTAATTAAAGAAGCAGTCCTCCTAATCATGGGCAACTTATAAATTGTTTGATTTGTCACAAAATGGACAATTGTGTGTGTGTGCATGGGGGGAGGGGAGAGAGAGAGAGGATGTTTTATCCAGAAATTGTCTTTTAAAAAACAACACATACACCCAGGAAATTTTTCATCATCCTCATTTGTATCATTTTACCAGAAATTTTGCTTCCTGCAAGAACATGGCAAGCCAAGTTCTACACCAATGCTTATGAATGTGTAAGGTTGAAAGTGACCTGGTTTGGAACTGAACTGATCTGTCTGCCCTTAATCATAACTAGCTAGTTTCGTGGTCTCATTTATGCCATGTTCTGCCATGCTGTGTGATGAAAACATGATTGTAAGATGGAAACAGTGGTAGCCAGAGAACAAATGAAGTGCTTGATACGTATATGGTTCACTATATGGAGACATTTTCCCCCATATGCACAGACTTCAGCCGTGTTCCACACTGACTTTAGCCAGTGTAACCAAAACATGCTACAGTAAAACCCTGGGTTATGAATGCACTGGTTTACATTTGCCGTGGTTTATAATGGCAAATTTAATTAAAATAATTCCCTGGTTTATAACCAAAAATTGTGCTATTTTAAACTCTAACATGGTCACCACCATGAGCTATATGATCTATGCTCTACAAAAAAGGTGTATATACCGGTATCAAATAGAACTTGTTAGTTCTCAAGATACTACGAGACACTTTGGTATATACTCATTAACTTCAGAAAGTGAGTTGACAGGAGGAAGAGAGATGGAGATGGAGCAAGGGAGAGATCTTTGTCGCATTTGCCTCCCCTGATGCCACCCAAACAATTTTCTAGATGTTTATCTAATACAAAATTATGTGCCATTGAGTCACTTTCCATATTAGAAGCCCCTCTGATCCCTCACATAATGCAGCACAGAATTTTTTGAGTATTTTTTAATTCCTGAGCTGTTCCTTCTTTTCAGAGTCAACTCCCTATCCTTGCTTTCTCCTTCAGGAAGGTTGTAGCTACTATATTTCAATCTCATGCTGGCAAAAAAGGAGGCCAAGCTGACCTGAATTTCAATATGAAAATGAAAATAACCCCAATAGTTAGAGTATATGTTCATTAAGGCTGCTTGAATTATTCCAGTGAATAATTCAATGGTGAATGTATCAAAATTTGCAAGTATTAGTCACACAGACACACTCCTCAAGTCCCACTACTCATGCACTTAAGTCAAGTTTCAGCACACTGATAATATGCCCTGAAATTGAGGGCTAGGGTTGAAGCTAAAGTTATGGAACACTCAACCTTTTTGCCCATCAAGAGATAAATATTTAGATTTAGTTGCCAACCAACACAGATGACTGATTAAAAATACTGCACAACAGAATATGCACACTACTTACACTTTGTTTCTAATACAGAATTGCTTAATTGTTTATTAATTTATCCTTTATCCTTTAGCACTGCCAGTGGCTGACAAAATTAAATAATCAAGTAAATAACAAATATTTTAAAACTTTAAAATATTTCACAATAGTTTACAACACTGTGAGGGATGTAATTATTTATTTAAACAGAATGAATGAAGGAAACAATACAATCTTTTAAACTGCCACAAGCTGGTGCTTTTGGTCACCTGGGTCCCAGCTCCCTGAATCCTGTTGACATCATCTTTACAGAACGGAGAAGTTTGAATCCTTGTTCCTTTTCCACTGCTTTTTTGCTGGAGATCATGTGTCACTGGAATTACTCTCTGACTCATCAAACCATGCTTTCAGTCTTGAGGGGTTTTTTTGTGCTTCAAACACCTACTCACATATATGTTTTTATTCTCCTGACTTGTTCTCCTTCCTCATTTTCTTTTATCACCTAATTTGATGAAGAGTAATGTAGCACTGAAAAGTCTTCCTTCCTTCCTTCCTACATCTCTCAAAGCCAATGAACATGTTAGAATGTTCAGGTTGCTATCTATACCTATAAAAAGGCCCCTTAACCATTGGGTTCGTTCAAAGGCTCTTGCACCCGGCCTAACCATCCCCAACCGATCCCTCTGCACTTACTTTAACCCCCGCCTCACCAACGCCACGGGGATCCGGAGGTCGCCAGTGGGGCAGCTGCCCCATGACCATGACCAAAAATATAAAACTAAAAGTCCCAGAGTCCTCTGCACTGTGCAATCCCTCAGCCAATCAGGCTGAGGGAGGCGAGCGCAAAGGAGGCTGGGAAAGCACAGCATGGTGGTTTTAAAAGACAAACCACGCCGGGTCTCAGGAGGGAGACTTGAAAGACCCAACTGGAGCCAGGAAAAGGTAAGTACGGTCAGTGGGGGTTAGGGATGGGGGGGGGAAGGCATGGCCCTGGTAACCACACACCCCCTGCCCCACCACCTCCCTCCCTCAATAATCCCCACCAACCGCACTTACCTTTTGCCAGCTCCGGTTGGGTCTTTTAAAGTCTCCCTCTTGGCGCGGCCTTCTACGTAGGGAAAAGCACCGCCCTCTCCTTCATCTCTGTGGTTGACATGGCCTCGATGCCTGCAGGGACGAAGGACAGGCCGGTGCTTCTCCCTGAGGTAAGCGGTTCGTCTTCCTAGGAGGACGGAGGCCAAAAGATTCGGCCCCCATCTTCCAAGGAAGATAAACACCTTATAAACAGGAGACGAAGGCCAAGCACAGAGCACCATTCTCAGCCTCCGTCTCCCACAACCACCCCATAACTTGGAGGAGGGGGGGAGGATGCCTCCCTCCTCTCCCCCAGGCTTCTCAAAGGCAGCAGGGAAAAAAAATCCCCCACAGCCTCAGAGGTTGGCACAAGCTGCCACCGTAGCATGGGGGTTGGGGAAAGTGGATACCCCTCTCTCCCCCCCCCCGACTCATGCTTCGGCGAGGCAGCAGTGAAAAATTATGTTTTCCCCCACAGCCTCAGAGGCCTGCACAAGATGGCCTGTAGTGTGAGGGAGGGGATACCCCCCTCTTTCCCCCCAACCCAGGCTACAGCAAGGCACCGGCTGGCCCCGTGTAAAAAAATATAAATAAATAAATAAATAATCCCCCCAACACCAGGATTTAACATGGCCTGGCCAGCAAGGCAAGGCCATGTTAAACCCACCCCCCACCCCTACTCTCTCTCTCACACCCAAACAAACATAAAACCCTCCTACCCACAACAATAAAAAAAACCTAGAACTCACCTACAGGGAACAACTGACACAGACGTCCTACCTCCTCGAATGCCTACTCACACTGAACGTTAGTGAATGTAGTCCACCAGAGGGTGCTATTTTTAGTTAACTAAAAATAGCACCCTCTGGTGGACTACATTCACACACACACACACACACACACACACACACACACACACACACACACACACACACACACACACACACACACACACACACACACACACACACACACACACACACAACACTCCTGCCATAATAAATGTGTGAGTTGGTGGTTGGAGTGTTTTTTTATGTAGGAGTGGTGATTGTGCAAAACCAAAATCACTCCGAACCACCAACACACACATTAAAAATGCCCGGCAGGGCCGGGCAAAATATGGTAGTAGTCAGTAAAAGTAAGTGAAAAATCACAAATGGGGAGATACTGTACTAGGAATCCAGACAATCATGAATAACTTCTCTGTCTGGCAGAAAAAACGAAGTCCTATTATACCAATGGAATGCTACTTCAAAATGGGAACTGACAAAATAACAAATTAGCTGGGGCTGGGCTGGACTGGAGCTGGGGCAGGAAAAGCTTTGGTAGCTATCTCAATCTCCATGCACAAACAACCTCCCTGAAGTAGTGTCCAGATAGTGTGTGGGTGCATATGCTGCAAAATACACTGGGCTCTCTTGGGGATTTTTCTGAAAAAGTGTTTTCTTCCCATGATCACTGGCTTTGTGTGTATCAAAGAAGGATCAGGCATTTCTGTGCATAACAATGGCACAATCAGTCATCTAGTGCAGGGTGCAGGAGACAATGGAACACAGAACTGTAATTAGGAATTTTGACATGTGGGGCTTAATTGCCCTGTTAGGTAAACTTGGGTCTCTTGAGATTAGCATACATAGAGGCATGTGAAGGAACACATTGGGTTGAGTGTGTAATGGCTATATGCCCCATGATAGCTCCACCTCTTTTGTGGTTCCTTCTGTGTTGAGGAGCGGCTGGAGGTGGCATATGCCTGAGTGTCTTTCCCAAAGTAAGGTTTCATAACCTTCCAACAACCAAGTACCATGTCCTCTAAATTTCATTGTCTTGGGTCAAAATGCCACCCACCTTGTCCTAGTTATGCCACAGACTGAAGATATAATAGGGACAGGGAAAGAAAGTGGAGAGCAGGGGCAAAACATGTTGATGGGGAATCCAAAAGATCCCCCAAAATTATTTCCATTTCTATTTGGCAGTACTGAGGGGGCAACCTGTTCTGTTCTCATGTTATAGCTTCTGGAGGCCCTTGGGAGTAAAAACCACCTTTATTCTTTGTTGTAATGTAGCTTGCCCACATTGGGCAGCCACCTGAAGGGAGGGGAAGCCTCTGCAGCAGGCCTCCCTGATGTATTCACACACACAGTCACCCAAAGACACACACAGAGACAGGGAGCTTCTTGCTAAAGCCAGCTGGGAGGGAACAACTGAGACAAAAGAACCCCAGATGGTTTTATTAGACATACAATTCTATGAGGTGATTGGTTTGTCAGGTCATATGACATTACATCATATTCATAAGGTGTGCTTGTGATTAAGCTTGGTGAATAACAGGAAATTAGGTGACCCTCTATTTTAGGGGAGATGAGTCATAGGGCTGTGCTTTGGCCAGAACACCCAGGCCCCATCTTCGAAAGCCAGTGTGGATCCTTAAGAAGACAGCCAAGAATACCTACAATTCCTCCCAACATTGGTGATCGAAGGACTTTGAAGAGGCTTAGGGCTGGGAGCTTGGTAGCCAGAGGAATATTCTTGGAGCTTCCATGGGTAACACATATCCTGGTGATATAAACAGACAGCTTTGCAAATAATATAATTATCTATAAACAGATAATAAGAACTGAACAACCCCTCTGTTAAAAAATTTCTGGATCCCTGGATGATAAAGTTAATCACTAAACGCATATAAGAGTGATTAACAAACAGAACTATATTAGCAAATTGTTTCATCTTCTGCTTTCCTCAGCTGTATGCTGTTTCCAAGGTAGCAGTCAATACAATCAGTGATTGGCAGTTGATATAATACTCTATTTATAACTAGAACAATTAAATGCTTTACAGCAGTACAGACTTTCTGTTTGACCTCATTTCCCCTGTTTGCTACCTCTTTCTATTAATTGCTTAGATTATAGTGCCTTAGAGGCAGGCACATTTTGCTAAAATGATTCCTACTTACCCAGAGCACACCAGATAGAAGGGGTTATAAATCTAAACAAAGAAATGTATAATGCGTAATGATGAAAAAAGTAACTGTTCATAAAACCGGTGAAGTGGCAAATATGGGCAGCACAAAGCAAATATATTTTCATTTGCATTAAAATTCCTTTGTCTCTTAAAAATTGGTCTATTAAATTTAAAAACAGCAGTTAATACACTCCAGTGGAATTTAGCCAGCACAGCAGAGCCAAAGTCCCCAGGAAACATTGAAGAGGTGAGATATGAATGACACATTCAAAATAGCTATAATAAAAATGTATCATTTAAACTGCCACCGTTTTTCCCCCTCATCTTCCTAACGGTTTATTATAGGGGTGGTGGCATGGTGAAATCTAAAGATAAATATATAGTAAGAACATTTGGTAAAAATTCTCAGTTAGATCAATTCAGATAAACCTAAAATTAATATTCTATTTTTAAAGTTGTTAGTAATGTGCCATTGGAAATTACCTCTTAAAGGCAGGTGGCTTTTAATGCAGGGAGAGAGAACTGCACTCCCTTCATTTCCCCCTACAATCTGCTTTTAAATTACTTTAAAATATGGCCATTGTTTTAATATGGTAATTGTGTTTTAATACTAACACAGTTAATTAATACTAGCGAATCCAGCATGTTTAGCTGGAGAAGAGTCAAAAGTGATATGATTGATCATCTTCTGTTTTTGAAGAGCTGTTGCGTGGAAGATTTAGCAAGCTTGTTTTCTGCAGCTGCACAGCATAGGACCCAAATGAATGGCTTCAAATGATGAGAAGGAAGATTTTGAATAAATGATAGAAAGAACATTTTAACCCTAAGAGCTGTTGGAAAATGGGGTAGACCAGTTGTGATGAACCTATGGCATGCATGCCAGAGGTGGCACACAGAGGCCTTTCTGTGGGCACACATGCCATCATGGGCAAGCCTCGCCACGTGCCCCCAGCAATAGTGACAGCACCACTTCCCCACTCACCCCTCTCCCTCTGCTAATGGGGAGGCAAGAGAGGAGGCTGAAATCCTACCGGGAGGCGGCAGTGGGGACGAGATGAAGTGACCAGTCACCCACCCACCCACCTCTCCTAGGAGGGAGCAGAGGGGAGGAACCTTCAGGGGGGCATTAGCACCCACTTGGGAACCTGTGGGGGCATGAGAACCCATGGGGTGGGAGAACCCACCAGTGGGTATGCTCACCCATGGAGGGCATGGGAACCCACGGAGGCATGGGTATGCACCCACATGATATGGCTGGCGCACTTTAAGCAGTATGCATGGACGCATACAGTATGCATGGGCGCACTTTAAGCAGTATGCACCCACGTGATACGCTGGAGGTGGCTGGCAATGTCACATGGGTGTGTGGACATGTTGGTGCCTTCCCATGCCCCACTTCCTACTGCTTGGGCACTTGGTCTATAAAAGCTTTGCCATCACTGGGGCAGACCATTTCAGAAGGTAGGAGATTCTCCTTCACTGGAAGTTTGAAAATGCTCATCTGTCAGGGAGGCTTTAGCTGTAGATTTCCTACATTAACAGGGAAGAATGTAATTTGTTTGGTTTTAGTTATATCTAGTTTTTAAATAATGATGTGAGTTTCATTTGCTCCCAGCGTTGGAGAAAACACAAGGGGAAATGAATGGATGACTGGATGGATGGATTGCTTGAAGGATCAACTGAACAAACACCTAACCAATTAAATTTCCGGTGTTTGTCTCCAGCCTTCTCTTGCCTTCTCCCTGACCAGCTTCTTGTCTTTGTCTACTCAGCTACCTCTGCTTCTCTTTCTGAATACAGTTCAGCTTGCTTGACCTGCTCTAGAATCCACTTGTTCATCTTTCTGGTAGTCCAGGGTATCAGCAGAGCTCTCCTGCAGCACCATATTTTAAACTAGCTATTTGAATTGTGCAGCCCAGCAGGTGTAGGTGTAGGTGTAGGTGTGTGTGTGTGTGTGTGTGTGTGTGTGTGTGTGTGTGTGTGTGTGTGTGTGTGTGTGTGAGAGAGAGAGAGAGAGAAGCAGCCCAGCAGATGTGTGTGAGTGTGTGTGTGTGTGAGTGAGAAAGAGAGAGAGAGAGAGAGAGGGAGGGAGCTGCAGATGTGGAGGCTACGCCCAGGTGAGTAGGGAGGGAAGGGGGGGAGGTGGAATTGTTTTTTTCCCCTTTCCCTGCCGTGGGGGGCGGGAGGCCTTTGTTCCCCCTCAACTGTTTTGAAGGTTGCTTCGTGTCAGCCTTCGAAACAGTTAATGGGGGAAAAAAGGCAGTAGGCAGTGATCCATAAGAGGAAGCGCTCTCCTTGGCGGATCGCTGGCTGCTGCCTTTGTATTACCAACCCCCCCGTTGATTTGAGAGCTAACATGAAACAGCGGTGGGGGGGTAATAGAAAGGCGTCAGCCAGCGATCCACCAGGGAGAGCGCTTCCCCTTATGAATCACTGCCTGCTGCCTTTGTTTTTCCCTATTAACTGTATCGAAGGTTGCTTCGTGTCAGCCTTCGAAGCAGTTAATGGGGAAATGCAAAGGCGCTAGCCAGCGATCTGTAAGGGGAAGAGCGCCTCCCCCCACAAAACGTTGGCTGCCTCCTTTGTTTCCCCCCCTCAATTTACCTTGAGGCTGGCGGCGGCCTCACCGCGGCTTCGGTGGGATAGCGGGGAGGAGGGGGATCCCCTCTTCTTTCCGTGGCCCTGGGGCTGCATTTGCCTTCGGTGTCCTTGTGCTCCTGCTGCGTGAGGCTTTTTTTTTGCACACACCGGCTTTCCCGGCCTTCTTCGCATTTGTGTCCTTCAGCCTGATTAGCTGAGGGGTGGCACAGCGTGGAGGACGCTGGGCCTTGTAGTTTTAGTTTTTGTTAGTGTTCGTGGGGCGGTTGTCCCACTCGCGGTGTTCGGACCCTTGCGGCAATGCTCGCAGGGTCGTTAAGTAAGTGTGGGTGGCTCGGTACAGGATGGTTGGGTCGGGGGTGGACGTGCATGCTAGACACGAACGGCCCACACACCTTTTTATAGGTATAGATGAAGGAATTTTTTCTTTATTGTCCAGCTTTCACATCCATACATGGTGATCAGGAAAATAATACTGTAGTGTGAAAGCCATAACTAGGGTGGAACAAATGGGGGCACTGACCCAGATCCCCATATTTTCTGCTGGAAGTCTACATATCTATCTGTAGCATTTTCTACTGGAATGTTGCAAATGCAACCATTTTGAGCATGGTGGGTGGGGCTCAGCATAGAAGCAATATAGTTGCCCACAGTCAGACTGAGGTAGTCTTTCTCATTCCTCTGTTCACTCCCCACACTTGCTAGTCTTATGTGACTGAAACTTAATTGATAGGGCACAAAACCCCAGGCTCTAAAATTGCTAATTACATCTTTGCTTCCCAGATCATTTCACCATAGGAAGCTGACTTTTGGAATGGCTTGTGGAGCTCTGCTAACATTCCTTATGGCTCACAACCCAGCTCAAGCCTAGTACTGGCTGTAACAGAGGCAACAAGGTGCCATACGTTATCCCACCGTTATCACCAAAAACTGTCAAAACAAGTCCCTTCTGTAATGGTTGAGATAAACTCCACATCTAACTAGTAGATGTCTGAAATTATACAAGGAAAATTCCCCTGAATCTGAAACATACTGACACAGTTGAAGAAGACACATTAAGTAAAATAATGAGCACTGGCAGAGGAGACAAAGGTTCCCTCCCTACTACAACAACATAAATTATTGCTGCAGAGTGAGAAGGAAGAATTAATATTTAAGGTGCAGTTATATAAGCATTGTTTTGGTAAAAAGTGACAGGACAAATGTTCAGTCTACCACACTATATATTGAAACATTTGGATCAATTACAGAACATTGTAGATGTTTCTCTGAGATCCTGGCGCATTGTGCATTCAAATAAGGAACAAGAAATCCACAATAACAGATGTATTCTTTTTTTTAAATCCCCTTCTATTTGTTCCTCTGGGGGAATGCTTGCCTTTATTGTTCCTAGATAATGAACGGTAGAGGATTGCCAATGGGGAGATCAAGAGCAGCTCAGAATTCAAAAGCTGCAGGACATTTCCCTAAGCCTTTTCACTGGACAAAGAAGCTGACATGTGGCAAAAAAACCCCACTGTTTCTCTCTCCCCCACCTTTTCACTTGGTTTCCTCTGTTGTATTTTATCAGACTATAAAAGCTACTTCTGTTGCAGAATCTGCAGAAGATGGCCTGCTGATCTCTTACAGAGGAACTACAGGAGTTTGTGGGTCCACATTTTTGGAAACACTGACATCACACACAACCAAGTATTGTTACCATTTTCATTACCATTCTGATCTCACCAAGCTTTCATGGGCCAAACTCAGTGTTGAGCAGAACATTGAGGGGCTGCAGTGGCTCAGTCGTTAAGAAGCTACTTGTTAGCTGGAAGGCTGGCAAGTTGGCAGTTCGAGACCCGCGTACTGCATGACGGATTGAGCACCCATCTCTGTCCCAGCTGTTGGGGACATGAAAGGAGCCTCATTTGGACATTCCCTGAGCAGAGTTTCTTCCACAAAAAATCTTTCAACCAAGAATAATGTCTGACATGAAATTATTATTATTAGCAGAACATGATTTCCTCATTTTTAGCCTCATTTTAATCTATGGTGGGATTTCCTCAGAAGTACATGCCTCGACAATCAAGCCTGAAAATGTAGTATTTATTTTATTTCCATGCCATTTTCGCTCAATTGTTGGACCTAAGGTAGCTAATGAAACAGAAAACCACGGATTCCCAACCTTTTTACTCTGCAGGCCTGGCCATGTCCCAAGTCAGCTGACTGGACTGGACCACGCCCCCTGGAAGCAGAAGTAAATGTGGCCATTTCTGCATTTACGCATGTGTGAGCGCATTTACGGCTGATGTAACCGTATTTACGCATGCACAGGCGTGTTTTATGGCATTGAGAGCTATCCTGCCTATCTCTGCTTAGAGTGCAAATGCATCCGCTTCCACTTCCGTGTGCGGCAGTGGCAGTAACAGGCTGGATGGGATGGCACCATGGGCTGGGGCTGGCCCACAGACCATAGGTTGGGAACCCTGCACTAAACAATAAATCAGTTTAAAACCACAACAAATAATTGCATTAAAATGATTTAAAATAATATAAAAACTTCTTAAAAGTGAAATAAAACATACATAAAATAGCATGCTGTAAGCTGACATTCGCACTCTTCACTGACCAATTCACTGTTTAACTATGGTCTTCATCTGTTACCATGAGGACAAGTAAAAAGGGAACAACCTAGGCTCCTGGAAAAGGGTATTCCACAATCTGTGGGTAGCTATAGAGAAGGCTTTGTCTTGTTTTCCCTTCAAACAAGCCTAAGAGTGTAATGGGGCTGAAGAAAAGGCCTCCAATGAGGATCTTAGGAGCTGAGAAGGCTCATATGGAATTCTTTAGATAGGTGGAGCCAATCTGTAAGAAAAAGTTAAAGGTTGCCTATGCTCAAAAGCCAGTTGTATCTGACTCTAGAGGTCAGTGTTCATCTCTGTTTACTGCCAAAGAGCCAGCACTGTCTGCATCTGCAAACATTTCTATGGTCATATGGCAGGCAAAGGGGTAGAAACCGGCAAACCACACCACAAAGCTTGCCAAGAAAACCCTATTGACCAAAACAAAAGGCAAAACAAAGAAGCAGGCTAGATGATACAGGATGCTTAGCACAACAGAGTGGAGGAAGGGGAGGGACAGGAAAGGGGGAGGGTGTTGCAAAGAAGAATACTGCATAGGGACATGGAATGTGAGATCAATGAATCAAGGTAAACTGGAAGTGGAAAAATGAGATGGAAAGAATAAGCATAGACATCCTGGGCATCAGTGAGTTAAAATGGACAGGGATGGGTGAATTCAGCTCTGGAAACCATCACATCTACTACTGTGGGCAAGAAAACCTTAGAAGAAATGGAGTAGCCATAATTGTCAATAAAAGAGTGAGAAAAGCAGTAATGGGATACAATCTCAAAAATGACAGAATGATGTCAGTCAGATTTCAAGGCAAACCTTTCAATGTCACTGTGATCCAAATATACGCACCAACCACTGGTGCAGATGAAGCCACAATGGACCAGTTCTATGAGGACTTACAACACCTCATAGAACAGACACCAAGAAATGATGTCCAAATTATATTAGGAGACTGGAATGCCAAAGTAGGAAATCAAAAAGTGGAGGGAATAACAGGCAAATTTGGTCTTGGAACACAGAATGAAGCAGGGCAAAGATTGATAGAGTTCTGCCAAGAGAACGCACTGGTCATAGCAAACACTCTCTTCCAGCAACACAAGAGGCGACTTTACGCATGGACATCACCAGATGGCCAACACCGAAACCAGAATGACTACATACTCTGCAGCCAAAGATGGAGAACCTCCATACAGTCAGCAAAAACAAGACCTGGAGCAGACTGTGGCTCAGATCACAAACTACTGATCGCAAAATTCAGGCATAGACTAAAGAAAATAGGGAAAACACGGAGACCAGAAAGATATCACCTAGACAGCATCCCTAAAGAATACACGGTGGAGGTGATGAACAGATTTAATGGCTTAGACTCGGTAGACAGAGTACCAGAAGAATTATGGACGGAGATGAGGGACATCATGCAGGAAGCAGCAAAGAAAACCATACCAAAAGAAAAGAAGAGTAAGAAAGCAAAGTGGTTGTCTGACGAGGCTCTTAAAATAGCAGAGGAAAGAAGGAACGCAAAAGTCAAAGGAGAAAGGAAAAACTACAATCATTTGAACACAGATTTTCAAAGAAAAGCAAGGAGAGATAAGGAAAACTACCTAAAAGAACAGTGCAGAGAAATGGAGGAAAACAACAAAAGAGGCAGAACCAGAGATCTTTTCAAAAAAATCGGGGAAATCAAGGGAACATTTAAAGCAAAAATGACCATGATAAGGGACAAAGACGGAAAGGAGCTAGCTGATGCAGAAGAAATTAAGAAAAGATGGAAAGAGTACACAGAGGAACTCTACAAAAAGGACCTCAACACTCCTGACAATCACAATGATGAAGAAATTGAACTTGAGCCAGACATCCTGGAGAGCGAAGTCATAAAGGCCCTAAAGAGCACTGCAAACAACAAAGCTAGTGGAGATGATGGTATCCCAGTTGAATTTTTCAAAGCGCTAAAAGATGACGGCGTCAAATTACTGCATTCAATATGCCAGCAGATTTGGAAAACAAAACAGTGGCCACAGGATTGGAAAAGATCAGTATACGTCCCAATCCCAAAAAAGGGCAATGCCAAAGAATGTTCAAATTATTGAACAATCGCGCTCATCCCACATGCCAGCAAGGTGATGCTCAAGATAATACAGGACAGACTTCAGCAGCATGTGGAGAGAGAATTACCAGAGGTGCAGGTCGGTTTCAGAAGAGGCAGGGGGACTAGAGACCACATTGCCAACATACGTTGGATCATGGAGAAAACAAAGGAATACCAGAAACAAGTTTACTTTTGTTTTATTGACTACACTAAGGCATTTGACTGTGTGGACCACAACAAGATGTGGCAAGTAATTAAAGAGATGGGAATACCAGAGCACCTCATATGCCTCCTGAGGAATCTGTACATGAACCAAGAAGCAACAGTTAGGACAGAACATGGAATGACAGAGTGGTTTGGAATAGGAAAAGGAGTAAGACAAGGCTGCATTTTGTCACCATGCCTATTCAAGCTATACACAGAGCACATAATGCGCAGTGCAGGGATGGAGGAATCACAATATGGGATTAAAATCGCTGGGAGAAACATCAACAATCTGAGATATGCAGACGATACCACCCTAATGGCAGAAAGTGAGGAAGACCTAAAGAATCTCTTGATTGGTCTGAAGGAGGAGAGTGCAAAAGCTGGCTTGAGACTAAATATCAAGAAAACCAAGATAATGGCAACAGGCCCAATCAGTTCCTGGAAAATAGACGGGGAAGAAGTAGAAGCAGTGACAGATTTTACTTTCTTAGGATCAAAGATCACTGCAGATGGGGATTGTAGCCATGAAATAAAAAGGCGACTGATTCTTGGGAGACAAGCAATGAGAAACCTGGGGAACATAGTGAAAAGCAGAGACATCACATTGCAAACAAAAATTAGAATAGTCAAAGCAATGGTTTTCCCAGTAGTAATGTATGGATGTGAGAGCTGGACAATTAGGAAAGCCGAACGCAGAAGAATAGATGCCTTTGAAATGTGGTGTTGGAGGAGGGTTTTGAGAGTACCCTGGACAGCAAAGAGAACAAATAGTTCAATACTGGATGAAATCAATCCTGACTGTTTATTGGAGGGACCAATAGTGAAAATGAAGCTAAAGTACTTTGGACATCAAATGAGAAGGGAGGACTCATTTGGGAAGGCCTTAATGCTGGGAAAGATAGAGGGCAAGAGAAGAAGGGGGTGTCCAAAGATGAGATGGATAGATAGTATTGTGGACACAATGGGCACAGGGCTGGGAGGGCTGAGGGGGATGGTGGAGGACAGAGGCGCCTGGAGGAAAATGGTCCATGGGGTCGCAAAGGGTGTGAGAGCTGGACCATTAGGAAGGCTGAACGCAGAAGAATAGATCCCTTTGAAATGTGGTGTTGGAGGAGAGTTTTGAGAGTCCTCAACCCTGACTGTTCATTGGAAGGTCAAATAGTAAAGATGAAGCTAAAGTACTTTGGACATCAAATGAAAAGGGAGGATTCACTTGAGAAGGCCTTGATGTTGGGAAAGGTGGAGGGCAAAAGAAGAAGGGGGAGGCCAAAGATGAGATGGCTAGATGGTATTGTAGACACAGTGGGCACAGGGCTGGGAGGGCTGAGGGGGATGGTGGAGGACCGAGGCGCCTGGAGGAAAATGGTCTATGGGGTCACAAAGGGTTGGAGTCAACTGTGCGACTGAACAACAACAAATGGCAGGCATGACTAGATGCCAAAGTGCCTGGAATGCTGTTACCTTTCCTGCCAGAGAGGTACCTATTTTCGTTGTTGTTGTTGTTGTTCAGTCGTACAGTCGATTCCAACCCTTTGTGACCCCACGGACCATTGTCCACCAGGCACCTCTGTCCTCCACCATCCTCCTCAACCTGCCCAGCTCTGTGTCCATTGCATCTACAATACCATCTAGCCATCTCATTTTTGGCTGCCCCCGTTTTCTTTTGCCCTCCACCCTTCCGAGCACCAAGGCCTCCTCAAGTGAATCCTCTGTTCTCATTTGATGTCCAAAGTACTTTAGCTTCATCTTTACCATTTGTCTTTCTAAGGAGCAGTTAGGTTTGATTTCTTCTAAGATTGACCTATTTGTTCTCCTCGCTGTCCAGGGGACTCTCAAAACTCTTCTCCAACACCATTTTTCAAAGGTGTCTATTTTACTGCATTCACCTTTCCTCATAGTCCAGCTCTCACAGGCATTGCATTGACTATGCAAATTTTTGTTTGCAAGGTGATGTCTCTACTTTTAATTATAACTTGCCTCCCAAGAATCAATCACCTTTTTATTTCATGGCTGCAATCTCCATCTGCAGTGATTTTGCATCCTAAGAAAGTAAAGTCTGTCACTGCTTCTACTTCTTCCCCATCTATTTTCCAGGGACTGATAAGGCCTGTTGCCATTATCTTGGTTTTCTTGATGTTGAGTCTTAAGCCAGCTTTTGCACTCTCCTCTTTCAACCTAAGCAGGATTTTCTTGAAAATTCCTTGCTTTCAAACTGCTAGGTTGGCAGGAGCTGGGGTGAATGACAGGAGCTCACTCCATTGTGCAGCACTTGGGTCTCAAACTGCTGACAGGACTCTATAAGTCATAAACAGCAGTTTGAATTGGAATCAGCAACAAAACAAAATTCTAAGCTGATTCAGCCAAATTCAGACAGATGAAGTCCAGTTTTCTGAAGATTTGTATGAGGGCCAGCTTTGAATTTGAGGGGAAGAAAATGTACAAATCTAGCCTACTAAGGATTTTTAAAAGCAAATTTGAAAGCTGCCTAGAGTGCAAATAGCTGAAGTTAGATGTATGATGTATCACAGGTTTACCATCCTCTTTAGTTTTTATGTCTCCAGGTTACATGTACAGTATAGCCATGTAATGTTTAAAAAGTTTCAACTACTGTATGTTGATTTTCCAATTTTAAGCCAATGAATCCAGTTAGCAGATTGACAACTGATTTGGATCCAGGGCACAAATTGAATCGAATGGGGTACAAATTGCTCTGGACTAAATTGCGATATGTTCCAATGATCATATAAGTAGTCCTGTTAGTCTTTCTCAGCACATTGGAGAAACGAAAGAAGAAAAAGAATAAGAAAAGAAAGCAGGGGGAGGGGACAAAGGTAAGGCATTGCAGCACTTCAGAAGCGCACAGATTTACAGTATTTCAATGTGAGCTTTCATGGATCAAAATCCTAATGTCTAAAGAAGTGGATTTTGATCCATGAATGGTTGCATTGTATCTTTAATCTTGAAAGTGTTACAATATTCTGCCTCCCCTGTTCTCTCCTCCTTTCTTTTTCCTTTTGACCAGTGTACCAGAGATCTGAAGCGGACTCTAGATCACATCAATGGATTTGTGCATAGCATAGTACCTGGTGGAAATGAATACAAGTTATCTGGGAAGGAGGCAGAGAGGAGACAACATGAATAGACAAGAAAGAAGGGGATACCTGGCTGCAACAAAGCCCAAACATCATTAGTGGCTCCAGGCAATGGATTTATTTGTATCATTTATTAAAGGCATAGCTGTTTTCTCCCAGAATTTCTAGCTAAAATGGATGAACATTTTAAACTGTATGCCAAACTTGAGCTTTGGCTCTTAAAACTGTCTTCAAAATTTGTTCTTAGTCTGTTTAAAAAAAACAAAAAAACAACAACAACGTTTTATTGTGCACCACCTCAAAGCCTGGTGGGATGGGGAAATGGTTAATAGATATTTTCAATAAATAAAATAAACATCCTATTTACCAGTATTTAAGCTCATTGGTTGAAAAGCTTAGTGGTTAAGATGCTGAACTTGATGACTAGAAGGTCAGTAGGTCAACAGTTCGAGACCCAAGTGCTGCACGATGGAGTGAGCTCCCAACTCAACCAGCTCCTGCTAACTAGCAGTTCGAAAGCAAGAAATTGCAAGTAATGTAGATAAGAGATGCCATTTCGGTGGGAAGGTAAATAGCATTCTGTGCACTCTGGTGTTTAGTCATGCTTGCCACTTGTCCATGGAAACATCTGCAAACACAGACAGTACTGGCTCTTTAGCTATAAACAGAGGTGAGCACTGAACCCTAGAGTCGGCTAAGACTGGATTTTGAGCAAGGGCAACCTTTACCTTTCACCTAAAGTATGGGGAATGGCCAGACTATTTTAAAACCAGCATGGTAGTACTGTTTGGGTGTAAATGCCTTGCATAGTATCACTGTGTGCTTGTGAATGTAGCAGAAGGAATGTTAATAGCACATATGGCTACAAATAGCTAGGGAGCACTAAGAGAGCAAGAATGTTAACCCTGATGCATGTTTATGCTTCTTTCAGTTTAAAAAGCTTTTTGGGATCAGTAAATCACAGAGAGAAAGAGGAAAATAAATGCATTGCATCACAGCAAGTTATCCAGCCAGGCTTCCCACTGTTTCAATCGATTTGCAAATGCAAAAATCAACTATTACTGTATTGTTTTTCTCATCAAATGTAAATGGAGCAGCAGATCTCCAGCATAGGAAATGTGGTATGACTGGTCTAATATTGCTCAGTTATTCAAAATGTTGTGGAATATATTTGTTAATATCTTCTCAGGAAGATACAGTATAACATTTCCAACTGCTATCCATCAAAATGCTCTGATACCTGTAGTTCACAGACTTTGATCAGCATTTTAGAACAGACATCCTTTGCAGGCGCACCCCCCAAAGAAAGACTCAGACACCGGTATATGGATAAAGGCATTGGGCCACTTTTATTGAATAATGCCCTAGTCCGAATTATAACTTTCAATTGGTACTCATCCAATTATAATTCTTAAGGCAAGCAGGCCGCAGTAACACTGGTAAGGTTCCTCCCAAAATTGCCAATGGCAATTGGCTACAATGTATCCATTTGTATCAATTTGTTTGTTGACACAAACAAATTGTTGACCGTAGTCAATAAACTATCTACTGACCCCACCCTCTGACGTGTATCCGTCAAATCACGGGGTGATGCATGCTGAAAAGCTCCTGCCATCACCCCTTGCCTGGTTCGGCTGTTGACCGGTCAACGTTATTACACCTGTACCTGTCTAAGTGTTGGCCAGTCAATTGCGAACCTGCCGGATACCTATGGGTCATAAATCTTTACCTTACCAGTGCTACCCGCCTAAGTGACCAAAGTCAAGAACAATAAAAACCCCTATATCAAACCTCAGCAACAGTGTGGGATGGGCAAAAAAGCCAGAACCCAAGGGCCAATTGTGGGTTCCAACCAAAAATTCCCACCCGGCCCCGAAGCGACCAAAATATCACACTGTTAACTAGGGAGGGGATGGAGGGAAAACTTCTCCTCTCTGTCGCTATTTTAAAATGGCAGCTCGGCTATGTCTGAGTCCGGGTGGGGGCCCCCGCAAAGAGCGCGGTGGCCATTTTGGCGCCGCGCTTTCATTTGTCACTGAGAGGAAAGTTAATACTACTTCCAATCATTAGTGATGTTCCCATGACTTGAAAATTAAGGGCTAAGTAGAATTGCAAGTCTCAAGCTAGAGCATTACCATTGAATCAATAGAACTTGACACTAGTGTTGACCTATGAATGCTCAGATTTAATGCTAGCTGGGAACAGAAATCAAACACAATCTATAACTATTTAGATTCAAGCATTCAGAACAAAAGGCAGAAAGTATTTTAGCATCTTGGCAGCATTGCCACAAACAGAACTCCAAATAAAACTCATTCTGGAGCCATCATACTTTTGACAATCCAGAGCCGGTCTGAGTCAGTATAAGGGCAACTCCTTATGATCCTTATATACTAGTAGGAGCCTAAGTTGTGCTTGTTCATAGAGTCTAACATTTTACTAACTTATGTCTGAAAAAGTGGACATTAAAATACAGCAATTAGTCTTTAAGTTGCCACAGCATTTTTTATCTTCCTTTTTTAAAAAAAATCTCTTATTTTACTAACTGGCTCAGTGATTTAGGTATTTGGCTACTTGGTGCATGCATGCACACGCACATGCACAGAAGAAAAGGGGAATAGTAAACCACTTCTGAGTACGCTATACAGTGGTACCTCGCTTATAGAGCATAATGCATTCCACAAGATTGCTCTTTAAGCAAGTTTGCTATTTAAGTGAAACACCATTGGAAGTGACCAATTGTGACTTCTGGGGGGGGGGCAGGGACTGCGAACCCCAATTTAGTTGTTAAGTGAGTTTTTGGTTGGTTTCAGTTGTTAAATGAGGTGACCATTCAGAGAAAATTCTGCTCTTTAAGCGAGTTAGTCTCTAAGTGAGGTGCTCTTTATGTGAGGTTTTACTGTATCTAGAAAACTTGGGGAGGGGTCAGCATAAATCAGAATTTACTTGACAGCACACAATTTATATTTTACTGTGCCTGGTGCAAGTGGCTCCAGATGCTATGAATAATTTGGCCTTCCCATTTGTTCAATTCATGTATAAATGCATGAATTCCACCATTGCTTCCCACCAACTGTCAGATATGAGGTTTTAATATTCTGCCAGCAATGAGCAGAAATATGCCCTTGCTATTACTGTACTCCTGGTAGAATCTCACCATTGTTCTGGCAGGACTTTAACAAATTCCTGCACTATACAGTCTAAAATACCAACATGTTTACATTATTTTTCTTGGGGCAGAATGGCCCTTCAGGCATCTGTCATAATTCTGAGGATCATGGCTTCTTTTTCCACTTCACACCTCCCTCCCCCTCAAGGGCTGGCACCTAAATGCACAGTTCTCATCCTTCCCAGTGAGGCAGAGAGACAGTTTCAACAGAGCCAGCCTTTGTCTGGCTCTCTTTGACTGCCTGCCTACAACCGTCATATTGCATGCCTTGTTATATTTCTTCTTCCTCACTACAATACCGAAGGTATGGTACTTCTGTCCCCTCTAATTCAAGCTGCTTCATCCTTGGTGATGAAGGAGAATGACTTGGCCAAAAGATAATTAATAAAGACAGATAATAGGGTTTTGTAAGAATAATTATTAATGGGATTTTGGTGATGGTTTTTCACTGGCAGAGCAAAACAACACTCTACAAGGCAATTACTGGATTGAAAAATGAGGATCCCAAATAAAACCTTGTAACATTGAAATTAAGCTTCACATCAGCACCAAACGTAGAACAGATGTACCAGACATCTCCCTTTTTTCTGTGCCAAATTTGGAGAGATTTGGTGAAAAGCTTGATGTGTTATGAGTTTTTAAAAAGTAAAGCTGCCTTCCCCCATGCAGAAGCAAGGAATTTTGTGTCACTAGATTCTAAACAGATCAGAATAGTTAGTCCATTGTGCTTTTTTAATTTAGAAAGAATCCTGTCTGCAGTTCCTGTAACTATATTTTAAAAAGGCCCCTAAAAAGGTGAAAACTGACTGTTACAATGTGAAATTATGCTATAAACTGCCAATACGCTAAAGTTTAGATTAAATTCAACATAAAACAAAAACAAAACAAAAACACCCCACCCTCTGGTTTTAGATGTGGGATGTTGTGCTTCTGTATCCACTATTCAGAAAACTAGGAATATTGCTGCATGATATCTTTCCCACGCTGTTGTTATTGAATGGTGAATATAGGGTTGTCAGGTCAATAGTGAGGTATTAAGATAAAGCCCTAGAAGCAGAGGAGATATCCTTGTAACCTCGTGATAGGCTTTTCTGGTGTCACAATGGCCAAGTGGATAGGAAAAGGTAAAGGTTTCCCATGCTCGAAAGCCAGTCGTATCCGACTCTAGGGTTCAGTGCTCATCTCTGCAGACATTTCTGTGGTCATGTGGCAGGCATGACTAGACACCAAGTGGATAAGGTGGATGGAAATGTTTCTGGGCAGCATTTGTGAAATGGGTAGGACTGGAAGTTTGGCACATGGGACCAGAATCAAGGTCAAATTAATCTAATCAAATAATATGGCAACACAGACCAAAAGTTCTGTAACACTTGGGGTGATTGGGCCTGTGGCAAAATGCACCCAGCACCTGCAACAGTTATTTCAATTCCCATATCAAACACAAATGTACAGAGTAGAAGAATAAGCTACTTTTAGGACTGGGACTGTGGTGGCCTAGTGGTTAGGATGCTGAACTTGATGATTGAAAGGTTATCAGGTCAAGACCTGAGTGTTGCATGACGGAGTGAGGTCCTGTCTCTGTCCCTGCTCCTTCCTTCTTGAAAGCAAGAAATTGCAAGTAGGTAAATAGGTACCACTTTGGTGGGAAGGTAAACAGTGTTCCATTTACTCCGGTGTTTAGTCATGCCTGCCACATGTCCATGGAAATGTCTTCAGACGCAGACAGCACTGGCTCTTTGGCTTTGAAACAGAGATGAGCATTGAACCCATATGACTGGCTTTCAAGGAAGGGTGAGCTTTACTTTTACCTTTACCTATTGTAGACCTACTGAGTAACATCAGTATTGAAGCAAACATCTCCAGCATACATAACCAGTGTGTCTTGCCCAGGGTGTCTGTTGAGAACTACTGTATAAGAATAAGATATCTCATTCTTTCTGCTTTCTTTAAGAATACCTGGTTTTCTTTTACCTGGACTATAACAGCATCACTTATCTACCCGTCTTGTTTCCATGAGATGATTTATTGTAAGGGTTGAACATAAATCTTATTTAGCAACTGCTAAGGACTCTGTCACTGTTGGAGAACTGATTTGGAAGTGGGTTTATTCATCACTTACAATAAAGACAGGTTGGCATTGACTCCTGTTTGTTAATGGCAGCCTTTCCGGACTAAGTGGCAGTCAACTCAGAGAATTCTCTTAAATTTTTGAAGTCTCACTTTTGTGACTTATCCCCAAGTCTGTTATTCCTGCTGTTGGACTGCATTTATACAACAAAAGAACTTTGCAAATCAAATTGATCACCTCTGCAATAATTTCCGCTCCAAAGCAGCTATTACAAGCACAGTTTGCAGGGGAACATTTATAAGATATCACATGGAGTGAATATGCCACAGAGATTCAATACTTTTATTAGATTAGAATTCCTGAGAGGAATACAGAATCTCTCTTTCTTTTCTATCACAACCGATCAATGACAACGGTGTTTAGAAGAAAGAAGGCTATCTGCCTAGGATGTGTTCCAAACTTTCTTCCTACAAGACACATGTTCCTTGTCTTCCACTGAATTATTGTGATATTTAATCTGATTATACAGTAGTTGCTAATACATGTGCCAGTTATGTACAACAAAAACATGTGAAAAAATAAAGAGAGAAACAGAAAGGAACCAATGAAGCACAGTGCTGTTAAACATGTCATTGTATCCTTGTTCTTTCCCATTATCATATTCTGAGGTAAAGGAGATCTATTGTGACCTACCTCTGTACCTACACACCCACAAACATATACACACAGAATTTAAACACAGAGAGCACACATACACACACACACTCTCTCTCTCCCCTCCCCCACACTTACTCACTCACTCACTCACACAGAGTTTATCATTAAGAGTAGGTCGCATTTGTGGTAATAAAAAAGATCATCCTATTTTGTATCATCAGTATGGGAGAATGCTATGGGAGAATGCGTCTTTTACAGCCAAATGCTGAGTAGAAGCTTAAAGGAAAAATTTTGGAATTAACGAATAAGGTTTAGCTAATTTCTGCCCATTTACAAATTGCTTAAGAGAAAAGAAGCACAACATATGATGAGTACAGTAACAGTGTACTCCTGGCCATGTTCACGCAAAAGACCAGGGAAAAGAGGGGCACCTCACCTCACAATTTCAGGGGGCACCCACCACCTCGATCGCAAGCCACCTTTTCTTAAAAGTAAGCTCTGCACTATGTCCAATAGGCTTACGCTACACTAGTAGGTCTATAGAAGTAACACAGGGCATGGGCATCCTTTTCCATAGGTTACCGTTCTTCTAGGACAGTAGCAGAGGTCTGAGGCTGAGTACCAGCTAACACTGAGCTGACTGGCAGACACTGATCAAAGTCATTGTCAGCAGCATTCACTGAGGCTAGTGGCAGTGGCAGTATCCTTGGTGGAAGTGGGGCAATCTCCCCAGCAAAGGATTGGGAATGGCATAAATATTAAGGAGCCAATCCTCTAATCAGCTACTCAGAGCATTGGCACACCATAATTCTAGTGCTGCCAATCTGCTGCTAAGTGATCATCTCCCCTCCAAACATGAGAAATTCCTCTTTTACTGCAGCTGATGCCCCCAATGCACAATGGTACATGAGGAGCAAAATCCTGGTACATGAGGAGCAAAATCCTACACAGAGGTTGTGCAAAATTGGCATTTTGCTTCCTCCCTCCCCACAAATGAATGAATGAATAAATCTACTCCCTCTGATGCTGGAAATAATATACAGTGGTACCTCATACAATGATTTTAATCCGTTCTATGGGGCTCGTTGTTGTACGAAACAATTATTATATGATACATGCATCGTATAGCGATTTTCCCTATGGGACTGAATCGTACAACAAATTTTTTTGCTAAGTTGTTTTTCCGATTGAAAAATTGTTGACGATTTTTTCCATAGGGAAAATTGTTATGCGAGACACCATTTCCCTCCCCAAAACCCAATTGTTATGCGATTTTGTTGCTATCTGGGGCAATTGTTGTACGAGGTTCCACTGTATAGTTCTAATGTCATTGCTACTTAGTCATTGACAGAATTAATCTTCATATATTTGCTTTCCTAGATCCCAGACTGTTTAAGAATTGAGAGACCAAGACTATATAATTTTGAATGGTGCCCAGAAAGACACAAGGAACCAGTAGCATGATTTTCAAGCTTTTTGCTAAAACATAGCATGGAAGGTCACACTCCTACATAGCATGGAAGGTCACACTCTCTCCTACTTGTTTCAATTTATTTCTTATTATACCTGAAACATACTTCCTGGGTATGTATTATCCATATTGCAAATTAATTTTTTTCAAAGGGAAATTTTGGGGTACGAAATACAGAGAAAGTGCTACATGTGAAATATTTGTATAGAATTCAAAAGTGTTGTTCTTTTCAGTTACAAATTTTCTTCTGCTCAACATTAATACTTGATTATGCAACACCTCAGCTAAAAGGCTGGCTTTAGAAGCAGAATAGCTAAAGCAGAAGTTAAGAAGAAATGTTTGCAATAGAAAGGGAATGCTTCTTCTGCCATTGAGACGGAGATATAGAACAATGAAGGTAAAAACAAGCCGTCTCAAGAACAGTTTCTTCTCCAGAGCAATTTTGGCCTTAAATGGAAACTCTGGACTCTGAAGTCATCTTATCTTATTTAAAATTTTAAAATTTTAAGAATTTAAAAATTTTGGTTTTAAATTTTTTAAATTGTACTGTAATTGGTGTTTCTGTAACTATTTAAATTAAGGGGTATGCCTTATTCGAGTTGATATATAGCAACCGAGAAATTTCGTTGTTCCCGCAAGGGGACAATGACAAAAACGATTTATCTTATCTTATCTTATAAGGTTCTAAGCTTGTTTTCATAAAGCTACATGTGCCAGAGCCTTTGTTCCTTGAATTCCACCTTTAAAGGCATCACAGATCATACTTCTTGAACAGGTGTGCTCTCCCTCACTCTCTTTTTTAAAGGGTAATCCAAATCATTCTGTTTCACTTTCTCAACCAAGCTACAGAAGCCTTTTGCAAGATAGCATCTATAGCAATAAAGGCAGTCTCACATTTTTACAGAGGGTGCCAAAATGTATACACATTTTAAGAGATGTTACTTATGTCTTACTTTTCGAAGTGGAATTAAATTACAGTAACAATGCAAGCGCGGCGCCAAAATGGCCGCCGCGCTCTTTGCGGCCCCCCCCCACAGGACAGAGAATCCGGGTAGTTAGGGGCGTGGCCAGCTCCCTTATAAAAGGGGTGGCCACGAGGCAGCCGAGCTGCCATTTTACCTCAGCGACGGAGCGGAGAAGTCTTTTCCCCTGTGTCTCCGTCGCTCTTTAACTTATCGGGCGATTTTTCCTTTTTGGCTTCCCTTCACTCCGGTGGAGATGCCTTCGAAGAAGAAGGCAGCTTCGAGTGCGGCTCGCGCTGTTAGGAGGCGCAACCCGGGTCGGAGGACCGCGGTGCCGCCTCCCCAGCAGCCGCCTTTGCAGGCCCCTGCCGGGACCGGCGGAATGGGGTCTATCGCCCCTTGGCCCGGAGCGGGCGAACAGATTGCGGGCGCGGTAGGGGCTCCGGCCCGCGGCCCGCGAGTGGTGGACACCGCTCCTGCACCCGCCCACCAGGCTGGGCCTGCTGCTCTTGGGTCGCAGCCTCTCCCGGGGCCCTCTAGCCTTGGGGGGTGGTGCGGCCCCCTGCCTTGGCAGGTTTCTCCACCGACCCTGCCGGGTTTCGGTGTTGGCCAATGGCCATATTCGGGTCCTGGGGTACAGGGACCTGTACCCACGCCTTGGACCGTGCGGGCCGGCCGGCCCTTGGCCCCAGGTCAACGTTGAAGCCTTACTGGCCCGCCTGGCGGCCCTTGAAGCGTCGTTGGCTCGGGCCAGTCAGGCGGGGGCCCCCCTTTGGGGTTCCTTTTGAGGCGCTGCCGGCAGGAGGACAACAGCCGACAGGGAGGGTTGAGCTGCTGCAGGCGCGTGGCGCGGTTTCGCCCACTGCCTCGCAGCTCCCCAGCCAGCAGCCAGGTGCAGGTCAGGCCCCGGTGATGAGCTCTACGTCGGTCGTGAGCTCCGACGCCCCCAGTGGGCCGGAACCCCCGGTGGGGGCGGCCCGCGGGGGTGCAGCATGTGAGTATACGGTGTAAGCGAGTACATCCACACACATTCCCAATATGGGGGGGGGGGCTTTTCAATGGCCTTGGCTTCGCGCGGGTGGTGCAGCGGTGCACCCGCTGACGCCTCACCCGGCGATGACAGCTAACACCCAGGGCCCCGTGGTGGGGGGTGTTCCCTACCCTGAGGGGAATGTTTTGGGTGGCCGGGTTGGTCCAAGCCCCTATTCCTTACCGCTGAGTGACCGCTTGGCACAGGCCGCCAGAGACTAAATTTGGTGGGGGGAGTGCGTGGATATCTTCGCGCTCCTAAACAGAGTGCCCATCAAGGAGAGAGGGAGGGGCAGAATGAGAAGGATAGTGGCAGGCACGTTGTCGCAAGCCACCAAGTATATGGGCCAAATGGTTGCCGGCCTGCATCATATGCATGGCGGTGTACCTTAGGGCCCGGCCGGATCTGGCAATTCCGATGGTCCAGTATTTGGACAACTTCTACCGGGCGATGGTTTACTTTCCGGGCCCAGCATGGTTGGCTTGTGACGGGGAATGCCGTAGGCGGATTTCCCCGCACCCCGAGATTAGGCGGGATGAGCCAGGCCAGAGGCTGCGGCTTTTGTACGTGACGCCCACGCGCCCTGCGCCCGGGGAGATATACCATTGTGGGCATGCGGTTCAGCAGGCGGCCCCAGCATAGGTCACCTGCCAGGGGGCGGGGCGGGGGGTTCCAGCCCGCCTGCTGTGCTGGACTTTCTTGTCCAATGGTTCCTCTAATGGGAAGACGTGCAATACAGACAGAAGTATCCCAACTGTGTTGGCCCCCATGCGGCCTCTGCCTGTCCCAGGCCTAGAAGGATGCGGGGCAGAGGGTGGGGCAGACAGGGGGCTGGCAAGACTGCCGCAGATGGATCTAGTTCACCGAAGGGCTCCCTCCCCATTTAAGGTGGACATGTTGGAGCGTGGCTCACATGGTACCCGAAGGGAGAGGATGTGGGTTCTCTCCTTCAGGGTTCTAGGCGGGGGTTCCGGATCCCTTTCATGGGTAATAGGTCCCCTCAAGATGCCCCCAATCTTTTATCCCTTAAGGGGAGGGAGGAGGTGGCTGCTGCTAGCTTTGACAATAGGGTCTATGCGGGCAGGGTCGCTGGCCCTGTCCCTGCACCCCCGTCCCGGGGAGCATATTATTTCAATGATGCCATGCCTTTTGGCTATTCCATTGGGGCTCGGTATTCGAGCGTTTCACCACTTTCCTAGATTGCGCTTTTGTCCGCGGGTCAGGGTCCCGGTCTGTAGCCCATTCCCTGGATGGTTTTATTCGGGGCTGAATGGGGCTGGGACACGTACACACGTCTCCTCAACACATTTCAGACGCTAATGGAGGAACTGGGTGTCCCTTTAGCGCCCGAAAAGACCGAGGGCCCATCTCCACAGCTAGTATTCCTGGGGTGGAGAGTAACACGGTAGCGCAGGATTCTAGGTTGCAGTGGGATAAGGTCTCAAGGCTAGTGGCCCTTGTATCGGTCTTGCTGGCCGAGTGCATGGCATCACTGAGGGAACTTTTGGTGCTACATGGTCACCCCAGTTTAGCTGGCAGGGTCGTCGCACCGGGCAGGGCATTTGCTCTGCGCTGGTGCGATGCCATGGCGGGATTCTCCAGGCCCCACCACAGGCTCAGATTTACCCGGGGTATCGGGGCAGACGTGCTTGTCTGGCCATAGATCCAGAGGTAGTTCAACGGGGTGTCATTTTGGGGTCTGATCTCCTGGCTCCCCCTTGCTTTCAGATGCAGTCCGATGCCTCAGGATTCCTGGGTTTACGGGATGTACTTCAATTGGAAGTGGGCCTATGGTGGGTGGCCACCATCCTGGGCAGGCAAGGGTCGCCTGCATGGTCTCACGTATCTGGAATGTTTCCCTATCCTGGGTGCTTTGATGCTATGGGGCAAGGAGTGGGCCAACTCGGTTGTGCAATTTTGGCATGGCAACGCGGCTGTTGTCCGCATCGTCACTGCACAGATTTCCAAATCGCCCGGGGTTATGGAGCTAGTGCGTTGGTTTGTGTTATGCAACTTGTGCCTCAACGTTCCCTACAGGGCCAGGCATGTCCCAAGGGTTGATAATGATATTGCTGCTGCTTTGTCCCGCCTGCAGATCTCCCGGTTCCGTGCCTCGGCCCCCGGATGCGGAGGAATTTCCCTCGCCACTCCTGGACGAGAGATGGAACGTTGGCAAGGAGAGGTGAACTGGGCGATTGGCCTGTCACTAGCGCCATGCATGAGTAAGGCGTATCACCACGCATTTAGTTCCTTCAGAGTATTATGTACCCGATTCCGACTGCCAGGAACCTGGCCGATCCCAGTAGCCCATGTTCTGCGGTTCATGGTTTACCTGTATGCCCAGGGCCTTGCACCACGCACCATAGCATCTCAGCTGTCGGGTTGGCTTTTATGGCCAAAGTGGGAGGTCGTGTGGACAGCACCAATGACTTCCGGGTGAGACATGTTTGGGAGGGGTGGGTGCGCGTGCGCGGGCGTTTCCCGGCCGACCGCCACCCCATTTACCCAGGGGTTTTTACCCAGTTGGCCCGGGGCTGGCCTGGCCTCTGTTTTGATAGATGAGGCAGCCCACTTCATTCGGCTACAACGGTGGCCTTTTTGGAGCCCTCCGCATCGGCGAGCTTGAGATGCTGAGTAAGGCGGATGCAAGATTTTCCCAGGGTTTTTTACCCAATTGGCCCAGGGCTGGCCTGGCCTCAGTTTTGATAAATGAGGCAGCCCACTTCATGCGGCTACAACGGTGGCCTTTTTGGAGCCCTCCGCATCGGCGAGCTTGAGATGCTGAGTAAGGCGGATGCAAGATTTCCCCAGGGTTTTACCCAATTGTCCCGGGGCTGGCCTGGCCTCTGTTTTGGAAATGAGGCAGCCCACTTCATGCGGCTACAACGGTGGCCTTTTTGGAGCGCTCCGCACCAGCGAGCTTGAGATGCTGTATAAGGCGGATGCAAGTTGTAGGGCACTGGAACTCGAGGATGTCTATGTTGCCAAAGACTGGGCCCAGTTGAGGATACGCTCCTCTAAGACAGATCAGCATGGCGTAGGCAGTGGTGTAAGACTGCTACGGTGTTCTTTGGCAGACATCTGTCCGGTTGGTGCCCTACAGGAGTTCCTGGCACTGCGTGGCATGCACCACGGCCCGTTTTTCTGTCACCAAGATGGGTCTCCCCTTACTAAATTTCAGTTTTGGAAGGTGACAGGCAGTGCCCTCACCAGGGTAGGACCTAACAGGTGCCCGTTATGGCACACATTCATTTCGTACTGGTGCAGCCTCTACAGCAGCTGCTTTTGGGTACTCTGGGGCTGACATACGCAGCATGGGGAGGTGGGGCTCGCAATGTTTTCAGTTTTATGTGCGCCCACTTCCACCATGAGTACCAATCCAGTCACCTTCCCGTCTTTTTCTCAATTTTTCTCAATTTTCTTACAGACCCTGGGTGTCGTATTACACCGGTGACAGTATGGCTGGTGGGCCACAGCTATGTGCACAGGGCAGCGCGTTACGCTGCGGCGACAGAGTGGGGACCCCGACTGGGACTGGGTGAACACGCCAGTCTCACATGGCATGGTAAGCCTGGGATGTTATGGCGGGAGCTGCGGCCTTTCCTTTTTTCTGGCCTGGGTGCTGACCCGCCTGACATTCTCATCATCCACCTGGGGGGCAATGATTTGGGCCAGGTCACCGGCTTATCGCTTAAGCATGCGATTTGCGAGGACCTCGCCTACTTGCATTATGTCTGGCCTGCCACAACCCTGGTTTGGTCGGACATTGTCCCGCGCCATTCTTATAGAGGGGGCGTTAACCTCCGGGCCCTTGACCGCGCTAGGCGCACGGTCAACAGGGCGGTGGCGCGGTTTCTTGCCGACGGGGCTTGGGGACGGGTCAGTCATCACCCCGCTGTTAGCCTACAAAATTATGACTTGTACGTAGGGGATGGGGTCCATCTGTCGCGAGGAGGTATGGACCTCCTGTTGGGTGATTGGCGAGCAGGCCTGTTGACCGAGCTGACGGTCTGGGGGGGGGGGCGTCAGGCCTTCTTTGAAGCCCCTCCGTGTGGCGGGTAGCACTGGTAAGGTAAACAGTATGACCCACAGGTATCCGGCAGGTTCGCAATTGACTGGACAACACTAGACAGGAATAAATTAGTTAAACGTTGTCCGGTCAACGACGAACCAGGCGACGGGGTGATGACGATAGCTAACCAGCATGCATCACCCCGTGATTTCACGGATACGCGTCAGAGGGTGGGGTCATGAGTTAGATATTGACTACGGTCAACAATTTGTTTGTCGTCAACAAACAAATTGATACAAATTGATACATTGTAACCAATTGCCTTTGGCAATTTTGGGGTGGTACCTTACCAGTGTTACTTCGGCCTGCTTGCCTTAAGAATTATGATTGGTCGTTTTACCAATACAAATTTATAATTCGGACTAGGGCATTGAATCAATAAATGTGGCCCGATGCTGTTATCCACTTTCAATGTTGTCTGTGTCCGTTATTGGGGGGGTGCGCCTGCAATGCAAGCGCGGCGCCAAAATGGCCGCCGCGCTCTTTGCGCCCCCCCCCAGGACAGAGAATCCGGGTAGTTAGGGGCGTGGCCAGCTCCCTTATAAAAGGGGTGGCCATGAGGCAGCCGAGCTGCCATTTTACCTCAGCGACAGAGCGGAGAAGTCTTTTCCCCTCCACCCCCTCCCTAGTTAACAGTGTTATATTTTGGTCGCTTCGGGGCCGGGTGGGAATTTTTGGCTGGGACCCACACTGGCTTCCGGGTCCTGGCTTTTTTGCCCATCCCACACTGTTGCTATGGTTTGATATAGGGGTCTTTCTTATGTTCCTAATGTTGACTTTGGTCACATTGGCGGGTAGCACTGGTAAGGTAAACAGTATGACCCACAGGTATCCGGCAGGTTCGCAATTGACTGGACAACACTAGACAGGAATAAATTAGTTAAACGTTGTCCGGTCAACGACGAACCAGGCGACGGGGTGATGACGATAGCTAACCAGCATGCATCACCCCGTGATTTCACGGATACGCGTCAGAGGGTGGGGTCATGAGTTAGATATTGACTACGGTCAACAATTTGTTTGTCGTCAACAAACAAATTGATACAAATTGATACATTGTAACCAATTGCCGTTGGCAATTTTGGGGTGGTACCTTACCAGTGTTACTTCGGCCTGCTTGCCTTAAGAATTATGATTGGTCGTTTTACCAATACAAATTTATAATTCGGACTAGGGCATTGAATCAATAAATGTGGCCCGATGCTGTTATCCACTTTCAATGTTGTCTGTGTCCGTTATTGGGGGGGTGCGCCTGCAATGTGTAGTATGGCTTTTGCTCAAAATAATGAATGCTAGTGTCAACATGCGACAGTCAGGAAAGTAAGGAGGAGCACAAGGCCATTTTGCAGAGGTGTAGTTCAGTTTTCTCCACATTCTCCTGACTTAACACCCCTTGACTTCTGCCTATGAGGGACCTTAAAAGGATGTGGTTTACCATAGAAAACCAGCTACACTGGCAGTACTCCAGGAAGGAATTAAAATGGCATGTGCAGCCCCATACTGATCAATCCTATTCCCACCCCAAATATACACACATAGTAATGTCACAGTTATGGCCAGCAGCAACAGGACCCCTGTCAGCTCCGGGCCATATATGGCAGCACTGGTAGTACTGCACCGATGGCGGCCCTGTGTACAACAATACAAGTGAACAGTTGCCATATGCAGAAGTGCCTGGACACTAATGGTAACCACTTTGAGCACTTCTTGAAATCGCAGAAGTCAAAAGTGACTTGTATTCATTGTTTATTATTGGTAAGATATATATTGCTTATTATAATTTTTATACAGTTTTTAGAGAAAGGTGTATACATTTTGGCACACTCTGTATTTGTTGAACATTCCTTTTAGGAATGTGATTTATGCCCTTGACAAAGCATTGTAGAGACTACTGAACGGTACTGTACTCAGGTAATGGTACAAAGCAACAAGCATTGGCCAAAAAATTTCATAATCTGTGTTTCAAAATTATAGAAAACCACAGAAAGCTAAATGGACAATGTCTGAGGTCCCCAAAGGACAAAGAATTGCTTTATTTTATTTTGCATTCTCTGCATAGCATGCAGATCAAAACAATGGCTACCCGGCAGAGCAGTGTCTGCATAGCTCTTGCATGTCACATCAGGAGAAATGAAGAAGTGCCGTTTTCTTATATTATGCATGAAGCATAAGAAGAAAGGGGGAGTAGAAAGAAGAGCACCAACCACTTATGGTTTGTTTCTCATTGCTCAATTGAAAAGTCTCTGAGGATCAGCCTTTTTCAGCTTTCTTTAATGCAGAGCTGATTTGTGTGTGTGTGAACACGAAAATGTCATTTGCAGTTTCATGTAGAATGTAATCATTTTGTTAGAAAAGCTGTTCCTACTAGGAAACACACACACACACCATCAATTTCTGTGTACTGCAAAAAGCATTCATTTTGTATAACATTCGTTTACACATAGAGTTGTGAAAATCACTGTTTACTTGTCAAAATGAACAAATGTAGCTGCTGACAAATGAGGCAGCAGCCAGTATGTTAGGAGGAGCATGTTTCTTCTTTGATGTATGCTTGCTCTGTACCCCACCTTTCTCTAAATTAGTCAAGGACTTCCTGAGGCTAATCTTAAAAATTATCTAATCCAAATAAATATTTTCAAAATCCCTTTTATCCAGGTGACCATATAGATGTCAACGTTTCATATATGTGACCTAAAGGTGACTCCCATCCCTTTGTTTTAGATACAAAAGAGTCCTCTTACTTTTTAGCATGTGTGGATACAAGGATATGTTTAGGAATTGCAAGGTTTAGACCACCAACCTAGAAGAGGTCTAATATATTTAATTCTTCTTCTTCTGAGAAACTACACAATCTCTTTCTCTGACTTTACATAAAATCTCGCAGCACAAAATCAAAGCAAAGATGTTTAAGATCTTCTGCTTGGAGGAAGCATATGATTCTTTTGAAACATTTAACTACTGGATCTAAGAATGCTGTAATGTTGGGTGACCAGGCCTAAAATTGACGGAAGCAAACAACACTGAAATTCTCACCATTCAAACACCACAATTCTCCATTACCTCTATTTATAAGCCACCAGAAGCAAATTTTAGTTTTAATGAACTGGACAATTTTACTTACACAACAACAACATATAGTCTAAGCAAATATATAAAAGCACAACCATGCAATTCGCTTTTGAGTGTCATATTAGAACACAACATACTGTAAAGACAATATCTATGCATACAATTGAATGTAATTGGCTGGAGAATATCACAACTGTATATTTCAGTTGAATGTTTAAGCCATTACTTTCCCACAAACAATAACAGGCTCCTATAATCTTTACTCAGAAGTACAGTGGTGACTCACATAACTAACGCATTGTATAGCGAAAAATTAGCACAATGAAGCGTCCATTATGCAATGCTGATACCCCGCATAACGAAATTCCCCCCATTATGCAGGGTTTTTGATAACCGAGGTATACCCGCTTAATGGGAACTGTAGGTAACAAACTTCCACACACACACACACCATTTTGTGGGGTATCTCCCATAGGGAACCACATAACGAAAAAAACCGCATAGTGCAGAGCTCCATGGAATGGAGTGTTTTTGTTATGCAGGGTTCTACTGTAAGTGTTTTGCAGCCCTTGTTTCAAGGGAATTACATGTAAAGAATACTAAAACCAATCAGAAATCTTACATTGTGTTCATGAAGAAGCAAACAAAATTCTACTTACCAAAGTTGCAAGAATATAGTGGTATCCTTTGCCATTATTTTCAATTTTGACAATCTGCAACAATGAAACACAAAATATTTAATTGAACACCATAATTTATCAGTAAAAAAAATACAAGATGAGATGAAAATAGAGGCACACAATACCAGTGTGTTTTTCCTAATTCTCACCAACTTAAAGTTAATCTGTATTTAAATCAAACAGAACCTTCTGGTTTGTCCAAAGTTCCATTTAAAATTATAACGGGCCATTTGCAAGCTTCCTTGCAAATGGTACCTGTCAAATGTTGTTTTGTGAACTTGGATAGAGTGCATCCAACGGATCACAGTGGAAAGACTTGCTTGTACTCAAGAGCTCTTTGAGTTCTCTGGCAAGGCTGCCAAAATATTGTTCAAAGGTTTGTTATTATGTATGTCACAGCCACATGGCTTCAATATGTTGGCATTTTCAAAGTCATTTAATCTAGGCCACCACACAGCTATAAGCTGGCAGTAATGACTTTCACTCTCTACTAAACTGCACTGCATTTCAGACCGTGCACCAAAAGTGAAGTGTTCCATGTCCCATTAGCAATCCCAAGAGCCCTCTCAGCAAAGGAACAGAATGGGACTTCAGTCAAGTATAATATCCTAGTTACCATCTGACTCACTGGTAACATCATCTTATTGAAGAACAGGAAGATTTAGGAATGAAAGGCTGGGCACAGATTTTCCTCTTTTTTTATCTTCCAATTAAACAAAAACTTCATGCAGCATATAAGTGGCATGAATTGTCACAAATTATTCTGAAAAATAAATAATGGCAAAGAGGAAAGGACATCGTACGCGTCCTTCATAAGTAATAAATGTAACAAGTAAACAAGTATAAATGTAACAAATGAATGATTATGAAAATCTTCTCTTATTAGGTTAGGTAGAAAAGAGTTGACGTGATCCTTCCTTGCCAAGTCTTATCTGGAGTCATTTCATAAGTACAGAGGAACTAGAGGAGGTGCCTGTCTGACAGCTTTCTATAGACTGATGTGGTGTTTTAGTAAGTTTGGCATTCTTAGGAGCCATTTGCACAAAGGGCACCCAGTGGGCTGACTGAAAAGTCCCTTTTACAAACTGAGATAGTCTCAAGGAGCTCTTCAGGTAACCTTTTTGTAAGGTAATACAGAGGGGAAAGCTGCAACCAAAACACCATCCCCAAGTGAATCTGTATTGACTCTGCAGCGTCTGAAGAGTGCTGACAGAATCCAGAAGGCTTTCACTACAGCAGTGTTGGTGAACCTTTTAGAGACTGAGTGCACAAACTGTAACCCCAAAACCCACTTATTGATCACAAAGTGTCAACACAGCAACAGGGGAGGAAGGAAATGCTCCCATTGGGCTGCTGGGCAGAGGGGTGTGGTGAACTCTGTGCTGGGGTGACCCCACGGGTGCCCACAGAAAGGGCTCTGAGTGCCATCTCTGGCATGCATGCCATAGGTTCACCACCACTGCACTATAGCAAAGAAGAAATCTTCTCCTGCTGCTGCTGTATCCGATTCCAAATATTGGCCATCCTCATGGCGATCAGCCATGAAGATTGTCCTGAGGACAATATAATGCAGTGGCCTTCCGTTTGCCTTCCCCATTGCAGCATGACACCCATACCACTGATCATGTTCTGTGAGTCACTTTCTGGTCCTGGGCCCTTTTGGCACACAAAGTCCTCATCAGCCCCAGGCCAGTACTGATGAAGCTGCTATCATCCATCAAGATGGATTGAGGTGGGATTTAATCCATTTGGGGACAATCGCCTTTCCCTTTGGACTTCGTTACGCAAGGCCATTAGTCCTTAGGGTTGTCAGGTTAGTTAACCACTGATTGACACTTGGCACTGAGTAAAATATCTGCATTAAAATCAGTGCATCCCTAGATTGTCACCAGATTTCTCCTAAATTTCAGAAGAAGCCATTGAGATTTCTGAATTTTCTTATGTTTTTCCTTAACTGAGGAATAATCACTGAAGGAATATCTTTTTTTGAAACCCTTTGGTGATTTCATCTGTATTAACCAACTGCCTGTAATACTTAACAACCATTCCTTACAGCTCCCTTGTTTTACTCTTAGCATGTGCTGCTGCGAAATACTGACCAAATTTAAATTTAAAGAGATGTACATGGGCAATGCTGCAGGTTTTTGTTTTTTTTGTGAGCCATATGTGAAAAAGTGGCATTTCAGAACCCACCCAATCTGGTGCAATCCATGCTTTCCCACAGGCCTTTCTAGACAGACTTGAAATTCAAGCCACAATTCATCATATTTAAAAAGTCTGTGTATGGATGTGCAGCACATGACCTATAGCAGTGAACAGAGAAACATGCATTGATAGCTAATGTTAATGAGGTATTGAAAGCAAACAAGATGTATGTTTTGAACATTTTTTCTACTGTTACCACTGAAATTCACAGTTCAATTAGCTACCAAAGTTCTATGGTGGAGGCATAGAGATAAAATTGCAAACATGCCCCCTCTCAATGTACTAAACATACTTCCTTTCCATAGAAGACTTTGCAAAATATCCATTTTCAAATTCCCTCCTAACTTCCAACACCCTTTCTTTAGCTTTGCACCAAAGACATAAGTAAAGGTAAAGGTTTCCCTTGCTCGAAAGGCAGTCGTATTCGACTCTAGGGTGCAGTGCTCATCTCTGTTTCTAAGCCGAAGAGCCAGCGCTGTCTGCTTCTGCAGACGTTTCCATGGTCATGTGGCAGGCATGACTAGACACCGGAGTGCACGGAACGCTGCATATGTTTAATATAAACATAAAGACATAAAGCATATAGACATAAAGCATATGGTTAATATTAATTAAATGTTAAGCTACCTATTAACCAAACAGTAATAATCATTTCCCCAAGCAATCCTGAGATGTTGATCTAATTTACTTTGGGAGGTGGTGACCACTCCAATTCTGGAGGCGTTGAAGAGAAAATTGGGCAACCATCTGTCATATCTGCTTTGATTTGGACTCCTTCATTGAACAGGGGGTTGGACTCAATGGCCTAAAAGGCCCCTTCTGACTCTATGACCATATGATATTTCTCCTGATATGGCTGTCATTTCCAAATGCACTGAGTTGTTTTGAACATACTAGCACTTCAAAATGAATTGACAATACTTCCATTTAGGTCTCCATACAGATGCTAACAGCTGCATAGCCACCATGTGAAAACAAGGTCCAGAAGCTTCCATGCCTTTACTTATTTATTTATCTGTTTATTTATTCAGTCATTTAGTCATTTTCATTATCCCACTCTTCAGATATCTTTCTATCATCCTTAGCACACTTTTAGAAGCTAAACAGCATGAGATTTGGTACTTGGCTGGGAAACCAGCCAGTAATACTAAGGCTCTCCAGGTAGGGCTAGGAAAAGATCCTGCATAAACCCTTGCAGTGCTCCCAGTTTTTGCTGGAGCTGTCTGATGTTTTTAAACTGTTTTAATGCATTTTGTATGGTTTTAGCTGTTTAGCATTTTTAATGTTTTATTTTGTCTTAAGGGGTCGGGGTGGTTTTTTGGGCTTGGGTTTTTTAAATGCTTTTTATGATTGTATGTTATTCATATATATATGGAAAAAAACCTTATTAGTGTACTGCCTAGAGGTGGGCAAATCTGTCAGGCTCATTTTTACTTGTTTCTTTTCCCCGATCCCTGATGTCCTTTCATCTGACTTCAGTTGCAGGAAAACAGATAGATTTAAGGCTTGAGCCAACATGTGTACCACACTTCTGAGCACATTCTTTCTCATGCATCATTTTTTTGAAAGAGTTTCTTTCATCTTTGGATCTCTGTATCTTTGGATCTCTGTATCTTTTCTCCCAACATACATGTGGTGTGTTGTTGTTGTTCAGTCACACAGTCAATTCCGACCCTTTGCAACCATTGGACCATTGTCCTCCAGGCACCTCTGTCCTCCACCATCTTCCTCAACCTGCACAACTCTGTGCCCACTGCATCTACAATACCATCTAGTCATCTCATCTTTGGTCACCCCCTTCTTCTTTTGCCTTCCACCTTTCCCAGCATCAAGGCTTTCTCAAGCGAATCCTCTCTTCTCATTTGACGTTCAAAGTACTTCAGCTTCATCTTTACTATTTGACCTTCCAATGAGCAGTCAGGGTTGATTTCTTCTAAGATTGTCCTATTTGTTCTCCTCGCTGTCCAGGGGACTTTCAAAACTCTCCTCCAACACCACATCTCAAAGGCATCTATTCTTCTGCACTCAGCTTTCCTAATGGTCCAGCTCTCACAGCCGTACATTACCACCGGGAATACCATTGCTTTGACTATGCAGACCTTTGTTTGCAATCAAACAGAAGTAGACTTGTTTCTGGTATTCCTTTGTTTTCTCCATGATCCAACGTATGTTGGCAATGTGGTCTCTGGTCCCCCTGCCTCTTCTGAACCCAGCCTGCACCTCTGGTAGTTCTCTCTCCACATGCTGCTGCAGACTATCCTGGTGTGTACTTGACCCCTATGTATGCATTTCTGTATATAAGATCTTATGGCAAAATTGTTTTACAATATTAGGTAAAGGCCTCTCTTGCTCAAAAGCCAGTCGTATCTGACTCTGTGTGTGAGTGTTCATCTTCATTTTTAGCCAAAGAGCCAGCGTTGTCTGCATCTGCAGATGTTTCCATGGTCATGTGGCAGGCATCAGAGGCGATCTGGACTCCATGAGAGGGCAGGGGATAAGTAGCATTAGGGTGTCGTCATGGGACCGCAACTAGGGAGCATGAGCAATGGCAAGGAAAGGATGTTAGGAAATCTAGTACCTCCCCTCCCCTCCATTTTCTCTTCACCCATGAGTTAGGCTTGTGCATGTACTTATTTCCCCCTTTGCTGCTCCTCTCTGCTCAGAGAGTAAACAAAACACTTCTTCAGACTTAGTCTATGAAAGCTAACATTAAAATATAGAAGTTAGTCTTTAAGGTGCCACAGCATTTTTTCATTTTTTCCTTTGTTTTTATTTTTATTTTTACAATTGATTTATATAGCACCCCAATCAATAGACTCTGGGCGGTGTACACAGTCCAGCGAGCACCTCTTTGGCTACTCAGCAACAATTAAAAAACAATATAAAAACAGTTAAAAGCCTTTTCAACATAATAATGTTGAAAGTAACAATGTTACTCTCTGATATGATTGCACAGACTAACATGGCTACCACTTGAAAAAGTTCTCTCTCTTCTGGCTCTCTAGCCTGTCGCTGGCTCCTGTGGTGGGACTGGGGAAGGTGAGAAAGAAACCCCCTGGGGGCTGCCAGAAAGGAGTTGGGGGTGGCCACCTCTCTGGTCTTGAACCCCAGCCACCCTGCTGCACCTCCGCGCTCTGTGGGAGCTGAGCGTCCTTCGTTTCCCACCTGCACTCTCCACAGCGCACTCCCCCATCTCAGATGTCACATCAGCCTGGTGGGGGCAGAGGCAGGCAGGCAGATGCTCAACTTCACCTGTGCAGCCTCCACTGATGGCTGCCTTAAGCAGGGAAAGGAGGGAGGGTGAGTGGACAGGGGAGAGAGGGCTGTTCAGCTTGGAAAGGGGGCTTTTCCAACTCTATAGCAAGAGCAATAACAATTAGACTTATACTGTATTCTAGTTCACAAGGAGGTTATTAGCATTTTGCCCTGAACATGATGCTAGGTACTTGTTTTACCCACCTCAGAAGGATGAAAGAAGAGGATGAGTCAACCTTGCATCTTGGTCAGGATTGAACTCACAACGCTGCGGCCCCAGGGCTATTACATCATCCCCACGTCTCTCCCTCTCCCCAGTCCATTCAGAGGGGTCTGCTTTGATGGGATGGGATAGACACATTTTCCCTCTTCTCCCTCACCCCCCCCCCACTTTCCCGGATCTGGAGGGGGCACTGAGCCTCACAGTCATGAGCTCAGGAGGAAGGACAAAGGACTTGCCCCCCTCCAGAGATGTAATGCCGCCACCGCCACGCTATGCAAGCAACCAACACTCAACCTTGCTTCAGGCTGCAGGCAGCAATGGTGGCCATTGCAGCTCCCAGGTGGGAGGGTGGCAGAGAAAGGGTGGGAGCACATGCACAACCAAGACAGTGTGAGGCACCCACCTCTGTCTGCCCTTCTCTAGCAACGGCTCCTCAGGCCCGCCCACCCCTTGGTTAATTAATAAATAAATAAAAATGGAAGAAAATACGTAAAAATAAAAAATAAAATTCCACCCCTGGGGTGGGGTGGGATGCTGCCCACTTGCCTGATACCCCAGCACGGGCCTGGCAAGCATGACTAGATGCTGTATTACACAGATACACAGAACACTATTATCTTTTTCAATTTCTTGCTTTTGGACTGATAGGTTGGCAGGAGCTGGGACAGAGATGGGATCTCACTCTGTCATCCAGCACTCGGGTCACGAACTGTTGACTTGCCGGTCATCAAGTTCAGCATCTCAACCACCAAGCAACTACCAAGCAACTACAGTCCCTTACGACATTAGGAAAGCTGAAAACATTTAAATAGAACTTGTGCATTTTAGTTTACATATGTTTTGCAAAGCACAAATTAAAATGCAAGCCTGAATTAATTGTGTTCCCATACCTCATCAGTAGTGATATATTTCTATCTCCATCCAAGCTGCTCAAAGTCTATGGTCATCCTACAACTGCCAACAACATTTTGCCAACATTCTGTTAAAACACCAGACTTTCAGAATTGCAATAGTTTCAGATGCCAGCTGGAGTCAAATTGAATAAAGGTCAGTCATACACTCTGATGCAATTGACCTGGCATATTTAACGGTGTTCCTGCTGCACAATATCTTTAGAGCAAAAGTTGCCTCAAAGCACTGAAATCTAGCCTGAGAGAAAGGGCATTGTTATATGTTTATACGCAAACTTCCTCTACAGAAAACTGTTGTCTGAGCATTCCCCCCACCCACCCACCCCCACCATTATGACCTTTGTGTGGCTCAATGCAGGCAGTTTTACTGCTCTTTGTCAATATGAATGTCCAATGACCCATGGTGCCATCATGGTTCTTGGCCAATAGTACATAGCATTGCCTTTCTGGAACAAAAAAGGCTGTTTCTAAAGGGCAAAGTTATTTTATTGTTCCCTATCTATTTTTATTGGCTTTGCATTTCTACCCATTTGTTTGGATAAATGACTGCTATGCTCCTATCACGCATATATCAAGCCAGAGATGTAGGGTAATATCTATTTTGCAACAGAAAAGACAGCTGATATTCAGTGAGCACAGCTTTGAGTCCTTTTCTCTCTCTCCTGATTTTTTATTATTGGTATCACATTTCCAACTATAAACAAGAATGGATCCTGCACAAATCAAATTCTGTACTCTTTTTTTTTTGCTTTTAGAGAAGATAGCCATAAAAACGAGTTACGTGAATGGGTTATCAAACAAATGGATTAGCAGCTATTGGAAATTTGTTCATGTATTAACTGGCTCGCCTGCCTTAGCCTTTTCCCACTGAAAAGCTCTTGAGTATATATTAAAAGCTGTCTGTTTCCTATGCTAATCTCTCAGCACCTAAATTAGTGTTATCAGAGCATACATTTGTTTGCATGCTTCTGGATACAAATAAGTAAGGCTTCACTACCTTTCACACAATGCAGATCTCCTGGTAAGATAATTAATGTCTGACAAGCAAATGAGTTCTGGAACTGCTGCAAGTCAGCATGATCTTTTTTGAAAACTTTATTTCTGTTACATGAATTTTCACACCCACAAACCTTGAATCTCATGTAGTTGCAAGATGTTTGGGCAAAAGAAAATGGGTCTTACCTTTCAGTTATTACTGCAGGTTAGAAAGGAGGAACAAGAAATAGAACAAAATAATTTTTTTGTTTTATTTAGAAATTTTGCTGTTTTACAACAATCTTTCCATTATTTGTGAGATGGGTTTTGCCAAACAGCAAAAGTCAACCACAAAAAACACTTAAGAGAAATAAACATAAAATCTGCTTCTACTTCTTTTGTATTCCAATCAAACCCTGGACTGCCAAAATAAAGCCACTTTCTTGGCATTGTCATTGGGCAAACCCAAGTCCTCATCAGTGCACGTTTCAGACAGTGACTGGCAGGTCAGTAAATGAGCCAGATTCTGTATCTCTCCACATTCACACCGTGTGTTGTTGTCCACCAGCACCCTCACTTGAGCATGTTGGTCTTGCATTTAGGGACTCTAACCCTTAGCCTATTCAGGGTCCTCCAAGTGACATGGGTAGATTGAGTTCCTCAGCTATATAATGTTGTCCCTTGTCCAGTGAGCTCCGTTCCTGGAACAGCTGAGTGGGCCTGACCACACCCCCAGAAGCGGGCGTGTTTGTGCAAATGCATCCGCACCACTCCTGGAAGTGGTTGCAGATGTCCCAGAAGTAGTTGCAGACATCCTGTAAATGGTTCTGGACGTCCCTGGACATGCACAAATGCATCTCCGTCACTCTCAGTTGTTCTGGATGCTTATGCGCACTGCCAGGCACATCCCCCATCCACTTCCGGGAGCTGCTAGGGTGCTGGGGGCTGGATCCAGTCTATGGTCCATACTTTGGACACCCCTGCTCTAGATGACCAAATATTATTCGTTCATTGAATTATAGCTGCTGCCTTTCCGATCCTGCATTTTACATCTTTTTTGTCTTCCACCATTCGTGGTGGGTTGTTGGATCACAGTATGAATACTAGGACCTAGAATTGACAATGGCTGATTATCTGTAGCTTTCCAAGCAGAAAACTATAAGCAGATTTGACTACTTTTACTTAAGAAATGCCTTTCCCTTCTTAAGAACTTTGAGCTTAGCCAAACTTCTTGTGTGACTATCTATGCTCAATGTGCTCTGCCCTGTTGGAAAAGACTCCCATAAGGATGTGGAATGTTATATGTTTTGGTTTCAGGATGGCTGGTTCTTAAAGAAAGCATAGCATATATCATAGTTACTTGAAACTATTTACATTTTCTTAACTGTTAGAGCAGTATGACAATGGTACCAATTGTCTCAGGATGTGGTGAGTACTCCAATGCTGGAGGCATTCAGGAGCAAATTGGACAACCACCTGATAGATCTATTTTGATTTGTATTCCTGCAATGAGCAGGAGGTTGGCCTGTGTGGCCTCAGAGGCCCTTTCCAACTCAATTATTCTATGGTTATAAAAGCCATCTGGGCAGCTGGAAGGGATTTCACAGAGTTCTTTGTGAGACAGCTAAATGAATCAGTATTCAAAAGGATAGCAAAGGAGTTTCAGTCACATAAGTTGCCAATGATCCCTGCACAATAAAACCTCCTTGCAAATTAAATGCAATAGAGAAAAAGTCGATCTCTAAAAGAACTATAGCATAGCACGGTGTGTCAAAATGTTAGAATCTGAGTTGCAAATTGCATATGAGGGAAGGTCAACCTCTACAGTATTGGAGGGCATAGGGAAGCTCTCCATTCCATACCTGCTTTGTAATCAAAGATGAAAGTTTGTTACTCAGAGAAGAACCTGGCACCTTCTTTTCAACTTGGAGAGTTAAGCCCTGCTGCCTTTGCCTTTAGTGATACCTTTCAAATGAATGGTTTATATCTAAGAACTGGGAATCCTTTGTGGCTGTGGCCTCTAGAATGTAAGCACAACTCAGAGCAACATAAATCACAGTTCAGGTTTGAAGTATAAGACAACAGGTGAACACAAATAAACAGATGGGAAAAGCTCAGGGGAACCGTGAGATTAATTTGATAAACATTCTATTCTCAAAGTTACAGCACAGCAGCTGTTTTATCATGGACAATATTTTATGCATCAAAGCAAGCCTACTGTCTGTAGAGGGGTTCACAAATTGGGTCTTTCTCCTTAAGTGAACACTCCTGCCTTCTTGCACAGTGGCATGGCTTTCATAATGACAACCTAGCACTCTCGCATCTGAACTGGACAGGAAGTTTTATTCTGCAAACAAAGCGAGTAGGCACAGCACATCCATCTAATTAAAATTAGATCCAGATTTTGAACAAACAATGTTTCAAGTAAGTGACCTGTGAGATTAGAAGCACAAAGTAAACATTTCAATTTTGTCTGCCTAAACTGTTCAAAGCTTGAAAGGTAAGATTCAATTATGAGAACGAATCCAAATGAAGATGAGGCAGGAAAGAGCATAGGGCAGTAATGGTGAACCTTGGCACTCCCAGGTGTTCTTGATCATCAGGACTTGGGCTTCTGGTAATTTAAGTCCAAGAGCACCTGGAGTGCTAAGGTTTGCCATCACTGGCATAGGGTCTGACACAATTTTTGTAGTTTTTTTATGCACATGTGACTTTTGAATATTTTCAGGAAGTCAAAAGAGATAAATGAACAAATAAAATGTATCATGTGATCTATATCACGTGTTATCACATAAGCCCTCCGTGAAAACATAAGCATGAGTAAAGCAACAAATATATGGAAACAGACTCTTTGCAAAGGTCTCTATATAATATTCATTCTGATCTTTTTAACCCTGTTCATTACCCCAACCATTTGAACATTCAAAATAATAGACTGCAGCTATCAAAGCTACAGAGCAGTCTAAAGGCTAATGGAGCACTTATTGGACATAAATAAACCAATCTACACTTTAAAAGGACATAAAAATCTTGAGTGTTGCTATATTCCTTCACTCTCTCTAGTGCTTGGGGCCAGAACCTACCTTGCTCAAGATTGCATTTAGCCGCTCTGATTCACAATCGACCACCACAACCCGTTCCTTCCTCTTTTCCAGATTCAGGAAGAGGTTCTTATAGTCCTTTTCTGTTGCTGTCATTAGATTGACAGCAGTCACCTGCCAATTCCTTTCTGCAGCTGTATCCAACACTTTTTGAAGTACTGACAAGCCTGAGGTGGATTGAGGTTAGGGAAGAGAAAGGGAAGGGGGGAGGAGGAAGAGAAATCAGAAATCCCATTAATTGTTAATTTCTTTATTGCAGTATGCAGTTGCTACAAACAGCAATTGCAGAACGTGTTCCATACATTCTTTATATGCAGAGCTCTGAAGTGCTGTACTTTGAGACTATCTTCTTAAAAATCCCTTTGCCAGCTTGCTTGGTGACTGGGTAACCCTGAAGTTGCAGTGCAATATGATGATTTTTCCAACTTTCCTTTCTAGCAGGAGAGTGATCTCCATGAGTCTAGGGCTGCATAAACCCATTCATTAATTTTGACGGGCCTTACACAGTCTTGTGAACTCCATCCTACTTTTTGTCCCTTTATTTTTTGTTAAGATGAAAAAGTCTTATTAACCCTTCTAATGGGCAAACCTTTTTAAAAAACTTTAGAATGGTCTAGTACCTTCTAGAGATGGTAGTGTTACATTTGGAGGCTTCATGTGGCCTGTGGAACACATGATTCTACTCCTGCTTTAATGTCAGAGCAAGACGCATTGCATTACTAACTTCTGGCCATACAGATTGGCAGATAATTGGCATAGGTATATAGATGAGATATACCCAGATTAGTGTAGTGGATAGACTGATGGACCCAGATTTAGGAGACCTGGGTTTGAATCTCTGCTCAGCCACAGCCAGCTCACTTGGGGTGAAATGACAAAGCTTTATTAAGGTCACTAGAAATTGGTTTCAATTAGATAGTATATAACAAGTGTGTAAGTCACCACAGGGAATTCTCACTAACTAACTACCTACTTGCATTACAAAGCACATATCTGATTGTTCAAATGACACACTCTTTATAATGTGATCAATGTCTTGTAAGTTAGCAGCAATTTGCCATAGTAAGTTAAGAAATGTAACTTATACATACATAAGTCCCAACAGAATTCTGGTAATATGTCTGTTTATCTGTATTCACACCCATACAGTGATGGGCATCAGCAGGTTCGCACCAGTTCGCCAGAACTGGTAGCAGAAATTCCGGCTGGCCCTGCCCATCCAAGTTATGAAATAAAGTAGTCCTAATTTGGGTGCAATGCAGGGCTTACCCCTGGCCACGCCCACCATACCACGGCCACAGTGTGGTAGTAATTTTTTGGGGAGCCCACCACTGCACCCATATATTATATGTGTGTACTGTGTCTTTGGATAAATTTGCAAATATGAACTAAATAATGGGCATCTATGCATCTCCCAATAAACAGAAGGTGGGACAAACAGCCTGGAATCACTCATAGAATTCATCAGTGTGCGCCCCCCCCCCCCCCCCGTGTGTTCCTTTACATTAAATCTAACATTTGGGTGTTGCAATTTGAAGTGGGGAAATGAAAGATAAAAAGAAAGATGTCAGATTAATGATAATCTGTCTGTGCCTATTTTGCTGGAAATTCTTTTATAAACATGTTAGTCCCAACACCTGTAATTTCTGATCCAGATAAGAGAAAAGGTGGAAGGAGAAAGAAGGAATGGAAAGTGCAGAGAGAAGCAGGCTCCTTGCTTTGCCCTTTAAAGATGAACTAAAAGGAGCCAATGCCCATTGCCCTTTCAAAATTCCTCCCTCCCTCACTTCCCTGTTGCTGCCTTAGGAAACCTGTCTGTTCACTGATAAGATTAGGAATTTTTCCTGGCAGCTGGAACAAATAAGTGGGATGATGATGACGATGATGATAATCAACAGAGCACCTAAGTCTGCAAAATGTTGTTAACCTGATTAGAAGCGTGCTCTGCTTGCACCTTTCAGTTTATGATCAGGCCTTTCTTGCAACTTTAATTTCTGCATTGCTGGGAATTGGGTTTTCCATAAAGAAACATAAAATCCATTTCTAACAGAAATGAACTTTGACCTCACAGTCCTAGAGCATCCTGTAATTAGGACTTTTCTCTCTTCACCTCAGTCCCACTTCATATTGCTTGTCTCATTGTCTACTTAGACTTACCCCGGTCAGCATCGTAAATATATGTAAATTTCTGACAGTTGTAATATTTTATAACGCTGATGAGGGCATCCTGTAGTTCTGGGCGAAGCTGAAGCACAAACTGGTTGGATGTCTCGACAGGGAAGCTGGGTGTTACAAAGCAGACGTGGAGTGCCCCACAGAAGGATGTGAGCATGTTGACAGTCCTCCTCTCATAAAAGCCAAAGATAGCGTAGACACCCTTGGAGAACTGTGAACAGACTGAGAAGGAAAGGAAGCAGAGAGAGAGAGAAATACATCAGTGAAGCGATTAACAAAAATTAGACACACTTCGATTCCATGCCTTTGCCAGTTCCTTTGCTTTATTCCTTCACAAGTATGTACATCTTTTAAAGCTGTTCTGCAGTTTTCTGATGGAACAGCTTAAGCACAAAGTAATGAAGACTGCGCCTTTGCCATAAAACATGGAGCCTCATGAGTATGACTCCGTTGATACCTTGCCATTCCTTGAACTATTGCAAATGCACAATCATGTGCGTAGGCAAAGAAAAAGAGAAATGTCAGGCCTGAGAGGCAGAACAGGGGTGTTGTATTTGCAGCACCAAACAGCACATCATACAAGACTCTCCTGAATACTAGAAGGATGTGATTAGCCATTTAAAGCATACATTTATTAAAACTACTAACAAAACCAGTATTATGGACAGGTGGCTGAGCTTCTATCTTCTTCATTTCTGGACATAAAGTATGCCACATCCCAGGTGGTAGTAAGAAATCATCAAGGACAATGTGTTTCAAAGGTGGAGAATATATCACCTGTAGTTTCGGGCCATGATGTTCAATTGTGTCAAATCCATAAATCCAGAAGTCTTCCCCACTCGCATTTAAGGTCTTTTGATCTGACAGCATTTCTATCTTAGTAACTGAAAAATCAGCTAGACCGTGGTGGTCTGAAGTAAGGTGTCTAGACAATGGTGGCTTGAATTCTCTGCTCAGGGATACAGATTTACGATTCCTGCAGGGCATGAAGTGCAGGGCATGAAGTGCACTCAGGTCAACTTTTGTTTCACCTGCAACCTGCACATGGAAACTTGGAGGCTTGCACTTCATGACATCAGTTGCACTTCATGCCCTGCAGCTGGGGTCTAGTTTCATATTGTAGATCCTGCCAGATGCAATGCTTTTCAAAACAACCATCTTCCTAATAAAGGTGATGTAGCACTTGGATTCAGGGGGCTGCATTTGTTTATATTTCAAACAGTAGTCCTATGCTTCACAGTGAGATTCATAGGTCTGGAATGACAGCTTCTCAAATATTAGATTAAATAGACATTATGAGTAGTAGACATGAAATGCATCATGACACATAAATGTTATAAATCAGGGATTCTCAGCCTGCAGCCTGGGGCCCGGATGCAGCCCATGGCACCATTTTATGTGGCTCACCAACACCTCCACCACACCAGGAAGTGCCATGTGGTGGAGGAAGAGCAAAATGGCTGTCCGGCCCCCAAAGCTGTCTGAGGGAGCGTGACCCAACCCCCGGCTTTAAAAGGTTGAGAACCCCTGTTATAAATGGTCACTGACACTGTCATCACATGACACATAATGATTTAGAGCAATGATGGCAAACCTTGACACTTTAGCTGTTCTTGACACTTTAGCTGTTCATGTCAGCAGGAGTGCTGACATGGGCTTTTGGTAATTGAAGTCCAAGAATACCTGGAGTGCCAAGGTTCGCTATCATGGATCTAGAGGAATTGAGAGGTTCTTACAATACAACTGTAAAGAGCCCTGTAGCTCCTTGAAGACTGGGGAGTTATATTTATCTACTTAAGGACAGCACATGGCTTCATCAGAGGCATGAAAGCATTCGCCTCAGCAACCCATGAACATCTACCCTGCTGGAAATGTCAACATATTAAATCCATTCAGGAAAGTTCTCTGCTTCTGAGAAGTAGCAAGCAAGTCTCTGAAAACGGAAAGCCATGTTACAATTATACTCTATTATGCAGAGCTAGAAAAACATTCATTTTTTCCTTAGAAAATTGATAGCTAACTCTGAAAATCTCTAGATTAACACCTATCTAAATTAAAATCTGACCTAAGGGATAGAAATAGAGCAGGAGAACTATTCATATAGATTTGTGAAGAGACAGCAGTGCACATAGGTATCAACAGATGGTTAACATGGAAATCAAATTGACTATGTAATTGGAAGCAGGAGACGGAGAAGCAGCATTCTCTCTGCCAAAACACGACCAGGAGCTGGTTGTGGTAATCATGAACTGTTAATAGAGTAAAACATGGGGAAAATGCAAAAAAAAACAGAAGCAAAAAAAATTCCTATATTCACAAGAAAAGGAAAACTTAGATGGGGAACAGCCAAGAAAAAAATAAAAATAAAAAATAAATTAAATGAATTTGGTCAGAACCCTGAATGTAGTTCTTCAGCGGCCATCATAGAAACAAGAAGAACTATTATGATAGCCAGTGCAAAGAAACAGAGAACAGCAAAAGTGAAAAAAAAACAAGAAGATTTAACATCTAAGAAATCCAAGGGAAATTTAAGCCTACACTAGAAATGCTGGAAGATGAAGAGGGAAGCACTTTCCCTGACCAAGAGAAAATAAAGAGAAATTGGAAACAGCATACTGAAGTGAACTATTGCCACTTTTCATAGAATAAAGAAGAAACAGAGGCTCCTTGGAAGAGGAATCCTGTGATGGAGAACCTGCAGTTCTAGAAAGAAAAGTGAAAGGTGTTGGGCAGAAATAAGTTACATGGGGGGGTAGATGGAATTTTCAGTGTAGCCGCATTAGCATATCAGACAGGAAATAAAACAAAGGAAAAAAGGAAGACAAAAACACTATGGCACCTTAGTGACTAATGCTATCCTAATGTTAGCTTTCTGATAATAAGCATTTCCTCTTAATTCTCAGTGGGAATATAGTAACTGAAGTGCTAATAGTAGTGGAACTTGACTATTAAAGACATCTACCCTAAAATTATGATAAAAACCCATGAAAAACATATTGGCAGGAATAAAGGTCAACTGTGTGCACCTTCCAGTAACTGCATTGTATCCTGTTGACAACCAGTAAATGACTAATTTATTTCCATCAGTAGGTGTTAACACCATCAGCCTGCAAAGACATTTAAGATGCCTCAGAGACAGAATATCTACCTAATTAAAAAGGGAAGGTCCATAGGTCTGTGGTAGAACATATGTTTTGTATGCTTAAGGTCACAAGTGCATTTCTTGTCATAGCCTGTTGAAAGATCAAGTAGCAAAAGATGTGACACATCCATGCTGCCTAAGATCTTGGGCATTTCTGCAAGTAGACTGTACTGGGCTAAACAGAGAAACAGCTGAATTGGTATAAGGCAGCTTCCCTTGTTCTTTTCTCCATAATCTTCTCTGTACAGTCTGATTTTTACCTTCCCTCACAGTAAAACCCACTGCAAATCCCACCTCACGCCTCAATGTGGTGCAGCGGTGATCCTGGCCATCTGACAGCTATGATGGCGGGGGTTTATTCCCCTGCAGGTTCAACCATGCCACAAAGGTGTCGGCTAGTGGTCCAGAATGGTCTTCCATTCTGGAACTGCAGGTCAGCTAAATGGACTCCCACGAAATTGGTAAAATATATCCAAAATACAAATTACATGTAAAGTACAATTTAAATATGCAATTTTAATATACCAACTAGTGGTGAAACATACAGTATTGTCGGTCTAATAGGGCTTTCGCGAGAACACAATAAGAATAAACCAAAGAGGTTCGCGCGCCTAAAAAGAAACACCAATAGCTTTAGACTCTGAGGAAGTCTTCGAAATGTCATCATACCGGAGGGACATCAGAACTCTGTGAACAAGAACTCTGTGAAGACCGCTCTCTTCCCATTTGTGTTTAGCCGACTTACCTTGTTTGAATTGGAGCAGTTCGAACCGCGCAGTTTTTGAACTTTTAGAGACTTTGCATTTCCTACAGCGCCATTTCACCTCTCGGACGAACGCTTTGTATATAAGAGCCATTCCAAATGGACATTCAGTTCGATGTATGATCTTATCAACAGACTTTTTCGGCAGACTCATCTAGAGACTACCCAGGGGAAGGGGGTTTGTGTCACACGAACATTCATGATTAACATTTGATGTGTATGTGAGATACATGTACATTGATGTCTTATGACCCCTCAAGTAGTAGTTAAGCATATCACGTACGTCTTTTCACCACTAGTTGGTATATTAAAATTGCATATTTAAATTGTACTTTACATGTAATTTGTATTTTGGATATATTTTACCAATTTCGTGGGAGTGTATTTGCATATCTCTGTCACTATTGTTACACCCCGGCCGCCTCTTTTTGTTGGTCAGCTAAATGGGGCTGGATACACGGGCAATGCACCTGACTAGTGCATTGCTCTAACATGGTCAACTTTGACATGAGCCCAGCCAGCTGTGTCGTCTTATTTAAAATGGGTAAAGGACAATTGAAAACATGGGCCTCAGTTTCCCATGTGCCATTTGACCCAGCTACAGAAGCAGTAGGACCTCCAATTGGTGAGAGGCTGCTAAAATGTCCTAGGAGATGATGCTTCAATCAGCCACATCAAACTAGGCAGTTAAAGTGCAGATCAACCAAGTAACCAAGTAAGTAACCACAGTAAAACAAAAGAATGATTTACAGGCAAATATGAAAAAAAATCAGAAGAAAACAATCGTGGGCCATCAATACTGAACTTATCCTACTTTCCATCTCTGAAATGCAATATAGGGTACTACATGCATTTGCTAGACTACCATAAACTGCACCACCTACTCCTCCCTCATCCGTATGTAAAGCTAATAGCAGATGCTAACTAAGGTACTCCATCTAAGCTGCTGGACTAATATGAGCACTAGTTAGAGTGCTCAATTATATGATAAATTCACAGAGTACATTAATTAGTAGAATATCACTCTGTCTGCCTTAAGAAATTATAAGTAGATGAGTCCTGCTATATCTCATCTTTATTCTCATGTCTCAAAATAAATGTCACATTAATTTCCTCAGATATGATGTAAGGTAGAATATTTGACAGATAAGAAACTTAATTTGCATGATACTTCTTGCCTTATGCTTTTAGGAAACGTAGGAATATCCATGCCTCAAGAAAAATGTGACATCCTAACCCCTCTTGAGTCATTACATATTAATCAGGTACAGTAGTTAGCAATATGTACAGAGTCTGATTATCTATGCACTGCCCTAAGGAACTTCAGATGGCAATATTAAAATACATTTAAAGAGACAGTTCTATGCCCAAAAGCTTTCCAGTTAAACAACAACATCTGGATAAAAAAGAAATCATAATTTTATATCCTAAAATCAAAATGGCATGGGGAAATCTGGAACAGAATATTTACAAAACAAAATTTACAGGAAGGGCAGGAATCATAATTCTATATACAGTGGTACCTCATACAATGATTTAAATCCGTTCCACGGAGCTCATTGTTGTACGAAACGATTGCTATATGATGCATACCTCGTTAGCGATTTTCCCTATGGGATGCATCGTACAATGATTTTTTCACTAAGTGGTTTTCCCCACTGAATAATTGTTGAAGTTTTTTTTTCCATAGGGAAATTTGTTATGTGGGATGCCATTTCCCCCCAAAACCTAATTGTTATATGATTTCATTGTTATATGGGGCAATTGTTGTATGAGGTTCCACTGTATATCTATGTAGCAATCATAAGACTGTTTGAAGCATGGATAGCTAGACACATCCTATTTTTGTAGGTAGGTCATGAGAAGATATCACAATGGAAAACTTGGGGAGATAATTTTGGATTTAGTATTGTGCTGAAAACGTATTGTCCTTACTGTAATATCAAGCATTAACAGTTAAACACATAGGAGCCTATCATGACTAGTTATTTTTCTGCCACATCACTTTTGGAGAATATATATAAGAAAATGATGAAATAAGTAGCACCAAATTCAAGGCAGACAGTGCAATGGCTTTGGGATGGCAGATAGCAGCTATACCAGGGAATGGCCTTCGAGGACAGACTGTCTTGGTTCTTCTATGTCTGAAAGAGTAGCTTCTTCCATTTGGATGAGGCTCAGGAGCAAGTCACTCTTCTCCCCTGGGCTAAAACTCAGACATTCACAACTTATGGCCCATGGGCCGGCCCCAGCCCCGAACACCAATTCATCTCAACTTCGCTGCCCTTGCAGCTCCTGGAAGTACAAATAAAACATGCCCGCACATGTGCAAAATGCTGCCCGCACATGTGCAAAATGCTGCTGTAAAAGCAATCTGTCCATGTGCACGCATGTTTTACATCTGCTTCCAGTGGGAGGAACCACGTGACTGGCCTGATCAGCTTTCTGGGGTATGTGGTCAGGCCTGCGACCTGAAAACATCGAGAACCCATGTTCTAACTTGTTGTTGCTGCTGTGTGCCGTCAAGTGAGAACCAACATACAGTATTGTCGGTCTAATAGGGCTTTCAAAGTAAGTTAGTTAAGGAGTGGTTTTACCAGTTCCACACCCCCAGTGAACTTCCATAGCTGAGAGGGAGTTTATTTAGACTGCCTGTTGTGGGATTGAGCCCCCCCCTCTCGTTCTTTGATAAGCCTGTTTTACGGTAGGTGGAGGGAGGGTTAGGATAGCTTTTAATGATGATGATGTTAGTTTTTATGTGTTTTAATTTTGCTTTTAGCTGAGGTCTTTATGTAATGTTTTTATTGGTAATGGTTTTATCTTTCTTGTATTGTATATATATATATATATATATATATATATATATATATATATATATATATATATATATATATATATATATATATATATATATATATATATTCCGTTGTTGCCACCCTGAGTGGTGCATTGCACTAGGAGGGTGGGGTAGAAAACAATAAATAATAACAACAACAACAACAACAACACAGGTCTCTTTTGTCCCATCATTCTACCCACTACACCACAATGGGTATCTTCTTACTATACCTAAGCAGACAATCTGCCCACCAAAGTTACTTTGTCATTTTACGGTCTTTGCACTTAGCAGGCTGTGATCTCATCAAATGCATTAATTACCGTTGCTACTAATTGTTCACATACTTATCCTCACAATCTCTTTGCATTCTTCTGTCTCATGTATCAAATCATGAGCATTCAGTGCTCCTCCTACGCTGTTCTCAGATAATTGTTAATCCCAGCCTTTGAAACAGATTGCAGCAACAAGAACTCAGAGTCCTGTCTGTTCAGATGGCTGGGATCAGTCAGATTATTTGAAGGAAGAACTGCCTGCTGATCACAAAACTTGTGGGAGCAATGTGGAGACCTTTCCGGTCTTTCATATGTCATTGTTAATACTCTACCTACATAAACAACCACAATATTATTTTGTGATTACTTCAGTTATTTAAATTAAATGTGGTATTGTGAGTGGTAAAAATTTTAAACTTGTTGTAGTCACATAACTAGTCTGACATTTTTACAACATGTCAGTAGCAGTAAGATATGGGAGTACTTTTCAGTTGTTTAATGGAAGAGTTTACTATATTGGATTTATGTTTCATTGAGGGAGGCCACCACTAAGATATAGATGAGTGGAAAGGAATCCTCCTAAATATAAACACATTATAGGTTTTCAATCTTAAGAGTGGGGAGAAAAAAAACCTTTTAGAATTGAAACCATATACTTGCAATTTTTGGATAACAGAACAGTCCTAACTGCCAAGATATGTAAAAAGTAATAATAAACGGTCTTTGTCATATTTCAGGAAGAAAATATACTGACTGAATAGTTCTTTGCACCCCAAAAATATACAATTAAGTTAAAAAATTGAATTTTTAAATGAAAATACCAAAGTGGTAAACAGCGCTGAATTGCCGAATAAGCAAAGATAAGATAAACTCAGTTCTAGGATGACAATGTAAAGATAAGAAAGGGGCTGGAAAGTTTTTGCTCTTTTTAGTTCTGCCGTATTAAACTAGGATAATAATAATAAAATTAAAATATTTATTAATTAATGTTTGCTATTAAAATTACTTTTACCTAATAAAAAATCCAGTTAGCTAATTTGACCATATTGGCCCTCTGACAATTTATTATACCCCCTTTGACTACTCTTCAGAAAGAGCCACTGATAATCTCCCTTAATCATGACATCAATTCATATATTCAGCTAGCTAGGGTAGGTTAAGGTTGCCCTTGCTCGAAAGCCAGTTGTATCTGACTCTAGGGTTCAGTGTTCATCTCTGTTTATAGTCAAAGAGCCAGCACTGTCTGAATCTGCAGACATTTCTGTGGATATGTGGCAGTCATGACTAAACACAGGTATGCACAGAACGCTGTTTTCCTTCCCACCAAAGTGGTATTTATTTATTTATTACATTTTTATACTGCCCATTTGGAAAATTTCCCACTATTTATCTACTTGCAATTTCTTGCTTTCAAATTGCTAGGTTGGTAGGATATGGGACAGAGACAGAAGCTCATTCTATCATGCAGCACGTCTCGAACCGCTGACCTGCTGACCTTCCAGTCATCAAGTTCTGCTAGGGTAAGGGTTGCCAAAACCGAGCACAGAGTTCAAGAACTCCAGGCCAACCTCCTCCAGATATGCAAACTCTATCAGACAGGGAGCCAGTACCACTGGTGCAGCTATCAGGTCAACCACATCTCATCCCCTGAGCAAGAAGAAGGCACGTGACTCCCAAATATCTTATTTTCATATATTTAAAAGTCCTTTTTTTAAAAAATCACATTTGTGAAATCATTATTTTACTCTAGGTGGGCTCACACATTCAGTTCATACTGGTTACACTTACCTATGTAAGAAGAAATCCAGCATAAAATCAGATGCTGTACTTAGCATGTCACTATCATAAAAACAAACAAACAACTAGCCTTCAAGCTGTGCAATTGTCTTCCAGAGCGTTGTCTTAGCATTCAGAATGCAAACTATGCTGATGTTCAGCTCCTAAGAATGAACTACAAAACAAAGCAAGCTAATTTGAAAGCTAAGAGAAAATCAGAAAAAAATATAGGATTGTGATCAGATGATTTTGTTAACACTTAAGGGATTCTTGGATCTAACACTGAACTTTTTGTAGCATCTTGACCAGCTTAGAGAGTCCAGTGATGTAACTGAGTTTCAGATATTTTCTTTGGCTAGGGCCAAAAGACAGATGCCTGCTCCATATGAAGGAAACCCAAACAATTTACTTTCTGGAAAGAGGAGAAATGACCTGGCCAACAAAGAGACCTCATGCTGCCTAGTAATTGTGCCAGCATCTAACACATCAATTGAAGTCTGTGAAGTTTATGTGAAGCATAAGCATATACAAGCCAGTGTAAAAATGACCTTCCAGTCCCCGTTGTCCCCCCATAAAATTTATATTAAATTTTTTTTAAAAGGCCAACTCACTCAATCTAGTACAGTAATACCTCATACAAAGTAAGCTTCGTACAACATCAAATTCATACAACATCGCCTAATTCCTTGAAAAAAGTTGCCTCATACAAAGGCATTGTATGAGGCATTGGGGATTTTCCCAGGTTGCATCGTGCCTGGGCAGTATAAAAGGCAGGATGCATGCATGCATTGCTCTTGTGGGTTTAGGAGTGGTTTTGAGCATGATTTTGGATTTTTTTGCATTTTTTCATCAGAATTTTGGGAAGCATTCCTGGGTTTTTTGCAGAATTCTTCAGGTTCTTGGACCATTCTTTGGCACAGTGGAAAGGTAGGTAAATGAGGTTTTGTTTCCGATTGGCTTGGGGTGGGGAGGTGGATGGGAGAGGGCAATTTTTTGGTTGGTTGAGCAATTGTTTGATGTTTGCTGCTGTGGTTTTTAAAAACAGATTGCATGCTCCATAATTTTTCTTATATTGTTTTTTTTTTGCGGGGGGAGAGCACTGTTTGGTGTGGTGGACAATTTTTGGTGTTTGCTGCTGTTTGGATGATTAACACTGTGCTGCATGATGGGACATGTTGGCATCCATTTTGTCCTTGCTTCCATCCAGTAATTGTTTACAGTAGCTTGTACAAAATGGATGATCGGCCGCATGGCTGCAGATTAACACTGTGCTGCATGATGGGACATATTAACTTTTAAACCTGCACTTCACAATGTTTTCAAAAGTTAAAAACTTGTTGTATGGTTTGTCCCCTAAAATCAGGGTTGTTTGACATGTTTTTGTAATGTATTTAGCCTTTAGACAAGACAATGATTTCTTAAAGTTCTGTCAGTTTCCTTGACTTTGCCCTGCAGTCTCTGCTGTTACAGTACAATGTGTCTCTATGGAAACAACATTGTACGAGGCATCGCGGCAAGGATTTGGACATTGTATGAGGCATCGCGACTAGGATTTTTCATGCCTCATACAAAGTCCAAATCCGTATCAAGTCCAAACTTGTGGAACCAAGTTTGGACGTTGTATGAGTTATCACTGTACTTATATTATAGCAGCATAGGTTCAATGCAAGAGATTATAGCAAGACAAGCAGATGGGCATAACTCTCATGGAAGTAGATTGAATATCTTTCCATCCTGGCTGTATATACATCTGCACCTTTCCAGAATTTTCTACCAATCAGGTCCCATTATAGGTCTAAACTTTCCAGAAAGGAGTAACCTTTTTTCAAAGTAACCTGTTCCTTTCCCCCTCCCTTCTGTCCAGCTGAAGCCAGTTTTTTAAAAGTAGTAAGTAGCAGGACCTTTGAACAGGCAATATTTTCCCACTTGATAATTTCCAGCAGTCTTCTCATTTACATGCATCAAGAAATTTTCTCTCTCCCCTCCCTCCCTCCTATCTTGTGCCTATTCATCCCAGATGCCAGCAAAGTGAATCCAATCTTTCTGCAGTGCTTTCAGAACCTCTGTCCCTCCATTTCCCAACCCCTTCACCTCTTATATCAGCTGCAGCTTTCAAATGGTTTCCAAGGACAGCTCCACAGAGTGTGATAATGCACATCACCTTAGGCCTAATCCTACAATAAAGCTTTTATTTTGTATTACCTATAGAAACATTTATTTTTAAAAAAAATTGGGGTATAACATGATAATAAGCACTCTTACTAATATTTTTAGGGTCGAGAAGCTGTCCTTAGGAGTCTATCTCTGTTTGATTTGTATGTTGTGTCTGAGTAGATTGTAATACCATTATCCTTTAGTATTATCACTTATCTAAAGTTTGTGAGGTAACTTGTCTAAAAAATGCAATAAAAAACTAAACATATTAGGGAAGATTTCATTGAGTGATATACTGTATTTGCTGGCATATAAAACACACTCCCCCCCTTGAAATACACTGGGAAAATAGTGTGTCTTGTACTGTATATAGTGGCCTATAGTGGCCTATTTTAATAATAATGGGATGTGTTTTATACTCAGATTTGTCTTATATGCCAGCAAATACAGTATATGCTAGTGTCTGGGCAGGTTATCCTGCTATGGTAATAGAGTAGACCATACTGCCAGTGACTCAACACTGAATGTCAGCCTTTGGTTAACTAACCTGACAATTCTGAGGACTAATGGCTTGGGTGCTGAAGTCCACAGTGAAGGGTGATGGTCTTCAAGTGGATTAACTTCCACTTGAATCAATCGTGATGGAGGACTTAATGGTGAATGCAACTCAAAGCAATATACGTTGATAAACGTTTGGACAGAACAGTACCAGAAAGTGACTTGCAGAACTGGAGCAGTTGTACATGTGTCATGCTGCAATGCAGAAGGCAGATGAAAGGCCACTGCATTATATTTTCATGACAGTCTTCATGCTGATCATCATGATGATCGCCAATATTTTGATTCAGATATGGTAGAACAAGAATAAGATATCTGGAGTGTCAAAGTTCACCATCAATGATCTAGGCCCAGAATATGTCAGCTTCAGATAAGTGAAAGATGGAAGAGTTTTCAAAGTGATAGCTTTCTTATTTGTGTGGGCAAATCAGAGAAGAAACTAAACAAAATAAAAATGTAAATGTCATAGCACCTTAAAGACTAACTGCTATATGTTAATATCTGAGGGACTGTACTTCATCCACAAAAGCTCACTTTAAAACTTTAAGGTGTTGTATTGTTGTTTTCACTTTTTTTGTTTTTTTGTTTCTTATTTGATGTAGATGGAAGAGAATTGTATGCTTTCTATTTTGGAGACAGAATGCTGTTTTTCTTTGGCTTTTCAAAATGTTGCTTAAAAGAGTCTCAGCATTAACATGTAATGAGGAAATTTGTACAAAAGCCTTTTTAGATATTTAAGGTGTTAAATATAAAATTGGTAGCATGCAGCTTTTGATGTGTAATTGCTTGCCAACCTCTATACAGCTATCATTTTTTCTGTCTCAAATTACTTCTCCCAGAAAAAAAAGCTCAGATCCGTGAAAGCAATATTGGCAATGTTTTTTTCCTTTAAACATCTAGAAATGCATTCACACACTCCCTAGTGCTTTGGAACACTTCTATATTTGTAAAAAAAATAACATGTAGGAGGAAGATTTGCTTTCATTCAAAGTGTCTCAGAGGCAGAAAAATCTCACTGATGCAGAAGTATTTCACAGATTCAACTTCCTTGAGGAAAAAGCACATAATTTATTTTCACATTAGCCTCTAGTCAATGCACTGCAACTCTGAAACATGACATCTGAAATTCCTGAAGCGAACAGAGACAATCATTGTTGTTCTGCTGTTTTTCTTCCTATGCTAATTAACAAAAGAGTGCTTTTATAATGTTTTATGCTATAGATGAGTATGTGAATGGCTGTTTGCATTCAACACTGAGATTATTAATTTCTTTTGCAGTGGCAACTCTGTTAGAAAAACAGCTCATATCTTCTTCATACAAACATTTGGTTGTGATTGTGTAGCACTAGTCAATGCATTTTCAGACACACACCCCTCTCTCTCTCTGTGTCTGTGTGTGTCTCTGTGTGTGTTTTTTAAAGACATAGTTATGGAATGGTGGATATGTTTAAAATGCCAAATCTGGTGTTTGATCCATCAGACAACGCACAGAATGAGATGAGTAACGTCAGGTTGCTATGGATATACAGGAGAAGCATTCAGAAAACTGGGAAAAGAAAAGAGACTGGCATCCCCAGTAGCAACTACTGCATGCTGACAGAAATGGGTATTGGACATTCTAGGAGCAAGTACAGTATATTCAATTTATTTTAAAATGCCTTACTGAGCTTATTAGAATCCGCGCCTAACATCAAGAAAAACATCCTTTGAGTCTGTGGGGGAAAAATTATGAGCAAGCTTCCATGAGACCAAAAGTAAACAGAAAATATAGTGCACATTGTGACCTGAACTTAACTGTGATCACACACTGAAAAGCTTCAACTACAGTAAAAAACCCTACTTATGAAAAAGTCCGTTCCATAGGCTTTTGCTTAAATTGAATTTTTTTGTAACTCGAAACAAACCCATAGGAAAAAATATTTTTTTTCATAACTCAAAGCAAACCCATAGAAAAAATGAAATGTTTATGTAAATTGAAGCAAACCCATAGGGAAATGAATTTTTACGTAACTCGAAGCAAACCCATAGGAAAAAGAATCTTTATGTAACTCGAAGCAAACCCATAGGAAATCATGTAAATCGGGACATGATTTTAGCATAAAATCATTATGTAATTCAAATTTTATGTAACTTGAGGCATTTGCAAGTTGGGGTTTTGCTGTAGTTTGAACTAGCAGGGACCATGAAGAGTTGATAGCACTGGATGGAAATGATAATTGGTAGAAAAGTAATGTGTTTGGATGAAATGAAAAAGGGGGAAAAGTGAGAAGGTAGGGTACTTATGGGTTGATTGATGTTAGTATCAGATGAGTCAGGAACAATACTAGTAAACATTTTGTTAAAAGTAGAGATGCATAGATTCCTCTTGTCTTTTCTGTGCCCAAGTGCAGGGCACACAGATTGGGGCTGGCTTGTCTTGTACTCTTTTGGTGACATGTTGACTCAATCCTTGTCAACATGTATGACAGCATTTGTGCACTTCCTATTCTCCATGAAGGCTGCTTTCCTATGAATGCAGAGATACAAATGGCAAGGCCAAGTCATAGATTGATTGGTGCAGATGGGACAGAAGTGCACCGGTGATAATCTGCAAAACTTCTTTCTCTGTTTAATTTTAATTTTTTCCAGGCCAAAGGAGAAAACCCCAATTGGCTTCCTAAAGCAGCCACCAAGAAGGTGGGGAGGGAAGAGAGCTAATTTAAAAGGTCCATGAATGCAGTTCCTCTTGAGTCCTTCTTTAAAAGGCAATGCATGGAACTTGCTTTTTTCTACACTATTTCCATCTGTGTTCACTCTCCCCAATGATGAGAAAGACCTATTTTGGTCCTCCCCATTTTTTGGATTACAGTCCCTTGTCCTTCTTCATGTCTCATATTTATGTGTAGGGATACAATCTTCACATCTGTAGGACTGGAAAAGGGAATTTAATTGAGCAAGAACTAACTAACACAATCAGCTGCAATTGTGTTTCTTTCACATACAGTAACTTTCAGGCTTTGCAGAATGACTGATTCGAGAACCATCTGCCCGGTCGCTTAATTAATGTTTTCCTTTCTTCTCAACTCGAAAGTTTCAGGACTTCCTTTCTGAAGGACTATCTGAACTTTTGCTTAATTATACAATTTACAAAATACGCGTAATGTGAAGAATTTTATGGAAAACATCGTTCTTGACAATAACTCTAAAAAGAATCAGGAGTTCTACAAAATTTCTCCATGTTATTGAGAAAGCAGGGTACACAGAAAGAGCCATCTTGAAGGGTGTGGTATTTCTGAACCACATTCAAGTGTATCCAGGGCAATGGCCACCTTGTGCCAACTAATCTTTCCCACACTAGGTCAGGCAAAGGAACTGCAGAATGAATTTACCCTACATGACAGTGGGCCAGGCTACCTAAGAGACCGCATCGCCCTAAGGATGTCTCTCCATCCAACCAGGGCGGACCGGAGGGGCTCTCTTATTGTACCATCTGCTAGAGGGGCTCACCTATCTAGCACAAGGAGGAGGGCCTTCTCCATGTCCGCACCGGCACTCTGGAACCTCCTACCAACAAAGGATTGCTGCCTTTCAGAAAAGAACTTAAAACCTGGCTGGCAGGCCAAGTATGGGGTGCAGGTGGAAGGGTGACTTCCGTTGGGTGGCTGGTATAGTGCAACTCCGGCCCCCCTCGGGCCCTGCACCCTTTTTTAGGGGGAGGGTAGTTTTTAAGCAGTTTTTAATTATGTTTTTATGATTATGAACCGCCCTGAGTTGGCCTTGGCCAAGTGGGCGGTATAGAAATTGAAATAATAAAAATAAAAATAAATAAAAAGTGGCTTCATTTTGGAAGTTTCACATCTGGCCTAGACATGGAAGAAGAAGTTAGGAGGCATACATTGCATTTCCCAGATTTCCCAATCTTTCTCAGCAAAGGAGGAGACAAGAAAGAGTTAACATCCCTGCTTTACAGAGCTGGGTTCCTATAGACAGCCAACAGGAATATGGATTCTAAATGGCTATCACACACGTCCATAGGCTGTGAGAATTAGCCTTCCACCTTCACATACAACACAAAAGAATCTAGACCCATGGATTTGATAGCTTTTTAATTGTCTTACAATTTCTGGCATTTGCATGATCCCACATGCTTATATATCTACCCCTATTTACATACAAAAAGTTTCCACATAAGAGAGGGGATCAGGAAGCATAGAGTAAAAGATGCATTGAAGGAGAGGGAGAGCAGACATTACCAGTGAAGAACCAAGAGAAACAGGTCAGCTGCACAGATTCACTCAACCAAATGCTCCTCACCCAAATTTCCTGACTTCTACAGAATAGAACATCTTAAAAGACTACTTACTGCTGCTGCCATCTGCTTACAGCTATGTTTGCCTGTAGGTCTTCAGCATCACTCCAAGCATTAGGTCACCCTTGTTCAAAAGCCAGTCGTATCCAACTCTAGAGTTCAGTGCTCATCTCTGCTTATAGCCAAAGAGACAGTGCTGTCTGTGTCTACAGACGTTTCCATAGAAATGTGGCAGTCATGACTAAACACTGGAGTGCATGGAATGCTGTTTACCTTCCCACCGAAGTGGTCCCTATTTATTTACTTGCAATTTCTTGCTTTCGAACAGCTAGGTTGGCAGAAGCTGGGACAGAGACAGAAGCTCACTCCATTGCACAGCACTTGGATCTTGAACTGCTGGCCTGCCAACCTTCCATTCATCAAGTTCAGTGTTTTAACCAATAAGTCACTGCAGTCCCCTACTCTAAGCATTACTAAGAGATAAAGCCGTGGAGTACCATAACGCCCCAACTGTGGAATGTCCTCCCCTTGGAGGCTCAATTGGCACTGACATTGACATCATCTTGGTACAAAATCAATACATATGTACATAAGAACATAAGAACAGCCTTGCTGGAACAGGCCACAGCCCATCCAGTCCAGCGTTCTGTCTCACACAGTGGCTCACCATTTCCTTCAGGGTATTCCCAAGGAGATGCCTTCACCTGCTTAGGGTTCCCTGGAAATGGCATTGAGAGATATCCTGCCTATCTCTCCAACCCCCAGGTTGTCCTTAAGTATCCATAATTATAGCCATTGATACCCTTGTCCTCCATGAAGTTGTCTAATCCTTTCTTAAAGCTGTCAAGACTGACAGCTGTCACTACTTCTTCTGGCAGGGAATTCCATAGACCAGTAATCCTCTGGGTGAAAAAGTACTTTCTCTTATTTGTTTGAGAACTAGTACCCAAAAGTTTCATGGAGTGTCCCCTAGTTCTAGTGTTGTGCGATAGTGAAAACAGTTTTTCCTTATCTACTTTGTCCACACCGTGCATGATTTTATAAACTTCAATCAGGTCACCTCTTAGACGCCGTCGTTCAAGAGTGAAGAGGCCCAACCGTTGCAGCCTCAGATGGTAAGGAAGGTGTTCCAGTACCCTCATCATTCTGGTTGCCCTCCTCTGCACTTTCTCCAACTCCATAATATCCTTCTGGAGGTATGGCGACCAGAACTGTACACAGTATTCCAGATGGAGCCTCACCATAGATTTATAAAGAGGCAAAATGACACTTGCTGACTTATTTTCTATACCCTTCCTAATGATCCCTAGCATTGAGTTTGCTTTTTTCACTGCTGAGGCACACTGGGTTGACACCTTCATTGAGTTGTCTACCAGGACACCAAGGTCCCTTTCCTGGTTTGTCGCAGAGAGTTCAGACCCCATCAGTTTATAAATGTAATTGGGGTTTTTTGCCCCAACATGCATCACTCTGCACTTACTAATGTTGAAGCTCATTTGCCACTGTTTTGCCCACTCCCCCAGTGTCAAGAGATCCCTCTGGAGCTCCTCACAATCTCTCACAGTTTTCACTACCCTGTATAATTTAGTGTCGTCAGCAAATTTGGCTACCTTGCTTTTTACTCATACCTCCAGATCATTTATGAAGAGGTTGAAAAGCAGGGGTCCCAGTACTGAACCTTGGGGGACCCCACTCTTTACTTTCCTCCACTTGGAGAAGTGTCCATTTAGTGCTACCCTCTGTTTCCTGTCCCTTAGCCAGTTGCTGATCCAGGACAAGACCTGTCCCTTTATTCCATGACTGGTAAGTTTATTCAAGAGCCTTTGGTGTGGGACCTTGTCAAAAGCCTTCTGAAAGTCCAGATAAACAATGTCAAGTGGATCCCCCTTATCCACATGCTTGTTGACACTCTCAAAAAATTCCAACAGATCAGTGAGGCATGATTTGCCCTTGTAAAAGCCATGATGGCTCTCCTTTAGCAGCGCCTTCTCTTCTATGTGCCTATTAATTCTATCTTTTAGGATGATTTCCATCACTTTACCTGGGACACATGTCAAACTGACAGGCCGGTAATTTCCTGGATCACCCCTGGATCCTTTTTTGAAAATTGGTGTTACATTCGCTACCTTCCAGTCATCAGGCACAAAGCCTGATTTGAGGGAAAGATTATATATTTTGGCTAGGAGATCAGCAATTTCATCTTTAAGTTCCCTGAGAACTCGTGGATGGATGCCATCTGGTCCTGGTGATTTGTTAGGGTTTAGCTTAACAAGACATGCAAGGACCTCCTCCCTGGTTATTTCTATCTGGCTTAATTCTTCGGTTTCCCTCCCTACGAAGATAGGCTCTGTTTTGGGCATGTGGTCTCTGTCTTCTTCAGTGAATACTGAAGCAAAGAATTCATTGAGTCTCTCTGCAATCTCTGTTTCCTCTTTAATAACCCCTTGCCTTCCATTGTCATCTAATGGTCCAATGGCCTTCCTAGTTGGGTTCTTACTTCTAATGTACTTAAAGAAGTCTTTGTTATTTCTCTGAGTATTTTTAGCTATACGCTCCTCAAAGTCTTGCTTTGCTTTCCTGATTGTTGCCTTGCATTTGTTCTGCCAGAATTTATGTTTCTGTCTGCTGTCCTCATTCGGACAAGCCTTCCATCTTCTAAATGAGCTTTTCTTGCTCTTGATCACTTCCCGAACAACTCCTGTAAGCCACATTGGAGTCCTCTTGGACCTGGAAGTGCCCTTTTTCCTTTTGGGTATGCATTCCAATTGGGCCTCTGTTATTGTTTTTGTAAACAGCCTCCATGCCTCTTGGAGTGTTTGGACTCTCTCAATTTTCCATTTCAGCTTCTTTTTTACTAGTTTCCTCATCTTTGGGAAATTTCCTTTTTGAAAATTTAAGGTCTCTGTTTTATCAGTGACTTGCAGTCTATGATCAAGTTAAACATAATTGAGTTGTGGTCACTGTTCCCTATTGGATCAGTCACATTAACATCTTGCACCAGATCCTGAGTATTACTCAGGATCAAGTCAAGGATTCTTGTACCTCTAGTTGGGTCTTCAACCATCTGTCCCATGGAACAATCATTTAGCATATCTATGAACTTTATCTCTTTATCATGTGCTGAACAACAGTTCACCATGTACTTATTAGAGTCTATGGGAATTGAGAATCGAGATGGTTCACAACGTTAAAAAATTAAATTAAAACACAATAAATTATACATCAAAAATTAAATTATAGTAGTAATTAAAATACAATAATGATTGAAACATGATTGAAACATTAACAACTTTAAAAAACAAGCTTAACTCAACTAAAGGCTAGAATCCAGAGATTCTGTAACTATTATTAAAAGCCTGTCTCAAGAGATGGGTCTGCAACTGTCAGTATAAGAATAAAAGGGAGGGGGCAAACCTAGCTTTATAATCTGAGAGGTGACACAGAAGAGACCCTCTCTTGTATTCCTACTTCTGATGGCAATAGGACTGAGAGCAGGGCCTCTTCTGAAGTTCTTAAGAACTAAGTAGCCTCGTATGAGACCCAAATCAAATAGTGCTTTGCAGATAACAACCAACACTTTGAATTGGTCCTGAAAATGGGATGGTAGCCAGTGCAGTTGTTGTAGTAGGGGCATTATATGCTCCATATAACTGGCCCCAATCAGAAGTCTGGCTGATGCATTTTGAACTGCCGTATACACTTGAGTATAAACTGAGGTTTTTAGCCTGAAAAAATGAGCCCCAAAAAGGGAACACGGCTTATACTCGGGTCAATGACCATGAGGGTCCCAAGACCATGCCAGACTAAGATGTGTCAACAATTTAATCAATTTCACCATATTTTCATGTATTTTGATTATTGAAACTCATTAGCAACTGCTGCATTGCCCGCCACCCCCGAGTGAAAAGACAGACACATGTAATGGGTTCAAGCTTGGGCCACTTTATTAAGCCAAAATAAGTTGTTGTAAACTATTGCACTGGGGCCTAAGTAGTGCGGGTGAATGATAATAATTCAGGTCAATACCAGAGAATTTGGATCCCAAATAATAGGGACAGCAGAAAAGCTCTGCAGGCACGCCAGCACTGTGCCCAACAGTGGGACCAAGCTATACGACCAGGAAGTGGGCAAAGCTTCCTGATCAGCTGTCCCATGTCCATGGCTATTTGACAGCCATGAGACACCCCAAGTGATAGTGCTGTCCGAGGTCCCAAATTACCCGAGACCCCAACCGAATAACTAAACAGGCAATTCTGATTAAAATCACCCGCACTACCCGCCAAAGTGACCTCCAGCAAACACTCAACCTGCAGCAAACAGTATGGGATGGGCGAAAAACCATGACTCCAAGAGCCAAACAGGGGTCATGCAAAAATTCCCATCCAGCCCCAAAGTGACTGAATATCACACTGCTACTGAGGGAGGGTGGGTGGAAATTGTTTCTCAAATGCTGAGCAGTTAAAGAGGGCGAGGCAGAAAGTAGCCACCACCTATAAAGGCTTCTTGGCTCCTCCCTATCACACCATGCAGGCAAGGCCTGAAAGAGCACACCCATCTCTTCCTGGGGGAAGCAGGCAAAGCCAGCACAAAGGGGTATTTACCCCCAGTGCTGGTCCATTTCCCACCCTCGGCTTATACTTGGGTCAATCTATTTTCCTGGGTTTTCAGGTCAAAATTAGGTAGCTCGGATTATATTCAGATTGGCTTATACTCAAGTATATATGGGTAGTTGAAGCTTCTGAACCACTTTCAAAGGAAGTCCATGTAAAATGCATTACAGCAATCCAAGCAGGATGTGTCATTGTAATCATATCAATGAACTCAAGGAATGGGCAAAGCTGGTCCACTAGTTTTCACTGTGCAAATGCATTCCTTGCCACTGCTCAAGCCTGGGCATCCAGGATCAGGATAGAGTCCAGGAGTACACTCTGGACCTGAGTTTTCAGGAGGAGCATAACCCCATTCAGTACAGGTTGCATCACTTTTCCCTCATCTGTTCTTACATAGATACATACATAGATACATACATACAAGAATGTGCAGTTTCAATATTACCAGAGGAGTTGAGATCAACCAGGGTTATATTCTGTGAAGCGCACAGGACATTGGTATGTTTGCCATGAATTGTGGGTACCTGAACAAACTGTGCCATAACTCCCAGGAATAGCATGTGGCAGATGAACTAGATCACAGACTTCCTTGATCCAGAACATGATGTAACACCAGATCACATCAGGTCATAAGATAATGAGGCTAAGATGATCTGATCTGTCCCATCTGCCACATTTTGCCCCTAAAGCTTCGTAAAAGAATTGTAGTATTCCTCTTTGCTATCACTGGTAATGGCATTTCCATGTATCCCCCTGCATATAACATTTCATCAGTATTCACACAGAGTTTGCACGTTTTAAAAGCTGAGATGTTTAAAAGGATAATTCCCACTTGCCCCTCCCTTCACCTCTCTGAATCTTCAATATCTCATTTTTTCTCACCTGCTAAACTAGCACATTTCTAGGCCACAGACACATTGCCAAATCACTATGAGTAAATTGGCCTGTGCAATGTCAATAGAGAATCTGCTCATGAAATGGAAGGTAGTTTAAAAAACATATTTACCATATGCAGAGTATACATTACAGTTTCCCCAGCCCATCCTCTCTGTCAATAGAAAAAGGATTGCTTTACCCTCAGATTTCTTCGCATCAAGCCTCTGGGTGCATAAAAATGAATATTAAAGTATGATTATTGCTAACAAGCACATGACATTTCAATATGCTTGTCTGTCACCACTCCAAATATCTGCTTGTTATGCTTGTTATGCTCAAGCAAATCTGCAGAATACTTTTGCTTTTTTAAGAAAAAACACACAACACACAAATCAAAGATATGATTCAGACAGGAGACATCTAACACCCACAACATCTCACAGCATCTCATGTTCATCATTCATGATTCACAGAATATTTATTTTTCACAATTTTTTTAAAATCTAAGTGACTGTCTTTCCAGCCAATTGCTTAGGTAATTCTGCCCCATTTTCAGGCTTCTAGTTCTTTTGATACTGATTCATTTGTTACTGACCACTTCCCTCCAACTGCTTAGAGGGGCATGCCAAATCCATCACCCTCATTTTTTCTTTCTAGATAGTAATGTGAATAACCCAAAAATATATAGAGGCAACAGGCCAGGCTTAGTATTTTTTAAAGGGGCACAACCTTTTATTTAAAGCTGTATCTGTCCTTAAGTAAAAAGGCCATCAGCAGCCAAATTGATTGTGAAATCTGTTTTTATTGTATACTAGCAAGGGTTGCCCGGCGTTGCCGGGCTTCCCCCCCCATGTTTTTTAATTTGAAATGAGCCAATTTTATTTTTGCAATAGTTTTACATTGTGTTGGAAGGTTAAATTGTGTTGTTTTTTTTAAAAATTGCTTAGTCTGTAATTTTAATTTTTTAAATGTTTATTTATGTTAAATTTGTTTGGCTTGGCTGTTATTAACTGTGATCTGCTTTTTTGGGTTTTTTTTGAGGATTAATAAAAGAAGAAAGTATGATATAATAACTCAGCACAGGATTTTTTTAAAGTTTCTATTGTATTTTATTGACATATATTTGTGATTTGTGTGAAAGTGTGTTTAGTGTAATTTTTTTTACTTGTTTTTGTTGGTGTGACCTTTTGTGTATAATTGTGAATTTGTGTTTTGTTTGGGGCTGTTGTGTGTTTTTGAATTGTTTGTACTATTGTGGCCAGCAGGTGGTGCTGGTAGGGGTTTTTGTATTTTGACTTTTGCTTCTCTTCTTGCCTCTGGGTGGAGCTTCTTCTGGTAAGTAGGGTCTTTCTGTATTCATTTCTTTTCCAGTCCTGGTGGAGGTAGCACCTGTTTCGGTACGTTTGCTTGTTTTCTTTCTTTTGTGTGTGTGTGTGGGCGGGGGGATTTGAATTTGTATTTTTGTCTGTTTGTTTTGTTTTTGATTGTGTCTTTGTTTACTTCTTATTGTTTTTGGTGTTTTTGTTTTTGTGTATTTTTGGCTGTGTTTGAGTGTTTTTAGTAATTTTTAAAAAAGTATTTATTTGGTGGTGGGGAAGGTACGTGGTCATTGGGGGTTTGGATGGGTGGGCTAGGCGGTGGGGAGGGGGCATGGTCTTTGGGGGTTAGGAAGGGTGGGCTAGGTGGTGGGGAGGGGGGCATGGTCATTGGGGGTTACGAAGGGTGGGCTAGGTGGTAGGGAGGGGGGCTTTATTGTTTTATGGTGCTTTGTTTGTGTGGAGTTGTGAAAGTAGATCGGGGTTTCCCCTTTAATATCAGTTGGTGGGGCTTGCGACCCCCCTCTCCGCTGGCTTTTCTAGGGTTGGGAGGTTTGTGGGGAGAAAAGGGGAATGTTTCCCAAACCCTTCTGGACTCAGGACACTAGGGAGAGGGGATCGTTTCCCTCCCCTCTCCTTAAAACAACTCCGTTTTTAAAGAGTAGAAAAGATGGAGTTTTTTTAAGGATGGGGGTGGGAATCGATCCCCTCTCCCTGGTGTCCTGAGTCCAGAAGGGTTTGGGAAACATTTCCCTTTTCTCCCCACAAACCTCCCAACCCTAGAAAAGCCAGCGGAGAGGGGGGTCGCAGCCCCCACCCACTGATATTAAAGGGGAAACTCCAGGCGCCGTGGGTGAGGGAAAGAAAGCCGGCTGGTGTGTGTTTGGCTGTGATGCGGTGAGTTGTTTTTCTTTTTAATTTTTCGGGCGCCATTTTCCTCAGCGTTCTGCATGCTCATGGCGCGCAGGACGCTGGGGCTTGTAGTAATGGGTTGGTGCTTTCTGTTTGTGCTGCGTTTTTTTAAAATGGTTTTGTTTTGATTGGCTGCGGCGCGATTCCGAACGCTGCGCCGTGCGAGAGCCTCTCAGCCTGATTGGCTCTGGCGCGGCGCGGCGCAAGGAATGTTGGGAAGTGAAGTTCTTTCCCTTTCTTGCCGTTTGTGGGGCTGAGGCCCCCGTGCCGGATTTTTAAATCCTTCATTGACCTGCGTAGGCAATTCGGCCGTGCGCACGAAGGGTGGGTGCGGGTCAGTAGGGCGACGCATAGCAACCTATAGCCAGTTCCAACGGTGAACACTTGGATTTATAGGTTAAGATAGAATGCAAATTGTGACTAACAGACATAGATTTCATGCCACCCCTTCCCCAGCTTCTTTCATATTTGGGTCCCCCCCCCTTACAGTCATTTGTGCTAACTTGGTGAGTGACAAACACTTACAACTATCTTCTGCACAAGGTTCCTTTTTGATGAGGGCTTTGTAAGTGGCTTGTTTTTAAACTTGTTACAGGTTGCAATGTAAAAGCTTTGATGTTCTAAGATGGGGCTTTTCTCCCCATTTCCCTGGGAAGATTGTGTACTGTATAATCAATATTTCCTGACATTGAAAGCTGTTTGCTGTATAGAACGGGTTTTTCCTTTCTTTTGAATAGCTCAGAAGCCCTCTATATTTCATACTGAGCCCCTGTCATAAACTAGCCTGAGCAGCAGTCATTAATCAAACCTCTCAATTATTGACAGATGAACTGTATAAATAGTTACAGTTGTGTTGCAATCAACCAAACAGGCATGCATAGACCTATCTATTCTCCTTCACTGGATGGAAAACTATACCTGAAATTACAGGTGGGTACCCTGGGATTCAACCCAGTACACTGTGTTTTGCTTTGCCTATGATCAATTTCTTGAGGATACCATAGCGCCTCTTGATATAATAATTGGTCTTGAATAATTTACATCAAATTTTGACATCCCCTTTTTTGGAGGAGGGACAAAGGTAAGGCTCTTACGCTTATAGCCACATATAGGCAAAAAGATAAAATTTTAAGTTTCCCTTCTTCCAGCGTATGACATCAAACCCTCATTTGGAACTTGGAAAGTAACTCATACTAAGTAACTAATTAGATAACTGCAAGATGCCAAGAAATAGTTGCAGTTATAGTTAAAATATCCAAAGATTGTGCTTGACTTTTCTGTTTCACAAAAATAACTAGAATCTATTCAGATACTATAAAGACTATCTGAATTCTACCAAGGTGCTAGCCAGCTTGTGCTTGCTTCAGTATCCACAAGATTGCAAGAGGCACAGCCTAGGCTGACACTTAGAAAGATAGATAAATCTTTATTGCCATTGTCCTGCACAGAACAATGAGATTGAAAAACCACTTATGAATCATGGGACGTTCCTCCTCTGCCATTTAGTGAGGCCACATCCTTCTATCTAGTAACTTCTAAGTTGTAGTTGCACCATAAAAAGAGCACAGTTATCATTTGTTAGTTATATATGTAATGTACTGTACTCATTGGACTGCAGTGGCTTAAGTGGTTAAGAAGCTGACTGGAAGGCAGCTGGACAGCAGTTCGATACCTGAGTACAGCATGATGGAATGAGCTCCCATCTTTGTCCTAGCTCCTGCCAACCTAGCAGTTCGAAAGCAAGAAATTCCAAGTAGATAAATAGGAACCACTTTGGTGGGAAGGTAAACAATGTTCCATGCACTCCGGTGTCTAGTATGCCTGCCACATGTCCACAGAAATGTCTGTAGACGCAGACAGCACTGGCTCTTCGGCTATAAAAAGAGATGAACACTGAACCGTAGAGTCAGATACGACTGGCTTTTGAGCAAGGGTGACCTTTAGCTTTTGCTAATGTACTCACAGTCTTGTTACCGAAAATATACATTTACTTACTTGTAAGATGTGGCCTTACATTATGGTAAGACTCAGCTTCAGTGTTATTTTAAGTGTCTACACAAGGGCTGACAAGTCTGTGCTCTCCTCATGTTTCAGCTAGGGTTTAAACTAAAGGAGATCCAGTTTAAAACTTTAAGAAGGCACGAGATTGCTTGCTCTGGCTCTTGTACATTGATTTGTGAATCTCAGTTTAGTCTGAGAAGGTTACATTCAGTTGGGTCTTAGATTCTCCCTCTCTTTCTCTCTTAAATGAGTATTGGAAACACAAATCTCACAAAATGTTTACACACACACACACACACACACACACATACACACACACACACACACACACCAAACAACAACAATAGTGATATAACAAAACTGGATGCCACAATGTGTACACCTGAAGTTCCTTTTACCAGCATCAGAGAAGAATTAAAGAAGATTTCAAATGTCTCTTTGAAAACAAATGAGAACAAAGTCCAAGGCAGAGGAAAGAAACAGTGTGGCTCATCTACTCAATTGAGATAGGATAATGACAACAGAAGAAAAATCAGAAAAGAAAAATGCAGAAGTGCTCAATTTCTATTCAGCTCCTGTCTCTCCAACCTAACTCAAAACATGAATCACAGTACCTTCCTAGGATATCCTCACCCACTTGGCTGAACCAAAAAGTCCGTAGAGGTAAGACCAGGGCTCCATTTCACCCCAAAGTGCCTCCTCAACCACTCCAGAGTGGCTGGGGATGAGCTTTGGGGTGTAACGGAGCCCAGGAAAAGCCTTTGATGAAGGGAGAAATGGAGCCAGCCTCTTCTAGGAGGAGGAGGAAGTGTGAACAGTACGCGCATACTGGTGCGAACCTGCTGATGCCCAGCACTGCTCTACCTACCCTTACTTGAGAACAGTTATTTCTGTGTCTCTGGTATTCTTGAAGCAAAAACTTGGCCAAATGGTGAGAATCTCACAAAAGCACAAACCCGTTTGAGGCAAAAATAATCATTCACTTGCAAAGGTGCTTCAATATTAATAGTCCATATATAACCAAAAATGAAAAACAGTTACTTCACTGCTGATGAAAAATAAATATTGATTCTTTTCAAAGTATTAGTTCCAAATAACGTTACGGTCACTTCAAAGTCACAATCTATTCTTGATTAAATGTAATTAAACTTAATTCTTGGTGAATAAACTTGAACTTGAAACCAGTTCCGGATAAATTGGTTTTTCGTATTTAAGGCTTCTTCAGAAGTATCTAAGTATAAACTTTGATAAAAATAATACCATTAATGACATATATATCAAACGTAAATATTTGAAGACAATTCAAAAGAGCATATACCCAAGGTGGATTTTCAATATGAATTACACAATTTTTCAAATTGTGACACATCAGGCTGCATCTATTTAACTTTTTGTCCATGCGATTTAATTTATGTGGGGATGATGTCATGTTCTATAAAACTCAGAATTAGCGAACATAAATCTCGAATTAGAAACAGGGTCCTAGCCACACCTCTAGTCCAACATTTTCTCAAAAAAAATCACAAGGCGGAACAACTAAGATTTGTAGTTCTGGAGGTTGCACGTTCTGACAAATTCAGGAAAGTGAATCTAGAAAAGACTCTGTTGCAACGGGAAGCCTATTTTATACATTGACTTCAATTTTAGCCCCTGGGGGTCTTAATGGCAGGGTGGATAAAAATGAATGATTTTTTAAAAAGAAATCAGATTTTTTTGATTTAAATCGGATTTTTTTGATTTACATGCTTTTTGAGGAAAAATCTCTCTAAAGATCGTGTTCTAGTTAAGATACATTATAGTCCAAAGGTTATTCATCATGAAATTAGTTTTTAATTATGTGGCATAAGGCTGTATTAATCCATTCACAATATCATGCTCTCCCAGAGGTTTCTGATTATTTGGGGCAATTTTTCAATCTAGAAGATATTATCAAATCAAATGCTTGGTTTTGCTGTTTTCAAAACTGTGCATTTGGATCTGCAACAATAACATGCCTCCTTCATAGCAAAAAAATGTTATGAAATAAACATCAGAATTGAGAAAAAGACCTTAATCCCATTGTTCCTCCGCAAATCTATGTACACAGAATCAACCCCGTTACCTCTTAAGTGCTGCTACATTTCAAGAAGTTTAATGAATAGAAGGTTGTTTGGAATGGAATAGCACAAGGAGCAAAGTTTGAAGAGGGAGGGGCAAGCAGTAAAATAAAAGTGAAACCTTTTGAGGATGGAACTCTGCATCTTGAGATCTTTATTTGTATAGCAGCCTGAAGTTTATCATATGGACCTGGCTGATGTAGTCAATGACTGTCAGTCTAAGTTTTTTAAATATATTTACCACATCAGTTAACAAACATAGATGTTTAAGTAAATATAAGCATACATAATGCTACATAATGTTATTGTTTTGGTTAAATAAAACTATTTAAATGTTAAGGTAATATGAAAGATTAACCTATTAAACTGGAGATAGTTTAACTTGCAGTAATTTCATAATTATCTATCTATATATTTCTAATGGTATATAACCACCAAATCAGTAATTTTCTGATGCAACTGTAAAACTACTGTAATCTGAAGTTATTATTCAAAAAATGAAACCTTTATCTGGTTGTAAATATTAAGATTAAAACAACTCCAGCAAAAATGAGTCTTTATGTAGAAAATCATGATTTAAATCGAGCCTTACTGACTAGTGATTTAAATCGTGATTTAAATCATGATTTAAATCAAAGTGATTTAAATCAAATCCACCCTGCTTAATGGTGAGGTAGATTCATCTTACTACTTATGAATTTTTGTTTATTAATAGTTTTCATGCTATCTCTCCAGTCTGTTTCTCTGTGTATGTATAGCTTTAAGATTTTTACACTCATAGAATCTCACATGTGGTTTGGCTTGTGTATAAAAGCAGGGAGCTTAGTATAACTTTTTAACGTCGTATGGCACATAAAGAGTTTGCTGTTGAGGCTATTTACGACGTGTGTATGGTAAGATATACTCTTTTGAATTGTCTTCAAATATTTACATTTGATATATATGTTATTAATGGTATTATTTTTTATCAAAGTTTATACTTAGATACTTCTGAAGAAGACTTAAATACAAAAACCAAGTTATCCGGAACTGGTTTCAAGTTCAAGTTTATTCACCAAGAATTAAGTTTAATTACATTTAATCAAGAATAGATTATGACTTTGAAGTGACTGTAACATTATTTGGAACTTATACTTTGAGAATAATCAATATTTATTTTTCATCAGCAGTGAAGTAACTGTTTTTCATTTCTGGTATTCTTGAGCCTATCTCAGTTAAACTCCCCTGGCTCAAGATCACTTAGATCTCTATGCTACAAACCCTCCTATCTCATTGTGACATACCTGTCAACCTTCCCGGATTGGCTGGGATTTCCTGGTTTTGGGCGCTGATTTGCGCCATTTCCTGCCCCACGCTGCCGAAACCCCGGAATTTGGCAGCAGGGGAAAGGAGGTACTGCGCAGCCCTTCTGCGCAGTTTGCCTTCTACGCATGTGTAGAAGGGTTTTACGCTTGCGTAGAACCCTTCTACCCTTGCGTAGAACCCTTCGGATTGGCCGGAGCCGCGGTTGACAGGTACGCATTGTGAAATCCTTTGTATATATTGCCTTCAAAATACAAAGAGAGTCTTACAGCTAATGTATTCACAGGAAGATACATACATAATTATACCACAAAACAAAGTATTTCCCAAAAAATCTTAAGATCTTGATACAGATACTTATGAATTTGAGTGAACTGGGGATTCCTAGGCCTAAAAACACAAAGGAAGATTTGTGACAAATTTTTGTGAGGTTTATGATATTTTTTAAACTGATGAAAAACTTTTAATAAAAGTGACATTTGGTAAATATGACTTATCTCAGTGGCTATGAATCTTTTAGCTTTCTAGCACAATAGCTCTACCAGCAGAATCCGAGTTTTTTCTCATATTCTTGTTGTGAAGAAGTTTGACTTGATCCAATTCCTAAGGCAAAATTTTACATATAAGAAAACTTTGGAGAATGATTCACTGCTATAATTTACAGATCTGTGACTGCTTTTACAAGACGTATAGTGCAAATATGAACACTGCATTTTAACCTTTTAAAGAGTCTTTTAAAAAACAAGCATAAAACGAGGCCAGTTATTTTTGCCCTGATCCAGCAAAGGGTTTGGTATGAATAAAGAGGCTTCTGTATGCCAGTTCTCTTTATGAAGTGGGGCTGTGGATCATCTCAATAGATTCTGCATGGAGAAGGGCCAGTTTCCCTCTCATTCAAAGAGGTACCTTATATGGTCACTTACACAGATTGTCACTAATTGACAATTAATGTACAAAAAGGTTTGGGATTGGAACAGTTAGATTTGCATTATTTTTAATTGACTACATGATTTAAATATCAGTCCAAATCAGCCCAGATTTTCTCTCCTGAAATTTAACAGGCAACTGCTGGGGATGTTTTAGTTGCATTACGCACTGTAGTGGTTGAATTAGATAACTTCCAATGTCTCTTCTAGTTGGATGGTGCTGGACCTCCATCCGTGAAAGCTGATTTATATGCCAAAATGCTAATGGGATACAATCTTCTCTAGAGCTTACACCACCTCTGCTTTCAAATGGGGAATCTCTTGATTTAAAAAGCCAGTTTGTAAAACAATCCTTGAGCTTAAGCAAGAAATTCATGTTTCTGCTTCTCTGTAGCACCAGGTGTTGATGTGGCAAAAATACTAATTCAGTTTGAAAGGACCCCAATTTAGTCCTGTTGTTTTGAAGAGTCCTAAGGTAATTTAAATGTACATTTCATTATAAAATTCATTATTAATAGAACATGTATTAATTTAAACTGCATGATAAACACAGGTATCAACAGGTATATTTGATTTTCTCTATATATAAATGCAGTGATAGGAATAGCTCTCTCTCTCTCTCTCTTGAAGTTTTAACTCAGTTAAACATACTTTCTTGATAAAGACCAATAGATTTCAATGGAGTTTTAATTCTACTTAATTATTGAACTGTAAGACAATTTGTTACTAGTGGGCCTTTCTTAGCAGACAGGTAAGCACTCCAGGGTCAGTCTCATTATTAAAATTGAAGTACCTAATTAAGATTATTACCACCTTCCTTAGCCTCAGTATAAAGGCTGGAAAGAATCTAAGAGCAGTAGTATGTGATTTATATGTCAACTCAGAAATTAAACTTAATAGGTTTCAACGTGGCTTTCTCTTTAGCCAGTTTTAATAGGCATGCAGCTTAAATTGTCACACTCTGTTTTTGTCATACTAGACCATCATAAAGACTGTGGGGCGTGCATTGATCTTACTATTTATCTATGTCATGTGGATGCAAACTAAAGAGCCACAATCTTTGATTTGAAAAATCTCTGGATGACAGGATTTAGATGACCAGCAGATCTATGGTTTTCAGCATTTCACCATCCAGATGCTTTCAGCTTTAACTGCAAGAATCTCTGATTATTGATCCTGGTGACTGGGGCTTCTGTAAATGTCAAAGTTTGTAAACCACCGTACGACCTAACTACTGAAACAACCCAAGTTTACAAAACTGATATCTGTTCACTAGCCTTTAGTGTAGAGTACAATGTCTATATGTCTGCCGGCCTGTCAAATCACATTATTAGTGGGCATTCACTACTCTGGCTAGTTTACAAATCCTCTTCTTCCATGTCTAGGCCAGATGTGAAACTGTCAAAATGAAGGCACTTTTTAGTGAGTCATTCTGCAGTTCCTTTCACCTGACTAGTGTGAGAAAGATTACCTGGCAACACAAGGTTACCCTTACCAGGGTATGCCCAATTCTGTTTCAAAAATAACACAATCTTTGAGCAGGCTCTTTCTGCATACTCTGGTTTATAAATTAAAACATTGAAGTCCCAATCCACCTTCCAAAAACAACCCATACAGTAATACAGAAACAATACTGTGGTACACCAACTTGAATACAATAGTAAATAATAATTTTGTGTCAGAAATTATTCTGGGTTGAAAGGATTTTTGTGGGAGAAACTCCACTCAGGGAACACCAAAATGAGGCTCCTTTCATGTCCACAAGAGCTGGGACAGAGATGGGTGCTCAATTGGTCATGCAATACCCGGGTCCCTAACTGCCGACATGTCAGCCTTCCAGCTAACAAGGCAAGCTTCTTAACCACTGAGCCACTGCAGCCCCCACAAATACAAATACAGTAGTTAAAAAAAGAAAACTGGATTTTAAAATTGATGTTAACAACATCTGGGGATATGGCCCTAAAGGCTGCTTTATAAAATTATGTCTACCGATTTTCTGAAGATGGAGGTTGGCACACCTCAATTGAGAGTTTGTACCACAGAATAGATGTCACACAGTATAACTATACACTGGCCCACTGACAGTACTCTCTGTTGTCTTATAAAAGTTTCAGAACATTCTAGCACTTTTTGTTTGTTTATTTTTGGTGTTTTTTAGCTAATGTAATTAGCTTAATGTTTCTGCATTGTGGGCATGATAATAATGGGGAACATATTATATCTGTCACATACTATCCACAAGATTTCTTGATATCTAGTGAAAATCATACACTTAAAATTATAAATTTCTAAAGTTGCAGAAACCTGAGATGAAACTATGATGATCTGTGTTCTTTTTTGTGTATTTTATTATGTTTTCCATATAAAACACCATCTGAACAATTAAAACACAGTTAAAACCAATAAAATCAATTAATATTGTTGTGTATCTCTTTTATTAATTGATTGTTTAATAATTAAGAAATATGCCTAACACTGAACAGCCTTACAACACATGAATAGTAAAGGTAAAGGTTGCCCTTGCTTGAAAGCCAGTCGTATCCATCTCTAGGGTGCAGTGCTCAACTTCATTTACAGCCAAAGAGCCAGCCAGCACTGTCTGCATTTGCAGACATTTCTGTAGTCATGTGGCAGGAATGACTAGATGCCAGAGCACATAGAATGCTGTTACATTCCCCATCAAAGCGGTACCTATTTATCTACTTGCAATTTTTTGATTTCAAACTGCTAGGATGGCAGGAGCTGGTACAGACAGGAGCTCACTCTGTCATGCAGCCCTCAGGTCTTAAACTTCTGACCTGCTGATCTTCCAGTCATCAAATCCACTAAGCCATTGCAGTCTCAACACAACACATGGATACAAGGTGTCAAAATCTCATAAAAATGGGTGGTCCAAGTAACATATCATAGCAGAAGAGGCCCTGCCTCTATTTCCACCTTTACTGTATCAAATAGCAAAGAAACATGGGTCACAGAATAAACCACTATAGATTCATTCATTCAGCCTGCCCCCTTCTGTAATGAGAGAAAGAGCCACTATAGCTGGCTGCCACAGTATACCCGTATATACTCGAGTATAAGCCAACACGAGTATAAGCCGAGGTACCTAATTGTGACCTGAAAACCCAAGAAAATAGATTGACCCATTGGCTCGTTTAAACTGTCCCTCTTTCTCAGATGGGGTGGGTGGGTTTTTAATGTTTTTTTTAAATGGGTTGGTTTTAAAATGATTTTTAGTATGGATGTTTTTATGTCTGGTTGTAAGCCGCCTGGAGTCACTCCGGTGAGGGGGCAGCAATACAAAATAAATAAATAAATGAGCCGAGGGTGGGAAATGCAGCAGGTGCTAGTGAGTTTCAATAATCAAAATACCTGAAAATATGGTAAAATTAATTAAATTGTTGGTGCATCACAAACTGGCGTGGTCTTGAGACCCTCGTGGTCGTTGTCCCGAGTATAATCTGGGTTCACTTTTTGGGGCTAAAAACCTAGCTTATACACGAGTATATATGGTATATCTTCCATGTTGAAATTTCTAGCCTGAAGATGTAGCTTTACCAGTGCCACCCCAACCCCATGAGTTTTCATAGCCAAACAGGAATTTGAAGTGGACAGAGTCCATCACCCTATCCCCTACACCACATGGAGTATGGATTTTGAGAGCCATAGTTTGAAAGGAAGTGAATGGGAAGTTCCTGTTGCACAAGTAGGTCTGTCCATACAGTGCTGGATATTGATATATATGCATATTCATTTGTTATCTACAGTACATAGTGTAATGGGTCTAAATGGAGCCTTTATTTTGCGAGTTGGGATGAATGATGTTGCTCGCTTTCCTTCCTGAGAGTGGGTGAAGAGAGTCTTGGAATTTAACCTTCGGGCCAGGTACACATTCTTTTCCTCTTAGTCAAAATATTTTAGGACTGTGAGAACAGAAGGAGGGATATTGGACATTGAATATGGGGATCTTATTGGGTAAGAGAGAGGAAAAGGTGGGACAAAGGACGAAAGATGTTTTTTGTCATCTTAGAATGGTAGAGAAGGAACACCATTGTTGTAAGCATGCTTAAGGCAGGAGGGGAGATGTCTAATGATGCTTCCTTCTGAGTATTAAAGTAGAAAAATGTAATCCTGACTGTGTTAGCTGGCTAGGCCAGAAAATACAGATAGTTATTCCTTTCTTGTTTTAACAATGGGGGGGGGAGTAAGATTGTTCCTTTTTATTTTTATAATGTTTTGTGTTCCTAACTTTTAACCTATTTTTACTTCATATAACAAAGCTTAGACCTTTTATAGAAGACTTTTTGGACTTTTTATTTGGAGCATAAACTGGTGGGAGTATTCCAGTTCCTTTTGATCCTCTATTGGCATTTCACTACCTAATCTACATATTGCTAAATCCTACCCGATTTGGTTTGTTTGTAAGAAGAAATAACAACCAGAGATTGAAATCTATCATAGATTTCCCTAGCCTGGGGCAGAACCTCATATACTGTACTTGAAGCAGCAAAAGTTCTTATGCTGGCTTCCTAAATGGGTGGAGGTCTCTGTCAGTGGAATGGGGTCTGTGATAGTGGGATAGTGGACTATGTTATCTTTACATATAGTTCTGTAATGCATTACATTTTGGTTAAATAAAATACATTGACAGCATGTTTTTAAATCCAGTGTTCTGAATGTGTTTATCTTATCTATTAAAGTGAAGACTTTATCTTATATGTCTGCATTACAGATGAAAAATGACGTTTAAGGAAGATTTATGCTGTTCATGTCACACAAACAGAAAGAAACAACCTGATTTCTCCCCCTCAATGTATCTGTCTATTTTCAAGAAGAAGATAAAAATTCCTCTTAAGTGACGCCCCAGGAAGGAATCAGAGGACATTTTCAGAGCAGCTTTCCTACCACCTTCCTAATTCTTTGATCTCAAAGAGATTTAAGAAACTGGTCTGAATTAAAGTTCATGAAAATAAATTGTGTGTATAACAGAATTATAAAATCCTTTTGGCCCATAATGGACTGAAGGCCAGCTCTTTCTCAATATCACCATGAGTGTTGCTTTGTTTTGCTTGTTTTTTTTGGTTTTTTTTTTTTTTGCAAAGTAGACATTTCACCACACAATGGTATAATAACTATGAATCTGTTCAACGCTTTTCCTCTTTCTTCCAAGGACAATACCCTCCATCGTTTGCTAGATTTCTGTTTTAAATTTTCTGTTTTAAATTTTGCATAGAACAAACATGCAGTTTATACCCTGTTTTGCTTTCCATGTAAAATGAATGATACGGTAATACCTCGTATAACGTCCAAACTTGGTTCCATAAGTTTGGACGTTGTACGATTTCCGACATTGTACAATACATGGATTGGATAATGCAAAAAAAAAAAAAAAAGCCGGCTGCCTCTGGTAGAGTTGGCCCCCATGATCTGCACTGTTTCTGACGTCCTCCGACCTGCCCGCGTGGTGGGGCAAGGCAAAACCTGTAGCTGAAGAAGGAGCCCCCCCATTTTGCCTTACCCCACCACCTGGCCGGGCCAGCGGGCATCGGAAACAGCATGGATAAGGCCCCCCGAGCCTCACAGAGGCAGCACAGAGCCCAAAAGGCTCCGTCACGACGGAGGCTTTTTCACCCATTTCAAAAAGGATGAAGTTTTCTCCTACATTCGTGCAGCCTCTGTGAGGTTGGGATGACCTTTTTCAGGTGATTGCTGCCTTCCTCGGACATCCCTGGGGTATAGGAGCCACTACATGCATCTTTACAGTTTGTTTGGGCTTCTGGGAATTGAAGTCCCCCCCAAAAAATCAAAAATCAAAATGGCAGTCGTAACTTTTTTCAACTCTTGTGCACCCTAGGGATGTCAGAGGAAGGCGACAATTGCCCAAAAAAAGGTAATCCAAACTTCACAGAGGCTGCACGAAGGTAGGAGAAAACTTCACCCTTTTTGAAATGGGTGAAAAAACCTCCATTGTGACGGAGTCCCCCCCCATTTTGAGCTCTCTGCTGTCCGTGATGCCTCTGTGAGGCTTGGGGGGCCTTATCCATGCTGCTTCCGATGCCCGCCGACCTGCCTGGGCGGTGGGGCAAGGCAAAACGCCGGGCGGGAAACTCCTTCTTCAGCTGGATCTGGCCCCCAGCACCCCAATGCATTGTACAACGTTGCAGCGATGTAGTACGATGCTACTTTTTTCACAGAATTGGGCAACGTTGTGTGAAATGGACATTGCACGAAGTAGATGGTGTACGATGTATTACTGTATATATCTTTTTACAATGTTTCCTGTTGTTTCCTGCAGGAGTATTACTCTTCCTCAGGAGGCTTATAGTAAATGAATATGGCTCTCTGTATTCCAAAAATCCAGATGACTGTATTGACGATCACTACAAACTACGGCAGAAATTTCTGTACAAGTAGGAGGCGAGAAAGGGGGAGGGGGAATCAAAGCATCCTTTCAAGAACTCCTCCCTTGTTTCCAGGGCAACGACAGTAAGTGAGACTGAATGCAGAACTGACCAGAATAAGCCTGGGCTCCTTTCGGTTTAATGACTGAACTCAATAAGCCCAGGCTATGTTTAAGCCAGGATCAGCCGTAACTGGGACGAATAGAACAAATGCACCAGGCAGCAGATGTTATGGACAGGAATGACCCTTTTGAGCCCCATTGCCATTCCTCTTTCCTGAAGGCCACATGGCTTGCCCTACTCTCCAAATCAATTTGCTCCCTTCAGGAAGATATTACAGTACTCTGTCATCAGTATTTATCTGGAGGTCCAGTCAGCTTCTGAATGGGGAGTGAGGGAGAGGAAAACATCTTGTCGTTTGCCTCACGTTCAATAATGTAGTGAGTTGGCCTTGGTTTGGAACAGGTTTTTGTCTACAAGAAACAAAGATGAAGTATAAATAGAGGAGATGGCTGGTTAGCCCAATAAATTATGTGGGTTAGCAGTTTAACCCTCCACTGTGACTCACAGGGGGGGGGGGGGGGACCTAGCCTGCATTGCTTTGAGCAAGCCAATGCACCCAGGACACCTCTCAAACAAGACACTTGTAAACTATTTCTGAGTACTTTATTCCTAGAAAACCTTTGAAAGGGTTGCCATAAGTTAGAATTGACTTGATGGCACACAATTATTATATAAACAGAGGAGGGAGTACTAGTTTTAATATTAAAAAGAGATAATTGATATTTTAAAAAAAATCAGGGAGACTGAAAAATAAAATGTAACATTTTCATTTGACTTGCAATTTCCAGAAAGTCATTTTCTGTACCAGGAAAGTGAAAAAGGTCCTAAGAACACTGGCCTATAAAAGAACCCCTCCATTCTCTGCACCTGAAAGACTCTAGAGATTTTTCTATCTTTGCATATGCAGCGTTAAAATTCTTGCTATATCCACAGTGCTCTAATCCCTTCCACCATATCATAAGCACAGTAATCTTCTCCCAGACTGTTGCAGGTACAATAATCCTCTCTGCTCAGTGACAGCTATCGTAATGCCTCTTGCTGCTTGGTGAACACACACAAAAGATCCCCATTCACTGTGTCAGCCAACTCAGTGTGTTTCGTGCTGCAGTCCCAAATGTGTCATCCTAATGCTCTCCTTCTACTTTCAGATACAGCCAACTTTCCTCCAAAATGACAAACCATCATACTCTTAATTTAGAATATGCACATCCATATCTCTCTCTCTCTCTGAAAAGACCAGTTCTGATATAGGAAGGACCAGAATTTGTAGCAAGCCTCCTGAGCAACTGTGTTAAATGCCAGTCTCGTTTGGAGCGGAGGGAGCTGGAAAGAACACAGGGGAACTTGTCACAGATTATCTACTCAAATATCCACTTGGCAGCTGAAAGTAGTGGTATGAATAGTTAATATAATATGAATGAATACACATTTACTGATGCTTGCATGCAAATCCATCCTCTTACATGGCAGGGATAAACCTTGCTTGTAAAATCATATGTCAAAAACTTCAAATGAGTTACAGTAGAGTACACATGTCATTAAAAAAAATTGAAGCATTCAAAATGCAAGAAAGAAGTGCAATTTAATAAGGTCTGGCACTGCTTTTCATTCCTGCAAAGAGACTACATTAGCAGTATTAATTAGCATACCATGGAAAGGCTGTAACTTTGTAGTACTTGCTGCGCATGGAAAAAGTCCCAGATCCAATCCTCAGCATCTCCAAAGAATCTCAGTACTATCTGAAAGTCTGGAGAGACAGTTACTTATTACAGACCACTAATTCCCAACCAGTGAGGTGATCTCCCACTGTAAAGAGATAATCAAGATTTTAGGAGGAATATGTATAGTGTAGAAGAATAAGTTCAACATTAACCTGGAAAATGAATTGCTTTCTTACTACTTATAGACTGAAATTCTATTGTTTAGTATTGTATGTCACAATTAGAATTGGCCCATTGTATCAATAGAATGTATGGAGGAGTTGATTCATCAGATTCCCAGTTATACAATGGACCTGCTCTACTCACAATTTATTACACTTAAGCAGAGGATTTCAGCCATTAAAAGTAAGGACAATTTATTACATTATCATAAGATGCACAGTACTGCTTCCGTTACTAGGGCTTTAAGACAGATTCAGAAACACCTTAAATCCAAAATAAATCAACCTGCTTTGGATCCACTGTATGAAGTGCAGAGCAAGTGGAGAGATCAAATTAAAGTCTAGGGTACCACAAAATAAATTCATGAATTGATTCAGAAGTGTGGCACATGTCGAATCAGATGAGCAACAAGTCATTTCAACTTATTATCTACTGACATACCTGTCAAATTTTGGATTTGAAAATAAGGGAAATTTTGGCCACACCCCTCTGTGGGTGTGGCCAAATCTGTGGGTGTGGCCAAATATAGCCATGTGACTTGCTGGGCTCTAGTTATGCCTGCCACATGGCCATGAAAATGTTTGCAAACACAGACAGCACTGGCTCTTTGGCTGTAAATGGAGATGAGCACTGCACCCTAGAGTTGGATACGACTGGCAGATTTTACTTTCTTAGGCTCAAAGATCTCTGCAGATGGTGATTGCAGCCATGAAATAAAAAGGCAACTGATGCTTGGGAAACAAGCTATGAGAAACCTGGGGAACATAGTAAAAAGTAGAGACATCACCTTGCAAACAAAAAATTGCATAGTCAAAGCAATGGTATTCCCGGTGGTAATATATGGGTGTGAGAGCTGGACTATTAGGAAAGCTGAGCGCAGAAAAATAGATGCCTTTGAAATGTGATATTAGAAATAGGTCAATCCTAGAAGAAAGCAAACACGACTGCTCATTAAAGGTCAAATAGTAAAAATGACGCTAAAGTACTTTGGACATCAAATGAGAAGAGAGGATTCACTTGAGAAAGCCTTGATGCTGGAAAAGATCAAAGGCAAAAGGAGAAGGGGGTGGCAGAGGATGAGGTGGCTGGATGGCATTGTTGACGCGATGGGCATAGATCTGGGCAGGCTGAGGAGGATGACAGATGACAGAGGAGCCTGCCATGCAGTGGTCCATGGGGTCGCAAAGGGTCTGACCTGACTGTGCTGTCCCTCCCCCTGAGCCTACACCAATGGCCGGGGGAAAAAGAAGCCAGGGCAGGTTGAGGTCATCACCGCCCCTCCCCCTGAGCCCCCATCACCATATTGTATTGTAATGTATTGTTTGTAAGCCGCCCTGAGTCGCTACAGCAAGTGGGTGGCAATATAAATTTGAACTAATAAATAAATAAACAACAACAAAATGGTCATAATGACCAAAACCTGCAATCAGTTTGGCTGCTCCATTTTGCACTTGTTGGAATCTCTGTATCAGTCTCAAGGGCAACCCAAAAGAGATAGTCAATTATAATAGTCAATTGTGGAGATTACCAAGATGTAGGGTGAGTAAAGTGTTTGTGCTCAGGAATAGGCAAAGTTGAGCAATGCTTTGCAGATAGAAAAATGCAGACTTGATCACAGCCACCACCTGCTGTTCTATAGATAGCATAAGGTCAAGTTGCATGTCAATGTTATGCACACCCTCCTTTATTGGGAGGGTGACACCCATTAAATTAAAGGAAATTATCCTGAGCAGAGGTTAGTTACTCTACCAACATGACCTCCATCTTGCCTGGATTCAATTAAAGCTTATTTCCCTCCATCCAATGCAACCCTCCAAGGACAGCATCATCTGCTGAGGTGGAAAAGGAGAGAGAGAGGTGAGTATCTCCTGATGACTTCTCCCAATGGTTTTACATAAATATTGAACAGCATTGGGGAAACTGAAGAACCCTGGCATACCCTTTAGTTGTTGCCCTTTAGGAAGGAACTAAAGACCTGGCTGGTGGGCCAAGTTTGGGGTGCGGGTGGGGATGGGGGTACCGTTGGGTGGTTGGTATAGAGAAGTGTGCCTTCCCCCAAGGTCCCTTCGGTTCTTGCACACCTTTTAGGGGTGGGTTTTTTAACTTTTAACTTTGTTTTATCATGTGTCTTTTATGTATTTACTGTCCGCTATGTAAACTGCCCTGAGTTGGGTTGTACCTGAGTGGGTGGTATATAAGTGTGAAAAATAAATAAATAAATAAATAAATACCCTATTACAGTATTGTTGTATCCTGGGATCTGACAGAAGCTCCGTGAGTTAAACCCTCTGGACACAGTCCTTCAGAAAGGACTGAAGCCAGGCCAAAGCCTGACCCCCAATGCCCAAAGCCTGTCAAGGTGGACGGTATCAAAGACCACTGAAAAAGTGTGCAGAACCAGCAAAGAGGAGTTCCCTCAGGCTAACTCCCTGAGAAGGTAATTAAGCAAAGCAATCAATGCTGTCTCAGTCCCAAGTTGGGGCCTGAACTTGGACTTCAGCGGATCGATGTCTGCTACCAGCCTCTCCACTAGCTTGCCCAGAGGATGAATACTGGTATATCAACACAATCCCCACCCTTTCCCTAGGTCCCTCTTCTAAGTGCAGGCACCCAAGACTTGAACTTGACAGGGATGAGTGTCTGCTCATCTTAAAGTTGTTCTCGGTAGTGATAGAAAACCTGACCCCCTGTCATTTCAGACTGCCTGAAGGCAACATAGAAAAACTAAGTGAGCAAGTGAAGGGTGGGGAGAGACCCCTCCCGCCACACCCACTCAAGTTTCTGTAACACATGCCTGGTCAACATCGGCATCCTGGATAAGGTGACCCTTATTCCATACCTACCTGGCATTCAAGAGCATCATGGACATTTGATGCTCTCTGTAGAGCAGAATTTGTTGATGTGCAGGTTGTCACAGTGCATCTTCTTACAATGCATTCATAATCAAATCAGCCCTTTTGCTGGTCCTCAAAAGTCATTTCCCCCCTTCCACAACAGTGTTATGTTAAGTCTTGTATGGGCAGTCCACTTCTCCTTCCCTCTGTCAATTCAAGTCATGATATTTAATTAATTTAATTTAATTTAATTTAATTAATTTAATAGATTTATATACCGCCCTATCCAAAGGACTCTGGGCGGTGTACACAAGTTAAAACCAATATACAGGAAAAACAATTTTAAAAACCCTTAAAAACATAACAATATTACACCACCACCCCGCCGTACCATCTATTATCTAAAAACAAATATAAAATCTACAAAAACCTTAAAAAATTAATTACAGGAGGGGGGAAGCATCAGATGAGCCAAAAAGGGGAGCTTGTTGACAATCCTGGCCCCCAGACCCATTTTGCCAACCACGTCTTCAATTCTTTCCTAAATGGAAATGGTAGCAACTGGGCCTGGAGGTGTAGTTCTACTGGGAGGAGGGTCCATAGTGTAGGGGCTACAACTGAGAAGGCCCTTTTCCTTGTGCTGGAGAGGCGAGCCTCCCCAACAGATGGTACTTGAAGGGTGCTCTCTCGGTTTGCTCTTGTGGGACGGGTTGATGTCCTAGAGATGATACGGACCCTGAGGTATCCTGGTCAGCTACCATGAAGGGCTTTAAAGGTGACAACCAGCACCTTGAATTGCACCCGGAGACATATAGGCAGCCAGTGCAGCTCCCGCAGCAGTGGCAAGGCGTGGACGAAATGACTACACCACACCACCATGCAGGCTGCCTCATTCTGGACCAACTGCAGTCTCTGGATGGTCATCAAGGGCAGCCCCATGTAGAGCACATTACAATAGTCCAAACGGGAGGTGACCAGAGCATGATATATTAAATTTCAGTTACAATTCTTAGTAGAGTTAAGTGAGCACATTTTTTTTGCATATATAATTACCAAACAAGGACTTCAGTTTAAAGAAGATGCCATTGGCAATGCTGAGTTAGTTAGCCAACTAACTTCAGCTTATGATAGAGTCCTATATTGCTTTGACTGAGCTGCGCTGAGCTGCACCTTATAGGCAAGTGTTGTTACCCTCCAATCATGGAGGATTCTCAGTGTATGTTTGGAGCACAATATGAATCTTGTATTAAATAAGTATATGAAAATTACATACAATATTCACACAGTTAAATATCTGGGAAGAGATGACTAGGATGGTAAGGAAGTTTAGATAACAGAAAACAATACCAGCAGAGAGCCTGAAGTGGTGCAGAATCAGCAGATGACTCAATTTGCAAAGAATACACTTCTATGCTCAGGGGTCAGAATCCAGTTTATGAGCTCAACAGAGCCAAAAGCATTCCTCACACCTTCCAGTCAAAATATTGTCTTAGCAGGACCCACAGTACAGTAGTAGCAAAATAATACAATCATGAAACAATTGGCCTCTCTGCTTCAAGCCATGCTCAGCTGTTCAGACTTATTTTATAAGCTAAGTGAAAGAAAATGAAGGCCTGGGGGAAAAGAGGCACTTATAGCACAATCCTATGAAGGTCTGCTAAGAAATGTGGCCTACTGAGTGCTATTTACTCCCAGGTAAATGAAAACAACAGAATGGGAAGGACAAGAGATCTTTTCAAGAAAATTGGAGAAATCAAAAGAACGTATTGAGAAAAAAATCGCCATGATAAAGAACAAAAATGGGAGGGGCGGGGACCTAACTGAAGCAGAAGGGATTAGGAAAAGGTAGCAAGAATACACAGAAAAACTATACAAGAAGGACCTTAATGTCCCTGACAAACACAATGGTGTGACCGCTGATCTCAAGCCAGACATCCTGGAATGTGAAGTCCTAGAAAGTATTACTAATAAAAAAAGCAAGTGGAGGTCACAGTATTTCAGTTGAGCTGTTTAAAGCCCTACAATATGATACTGTTAAAGTGATGCACTCAATATGCCAGCAAATTTGGAAAATGCAACAGTGGTCAAAGAATTGGAAAAAGTCATTTTATGTTCCAATTCCAAAGAAGAGCAATGCCAAAGAACGTTCAAGCTGTCATACAATTGTGTTCATATCATATGCTAACAGGGGCATGAGCCTACAAGCAACGCCATCTTCTCCAGTCCCCCCTCACACTTTCTAATTCAAATCAGGAATCACAACCCCTTCCTCAAATTTTCCCACACCCATGAGGCTGAACTAAATAGTCCATAAGGGTTATAGACACACTGAAATAAATGGCTCATATCCAGACTAAATTATTTCCCCTGATTTTAGTGAGCCCACTGAATATTCTCTTCATATAATGATTAAGCATGGACCTAACCTCATTTCTCTCTATCTAATATTGCCAGGAGATTATAAAATCTTTAAGATAAAAACCCCAGGCAATGTTACAGTGTTCAAAGAATCCATTCAACCAGAAGGTTTGACATTTTTAGGAAGAGCTCAATAGGTGTAATTGTTGGGATTCCTGCACTAAGATGATCCAGCTCATGTATTCAGGAGAACAGTGTTTTTATGACACTGCTATGAGCAGTGGTGTGCTGGTCCACAGGGATACAGGGACTCATCTCGGTGTGCCCCAGCCCCCCAGAGGCAGGCAGAGGTAATGGGAATGTATGGGATTTCTCCCCCCCCCCAGCCCCCAAATAGGTGCCACATCACTTCCTGTACACCACCCTTCCATGGTGCCCAGCACACCCCTGGCTATGAGGATTCATATTTCTATCAATATCATACAACAGTATATTACAAACCCATGTATTGATACACCTACATGTATGCCTCCAGCTTCTATCCAGAGCACATGACAAAATCCATTGTCTTCAGCCAAGCCCTCAGGTACTACCGTATCTGCTCAGACCCACAAATAGAGACACGGAGCTCAAGGATTTACAAAATGCATTTCTCAGACTACAATACCAATCCAATATGGTTAAATAACAAATCAACCAGGCAAGAAGAATACCCAGAAGCAACCTACTGCAAGACAGGCCCAGAAGAGAAAGCAATCAAACACTGCTGGTTGCCACTTTCAGCCCACAACTAAAACCTCTCACATGCATAATGAAAAATCTTCAACTCATTTTGAACAAGAATGCTTCGCTCTGCCTCTAAACAGAATCTGAACATTTTTTCTACAATGCAGTTCCTGGACAATAGGAAAAACTTTGGTACTCTTAGTGTGTTTTCACAAAAGAAAGTACTAGTGACTGAGATCTATCTTCTTAAGACCTGGTTTCCTATGTGAAAAAAATACCAAACCACACAATATACGTATTTGTATTAAGCATATGACAGTCAGAAAATGGTGACATTTTCAATTTACAAAGATTTTTAAAAAGAGGCCACAATCTTTTTGGTAAAAACCTTGTATGAAAGAATGACTACACAACCAGCTCTGTTCTGGATGTCTGTCCTTCAAACAATAAGCAATCCAACTGGTTGCATTCCAGGTTTCACAACTGGTATGTGAAAAATTAAACAAAGGATGGCCCACCAAAGCAGAAATAACCACTAGTATAATTGCAACAAAATTCTGGCCAATATTCTATTTTACAGATTTGCACATATCCGTAAACTTCAGCTGAAAATGTGATTCATTTAATTGTGTCCACTCTTTGACTGCAGCAAATTGAAGCATTTAATCTCTTGACTAGGCTGTGCTTGAGCAAGAATACAATTCTGGAAAGACATTACCCCAAAATGTTTACATTAATCATAACAAGGTGTGTTTTGCACTGTTCTGAACAAAATGCAGACTAATGGGATGGCTCTGAATGGCTGATGGTACTTCTGTAGCTACTGGTCTTTCAAGTCCTATCATTGTGACACAAACTGATTTACCAAATTAATCCAATTGGGATCATACAGTATTATGAAGTCCCACATCTTGTGCTACAGCATACTTTATTTATCTACCATATATACTCGAGTATAAGTTGAGTTTTTAGCCCCCAAAACGAGGTCCAAAAATGTGACTTGACTTATACACAGGTCAACAACCACGAGAGTCCAAAACCGCACTGGATTTGGTGCAGTTTGGCTTCAGAAGAGGAGAGAGAAAAACATATGTTCAGCGGGCCATTACCACAGGTGGCCACAAGAGGGCACAAATCGCGATTTCCCATTCAAATGTATTGGAAATCAATTTCTTGTATTCTAAAGCTTTTCTGTTAGTATGTTGCCAATGCATTTCAGTGGGAAACCAAACCTGTGCATAAAAAGAAAGGGTTTCACTTACTTTTCTTGCCTTTATCCCTACTCCATGTGGTCAAAATGGTTGGGGAAGCTTTAGCGTTCAAGGAAATGAATATGAAGACGAATGAAGTAGTGAAATTCAGCTCTTTATTAGTGGGGTTTGAACACAGTTTGGATGGGGCAAAACTAGGACTTATATACACTATAAACAGTATCAGTAACCATAATACAACAAGCCTATTGGCTAACAGAATGTGCACATTTTTTGATCCAATTATTTGCATAAGAATAGATACATGAGAAAAGATACATTCCGCTCCTGTCAGATTCTAATTTGCGCACCATATCAAAATCTCGCGAGACTATGCTGTCTGGTGAGATTTCGTACCTGTCAAACAGGGACACTGTTTGACAGCTAGGGAAAGCGTGGGAACATGGCGGTTTGAATCGCCTTGACAGTTAAGCACAGTTAACATACATAACATTCTTCCCCCCTAGGTAAAAACAAAATCCTTTAACCAGGATGGTGGTCTAGTTTCCCTTTTGGGTCAGACACTTGGCTGAGCTGGCTCAGGGGCTCATAGCACAGGCGATCCAACTGGAGTTAAGGATTGACTAGAGGGAGAGGATTGTAAATCCAAATTAAAGCCGCGTTTGTCAGATGGAGGAGCAGGGGATCGCACAAAACTAAAATCTAATTCTGTGGATGAACAAGACAACTCAGGGTCCCTCCTGTGTGTACTAAGAGTGGAGGGCGACTCTAAACAAAATTGATCATTATCAACAAAGGAATCCAGAGTGCTATGCTGCGACAGCGTAGGGGTACACCTGGCCCGAGTAGGGGAGCATTCCACAATTTCCCCTTGAAATCGGTCCCTAGAAGACACTTCTGGGTCAATGTTGGCTGGCTGCTGACTATTACCTCTCCCCACTGGGCTTAAACGATTGCGGGCCAACCCTAACGTTGAGTGTCTGTATTCGTCCTGTGGGTCCAGTATTCTGCGTCTCAATTGATCTGCATGCCTCCTCCAGATCAGACCAGTGGCTATTTCGATTCTGTAAGAAACAGGACCAGTTTGATCGGTCACAAACCCAGGAACCCACGCAGGACCATCATCTGCATAATTGCGGCAATGTACAGGGTCTCCCGTAGAGAAACCCTTCTGGTGTTGGATCGCAATATTTGTGCCTTTGTCCTCTACCCTAGAGGGATCCAATCTGTCCAGCAAGAATGACAGTTTCCTTCGCTGGAGCAATTCAGCAGGGGACAGCCCTGAGGCAAGGGGGTGAGCCTATACGTGAAAAGAAACTGGCATAACTGGAGCTCCAAATCCCCTCCACCCATATGCTGAAGCATGTCTTTAGTTGTGCACACCTGCTGCTACACCTGACCATTTGTGGCTGGGTGGAATGGGGTGGCAGTGATGTGCCTAATTGCATTCCTTTCCATGAAGGATTGGAATTCGGCAGATGTGAACGTGGACACGTTGTCGGACACCAGCACATCTGGAAGTCCAAATGCTGCAAACAGCCTTCTCAGGTGCATTATCGTGGTGGCTGAAGTGGTATTACACACTCTAATTACTTCCAGCCACTTAGAGAATGGGTATACAACTAACAAAAATAGGGCATCCCTAAATGGACCTGCAAAATCTATATGCAACCTGGACCGCGGGCCCCTAGCAGAATCCCATTCCTGAGAGGGAAGGTGGGATTGTTCTGGGTGAGAGGATTGATAGCTGGCACAAGTGCCTACCATTTGTTCTATGTCTTGGTCCAGTTGAGGCCACCAAAAGTAGCTACGGGCAAGGGCTTTGGAATTCACAATTCCCGGGTGACTTGTGTGAAGTAAATGTAAAACCTTTTTCCTGAGAGTGACAGGAATGAGCACCCGCTGGCCCCATAGAAGGCAACCTCATTCCACTGACAGTTCCAAATGCTTGTGGTGGAATGTTCTGAATTCCACAGCTAGAGAGGCAGGCCAGCCTTTTTGTACCCAAGATATTACTTTAGTTAATGTTACATCCTTGGCCATAGCTTTGGCTATATCTGAGGGGATGACCGGGGGCGAGTCGAATGCCTCAATCATGAGGACCTGGTGGTCGCTTTAGATCTCGCAATCTGCTTCCCCGACCCCTGGCAGTGGAGAACGTGACAGGGCATCAGCATGGCTGATGTCCTCGCTGGGCCTATGTACCAAAGTAAAATCGTATGCATTTAGGAAAATTGCCCAACACAACATCATTGGGGACAGAATTTGAGGCATGGGTTTTCCATTCACAAAGATTCCAAGGAGGGGCTTGTGGTCAGTGACGATGGTAAAGGGCCTTCCATAAAGGTAATTGTGGAATTTCTTAGTGCCTACCACAATTGCCACGCCTCCCTGTCTGTCTGAGCGTAATTTTTCTCAGGCTTTGAGAGTGAACGGGAATAGAATGCTATGGGGGCTTCCCTTCCGTCACTTAGTACATGGCATAACACAGCTCCCACCCCCACATGGGATGCATCACACACAAGTACAACTTTCTTGTTAGGATCAAAATGAGTTAACACAGCATCCGAAGATAGTAGCCTTATAAGTTCTTGGAATGCTTTCTCCTGGCAATGACCCCAGTGCCAAACAGTACCTTTCTTAAGAAGCCGATGTAATGGTTCGGCAACTGAGGCTTTGCGATGGAGAAAAGCATGATAGAAGTTTAACAATCCTAGGAATGATTGCAATTCAGCTTTACATTTTTGCCTGGGTGCATTCTGCATGGCCATCACCTTGGAGTCAGAGGGCATGATACCTTGGGGTGTAATTCGGTACCCCAGGAAATCCACTTCCCATGCCAAAAACACGTAGACCTGCCATCTCGAAACGTGACAGGACTCGATCGAGCCTGGCCACTAGTTCAATGGTGTCCTTAGTGGTGATCAGGACATCATCAAAGTATGGCAGGACACCGGTCAAACCTTTTAAAATACGTTCTACAAGAGATTGAAATATTCCGGGGGCCGCATTCACCCCGAATTGTAGTCTGGTTACCTTAAATGCCCCCTTATGCGTTACTATGGTCTTGGCTATGGCAGCAGCAGGCGAAACAGTTAATTGTTGGTAAGCCTAGGCAAGGTCAAGTTTTGCGAAGCAATTTCCTCCATGCAAAGAGGCAAAAAGGTGGTTTACCATGGGCACAGGATATGCGTTTGGGCGAATAGCTTTATTGATGGTACACTTATAGTCTGCGCATATCCTGACCACCCCATTACTTTTCATAGCAGTCACAATTGGTGTCTCCCACTCTGCGGAGTCCACTGGCACTAGGATGCCCTGCTCCACCAGTTTGTCCAGCTCGGTTTCTAGCTTCTCCTTTAGAGCAAAGGGTACCCGGCGTGGCTTCATCCGGATGGGCCGGATGGTAGGGTCAAGCTCAAAGTGAACAGGGGGTCATTTGTAAAAGCCTAAACCCTTTTTTAACACCTCAGGATGTGCAGCACAAACGTCCCGGATTGGGTCAGAGTCTATTGTGTGAATGCCAGAAAGCCGGATTCCCAGGGGTCTAAACCATTTGATAAGACAGTTCGTGCCCTGCTTAACTACAACCAATGGCAAGGAGGTGCAAATGTTTTTGAATTTAACCAAGAAATTACCCACCCCCAGGACTGGAATCTGGCAACCTTGCACATCCCGGAGGGATGTCTTAAGGGATTTAAGTTTGGGCCGAGAAGCAGGGGGAATCCTTAAAAACTCCCACTGTGGAATTATGGAAAAGGTAGTACCTGAATCCACCTCCATCTTGAAGGGGACGTCCTGAAGGCTCAAGTCTACATAGAAATGCTCACTGACAATGCCCACTTGGCACGGCTCAGTCTCAGGCGACACTTTAGCAATGGACGCATTGTGGTGATGACTCTTCTTGGCCTCAGGTGCTGAAGGTCTCTGCTTTTGCTGCCGGCATACCTTAGCAATGTGCCCTCTATGCCCACAGTTGTGGCATTCTGCGGTGCGGAATGGGCACTTCTTGCGGTCGTGTCGGGCTCCGCAGCCATCACACTTGCAAAGGAATTTCTTGTCATGGTGTTCACGGTGCTTTCATTGGACTGCTCGGACTTCTCCCTCTGCAATGCTGGACTCTGATGAAGAGGTGGAACCAGGCGATGCTGAGGAGGGTGAAGATGCACTTTGCCGAGCTTGCACAGCTGAGTCGGAGGCATTGGTGGTGGAGTGGCAATGCTGGAAGAGCTTTATCCCGGACCGTGCGGCCTAAGATGCTACTGTCTCTTCTAGGACAGCCTTGAAGGTTAGCGTCTTTCTGATGATGAGGTGACATTGAGCATCTTCGTCCCTCATGCCAGCCGGCAGATGGTCCCAGAGTACTTCTTCCATGTTGTCCCACTTGCACGGGGCGGCAGCAATGCGCAGAGTGGCGGCGTAGTCTGCAATGGTTTCACCGGGTCTCAGCTCCCTTCTGTGGAAGGCCACCCTGGCCGAGAAGATTGGAAGATACATAACAGAAGCCATGCTTCCTGGTTGCAGGAAGAGCAAGAGGCTAGGCTAGAGCATTGCTTCCTGCCTCAGTGCAAATGGCCTGCCCACCCATTTCCCCTGCAGTGCCACCACTGGTTGGTGGTGCAAATACAGTTTTTAAAAAAAGGAGTAACTATCGTAAACACTCAAAAACATGCCCACACAAATGTTTTAATTAATTTACTGTATTTTCATGTTTTTTAATTGTTGAAACTCACTAGCAGCTGCTGCATTTCCCATCCCTGACTTATACTTGGGTCAATCTATTTTCCTAGTTTTATAGGTCCAAATTAGATACCACGACTTATATCCAGATCGACTTATACTCGAGTATATACAGTATTGCATTTTTATACTGCCCATCTGGGATATTTCCCATTCTGGGTGATGCAGAAACAAGTACCAAAATAACAAAATAACACAAAACAAAATAAACATAATAAATAAGATATTAAATAAAACAAAATATAATAAAATACAATAATAAATAATAAAACAAAACAACATAATATAATAAAACAAAATAAAATATCTGGCATCTGTATTTATTTATATTCCTTGTGCTACATTTTGAAATTGGCCTCCAAAATCTTATGTTGGACTGCTGAGCTAAGAATGAAGGTAGGAGTAAAGCATTCAGTAGTATGGGGGGAGGGGGTCATCAGGCTTTATGGAATTATCCTGGGTAAATACAACTCGTGGCTTCTAGGAGCTGTAGTCCAAATAAGGAGCTTTTCCAATTGCTCATATTATGTCTCTTATTGAGATGCTAGGGAAAGAAAGCAAATCCTATTTTATATTCCATGTCCTTGTTGAAGTTTATTGGAGAGCTTAACCAGATATTACATTAAGAACAGGAAGAACTAGAGGAAAATATGTATCACCTGGCCAATTTTCAAACTTCATCAAAGGCACTTTTTCATAAGAATCTTTTGTCAGTTATATGATTATATCTGTAAAGAAGGAGGCATTTTTTGGACTTCATCCTTGAGACATTACTTTCCCCAGAGGTTTCCTGGTACCAGCTTTGCTACTGTTTAAATGGCAAAAATATTGTCATTTAACTTGGTGTTTTTGGAGTGTCTTATTGCATTAGTTTTATTTGTTTTAAATATATGGTATTTTCTTTGTTGTATGACTTTTATATGTGAATGCTGAATAAAACTCTTATATCTGATAGAATGAAAGCTTCAGAATGAAAAATGAATAACTTCTTTATTCCCTCTTGGTTTCGTTCTTCAGTGTTATGCTGAAAAGTTCTAAATGCCCATTTTAAAAAATGAACTTAGATTTTGTTTTTACACAAGTAAAGAACCACAATGATGTGACTTCAACCAGAAGTTCAAGTAAACATATGCCACACATGGTCCAATTAAAGATAAGTGTTGGTAATGCTGGAGTTCACCAAGCAATTATATTCGATATGAAATGAATTCTCAATATGATTGCTTGGACTACTGTCTGCTGTATAATTAAGTCCTATTCATCAACCATTGATCAGCTCATTTTCCTTTTCATCTTTACTTTTGCTTAATTAATCATTTTCCCAAACCTGCTTTTTGGTTAGTCTGGTTTAGGCATACAGTCCAATGCCTTTGGATGTACCGTACTTGTGTACTTGGCTACAAGGGAATAAAAATTTGATACAGATTCTAATACTTGATTTCTGTGATTAATATTCAGATTCTTGTACAGAATCTTCCTGTCCCCAAATATGACATTACCTCCTTATGTAATGACACAAAACATAAACATCCTTCATACTCCTGCTATCTCTTTAAAGATAAATAGAAAAACGAAAGAAACATTTGCTAACGAGCCCATAAATATTGATGTCTTTCTCAAGTCCCCCAGAGCCCTATCATTTCAGCAACTGTCTGATTAATAATAGATTAAACATTTTAGATTTGCTTACTCTGGGCTACGTAATTTTAAGTGCAGCTACTGTCTTTGTAACAGAAAGGTCCTGAACTGACAGACCTCACAGCTTCTCAACTTCCAGAAAAAGAAGTGCACATATGGATGATAAAAGGTGACAGATAGAGGTTAGTGGGCCTCTACTTCCTCCCATCCCTAGGAATAGTAGGAAGTGTCTTGGAAATTCACATACAGACCTTCATGTGTTTAGTTCAAATGTCTGCACAAATGTACTGCCTTTCGAGCCAGACACATCAACCTTAACTGTTGAATAGAGCTAATATCACTTTGCAAGTGGTAATGGTGAGAGTCATCCACATGTTTAAAGTTAATTCTCTTTTTAGGTTTACAAGTCTGTCTGCTGGTGAAATGTCTGCTTTGTGACCAGATGCTCTCAGTGATATACCCATTATCTGAATGGCCACGCTTCTATACCAAAGACAAAAGCAAAGTTTGATGTACTTCTGATTTAATACCCTTCTTGATTAATGGTAAACATAAAATACCTTATGAAGAAGGTGGGTTGTAGTGGACAAATGCTCATGTAACCCTGATGGGCTAATTGGCCCAGCCCCATTAGTAGAAACATCTTGTGAAGAAGCTGTGATTCAAAATTTGAGTTGAGAAGGAGAGAGCCAGAACTGCTGATTTCCTGGAGGATATTAACCTCCTTGGCTTAGGGAATTTTCATTTGATTGTGCAGATAAATAGGCAATTTTAATGTTTTTGTGCAGTGAGGGCACTGGAAGGTTGAATCCAGGTAGTGACAGCCTGAATTTGCATTTTATTTTAGGGACTTAAAGGTTGTACACCAGGAGCTGTACAGCTTTGTGCTGTAGATTTCTACCGTGTGTGCTAAAGATATCTGGGACTTTGTTACTGACCCATTTTGCTTCAAAGGGACATTTGCACTATTTATTTCACCCCCTAAAAGCAATTTATGCTCTGCCTTATTGTCAGTGAATGGAACAAGCATAAATATTTTGTAGCATACCTCTAGTTGTGTTTGCTTTTTAAAAAGAAGAAAACTCATAGAACACAGGCAATTGGATATTCATGCTAAAATAAATCTGTTCATCTTTAAGATGACACGATATTTTTGTTGTTGTTATTGTTGTTACAGTCACCTCCAGTTGATGGTGACCTTATGAATGAGTGCCATCCAAAATGTCCTCTCTTGAATAGTCCCGCTCAGCTCTTGTAAACAAAAGCTGCTGCATCCTTTATTGAAGTCAATCCATTTTATACTTTTGTACTTTTATACTTCTACTACTTTCAACTTTACCTAGCTTTATTCTCTTCTTTGGTGAGTCTTGTCTACTCACAATATGCTTAAAGTATGACAGCTTCCATTTTGTAATTTTTGCCTCTACAGAGGGTTTAGGATTGATTTGATCTAAGACTCGAGAAAGACTTGATGCTGGGAAAGGTTGAGGGCAAAAGAAGAAGGGGGTGACAGAGAATGAGATGGTTAGATAGCATTGTTGATGCAATGGGCACAAAGCTGTGCAGGCTGAGGAGGATGGTGGAAGATAGGGGTGCCTGGCGTGCGGTGGTCCATGGGATTGCGAAGGGTCGGAATTGACTGTGTGACTGAACATCAACCAAAAGACCAATTTCTTTCTTTTTCTGGTGGTCAAGAATATCTGCAAAGCTCCCTTCCAATAATATATTTTGAATAAATTATTTTTTCTTCCTATCAGCTTTCTACACTACCCAGCTTTCACATCTGGACATATGACCTGAATTTTTTTTTTCTTATTTAGAGAGTGTTGCTCTCAGTCTGCTGCTATTTCAGGGGGGCGGGAGAATGCCTTTCTTGTCAAAAATAGACCAAGGGACAGGAGGATAATATTGAGACAGCATATTGTGATTCCAAATTATTTTGGACAACCTTTTCCCACTACGTTTTGGTGAGCTGGGGTTTGCTAAATGTTGAAGGAGGGCAAAAATGGCCTCTGCATCTTCAGAAGTTGCCTATTCTTTCTATAGATAAACAGAAGAATGAGAAAATTGTATGTATGTATGTATGTATGCATGCATGTATGCATGTATGATTTTATTTAAAAGTTGTAAACAGTAATGATGAATTCTTTTACAGGAGCCCTGGTGGTGCGCTGGCGCTGCTGTCCTGCAACCAAAAGGTTGTGAGTTTGATCCTGACCAGGGATCAAGGTTGACTTAACCTTCCATTGTTCTGAGGTCAGTAAAATGAGTACCCAGTATGTCAGGGGCAAAATGCTAATTATTCTTCCCCTGATAATCTCATTCTATCAGGTGTGGTAAGTCCAAAAAAGACACAAAAGCCATATATTTTGCATTTTTGAGAAAGCTCAGTGTCTGGTGTCCACTCTGAAACATATTACTTCAAAGAATGAAGAAGCTTGCTTACATTTTTTAAATAGCCCCATGCCTCATACCTCATATATTAAAAAGCCTAATATAATGGTGAATTTACATGGCCATTTCACTTTGAAAGATTGACTCTAGTATTATTATCTAATATTATTTTGTATTAGCTTTGACCTCCAGTTTCTCTAGATACTGAAGTTAGCTATGCTATATCTATGAAATATAGCAAGTTAGCCAGCCAGAAACTCTCCAGAGACACAGTGCAGTAATCCAGTTTTGAAAAGAAACAGATTTACAGTGCTGTATGATGTATCATTTTTTCTTGTTGTTTTTGTCAGTGTCACTTGAGCCATGGTTCTCAACATGGGGCACATGCCCCACAGTGGAGGCATTAGGATTTTAGAGATACTTAGGTGGGGCATGGCCAAAAAAAGGTTGGAAACCACTGCACTAGAGATAATCATGACATTCTAAAGTCCCACAGATTTGAGCAAGCCAAATGTAACCATGTGTATGTCTGGATCAAACACTTTGTTGTTAGGAACCGAAACTCTTGAAACTTAATGATTAAATATTTAAAAAGACTTAGTAAATTATAAAACAGGAGTTCCTCTTTACTTATTTATGTATTATTATTTCTAATTCATTCCATCTAATCCATCCCTTCTTAAGAAAGTTTCTTTTAGCTCTTATTCACTTCCTTGAGAAAAAATGAACTCGGAATCAAAGAAGCTTCAAAAATATTTATTTATTTCTTCAATTTCTGCACCACCTATCTAAATAGATGACAGAAGGAAAAAAAGGGGGAGAGGAAATAAATAAACAGGAATCTTATTACTTAATTGCCTGAATATTTTTGTCTATGTGGCATCAAGTTGAAACTGATTTAAAGCAACCCTTAAAAAGCTTCTAAGGCAGGGGGTCCCAACCTAAGGCCCATGGGCTGGATCTGACCCCCGGCACCATTTCATGTGGCCCTCCACCCCTCCAAGGGCATTCAAGGAACAAAATGTCCACCCCTTTGAAGTTGTTGGGACAAAATGGCCACCCCCATAATGCAGGCAGGGCAAAATGGCCATCTGGCCCTCTAAGACTGAGAGAGCATGACCTGGTCCCTGTCTTGAAAAGGTTGGGAACTCCTGTTCTAAGGTGATGTATTTAAGGATTGGTTTTACCAGTCCAACTTTCCCAGTGAGATCCAATGACCAAGTGGGCATTCAAATCTGAGTCTCCTTAGTGCTAGTCTATCCATCACATTGCACTGGGAACTGTGTGAATAATAAGAGAGGTTACATGAATTAATGGGCTATGTATTGGAAAGACAAATTTGTAAGGTAGTTACTGCAAGTAATTATTAACAACAGCTACTTGCATTCTTTGTTCACTCCTCTTTCCTAGGCACAAAAGAACCTTGCTTAGTTCATAAAGGAACAAGCTCTGTTGATGTGAAAGAGAGGTTTGTTTTGATTGGCATATGAGGATTCTGAAATCTCAAATACAGTTTTCACAAATATAAAATAATTTCCTCAGTAGAAGGTGACTCTCCCATGTTTCGAAGGCAAAAAGAATGGGAAGGAATAGAGCAAAGGGTCTTGTGAAACTTGCAATACTAACAAGTTTTGTCAGCCACAGTGGCTCTGGTGGTGCAGTGGTTAAGCTGCTGTACTGCAACAAAAAGGTTGTGAGTTTAATCCTACCCAGGATCAAAGTTGACCCAGCCTTCTGATTTCAGTAAAATGAGTACCCAGCATGTTGAGAGCAAAATGTTAATTAACTTGTGAACCACCCAGAGAGTGCACTAAGTTCTATGGGGCGGTATATAAGTGTAATTGCTTTTGCTTTAGTCCATATGTGTGTATTTCAAATAAACACGTGACAGTCTTTAAGTTACCACAAGAGACTTTGTTGTTTCTGTCATAACAGGAAATTTCAACCTGCAAGAGAGTTAGACATAGCATGCTTGCTCCTGCTTCCCTCTTTCTGTGTAGAGCCGAGCAGAAGAAAAAAATCCTAAATGCAGGCAGATTAATGTATCCAAATTTACCAGGCTATGCAATGCCATATCCTCATTTACTGTGTGAATTGTGATCATGTCAAATAATAAATAATTAATAATACTGAAAGAAGAACACAGCAATTGGGGATAAAATGACACTGAAGCAGTGGCAACAGATCTTGAAGAAAGAATGAATAGTCATCCAATTTAAACACTTTCCTGGAGTACTTCTTTCTTTCTTTCTTTCTACCTACCTACCTTCTTTAATTTATTCTGGAAAGTCCTAAGTATTAATTTAAATGAGAAAGTCATCTAAGCCATTCAACAAACAGGCTTGTTGAAACCCACAGCCTTTAGACATCACATTTAAAACTCAGGGTGTGACTACACTGGAAATCTAAATTGCAGCAATTCAACTTTGCTGCAATTTGATTCACAGCCTGTGTTATATTTAAAATCATAATCAGGTGAGAGCCTTGTTGAGGCATGGGGGCTTGAGCGGTTTAACTAAGCAGTATTGCCTATCTCTTATCAATGATGTTAGGCAGGGTCTAAAACTCACCAAAGCATCCTCCATTGGATCCCTTGGGCCAGATGAAAGCAGAGGGCACACATCATGGTTCGCCTAGCCAGTGGGTGATGTGATACCAAGTGGCTAAAAAACCACATGCAAATGGAATTGACTTCTCAAGTCCATTTTCATGTGCAGAATATCGTTGTGGAAACATCTACCAATGCGCAGAAACCATGTTGAAATAATGACTCCAAGGTATCCAAAGTAATCAGTGCTCACCCCGGGGCTGCAGATTGATTCAGAGTTCAATGTTCACATTTGATGTGATGTGTTTGACATTCTGGCTTATAGTGTCCCCCCCCTTCCCCCCCTCTCCTTCTGGTCCCACCTTTGCCAATCATTTTATAGTTCACAAAGAAGCCTTGGTTGTGAAAAGGTTGCAGAGTGTTCTGAGGAAAGTGGCAGCCTTCCAAAGTACTTGTTAACATGTAAATAAATAAATGCATACCACAGGAACATCTTTCATTTTGTCTGGGTTGTTTCTTTTCTGTTAACAGTTTTTTTTAAAAAATTATGTGGAGAGATGAACTAGTGCTCAGACAAGCAGAGATAAGAATGACTATATTTTCTATTTAATTTTACTCCATGGTTTCCCCACAACTTACTGTCAGCCCTCTGAAATGGGGTCTGACTCCTCTATGAGTCTTACAAATTTTTTAGACCTCCATGGAAAAAATCAGTAGCCTGCATCTTCACAGCTTAAAAGTGGGAAATCCCCATGTGATGGAAGGAAATATTTTGCATCTTTAGAATTCTTGAGAATTCTTTCCTTTCTCCTAGATATCCTTTAAGTTCTTCATTTTTTTAATGCAACAGACAGCATGTCCAGAAAATGTTTTATTTTTTTCCATTTTATTAAACAGGCACAAGCAATCAAGTATTAATGGGTATATATTTGAATATATACTTAAATGTATTTGAACTTAAATGTTCAGTTTTTATAGTTCAGTTTTATAGATTAATGTTTCTAAAGTCTAAAACCTAAGACTTCAGAAAACAATTTAGAAAATATAAATCTATAAAAATTGAACTATTGAAACAAGATTATAATAGAACTTGGGAATGTTCTAACAAATGAATATGGTGTTTGACAAAATTGTACACAAGTAATATAATATATTCAATAATAAGATAATGTTACAAAAATATAATTTCTAAGAGACAAGATTTTTCAATTTAGAAAAATCTTTCAGTTACAAACTATAAAATATGTCACACCTGTAAAAATGTCTTAATAGAATATATCTTGATAAAATGTATGAAAACCTGATTATAAAGCATAAGCGAGTTAAGCAATCAAACCAGTGAAATAAATTCTCATCCTTCCCATCATAACCTCCCCCCCCCCCCACTAGTAATTCTCTCCAGGATACATTTGTTCCTTCAATGGGCTGTTTACTCTTAACCTGCCTTTATACTCTAAAAATGTTCTCCTCTCATGATAAAGATGTTTCTCTGAATACTTTAGATGGGTTCTCTCTCAATACGTCTGTCCATCCAACCAGAGCGGACTGGAGGGGCTCTCTAATTGTACCATCAGCTGGAGGGGCTTGTGTCTCTAGCACAAAGAGGGCCTTCTCCGTGTCTGCACCAGCCCCGTGGAACCTCCTGCCAATGGAGCTATGGTTGCAGATGGAATTGCTGCCCTTTAGGAAAGATCTCATAACCTGGCTGGCGGGGCAGGTGTGGGGCCCTGATGGAAATGTGGCCCCCGCCTGCTGGCTTGTACAATAATCAAGATCCCCCTCTCTTTTATGAATGGGGTGGGTGGGTTTTAACGAGGAAGGTTTTTTTTATCTGTTTTTATATCTTTCTTTTTTATGCTTTTAAGTTGTTTGTGTTTAGTTTATTATTTGTGACCATGTATTTATTGTGTATTTTGTTTAACTGCTATGTGAGCCTCCGTGAGTCGGGTTTCCTGAGTGGGTGGCATATAAGCAAGAAAATTAAATTACATTAAATTAATACATATCTTTAATGTGTGTTTCCCTTGGTCCTGAATATCATGTCCCAATGACCCATGTCACTGAAATGGCGCTTCCGTTATCCCCTATCTTTGGAATGCTTTATAATAAGTTTTTAAATTTGGGATTCCTAGGCCACCGTCTTTTTGATTTAAGTACCATAAAACCTTAGTACCCAGGGGTTCTTCTTTCCATTACAGTACTTATCAATAATATTTTGCCAATTGGTTAATTCCCTCTCATGAATAATTATTGGTAAATTTCCTGATAGAAAGTTTATTTTGGGAATGATTTTCATTTTACACAGATTTATTCTCCTGAAACAAGACAACTTCAGTTTCTCCAATTTTGCTATTGTATTTCTTATTTCTGTTTTTAATCTCTCAAAATTTAATTTAGATAAATGCATCATGTTCTCAGATACTGTACTATAATACCTAAATACCTCATTGCCATACCTGTCAACCCGTGGCTCCGGAAAAACGGGCCCTGAGCACATTGCTTGTGCGCAGGTCGCTTTCCACGCATGCGTGGAAGGATTTTACCCCTTCCACGCATGCGCAGAAGCGCTACACCGCTTGCAAAGCCACTACGCAAGCAGCGTAGCGCTTCCGCGCATGCGCAGAAGCGCTACGCCGCTTGCGTAGTGGCTTTGCAAGCGGTGTAGCGCTTCCGCGCATGCACAGAAAGCATTTTCCCCCGCTGCCAAATTATGGGGTTTTGGCAGCGTGGGGCGGGTTATGACGTCAATGGACGTCAAATTACGGGGTTTCCCCAGCCAAATCGGGATGGTTGACAGGTATGCTCATTGCATCCTTAATTTTTATATGATACAATTCTTTTATTTTCATTTTCTCTACTTTGTTACAATTACATGTAATTGCTTCTGGTTTTTCCCAATTTACCTTCAATCCTGTTACATTTTCCAATTTTAATAAATGGGATTTAACCTTTCTTACTTTGTTCTGGGGATCTTTTATCATCAGTAACGTGTCATCGGCAAATGCCACTGAAATGGCACTTCCTGTTCTCTCCTATCTTTACAAGAACAATCACATGGGGAAATAGTCTGTGCCAATCATTCCAGCTTGAAAAGTAAAAGCCACCTTCAGCAGCAGAGAAAGAAAGCTACATGGGCAGCAAAAAGGGACAGATATTATTCTGATATACAGTATATCAGAATAAACATCCAAAAATAACAAAAATAACCCAAAGACACAAAACCAGATAATTTCAGATAATCTTAAAACCATGACAGTAAACACTATCAGCAGCAGTAAGAGAAGGTAATAATAGAAAGGGAAAAATCCTTGGCTAACACTACACAGTTCTAACGATCTTATAGGCCGTGATGGGCTTGTTAAGTATTTAGAGACTTACGAAATGTTAAGAATGTAGGAGCAGTTCTAATTTCCACTGGCATTTGTTCCAGAGATTGGGGACTACTTATTATTTCTCCCAAAGCAGTCGAGTTTACACAATATGAGAGATGGGCCAGTAGAGAAAGAGCAAACCCAATGCATTTAAATATAGCTAACCTTTCATCAAATCTAAGGTTATGCTTTATCCTTCTACACATTTTTAGTACCAGCAATAGAATATGAGTTTTATTTTTAAAGTGGATTTGTTTTTATTTATTTATTTTTTACTTTGTATGTGAGTTGTTCATTCTAGAACAGTAAGTTATAATTGGCAACTGCATAGCATAATTGTAATTGGTGTGAAGCAGAGTGGGGCATTAGTGGGTTACACCAAGGCAAAAATCCCTCGGTAACTATACCAAGAAAGAACTAATGAGCAGCACAGGGAAATCAGAGGGTTCATGTAACCTTTTAGTGGAACAACTACTACTGCTTTCCCCCTTGACCTCTTCAGCAAAAGAACCAGGGCTGCAAATGAGATGTCAATCATATAGACTGGCCACTTCAATGAAAAATAAAATGTGTATCAACAAGAAAAAAGAAAAAGTGATGCAAAGTTGTATCGTGCACATACTTGTACAGTACAAGTAGATTTTGTGTAGATTTTCTCAATCTCATTGTTCTGTACAGGACAATGACAATAAAGATTTATCATATCGTATTGAATCATATTGTACATGCATTTGAATTCAGAAATGTGATACCTACATAATACATGCATACAGCTCCCCTGGTGGCTTAGTCGTTAAGATACTGAACTTGGATACTGGAAAGTGGGGTTTCAATACCCAAGGGCTGCACTTGGGGACATGAAAGGAGCCTCATTTGGGCGTCCCCTGAGAAGAGTTTCTCCAGCAAAAATCCTTTCAACCCAGAGTAATCTCTGACAGGAAATTATTATTAGTATTACATGCGTGCAAATATACATTTTATGTTGAGGGAGTGCATTTGCTACCCGATCTAGTCTGTGCCAAAAGAAGAGCCCATAAATTTGTCCCAGCCCCACTTTGTGCCCTCAGGGGAAAGTACCGGTAGTCCTTCTGAGGTTGCAAAAGATCACTAGAAACTCTGGTCTGATCCCTTTGGGTTTTTTGTATTTGTTTTTTATATTAAGTATTTTTAGAACAACTATGGCAAAGGAAGTATCTAGAGTTGTATTGCTTTTTAAGATTTTGTTGTTTTCATTGTGTTGTTGATGTATTTTTTAAAATCAATATAGTTAATTAAAAAAGAAAAGAAATTCTGGGCCAAAGACACAGTCCTCAAAACAAAAAGATCAGGAGGCAGGGCCAGATATAAATATTTTCTATTAGCCATTGCTGGCTCCTGATCAAGATAGTAAACCATTTTGTTGAGGTGGGATGATTGCCTCACTGATTAGTCCACATGCTACTCCATCATAATTTGTGGATATTTTTTCTCTCTCCATAGATCAGAAGTTCTCAACCTTTTTAAGCCGGGGGCCAGGTCACACTCCCTCAGACAGCTTTGGGGGCTGGATGGCCATTTTGCCCTTCCTCCACCACATGGCTCTTCGTGGTGTGGGGGAGGCAGTGGGGGGGCACATGAAATGGTGCTGTGGGTTGCATCTGGCCCATGGGCCACAGGTTGAGAATTCCTGCCAGTCACTGGCCATTGGCAATTCTGTGTGGTCTCTGGAAGAGATGTAACCGCAAAAGAGTGCAATGGTTCTGAGTTACTTGCACTAATGTAGTGATACTATGAAGATAAAATAAATGATAATTTTGTTTGGTTTTGTGAAAGAGAAGTGACTGCAAAGGCGTGCAGTAAGGTAAAGGTAAAGGTAAAGGTTTCCCTTGCTCGAAAGCCAGTCATATCCGACTCTAGGGTGCAGTGCTCATCTCTGTTTCTAAGCCGAAGAGCCAGCGCTGTCTGCTTCTGCAGACATTTCCGTGGTCATGTGGCAGGCATGACTAGACACCGGAGTGCACAGAATGCTGTTACCTTCCCACCAAAGTGGTTCCTATTGATCTACCTGCAATTTCTTGCTTTCGAACTGCTAGGTTGACAGGAGCTGGGACAAAGACGGGAGCTCATTCCATCCTGCAGTACTTGGGAATCGAACTGCTGACCTTCCGCTTCCCAGTCAGCGTCTTAGCTACTTGAGCCACTGCAGTGCAGTGATTCTGAGTAATTCACACTAATATGATGACATTGTGATGATAAAATATAGACTTTTTACATTATTTATAACCACACAGGTGCAGGAGACTTTCCCTTGAGATGCACAATAACCAAAATAGCTTCAGAGGCCAAGAATGTGCTACATATACAGGTTGCTCCCTGTAACTGTAGGGAATTCCAAGACCTTTGGTGGATGCCTGAAACCATGGAAAACAACGAAATCCTGGGAAGCAAGAGGTGAAATGCTTCTGCTGAACTTCATATAAGTTTGTGCGCTAGGTAAGAGCCTTGTCATGGCATGGGGGCTTTAGCATTCTAACTAAGGCGGTGTTGCCTATCTCTTGTCAATAATGTTAGGCTGGGACTAAAACTCACCGAAGCGTCTTTTGTCGGATTCCTTAGGCAAGGTGAAAGCAGAGGGCACACATCATGGTCTGCCTAGCCAGTGGGTGATGTGATATCCAAATGGCTAAAAAAAAAGGCATGCAGGTGGACTTGATTTCTCAAGTCCATTTGCATGTGTGGAATGTCATCGCAGAGATGTCTACCAATGCATGGACTCCCCACTGAATAACGACTCCAAGGTATCTCCAAGGTATCTGGTTGAAACAGTATTTATTAAACAGCATTCTTTGACATTACATTGTAGGTTGTAGATAGTGCCCTCTAGTGGCCAGCTCTGGTAATGTGTCTTAAAAATACAATATAGTGTGTATTTCAGGAATTTTTACTAAATATTTTTGGTCAGCAGATACGTGAAACTGTGGATACCAGATCCATGGATATGGGGGGGGGGGTGTTGACCTGCTGTATATATACATATATACAAACAGAAACATATATGTACACACATGCATGCACACACATATGCACATGCTTATTTGGGTATTAAATTATGGCTGCAAATTGTGTGTAGGAGGGCTCCAAACATGAGGGAGGAATGGGAACGGTATATACAACAGATACTTCTGCATCCCCACTTTGCTTAAAAGTCATCAAGACTTTCCTGCGTTTGGCACATTGTAGGCAAAAGAGCATGTAAGCACAGCCAACTAAATAGCCTTACAAGGTCTTCCAAAGGTATTTTCACTAAATGTGTGAAGGCCTGAGTGTCCTCTAGGAGGGATGGAAATGTAGTGACAGAACTCATGTGCCGCCTCCTCACCGTCCCACCACCCTTGTAGCTTGCACTCTTTCATGCACAAGGTCTGGATAAGGCTATTGGCACAGACATACATCTTCCTCCTCCTCCTCTCTTTTCACCTGCTGGTTCATGGTCCTTTCTTCATCAATCAACTCAGGGCGGCCAAGAAACTGTAACTTTATGTGGAATGGACTGACTTTGATGTTGCTCTTTTATGTGAGCAGCTAGACTTCTCAGTGCTTCTCTTCCCTTCCTTAATCATTGCTCAGAGGTCACTTGAAGGTCTCTCTGCACTCTCTCCAATGCTTTTTGGGTTTTGTAATTTAGAAAGGAAGGGAAAAAATTCAGCTCCCCTTATGCTGAATGTTTCAAGTAAGCTAAATACTTAGAAATAGAAAACTTACATGAGCAAAAAGATCAAAAATAAGGATACAGAATAGAAGATTGTTCAGCTTTCTCGAGTATTAGACCTCCAAGGACAAAAATAGGATTTTCGTAACTATAATGCAGCATGTTCTTGGCCACTGAAGCTATTCTGGTTATTGTGCATCTCAAGGGAAGGTTTCCTGAGCCTGTGAGGTTACAAATAATGTAACAAAACTATCATTTACAGTATTTTATCTTCCCAGTATCATTTACATTAGTGCAAGTTGCTCAGAACTATTGCACTCTTTTGCAGTTACATCTCTTCCAGAGACCACACAGAACTGCCAAAGGCCAATGACTGAGACCAATGCATAATATACAAAAAATAAGATATGATAAGTTGCTGATCTTCTAGCTAGAGATGTGGAAAGGTAGACATCCACGCCTATGCTTTGTAGGCATCAAAGCTTTGTGCACACCTTTGTCCTATCAGTCACTGTTAGGAACAATGTACCTGTATACAGTGGAGTAGTGGAAAAAACATAGTAAGGTAAGAATGGAGAAACCAGGCACTGTAAAAGAAAAACAAAATAGTAGATGAGAATTGCAGACAGATGCAAAATGGTAGACTCCATGGATAAACTGATGGGATCTTAATTGGCCATCAATACTCTGGAATATTTGGGGTGAAAGTTCATATCATTGCATTAATAACCTGCACATGAAAAACCCCAGTACTTGCTCAATAAGCAGGACTATGGCTACAGATTACCTCTACTTACAGTAATGGTAAACTCTGTCGGAGTCCAGCTCTGGCACAAAATGGCACAATCAGGAAAAAAGGGAGACTGCAGTCTGAATATCTGGTGCACACGAACAAAGAAAGAAAAATGTCTCCCGGCCGCACCCAGCATGGTATTTTTATTGAATACATGGTTACATACGTCATACACCTCATCAGCCTATCAGGTGCTCATACATCAGGCACCTCATTTATTTATTTATTTATTTTTCACGCTTATATACCGCCCACTCAGGTACAACCCAACTCAGGGCGGTTTACATAGCGGACAGTAAATACATAAAAGACACATGATAAAAAAGTTAAAAGTTAAAAAAGTTAAAAAAACCCACCCCTAAAAGGTGCGCAAGAACCGAAGGGACCTTGGGGGAAGGCACACTTCTCTATACCAACCACCCAACGGTACCCCCATCCCTACCCGCACCCCAAACTTGGCCCACCAGCCAGGTCTTTAGTTCCTTCCTAAAGTGCAACAACTCCGTCTGGAGACGCAGTTCCACAGGCAGGAGGTTCCAAAGGGCTGGTGCGGACACGGAGAAGGCCCTCCTCCTTGTGCCAGAGAGGCGAGCCCCCCTGGCTGATGGCACAATTAGAGAGCCCCTCCGGTCCGCTCTGGTTGGACGGACAGACGTCCTTAGGGCGATGCGGTCTCTAAGATACCCTGGCCCATACCATGTAGGGCTTTAAAGGTCAAAACCAGCACCTTGAATTGCACCCAGAGACAAACTTGTAACCAGTGCAGCCCCCGAAGCAGTGGTGAGGCATGGGCATAACGTCCACACCCCATCACCACCCGGGCCGCAGCATTCTGGACCAGCTGCAGCCTCCGAATGGTCATCAAGGGCAGCCCCATGTAGAGCGCATTACAGTAGTCTAGTCTGGAGGTCACCAGAGCGTGAGTGACCATGAGCAAAGAGTCCCGGTCCAGGAGTGGGCGCAACTGGCGAATCACCCGAAGTTGGGCGAAGGCCCTCCTGGCCACAGCCGCCACCTGTTCTTCTAGCAGCAGCCGCGAATCCAGGAGGACCCCCAAGTTGCGCACCGGGTTGGTCTGGGGCAAAACAGCCCCATCCAAAACCAAAGATGGTAGCTCCCGGGATAACACAGGACCCCCCATCCATAGCCACTCAGTCTTGCTGGGATTCAGCTGTAGCCCATTTGCCCCCATCCAGACCCCAACAGCCTCCAGACAGCTGGAAAGGACTTTGACTGCATCACTGGGGTTCCCACGGGCCGAGATGTACAACTGTGTGTCATCCGCGTACTGGTGGTACCGCACCCCATGGGAACGGATGATCTCACCCAGCGGCTTCATGTAGACGTTAAATAGGAGAGGAGAGAATACCGAGCCCTGAGGCACCCCATATTTTAGGGGCCTAGGACTCGACCTCTCACTCTCCAACCACACCGACTGGGTCCGGCCCTTCAGAAATGAGGAAAACCAGGACCACACCGTGCCCTGGATCCCCAATCATCGTAGCCATTCCAGAAGGATACCGTGGTCAACGGTATCGAAGGCCGCTGAGAGGTCAAGAAGAGCAAGGACGGACGGATGACCGCCATCCCGCTCTCGCCAGAGATCATCCATCAGCGCGACCAATGCAGTCTCAGTACCATATCCAGGCCTGAATCCTGACTGGAATGGGTCCAGATATTCCGCTTCATCCAGCACCCTGCAGCTGACGTGCCACTGCCTTCTCCAGAACCTTCCCCAAAAAAGGAAGGTTGGATACAGGTCTGTAGTTGGTTAGGATTGCTGGATCGAGGGATGGCTTCTTCAGGAGGGGGCGCACAAGAGCATGTTTCAGCAGTGGAGGAAATATCCCCTCTTGAAAAGACGCGTTAATTATAGCCCCGACCCAGCCACCTGTCACCGTCTTAGAGGCTTTTACCAGCCAGGCGGGACAGGGATCCAATGGACAATTAGTGGCACGGACCGCTGCAAGGAGCCTGTCCACTTCATCCGGGACAACAGGATCAAACCGATCCCAGGCAATACCGCAAGACTGCGCACTGGCTCCCCCCGGACCCTCCCCGTCCACGCCAAGTTTGAACCCCGAGCGGATCCGATCGATTTTCTCCACCAGATGGTCAGCAAAGTCCTCAGCCGATCCCTGCCAACCAGGCACAGGCCCCGCCCTACCCAGGAGGGACCTGGTCACCCGAAACAGGGTGGCTGGGCGATTATCAGTGGAGGCAATAAGGGAGGTGAAGTACTGCCTCCTCACCACCCCCATCGCCACTAGGTAGGCCCTAATAGCGGCTCTAGCTAGTGTCCAATCGGAATCGCTCTGTGTCTTCACCCAGCCGCGCTCAAGGCATCTCTTTGCCCGTTTGAGCTCCCGTAGTTCTTCAGTGAACCATGGGGATGACCTAGCTCCACGGGCTCTGAGAGGCCGTAGTGGAGCGATTACATCCAAGGCAGATGTCGTCGACCCGTATCACAGGTCAACAATTGCCTCAGGTGAATCGTGTCGCCGATCCAGAGGAAATTCCCCCAGTTCCCTCTGGAATCCATCCGGATCCATCAGTTGCCGGGGGCGGGCCACTTTAATCGACCCTGCCTCCTTATGATGAAGTGTCGCCCCCAGAAAGTCTAGAGCCACCAGATATTGATCTGACCATGGCACAGGTGTTATGTCTAGCTTCTGTAAATTCAGATCACTCTGCCACCGCCCCGACAAAAAGACTAAATCTGGCGTGTGGCCACTGCCCCTGGTCGGGCCCTGAATTACCTGAGCCAGGTCCATAGCTGCCATGGAAGCTATGAACTCCTGTGCCACCTCGGAACCAGACCCCAGCGAAGGCAAATTGAAGTCCCCCAAAACCATAAGTCTAGGGAACTCCAAAGCCAATGCCGAGATGGCTTCAAGGAGCCCAGGCAGGGAGTCCCTTACCCTGCAAGGAGGCAGGTACAGGAGTAGGACCCCCAACTGACCGTTAGGGCCCAACCGCAGGAGCAGGGCCTCACAACCCAAAATTTGTGGAGCGGTGGCCCTGGTGACTCCCAATGACTCCCTGGCTATAATGGTAACACCACCGCCCTTACCCACATCCCTAGGCTGGTGCCAAACACTGAACCCGGCCGGACACATCTCTGATAGAGGCACCCCATCCTCAGGTCTCAGCCAGGTCTCAGTGATGCATGCCAGGTTGGCCCGCTCCCCCAAAATAGAGTCTTGTATTAGGGGAGCCTTATTACAGACTGACCTGGCATTCATCAGCAGCAGCCTAAGGGCGTGGTCACCCTGGATCAGCTGCTCAGGACCTAGAGGTGAAACCGGGGGGCCAGAACACGGGGCAGATACTAAGCATCAGTCCCGCGTTCCCCGAGTGTGGCCCGCCCCACAGTTCCCGCTATAATGCCCCATGCCCGTCACAACCTCTAAATGAGCCCCTGGAACCTCCACCATTAACCCAGACAGAGTGTCGCCCTCTCTTCCAGGCTGGCAAGGCCATCTCCCCCTCCCTCCCTCCCTAACCCACTTAAAACATACCCTCTCACTCCCTCCACCACCCCCAACAGAACTCCAATGACGGGAGTCTCCTCCTCCCGGCCCTGGTCCAAGCACTGTAAGGCCACGGGGTTGATGGGGAGGGGGGGCGCCGCCCCTAAGGCCGCCAAGAAACCCCAGGTGGGGCCATAGTTCTCCTCCCCACCCTGGTCCACGCAGCATGAGGCGCGATGCTGCAGGGATGGCGAGGGTTGCCACTTTTGAGGCCGCAAGCAACCCCAGGTACGGCCAATGTTCTCCTCCTCGCCCCAGTTCTGGCAGTGCAAGGCTCGTGGCTGCTGGGATGGTGGAGGGGGCCACTTTTGTGGCCGCAAGCGACCCCAGGTACAATCAATGCTCTCCTCCCCACCCCAGTCCCGGCAGCGCAAGGCTCGTGGCTGCATAAATGGCGGGGGGCGCCATCTTTGGGGCCACAAGCGACCCCAGGTGCAGCCGATGTTCTCCTCCCCACCCCCGGTCCTGGTGGCACAAGGTCCTCCCTGTAGTTGCTGCGACAGACCTGCACAGCCGGGAAAAATATCCCCTTTCCGAAACCAGCCATGGGACGGAAGACAAACATCCAATGTTCTCAACGTCCTCCACTCCCGAAGATGAAACCGGCTAAGCGGTGGTGGAGGCGGTGGAGGCGGTGGAGGTGGCCTTGGAGCCCAACCAGGAGTCCAGAAGCCACCCTGCCTCAGGTGTTCTCGCCAGTCTCCCTCCTGAAGGCAGTGTTCTGGGCAGGCCAGGGGCTGGTCGCTTTTACCTTCCCTCAGGCTGAAAGAAGCAGCCCAGGATCAGCTGTGGCCTTGGTGTTCTCGGCAGGTCAGAGGCTGGTCGCTTTTATCTTCCCTCAGGCTGAAAGAAGCAGCCCAGAATCAGCTGTGGCCTTGGTATTCTCGGCAGGTCAGAGGCTGGTCGCTTTTACCTTCCCTCAGGCTGAAAGAAGCAGCCCAGAATCAGCTGTGGCCTTGGTGTTCTCGGCAGGCCAGAGGCTGGTGGCTTTTACCTTCCCTCAGGCTGAAAGAAGCAGCCCAGAATCAGCTGTCAGCCTATCAGAGCATAGCAAGCATAACCTTATATGGAAGCGTGAGTAGGCACTTTTACCTCTGTCTGCACATGCGCAAGAATCTATATCTGGCCGCGTCAGCCTTGGGGGTTGGGTCTCGCTTGCAAGTAATGGAGAATACAAGCATATTGAACAATTCCAGTCCAGGTAGCCTCCCACAAAACTCAATGTAGACATTCTATCTTTACACTGTGTTTGCTTCTTCTCTATTTAAAAATGAGGGTGTAGATTTTCCCATAAGTTTTCATATTAGCTCACTTAATGTTTTTCATTTGGCAACTTTTCTGAAAAAATGCAAATAGTCCCATAGGCTTTGAAATGGACAAAATAAGAAGAAAACAAGAGCCAGACTAAGAGTCTGGTTTCACTTAGTTGTCAGCAGAGATGTTGCTCTGAATGGTAACTCAGGAAGACTCTCTAATCTACTGTCTAGGTTAATAAGTTATCTTGATGTCATTTCTCCAGAGTATATCAAGTTTCTAAGTACAGCGAGACAGAGATCTAAATGTTATATATGCAATAACTTTTAATGTTTCTCCCCATCTCACACAACACAGGCCAAGGAACTGCATCATGGTGGATTTCCCTCCTTTCCTTAGCCCTGGGGTCTCATTAGTATTTCTCTGCCTTTATTTATTTATACTTCTAGATTTTACTGGCAGGAAAGATAAAACACTTGGGTGTTGCATCATGCTGTGGGTACCCACTACTTCTCCACAGTAGAGAAAACTCTTCTACAGATCCCACTGTGATAAGGAGGCAAGCAGTTCATAATATAGACTCCATCTTCATTAGCTTGTAACTTGGAAATCTTTGAATTGGTATTTTGCAAAAGAACAAAGATCAATGTGTTTACTCTACAGATATCTTTTGTTCTCTGTGCCCAGTCTTGATCTCAGAGGGGGGAAGAGGAGGAGCAATGCATCCAATGCCATTCCTTCCTCTTTGTGTCTGAGTTTAATAAACATTGCACAAGAACTGCTTTCCATTTTTTCTACATAGAAAATAGAATAACTAAGGAAATATTTTTAAAACTTAGGAAGACATCAAGTAACCCTACCACCACCACCCCACAAAAGTCCATTAAATTATGTAACATTTGGACTGCAATATTTATTTTTATTTATTTATTTTATTTCAATCACACTTTTACTGCCGCTCTCTCGACGAGGCGACACTGGGCAGCTTACACATATAAACATAACAGATAAAATTCTACAAAAAACATTAAGTTAAAAAAATATTAAATTGTTTAAAGTTTAAAAAAATTAATTTTTTTAAAAAGCCCTCCCCAATGCTGCATAAACACTAAAAGCTAAAAGCTGGAAGCCCAGGCGGCATTTATATGAGCTGGCCCAAAGTTGCTATCTCCCCAGCCGCCCACCATCACTGTGATGGTTTTGTGAGAATTATGTTAATTTGTTACATATAATAATAAATGTCTTCAAAGTAAAGTTTGAACAATACTCACTGTACTTCTCTCCCATTCTAATCATTTCCTTCTGCATGACAGGTGGATATAAAGTTGGTTACAGAATTGTACTCAGCGAGTCTTTATTAATGGTTCCTTCTGAAGTAGAAAAGAACATTAAGTAGCTTTCTCTTTGTGGCGGGTGGTCTGATTGCATGTATATGTCTATTAGGCCAATCTGCCCAACCCTTTCCCCCAATCTGACCCATTTTGAGACCATGTCAAGGGTTCAATGACATTGGCCTGCTGTTTTTTATCGCTTCCCCAGAATATGTGTATTCTCAAAATGAGATAAAACAGATCAGAGCCTGATCACCTAGCAGCATGGCTAAGACGCTTCCCAGCTGATGGAGGTAGTACCCCCACTGATGAACTGTGAAGCAGCTTCTACAAAAGCACTGCTGGGGATGGAACTGTTGGACCTGATCACTAGCTCCACTAAAGGAGTACATTTCATCATGCCCCCTTCTCCTCCAGTCATTAAATGGTTTCTACATCAGTGCTGCTGCTGGTGGAGCAGGGCCATAGCCAGAGGGGGGGCAGGGGGGCAAAAACCCTTCTGAGCTAACAGCCCACCCCCCCCACCCCACCCCAGGATGCCAATGTTATATATATATATGTGTGACACTGTTGCCCCTCCTGAAAATCCCCCCAAAAAAACAACAACAACAACAACATCTAGGATCCTGGCTACGGCCCTGTGCTGGAGCTGCCAGATCACCAGCAGTGCGGCTACAGGAGTTTTCCCCAGCTGATCATGAGATCATCCTCTCCATCAGCTGTGAAGCAGCTGCCACACTGCAACTGCCACCTTGGAGGAGCAAAATACTGGTGGGATGTGGGGATCACACCAAATAGCATTTTGCTCCTTTCCCCAACCTGAAACTTCTTTTTTAACACTGTTCTATGCTGGCCAGGTAACATAATGTGGTAGTTTAATCCTCTTGCTGTAAAACCTTTGCTAGTAGTGTCTGCTGCAGAAAGCCTGGTATATGCAACTCAAATGGAATAGCACTGTACATTGACTGAACAGCCCACATATTCAATGTAGGTGCAGAAGGGAAAAAATCTTTAGCAGAATCTGTTGCTGGCATAGGTTATCTAACAGGGAAAAGATTACTAGGAGTGGGGAGTCCTTTGAAGGAGAAGGTTTATGAGCCAGATAATCTGAAGACATGAAAAGAAGCCTTCAGGACTGAAGAAGCGAAGAAGAGCAAGCTCTTTATTACATATCTGGATCTCTGGATAGGGATATTATAAGGAAATTGCTTACAAATCATGAGAAGTTTATGGCTAGATCATAAGGCATCAACAGTGATCAGCTGTCACAACCTATCACAAAAGTTTCCCTGTCTAAATCATGATCTAGAATTAGATGGTGTACCTGTTTCTGGTTGGAGAAAGTGCACCAAATTTTTGTTGTTGTTCAGTTGAACAGTCGGTACTGACCCTTTGTGACCCCATGGACCACCGCACACCAGGCACCTCAAAATTTAAAGGTAATCAAAATCTAGTAATGAAACTGCTACTGAATATTAGGAAACTAAAAAGAAGAACATCCCTCCCTGTTCATTTTCCTTGAAAACATACACTTTTTCTTCTGGAGAGGAGTAACACATTCTCCTCTTTCTTTTTCATGGACTGCATGGTAGAGCGGGTAAAAGATAGTGCCATTTGCCCCAAGTTTCAAAATGGCTAGATATGGTTTTGTTTGTAATGGGGGAAAATGACCATAGCAAAATGTTTGTTTTTGTTGTCATGTGTCATCAGGTCGCCTCCAACTTATGGTGACCCTACAAATAAATGTTTTTCAAAATATCCTGTCCCCAATGATCCTGCTCAGCCTCTATAAACTCAAGTCTGTGGCTTCCTTTATGGAAGGAATCCATCTCATATCTGGTTTTCCACTTTTCCTGCTGCCGTCAACCTTTCCCAGCATTATTGTCATTTCTGGAGAACCTTCACTTCTCATCATGTATCCAAAGTAGGACAGTTTCAGTTTCATCAGTTTGAAAACAAGAAAGTTCAGACTTGACCTGCTCTAGGACCCACTTGTTTATCTTTTTGGCAGGGTATCTATAGGGCTCTCTTCCAGCACCACATTACAAATCAATCATTTCCCCCCTGTCTGCTCTCTTTACTGTCCAGCTTTCATATCCATATATGGTGATCAGGAACACAATTGTGTGAATGATCATGTTCTTGATTTCTAGTTCTTAATCCTTACATTTGACAATCTTTTCTAATTTCATTGTTACTGTCCTTCCAAGTCTTAGTTGTCTTCTGATTTCTTGGCTGCAGGCTCCATTTTGACCAATTATTGAATTAAGACACACAATATCTTGTGTGGTTTTTCTGTAGTCATGATTTTTGTCTTAATATTCAACCTCAGCTCTGTTTCAATAGTTAATTCACTTTCAGTAAAAGTGGTTTCAAGCCATTGCTGCTTTCTGCCAGCAAGATCGTGTCCTCTGAGTACAGTGGTACCTCGGATAAAGTCCGATTCGGATAAAGTCCGATTTGGATAAAGTTGCGGTTTTCATGCACATATGATGCATCACATCAAGTCAAAAACTGCTAAAAATGGACACTATCCAAAGTATTTGGTATAGAAACCTCAGATAAAGTCAAATTTTTGGACGTTATCTGATGCATCGCCCATTTGATTTGGATAAAGTCCAAAATCGGATAAAGTCCAAACTTGTGGAACGGAGTTTGGACTTTATCCGAGGTTCTACTGTATCTTAAATTCTTGATGTTTCTGCCACTTTACTCCTTCTTCATCTGAATCTAGTTTGGTTTTCCATATGACAGTTTGAGCAGACAAGGGAGATAAAATGCACACTTGTCTGATACCGTTGCATATAGGAAATTGTTCTGTGTCCCCATATTTTGCCTTAAAACTAGCTTCCTGTCCACAATACAGGTTACACATCAGGACAATGCTGTGCAGAGGCACCCCCATTTCTTTTATAAGAGCCCATAGTTTTTCATTGTTCATACAGTCAAAGAGTTTGCTGTAATCTATAAAGTACAGGCTGATCTATTCTGAAATTCTTTGGAGAATTCCAGTATCTAATGGATATTTGCAATATGATCAAGAGTACCTTTTCTTTTTTGGAATCCAGCTTGAACATCAGACATTTCTCATTCCATAGAAGGTAAAAGCCTTTGTTGAAACCCTGGTTGGTCAACAGCCCTGGTGGTGCAGTGGTTAAACTACTGTCCTGCAACTAAAAGGTTGTGAGTTTGATCCTGACCTGGGATCAAGGTTGACTCAGCCTTCCATCCTTCCATCCAATGAGTATGCAGCATGTTTGGGGGAAAATGCTAATTAACTTGTGAATCACCCAGAGAGTGCAATAAGCACTATGGGGCGGTATATAAGTGTGATTGCTTTGCTTTACAACACCTTGAGCATCACTTTGCTTCTATGGGAAATTAAAGCAATAATCAGTCAAAAAATGTCAAATAGTGAAAAAATGTCAAATAGGAAAGATGAAGCTAAAGTACTTTGGACATCAAATGAGAAGAGATGATTCACTTGAGAAAGCCTTGATGCTGGGAAAGGTGGGGGGCAAAAGAAGGGGGTGGCCAAAAATGAGATGGCTAGATGGTGTTGTAGATGCAATGGGCACAGAGCTGGGCGGGTTGAGGAAAATGGTGGAAGAAATATGTAGGGATTCTTGGCCCTCCCCCTACAACAGAAATAGGTGCCTGGCGGGCAATGGCCCATGGAGTCGCAAAGGGTCAGAATCAACTGTGCAACTGAACAACCAAAACACACTCCTTAGTACCTCCTTTCTTGGGGACTGTAATGTGTACCGAACATTGCCAGTCAATTGGCCATTGTTTTGCTATCTGTATTTGTTGGCATATTCATGTTAGGATTTCAACACACTCAATCTCTGTGTCTTGAAACAGTTCTATTCATATTCCATTCATTCCTGGTGATTTATTTCTTCCTGTACTTTCAAAGCAACCTTTAATTCACTTTCAAGAAGTGCAGGTTCTTCATCATAGGTTTCCTCTTCAAATGAGTCTCACATCTTTTTGTCTCTTCAGCATAGATCTTCCACCTTGTTTGTATTTTCTCCTGATCAGGTAGTTGTGTTTTTGGTTATTCAGCACTCCTAATCAAGTCTTAAAAATCCATTTGAATTTTTGGAAGAGATCTCCTGTTCTTCCCCTTGCTGTTCTCTATTTCTTTGCACTAGGCATTGTAATATTTTTCTTCGTCTCTACATGACAATCTCTGAAAAATTGCATTCAGGATACTGACCTTTTTTCTGTTACCTTATATTTTTGCTTCTTGCTTATTGATAGGTTTTCCCAAGAGCCTGAAGGATATTATGTTTGCCCCATCTGTCTTTGCTAAATTTTGTTTCAGTATTAGAACCACTCTATTTCTTCTAATTTTGTCACTTCCAGAGTAGAACACTTTGTAGCTATTTGACTGAAAATATCCTGCTCCAGCCACTTTAGTTCACTGAGATAAAAACTTCAATGCTTATACATTCAATTTCCAATTCTACAGTTTCCAGTTTACTTTTATTCATACTTCTCATATTCCAGTTCTATGTATTGTAAAGTATCAGACTGCCTTAACGCCTTTTTTGTGTCAGCCACTAGATGTCCGTTCAGCTTTAATTTAGTTCTTTAGAGAGATCCAGCAGCCAGTGGATAGTTGAAACATGAAGTGCATCTTCTTTTCTAGAATTCAGCTTAAACATCAGCCATTTATCACTCCATATAAAGTAATAAACTTTTGTTACAACATCTTGAGCATCATTTTGATTGCATGGGAAATTAAAGCAATGCTCTTGTAGTCACAGCACTCCATGATATTTCCTTTCTTGGGGATTCTAATGTATATCGAACATTGCTGGTCTGTGGGCCATTATTTCATTTTCCATATTTGTTGGCATGTACTTGTTAGGATTTTGACAGATTCAGTCTATGTGCCTGAAAATAATTCTATTGGTATCCCATCTACCCCTGGTGATTTATTTCTTCCTCTGATTTCAGAGCAGCTTTCACTTCTTTTTCTGGAACTGCAGATTCTTCATCATATGCTTCCTCTTCAAAATATGACTATCTTAGCAAAGTTTGGGAAATGGTTAAGCTGCTTAGAGAATTCTGGAATCTATAACTGGAGAACATAAATCTATACACTGCTATTACCAATCTACCTACTGCTCTCATGATAGTTAATGATATCTATACAATACTACAATTTAAGATGAAATTGTGAGCACAGCGACAAGGGACAGCAAAGTTAGACATTTGAGATTATGTGCATTAAATTCGATCAACATATTGAATATGTGCTTTTTACATGGTTCCATTGCAATCCTATGTATGTTGACTCAGACGTTTCACTGAAACATCCATAGGACTTGACTTTAATTACATAAAACATGCTGCTTCAGAATGCTAAAATATGGTGCATTTAACAAATAAGGCACGGTCAGTATTATTATCCTTATTTTGGAATTTTTTTGCTGATGTGAGAGACAGAGTGTGAAGCTGATAGTTGCTTGCTTGAGACCACTCGAGTAGTTCATGACTGAGATGAAATGAAGCATTTTCTGTCCCAGTCTTTTAATCATTATGCTACAATAGCTTGTGAATTTTTAAATGATAGCAGGAAGGTAAAATGTATTGTTGTTTTAATTATTGATGGATGAAGTAACGTGAAGGCATTCTATCAGTTGACATAAATTAATAGTTAATAAACATAAAGGGGTTTAAAAGGTTATATAAACAAAATATTAGATAAACAGACAAAATATGGATATTTTCAGATAATGTCATAGCTTGTGGGTGAATGGTAGCCTGGTGTCAGTGATGTAATGTGGACTTAGCAGAATACTTCACAATAAAGGCATTTTAATTCAGAAACGATTATGTGTCTGTTACATCTGTAGACATGCTTAAACCTATTGAAATTAAGGAGCCGAACTATATTAAGCCTTCCTTGAATTTAGTGCTGTGATTCCATCTTTGGTTCTCATCTTTCCCATTATGAAACTCTGAGGAAAAAGAATTGTTTCTTGATGCATTTTTACATCTTTAAAAATCTATTATTAAAGTGTGAGTTTTGACTCTTTTTTACCACAGTAGCTGGATTGCACTTTGCTTCTGAACTAGGAATTTTCATAGTGTTTGTAAAAAATATCTCCTTGCACTTCTGTTCAGAGAGCATAATGTATTTACAAGTACATCTGTTAATTGGTTATTAGGTAAAATTAATTATGGAGTAGGTGCTTGAAAAAACATAGCCCTGGGTTGTCTCCTGTTATCTTTATAAAGAAATGAACACAAATTGGTCAGAAAGGCATTGCATAGTTTAAATATATTGAAATCTTGGGTATATAGGACTTTGAAGAAAATATGGGGGGTAGTTTTTGCTGAAATGAATGAGATATTGTCTATTAATTTGGAGATGTGTCATAGAATTGTATTGTTATGAGCTTCAGAGATTTACAAGTGGAAAGGAAAAAAAGACAAATGATTGTAATACTGATTATGGTGGTAAGATTAATTATAATTAAAAATGGGAAAGTAAAATTTAGTTTCCAATTTGATAAATGATATAAAGCGATTTAGAATATAGCTATTAATGATAAATTAACATGTGGAATCAGTTTGAAAAGATTAGTGAATGAAATTAAATTTAAAGATATTTGGGGAATGAACAATAAAGTAAAAAATGCCACAGCAGGAAACATTGGGCTGATCTCCCATTTACCCTTAAGAATATGCCTGGCTGGACTAACACACTCCATGCAGGGCCGCCATCAGAAATTTCTGGGGCCCATATTGAGCAATCCTATTCTCTCCCCCCCCACACACACACACAAAGTAATGCCAAAGTTATGGCAGCCGGCGGCAGGTCCCGTCAGCTCCAGGCCCTATACGGCAGTACTGGTAGTACTGTCCTGATGGCGGCCCTGACTCCACGCCACGTTGGCCTGAAGAAGTAGTTGTGAACTACAAAAGCTTGCTAATTTTTGAATTCAGTGACCTGAAAAGACATAGTTTCCTCCCTGCATTTGTTTGAATGTCTAATGGGTCATATGGCTGGACTTTGTTTATTGAATTTAAAGAGTTATCCTATTTTCCACTTGGTAAGACTCCAACAGATTCTATTCCTATAATGACAAAATACAGTCCAGAATACTACTGCTGATTTATATTTCTGTGCATGTAAAGCCTGTAGCTATGTTCATGAGCAGGAATGCAACCAGAACCTCGTTAATGCATAACATTTAACCTCTAATACTATGTGATATCCCCTATTCAGGCATAAAACAACTGTAGATTCTGGCTACTATGGGTCTGCTAACTAGTCCATTTGTTCTGATTCTTTCTTATCCACCTGTCAGGCTGAGACTGACTCCCCTATGCTCCTTTGCAGCAACTAAGGTAGTGAACTGCCAAGAAATATATATACAGTACTGTACTGTACTGTATATAATGAGGAGGCTATTGCCTGTGAATCCTGTCAGCAGTAGTTACTTCAAAATTCAGAATATTTGTGACAATTTCTTCAAATCAATTTTTTTTGCTGGAAGGCTTAGGGCAAAAGAAGGGGCATTTTCTGGGAGTAAACGAAACTGATTTAAAGTTAAAGGTAAAGGTTGTCCTTGCTCGACAGCCAGTCGTATCTGACTCTAGGGTTTAGTGCTCATCTCTGTTTATAGCCAAAGAGCCAGCGCTGTCTGCGTCTGCAGACATTTCCATGGTCATGTGGCAGGCATGACTAGACACTGGAGTGCACAGAATGCTGTTACCTTCCCACCGAAGTGGACCCTATTTATCTACTTGCAATTTCTTGCTTCTGAACTGTTAGGTTGGCAGGAACTGGGACAGAGACAAGAGCTCACTCCATCATGCAGTACTCGGGGAATTGAACTAAGGCCTGGGTGGGCATGAAGAGGAGCCATGGGGGAGGGGGGAATAGTGGCTTTTACATCTGCACCCCCCCATCCTTGGGACTCTCGCCCACCCAAGGCCTGGGTGGGCAGAAGAGGAGCCGTTAGGGTCTTGTGTATATCTTATGACATGTAAACTGCCTTGAGTTGCCCCAGGGCGAGGAAGGCGGTATATAAATATAATAAATAAATAGATAGATAAATAAACTCTGATCTTCCAGTCTTTGAGTTCAGCAATTTAGCAGCACACTATTTTGCAGAATTTCTACTTCCTACAGCTCATATAAACTATGAAAATCACTATAGGAATTGAGTCAAAATGGGCTTTTAGCACTTTCGGTTAGTAATTGGGTTGCAGGCTTAGCCATTAAAGAGTAGACCCATTGAAGTCTGTTGATATAATAAAGAATTAGGACTCTGGGCCTGGATATAAGTGTGAGTGAGGATTACCTTCTCTCTCTTTTATTGTGAATGTGGATGTGGATATAAGAAAAAAATCTTCAATCAAGTACTGGATTTTGGAAATAATTTTTAATATTGGATTATAAATTGTTGGCTTGGAGTATAAAGTGAGTGGGGTAAAATGATCCTGGATCTTGATCAAGATTTTGGACTGGGCATAAATAAAACTGTTGCTGCACTGAGATTGATATTTGAATTGACAATGGATAAAGCTGGGAAAGGAAAGGGGAAGGAGGAGGAGGTGGTGAGACCCAAGAAGCAGGATAAGGCTGCAACTGAGGATACATCCCCTCCATCAACATCGCCGGAACCTGCACCAGTGGACCAAACACAATTAATGGTTAAGATGGGTAAATTGTTTAAGAAATACAAGCGGATGGAGGAGGCAAATGTGAAAGGTTTTCAGGAAATGAAAGAATTAAGAGGGAAAGATACAAATGAAATTATGGTGAAGCAAGACAAAATGTATACATTGTTTCAGAATTTTGCTCACAAAGTTGATTTTACCTTTCAAAAGCTGTAAACAAATGTTAATTTGATGCAAAGGGATATGAAATTGATGCAAGCGGATATAAAAGGGTTGCATGAGGAGGATAAAGAAATTAGGTCAAAGGTGGAAGTGCAAGATAAAAGGTTAGATATGGTGGAAGAGATGATGAGAAAGCAGAATATTGTGATATGCCATTTTATAGAAAAAATGCCAGACCAGCTGAAGGATAGAATAATCGATTGGCTGAATAATTTGAAAATGGGGAAAGACTTTGCTAATGAAGATATTGTAAGTGTTTATAGATTGGGATCAAGAAAAGGGAGAAGTGTCCAAAGAATTGTTTTGGTTAAATTTGCAAACTGGGGGGAGAAATTAAAGGTGATGGCCTTTTTAAAACAAGCAGTGTTCTGGTGCTTTGAAAATTGATGGGAATGATGTGGAGGTGTACAATGATATTGCAGTGAATGAACGAGCTTGGCGTTACAAAATGAAGCCAGTAAACAAACTTTTGATATCATGTGGGATAAAATATAATTGGAGATTTCCACAACAGCTAAGATTTTTTCACGACAAAAAAATGCACATAATTGATGCTGAAACTGATGCACTGAGTTATGTAAGTTCAATTGAATTGGTAGAAGTATCTTCAAGAGAGTGGCTTGAATTAAGGAAAGAATTATTGGAATCGGGAGGTATAAGTAGAGAGTTTGGAGGTGCAGAACAGGAGGGTGCAGCAGGAGGGAAGGAAGAGGGGTCCAAAACTGAGAGTGGTGTTAAGGAAGGGTGAAGTATTTGGATGAGAGAATTTAAGACTGAATAAGTAGTTGAAAGAGATGTTTTGATTTTAATCTTGTATAAGAGTGATTTAAAAATTAGAATGGGATAGGATAAGAAAATTGCGCAGGAGCTTTTTGAACTTAATAGATACATCTTCCATGTCCCCCCCTCCTCTCTTTGGTTGGCAAAGGCGACTTTTTTCTTTTTAAAGAAAAGGGTGGGGAGGGTAGAGTTGAATGTTTGATGTTATAAATTTAGTTTTGGTAATGGGAGGGAAGGGTGCACGCCTATTGGAAAAATCAGAGATGAAAGAAGATTGTTGTAGTTTAAGTTATGAGAAATATTAAGGTCTTAACGTAGAATGTGAAGGGCACAGGGTCTCAAGTTAAGAGAAGAATTGAATCAGCATTAAGGAAGGACAGGCTGGATGTAGTCTTTCTTCAGGAAACTCACAAAAATCTCAAGATACAAATAAAATTTTTTTAAAGGGGATGCAGTATTATGAAAAATCGTTTGGTACCTCAAAGGCAAGAGGGTTGGCTATTTTGATTTCGGCTAGGTTGGGTTTTGAAATGACAAGTAGTATTTCTGACCCAGAGGAAAGATATTTGATCATAAAAGGGAAAATTGGTGATGAGGAAGAAACTCTGGTGAACATATATGCCCCAAATGACCATCAAGAGGTATTCCTAGAGAAAATATGTAAAATATTGGTAAAAGAAAAGACAATAAAAATGATAGTGGCTGAGGATTTTAATCTAATAAAGTCAAACCTAGATTGCACAAATATATTAAGATGTGGAAAAGGGCTTAAACAACAATTTTTGGATAAATGGTTGGAAATTTTAGGATTGAAGGATACCTGGAGAGAGTTTATACATATTTTTCACATGTTCATAATTCATACTCCAGAATAGACTACATATTTGTAACATAAAATATGATCAAGAATATAGATGAGGTGGAAGTGGGAATCTTTAAAGAATCAGATCATGCAAAAGTGTTAACAAAACTGAAAATAGAGGGTATGAGGAAAAAGAGAAGGAATTGGAGATATGACCCTAAATTGTACAAAGACCATGAGTGTAAAGAACAAATAATGGAGAGTTGGAAGGAAAGTTGGCTTTGGAATGATAAGGATGAGGTGAGCTTTAATATGGTGTGGGATGCCATAAAGTCAGTTTTCAGAGGTGAAAGTATTAGGCTGGCTAGCTTCAGAAATAAACAACTTAAGGTGGTGCAAAATAAAATTGAAAATGAGATAAAGCAGTTGCAGGAACAACATACAAGGACTAAGGATAAAAAAGTTTTTGATAATATGCAAAGATTGAAGACCGAATTAATAGGAAAGGACATAGAAAAGGTAAAACAAGATTTTGTATATTTTAAAAGGAATATTTTGAATATAGTAATAAGAATTCAAAATTATTAGCAAGGGCTGCGAAAGAAAAGAGAGAAAAAAGGGAAATTGGAATTCTGATTAATAAGGATGGGGCAAGATGTAATAAAGAACATAGATTTGGTGAAATTAAAAAAACATTTGGAGAAACAAATAGACAGTAAGATTACACAGGAACACAAGAATAGGATGGAAGAACGAATAACGGAAAAGGAAATAAAAGAGGTTATAGCCAGTTTAAAAACGGATAAAGCACCTGGAGAAGATGGGTTACCAGCTGAGTTTTATAAGTAATTTAAAGAGGTAGTGGTGACAAAATTGACGAAATTATATAATTATATATTAGAAGGTGGGCAAATTCCGATTTCGTGGTATAGGACTATAATAGAGTTATTGCCAAAGCCTGGAAAGGATCTGGGAAAGGTTGAATCTTATATTGTATTGTTTATTTATACCCCGCTTTTCTAGTGTAAAACACTACTTAAAGCGGCTTCCAACAGTAAACAATATACAATAATAAGCAGAATACAATATATATAAATAAAATACAATGCAAAACATAAGCAATACACAGCGAAACATAATAAAGATAAATATAGTACTAATGCTGTGGATATACAGTTCACACAGAATAATACAAAAAGGTTATACAGTAAAATCAAAAATACTCAATACATCAGTCTTTATAGACCAATCTCATTGATAAATCAAGATGCTAAGATCTTCACAGCAATATTGGCTAATAGATTGAATAATTTTATGGGTAACTAGCATATTTTGCCCGGCGGTGCCGGGCTTTTTAAAATTGTGTTGGATAGTAAAGAGTTTCGGTTTTTTTCTTGAACCAATGGTGCTGGGCTGTTTTAAATGGTGTTGTAAGGTTTTGTGATTTTGTGGCTTCGAGGTGCTGTGTCCGCCTGTTGCGGACTTGCGCTCCCAGTCTTTTTTTTGTTCTTTTTGGGGCTTTTTCTTTTGTGTGCCGGCTTCCTCAGTGCCGGGCTCTTTAAATTGGTTTTTGAAGGTTTTTGTTTTATGTTTATGCGAATGTTATTTTAATTTAATTAATTTAATTTAATATTATTTAGTTTAAAATTTAATTTTGGTTTTTAAAATGTTTATTTTTACGCATTTTATTTTTTGTTTTGGTTTTTTGGAGTGAAAAGTAATTTCTGGGTTTTTTGGTATTTTTTGAGATTAGTGTGATTATTTTTGAATGTTTTTATAACTTATTTGATTAATTTTGGAATTAATCTTATTAGTTTTAATATTTTTGAATGTTTTTTTCTCTTTTGGCCTCTGGGTGGGGGTGGTGAGCTTTTCTGCCTCTCTACAATTTTTCTCTTCTGTCCTCTGGGTGTCGCTTCCAGTAGGTTTTCTCTTTCTTTTCTCATTTGAGTTCCGGTCCTCGTGGATAGAAGACGTCTTTTGGTAAGTTCTCTGGGGGATTTTTTTTGGGGGTGGTGGTGGCCACCTCAGCGTTCTGCGCACTAATGGCACGCAGGACGCTGGGGCTTGTAGTTTTGGCTGCACGTGTTTGCTTACTGCAGCGGTTTTTCCCCTGCGGCTTTTTTTGATTGGCCGCAGCGCGTTTCCGAACGTTCCTTTTGCCGTGCCGCTCAGCCTGATTGGCTCTGGTGCGGCATGGTGCCAGGAATGTTGGGAATTGGAGTTCCCTTTTTTTGTTTGCAACTGGGGGGCTCCTGCCCCCGGGTCGAAAATTTCAACCCGACAGTTACCTGCGAACCAGGTTCGGGCGAGTGAACGGAGGCCCATTACGGGTTAGTGGGGCCTGGTGCAACATCTTTTGTCACATTCCAACAGTTAACGCCCCATTTTATAGGTATAGATTATATAAATGAGGATCAGGTAGGATTTTTGAAGGGTAGGCATATGTCAGATTTGACGAGAAGAGTTGTAAATTTAATTGACACAGTAGGACAAACAAAAGATAAAGTAGGTTTATTATCCCTAGATATTTTTAAGGGATTTGACTTTTTGCAATGGGTAACAATTAATGAGATAATTAAAGGCTATGGATTTGGGGATAAATTTAGAAAGACAATTGGACAACTATACCAACAAGGTACAGCAGTAGTAAGGGTAAATGATGAAGATACAGAAGAAGTGAATTTAGAAGCAGATACAAGGCAGGGCTGTCCTTTGTTTCCAATTTTGTTTATTATGGCAAAGGAGTTGTTGGCGAAAGCCGTAAGGGAAGATAAAGAAATAGAAGGGGTTCTAGGTAACAAGATAAACTTATACGCGGATGATACTTTGATGATAGCTAAATACCCCGGGAAAACACTGGATAGAATACAAGCGCAGTTGAAGGACTTTGAGGAAATGACAGGTTTGAGAATTAATTGGGATAAATCAGAAATGATATTGTGTAATATGGGTAAGGAAGAACAGCAAAGGATAAAGGGAAAGGGCAATTTACAAATTAAGGATAATTTGAAATAATTGGGGATAAATATTTCAAATAAATTCGAAGAGTTTAAGAAATTGAATTATGAAAAATTAAAAAAAGAAATTAAGGATAGAATACAACAATTACAAAAATTGAAGCTGTCATAGTTTGGAAGAATTGCAATATGTAAAATGATGTTACTACCAAGAATCAATTTTTTATTTGATGCTCTTTCAATTCAAATGAAGGACAAAGAAATTAAGGAGTTCCAAAAAATGATAAATAATTTTTGTAATGGGGGAAAAAGGCCTCGATTTGCAAAAAATGTTTGGTATTTATCCCAGAAGGAGGGGGGATTAGGGATGCCAAATTTGATGACATGTTATCGAGCTTTTCAAATTAAGAATGTTGTGAAGATCTTGGCTAGAGAAAGGGTAATTTGGGAAGAAATTGAAATGAAAGAGTTTAGTCATATAGGAAAAATGGTCTTTCTAGGAGGGAGTATTTTTTATTTTTATTTTTTATTTATATTCAAATTTATATGGAGAAAATAGTTATCAAAAATAAAATAAAATAAAACAAAATGATGAAGGTAACACTGGGAACATGGAAAAAAAAGTAAAAAGGGAATTGGTACCAGATTTTTCACCTATTATTGAATTGGAGGATATGGAAATTTCCCAATAAAAATTAATAAAAGGATTAAAGAAGTACTTGACGAGAATGGAGTTTTTCTGGTGAGAGACTGGATACGGGCCTGTAGAGACAACGAGAGGAAAACAAATCTATATGGACAATTGAGATTGAATTGGTTTCAGATAGGGATGGTAAACAAGTGGAATAGTAACTATATGAAAGAAGTTGGACTAGAAAGAGGGAGGACTGAATTTGAAGAATTAATTTTAAAAATAAGAAAGGGACAAACAGGAATAAAGGAGCTGGTGAGTAATATATATATAATGATAAATAAGGAAGGTAATCTACAGGAGGAATTGAAATCAAGTTGGGAACAGGATTTAAAGATGAAGATAGAGGACCAGAATTGGACAAATAAATGGAAGAAAAGAATTATGAGAACTATGTCTGTCAGAGTCAAAGAACACAATTATAAAATGTTGTGGAGATGGTATTTGACACCAATGAGATTACATCAGATAGATAATAAGAAAGACAAAATGTGTTGGCGTTGTAAGAATGCACTGGATACCTATGAACACATGTGGTGGAGTTGCGACGTGGTAAAGGATTTCTGGGGGGAAACTGAAAATGAGATAAGCGAAATTATGGGGGGGGGGAAATAAAGTTGGGACCAAATACCATCATGCTGACAGATGTGGAAGGTACAAATTTAAGCAAAGATATAAAAGAGTTACTAGAAATAATGTTGACAACAGGTAGATTGTGTATCGCTAGAAAATGGAAAAATGATGTGAGTATGAAAATTGAGGAATGGTACAAGGAAATGTGGGATCTAGCACTGAATGACAAATTAACATATGAGATAAATGTTAAAAAGGGTATTGTGAAAGAGAATACATTTTGGAATATTTGGCAAGCATTTGTGGATTACTCTTTGAAAGGCGATGAAAAGAATAGACCTGTACCCAATCAAATGAGTTTTTGGAAAGGAAAATAGAGTGACACTCTGGTTTTTCCAGAGCAGTGTATAAAGCACTGGGTGTTTAATTCTTATTTCTTTTTTATTATTATTATTATTGAAATTTGCCAGTATTTTACTTTTTTGTTATAGTATTCATGACTTAGAAGTTTGACTTAACAGATATATTAAACTGTGTAGATTTTGAAGTGAAATTAGACTAGGTTTAAGTAATAATAAGAATAAATATTAAAAACTGTTTGGATTTTTGATAATGGTATAAAAGATACAAGAAATAAGTCATAATCAACTGGCATTTTCCAGAGATGTTTATTCTTGTCTTTTTTTCTTTTATCAATATTTAGTTTTGGTATTGTATAGGTATGAAATTAGTTATAAATTGTCTATATTTGTTTAGATTTTTTATGTATGATTGTCATTTTTTTAATTATGTTGTAATATTGTTTTAAAAATTCAATAAAAAATTTTTAAAATGAAGTCTGTTGAGTTTTAGAGAGGACTAATACCAGACCTGTTGCCTGCAGTGGATCCATTCTAAGGATGGCTAAGACTAATTTCAAGCCATTGTTAGAAACTATTTCCATTTTCAAATGAAAAAATTACACATATGGATCCTCTCACCATTTTGTTATCCATCTTCCTGTCTACTTCCTTCCATGTTGCATCTTGGGTACTCAAAGAAAGAGGGGTACAAGCTAGGTTTAAAGCTCTGGGGAAATGTTTTGCATCCTTTAGCTATCCCCTAGGGAGATTATATGCCTGGCAGGGCAGGTGTGGGGCCCTAATGGGAATACGGACCCAGCCTTTTGGCTTATATTCCTCCATTCCCTATTCCCTTTTTAGTCTTTTATGTGGGGTGGGAGTGGGAGGGTGGGTTGGTGGGTGGTCGAGTGAGGGTTTTAATCTGTTTTGTTATATTTTACTGTATTTTACTGTATTTTATCACCGCCCTGAGTTGGGTTTCCCTGAGTGGGCGGCATAAAAATCTAAGAATAAATAAATAAATAAGTAAATAAATAATGATGTCATAAACACATTTAGGAAAACTCCCAAAGCAGAAAACAGGCAGTATGCTTCCATGGCCAAATTTTGAGAGGGTCATCTATCCAGGAGAACTGGTGAAGGTCGTGTCTTAGGCTCTGGCTACTTATAGTCACCTGGACAAAAGAAAAGCTTACAGATGGAAATGAATATGAAAAGACTGCATTATTCACAAACAGGCATCCCTGGGACTTGGAGAACTTCCACAATTTGGTCATGTAAGCTTGGAGGTTGCACAACACATCAGTCTGAAAGCTCACGAGCTTTCTCATGTGGCACAAAGTAGGACATTATCAGAGGCAGCACAGTTCCCTGGAAATTTAAAAATTACATATGAGGGAAGCCTTCTATTATTGACAGCGAAAGGCCTAAGATACAAGATAAAGAAACACTTTATTGTGAAACTTGCTTAGCTCTTCCAGGAAACAGTTTAGCTGTTACAGAAAGAGCCTCCTTGAAGATTGTGGTATTTTTGAACCTTAATCGGGTGTACCCTGGTATCGGCCACCTTGTGTCACCAGTTAATCTTTCTCACGCTAAGTCAGGCTAAAGGAACTGAGGAATGAGCTCACTAAATGTGGTGTTCATTTTGACATCTGGCCTAGACAGGGAGGAAAAAGATGTTGTTCCAGGAAAGATTTACCACCTGAGAAACATTCATATTTTGATATTGAGAAGTTTAGAGAAGGAATGAAAGTGCTACCTCATAACAGGTGACACATTCGTGGCTCAAATTGATGGGGTACAAAGTAGCAAATATAAAAAGTCAAACAGCACTTTCCCCCCTTTTAAAAAAATTCTGATACTGAAACCTACTGGTTTTTTGTTCCATTTCATAGGATAACTCAAAGAATATAAATCCCTTCCTTCTTAGTACCAATACAGTTTTACAATTCAACTTGTGTTTAACTGCTTGTTTGCTCCAAGGGGCAACAATCCAATACAACAATCTCCTTGAGTCAAAAGTGTTCAACTACATACATCATAGTTGGAAAAATCTTCACCTGTCATATCTGGAATCTTACACACATACATTTATTTATGATTCACAGCCTGACAGTAACAAGCTCAGTCAGAGGGATTTGTGTTCCAACGGGTATGACAACAACTACAGATGATATGATGGTCATAAACACACTTAAATGGTTGCAGTGACACTCCAGTCACTGGAATCAGGTGATTTATCTTTTTCCATTTCATCAGAAACTGCTGGCGTCTTACTCATCACAATCCAAAATGACTATGAAGACAAGGTGATTCCTCCCCTGAGTTTATGGCTGAAAGGAGAACAGCTATTTTGTTGCTGGAAGAAGTAACTATGACTATTAATACGGCCTTATAAGAAGGGGCAACTTTTCTGCTTGATTGTCATATAAATGCTTTTGTTCCTTGTAGAACTCCAAACACTGCATTACATGGACTGGTAAGCCTAGCAAAAGTGCACCCAAAACTTTTTTTGTCATCATTATGTGCTCTTTGTTGCTGAGTTGTTGTTTTTTAATTGGCCAGTGGGGTTATCATTTTTTGTTTTTGTTGAGATTTATAATTTACTAGCATAGGTTGTCCGGCGTTGCCAGGCTGTTATAAACTGTGATCAGCTTTTTTTTTGTGGATTAAAAAAAGAACAAAGGATGATATAATTTTTTCAAATTGTTTTATCTATCCAAATAATGTTTTAGTTTGTGGTTTTTTTGTAAATAATTGTACCGTAGGTAATATTTTTAAAAATGTGAAAGTACATGTTTTTTAAATTCAATGGTTTTAAACTGTGTTTAGATGTTTTGGGTTTTTATTTGAGTTAAAACTCAACTCAGGATGTTATAAATCTTTTTATTTTATTTATTTAACATATATTTGTGATTCGTGTAAACTTTTGATTTATTGTTATGTTTTTGACTTGTTTTTACTCTTGTGGCCTCTAAGTGGGGCTGTTGTGTGTTTTGGTTTTGATTTCATTTCACGTGTTTTTTCTCTCCTGGCCTCTGGGTGGGGCTTCTTCTGGTAAGTAGTCTCTTTGTGTCTTCATTTCTGTTCAGGTCTTCGTGGAGGGAGGACGTGCTGGTGAGTTCTCTGGTTTTCTTTCTTCTGGTTTTTCTTGTTTTGTTTTTGTGGTGGTGGGCTGGGAAATGTTTCTGTTTGTTCTTTTTTGTCTTGGTTGAGTTTTAGGTTTGTGTAATTGGTTTGGTTATTTCTGGTTTTGTTTAATTTTTCTTATTTCTTTGTTGTTTATTTTTGTAATTAGTTGTTGTTTGTTTGTGTAATTTGTGGTTTTTTTCCTGTTGTAGTTAGGTGTTTTGTATGTGGTTTTATGGCATTGTGGATGATTTTGTTTGTGTAATTTGTGGCTTACTTTTTTGTTTATTAATGGGGTTTTTTAATTATTGATTTATTTTTGTTTTATTATTTTTTATTAATTTTGGTGTTTGTTTTTGGTGTTTAGTTTAGCGTGAAGAACAGGCTGCCTGTTGGTTCCTCTTTTCCCCATTGCTGCTTCGAATTTTGGTTTCGATGCAGCAATGGGGGAAAGGAAGAGGAGGCAGTCAGCCCGTTCTTCTCCCAGGAAGTTTCGTTAGGTAGGTTGGGGGAGAAGGAGGAGGCAGAGAAGAGCTTTCTCTGCCTAACGATGGTTCTCTCCTCTCTGTCTCCTTTTTTCTCCTGGCTTACCTAACCGGAAATGGGCAGGCAGCAATCCGTAAGGGATGGTGCTCTTCCTTGTGGATTGCTGGCTGCTGCTTTTGTATTCGGAAGTACAAAGGCATCAGCCAGTCATCTGCCAGGGAGGGTGCTTCTCCTGACGAACTGCTGCCTATTTTGCTTTTTTTTTCCACCCCGGCTCAATTTTCCTTGAGGCCGGCGGTGGTCTCGCCATGTCTTCGGTGGGGTAGCGTGGAGGAAGAGGGAGTTCCTCTTCCCCCTGTTGCTCCGGGAAAGAAGGCCGCAGCAAAACACACAAAACAAGTTGACATAATTGTTAATGGAACCATGCACATAGTGATAGGATGCCTCAAACCTATACCAGTTAAGAAAATATATACTCTTGTTGGAATCACTCCACCTAAAATAAGGAGAGAAGTAGCAGTGTACACCAAGAGAACTAAGCAAGAAAATGACCCTCGACATCCTCCAAACCAGTGTTTCCCAACCTTTTTTTCACCATGCCCCACCTAAAATCCTAAAAAAAAAACACTCACCGTGTGACATATAATTCTTATTATTCAAAAAGTGAACTCCTATTCATGTGGAGGAAGCCTAAAGGGCCATTAACTGTTAGTAATCCATTCTCGAACCCCTTCTCCCTTAAAAATCAAATTGCCTCCTATGGGGCATGTGTTCCATGTTGGGAACCATGACTCCAAACGGATATGAGCCTCAAGTCCTCTGGCTCAAATCTAGTAAAAGATTTGAGGGGTACACAAAACTAAAACCATATTGAAAGATGGAGGAAGGAGCTTACTGGACAAGAAACAACATTAAAGGAGGATATAGCTGAGGAACTCAACCTCCCCTATGTCACTTGGAGGACTCTGAATAGACTGAGGGCCGGAGTGCCTAAATGTGAGACCAACATTCTCAAGTGGAGCCTGCTGGCAGGTAACAACACCCTGAATGTGGAGAGATACAGAACCCGGCTTATTTGCTGGTCTGCCGATTATTATCAGAAACATGCACAGGTTTCATTTTGGTAGTCCAGAGTTTGATCAGGACATGAAAGAAGAAGCACCACCATTATTATGCAATAATAATAATTTTAACAAAACTAATAACAGAACAGCACATACCATCCAGTGACTGACTGCAGTGAAGTACAGAATTAGCTTAATTTAATTGCCCCCCAAAACAATGAAGAGAAAGTGATCAACTTGGGCTTTCAGTGGCTAGCACAATATTCTTATTCTATACATTTCAGGTAGCAACAAGGTATATCTGCTACTCATGTGTTTATGGGGAAATGTTTTTAGGAAATGGCCTGATCAGAGAAAGGATACTGATCCCAAGCAACTGCAATCCCTTTCCCAAATGTTCAGCTTATCGAGATATGAATGCTGCTAGATCCAATGTGAGTTTTGTTCTGTGTACAGTGGTGTACTGGTGTGAACATGCAGATACGGCTTTTCCAATCTACAATACATTTTTCTCTCTCTCTCCTGCGACTGTGGAATCTGTGGATTTATTATTTTAATATAAATTGGCTAATAAATGTATTTTATTAGGACTACTAATATGTTTTAAAAGTGATAATGTAAGTGCAGTAAGCTTTCAGGAAGGATAGTCTCAGCCAATCTTCTAGTGAGTGGTAATGAGTGGAAACATTACCTACATCTAAGCAAATTGATAAGTGGTACTTTTAAAACAACTTTTTATCTTAAAGAGACACACATTGAGGCCCATGTTGGGATTTTTTTTGTTTCCTTCTCTACCTCCTCATTTTTGTACCACTTGGCCTGACAAAAAGCTCAAGACACATGAAAGCTTTGTAACATTTAGTAGCTCTAATAAAATGTTCTTACCGTATTTATTCGAGTATAACGCGCACTCGTGTATAACGCGCACCCCTAATTTTCCATGAAACCTCGGTATAAAATTTTGTTTCACACCACTCTCTAACATTCGTCTCTGGTACAGTGAATTCTCGGCTAGCTGCTCGGTTTCCATGCATTTCAGCATGATCAATAACTTTGAGCTTGAACGAAGCGTCATATGCACAACGTTTACGCTTGATACCCTGAGATGCCATCTAAAGGGGAACCAGTTATATCGGTGAAAAAGAGCACGCCTTAAAATATTGAGGGAGGGGGGGATAATCAGACCCACCTGTTGCAGAAAATGCAATCCGAAACGAGCACTTCCGACCCCCAGGAGCCTCGCTCGAACTGCGAGCTACCTCCGGGCCACGCCTCGTCTCCCGCGCCACCCAATCAGATCCCGTCAATTTCTTCAAAGCCACCCCCCGCCTCCCCTTCACCCGCCGCAGCAATAGACAGCCAACCCAATTCTAAAAAGGAAGTAAAAGAGGCTCGTTTATAACGCGCACCCAGTCCTCGTGTATAACGCGCACCCAAACTTTGATTTCTTTTTTTGGTATAAAATTTTGCGCGTTATACACGAATAAATACGGTACCTATATTTGAGTTTTGCTTTTACCTACTTTACTTGCCGACTACTTTTTTATTTATCAGTTTCGTGCTTTGTGCTGGTTCTGCAGTCATATAGCAGGCAGGTGTAATACAAACTAGGGCAGTATTATGAGCTACAGCAACAGAATAAGAGGTCATAAAAGGGGAGTCAGAAGGGCAATAAAAATAAAAGGACCACAAAACATGAATCATAAACATGGAAGATGACAGAACAGAAAAGCATATTCAAGAAAACTCAGTAAAGAGATTGTACATAATTTGCTTTGGTTTGTTTATTTTGGCACATTCTTATCTCTGCTAAGAACTAGATTAAACCAAACATGTTTCTTCCTGTTATTCATCCAGGTACCCATACTTTACAGTGCTATGTTCTTTTGACATAAGACATGCAAATTAAGTCATACAGTCACTTGATCAATTATAAAACAGCAGGCCAATTTGACAAATATAGTTTGAGCATATTAGAAAGGACAGACAAATGTTTTCTTAAGGAAACTCTGTTTCTAATTATGTATTAACTGTATTGTTTAGTTTGGCCCTTTATTGAAGATAAGTTGAAGAGCACAAATTCATATTTCTGATATGATGAAGAATCATTCAAGAATGAAGAAAAGAGGTACAACACACACACACACAAAATAATAAAGATCAGTTTAAATTTCAGACATCTAATAAAATACAGCATTCACTCTGGTTTGCACCAAAATAATTATTTACAACAGTTACTATTACCATATTATTAGATCCAATAATTTAAGTATCATAGGATTCACCCATACTGGCTGGGAAACTCTGTTAAGGATACTAAGCAATCTCTGATGGAAAACTCCTCAGATTTCACCAATTAGGGGTATGATCCAAAAGTTAGATAGAGCAACCATTAAACTGGTTTGGCATATAAACATGCCCTTAAGGAGCTACTGGAAAAATGGCAGACCTGTTTCCTATATGTCTTGTTGTACAAGTCAGGAACCTTAGAATCCAGTAACCAAGCCAGGCTGCACAAGCCCTATTTTGTCAACCATAACCACCTTTTGGATAGCACCACTTTCCCAAAATCATAAGGTTGTTTCCTCCTGTGATTGTTCACGGGTGAGGTGGGGTGGGGTGGGGAGGTAGTCAGAAAAGTCCTGTTCTCATCCGTTATACTGCAAACCAACGTTAGCTTTTTTCTTAAAAGATACTGTATATGACAACCTCTTCTTTCCACTCTTGTTTGAAAAACTGTCCTCTGTTTTTACTTTCGAGATATTGAATTGTTTTAATAGCTTGGTTTTTAAAATTACTAAATTTGCTTTATTGCACCCTGAAACCTTGTCCAACAAGAGAGGTTTTGCCACTCCTGTGCCTGTCTTTGATTCATTGCTGATATTTCCAACAAGAGCCATCTATCTGTTTTTTATGGGTGAGACACCCATGAACCTGTTTTCTAGGGAAATGCCTCCAGTTGAAACCTCAAGGTTTCAGCTACCTGCTATGTCACTTTCTATTGAAATAAAGTGGATTTCCAAAATAGCAGCAAACCAGTAGGTTTTCCACAGCTCTCCCCCCTTACCTCAGTTCAAAACTGAAGCCCAGCAGAAAACAAAAGCATGGCAGAGATTTTCAAGGTACTGTAATTGTTTTTATCAAATGTGGGTAGTCTTGGTAGTCAGCTAGCTATGCCATTAGCCTCAGTGGGAGAGTTGCCTCAGGCACAATGTTGTTGAGAATGCTTGCTTTAGGGAACTGAGGAAAGAGACATGAAGTGGTGCCTCCCTTCTAAAATATGCTTTTTACTAAGCAGCATAGTTCCTCCATGTCTGGCTCCAAAGGGCCTCAGAGCCAGGCTCTTTCAGCAGGCTTCCTAGGGAAACTGCCTATGTTGCGACAAAGGAGGTTTCTCTACCTGACTTCAAGGACTGACACAGCCAAGCATGGAAGAACTGGCCCGCCAGGAGGGCTCCAAAGAAACACCACAGCCATCACTGAGGGTCCTTGCCACGTCTCTCCCGGGCCCACACTACTGGTCCGGGATGGGAGACTTGCGTCATCTGGGGCCGCCGGCAGTCCTCCCCCTCCTGGCCCTGCCCACCAGGAGGGCTTCAAAGGAACGCCAGAGCAGCCGCAGCTGTGTCAGGGCCAGGCCTTCCCTGGCTCCGCCGTGGACATTGAGCCATGGGGCTCCGTCGCAGACGTCTGAGCCATGGGCTCTCCTGCAGGCTTTAGTGGCTGAGGACACTGCAGTAGTTCTCTTGTTACTTCAGTATTTGCAGAGTGTTTTATTGCATAATTTGTATTTATTGTAATGGCATTGTATATTATATTGTATACTGTTGTGTATTACATTGTGTATTTAAAATTTAACCCCTCGGGTCACCTTGGGGTTATTTATATGTTGTAAGCCACCCTGAGTTGGCCTGTGCTGAATAGGGTGGGGTATAAATCAAATAAACATAAACATAACTGAATTGAGCCAGAGTTTAAAGAAGGAGTTCTCAACCTTTTTAAGCTGGGGGCCAGGTCATGCTCCCTCAGATAGCTTCGGGGGCCAGATGGCCATTTTGCACTTCCTCCCCTACATGGCAGTTTCTGGTGTGGTGGAGGCAGTGGGGGCACATGAAATGGTCCCACGGCCCACATCTGGCCCATGGGCCACATCCAGCCCATGGGTCACAGGTTGAAAATCCCTGGTTTAAAGGTTGCCACCAATACAATCGTACTAATTAGGAAAAGAGGATTTATTTACTTATTTCTTACAAAACTGTGGGTTGCCCACATCACTGAATTGACCAGCACCTCTCCCGAATGCTTCAGCGGGCCATGAACACTGGCCGGAGATCAACCGTGCCAAGCAGGAAAGGATCATTGGGTATGGGCATATAGTCATAGTAGCAATAGTGACTCCATCTTCCCTGGCTGAGAGCCCAGAGCAGAATAGGACATATGCCACAATAGAAACCCAAACTGCACACGGTGCCTCCCTCACTTCCACTGACTAAGCAGAGCAGTGCTAACCGCAGCTATGCAGTAGATGCTTAGAGTCAAGGACATTGAAATAAGGCACCTGCTGGTTCCTCTACCCTTGGCGAACCTTGGCACATAGTAACTTCTTAGGCTGGCAAATGTAACTAGCCAGTAATATGCTTTGTAGACTGCCTTTTGTGACAGGGGCCGTGCGTAGGTTGTGCATAGGAGACTCTGGAGTAAAAGATCAATAAAAGCAGCTTCCCGGCTCAGTTCGTGGTTGCTGCTGTTCATCACACACCCGTCTCGCTTGTCTTCCTTGAGTTCAGCACTCCGGACAGAGCTAATCATTACAACACAAAACAGTGCTAATAGAAAAGCCAGAGCAAGAACCTTGTATGTCTCTTGACACCTGAAGGGGTGGTGGTGGTAGTAGTAGTAGTGGCAGGGCCTTAGCCAGGATTCTAGATGGGGGTATTCATGAGTGGCGAGTAGTTGCAGTGGAAAAGAAGGGGTGCTAAGACAAAAACGTGGTCTTTACTTTAGCATTTCATATAGCAGAACTAGCTGGTTACAACTTAGTTTACAGAAGTGACATGTAGTCCACATGGAAGTCCTTGCCTCCTTGTATTACAAATCCTCTTGAGCTCCTGTGTCTGCCTCTGGCTCTTCCATTTCCTAGTTCTGAGACTTGCCGCATGATCACCTCCTACAAGATCTTACTGTGCTTTATTTGACAGTCATACGGGGAATACGCATGTGTTGCTTCTCTTCCCTTATGACAAGGAGAAACCTTGCAAATACTTTTCAGCTGTCCACAGACAGAAGTCAAATGTTCTCTTAGAACAAAACAGCAGGGATTTGGATGGATTTTTTTGGTCAAGGTTATTTCTTCCCCTCTACTATCCACTGGTGAAATCCTATAAGTTTATTTTGATTACTTTATAATTCTAAGGAAAAGTAGTAGGGTGGGATAAAGAGAGGAACAAATGAGTTTTATGAGGCCTCATCCCATAACTCTAAATATCAACATCCAGTATTACATAGCTTTATTTATCTTGTTATTGTTCATTTTTTATTTATTTATTTATTGTTTAATTTTTATACAACCCACTCAGCCAAAGCCGACTCCGGGCGGTTCACAACAGTGGGTAAAACAGATAAAAACAAATAAAACAGATAAAAACCAGCAATAAGAACCCACCCCTAAAAAGAGAGGGGTGCAGGAACTGAAGAAACCGTGGGGCAGGCATCCTCCCCTATAATTCATTAACATTTTTATTTGTCTTTCTTCTAGTCATCTCAAGGAACATACATGACTTTGCTCCTTCCCACTTTAATCTCACAAAACCCTGTGAGGTATATTAAGCTAAGAAAATGTGATTGGCCCACAGTAACCTTATGAGCGCCACAGCCTAGTGAGAATTTGAATCTAGATCCCCCAGCGCTATAACCACAAGAGTTATGGTTTATGGTTATAGTGTGTGGCTTTTAAAAAAATAATGAACTGTGTAAGATAAAAGCATGGCAACATCTTTACATCAGCATTTCACACAGCTACAGCTACACTTTGTTATGGTTTGATATTTGAAAGTATTCTTAACCCTTTTTAAATTGGCCCTGTTTCTGTCATCATCCATGATGACACATGTGTGACTCTCAAGATATTGTCTGATTATAGCTGGTCAGCAGTTCGATTCCCGAGTACTGCAGGACGGAATGAGCTCCCGTCTTTGTCCCAGCTCCTGCCAACCTAGCAGTTCGAAAGCAAGAAATTGCAAGTAGATAAATAGGGACCACTTCGGTGGGAAGGTAACACCGTGCACTCCGGTGTCTAGTCATGCCTGCCACATGACCACAGAAACGTCTGCAGAAGCAGACAGCGCTGGCTCTTTGGCTTAGAAACAGAGATGAGCACTGCACCCTAGAGTCGGATACGACTGGCTTTCGAGCAAGGGAAACCTTTATAGCTCTCACCATATTTGCCCTGTGACTGTTCTAGCTGGAGATGATGGGGTTTGTAGTTAATGTATAAATTCTCCTTTCTTTCTCTAGTTCAGGGGTTCCCAACCTAAGGCCCATGGGTCAGATGTGGCCCACTGTGCCATTTCATGTGCCCCCCCAACCCTCCAAGGGCACTTGAGAAACAAAATGGCCACCCCTTTGAAGCTGTTGGGACAAAATAGCCGCCCCCATCATGCAGGCAGGGCAAAATGGCCATCCGGCCCTCAAAGCTCACTGAGAGAATGTGACCTGACCCCTGGTGTGAAAAGGTTGGGAACCCCTGCTCGAGCTCATGCTGAAATTAATTTGACTAAATTAATGTTACCAAACATGCCCTGCTGACTTCAGTGAGACTAAATATTAAACCATGATGACTCTCTTGGCCTGAATCCACACTAAGACATTAAAGGCAACTTTTTCTTACTGCTGTTCTCTGTGTCAGGAAAAGTTGTACCTGTTTGTTTCTGTGAGTCAGGCAACATTTAATGATACAGCACAGATCTAATATTGGTTAACACTGGCTAACTCTACCACTTGGGTCTTTGTAAAAGAAAGAACATGCTGTCCCAAGAAAATTGCTGGTTCTGGATTTCTTATTCATCCTGTTAATTAACTTTTCAGGCCTCAACATATGATTGCAGATGTCTTATAAAGATAAGGGTACATGGTGGCCTGATTTCTTTATCATATCACTGTGTACACAGCACAGAGAAATTTTTCTTTCTCTGTTTGTCAGCTATGAGACAACATGGGAATCTGAGAAGGTGAGTGCTATGAGACATTAGTTGGGACATAATATAAAATGGTTTTATGTATCTCCGTATGGTCAGTGGGGCATCCAGATTAATAGACTAGGACAGAAGTCAGCAAACTTGGTTCTCCAGATGTTCTTGGACTTCAATTCCCAGAAACCCTGATCAGCAGGCTTCAGGTAATTGAAGTCCAAAAAGCTGAAGAACCAAGTTTGCTGACCCGTAGACTAGGACATCATAGCTCAGACCCAGAATCACTTGGGTGTGTTTGTGGAACTGGTGAAACTACTTCTTAAATATCATGTTTTCCTTAAAGGTCTATTAGGTTCATTTAAAGTGAGTTCCAGCTAGATAGCACATAACACATGGTACTTTTGGTATATAGTCTATGGCAGTGGTTCCCATCACAGGGGGGACTTCAATTCTCAGAAGCCTAAGTCAGTGCATTGACTGATTAGTGCTTTTGGGAATTGAAGTCCAAAAACCAAAGGTTGGGAAAGACTTGTCTATGGCAAGTAGTTCCAGGGTATATTGCATGTGTTAAGTGACTGAGAAGCATAGCATGACTGACAGACATCTACATTTGTATACGGATGAAGACTGGCTAAGAGAATGAGATAAGGCAATCCAGTTTTAGAATAGTGTGTTGTGAGTGAGACATTCTTTGACATTCTTTCCCTCCTTTTTTCATGGGGGAGAGGCCTCATACTAATGCCTTTGGGTGAAACAAATAGTGCTGCCTTCCCTTTCTTCTTCTTCAAGTGCCATATGGACTATCATCATGGCGACAGTCTTCCTGTTCTTAAATTGGAATAACTGTGCCAAGGACATGCCACACCAGTCTCTCAGGTTCTTTAGCCAAAGTCTGTCTACGTCCAGGGCCTCTTTTCCCAAGGATCTTCCCTTGCATAACGTTGGAATATTCTATACTTCATGATGTTTCTCATGATATGCTCAAGGCATTTAAAGGTTTTAAACAATTCTTGTTCTTTATCCATCTGGTGCTTTCCCCAGTTGTCAAAATTGTTAGTTACGGCTCCTCAGTGGACAACCAAATGCCTGACTTCCACGAGCTATCCACACAGATATTTACAAATGTACAAAAATAGGCTGCCTTTTTCTTGGTGAGGGGACCAAAGGCAGCTCTGCGTGATTAAAACAAATCAGACTAAAAATATAATACATTACAAGGTAAAAAAATAAATAAACTTATCATTAAAAATCAATTAATAAATTATACAATAATAATGTTTAAAAAAAAGCACCAAGAGAAAGGCCTCCTCTGAAGGTCTTAGAAGCTGGGGAGGCTCATATGGGAAGACACAGTCCTTCACATGACCCTGGACATTACAAAAAGAGTGCTCAAATTGGAGTTTTGAAGTGAAAGTAGAAAGAGGTAGTGTTATTTGTTGAAGGAAAATCATTTTAAGAGTGACAAGAAGATTAAGAGTGAATAGAGTAGCATCTGATAAGATACTGATACTGTTACCAGATATATAGCTCCTTATTTTGTCTCTCAAACAACTGACAGACAACTGTATATGTGCTGGAGGAAGGTAAGGAGGCACATGTAAGTAAACTACTCTTTAAATATGAAATATTATTTATTTTTGCCTTTAATAAACCAAGTCAGCTGCTTGGTCATCATTATAGGGAATATTTGGATGAAACCTAATATTCAACAGTCCTTACGTGCTTTTGATACTGAAAGCTGAGTCTGGATAAAGATCCTGCAGGTAGTCTAAACCCAAACAGGATAAAATATAAAGGCACTTCTGTTTGTTCAAGGTGGTTGCAATGGAACCCAGCAGCTAGTCTTAATGGGACAAGGATTGGGTGAATGGGAATATCCATTGGAGAAGGACAAAATACTGTAACTCTATAATGAAGTTTTCTTCCTCCCTGTACTAGTGAGATTTATCCAACTATGCAGAATAGGGCTTTAATCTAGGTATCCTATAACATCCAGGTATCTATAACATCCAGGTATCTACGCACTGCACTATGTCAAATTTGTAGTATCTGAACCTGTACTTGTTTAATTTTTTGCCTGCCATTCTTTTATAATGGGATACCCCACCTTGCAGGTGAAAATAGGGCATCATTCCATGTGCTTCTATGAATAATGTTGAGCTAACCCTGAGAAGGTTATTTAAAACTCAGTGTTTCTATGTCAGGTAAAGCCTTCAGCTGAAACACCCCATTCTTTCTCAGTGTTTGCAGGGTAACACACTTCAGCTGAAGCTCCAGGGAGCGCAAGTCCTGATTCCTAATGCTCAAAGAACCACCACATCACAGAGAGTTTAAGGCTGAGGGTGAATGCATTTACAGATTCAAGGAATTTGTTTTAAGGCTTCAGGTTGAGCCATGGGTATTTGATGAGAATCTCATACAGTCCTGATTTTGAGTAAAAGTGGTTGGTATTACTGACCCATAAGTGAGACTGACTGCCTCAGAGTAGTCAGGCAAAGAGGTCTCAGACAGCATAATTAATAGAATGTGGCTGTTAAGAGATGTTCTTGGCTTGAGTCATTAGAAGTCTGCTCTGTGACAAAAGGTATGAGAAGTTCTCAAACAGTGGCTTCTGGCTGCAGAAATAATTGACTGCCTGGCCTCATAGGTCAATTCTCCAACATTTCCTCTTAACCAATTGTCCTGCATAGCTTCCTGTGGTTCTGGGGAGCTGTTATGATACAGAGTGTGTAATCAGACAGCTACAAACGTGGAATCCTGATTACAATTGAAAGGGTCACTTTAGTGCAGGGATTCCCAAGCCCCATCTGATGGGCCTAATCCAGCCCACACATCTCATTAATCCAGCCCATAGTGGCCACCCGACCACATCTAGGACTGCCCCAGGGATGCACTGCAGCAGGTTCTGTCAGGTTCTGCAGAACCAGTAGTGGAAATTCCCCCAGGCTACACCCACTTGGTCGGCCATGCCCACCTCCACAACCCATAATGCAGGATGTTTGGCCATGCCTACAGATTTGGCCCCGTCCACAGATTTGGCCAGCCCACAGAGTAGGTAGCAAATTTTTTTGCAGTGCATCACTGACCGCCCTAACCTGCCCCTCCCCGTCAGAAGTCACGATACTACCGTGGCAGTGATTGCACATTTCTTCTAGATATTTGGATAGCCTCTGCCACTTCCCAGGGTGGCAGGAAGCTTCTCAATCACTCCATTTTTAAAATTTCCCGCTGCTTTCCCGCTTTGTCCCAGCAGCTAATCCTGGGATCATGGAGACTTCCTATGGCACATGGCGCTGATGTCAGTGCCTGGTTTCCCAGCACTGAACCAGGACATTTTTAAAAAGGGAATGATTGTGCTCTGACAAGCGTGCTTCCACCCTGGGAAGTGGTGGAGGCTGTCCAAATTCCCAGAAAGAATGTGTGACCGCTGATGATGACGGAAATGTAAGTTGTGGGTGCAGCCATGCTTCCAGCCCCCACAGCTGAGTGTGGTGGCGGGAACTGGCCTGTGGTGTGTAAACGTTGGGACCTGCTGCTTTAGTGGGAGTGATTTTCCCCCCTGAAAGTGACCCTTCTGTCTGCTGGGAACTCACTCCAGCCTGACCCCCAAAATTAGAAGCCCTGCAGCTGGAACAAACATGTTCTGTTTGGGCATGGGTTGAGATTGGGCTGGAGTGCCTTTCTTTTTACATTGTGTGATCTCATCAGGCCATTCCATAAACAATCCAAATTGTGATTTATCTCCCTAGAAAGCTGCATTCAACAGAAGAAAAGGGAAGTGGCCTGGATTCTCAAATAGTAAGAGGATATACAGTACTGAGAGAAATGCCTGGGTTTCCTTTTCGAAACCAAATTTTAACAGGAAGTTCTCCCTCATTACCTTTTAAAAACCTCTGCAACCAATTTACTGACCCTTTTCTCCTAAACTCCAAATAATAACAGTCATAAAACAACAATGGCAGTAGCAGTAACAATAACGACACATAAATAGATATTTATCTTACCTAAAACAAAGGACTGCTGTCAGTTTCAAAGAGAATATTTTATGCTGCTGCTTCTTTTAAAACATATGGAAATGACAGCTTCATGTTTCCATGGCCACCAACAACAAACCATGTATGCATGCTCTCTTTGTATTTTTTGTGCTCAAATATTTCAGTGTCTTACTCAGCACTAGATCTTCTTCTAGAAACAAACATCGGTTTCCTACTTGCATACCAACCCCAATTCACTTTCTTTTCCTTCCACTCTGTTTCTTTTGTGTATATTATTTTTCTATTTTATAAATCTGACAGCAGGAAGACTCTCTCCCACATTGAAAGAGATAATTTTTTAAAAAAAGTCCATTTGAAACTGGTTGGGATGAGATATCCATGGACTTCTTCAATATTCTTTAAAATCCTAATGGATTACATTTGCATATGGCTCTTTCTGTCATTGGAAATGGCCAAGTTAAGATTAATAGCTTTCAAAGGCCTGCAGGTTTCTGCTCATGGGTGTTTCACTTCCAATATGGCTGAGGAGCTGCAATTTTATCCATCATGGCATGGGGACAGGGTGGACAGGTTGTTTCCATAGCCACATGACTACAGAAATGCCGATGGATCTCAGATCATGGTGTTTTCTAGAGTTTGGGGAAAAACTTGATGGGCATTAAAGAAGAACACTCTAGAACACTCTAGAATTCAGATATCTGGGACTAATCTTGAGTACATTCTTAGTTGGACTGCACACCATAAATTTTCCATCCATCTGGCTGCAGCTACATTTTCAGCCAAGTACCCTGGCTATATGTATCATATGCTAACAGTTTCCTACCCCAGTAAGTGTTAATTTTTGATTAATCAAAAAATTAGGTGCTTGGGTATTGCCCTTGTACTCCCTAGCAAATAGAATCTGATCTCCTTTGGCAAGTGGTATTTTCCCATTAGATGGGACCCCTGCAGTTTATTTATCCATGCTTAGAACACCTCAGGCTTGAAGAGCATTCGTGTCTGCCAGATATAACATTCTACCATCAGCCTTACTTCAGGATAGATTTCAGAAAACCCTGTGTCAAGAAAGATACTGTCATGTCGGTTTGGGGTGCTCAAATTCCTGACACATATTCTTTTACACTGTACAATATATGAACAGATTAGGAGAATTTAATTCACCCCTCTCTTATAATTTCCAGGTTATTCATATAAGTGACTAGTCATGTACTGCTTGTTATATCAGAATCCTTATATAACAACACAAGTTGCAAACATTTTCCTGGCTGCAGTATGTAGAAGGCTGTTACTGGCTTGTTTAGTTCTCTGTACTTGTTGCTATATTTTGTGTGGGCCATGTGATCATAATAAACTTTATTGAATTTACTATGGAAGATTTTCATGGTGGCCATTCAGACCACAGTAGGTATAAATCAGAGATTCTCAACCATTTTAAGACGGGGGGCAGATCACACCCCCTCAGACTGTTGGTAGGCCAGACTGGTGTCTCCCCGCCCCCGCTGCCAACACTCCCCACCCCAACACTTCCCCCCATGCCACCAGTCCGGCCCGACAACATTTTTCCCTGTTCCGCCGCCACTGCTTCCCTGCTTACTGGCCTGCCATGGGTGAAGGAGGGGTCCTGCCTGTCCTTGCCCATGCTCGACCAGAGTAGCACCCAGGAAGGACGCAGGCAGCAATGGGTGTCTGCCACTTCCACTGCCACCACTGCTGTCCTTTTCTCCTCTGTCTGGCTTGGCATGTCCCTCTGCCACACCGTAGCAGGACGGATGTTGTAAGCCTCCTTACAACATCTGCCCTGCTATGGAGTGGCGTTAGGGACACGCCGAGCCAGGTGGAGGGGAAAAAGGTGGCAGTGGCATCAACAGCAGGAGCGAGGGCACAGGACAGATAAAATGGCATCACGGGTTGGATCCAGCCTGTGGGCCATAGGATGTGAACCCCTGGTATAAATGATATTAGGCACATTAACAAAATTTTGAAGCTGTCAAGTAATATTGGTGTGTCAAGTCTGTGCTCCTTGGTTTTCTCTGAATAGCTCAAGACCTGTCCCCAGGGAACTCCTCTCATACCTCCAATGAGATACACCTGCTATTCTGAAATCCAGTGTAGATGCAATTCAGTAGAAATCATAGTTGTCGGTGGCTGCTACTCGTACCTGAGTATACATTTTCCCTGGAAGTCATTTTCACAGTTGATGGATGTGTCTCTGGTGACTCAATAAACCGATCCTGGCATGAAACATGTGACCACACACATTACATTGAATAGATGGTGTAGGGCGTAGTTGAGTTTGACAAAGCCTCCATGCTTGTCGCTTAGCCTCTTCATGTCTACGACGTTCTCCTTTGAAGTGACTGGTAGCACCAGAAATGGTTTGGTGGCAAAATGGGTGATCTACAGCCACTGCCTCCCAGGTTTGTGGGTTTACACCTTCATGGCTTGCTTCAGCTCATCCCTATAACACTTCAAAGGAGCTCCATGAGGTCTTGTGCCGGAGCTAAGTTCCCTATAAAGAATTTGATGAGGAAATCTGGAGCCGTCCATATGACAAACATATCAAATCCATCTGATGGCCTATGAGAGAAGCTTCAATGCTATTTACATGTGCCTTCTCGAGAACTGTGATGTTGGTGATATAGTCATCCCACTTGATGTTCAAAATGGACCTTAGCTTCTGTTGGTGAAAGCGCTCAAGCTATTTGATGTCTTGGCGATAGAGGGTCCATGTTTCACAGCCATACTATAACGATGAGATAACAACAGCCTGAGAACCCTAGAGACTCAGCAGCTGAGACATTATAATGTAAACTATGTCGTGTAATAAATTTGCAAGACTTGGCTGCCCTCCTCCTCTTTTTGACCCATTTTCCAAATGCTGATGCAACATCCATGCCTTGATGTGAAAGGGAATATAAGCTTTACTGCACTTGCTATTAATCATAGAAACAAAATGAAAGACATTACTCTTCAGTATCTGTAGCAAAGTGAATAAGAGGCAGACATTTTGATTTCTCCTCCCTTAAACAACCTTCAGATTCATCAATTCCTATCGGGGACTGTGGAAAAGTTTGAAAGATGATATAATCACAGCCTAAAAACTCTTTTTCAGCTACAATCCATGTAGCATCAGGTTTTTTTTAAATAAAAAAATACTGAACCCAATTCAAGGAAAAGAAAAAAGCAATCACACAAGTACATTGTGTATTAGCAACTCCAATTAGTCTTTAAGGTGCCACAACATTTCCCTCCCCCCTCCCCAATTTTGTTAACTCTCTGATATCCATGAAGAGGCTAATCTTTTGTCTGTTACAAAGCTGCAGATCTGCTGCCAGTTATTCATTCTTCTCATCTAAGTGAACTCTGTCTGCTATTTACAACCCACCTACTATTCGTAAACAGTTTTAAAATATTAGACAATATTATATTCAAAAGGTAGGAACTAAAAGTGGGCATCGCATGAATCTTTTGTTTATTTAACTATCTGGCTTGTTTAATGTATTTCATTTAAATGTCTCATTTCTGTATTTAAGGTAGCTAACAATAAGGAAAAAAATTAAAAACAAAGTCTGGACAAACAGCAACATAAAACAATACAACCCCCGTCCAAGAACAAAATAACTTTGTTTAAAGCAAAACATTATGATTGAAACTACTGTATAATAAATAGACTCACTACCCAGCAAATGAGCATATTAAACCATCTTTTTTGTACTTGTACAGGAGCTAGAATTACCATGTAATAAAAACACTTTTCAACAACAACAATAAATGGTCTAAGAGATAGTATAGTTCAAGCAATTGCCATGTTTGAAAGTTTGGCAGGGGAAGGGCCAGATCCAGTTTGTGTTGCTGATGGATTTATGTGCCTGGCCACCTGTGTGGCTTTGGGCAAACTGGATGATCCCTGAGTATCACCTTAAAGAGGAATAGACAAATCATTTTACATCTGGAAAACACTGGGAGTTGGAATTGACTTGATCGTTACATTTATCACTTTATAAGAATTACAGCCAATGCAGTTGAACTCCTGTCAGCAAAGCAGCAGGCCTGACACAAGAAGGATGAGAAAGAGGAAGCCATCCAAGCCTCTCTAAGCAAATAGATGTAGTCTAGAAATATACCAACCCATTTCTCCCAACCTAGATGTTTATCTGTCAGAATTTATACAAGGTGGGCTTAGGAGTTCTGCACTACAGCAGTTAAATATTGTCCTATCAGTCCTAAGAAAGAGACAGATGTCAGAAATAGCCTTCCCTGACTGAAGGGCTTTATTTATTTATTTAGTATATTTTTATACCACTTTCCTCACCTATTGGTGATCCAAAGCAGTTTACAGACAAACAAAGATGGTAAATTACATAAAACTTGAAATACAATTAAACATTGTGGCTGAACATTCGAGGGAACGTAAGAGACGGCATCCAGGCTCACCTTCGGTGACGGAGCCTGGTACTCAACATCCTCTGCAACATCCTCTGGCATCTTAAGGCCCATGTCATGGGTAACAGCTGCTTCCACTCCCCTCCAACCGGCTGAGGGGAGGAGGTTAGGGGGCTCTGTGGCAGGGGCAAAGGTGGAAAATGTCCTCCTGCCACTGAGCAACAGTCGCTTCCACTCCCCTCCAACCGGCTGAGGGGAGGAGCTCAGGGGGCTCAGTGGCAGAGGACTTCATTCATCTTTTCTATTTCACACAAACTCACATTCATCACATTTGTCTTCCTCCTCCCTTCCTTCTGCTTGTATTGGATCTTTTAATAAAGGTAAAGGTTTCCCTTGCTTGAAAGCCAGTCGAATCTGACTCTAGGGTTCAGTGTTCATCTCTGTTTCAAAGCTGAAGAGGCAGTGCTGTCTGCTTTTGCAGACGTTTCTGTTGTCATGTGGCAGGCATGACGACTAGACACCGGAGCGCACGGAATGCTGTTTATCTTCCCACCCAAGTGGTCCCTATTCATATACTTGCAATTTCTTACTTTAGAACTGCTGGGTTGGCAGGAGCTGGGACAAAGACGGGCGTTCATTCCATTCTGCAGTACTCAGGAATCCAATTGCTGACCTCCCACCTTCTAGTCAGCATCTTAGCCACTTGAGCCACTGCAGTAGAAGCTCAGAAATAGGCACATATTTGCAAGAGTGGAATAAACAAAAAAGCTCTTTCTAAAGAAAATGTTGCGTGTGACTCGTCATTGCAGTGTAGCCAATGATGGGCAGAGAACACACTACAGCCTTCTGTGGGATTAGAAAACAGAAAGCAGCAATGAGAAGATTTTAAAAACAAACAGGACAAACCCAAGGCAATTTCTGTACACTACTGGGCAATGAAAATGCCTCTGCAGCATAGCACAACATTGTTTCATTTGCTTATTATTAATACATGGCATTATTGCTTCAGCCATACCCTACACTCAACCTCTGTTATTACTCTAGGCTCTGGGGAACCATCCAGGCACACATTAACACAAATTCTTGTTCTTTATAGTTTGAGAAACAACACTGAAAGGGACCACCTTTGCAATACTTAAGTGAGTCGAGAAGTTCAGCCCCGGCTGACTTTTCAGTTTTTCATTCGGTTCCTTGCAAATATCACCACTTTGCAACACATTTTAAGCCTGTGGCCTGTTACTACTGAAATAAAATATTCATTAGTGCTGTGCACAATTACGGAATTGAATGTTTAGTCTTCCCCCATATGGAGATAAATATTTAAGGCTGCATTTTGCACAGGGAATGAATGGCTAATAAATTTGTTTTATCGGAGTGCTATGCTGAATTAACACATCATTTGACAAAGACAACTGTTAGTATATATCTGAAAATGCAGTGCACCATTTTACAAAATGGAGGCTGTCCTTAAGCCCATGTATTTATTCTAAACAGGCTTCTGGAAGTCTTTGCAAAGCAAGTATTAAACATTTATTTTACTTTTAATAAATATATCCTGCTTGTCTTCCTACTATTCCCAAGTGGCATGTAACAATAAATATATATGAAAATCTACAATATGGCCAGTGTACTCATGTGGAGCTATAAGAACGAGGTCAGCCGTCTCTACTGTAGCACACATACTCTGGAATAGCCTCCGTCTGGATACCCATTTTTATCTCTTGGTGCACAGGGATTGACACCAGCCATGATGGACTGTTGTAAGGGCATTTTTGTTTCATGGGTATAGTCACCATCTGCAGTGATCTCGGGACACAAGTAAATAAAGTCTGTACTGTTTCCATTTCTTCTCCTTCTATTTGCCAGGGAGTGATGGGGCAGGATGCCATGATCGTGTTTTGTTTTTAACGTTGAGTTTCAAGCGAACTTTTATGCTCTCCTCTTTCAACCTCATCTAGAGGCTCTTTAGGTCTTCTTCATTTTCTGCTATTTGGGTGGTGTCATCTGCATATCTGAGGTTGTTCCTATTTTCCCCACAATCTTATTTCTGGCTTGTGATATATCCAGCCCTGCATATAAATTAAAAAATCAGGGCGACAATATACAGCCTTGTTGTACTCCATTGTCTATTGTAAACCAAACATTTGTTCCATATCCAGTCCAAACTGTTGTTTCTTGGCCCACATACAGGTTTCTCAGAAGACAGGTAAGGTGGTCTGGTGCTGCCATCTTTTTAAGGACTTCCCACAGTTTGTTGTTATCCACAGAGTCAAAGGCTGTAGCGTAATCATGAAGTAGAAATAGATTGGTTCTTCATGATGCAGTGAATGTTGGCAAATTGGTCTCCAGTTCTTCTGCCTCTTCGGAATCAGTTTGTACTTCTGGTAATTCTCAGCCCACAAACTGCTGAAGCTTACCTTTTTAGCATGTGAAATGTGTGCAATTGTATGATAGTTTGAACATTCTTTAACATTGCCCTTCTTTGGAAATGTTACATAAACTGACCTTTTCCAGTTCTTTAGCCACTGTTTCATTTTTCAAATTTGCTGGCATATTTTAGGGTTTTAAATAGCTTACTGGAATATCATTATCTCCATTAGCTTTGTTGTTAGTAATTCTTTCTAGGGACCTCTTGAATTCTCATATCAGGATGCCTGGCTCATGGTCAGCGATCACACCATCATGGTTGTCAGGGACATTAAGACCCTTCTTGTATAGTTCTTCTGCATATTCCTGCCACCTTTTCCTAATCTCTTCAACTTCAGTTAGGTCCCTACTACTTTTAATGCCATTTTTGCTTGAAATGTTTCCATGATTTCTCCAATTTTCTCCAACATATAGCATAACAAAGGACAAATGAAAGGCACAAAAGACTAGAAATAGCAAACCATCAAATGCTGGCAGAAAACAGGAAACAATTCAACATGAACTGAAAATATTTATCTATTCTAGATGGAGGCTATTCCAGAGCATCCATTCTCCAGTAGAGAAAACTAGCCTCTTTATTGTTCCATAAGTATCTCCAAGATGTGAAATAGGCAGGAGGGTCTGTAATCCTGTTCATATATTCACAAAATGTTAATGTGAGCATATGAAAAGGGAGAGATGCAAAGCCCTATTACACTTCATATTAATTCTCTTTGCTCAGAGAATCTTGTATTACATAAGAAGCTTCTCCATGTAACTGCAGACCCTTTTAAAAAACCACCCAAAGCAGTTCCTTTCTTCTTCAGGCTCTTTCTTCATGTGAAGGGACAGTTATATATGTGTGGGTAGGTGGGTTGCAAGACTAGAACCCTCTCCTCATATGTTCAGATGAAACTTTTTCTAACTGCATGAACAGGATTCCTGAGAATGATCACAGGGTTCTATTAGATCAGTACAGGAGGTAGGAGGTCCTCAGGTACTTTAATCTCAAGCTAAAAGCAAACAGAAAATTCCTAAACCTGGCCCAGTTGTTAACTGGGAGCCATTACACATCTCTCAACAAAGTATTAGCAACTATGCATGCCACTTAAGTTACCCCGGCTATCTGTGTCTAGCAGCATGTGTAGCTAGTATACAGCTGGTGCTGGTAAAAGGTACTTCTTATTACTGAAGACCATTTAAAACTCAAATGACAACTCTTCCAATGACTGCTCCTAGTGTTTCATATAGATTGGGGGCAAAAGAGAACTCAACATTTATGGATCTATGGCAGCTAATTTTTAAATTGCAATGGCTATTTGCTTAAGTCAGGGCAAAACTGTTACATATAAACAAACTATTATAAGATTAGCCTAAAAGAGAAAATGACAGAACATTATTTCTGATCATTCATGTGTATTGTTAATAAGCTACATGCTGTACAGTAATACATCCCTTTCCATGGCTTTGAATGACAGACCCATGCTTTCTTTACACCAAGTCCTCAACTTTAAACAACTACCAACATATAATATGACATAAAACATGCCTATAAAGAAAGACAGAAGCCCCTGCTATAAACTTGGATGCCAGCTTTTTCACCACAGCCATTCTGCTTCTGGCAGCATCATTATGAGTTCCAATGACAGCACCCACACCATGAGGAACTCATTTATTTGTTCATTTTCTAATGTGATATATGCCATTATGTGCCAGATTTGACATAAGAATGGAACGGAAGCCGATATCTGGATATTTCAGCTTCTCAGGACCACCTTCCTGTCATTGGAACTCATGGTTATTTCCTTTGAAGTTTTGTGTACACCCCAGAATGTGTTGCCTTTGACAAAACTCTCGCCTTAATATATAATCAGTTTCTGCCTGCAAAAAAGAGACTTTGCATCCTTACTTCAAAGACAGTGGTCTTACCAGAATTCACCAGCCAATAAAACAACTATTCTATAAGTTGCCATGATGCTCATGTAATTAACAACACTCTAAAAGTTCCTTACCTCTGTTAATGTCATTAGGCAAGATCCAGTGGTATATGAGTATTGTATATATTTGCCAGAAATAAGGCAATACCTTTATTAGTCCACTAAAAAAATCATAATTCAAGATCATTTCTTCAGGAATGCATCATTTTTTCATGGATAGTGCATCTTGAATCATGTAAGCTTGTGCAGTGTGTTTTTTTAGTGGTCTAATTAAATGTATTCCTGCCAACCTAGCAGTACGAAAGCAAGAAATTGCAAGTTGATAAATAGGGACCTCTTTGGTGGGAAGGTAACAGCGTTCCGTGCACTCCGGTGTCTAGTCATGCCTGCCACATGGCCACGGAAACATCTGCAGAAGCAGACAGCTCTTTGGCTTTGAAACAGAGATGAGCACTGCACCCTAGTCGGATATGACTGGCTTTCGAGCAAGGGAAACCTTTAATTAAATGTATAGCCTTGCCCTGTATTTGTATTATGTAAGGACCATATGGCTCCCTTTGCTTATTTTTATGGATATACATGGATAACCAATTCCATTGGAACTGAGATTTTCCCCCTCACCTACTCCTTCTACAACCTTTTATAATTTCTTCCTACAAAACAACAACACACACAATAAACTAGCTGTAGGAGACTTCTCTTCCAGATTAGGATATAAGGCGTATGGGAGGCTTTAATCCAGCAGCTATCCTCTTTTAAAAAATAAAAAAAATCAACAAATTTTGGTTTGGGAGGGGGGAGGAGACTATTTTTCTTTCTGCAGCTCTCACAACATATTATTGAAACAGGGACATGTGAATGCAATCATCACAATCACTAATTGTAGCATAGAATGAACATGACATTAAAACCAGAAAGATCTTGATCATTCATTAAGGACAGTAACGTGTTTTAGAATAACAGATTCTCTTGTATTTCAACAAGGCTTTTCTCCTTGCAGAATTTTAAATACCAGGACCTTGAGTTCTGCACTGAGAAAAATGTGTGTGTGTGTGGGGGGGGGGTGGGTGGGAGGAAATAGGATAGGCTCTAATCATAAGAAGACAAGAGTTTACTGAGGAAATAGCATCTATGAATAATGCAATAAAAATGTCCCCTAGAGAAAAAGAGTCCTTAGAAAATGATTGCAGCAGATCTAATGGCTGAGACGGTCCATTACAGGTGTTACAAAAGACATCTGCTTTCATTTATGTACCAATCTGATGACAGCCTGGAGCTACAAATTGTCTGACAATCAAAGTTCTGATCAGCAGCAACCTGTAGCAAATAGTAGGACTAGATGTGCTGCTTATAATGTCACAAAACAGAAAGTGTCTTGCAGTAGAGGAGAATGAACCTGGTTGCAGTTCCCCCTGTGGCTTAGAGGTTAAGACGCTGAGCTGGAGACTGGAAAGTCGGGTTTCAATACTCGAGAGCTGCACTTGGGGATATGAAAGGAGTCTCATTCAGGCATCCCCTAAAAACCTTTCAACCCAGAGTAATCTCTGACACGAAATTGTTATTAACCTGGCTTATCCCATTGAGAGTTTATTTCAGATATTAAAATATTGCTTGGTTTACAAAGAAGCTTTATTTTAGTAGTAAGGAAGGCATTACTAGTTCTGAAGAAATGATCTGCACATAACTATAATTTCCTTTGTTTCTGAGGAACTGAAATCAGATGGGTGAGGCAAACCCTTCACATACTGGCTGACAATATAATCAGTGGCCACATCATCTTATTCCTGAAGAAAAAATGAGATGGGAATTTTCTGCATTATACTTCTGCCATAAACTGGACTTTATTGTCCCATTCTCCATCTGCACAGGGAAGTAGCAGAGAAACTAAATTTTCTCAGTCATGATTCTTAAGGAACTCCTAGTCTTGCCACTTGATCAGACTACAAATATTCTTAGCACTAGAAGAAAGATCTCCCAAAGTGCTGAAAGAAGTTGGAGCATGTAGGATGCGGCAGTTTGCTTTGATGTAGGGTAGGTTGTCTGTAAACATGGGCTTTATTTGCAAATATGATTGGCCAGGCAACAAAGTTCTGCTTAATCATGTCACTGGAACATTAATGTACTCCCAGCATATGACAACACACTGTCTGTATTGCATCATTCAATTCTGAGAAAGTGTTGCTTTGCTTCCTCCAATTCCTCAACCCTGGACAAGGCAGCAAAATGAAACATTCTCAACCAGGCACTTTCCAAGAAAGCTAATGCAAAGATGGGAAAAATCACTCTCCCCTGTTTTCACTTGGTAGACATTGCAGATCATTAGGACTGTTACCTGAGACCTAGCAGGAACACACCTCTGCTGTGGGGAATGAGAAGGGGAGGTATGTGAGGATTAGAATTGGTGGCTTCATTTTGGCAATCCAAAGTTTGATCGGGACATAATAATAATTTCATGTCAGAGATTACTCTGGGTTGAAAGGATTTTTAGGGGATGCCCAAATTAGGCTCCTTTCATGTCTCCAAGTGCAGCTCTCGGGTATCAAAACCCGACTTTCCAGTCTCCAGCTCAGCATATTAACTACTAAGCCACCAGGGGAGCTGTTGATCAGAACATAAAAAGAAGACTCAGCAATCAGACTAAAACTATTTAGGATTCTGATAGTTCTTAACAAAACTGGATGAGTGCATAAGAAGGAGTGGCCCCTGTCATGATCTTGAGTATCCACAGCAACCTTTTCTGAAGCTACTAGAGCTTTTTCATGCACTCACATTCTTTTGGGATGAGTTCTTCATAGCTGCAGTCTCACAAGGGAGATAACTGACAGCTACTGTACCTGCAGTACCACGAGGGTACTGAGTGACACCTAAACCAGCTGACTACACCACGAGGGAGATGACATCTCCTCTCATGTCAATGAAACCCCAGTGGCACGAACACCTGCAGATTGGGACTTTCCAGTGAGATCATAAGAATGCAAAGGTAGGAGGGAAATCTGCCCCTTTTTGTGTATATAAGCAGCTTTCCATCAGTTCTTTGGTCCTCTTGGGTAGAAGGCAGGATTCCTGTCTCCCTAGGCTGGACTCAAACTTCCCATCGGTGCAAGGCACGTACCCGAGATGTGCCCCTCTGATCAAAGAGAACCCTATTAACTTTATATTGCTATGTATTTTGTCTTTGTCTCTGTTCTTTTTCAGATGCTACTGGAAAATAAAATTCTTTGTGAGTAATACCAACAGAGTGGATGTCAGTTTATCAGGCTATATCAAAGTACCTTGCTCTATGCCACCACATGCAACCAAAATACTAAATCGCCGAATACTCCCTGTAAGCGAAAGGTGGAGTTCTTTGAAGCTGATTGTGGCACGGTACGGTGAGGTGACATTAGGCTGCACTGGGAGTGTGCAGATAAAGGGAATTATTGCAGCCTAAAAGATCGGTACATGTCTCCTGTAATCCAGCGCCCAGTCGAGCATTCAAGACAGCCCCTACATCTACTCTGATCTTTCTGTGATTCTTCTGCAAGCTTGATGAGAGGAGAGGTCAATGGAGAGCCTGCAGAAGAGGAAATCCTGCCTGTTGACTGAATTATCTATGAGACCTGAAGGTGGCCTCCTCATTCCCAAACAATTTTGGACAGAAGGAACTGGTCTGTCTTCTTATTTTTCTGCAAAGAAACTACAACTGATTGGTTTAGGAAAGGACAGCATATTTAAGAAATGTTAATAAAATTGCCACAAAGTCTACTATAGCTATCACTTGGAATTTCATAAGCAATCAGTGACTATATCAAATTTCTTTCACTTAGCTGGAAGGCTTTTGCTCCATTAAAACCTCTCCAATGCATGGGGAAAGAAGGGGCAGTGGAATTCTGTAACAGTCGGGAGGTGGTGCTGGAACCTAAAGAACATAAGGGAATTCTCATCCTCTTCTGTTTTCCCCCCAGCGCAACTGTTCTAAATGGAAATACTCTCAAGGATTCTCTGGAAAGGAGTGTTAAAAAAACCTAGATCCTACTCCTAAAAATTTAATTAGAACTACAGTAATCATAGCTTCATGTGATCAAATTTTGCTTCCCTCACACTACACAACTTGATAACAATTTTATTATCAAACTAGTTTTTTTGCCCGGCCCTGCTGGGCAGGTTTTTGTGTGTGTGTTGTTCTGTGGGGTATTTTTGGGGAGTACAAACCACACTCAACACAAATAGACATACAACACACACACACACACACACACACACACACACACACACACACACACACAACACAACCACACACACAACCACACACACAATACATGAACACACAATTTTTTTACCACTTGCACCACCTGCCCCGCCTCCTCCGGGCTAGTGCCCTTCAGCCTGATTGGCTGAGGGATGGCACGGCGCAGAGGACGCTGGGCATTCTAAATTTTTTTGGTTCACCTTTGTGGGGCGGTTGCCCCACTCGCGGCTGGCAGACCTTTGCGGAGATTCTCCAAGGGTGTTAAGGTAAGAATAGCCGGCTCGGTTTGGGATGGTTGGACTGGGTGTGGCTGTGTATGCCGGACACGCACGATTCATCCACCTTCTTATAGGTAAAGATATAATCAGCATTATTTTCTCAATTCTTCAGAAAACACTCTTTTCTATTTCATAACAACTGACATTGCTTTTGCAATGTCCCATGAGATTACTGCAGACATCATAGCCAAAATACTATTGGGGGAAATGTGCACAACAGTAATTGGGCAAGCAATTTGCACACTTTTACCACAATCCGACAGCATGACCATTCAACACAATGGGGACTGTGCCGGAGAAAACAAATTGCTTGCATGATTACTATTGCATCTGTCTTTTCAGTAGGATTCCAGTTTTAAATCTCTTGTTTTCAAATACTGGACTGTATATAGCATATCCATCCTGATTATGAAAGGGGAAAAAGTCCTCTTCCAGATTTGTACTTAAAACGGTGAACACATTATTTTATTTTTACAAATCATTAATATCAAAGATATGCATACATAGTGGCTGAAATCATATTGTGAAGCTTTGAATACAAATTGTCATAAATTGAGGTCCCCGTAGATATTATCTGTTTCATACTTAGATGTGCACCCCAGCATAGAACACTTGTGGTCTACAGAGAATTCTAAAACTATGACAATTTTAACCGTTACAGCAAAAGAATTGAGATATTTATCTATAGGTGAATATGGGAAATCAATGTTTAAACATATGGTAAGAAGAAACCCAGTATTACTGCTGTGCACCTTGACATTACTAGACATTGGGAAACATTAGAAAGTTTGTGCATAAAGTTGCTATATGTTAGTTGGTGTTGCATTTTTGTGTATAAAATTGACTAGGCAGGGTCTAGTTCCTTTTTGTATCAGAAAACTAACATATTAAACTAGGACAGCAAAAAGGGTAGCATAAAAGAAAGAGGTTTACTTCTGTGTGGCATCTATTCATTTGTGAACAGAGGTTCACCAACCTTTGTTGCCACATAATATGGTCCATCCGTATCTTATTCATTTTTTCTGGATGACTGATTTCTGTCCCCCCCCCCCAACATACACACACATTAGATTTTTTTAACCTGCATGTTGTATCTTTATTCAAGTGAAACCTTCCTTCTGTGTAATCTAGATGTGGATTATATATATTTTCTCTTCCCTCCTCTTCTTTGGTATATAATGTTATTAATTAAATTACTTTTTAAAATGTGCATTAGCTTGGCAGCAGCTCAGATTTTCTAATATACTTGCATGGAAACTTTCACATATTTGAACCATAACTTGGAAAAAAAATACTTTTGTAAATGACAACTTCCAGGACCTCCTAGCTGTCACAGTACCAGTGGGAGATTCTGAGAATTGCCACCAGAAATATAATTTTTTCCTGCTGTGACTTCAACTTGTTTCATCACTTTTGCATTCAAATTACTTATGTGCAGCGAAAAGGAAAATCCCAATCTCTCTTTGTATGAATTTTTGGAAGACCAGTCATGGATGCCTCTCTGTGTAAAGTGGTCCCTATGGACTTTGATCTCAAGAGCCAGGACCAAGGTACAAAATCGATTACAAGAATCTACTCATGCACATTAAAATAGCATTCATCACAAGCTGGTTGTTATCCATTCCTGTGAAAGGCCTCTTGAGACAGTACAGTAAAAAGCTTTAAAATTCTTTTCATGTTCTCTCAGGGGAAATTATTATTTTTCAGAAGATATTGAAGCTTTTGCTGTGTTTGAAAAATGATGCTTTCTATAATGGATATTGATATGAAATCTGTCTGTCTATTCACTGCAGTTTGCTGTAGTTCCTTGCCTACAACACGTGCCTGTACTGTGATTAGCACCTATTGTTATTATAGCACTAGGAGCAATGCCTATGGTTATAAATAGGTTTGCCTCAACTTCATTTAGTCCATTTTCATACTGTCATATATCTATATATCTATATATATATCTGTATATCTATATATCTACACACACACACACACACACACACACACACACACACACACACACACACACACACACACACACACACACACACACACAGAGTAAATGCTGAAATCCTGTTTGAAGTGGTTTAATGTTATTCCTGTGGAAGTGTGCCAGGCCTTACACCATTACATAAACAATCGTAGTTCACATCCCAGTTGCACGATGGCTTGCACAGTTCATGTTGAGACTGTTGTGCAACATTCCTGTGCAAGTGCCTCTTGGGTTTTCTATGTTTGTTCTCTCTAACACTTCTGAAGTCCATGTGACTCATGCATAGCTGCACAACAGGATTTCAGAGAGTAATACCCAAATAAAGTGACTTCCAGAGGGCAGCCATCTTAGCCTACAGTCTATTACACTAAAACCAATAAAGCGTATTATAGAACTTTCAAGGAAAATCCTTTATTCCTTCTCACACAGTGAGCTCTAAACAACTAGTTGTGTTTTTTCAGAGCCTGCATGAGGAGATATCTAACATCTTCTTACATGCTTATATAATGGTAGTTTCCTGTCTCTATTTTTCTAAAATCTGATAAGCTTGATTCACACAGAAGGGGCAATTAATCAATTAGCCCTTTAAATTTCATCCAATTGCACCAAGAAATACAGTATATATATTTTAACACACAGGTATTTCTTTTAAAAACCTAAACAAAATCTGCACCCATTTGACTGAAATGTGGCAGATATAACCCTTTCCTAGAGGATCAGTACTTTTGAAAATTTCATTCAGTTTTGGCCATCAAAGGTACAACTATCTGCTGATTTGCAGTAATTTTCCATAAGAAACATGGCCATTCAGATTTCCCAGTCTAAATTCAGATTCTGAGCATACTTGTCAAGTTTTGGATTTGGAAATAAGGGAAATTTCCCAGCAAATACAGGATACTTGACAGCTATGCTTATCCTGTGCTGCCCTCCAATGGTGGCAATAGGGCATTGTAGTCTAATTAATAAGGGATGACGGCAGGAAAGAGGGTAAAATAAGGGGTTTTCCTGGCCAATAAGGGATACTTGACAGCTATTCTTCTGAGTCTAGTTAAATCAGGCAACCCTGACATGGCCTGCACTAAATGGTGCTGTTTTCTGAAGCACCAATTAAGATCCAAATTGATCTGTGTGGTTGTGCACATCTGCATAAAATACCTGTGAGAAATACTCTGTTGACGTTTAATTCACTTTTGCTTTTTCATTAACATTCTGGATTGATAGGTTTGTGATTGGCTGCTTGTTTTCAAGGAAGCAAAAAAATATTATTCAATGTGTTAACAGATTTTAGGCTTATGTTTGATTAATTGATTTCTGAAAAATTCCTAGTAAATTAATTGTGTGAATTTCAGTTAAGTAATTGAAGTCATCAGAACACACCTTTGATATATCAATGAAATCTAATAATTAAAAATTTTGTGTCAGAAATTATTCTGGGTTGAAAGGATTTTTTGCTGGAGAAACTCTGCTCAGTAGATGCCTGAATGAGGCTCGTTTCATGTCCCCAAGATCCTTTACCTTGATGAGAATTGAAATTTGTGCAGACTGTTAGATATTGTAACGTTAGCCAAATTTGGAATTGTGATTGTGTTAGAACATATGTATTTGCGTTCATCTGTTTTCATGTACACATGTGTGCTTACACACAGAGGAATGTAACTTAAGAAGCCTAATTTTGAGATTCTGAAACAATACTTTATTCAGTTCTCATGATTCAAGTCATCTTTCTGATTTATTCATTTCCACAGAATTAATACCATATGAATATTTTCTCTAAATCTTTATACCACCAATTCTAATCCTCACATACCTCCACAAACTGCCTTCCCGTTATTCCTTTTTAAACTCCAGCTTTCTCATTTTCTGTGTGTCATTATTATTCCCTTTATACATTATCATACATATACCTTTAACTATCACTATTGACCCATTGTTCACGTCCTCCCCTCTACACATTCAGTAACACTATTTTTGGTTCAATGTCACCTGAAAAACTGATAAATAAATACTGTGTATTTGCTGTTAATAAGATGGCAACTGCCCATTTTTCCAGTACAGATGTAGTCTGGGACCTAGGTCATACCCAATTTTTCATTGGGTGCTTCCAGATTGGGAATGTCTGGCTCAGTGGTGGGTTCCAAAAAAATTTACTACCACACTGTGGGGTGGTATGGTGGCCATGGCCATGGGAAAAGCCCTGCATTGCACCCGAATTAGGAATACAGTGGAACCTCATACAACAATCACCCTGTATAGCAATTGAATCGTATAACAATTAGGTTTTTTGGGGGGTGGGTGGTGGGTGGGGGAAAATGGTGTCCTACATAACAATTTTTCCTATGGAAAAAAATCGTACAACAATTTTTCAATGGGAAAACCCACTTAGCTAAAAAAAACATTGTATGATGCATCCCATAGGAGAAATCGCTATATGATGTATGTATCGTATAGCATTGCAGGCGCACCCCCCAATAAAGGACTCAGACACTGATGAAAGTGGATAACGGCATTGGGCCACATTTATTGATTCATGCCCTAGTCCGAATTATAAATTTCTATTGGTAATCGACCAATCATAATTCTTAAGGCAAGCAGGCCGAAGTAACACTGGTAAGGTACCACCCAAAATTGCCAACGGCAATTGTTACAATGTATCTATTTGTATCAATTTGTTTGTTGACAACAAACAAATTGTTGACCGTAGTCAATATCTAACTAATGACCCCACCCTCTGACGCGTATCCGTAAAATCACGGGGTGATGCATGCTGTCTAGCTGTAGCCATCACCCCATCGCCTAGTTCGTCGTTGACCGGACAATGTTTAACCAACTTATGCCTGTCTAGTGTTGTCCAGTCAATTGCGAACCTGCCGGATACCTGTGGGTCATAAATGTTTACCTTACCAGTGCTACCCGCCACACGGAGGGGCTTCAAAGAAGGCTCGACGCCCCCCCCAGACCGTCCGCTCGGTCAACAGGCCTGCTCGCCAGTCCAATGACCAGAGGTCCATACCTCCCTGCGACAGATGGGCCCCATCCCCTGAATAAAGCTCGTAATTTTGCAGACTGATGGCGGGGAGGCTAATGACGCGTCCCTCGCCCTTGTCGAAAAGGAACCGGGCAATAGCCCCGTTCACGGAGCGTCGGCTCAGTCAAGAACCACGAGGCCGAACGCTCCCCTGTAAGCGTACCGCGGTATCGTGTCCGACCAATTGAGGGTTGTGGCAGGCCACACATAATGTGAGTAGGGCAGGTCACTGCAAATCGCAAGGTTCCGCGATAGGCCAGTGACCTGTCCCCAAGCCATCGCCCCCAAGGTACATAACCAGGACATCAGGCGAGTCAGCATCCCTGATGTAGAAAAGGAATGGCAACAGTTCCCGCCATAACATGCCGCGTTTACCATGTCACCTGAGACGTGCGGATGCACCCAGTCCCAGTCGGGGTCCCCACTCTGTCGCCACAGCGTAACGCGCTGCCCTGTGCAGCGTAACACGCTGCCCCGTGCAGCGTAATGCGCTGCCCTGTGCACGTGGCTATGGCCCACCAGCCATACTGTCACCGGTGTAATACGACACCCAGGGTCTGTCAAGGAAAAAAGTGGGGGGGGGGGGGATAAACAGTGCAGTGACTAAACTGGTACTCACGGTTGAAGAGGGCGAACACAAAACTGAAAACATTGTGATCCCCACCCTCCCATGTGGCGTATGTCAGCCCCGGAGTACCCAAAAACAGCTGCAGTAGAAGCCACCCCTATCCTGAACGAATGGGTGCCGCAACGAGCCCCAGAGAGGCCAACACTGTCTAGTGCCTTCCCGGCACCCTCCAAAATTGAAATTTAGTAAGGGAAGACCCACCTTGGTGACAGCAAAACGGGCCATGGTGCGTGCCACGCAGTGCAAGAAACTCCTGTAGGGCACCAACCGGACAGATGTCTGCCAAAGAACACCGTAGCAGTCTTACTCCACTGCCTACGCCATGCTGATCTGATTTAGAGGAGCGTATCCTCAACTGAGCCCAGTCTTTGGCAACGGAGACATCCTCGAGTTCCAGTGCCCTACGACTTGCATCCGCCTTAGACAGCATCACAAGCTCGCTGATGCGGAGCGCTCCAAAAAAGGCCACCGTTGTAGCCGCATGAGATAGGGCTGCCTCGTACTTATCAAAACAGAGGCCATGCCAGCCCCAGGCCAATTGGGTAAGAACCCCTGGGGAAATCGGGTGGCGGTCGTCCGGGCAACGCCCACGCTCCCGCACCCACCCCTCCAAAACATGTCTCACACGGAAGTCAGCGGTACTATCCACATGACCGCCCACCTTGGCCATAAAAGCCAATGCTGACAGCCTAGATGCTATGGTGCGAGGTGCAAGGCCCTGGGCATGCAGGTAAACCATGAACCGAAGTACATGGGTCACTGGGATCGGCCAGGTTTCTGGCAGCCGGAATTGGGTACAGAAATCTCTGGAAGAATTGAATGCGTGGTGATACGCCTTACGTGTGCGTGGCGCCAGTGACAAGCCAATCGCCCGGTTCACCTCTCCTTGCCAATGGTCCATATCTCGTCCGGGAGTGGCGAGGGAAATTCCTCCGCATCCGGGGCCAAGGCACGGAACCGGGAGATCTGCAGGTGGGACAAAGCGTCAGCGATATCATTATTGACCCCCGGGACATGCCTAGCCCTGAAGAGGACATTGAGGCGCAGGCTGCGCAACACAAACTGGCGCACTAGGTCCATGACCCTGGGCGATTTGGAAGTCTGTGAGTTGACAATGTGCACAACAGCCGCATTGTCACACCAGAAATGGACAACCGAGTTGGCCCACTCCTCGCCCCATAGCATCAAAGCCCCCAGGATAGGGAAAAATTCCAGATACGTGAGATCGCGCAGGCGACCCGTGCCTGCCCAGGCTGGTGGCCACCCACCATAGGCCCACTTCCCATTGAAGTACATCCCATAACCCAGGGATCCCGAAGCATCGGACTGTATCTGAAAGCGAGGGGAAGCCAGGAGGTCAGACCTCCAAAATGATACTCCATTGAACTCCCTCAGGAACTGGAGCCAGATAAGCATATCTGCCCTGATACCCCGAGTGAGTCTAACCCTATGGTGGGGCCTGGATAAGCCAGTCATGGCATTGCACAAGCGCCGAGCAAATGCCCTGCCCGGTGCGACGACCCTGCAAGCGAAATTGAGGTGACCATGTAGCACCTGCAGTTCCCTCAGTGATGCCTTGCATTTAGCAAGCAAGTCCGAGATAAGGGCCACTATCCTTGACACCTTATCCCCCGGTAACCTAGAAGCCTGCGCTACCGTGTCAATCTCCACCCCCAGGAATACTAGCTTAGTAGATGGGCCCTCTGTCTTTTCGGGCGCTAAAGGGACACCAAGTTCCTCCATTAGCGTCTGAAATGTGTTGAGGAGACGTGTACACGTGTCCCAGCCCCGTTCACCCCCAAATAAAAAATCATCCAGGTAATGGGCTACAGACCGGGACCCTGACCTGCGGACGAAAGCCCACTGTAGGAATGTACTGAAACGCTTGAAGGCCAAGCATGATATGGAACAGCCAAAAGGCATGGCCTTATCAAAGTAATATTCACCCCGGAACTTAAAACCCAGCAACTCAAAGTCGCCCGGGTGCACAGGCAGGAGGCGAAACGCCGACTTGATGTCGCACTTAGCCAATAGCGCACCCGGGCCACATGAGCGCACCATGCGCAGGGCTTGGTCAAAAGATGTATACCTGACTGAGCAAAGGTCATCAGGGATAGCATCATTGACCGATCGGCCGGCTGGGTAGGACAAGTGATGAATCAGGCGAAACTCGCCCGGTGACTTTTTGGGCACTAAGCCCAAGGGTGATACCTTAAGATTGGGGAACGGGGGTGTTGGGAAAGGGCCAGCGACCCTGCCCGCATCGACCTCCTTAGTAATGCTGGCAGCAGCCACCTCCTCCCTCCCCCTTAGGGACAAAAGGTTGGGGGCATCCTGGGGGGACCTATCACCCACGAAAGGAATACGGAACCCCCGTCTAAAACCCTGAAGTAGGTAAACCGCATCCTCCTCCCTCGGGTACAATGCGAGCCAACGCTCCAACATGTCCACATTAATTGGGGAGGGGGCCTTTCGGTGAACCAGCTCCCTCCGCGGCAGTTTTGCCGGCCCCCTGTCCGCCCCTTCCTCTGCCCCGCATCCCTCCAGGCCTGGGACAGGCGGAGGCCACATGGGGGCCAGCGCAGGGGGGACACTCATGTCTGTACTTGCAATTCTTCCTATTGCAGGAACCATTGGACGAGAAAGTCCAGCACAGCAGGCGGGCTGGAACCCCCTGCCCCGCCACCTGGCGGGGAGCCTGCGCTGGGGCCGCTCGCTGGACCGCATGTCCACAATGGTATCTTTCCCCGGGCGCAGGGCGCGTGGGAGTCATGTACAGAAGCCACAGCCTCTGGCAGGGCTCATCCCACCTTATCTCAGGGTGCAGGGGAATCCGCATACGGAATTCCTCGTCATAAGCCAACCACGACGGGCCCGGGAAGTCAACCATCGCCCGGTAAATGTTGTCCAAATACTGGACCATCGGAATTGCCAAATCCGGCCGGGCCCTGAGGTAGACCGCCATGTATATGAGGTAGGCCGGCAACCAGTTGGCCCACGTACGTGGTGGCTTGCGACGACGCGCCTGCTCCTTATCCTTCTCATCTTGCCCCTCCCTCTCCTCCTTGGTGGGCTCTCTGTTAAGGAGGGAGAAGATGTCCACATACTCCCCCCACCAGATCTTCTCTTTGGCGGTCTGGGCCAAATGGTCCCCCAGTGGCAAGGAATACCCTGCTGTCGGCAAAGCCGACACAGGCACGGTGGAAACTGCGGGCATCTGTAAAGGAGCCTGGACTAACCCGGTCACCCCTAGAAGATTCCCGACTGGGTAAGAAGCACCCCCCATCACGGGGCCCTGGGTGATGGTTGAAGTCCCCGGGTGGGGTGTCGGCGACTGGACCGCCGCCCACCCGTGCGAGACCAAGGCCATTGGAAAGCCTCCCCCCCCCCAACGTGGCCATGTGTGTAGGTGCACTAGTTTGGACCGCATACTCACATGCTGCACCCCCATGGGCCGCCCCCACCGGGGGTTCCGGCCCACTGGGGGCGTCGGAGCTCACGACCGCCATAGAGCTCGTCGACGGGGCTTGACCAGCACCGGCCTGTTGATTGGGGAGCTGCGAGGCAGTGGCCGAAGCCGGGCCCCGCGCCTCAGGCAGCTAAACCCGTCTTGCCGCCTGCTGCTGCCCACCAGACGATGGATCGACCTGCACCCCAAAAGGGGCCCCAGGGTGACTAACCCGGGCCAGGGATGCCTCAAGGGCCGCAACGCAGGCCAGGAGGGCCTCCACGCTGACATAGCCACCTAAACCAAGGGGGGCAAAGGGCCAGCCGGCCCACTAACTACAGGCGTCAGTACAGGTCCCTGTACCCCGGGGCCTGAATAGGGCCACGATCCTAGGCCCAGGCCCGGTAGGGCCGGGGAAGTACCCTGCCATGGAAGGGGGCCACACCACCCCCCAAGGCTGGAAGCCCCCGCAGTAAGCTGCACCCCAACGGAGGAAGGCCCAGCGGAATGGGCCACGCTAGGAGCGGCGGCCACCGCTTGCGGGCCGGGGGCCGCGGCCCCTACTGGGCCCGCACGCGGACCCCCAGCCTCCGGCCAAGGGGGAATTAACCCCATCCCACCGGTCCCGGTGGGCTCGGGCATAGGAGGCTGCTGGGGAGGCGCAGCCGCGGTCCTCCGACCCGGATTGCGCCTCCGCGCAGAACGAGCCGCGTTCGCAGTCGCCTTCTTCTTTGAGGGCATTGCAGCTAGCCGATGGGAAGCCGAAAAGGAGAAAATCAGCAGCCAAGAGGCTTCCCGGTAAGGGTAAAAGCGACGGAGGTAAGAGGGAAAAACTTCTCCGCTCCGTCGCTTCGCAAAATGGCAGCTCGGCTGCCTCATGGCCGCCCCTTATATAAGGGTGCTGGCCACGCCCCCTAACTACCCGGATGCCTTCGTCCGATGGGGGCCCCCGCAAAGGGCGCGGCGGCCATTTTGGCGCCGCGCTCGCAATTGTTTCATATATTAACGAGCCCCATGGAATAAATTAAAATCATTGTATAAGGTACCACTGTACTTTATTTCAAAACTTGGATGGGCAGGGCCATCCAGAATTTCTGCTACTGGTTCTGGCATACTGGTGTGAACCTGCTGATGCCCACTACTGGTCTGGCTCCACCTCCATGTGTTGTTTTGATGAGTAAATTTGCCAAGACAGCCTAACCAAGATGACAAATGTGTGTATATCAGCAGTTGAACAGGGATTAGAAGCTAAAATTCTTCTGGTCTTCCCCTCAGTGGTCAAATGAAATATGGTAGTCCTGTGAAGAGGCAAGCATTTCCCTTGGCACCTTCCTACAAACATGGATTTATTGCAAGATAATTTGCCATAAGGGATTGTCCGATGTTAAAGTATTGCATAGTAGACTTGTGCTGCTCCTGAAAATGGTATTGAGTAATCTATGTGAAGCCCAGCATTTCCTAAAAAGTGAGAAAAGTTTGTTTCCTGGAGTCAAAGCCATATACAGTAGTACAAAAAAATTAATAAAACAAGTGGTAGCAGGGGAAAGGTAGATGAGAAACTATGCAGTTAAAGAGTACATGCCACACTGCATAAAGAGAGCTTTTTTAGTGTGTGTGTGTGTGTGTGAGAGAGAGAGAGTGAGTGAGTGAGTGAATGAATGAATGAATGAATTCAGTTGTATTGTATGCCTATTTGACAACGAAAGACAGGCACGAATATAAGATGAACTTTTTACCAAAGAAGAAAACAGAAGATGACTATTTGGAATTACTTTGCTGAGTAGTGAGGGAAACCCCTGAAATCTATCATGGGTTTAAATTCTAAAAGAGATTCTCCCCTATCTAGGATGGCACCCAAAGGTGTAGTTGGATGCTCAGATAGGAAATATAGAGTTATTGCTTTTCTTTTAAAGTTTTTAAGAAAACATAAACTCAGTTCTGATAACCAGTTGGTGATGGATTGGACTGGGTGATGGATTGGACTGGGTGATTGAGTGGACTGGGTGATGGATTGGACTGGACACAGATAGGTATGTAAGCAGACAGACAGACAATCTTGCTTCTACTTTATGTTAAATGCTGCTCTCAGTTTGGTTTTAATTAAAACACTCTACAGGTTTAATGAAGGAAACATTGGCTGGCCTGATTTCTTGCAGTTTGTCATTTTCTCTTCTGTATCTTATTACAGAAATTCCTTTATTTATCATTCCCTCTTTTTACATCTATAAATACTACTCACACAGTCCAATGAAGTAGTCTCATTAAGTTCAATAGGATCTACATTGAATAAATATGCATAGGATTCATTCTCTGTGATTTAATTCTTAATTCTTTTCCTACCAGCAACAAGAGCAAAACAAGATTAGGAGCTATTATGCAAGAGTAACATATCTGTACTTAAAGCATAAAGATATTACAGTACTGATGTTTAAGAATCCATGGCTGAAATCCTGTTTGTATAACATTTGAAGCTGAATTGCTTCAAGTTAAGCAATCTCCATAGACATTATCTGTTGCATACCAATTTGCACAACTCTACTTGCAACAGATAATGTCTATGGAGATTGCTTAACCTGAAGCAATTCAGCTCCAAAAGATGTGCCTTTTCCATCGGCGTCGGCGTGTTGACGTCGGCATCGTTGGCATTGGTGATGATGTGCCCTCAAGTCAATTTTCTAGTTAGTGAGTACTCAGAATAAGTTCATTTCCTTCTTCTGGGGGCATACTGGGACATTGCAGCATGCCCATGGCCAAACAGGTTGTCACTTCTCCTAGGATGCACAGTAGAAAATTGAACTCCCAACCTCTGGTCCCATAGAGAGGTACCTAAGCTATCCAGCCAACTTCTGCATAACTAATGAAGAGGATTTCAATCCACATTTCCTGCACAGGCTACTGGGGTTTTACTGATCATCCCAGAATTTACAAACACATTTTATTGCTTTTTCACTTTTAAACAGCCCCTTTAGATTTTTTTCCCTGTTTCAGTTTATTTTTGGATAATGTTAGTAGGCTTTTGTTATATTTTTGATCACACTAGCAATTACAGCAATAGCAATTATACTTATATACCACCCATTGAACTTCATGCACCCATTAAACTCTGGGCAGTTTACAGGTAATTGGCATTTTGCTCCAAACATGCTGGGTACTCATTTTACTGACCTCAGAAGGATGGAAGGCTGAGTCTACCTTGACTCCTGTCAGTATTGAACTCAGATCATGAACACAGTTTTGGCTGCAGTACAGCAGTTTAACCACAGCACCACTAGCTGTTGAATTTGTTTTAATTTCTGAGAAGTTGATTGTTTTAATGCATTGCCATGCTTTCAACAGCTTTACGTATTTTAATTTTAGAATGTGTAAGATGCTATTGATTTTGCTTTACAAAATTCCAGTAATAAATACACATCATTGAGGGTATTTATTAATAAACCCATCCCATCCCGAATATCTTCAAGATACTGACTTTCTCATTCTAACATTCCCTGTCAAGGAATTAACTTAACCATGCTAAACCTATCTATTACAGTAATAATTTCATTTTTAAAATCCTCTTTTAGTCTAAAACAATTTCACACTAATCCAATATACCTGAGCCGAGCATGCTTCTGCTGGGAATAGAGCTATCACTGACTCTACTGCTGAAGTGTTAATTGCAAGCATAACTTCTGCAACAAATCTTTTCCCAAATTGGAATGAATAATACTAAGCTGGATTCTGCCATCATCATATTCTAATCCAGGGAGTTAGCAACAGCAACAGCAATTACACTTATATATCGCCGCATAGTACTTAGTGCATTCTCTGAGTGGTTCACAAAGTAATTAGCATTTTGCCCCCAACATGCTGTTTTACTCATTATGCCGATCTCAGGAGGATGGAAGGCTGAATCAACCTAGTGTTCAGTCAGGATTGAACTCACAACCAGCAATTTTCACTGCAGTACAGTACTTTAGCCACTGCGCCACGAGGGAAATGTATTACACATAATAATAAATTATATGTAATAGATAGGAGTAAAACAAAACAAAAAAATAAAAAGAAAAGATACAAAAATATCGTGGCACTTTAAAGACAAACTGCTATATTTTTATGTGAGGTTTCATGTATCAAGTCCACTTCCTATGACAAGAGGACTAGTTAATACTTCAAAAACTATGTGCAATAATGATAAGACTTTTTAGCTTCTGGGTATGTGGTGACTGCAGTGGGTCAAGTGGTTAAGACGCTGAACTTGAAGACTGGAAGGTCGGAGTTCGATACCCAAGTACTGCACAACAGAGTGAGCTCCCATCTCTGTCCCAGCTCCTGCTAACCTAGCAGTTCGAAAGCAAGAAATTGAAAGTAGATAAATAAGGACCACTTTGGTGGGAAGGTAAACAGCGTTCCATGCACTCTAGGCATGCCTGTCATATGTCCACAAAAATGTCTGCAGACACAGACAGCACTGGCTCTTTGGCTAGAAACCAAGATGACCACTGAACCCTAGATTTGGATACAACTGTCTTTTGAGCAAGGGTGACCTTTACCTTTAGCTATATGTATATCACACACATTTTCAAATAATTTTGAAGCCAACAGAAGCAACCATAGGTGCTGCTCTCAACTCAATTTTATATTCAGAGAATGTTTGACACCCCCAGTGAGATTCAGACTGTGACTGAGGGCGAGTGGGACTTTTGTCTCAGGACCAATGCACATTTGTCTCATGTGGCCAATGCACTTGCCAGGTGTTATTTAAATCTCCCATGCGAAGTTCAGCCCATTGCTGGCTGGCTAAATTTCAGCATTTGATGTCCCCCTCTTACCCCCATAACTGGGAGGGAGGGAGGGAAGCAATATCATCAGAAGGAGGTCTCATAAACTAGCTTCTGATACTGAAAAACAAATCTTAGTGTGTGATTTAAAGGAACAAAATGAGAGGAGAGAAATTAAATATCTGTACCTGTTTTTGACAAAACAGGAGGTCATCAGAAAAAAGTATGTGACGCCATCATTTTGGTTCAGTTTTGGTTTCCTCGCTATCACACAAACACTTCACTTTAGCTAGTGAACAGCACACAAGGCTAGAGTTGAAAAGGAACTTGAACTAATCCAGTCCATTCCCTGCCAATACAGGATATGTAACATCCAACTGTTAACATCTAGTCAAGAGTAATGTTGCTTTACCATGAAGTTCATTTGGATTGCAAACTTCTGATTTTTGTGGAACATTCTGCCCCAAATCCTCTCTACAATATACTTTGCTATTAGACCCTTTACAATCTAGACCACTTTCACTGATATGTTTTTGCTCCTGTATCCTGAATCTACTTTAAGTGGTTGAATTCAACTGCAAAATTCTTGCTTTATGTGATTCCTACCCCCTCCCCAGAAATCATTCTCTTCAGTTACTTTGTTATTAATTTTTAAGGACTTTTTTTTTTACTCAATGTGCTGTTACTTCTGCTTCCTGAGGATGTTTTTTATGCCCCGTTTCACTTAAAACTTTGAAATTTCTTACAGTTTAGAGGCCCGTTTTGTTTCTCCCAAGGCAGTTTTTTAAGCTGGTGAATAGGAACGTAGATAGGACCCAGCTGTGAGGGAAGGCCACACGTTTCTTAGAGTACAACACAGAATTGAATATGAGCATGTGCAGCTTTTCTGGGTCAAGGTAAGAGCCTCTTCTTTACATAATTTCCATGCCAAATACTGTATTTATAAGACAGGTGGCAAAGCAGACATAGTTGGCCATACCTACAGTGACCCTGCCCTTTAACCTGCTGCTGTTACTGGGGCCCAGTTGCCAGTGCCTCATGGTTTACCCTGTTCAGCAACTATTTGGGCAGGTGAGAGGAGAGAGAAAAACATTGCTGAATTATGGTTGAATTATGGTTCATTAGTAGGTTTTAGTCTGATACCACAGCAGCTTTGCAAACAGGTTGTGCTAGTAAGAAAATAGTTGCTGTCAGCAGTTGCTGTATTTCATTTTGCTTCCGACATCATCATTTGCAATAGCCACTCCATGTTCAGCGTATATTATCAACATTCTGGGGTAGAATTTGAGAGGACAGCTAGCTTGCTTTCAGCATTTCAGCTACTTAAAGAAGGCACCAGTGTAAGGACATGACTTCTTTTTGGCAGCACAGGATTAACCAGATGTCAGTGGAACTGACTAAGAATGCCTGGTTTCTGTTCTCAAAATGGCAGGGAGTCTGTTTATTTCCCACTGTTTCTGCATTTCCCATCACTGGGATTTTAAGGACTGCTTTCTTTAACCTGAATTTTTTCCTTTCCTATAACTGTTTCAAAATGGGCAGTTATAGCTCCGGTTTAAGGAGTGAGAGAACATAGAAGATTGGTGAGTATCAAAAGGGTCATTAGTTGACTGTTGAGGAAAATAGTATGGTCGGAATGAAATTCCCAACTGCATTTATTTAATGTCATTGTTATTTACAGCCTGATAAATGATTTATTTACTTTAAAATATTGTAATGTAAAAAACAACAACAAGGCTTCAAAGTGAAACAATTGAGATAAATACCTGTACTGTACAATGTTCTCAAAACCCACTTAAAAGGCTGAGCATCAATCAAGGGCTCTCAAGACATTAGCAAGTATGAAATGCCACATTGATTCACATGGTTTGCAGTTTGTGCCAACCATGCTGTTCACAGCTTAATAGCCTGTCTCCTTTACTAAAGAATCATTGTCACTTTGTCCATTATCTATATCCCCACATGGTAATGGGGCATTATATAAATATGACTGCCATACGGTCTCACTCATACGTCTAAGAAAGTAGATTTCATCCACAAAAACTAATTTAAAAATGACTAAAATTAGTCATCAAGGTGCCACAATATTTTTGCTTCTTGTTTTAGTTTAGTTTTGTTTCTTGTATGATTTTTATAGGTGTTGCACTTTTTACCATTTTTAATGGCTTTTAAATTATGGCTGTATTAAAGTGATGGCCTGAATCCTGATTTGATTCTGTTTTAATGAAGGGAAAGGAGGTGCTATTTTATACAATTACCAGGTCCTGGAACAATTCAAATAACTCAGCAAAATATTTTCTGCTTCAAACCCACATATTTATCTCCCTGACTTTACAGCCACCTATTATACATTTTTAAAATGTCCTGCAATTGGTGAGGTATACTGTGCAGCCAAAGCATTGGCCAAGAGATACTGTAAGTTCGTTTTGAAGTGGATAGCTATATCTTACATTGGCCTGAAGCTGAGTTACCATGTATCAAATCTTATTAGCATGAAATAAAATCCCAGCTGACACTTCCCACCTATCACTCCACCCTCATTATAAATCTCTGCTGGGACTTGCTCATGTACAGTATTAGCATTCTTGCTGCTGTCTAAATTTCATCTTGTTTCTATTTCAATTATTCCCATCCCTGCACATCACCTGCCTGCAGGAGAGACTCAGCACTGAACTCTTTAAAGTGTTAGTTCCCTGTTTGACTTGGGGGGGGGGGAGCAGAATGCATCTCACAATGCTCTTTTTGATGGATGCTCTATAAAAGTAAGCTGTATTTGTTTTTATGTGACAATCAGCACCTAATTGACTGGGTGATTTCCCTATACTACCTGTGCTCTCCTTGGCTTCAGGTTATTTTTGTATATATCCCTATATATGTCCCTTTTACTCAAGGCACCCAAACCAAGCCTTAGAAAACCTGGCCAGATGAAACTGCATAGCTGGCATTTGTATAAGCTCTTTCTTAGGTTGTACAGTCTTATATTCCAAAGACCTTGTTCTGTCTTCTATAGAGTGAATTGAAATACAGCTGGTTCCTTATTAACCAACAGACCCTTTGTTTCATCATGCCAGATATCAAATCATATTGTAGAGTTCTGATAAAAGATTAGGCTAAAGAAAAAAACTGCTTGGATAATTCTCCTGGAAACAAGCATGGAAGCAAATGATTCTGAATCTGAATAAAATCTAGTGACTTGTGGTCCTGACTTCTATTTTTCTAATATAAATTTTTGGTTAATATGGCACTACATAATGAGTACATATCGGTCTATTTATCTACAATGTGAAACAATGTTTGATTATTTTTCCAGGAATCTGTTGTAAACAGTGATTTTACATACCACACAATGGCTGGGATCCATTTAATGTTTGTGTAAGATTAGCATAACTTGTCACAGCTAATTGTGACTAACTGATGAGGTACTTCAGAGAGAAAACAAAACAAAACCACAAAAAAGACAAAAATGTTGTGGCACCTTAAAGACTAATTCCTGTATTTAAATGTGAGCTTTTGTGGACCAAGTCCACTTCATCAGACATAAGAGTAAAATCTCATGGCATCAATTTACTAGGATACATCTTGGTCATCTACCTGGTTGCATGCCTGATTGTGCAACTAATACATGCTCCAGGACTTCATAATGTAGCCATAGTTAGCCACAGGAAGTTATGTAAACTTTATACAAACATCAGTAGGATTCTAGCCAATATATTTGTGTGAAGTTTTTGCATCAGTCAGAACAAATTAGTGTAATACCAAATGACACCATGGTTTTAGTAATGGCTTCACAAAAGAGCTTGTATGGCTCAATATATAACTTTTCACAGTTAGAGATTCAGTTGATAAGAAAAGGAGAATATTTTAAAAATGGTCATCAATCATTAATATTTGTTAATTTCAATTACAAGTTGCCCCGCAAAGCCATGAAGGATATGTTCCATGACTTTCTGAGGTTAAATGAAACTGGGGGAAACACTGAACAGCATTATTCTCAATGTAACTCAATCATAGAAGTGTGTGTGTAGGGAGTGTGTGAAAATGTCTCCATCTTTCTACATGGCTTCTAACAAAATGGCTGTTGTAACAAACACAATCTGTTCCTTCTAAACATTACATTGTAGCCAATGGCCTCTAGTGATTAGCTCTGGTAATGTATCATAGAAATAATTTTATTTTATATTATATTATATTTTATGACACCTATCTGACTAGATCAGGGGTTCCCAATGTTTTTCCACCAGGGGCCAGTTCCTGCCACTGATGCTCAACTGTGTGAGCCATACGGGCTGTACAGGCGTGTTTTACTTCCAGTTCCGGGAGTGACGAGGGCAGTGTGGGCTGGATGAATCACAGTAAACCCATTTGTGTGGATTCACAGGGTGCTTGGATGTCTGGGAATTCAAGTAAAAGAACATCTGGAGTGCCAAGGTTCGCCATCACAGTCATAGGCACTTGCCATCCTCCGCTTTGCCATTCTCTATTCCTCCAAAGTGCCCCTGGTATCAATATCCAGCACACATCCAAAGGAGTGTGTAGCAGGGAGATAGGAATGGGGTGGGTTCAAAGCACTCAACCTCCCTGGAGCTATTGGGTTCAAAGCGAAAAGCTCTCCTCCTCTTAAATGCAGTAGGCAGTATTTTAGGGATTTCCCACTGAATATTTTTTTAGACCAAAAGATAACTGAAATCATGGAAGCAGAACCCACAGATACAGGGTCGAGGATAATCTGTACTTGTAGAGGGAAGTGCTGTAATCCATGCCACTTCCATCATTTTGAATGCACAGAAGTTGCCAACTCTGGAGAATAGCCAATATTTGTGGGGGCCATTTACATGAAAGGAAAGCCTGCTTTCTCAGGGTTCCAATCCACATGGACAGCCACAAGAGATATAAGATCTCATTTTCAGACTTGTACATTCAGAGTAAAAATAATAATAGAGGGAGGTGGCACTAGAGCATTTTCCCTTACTTATGTGATGAGTATTTCCAAATATTAATAAACAAATAGGGCTTTTTCTGGCTTTGTGTCTATGTATTCATACTCATTCAGTGACTAACATATTACATTTTTATTTATTTAATGATGTGAAGTGTTTGAAGAGTCCAGCTAGATGTTATGCAAATGCTGTTTTTAAGATAATTAAAGTTTGGAAATTTTAGATATTGCAGATGATAGTTGATGACTTTCTCTCTCTCAAAGATGAACACTGTTAGATTGAACCTTATGAGTTTCACCAAAATGTTTAAAATTTAGCAATGATGACCATTCCAGTGACCTGATCATTCTCCAGCTGCCATTTTAAACTGATAAATATACAAGCTAAAACTGAATTAAACCATACACATATATAATTGCAATCCACCATATTATAGTAAACAATAAGATTTATTATCTATAAGAACATATAAACATGTTTTGGAAGATTTTGTGCCTAATGTAAATTTATTTATTTCTCATATTTCTATAGTGAATACACCTTATTAACAAGATCCTCAAGTCCTGGATATTTATTTTCATATATAATGACAGTGTGTTACTGCTTGTAATTCACAGAATAAATAATAATATGGTGCAAACATTTTTTCCAGTTTTCTCTTGCTCTTACCAAATATCATTTTCTTTTCTCCTCCAAGTGTTCATGGATAATTTTTCTGTCTATGTTATGATGACTGTCCCCTTTTTTTAAGTCCCTATATGCTTCCTGAGTGGCACCAAAAATAATAGAATTCTGTCTTCTAAAAGATTCATAGCTCAGCCTGTAAGGTTAGAGGAGGGGGAAGGGAACCCTGAGCATCTCCTTTCACAGAAATTCTATCTTCCTGAGTTCATTTTTTCATTCAATCCTAGATTGATTTATATGGGAGAACAGAAAAGACCTGGAGGCATGACAGCTCATCTCTTGACAACTGCAACACATTCTTGAGTCCCAACTGGAAACTGTAAGCTTCTAAGTGCAGTCTGGAATTGGCTTCCTTAGCCACATGTGGATTACCCACCCTCTCCTTCATTTAATGTTTAGTCCAGCAAATTGTGTTGTGACATTTCTTGAAGATATCATTGTTTCTCCATTTGGAGCTATCAAAGATATTGTTTACACTACACTCTTCTGTTAGAGGCCCAGAGCTGCGTTTTGGCACAATTTTAATTCTACAAAGACAGCAAAACTATTAGCGATATATAGCATGTGTGTGTACCATCTGATCCCATTTGTATCCAGATAGTTGCTATACAAATGGGGACTAATGTGCTCTAAGGTGCTTTGGAGGCAACCATTTTTTTCCTTAGGTTTATGTAGGTACAGTGAAACCTCATACAGCAATTGCCCCGTATAGCTATGAAATTGCATAACAATTAGGTTGGAGGGGGGATGGTGTCCCACATAACAATTTTCCCTATGGAAAAAATTGTGCAATAATTTTTCCATGAAAAAACCACTTGGCAAAAAAATAGTTGTACAATTCATCCCATAGGGAGGATCGCTATACAATGCATGTATCATATAGCAATTGTTTCGTACAACAACGAGCCCCGTGGAACAGATTAAAATCATTGTACTTGTATGTTTTCAGATCCAGATTGATAAATGGAGGGAGGGAACCATAAACTGGGAAAACAAAGGGCTATGACTTTGTGAGGAGATCTGTGCTATACAGTGGATGGGGCTGCATAAGACATTCAAGTGTGTAGGCAAAGCTCTTTTCAGCTTCTGACCGATGCGGATTCCGCATGCCCAATTGGCATAACCCGGCGGCTGGCAGAGGCCACTACGGTCGAGAAGGCTCCTGGTCCGTGGGCTCTGTGGGCCCAGAAATTGGGGGAGCAGATTAATAGTATAAATCATAAGGGTTTATTCACCCACACCTGACCTGACCGGCGGTTCTGCTGAGAGAGCAGATCGCTAACCTCCGTTACCCATTAAGCAATCACTCACTCGCAGTTAAGCCTAATCTTGGGTGCAAATAGAAGCCATATTTACCCTAGTGTAAGCCTCGAACAATGGTTTTCCCCTGTCAGTGTTTGCCCGAGTTAATTAACTTCCCCAAGAGAGATTTCCCATTAACCCGAGTAAATGGGTGATGTGATTTTCTGTCAGATGACGATTCTTTCCTGCATTGCCTTCTGATCTATATATGATGGTGCTTTTCCCTCAATAAACCACTGATCTGATCTCGCTCCATATTGCCTCGTGTCGTTACTTGATCAGTCTCCTCCGGGACCCAACGGCCGTCCTAGCGGCCCCGATTCCTACAGACCTTCTTTCCCCCATGATCACTGTACCCATTCTTCTTTGAATCTGCTTGCATCAGCTGGACACTGTTGCCCAGCTGATATTTTCCCTGGATCCTCTGAAAAGAAAGCTGATGATAGGGGAGTGATAGTCACACAGGAAAGGCCACTGTGCTCTGACTTGGAGAAAAGGCAGGCAAGCACTTCACCCATAAATTCAGAAAGAAATTTCTTTGGTGGACTTCATGCAGTGCACAAAATAGTAAATGACAAGTAAGGAGGAAGAGGGCACAAAGCAGGCATCGAGGGTGGAAACAATGTTCCCTTATATTCCCAATCAACAGTCAATCTTGCCTTACTATGCTCACTGCTAACCCAAATCAGTGAACATTTCCAACCACATCAGGGGGGAAATGATATAAACAGGTTTTTAATAATATAAAGATAATAAAGAACAACAGGAGAGGAAAAAATGTCCAGCACAACTGTAACATATCCAATTAAAGCCTGCACAAAACAGTGAATAATACATCTCCCATGCACCCACTCAATCCTAGGTAGTGTGAAGACTCCATATAGCTACATGAAAAGAAGAAAATTCTAGAACACAGGCAGTCTAGTAAAAGATTTAGCATCCTCCCTTTGCAATGGTAGATATGAAATGTCTGCTCTGTTGTATGGATAGAAACCGATAGTCAAGTGAAGTCAATCTCAGCCTTCTCTCAAGGACTCAGTACTCAAGAGTTTCCAGGGCAGGATTGGCTTCCACTGGGATTTCAGACATAAACTCTTTTCTGTTTTGTCATTTCCTTCTTCATCAACTGGTACAAAGTGTGTTTATTTTATTTTATTCAAATACCATTATTTCTAACTTCTAGGCTGCCACTAGAGCAAGATTTGGGAATTTGTAGGGCCCACAAATCAACTCCCAGGAGCTCTTGGGGGTTTCCTAGAACCACTCTGTATTTGATCTGGAAATACATAGGTGCCTCTTCTGCACCCAATTTGGATACTTTCCCCTGAAGCTGGCACATATCCACAGAAACACATAACTTTGTCAGCAATATTTAATCACAATAACTTTAGCATTTTACTTTCTCAGAAGGAACTTTTAATTTAACTGCATACAGAATATTTCACTATAAAGTCACACAAAGACATATGTACCATAGGCCAGAATACTTCTGGTATTGTAGACATATGTGTGCTAAATCAAATAAATTGCAGCAATACATTGCAATTAATGACAAGCTGGCTATATTTCTAGTCATGATCCTGTTAGGCAGGATAGTCACTCACCTAGGAATGTTATCTCATTAATTAATGGTAATTCACCACCATTTTACTTATGCATACATCACTTGTCAAAAAGAGAGCAGCTGTAGCGAGGCTGTCATGGTAATTTTCCAAATTCATTTTCTAACATACTCCAGGTAATCTGTTGAGCTGGTATGGCAATTCTCCTAAATCTTCTGCATTTCCAGGTGGCTGCATGTGCCAGAGATGAACTCAGAGCTAACTGATGTTCGCAAAAATTAACCTATTCTAAAATTGCTTTGTGGAAAGGGAAGGGGAAGGTGCATAGATAATATGAACTGAATCTCAGGTTACAGTGGTACCTTGAGTTACAAATTTAATGTGTTCCAAAGCAATTTTCATGTTATGAAAAATTTGTAACTCGAATTTCCCATAGGAATGCATTGAAAACCAAAATTCATAACTTGAAATATGGTTTCCCATAGGAATGCATTGAAAACCAATTAATCTGTTCCAGAAAAATTCGTAACTCAAGCCATTATTTTCAATTGATTTTCATTCATATTGTGAAAATTTTGTAACTTGAACTCGAGGTACCACTGTATTATTAATGAGTTGCAAAGGGGGCTTATTTTTTAGATCACAGGCAATCACTTTTCCTCTTCCATACTTGATTGTTAACAAAAAAGAAATTGATCACTTGTCTTTATCACTGTACATCCCAGCAATGGAGTATGGGTCTAATATTGACCAAACAAGCAAACTATTCCAACCAAATGCATTATTCATTCAATTACTGTTTCAAACTCACATACCTACTTTATTGGGGCCATTTTAAAAATTCACTCAAATGTTTTGTGCTTTTACTGAATGGATGGCATCTTTATTTTATAAGCCCCAAGGTCAAATTTGCTTCAATAGTAGGACCTGATGAGGCTTTGGGGTTTTTATGCTACTAGCTCTCTGAGGATTTAAAATGAAAAAACTTAAGGCAGTCATGTCAGACCACAGGCTAGTCTGCTTGAGCAATCTGTTCACAGGGTGGCCAAACAAGATGCCTTTGGGAAGCTTTCAAATCATTCAGGAAGTCAAAGACATCCTCCCACTTGAATTCCCTGGCAACTGATGCACAGGGACATACTGTATTGTCTTTGATGCCAGACATCAAAGGCATAGACCTTATGGCTAATGGCCATTGATAGCCTTCCCTAAGATGGCTGCCTACTGCAACATAAAAATTGTAAAATACTATGCCAAAAGTGATCATGGACTGTAATTCACTTTATCCTATGTCACCAAAGTTTATGCCATGTCCCCTGATTTGCTATTTGTTTTAATTCTTAAAATTCTTGGGAAATCTTCTGCTCAGCTCAAGAAAGAAACAGTGTTTTTTAAAGGCCTTGCCAACTTCCCTGGGACATGTTGGACTAAATGCAGCTCTTTGGTATTAGCACAGTAACAAGTTCTGTTTTGGTTTGTCCAAATCACTCTATAAATAGTGATTTAGTACTATCAAATTGCCTGATGATTCTGAAAGACAGAAAAATAGCACCTCCTACCCCCCTTCTGTTTACCTTCCCATTGAAGTGGTCCCTATTTATCTACATGCAAATTCTTGCTTTCAAACTGCTAGGAGCTGGGACAAAGACGGGAGATCATTCCGTCCTGCAGTATTCGGGTATCAAACTGTGTTTGTGTGCTCCAGTGTCTAGTCATGCCTGCCACATGACCAGGGAAATGTCTGCAGAAGCAGACAGCGCTGGCTATTCGGCTATGAAACAGAGATGAGCACTGATCCCTAGAGTCAGATATGACTGGCTTTCAAGCAAGGGTGACCCTTACCTTTACATATCTCCCTTCACTTAAGATGCACAAGAAATTTGCCACCCATCAACCGGCTCTCTGCTTCCAGCTCCCCCAACCCACAGCAATCTTGTTAGCATGGTTTATAATCCAAAAGAAAAGTGCTATTATAAAGCAATAATTTGCAGAGGCACAGAAGGCGATCTGCTTGGAAGGTATTGATTTTTCACTTCCAGAAATGTGATTTCCATATTTATGCTGACACTTTCTCTCTTAACGCATTACCAGTCTGGCCTAGTATAATATGACCTGATTTAAAAACTGCTTTTTTAATGTCAGTTGTGCAATATGCCAGGGTATACCTTTTGTGTAAGAAACCTTGGCATGGACAATCTTATTCTTCAATTGATACAATGTTTGGTTGATTCAAGTAAGGCTTTCCCAAGGAAGGGCTATAAATGCACTGTAAATAAATGTGCTGGAGAAATGAACAAACAAACAATCCCCTGAATTCAGAACTTATTTTTACTGATATTTTAAGATACTTTCTGGTAGGGTTTTTCACTTTTTTCTGATTTACTTCCTCTCACATCTTCCCACCCCATTTCATCTTCCCCATTGACATTATGAAAATAATAATCAGGATTTGTAGTTTTCTAATTAAAAATGAAACTATCAACCAAAGATGCCTTTCACCCATTCAGTGTACCGTAAGTGTGTGTGTGGAGCACATCTACCTCTGAGAAAAGTAAACGCCTTAGTCAGGATTTCCCCACTGTTAAATTCCAAGTAATTCTCACAGGTGATGCACTTAGCAAGCATCTAAATCAACTTGCCTCAGGCATATGGCCAGATCTCAAGGGTCATGTTATTGGATAAAGATGAAGATTGAAACCAGAATGTAAATCACTCCCTTGTCTCTTCCATAGAATAGAAAGGAATTAATTTCTGTGTTAATTGCAAGTGGTATTTCTTCTATGGTTGTAATGGATTTGCAGGAGCAGATGGCAAATGGCAGCTATCACCGCTGTCCAAAATGGATGCACACTGCTCCAGTATGTGTAGCTTCCACTTTAAGAAACTAGACCATCTTTTACCTTTTAAAAAGTAATTTTATCTGTTTCTTACAGAAGAGGCTATTCAGCAATGAATTTATCCAATTAATTCCAGGTCAGGTCCTTCTATATACTTTCTTCTTCTGCATGCATTTTATTATTCACAAATGGCTATCACCTTTTCACGACATAACAGTTAAAAGTTAAAAGCTGCAAATGCAGTGTTTTCTTAGTGAATTCCACTATAAGCCTGAGCAGAAAGTCTTCCTCTGCATTATTCCATCCTAATTTGTGATCTTGAAAATCTCTGAAAACTAATGTGTGATCATTAATTTGCAAAAGAAAAAAGGAGGAAAATTCATTGTTACTGGTATCATGACTTATATAAGTAATTAATTTAATTACTCATTAGTATCATGATACTATGCCACTTGTTGTTTGCCTGTTTGTAAATCAACAAAATTTGCATAGGATGATCAAAATGAGCTGCTGCCAAAATAATTTAAACTAAGTAATTGTTATTTATTACTATTCTTTAAAAGAAATTAAATGCAGAATTGTAGGGTTACAAGAAACTGCTGGGGATGGGAAAGAAGATGCTAAAATACTTTGGCCATCATATGAGAACAGATGACTCACTGGAGAAGGCCCTGGTGCTAGGAAAGATCAGAAGGAGAAGGTGTAGGAGAGGATGAGATGGTTAGACAGCATCATTGACATGGTGGTTGTGAATCTGGGCAGACTCTAGAAGATGGCAGATGACAGAAGAGCTTGGCATGCTGTAGTTCATGAGGTTGCATGGCAAAGGTGGCAGGCTTAGCCCTCCAAGATCTCCAGAAGGATGGGAAAAGTCTGTCCTGTCTGATATTCTGAATGGCAGATTTTGTCATGCTTCAGACCAGTGGTCAGATTTGGTGCAAGACAAATATTACTCCAGATTTCTGTAGGAATTTCACTTCTCTTTTACCTCTGTACCTGAATTTATCCTTGGAGTTAAAAATGCCATCAAAATTACCAAATATTCTAAGAAATTTGGTGGTTGGGGATGGGAAGCATTTTTGATGCCTCTTCTTTTGTACCCTTTCACAATTTTTTTTTTAAAAATGTGTTGACTAGGTATTATTTTGTCATAAATGTTTTAAGATAGCTATTGTGAGATTTATTTTTGTGCCTCTCTTAGATTTGGGTTTATGTTGTTCATTCACCTTGTCCTTTCAGAATGACACAGGGGGGAAACTGAATCAAATGTGTATGAACACAGTATGTGACAGGCAACAGTCAGAGGTCCTTGTTCCTTTACACAAAGTCAAAGAAGCTGTCATTACTCGATGAAACTATGGTTGGCATTGCTCCCCATGAGCATGACAGTATAGCCAGAAAATATCATTCAAAATATGATTATTAGCATAGCATTATTGCTTTCCACCTGCTATTCTGGCCAACAGCCCCAAAAATTCTTTTCTAATGCCTAACTAGAGATAATTTGAAATTTAGACCAAGAAAACAAACAACACACACGTGCGCGCATGCACACACTCGCATGTGCGCACACACTCACACACACACGCACACACCACCACTACCACCACCATCATAATAATCATCTTTTGAATGGTAAAATATATGCATACAGTATATAAATTCACTGGCAATGATAATTCTACTGTCTCTCTTTTCTCAATTAAAAAACACCACAGTGTTGTTGTTGCAAAACAAACAAATGGACTAATATTGGTTTGCATGCTGCCAAAACATCTGAACAATATCTATATACTTGAATTTCTGCTTATAGCAACACAGCTGTAATTTTAAAAACTTTCACAGGTAAGTATAGAACATAATATTTAGGACTCACAATGTCAGACATCATGGGGAGGGAGATAAAACCTAGACATTATTTATATAAATAATGTAAATAAAATAATAAATAAAATAAGTTCAGCATGACTGCTAGACAACCTAAACTTTTCTATGTATACCTATTAAGAATAGAGACAGGTATTTACCAAAAAGAAGCTGGCTGGATAACCCAGTGTGAAGCCAGAAATTAAGAGTTCAGTTCCTCATTGTGCAGCCCAGAAGAGTCAGCCTATATGGCCCTGGGCAAGTTGCACAGTCCAAAGGTGCCACCAGAAGAAGGGAAGGGGAAACCACTTCTGAGTACCTTTTCCCTAGAAATCTCTGAAAATGGACAAGTCAGAATTTACTTGACAATTATTAGGATGAAAGTAAATGTCACCCTTGCTCGAAAGCCAGTCATATCTGACTCTAGGGTATGGTGCTCATATCCATTTACAGCTAAAGAGCAGTGCACGTGGCAGCCATGACTAGACACCAGAGCACACAGAACACTGTTACCTTTCCCACCAAAGCAGTGACTATTCATCTACTTGTAATTTATTTATTTATTTCAAACTGCTAGGTTGGCAGGAGCTGGAACAAATGGGAGCTTCCTCAGTTGTGTAACACTTGGGTCTTGAACTGCTGACCTGCTGACCTTCCGGTCATTAAGTTCAGCATCTTAACCACTAAGCCATCACAGTCCCTTGACACTCCTGCCCGCCGACCTCCAGGCCCCATCACTGCTAAGAGGAAGACCAAGCCAGCTATGTCCATTTGGGCTGTTGAGGACACTCCTGCCCGCTGCCCTCTGGGCCCTGCCCTGCCCAGAGGAGGATAAAATGGCACTGTGGTCCTGGGTGGTCAAGGATGCTCCCACCCACTGACCTCCAGGCCCCATCATCACTCAGAGGAGGAGGAGGACCAAGCCAGCTGCGGCCATTTGGGCTGTCGAGGATGATTTGGCCCACAGATCTCTGGGTCTGGCCCTGCCCAGAGGAGGATAAAACAGCACCATGATCCTGGGCAGTCAAGGACACTCCTGCCCACTGACCTCCAGGCCCCATCATCGTGCAGAGGAATAAGCCAGCTGTGGCCATTTTGGCTGTTGAGGACACTCCTGCCCACCGACCTCTGGGTCCTGCCTTGCCCGGAGGAGGATAAAGCCCTGCCGTGGTCCCAGGTGGTCGAGAATGCTCCCACCCGCTGACCTCTGGGCCCCATCATTGCTTGGAGGAGGACCAAGCCAGCTGTGGCTGTTTGGGCCATTGAGGACGCTCCCGCCCGCCGACCTCCAGGTGTCCCTATATTTTGTACTTTTGACTGTATTGTATGCTATTGACTGTATTGTTTGCCATTGATTGTTTTGTATGTTATTATATTTTTATTGTACTGTTGGAGTTTTTGTGGTGAATGTAAGCCACCCTGAGTCGCACAATTGGGCGGCATACAAATCCAATAAATCAAATCAAATCAATTATTTGGTAAAGGTAAATGTCGCCCTTGCTTGAAAGTCAGTTGTATCCAACTCAATTATTACTATGTGTCAAAATAAGGAACAGAAATAATATTTGTAGGTAGCAAAGCTTCTTTTCTTTCAACCTTTAATAATTTTTCTTCTAAAGTATACACCAACATATTTAGTTGTTCTCACCAGAAACAAAGGAGAATTATAGTTTAACAAGATTATAGAGGATTGAGTATTTCCTAATCTATTTTTCCATGTGATTAAATTAGAATTTATTACAGTATGAAATGTCTATAGTTGTCCAAAAATGTCTTTGGAGTGATTAGAAGAATGTAGCATATTAATGGAAATGTTAATATCTTAGGGCAAAGGGGGGATTGGCCAAACATCTCTGAATAGCAGAGGTAGAGATTTCTGTGTTCTCTCTCCCCCCCACCCCCCACATATGTATTTCTTTGCCAGTGGAGATTGGAATTGCTCCTACTTTATTAACATTCAGTAAATCAGTTAAGACCTACCCGTGTCAGCAAGCCTTTTGAAGCCTATAAGATCATTAGAACTGTGCAATGTTGGCCCTGGACTATTTTTAATTGATATTACAGTACCTCATTTTACTGCTGCTGATAGTGTTTTACTTTGAATACTGTTATGGTTATCCGAGCAGCGACAACAACAACGATGACGACTGTTATGGGTTAAAGATTTTTCTATACTATCTGGCTTTGTTTCTTGTGTTTTTATTGGCTATTGCGGGAGGATTTTATATATATATATATATATATATATATATATATATATATATATATATATATATATATATATATATATATATATATATATATATATATATATATATATATATATATATATATATATATATATATAGATATATAGATATATAGATATATAGATATAGATATAGATATATATATATAGATATAGATATAGATATAGATATAGATATAGATATAGATAGAGATAGAGATAGAGATAGAGATAGAGATATAGATATATATAGATAGATATAGATATAGATATAGATATAGATATAGATATAGATATAGATATAGATATAGATATAGATATATAGATATAGATATAGATAGATATAGATATAGATATAGATATAGATATAGATATAGATATAGATAGATAGATAGATAGATATAGATATAGATATAGATATAGATATAGATATAGATATAGATATAGATATAGATATAGATAGATAGATAGATAGATAGATAGATATAGATAGATAGATATAGATAGATAGATAGATATAGATATAGATATAGATAGATATAGATAGATATATATGTTCTCTGCTTGCCTCGAAATGGTGATGTGAAAGTTAAACTGGACTGAGGGTATGACAATAGATGGCATGAAATTCAACCATTTGAGGTTAGCCGATGACATTGTCCTGATCTATACCTATAAAATGGTGCATTAACCGTTGGAATGTGACAAAGGATGTTGCACCAGGCCCCACTAGCCCGTAATGGGCCTCTGTTCACTTGCCCGAACGGGGTTCGCAGGTAACTGTCGGGTTGAAATTTCTGACCCAGGGGCAAGAGCCCCCCAGTCACAAACAAAAAAAGGGAACTTCAATTCCCAACGTTCCTTTCGCCGCGCCACACCAGAGCCAATCAAGCTGAGCAGTGTGAACAAATGGAACGTACGAAAATGTGGCACAGCCAATCAAAATGAAGCCGCAGGAAAAAAACCGCAGCACAAACCGAAAACACAAACACCAAACTACAATCCCCAGCGTCCTGTGCGCCATGAGCGTGCAGAATGCTGAAGAAGCCGGCGCGCAAAAAATAAAAACACAAACCCACACCATGAGTGCAAGTCTGCCGCAGGCGGATGCAGTGCCACAAAAACACCCAAACCCCGAAAACACGCAAACCCCGACACCACACAAACCCCAACAACACTAAACCACGCAAACGTGCTGGCCTTCTTGCACGGAGCAATGGGGAAGAGAGGGACACCCTCTCCCCCACGCTGCCCCGCCGAAGACATGGCGAGCCCAGTGAGACAAACTCGCTGGAAAAAATCCAAACACCCCCCCCCCCACTGCTGCAAAAATTGCCGTGGCGGCGGCAACCAAAAACAAAACAAAAAAGGCCAGCAAGCAACCCCCTACCCCCCAAACACACAAACCCCAACCCAGTTCGGGCCACGGCAATACCCTTCCCCAAACACCGCATGAAGTGGCGATGGTATTTCCGCAGGCCAGCCATCAAGACTGGCCCACGAAAATACCCAAAACAAAAGTCAAAAACATACACGTAAAAATGCAAAAACATTAAAAAAAACATTCAAAAGCACACACAGAGAAACCCCCACCCAAAACCCTAAACACACACAGAACACCCCACCAAACCCAAAACACCCCCCTAAAAAACAACAACAACGGAGAGAGCTTACTATTAGGCGTATTGCCTCAATGACAACCGGAACTGAAATGAAGATAGGAAGAGACTCATCGGAAGAAGCACTACACAAAAATTGCTCAACACCACCACCCAGTGGCCAAAGGAGAAAAAACATCCAAAATATTTCCAAAAATTCAATTAATCCCAAAAAATTAGAGTAATCAATTCCAAAAACATCCAAAAAAAATCAAAAATAATTCACAAATAAATAAATAAGTTTTCAATAAAAAAGGAAAACATATAAACACAGTAAAAAAACCTTGAATTTAATAAAACATATATTTACACATTTTTAAAATTATTATCCAAAGTACAACTATTTACAAAAATTCACAAAGTAACACATTCTTTTTTTAAAATGCAATAATTAAAAAAATAACCTGTCCTCTTTTTAAAATCCAAAAAACAAAAACAACAACAGTCCGTGTGCATAAATAAACATTTTCACAAACACAAATAACAGACTAACCTCATTTCCATAAACAAAAAACAAAAACCTTCCAAAACCACTTTAAACAGCCCGGCACTGCCGGGCAAAATCTGCTAGTAAGTAATAAAACAGAAGAGCTGGACAGAGAATGCATAAAAATTGGTCTCAAGGTCAACAAAATTAAAACCAAGTTTATGAAATCAAAAGAGTTGTCTTGTGATGGAATAAAACTTGGTGAAGAACAAATAGCAGAAGTGGAAAGCTACATTTATTTGGGTCAAGCCGTCAGGATGGACAATGATTTAAAAGAAGAAATACCTAGAAGACAGAGAGTCACATGGGGTAAATTCAGAGAAGTGTCAGCCAACTTGGTCAAAAGCTAAACCAGAATTTTGTTCAATTCTACGGTCTTTAAAGCAGTGACATATGGCAGAGAAACGTGGGCTTTAAGAGCTGCAGAAGAAAAATGGCTTCAAGTAACACAATGAGCAATAGAGAGATCAATGCTCAGAATCTCACTTTGCAATAAAATAAAAAATGAGGATATCAGGTGAAGATCACTGCTAAAAGAGGAAGCAACAGAATACCTAACGAACAAATTAAGGTGGGCTGGCCATGTTACACTCACAAGTGACAATAGATAGAACGCCAGAATAATGACTAGGTATCTGAGAGATCACAAAAGACCTAGGGGAAGACCACCTTGAGGATGGGAAGATTTTCTCAAGAAAAATATTGGACTAACATAGAGAAGAGCTGCCACAGACAGATCATTATGGACAGAAGTTGTGTAGAATGTCGTTGCGGAGACATCTACTCATACTACGACTCCTTGCTAAATAACGACCCCAAGGTATACAAGGTATATAAAATGTATATATACATTGTAGGCTGCACCTGTGTGGTGCTTGTACCAAAAGGGCAGGGTATAAATATGAATAAATAAAATGAAATAAAATTTTATAGCTAGTGCTTCTCTCACTCCTGAGTTACAGATGATATATTTGAATTTTGGAAAGTTCTTTTAGAAATGAACAAAACAAAAACACCTCATTTGTCTGCATCTGACTCATCCCTATTTCTGAGAAATGGAACTGTTACTTTGCTTTTTAACAGGTTCTCTTTTTTTATTAGTGTCAGACACACCACCAGCATATAATAACATACAAAGCTAAAATTAACACATCTAAAACAAAATAGAATTAAAAGGGCTGGATGACATCCGCCCAATATCAGGCCACATCAACTGTACGTCCTCTTGTCAACATAGAGTCCTCCTCACTGCACGTTGAGGAGCATCATGGGCATTGTATCCTATGGGAGATAGTTTGTTCTCCGCATTCCCACAGGCTGCCACCTACAGGGAAACCCCACTTTCTCAGATTAGACCTTGATTTTACTACCCCGGCATGCAGTCTGTTTAAAGCTCTCCACAGCCACACAGGCTGTGGTTGTTCTTGGCCAGGTGTATACCTGTCAACCTTCCCAATTTGGCGGGGATTACCCCGTAATCCTGTGCCTATTGACGTCATTTCCCGACCCGCGCTGCCAAACCCCCATAATTTGGCAGCGGGGGAAGGAAGTACTGCGCAGCCCTTCCACGCATGCGTGGACGGCTACACCATTTGCGTGGAAGGCGACCTGCACGGAACCGCTTTGCGCAGGTCCCGTTTTTTCTGGAGCCGCGGGTTGACAGGTATGCAGGTGGTAAAGAGTCATGTTTTAATAGGTAAGATAAAGTGACAATACCCGTGCTCAGTAAACTCATCTACAGCTCCTTTCTCTGGGCTCTTAGCCACAAATGTTACAAATCTTAACCTATAAATCCAAGGGTTAACCGTTGGAACTGGCTATAGGTTGCTATGCGTCGCCCTACTGACCCGCACCCACCCTTCGTGAGCACGGCCAAAGTGGCTACGCAGGTCAACGAAGGATTTAGAAAACCGAAACGGGGGCCTCAGCCCCACAAACAGCAAGAAAGGGAAAGAACTTCACTTCCCAACATTCCTTGCGCTGCGCCGCGCCAGAGCCAATCAGGCTGAGAGGCTCTCGCACGGCGCAGCATTCGGACACGCGCCGCAGCCAATCAAAAGAAACACATTTTAAAAAAACACAGCACAAACTCAAAGCACCAACCCATAACTACAAGCCCCAGCGTCCTGTGCGCCATGAGCGCGCAGAACGCTGAGGAAACCGGCGCCTGAAAAATTAAAAAGAAAAACAACTCACAGGCAAGCAAACACCAGCTGGCTTTCTTTCCCTCACCCGCGGCGCCTGAAGGTCCCGAATGGAGTTTCCCCTTTAACATCAGTGGGTGGGGGGTTGCAATCCCCCTCTCCGCTGACTACCCTAGGTTGGGAGGTTTGAGGGAACAAAAGGGGTATGTTGCCCAAACCCTTCTGGAGCAAGGAGACCAGGGAGAGGGGATCGATCCCCCCCTCCTTAAAACAACTCCATCTTTTCTTCTCTTTAAAAACGGAGTTGTTTTAAGGAGGGAGGGAAGGAATCGATCCACTCTGCCTGCTCTCCTAGGTCCAGAAGTGTGGGGCAAAATACCCCTTTTCTCCCCACAAACCTACCAACTCTAGGTAGCCAGCGGAGAGGGGGGTCACAACCCCCACCAACTGATATTAAAGGGGAAACCACAATCTACTTTCATGACTCCACACAAACAAAGCACCATAACAAAATAAAGCCCCCCTCCCCACCACCTAGCCCACCCTTCCTAACCCCCAATGACCATGCCCCCCTCCCCACCACGGGCCGGCGGCGTGGATATTCCAACGTGGCCGGCCTGTGAAAAAAACCCAACCTACCACCACATGGTATTTCAATGGGCCAGCCAGCCACCGAGGCCGGCCCACAGAAATACCCACACCAAAAACACAAACAAGAACATTCAACAAAAATCAAAAACAATAATAAACATAAAAATTACAAAGAAAATCTTCCAAAAACAAACAAAAATAAACAAGGACAAACACAACCCCCCACCCCCCACAAATCACAACACCACCACCCCTAAGAAAACAGAGCACACAATTTACCACGACACGTGCAGCCTCAACGGGGTCCTGAATTGAAATGACAAAAGAACAGGAAGAATACACAGCCCAGGACACAGTCAAAATTAAAACATTACGCAACAGCACCACCCAGTGGCCACAGGAAAAATGACACTCAATGAATTCAACTTGATCTCCAACAATTTACAAAAGGGAAATTAGTTTTAAAAACATTCAAAAATATCCAAACAAAAACTTTATTCAAACATAAATAAATAAGAACACACTAAAAGAAAAACCAAACATCTAAACACAGTCAACAACATTGAATGTAAAAAAACATACACTTCCACATTTTTAAAAAATTCTTATCCAAGGTACACCTATTACCAAAAACCACATAGGAACACATTGTTTTTAAAAATGCCATTATAGGGGGGAAAAATATATCAACCTTTCCTCTTTTTAAAATCCAAATTTTTTTATAACAGTTTAAAACACTACCTACGTATAAAAAAAATTATTTTTTAAAAAAACATAACTCATTTAAATACACATACAACAAAAATCATCCAACACCAATTTTCATATTTTATTTTAAAAAACCCAAAAAAAAGCCCGGCAACGCCGGGCAACCCTTGCTAGTCATACTATAAGGCTACATGCTACACACAGAATTTTTCCCTTTCCTACTCAAATTTTCAACATGGAAAAGAGTTTTGGATGCTGGTGCAGGGGATAATGGCATTCCAGTGTAACATTTGTCCTGAATATCACAGGAAGTGATTTCTGAGAACTTGTCCTGCCAGTGCCATGGCATACAAGTCCCCAGGGTGTGTGCAGACATGTTCTGTTTGATTTAGCAAAAAGCAACCAGGTGCTAAGGCAGGAGTTCTTAACCTTTTTAAGCGTGGAACTGAGTCACGCTCCCTCAGACAGCTTCGGGGACTGGACGGCCATTTTGCCCTTCCTCCACCACATGGCACTTCCTGGTGTGGTGGAGGAGGTGGTGGGCCAAATGAAATGGTACCACGGGGCACATCCAGCATGTGGGCCACAGGTTGAGAATCCCTGTGCTAAAGGAATACTTCCTCCAAATACAAACAGGCTGCCAGCTTCTACGTCAGATCTTAAGACACTTTATTTTCAGGTCTTTCAAATCAGTCTTCCTTTGTAAAGCAGAATGGAATGGCACAGTACAAAGTGTCTGCCACCTGGTAACAAATGAGTTGTTCACAGAACTGGTGAGCTCACATTATGATCTGTAATATGAAGATCTCACAGCTGCTTCTCATTTTCTTAATTAGACCAAAATAAACACTCTTTCTGAAGAAAGAAAGAAAGAAACCACAACTTGATAGGAAAGTAACAGGCTAGCCAAATTTTAGGCACTGCATGCCCAAGAAAGGTCTGTTATCAAGGATTTGCTTGGATTAAATAATAAATTTTAAAACAGAGGCAGACAGACATGTCAGTGACAGACACTCTTCATTGTGGAGAACTATTCTGACAACATGCTGAAACTGAAAACAAGAATAAACATAAATTTTCAGTTTCCTGTGAACATATGGATTATTTCATCATAAGGAAATAGGCTAGAAGATTTGATTCATCTACAAAATTGCTGATTTATAACAATGCTGTCAACTTGGAAGACAAAACACTTGTGCTTAGTAACATATTGCACAGTATTGGGGCGATGTATGTTACATGTAGTCAACTGCTAGAATATATAACTTTAGCAGGGCTGTGCCCTGTGTTTGAGATTTAGCATCATATCATGCTGTCGTTTTTTCATTGACAGAATTCTTAACATGTTTGCAAATATAAAGTTGTATAAGTGTGCCAAAATTTTCCCCAAGGTTGCTCCCTGTCTCTGCTTTGTCATCTACAATCTAACTCTAAGGTCTTATTCCACAGATGCTTGTGGCTTGCTGCTGCACAAAACTACTACTATGAAATGCACACATGCATCTGTAGCCTACTGAAAGGTAATAATAATTTCATGTCAGAAGTTATTCTGGGTTGAAAGGATTTTTGCTGGAGAAACTCTGCTCAGTGGACACCTGAATGAGGCTCCTTTCATGTCCCCATGATCTTTTCCCACCAAGTGGTACCTGTTTATCTACTTGCAATTTTTGCTTTTGAACTGCTAGGTTGGCAGGAGCTGGGACAGCGACGGGCACTCAAACCATTGTGAACTGCAGACTTGCCATCCTTCCAGCTAACAAGGTGAGCTTCTTAACCATTGAGCCACTCCAGCCTCTTACTGAAAGGTAATATGACCTGCCTTGACTTGCCCTCTTGATTATGGCTCTTGTGCAGAATAAAAGTATAGCTCATTTCTCAACAATCACATCATCAGCTAAGAATACTTGTCTACCAGTGCTCAAGAGAATACTGCTACATGTGGTTCACAAGGAATCAGGTTACTTTATATATCCCATCTCAGCTATGAGTGCCACCAACATAACATTTTACTAATTAGTTTACTGCACTGGTAGCCCAGCTTTCTGTCCCAGTTAATTGATGGCTTGTTTAGGTCAACTGCACTCTGAAGTACTGTACTGTATTCTGAATTTTCTTGCAAAGTAGACTCCATAGCATAAGTGTCACAACTAGAAAGCATTAAGCTGTGGGTTTTGTTCTCTCCCACCTTCAAAATGTTTAATTTTCAAGTTTTTTTCTCTCAGATTTATAAAGAAACCTTGTGGTTAAGCTTGTAAAAAAAATGAATGAAACAAAGTCAATAGTTTGTTGTATTGAAGAGTCAGTAGTGACAGCTATTCTCAGGACGAGGAGGCTCATGTTGCCTGTCAAAACTAGGGATAGAAAGGAAGTGGTTGGAGGGAGGCTTTGCAATTTGGGCTCCTATTTATTTCCTGCTTCTTGAAAATGTTGTGTACATTTGCCATTTTGCAAGGCATTCAGTACACTGGAAGAATGAAAGAGAAATGAAATTCTATAGAATGTGAACAACAAAAGAGGTACCCAATTGAAAATACAATCAAGCAAACTTTAGCCCATGTACACACAACAAATGTGTACAACATGAAATGTATATACAGAAATGGTATGCAAATTTTCATACAGGAAAGAATAAAAAGGTCTTCAAACCTAAGACAAACCAAGTATGGGACAAGAATATAAGATTTTCATTACCAACATAACATTGAGATTCATTTGTGTTTTTAGTAAAGACCTCCATAATTTGAACAAGATGTCTAGAGATAAAACTAGGGTCTCTTCCTTTCAAGAAGGAAAGTTTGCACACAAATATGAGTAAATGCAGAAAGACTGACTGTGAACTGATTAGTCAAGTAAGTGCAAAAACAAAAACAAAACAATGTTTCTGATTTCTAATACATCTGTGAAATAAAACAGCAGCCACAGTAGTCAGATTTCTTTTACTGCCTTCTTTGTTCCACCCATGCATCCTGCTTCTCTGCTGCATCTTTTCCCCCACAGCACAGCAAGCCCTATTTTCCCTTTTGATAGGATACATGGTCTATGTAGTCCCCACTGTGTATTGTATTGGATCGCAGTCTATCCCTTTAAGAGCCTCTCTGTGTTCTGCCCCAGCTGAACTGAATCAGAGAATGGCTCAGCAGTTTTGCTACTATAAAGGAAATGCACTCTGAGCATTCTCTGGGGAATATTATACAGGGGAATATCCTACAGGGGCTACAGTCTCTTCAAGGACTATACTGCTATGCTGCTACATGTGGGATCCGTACACACAATTGGCATAACTGGCCCTGACAGAACCCCGGTAATGGGTGATCACATCATTACCAGGGGTTCCTGAGGGGACAGAAATTGGGGGAGCAGAATATTAGATAGAGTTTAATTCATCAAAGGCTGATCTGACAAGCAGCTTGGACAATAGAGAGCTAATGACTAACGCGCTAGGTGCGTAATAGGCAATCTCGCGCCTGCGGATTACCTTAAACCCTAGAGTCAATACTAGCCACTTGTTTACCCCTGATAACACGGAACAATGTATTTCCTCTGCCGTTAATTAAGTTGGTTAATTAACTTCCCCTGTAGACTTCCCCAATTAACTTGTGTAAACATTATGTGTGAAACCTGCAGTATCGCAATGCTCTTACATGCAGCCTAAAACATGATAAATACTGATGATTGGTCTTCATTAAATTACTGATCTTCGCTCCATTTTGCCTCGTGTCGTTACTTGACCACTCTCCTCCGGGACCCAACAGCCACTTCGCGGTTCCGATCCAGCTTGCACAACCTGCTTCGCGTGCCAGATCCAACATATGGTGACCCCGAGATGTGATCTACTCGTGAGTAAGCGTTCTTTGCGGTCCGGTTCTACGCTAGAACCGTGTCCAAATCGTCCCAGAGGACAGCGCGGCAGCCATCCGATCTGAGTGACAGCTATGCGGCGAGGCATTCCAGAGAGGCAGAGCATGCTCCAAAGCTCTGAGGCAGCTTGCTCAGTGGAAACGCATTCTGTTCAGGGTTGGCTGTGAAACCCTGACTTCGTTGCAGAGGCCGCAGAGGGCCTGTGGCAGCAGCCCACGTTCCGAGTTTCTTCCCAGAGGTTCGTCACGCCAGACCTGTTACCTAAACTCAGATACGTCGCTTCGTCCCGAGGAGGAAAACTCCAAAGGACAGGCAGGTAATATGGGGACTTGTCCACAGCAACAACGTCCGACCGCTAACCAGAGAACTCACTTAATGGAGTTCAAGGCCCTGGCCAGGGTATACCATACACGCTTTCACAGCACCCAGTTAGTGGATCTTTTGGTGTACTTGGGGGAACATTGTCCGTTTTATCCAAAACGGGCATGCTTAGTCTCCAACTTTGGGACAGGATAGGAGCCTGCATTCAGCAAGCACCTAGAGCTCCAGATAGCATAATCAGCACATGGAGCAAGTGTAGGAAGCTCTTAGCAAAGGTAGATCCAGTCCAGATAGAGGCCCAGGAACCCCCAGCGCAGTCAGAGCCATCAGCCCCAACGGCTCTCTATCCGTCATTTCAGCTCAAGCAGGGTAGTGTAGGGAGCTTTCCCTCAGTGACAGCTGCAGATGTCACTGAAGGAATGCATGGAATGAGAAGCACTGGTGCTTCTCTGATAGTTAAAAGTTCCCAGACTACCAAGAGTTCCATCCAGCGCATGGTTGAGGAAGAAACCAGTAAGGGGGAGTTGCCAGCAGAAGAACTAGCTGAGCTCAGGCAGATATGCCCAGTTCGCATAGAGGTAGATGCCCTCATGGATCAGCAGCAAACAATCCATTCGCCAGTTCCATATAAGCTGCTTATGGCTATACGGAAGGCAATCACAGAGACAGGACTTCAGAGTCGCTTCACCAGGGGCACACTTCAGCAAGTGTGCGAAACCATGATGCTCATTCTGTATGACTGGAAAGCCGTCATGAGAATGATGCTCAACCCCAGCCAGTATTTGCTATGGGACAGCAAGTATCGTCTCGAAGCACAGGCAAGGGCTGCCAGGATGGGCGGAGCAGTAATCCCTGACCAGCTATACAGTTCAGGTCCATTCGAATCCGTTGATGCGCAGACCGCCTTGCCAATCACCACCCTTCATTTGGCAGCTGAGACAGCCTTCAGGGCGTGCCTCAAGGTCCCGGCAGCTGGCAAAGCAGCCAAAAATTACACAGCAGTCAAACAGGGTGCCCAGGAGTCCTACATGGACTTTATCAATAGATTGGAGGAAGCATTCGGTAGACAGATTGACAACGAGCAAGCCCAACAGGAGCTCATGATGAAACTGGTGAAAGACAACACCAACCTTGACTGCCGTAAGATCTTGCAGTCACTGGGCAATCGTCCCGATCTGACTCTCACGGACATGATTAGGGCTTGTGCCGACGTTGGTACAGATTCCTACAAAATGGGTCTGTTGGCAGCGGCGGTACAAGGCAGTAGGAAGCCCAAAAACAGGACCAAAGGAGCATGTCACAATTGTGGCAAGATCGGTCATTTCGCTAGAGAATGCCGATCCAACAAGGGCAATGGCCAATACACCGGCCGTCCCAAGGCTCTGACCACCCCATGTCCACGGTGCAATAAAGGCTTCCACTGGGCCAGGAACTGCCTGAATTCGGGAAACCGGAGTGCAGGCTTGTCTCTGGCCCCGGTCCAAACAGAGACCTCAGTTGCTCTGGGAGAGCCAGAGCTGGATTAAATTCCGGTCACATTCCCTGCATTCCGGAGGCGCAGGCCAGCCCTAGAGGCAGTGCGGGACTAGATTTGACTTGCCAGTTGGAAGTCACATGTGATTTGCCAGGCACAGTCTACCTGGTCAATTCCCAATACATGGGACCCCTGCCTAAAGGCTATGTAGGTTTAGTTTTGCCCTGTGCAGGAACGCGAGGAATTCTAGTAATTCCGGGAGTCATTGACTCCAATTTTTCGGGTGTACTCCAGGTTCAACTCTGGACACACCTACCCCTAACCATTCACAAGGGAGACATGCTAGCGCAACTGATCATGGTTCCTTGTCACTCGCCAGCAGGCAGCCAGGAAAGGCTCAGGGACAGCTCAGAGTCTGGGTCGGAAGACCGCTCGAGCGCAGAAGGGGCAGTGCAAGGATACCAGGTCTTAGCGGCAGTGGAAACCAACATAGAGTGGAAGTGGCGGCCAGTCATAAAGGAATTTTTAAATAAAAAACCTTTTGATGGGCTGTTAGATACGGGAGCTGACATCAGCGTGGTCAGCCAGTCAGTGGCCACGTGAGTGGGCTCTCGACCCAGTCTCTGATGTGTGGGGGTTAGGAAGCGTTTAGAAGCCAAGATTGGGTAGAAGTCACGATCCCCGAAGCTGACGGCACAGCGGTCATCCGGCCGCACATTTTGGACGTGCACATCAACCTTTGGGGGTGAGAAATTCTGCAGCAGTACCGTGCCACTCTTACCTTCGGGTAATGGCTCTACTGCTTAAATGGCTGACCAACACGCCAGTCAGGGTAGAACAATGGCCGGTAGTAGGGGAGAAATTAGTTGCCCTGAAACAGCTGGTGAAAGAACAGCTAGACGCAGGACATATAGAACAGTCCACCAGTCCTTGGAATTCGCCCATATTTGTTATAAAGAAAAATTCAGGGAAGTGGCGACTCCTTCACGATCTCAGAGAGATCAATAAATGTATCCAGCCAATGGGTACGCTTCAATGCTGCATCCCGAATCCAAACATGATCCCGGAGGGTTGGGAGATCTTGGTCGTAGACTTAAAAGACTGTTTTTATACCATTCCCTTAGATGCTAGGGATCGGGAAAGGTTCGCTTTTACAGTGCCAGTCGTGAACCACAGAGACCCCACGCAACGTTATGCGTGGAAATATTTGCCACAGGGGATGCTCAACTCGCCCACCCTGTGCCAAATTTATGTTCACAATGCACTGGAAAAGTTCCGAAACCTTCACCCCACAGTCTTAGTGTGTCATTTCATGGATGCCATCCTGGTCGCAGCGCCGCAACTCAGCAGTGAAATGTTTAAAAACCTCCAGGCCACTCTGAGAGAAAAAGGGTTGCTCATTGCCCCGGAGAAAGTTCAGAGAACCGAGCCATTTCATACTTGGGCCATCGGCTTCTCCGTTCTTTTGCAGCACCAGTTTTGCCACAGATCAACTTAAAGGATTCCGTCACCCTTGAAGAATTGCAACAGATTATGGGGAATATCAATTGGGCCAGACCGTATTTTAGGCTAGATACGGACCTTCTAAAACCGCTCTTCTCGCTGCTAACGCTAGGTAAGCAGTCGGCAGACTGGATACACATTCCTCGAGAGGCGCGCTTGACTCTCGAAAAGGTCAACCAAGTTCTCAGCCAGAGATGGGTGGACAGGATTAGTCAGGGGCCATATGCCCCTGTTCTAAACTTGTACATTGTCTGGACCAGATCCATGTTCACCGGAGCCCTAGGGGTAGACTCCGAGCGGGGGGGTGTGTGTGAGTATCGTGGAATGGGTGTATTTACCACACACCTCTTCCTGAAACATCATTCCTCCACAGGAACTGGTCTCCACGGTGATTTACTGAGGAAGGCTGAGAGCAAGGGACATCTCAGAGCACGATTTAGCGAAAATCATGGTCCCATTCATAAAAGATCAAATCCAGCAGCTGATGCAGCTCGGTGACTCACTTCTGATTGCATTGGAGGGATTCACTGGATGTTTGGCATACCATTTGCCGAAAGACCCCAGACTCATCTCGCTTCAAACGCAGACAGTCAGTTTGTGTGAATTAATGCCCCTGGTTCCACTTCAGGGGGCTAGGACAGTTTTCACTGATGGGGGTCGTACATATGGTGTTCTTACTTGGCAAGAGGGCCAGGCTTGATGCACGCTTCTAACTCTTCCGCAGAAATCCGCGCAGCGGGTGGAATTAGCAGCGGTGAACCTCGCTTTGTGCACCTTTGCCAAAGAACGCTTGAACATAATAACTGACAGTCAGTATGTTAGGAATTTGCTTCACAGTCTACCAGGAGCATACATCACTCCCGCGATAGACAAAAACTTGTTAAGTCTTTTCCTCACGACTCAATTTCATTTGCGAAACCACACCGAAGTGCTCCATATCGCCCACATCAGAAGCCACCAGGATCTGCCTGGTGCGATTTCTGCAGGCAATAGTAGAGCAGATGCGGCCGCAAAGGAAATTCAGCAACGATCAGTCTTGGGAGTCTTCACGACTCCAATTCAGAGTCATGCATTTTCCCACCAAAATGCCAAAGCACTCACACGGCAGTTCAACCTGCCACATTCCCAAGCCCAGGGCATAGTCTGTTCCTGTCCACATTGTGCAGGGGCAGTAGGGGGGCCCTCGTGGGGGGTCAACCCATGAGGGACAGAGGCCAACCAGGTGTGGCAGATGGATGTCACACATGTTCCGCAGTTTGGCAGATGGCAGTACATGCACATTTGCATTGACACTTTCTCACAGTTCGTTTGGGCTACAGCACAGAAGGGAGAAACAGCTTCCCATGTGGAGCAGCATCTCCTTTCCTGCTTCGCGGCCATGGGCAAACCACGGCCATGGGCAAACCACGGTAAAACACGTGAAGACCGATAACGGTCCAGCTTATAGCTCCAGGCAGCTGGCCACCTTCATGGCCACCTGGGACATTAAGCATACCTTTGGCGTTCCGTACAATCGCAAGGGCAAGCAATTGTGGAACGGGTCAACCAGACGCTTAAGTCCTACATTGACAAACAAACAGAAAGGGGGGAACCAGCCCTCCCCAAAAATCAGGGTCAGGCACAGCATTGTCTGAACAAGGTATTGTTTACGTACAATCACCTTAATGTTTTTTCGGATTACACTCCGCAGGAGAAGCACTTCCGTGGCCGATGGTGCATTACCGAGTGCCACCGGATCCTTCCTGGAAGGGCCTGGTGCCACTCATAACATGGGAAAGAGGGTATGCTGCAATTATGTCTCCTACAGGCGTTATCTGGATTCCAGCCTGGTGTATCAAGCCTCACTTCGAGTCCAATGGCGTGGACCCAGGTGCTCCCGGACCCAATACCGGAGATGGAGGAGTTAACCCTGACGGGGAGAGCCAAGCGGAGGAGGCGACGACAGCAGATGACAGCACCGAAGATCACCTGGGGGATTCCAAGTCCCTGTGCCAGGAGGCGGCGGATGCCATTCGGCGGGAGGACAAGGAGCCGACACCGGAGAACATCTTGATTGCAGCCTTTTCCCTGATTACTGCTAATTCCATGATGACCACCATCATCTTGATCCTTTCTCTGCTTGCAGGGGGAGGAGTTCAAGCAGCTTCACTGGAAGCCAACAACCTGATGCCAGGTGGAGATCTCTCTGCCCGGATGCATTACAACATTTGGGAAAGATTGGCGAACCTCGTCAATCAGTCCGATTTTTGCCTTAGGCAGACCACTGCTTCTGCCTCTATTCTGAGCACTTGTCTCATCCCGGTGTGTCACTTCCCAGGTGCACGCATCAGGAACGGTGACTGGTTGGTGAAACGGATATTTGGTCTGTTTTACAAGACTGCCTTTTCAACGTACGCGCACTGGGGAACCCAAGTCACAAAAGTCTTACCGGCTGATGCGGCCACTCTTTACACTCCCTGAGTGGCAATCAGCCTGAACTCAACTTGTGCTTGCATAACCGGCTGTTCCGCGATCGAGGGGCCACAGCAGCATTGCCTCAACCCTGGCAACAGCACTTGGACTTGTAACAACCCAGAGACTATTAATTCAATGTATGCTCACATTACTTTGCCTTCAGGATGGTTTTTTACATGTAACCAGTATACTTGGAACTACATTCCTGCAAATGTATCTGATTCCCTTTGTTGTATCAGTCATTTGACATTGTTGCTTCCCACTAGAGACATGATTGCCCCAAGCATAAATGTACCTTCTCACATGCGGCACGCTCGTGCTACCCAGTTAGACAGTTCATGTGATAGCAACATCAGAGTTCTGAGTAAAGCTGAGTATGTTTCATTAGCAGTCAGCTTGTTTGGCATGCCAGGCTTAGCCGTAGGCAACGCTCGGAGAATTGGTCAATTGGCTTGCGCTTTGGCAAAATCCATTAACCACACCTCCTCAGCGATAGCGCTGCTTAATCAGGAGCAGATGGAGCTTCGCCATGCCATATTGGATAACCGAGCAGATATCAATTACCTCCTACTGTTACATCATTTGGGTTGCAAGACAGTCCATGGCATGTGTTGTTTTAAACTCACAGACAACTCGCGCAAGGTACAAAGTCAACTCACAGATCTCCATACCTTGGTTAAAAATATCAAGGAAGACGCCACGTGGGAGTGGTGGAATTCGTTATGGTCCTGGTTGCCATGGAAATGGCTACAAACGACACTCAAGGTGATTGTGGGGTTGATAATACTGGGAACAGCTATATGTTGTTTTGTGCATTGCATTCCCTCACTGATGTCAAGGTGTCCCCCATGGAGAGAACCCCGGAATGTCCTCACTCTACGTCAGTTGATGCCGCTCCTACGTCGAGCCGTCTGTCAGATCCAATTAAACAAATAAAGGGGGAGTGTGGGATCAGTCCACACAATTGGCATAACTGGCCCTTACAGAACCCCGGTAATGGGTGATCACATCATTACCAGGGGTTCCTGATGGGACAGAAATTGGGGGAGCAGAATATTAGATAGAGTTTAATTCATCAATAGCTGATCTGACAAGCAGCTCGGACAATAGAGAGCTAATGACTAGCGTGCTAGGTGTGTAATAGGCAATCTCGCGCCTGCGGATTACCTTAAGCCCTAGAGCCAATACTAGCCACTTGTTTACCCCGGATAACACGGAACAATGTATTTCCTCTGCCGTTAATTAAGTTGGTTAATTAACTTCCCCTGTAGACTTCCCCAATTAACTTGTGTAAACATTATGTGTGAAACCTGCAGTATCGCAATGCTTTTACATGCAGCCTAAAACACGATAAATACTGATGATTGGTCTTCATTAAATCACTGATCTTCGCTCCATCTTGCCTCGTGTCGTTACTTGACCAGTCTCCTCCGGGACCCAACAGCCACTTCGCGGTTCTGATCCAGCTTGCGCAACCCGCTTCGCGGCCCAGATCCAACAGCTACACTGCTGGAAGCTATGGTAAGCTTTGGAACTATGAGCTATGAGGCTGGATACTGAATGACTGCAATGCAAGCGTGGCGCCAAAATGGCCGCCGCGCTCATTGCGGGGCCCCCCCACCGGACTTGGACATCCAGGTAGTTAGGGGGCGTGGCCAGCACCCTTTAAAAGGGGTGGCCACGAGGCAGCCGCGCTGCCATTTCGCGAAGCGACGGACAGGAGAAGTTTTTCCCCCTTTTGCTCCGTCGCTCTTCCTTTTAGCCGGGAAGCCTCTTTGGGCAGTGGTTTCTTCTGCGATTCTTTTCTTCGGCTTCCCAGCGAATTGCAGCGATACCTTCTAAAAAGAAGGCCATGGCGAACGCGGTTCGCACTTCACGGAGGCGCCAGCCGGGTCGGAGGACCACGACTGCGCCCCCTCAGCAGGCCCCCTTTCCGGGGGCGCCCGCCGGGACCGGCGGGATGGGGTCGATTGTGCCCTGGCCCGAGGGTGGGCAGCCTCAGACCGGCCCTGCAGGGGATGCGGCCCCCGGCCCGCAATTAGCGGCCACCGGCCCGGGCTTGGCGCATAGCCAAGCTGGGCCTTCTGGCCTTGGCATGCAGCTTCCAGCGGTGGGCTTTAACCAAGGGGGTTGGCTGGGTTCCCTGCCCTGGCAGGGCATGCCCCCGGCCCCCCAGGGGCCGGTGGTTGGGGCATGGCCATATTCGGGCCCCGGGGTCCAGTGACCTGGCCCGGCGCCAGCGACCGGTGGGCCGGCTGGCCCTTTGCCCCCCATCGGCGTTGGGGGCTATGTAAACATGGATGCCCTACTGGCCCGCGTAGAGGCCCTGGAGGCATCTTTAGGGGTAGTTAATCCATCCGGGGCACCTTTTGGTTTACAGGTCAACTCAGCGCCTGCAGGTCCTCGGCAGGCGGCCGAAAGGGTTGAGCTGCCTGGGGCGAGTAGGTCGGCACCAGCCGCAGCCTCGCAGCTCCCCACGCAGCAGATGCCGCCGGCAGGTAGTGGTCAGGCCCCGTCTACGAGCTCGGTTGCGGTCGCGAGCTCCGACGCCCGCAGTGGGCCGGAACCCCCGGTGGGGGCGGCCCATGGGGGTGCAACTTGTGAGTATATGGTCCAAAATAGTGCTCCCACACCACAACCCACAACGGGGGGAGGTTTGCAGTGGCCGTGGCCTCGACTGGCTGGGGCGGCGGGTCAGCCGCCACCGGCCCATCCGGGAACGGCTCCGGCACTCCAGGGCCCCTCTTGGGGCGGGGTACCCTGTCCCGAGGGGAACTTACGGGGGGTGGCGGGGCTGGTCCAGGCTCTTTTCATGGTGCCCAGTACTGTCACTGTTCCGGTGTCGGCCTTGCCGACAGCAGGTTATTCATTGCCCCTCGGGGACCACCTGGCCCAGGCCACCAAGGAAAAGATCTGGCGGGGGGAGTATGTGGACATTTTCTCCCGCTTGAATAGAGAACCCACCAAAGAGGAGAGGGAGGGGCAGGACGAGAAGGACAAGGAGCAGTCTCGTCAACGTAAGCCGCCACGCACGTGGGCCAACTGGTTACCCGCGTACCTTATATACATGGCGGTGTACCTCGGAGCCCGGCCTAACCTGGCAATTCCGATGGTCCAGTATTTGGACAACATATACCGGGCGATGGTTGATTTCCCCGGCCCGTCATGGTTGGCTTACGACGAGGAATTCCGTATGAGAGTGCCCCTACACCCAGAGATGAGGTGGGATGAACCCTGCCAGAAGCTGTGGCTTCTGTACATGACTCCCACGCGCCCAGCGCCAAGGGAGAGGTACCATTGTGGACATGCGGTCCAGCGAGCTGCTCCAGCCCAGGCACCCCGCCAGGTGGCGGGGCAGGGGGTTCCAGCCCGCCTGCTGTGTTGGAGCTTCTCGGCCAATGGTGCGTGCAACAGGAAGCAGTGCCGATACAGGCACGAGTGTCCCTCTTGTGCTGGCCCCCATGCTGCCTCCGCGTGTCCTAGGGCAGGCGGACTGCGGGGCAGAGGTAGAGGTGGACAGGGAGCGGGCAGAACTGCCGCAGAGGGAGCTGGTCAGGCAAAAGGCCCCCTCCCCAATTAATGTGGACATGTTGGAGCGTTGGCTCACGATGTACCCTAGGAGGGCAGACGCAGCTTACCTGCTTGAGGGTTTCCAGCAGGGGTTTCACATTCCTTTCACAGGGGTCAGGTCCCCTCAAGATGCACCCAACCTGTTATCACTCAGGGGAAGGGAGGAGGTGGCTGCCATGAGCATTGCTAAGGAGGTTGCTGCTGGCAGGGTCGCTGGCCCTTTCCCTCTCCCACCATTTCCCAACCTCAAGGTTTCCCCGTTGGGGTTGGTGCCCAAGAAGTCACCGGGAGAGTTCCGTTTGATACACCACTTGTCTTACCCGGCTGGCCGTTCGGTCAACGATGCTATCCCTGACGTCCTTTGTTAGGTCAGTTATACATCTTTTGACCAGGCCCTGCGCATGGTGCGCTCATGTGGCCCGGGTGCACTACTAGCTAAGTGCGACATTAAGTCCGTGTTCCGTCTCCTGCCAGTGCACCCGGGCGACTTTGAGTTGCTGGGTTTCAAGTTCCGGGGTGAATTTTATTTCGAAAAAGCCATGCCTTTTGGCTGCTCCATTTGATGCTCGGCATTTGAGCGCTTCAGCACCTTCCTCTAATGGGCCTTTGTTCGCAGGTCAGGGTCCCGGTCTGTAGCCCACTACCTTGATGATTTCTTATTCAGGGGTGAACGGGGCTGGGACACGTGCACATGTCTCCTGAATACATTTCAGACGCTAATGAAGGAACTCGGTGTCCCTTTAGCGCCCGAAAAGACCGAGGGCCCTTCAACCAAGCTCACATTCCTGGGGGTTGAGATTGACACGGTTGTGCAGGCATCCAGGTTACCTGTTGATAAGGTTTCACGGATCGTTGCACTCATTTTGGACTTGCTGGCAAAACACAAGGTGTCCCTTCGGGAGCTCCAGGTGTTACATGGTCACCTCAAATTCGCTTGCAGGGTGGTCGCACCTGGCAGAGCATTCGCTCGACGCTTGTGTGATGCCATGACTGGCTAGGCCAGGCCCCACCACAGGGTCCGACTGAACAAGGGCATGAGGGCTGATATGCTCATCTGGCTCCAGTTCCTGAGGGAATTTAACGGGGTGTCCTTTTGGAGGTCCGACCTTTTGGTTTCCCCTCGTTTTCAGGTTCAGTCGGATGCATCAAGGTCCCTGGATTATGGGATTTCCCTTGAAGGGAAGTGGGCCTACGGCAGATGGCCGCCAGCCTGGTGGGGCATGGACCGCTTGCGCGATCTCACGTATCTGGAATTTTTCCCCATTCTGGGAGCTTTGATGCTATGGGGAGAGGAGTAGGCCAATTCGGTCGTCCATTTCTGGTGTGACAATGCGGCAGTTGTCCACATTGTCAACTCACAGACGTCTAAATCTCCAAGGGTTATGGAACTGGTTCGCCAGTTTGTATTGCGCAGCCTACGCCTCAATGTGCTTTTTAGGGCTAGACATGTTCCAGGTATTAATAACGATATTGCTGACGCTTTGTTCCGCCTGCAGATCCCCCGGTTCTGTGCCTTGGCCCCGGACGCAGAGGAATTTCCCTCACTGCTCCCGGACGAGATATGGACGCTTGGCAAGGAGAGGTGAACCGGGCATCAGCATGTCGCTCGCCCCCCGCACGCGTAAGGCGTATGACCATGCATTCAGTTCATTCAGGGCCTTTTGTGCCCAATCACGGCTGCCTGAAAATTGGCCCATCCCAGTGGCTCACGTCCTCCAATTTATGGTTTACTTACATGCCCAGGGCTTAGCCCCCCGCACCATAGCATCCAGGCTGTCAGCGCTGGCATTCATGGCCAAGGTGGATGGTTTTGCTGACAACACAATTGATTTTCGCATACGACATGTTTTGGAAGGGTGGGCACAGGAACGTGGGCGCAGCCCGGACGACCGCCACCCTATTTCTCCAGGGGTACTTACCCACCTTGCACGGGGTTGGCATGACCTGTGTTTCGACAGGTATGAGGCAACCCTGTTTCACACGGCTACTACGGTGGCCTTTTTTGGAGCGCTCCGCATCAGTGAGCTGGTGCTACTGTCTAAGGCGGATGCGAGTCGTAGGGCACTGGAACTCGAAGATGTCTATGTTTCCAATGATTGGGCTCAGCTGAGGATACGCTCCTCTAAGGTTGGTCAGCACGGTGTAGGCAGTGGTGTAAGACTGCTACGATGTTCCATGGCTGACATCTGTCTGGTTGGTGCCCTACAGGAGTTCCTTGCACTACGTGGTACGCACCATGGCCCTTTTTTCTGTCACCAAGATGGGTCTTCCCTTACTAAATTTCAATTTTGGAAGGTGACCGGTAAGGCACTAGCCAGTTTTGGCCCCCCTGGGGCTCGCTACTGCACCCATTCATTCAGGATAGGGGCGGCTTCCACCGCAGCGGCGTTTGGGTACTCTGGGGCTGAGATACGCACCGTGGGAAGGTGGGGATCTCGATGTTTTGGTTGTATGTTCACCCTCTTCAACAGTGAGTACCAGTTAAGTCACTGCCCTGTTTCCTTTTTCCTTGACAGACCCTGGGTGTCGCTTTACACCGGTGACAGTATGGCTGGTGGGCCACAGCTATGTGCACAAGGCAGTGCAGTTTGCTGCGGCGACAGAGTGGGGACCCCTGCTGGGACTGGGTGCATCCGCAAGTCTCAGGTGGTACGGTAAGCGCGGAATGTTATGGCGGGAACTGTTGCCATTCCTTTTCTCCATCAGGAATGCTGACCTGCCTGATGTCCTGATTATACACCTTGGGGGTAATGATTTGGGACAGGTCACGGGCCTATCGCTGAAGCATGCGATTTGCGGTGACCTGGCCTACTTGCATTATGTGTGGCCTGCCACAGCCCTGCTTTGGTCGGACATGATACCGCGGCACGCTTACAGGGGAGGGTTTACCCTCCAGGCCCTTGATCGGGCTTGGCGCTCGGTGAACAGGGCTATTGCCCGGTTCTTTCTGGACAAGGGTTGGGGGCGCGTCATACGACACCCCACTATCAGTCTACAAAATTATGACCTTTACTCAGGGGATGGGGCCCATATGTCGCGGGGAGGTATGGACCTTCTGTTGTGAGATTGGCGAGCAGTCCTGTTGACCGAGCTGACGGTCTGGGGGGGGCGGTGAGCCTTTTGTTGAAGCCTCCCCGTGTGGCGGGTAGCACTGGTAAGGTAAACATTTATGACCCACAGGTATCCGGCAGGTTCGCAATTGACTGGACAACACTAGACAGGCACAAGTTGGTTAACGTTGTCCGGTCAACGATGAACCAGGCAATGGGGTGATGGCACGAGCTAGGCAGCAGGCATCACCCCGTTATTTTACGGATACGCGTCAGAGGGTGGGGTCAGTAGTTAGATTATTGACTACAGTCAACAATTTGTTTGTTGTCAACAAACAAATTGATACAAATGGATACATTGTAACCAATTGCCGTTGGCAATTTTGGGTGGAACCTTACCAGTGTTACTTCGGCCTGCTTGCCTTAAGAATTATAATTGGTTGAATACCAATAGAAATGTATAATTCGGACTAGGGCATGAATCAATAAATGTGGCCCAATGCCGTTATCCACTTTTACCAGTGTCTGAGTCCTTTATTGGGGGGTGCGCCTGCAATGATACTGCTAAAGACTTCTAAGGACTGAACTCTGTTTGTCTCATGTTTGCAACTGAATAACTAAGCCTGCTTATTGCAACTAGAAGGAAACTGCTCTCTGCATCTGCCCAGAGGTAATCTCTGTAAATATTGTTTACTTGGGCATTTGCTATCTTGTATGGACTGCTGCCAACTGTACTGAGAGCTGCTTATCTCAGGCATATGTTTTTTGCTTCTCCTATGTTTTTCACTGAAAAGTAAATCTGTTTTCTTTTCCTTATACAACCTGCTTGTCTGTGTGGAAATTTCTCCCAGCTATCACTGCGTACACAGCTAGCCGCTTTGCTCTGCTAAACACAGCCAAACCTTATTTGGGTGTCCCCAGCACCCCAACATACCTTTCTTTCACAGTTAAAAGAGTACAATGAAGCCTGCTACTGTCACAATAGGGGAAATAAAAAACAAAAACAAAACTAGTGCTTCTGTGTGTTCTATTTCCAGCAGTTTAAATTGCTGACCATATTTTAAGTCCAAAAAACACTGAACAGGGTATGAACTATCAGTTATATTGTTGCTGTAACCCCGAGTGGGAACAGTGGCTCTTCGTTCAACTCAATAGTTGCCACAGAATGGGAATATATCTCTGATTTCGTCTATTTTTGTATGTTGGTCAGGAAACATTCCAAATGCCTAGTTTCAACACCTGTTGGAACATTTTAAGGATCAAGGAGGAAAACTAAAACCTACACAGAGCATATGTTATGTGTTGTCTTCAATACATGAGCTCTGCGAACTCATGCAGCCTTTTAATATGCCTTCTTCTCTTTGTTTACGTGATCACAGACCACCAAGCCAACTACATTCCTAATGTCAACTGCTGTATTCTAATGCTATCCCATGTATGCTAAATTTGTATCCCACCTTTCTGCCAAATGGTGCTCAAGCCAAAGGAGGAGTAAGAATTTTTCCCAATTTAATTTCTGATATTTCCAGACCAACATTTATTTGAAACACAAATGGGGGAAAATTGGGGGGGGGGGGAGGGAAATAAGTGGGAGAATCCATTTACAGTGGTACCACATAAAATGATTTTAATCCGTTTCACGGGGCTCATTGTTGTATGAAACAATTGCTATATGATGCATGCATCGTATAGCGATTTTCCCTATGGGATGCATCCTAGAATGATTTTTTTCACTAAGTGGTTTTTCCCATTGAAAAATTGTTGCACGATTTTTTCCTTATAGAAAATTGCTATTTCGGGATGCCATTTCCCCCCAAAACCTAATTGTTATACAATTTCATTGCTATACAGGACAATTGTTGTATGAGGTTCCACTGTATATTCAACAGTGTTTGTGGAACTCTGGCATTTAACAGCTACATATTAAGAGGATACAAAATAATGCATTCTGTTCTGAGTCCAGATACTCATTTTTTCTGCAGCACTTCTGGATTCTTTGGCTGCACACCACTGCCCAAGGGACATACAAGTATACTCATAATGTCTTCAACTCTTCAGGAAGACTATATCTATTTCCTCTAAATATATTAAATCATATAGCCCTTAAAACTTTATATCTTCTTATTCTAGAACAGGCAGGCTTTAGAGCTGGCAAGAGCTGCACAGTTATAATTTTCAATCTAACCCAGCATACAGAAGACAGTTTTCAAACATAAAATAACTGGAGCAGCATTTGTCAACCTTACAGTGACATATAATACTGTCCACCATCAACTGCCACTAAAAAAACTTTAACTGCTTACTAAAGATCTTGGATTAATAGAAATTATTCCAAATTGAAATATTAAATTAAATTATTAAATTAAATGCTCACCATTCAACTTCAAACCTGCAGATTCTCTGCTGAGGCACAGTTGCTGAAGAAATCAAAGGAATGGTGTCACACAGAGTAGTGTCCTGGCATAATTACTTTTTACCATTCACATAAATGATCAACCAGTGTTTTCATATGCCATGAGTTTCATCTATGCTGATGATCTTGCCCTGACAACTGAGGGAGAATCATTTGTGTCCATTAAGCACCAGCTAACCTCTGCCTTAGAAGATCTTTCCTTATATTATAAAAATAACTAGCTGGAACTGGATCCATTTAAAACACAGATCTGCACCTTCTACTTAAAGAACAGAGAAGCAGAGAGAAAGTTCCAAGTTAATAGGGAAGACAAGATTTTGGAACGTTGCCATGGCCTGAGTATTTGGCAATGAGTCTGGATCAATCCTTGACCTACCCAAAAATTGGTCTAAATACCAAACAAAACGTTGCTGCCAAAAATAATATGCTTAGGAAACTGAGTGTTTCAGACTGGAGTGTACATCCATAAATATATAAGCACAATAGCTCTGTATCTGTGTTATATCATGGTAGAACTGTATGATACAAATTAGCATATGCCAAGCAAGTAGATGTAGCTCAGTCAATTCCCCAGAGCACTGATCAGCCACTTAGGTTCCTGGAAATTGATGTTCCCCTGTGGAGCATGTGCCCCACATTGGGAATCACTGGGCTAGACCATCTGGAAGGAACTTAATACACTTTGAAGTAAAGTAGTAAGATCAAAGATTAATCAAGTAAAATTGAGTTACTTAGATATAAGATGAATTTTCTGTGAATGTGGAGATACTGTATCTGATTGATGCAGCATTTATATGCATGAAATTCATGCTCCACCATGTGTACAAATGAAGATCTAGTCAATGAGTGGGATAACACTATTGACATAGGCCGCATCTGGACAAAAATATTTAAATCATTTTAACATATTACTTTGTTTGAATTCTATCTATATTTCACATACAGTACTTCTATAATTTTAAATTCTGCAATGCTCTGATATGAATAAAGAAAAAAGAAAGTAAGCCATTTTGCTTTTCATAGTAACTTAAAAGTGGTGTATTTTTTTAAAACTACTTTAGATTTTGAAAAATTGCAATTGGAAAAAATTAAAATGGATAGAAGAGTCCATAACAAATCCATGCAAAATTCATTTACTGCTTTCCACAAACCTTGGTGCTAACTCTGCCTAAAATTCTGACATTTCTGTAAATCTACAGTGCACCCTAAAGTTTCAGTTATAAACAAACCAGCTCAAGATGTCTGTAGAGATTTTTAGCATCAAACATATCTAATCCGCTGTTAAGTTAAAAAGCTTAAAATTAAGAGTAAACAATTATTTAAAGAGGAAGGAGAGAATTCAAGTTTATAATGGAAACTCTTATCTGGCCAGGTTATCCTGCTATGATACTGCCATACTGCCAGTGACTCAACGCCGATTGTCAGGCAGTGGTTAACTAATCTGACAACTTTAAGGACTAATGGTCTGGGGTGCCGAAATCCACAGGGAAGAGTGATGGTACCCAAGTGGATTAAATCTCACTTGAATCCATCTTGATGGAGGGTAGCAGCTTCATCAATACTGACCTGGGGCTGAGGAGGACTTTGCGTGCCAAAAGGGTTCAGGACCAGAAATAATAATTTTTTTAAAAAAGTTGTCTGCTACTTGGTCTAATCCATGTGTCCTATACTAAATCAAGTGTGCTGAATGCAAATTTGAAGTCCGATTCTGCCTAGGACATCAGGTTCTTAAGTAAGCAAATATCACTCTCTAAATAGCAATTTAAAACTTTCTTCTTCAATGAGGCTTTTCAGGGTATTGTCCCTTTACCGATAAATTTCCTTGATGGATGAGTATCTGTCTTGACTTCACAGACAGGTGTTTACAGAGAGGCAGCAATCTCTTCCCACACCTAAGGATCTCTATAACTAGGCGTGTATCTTTTACACATTTTCCTCTTTCTGTTATAACCAAAGATGTTTCCTGATGGCTTGTTTGCATTACTGTATAGCATCTGTATAAGGAAGCAAGCAAGCAAACAAACAAAAAATCCAGCCTGAGCAATTTATACGAGCCTTTCTTCTTCGTATCTTTCTTGTTACAGCTTTGTGTACTTGAAATTTGGAAGCAGCAATGAGAATTTCAACATCAGACCAGGATCTATATTCAAGTGGTCACAGATGCAAAGCTTTGGAGGACAGTGTTTCTAAAAGCAGAAAGTTTTATTTATTTGCTTGCTTGTTTTTCATTAACATTCATATCTCACATTTCCTCCATGTACTTAAGGAGAGTCAGACTAGGACAGTTATGGTAAAACTTGGCATTCAAGGTATTCTTGGACTTCAATTACCAGAAGCCCAAGTTAGCATTCCTGCTGATCAGACCTTCTGGGAATTGAAGTTCAAGAACATCTGGAGTGCCAATGTTCATCATCACTGGACTAGGATTTGAGAGAGATTGTTTCAGTTTCCAACTTGCTACCTTGGCTCAGCCATGCTTTCTCAGTTTGATTCTCTCCTCCACCCTGCCCAGAGGTTCCTGTTGTGATGGAAAAAGGCAGGAGGAGAGCAATGTATGCTGCCTTGAACAATCTAAAGAAAGAAGTGATATAAATGTAAGGAACAAATGAAGTTGGTATGCAAGGCCTTCCTTTAAAAGCTAACAACAGCCCTTGGAGGTAGTTTGGGGTGTATAGAAGTAGCAGGCCCAAGATCACCAGTAAGTTTATTGAGGGCTAGAGGGTGGATCTTCCAGAACCAACATAACTGCATTTAGTTTAGACCAGTGGTTACCAACATGGGGTCTAGGCCCTATAGGGGGACTTAAATTCCCAGAAGCCTAAGTCAGTACATTAGCCGATCAGTTCTTTGGGGGCTTGACTTAGGCTTCTGGGAATTGAAGTCCAAAACCAAAGGTTGGGAAACACTAGGTTAGATGGTCACATATCTTCTCTGCATGCCTCCTTTGTCAACTGGAAGAGCTCATGAGCTGAGGAGACAGATACAAAGTGGCACTGCTCAATTTCCCCCATTGTGAGCAGTTCTGAAATCCCACACAAGTTCTGCCTTAATCAAAGAAATCAATTCCTTTGCTCCAGCTGCTGGTCCTAGCAATGCAGAGAATGAAGTGAGAATGAAGCCATTCAGGGTAAAAAGTACAAGATAGTACAAAAATTACAAAAGTACAAAATAGTACATAATACAAAAATTAGTAAGGAAAAATATCTTACTGTCAGAAATAATTGGCAATGGCATCTAAAGAGCAGGATGGAGGAGACTGAAGAAAGGCATTGGATGTGAGAAATAATGCCTGGCACACTGAGCAATCAGATAAGGGACTGCCGGGGATGTGATGGATGGTATTGTATTTTGAGATATCTTGGGCTGAGAAGATGTTGGAATGCTAATGATGCATTTTAACCTTAGTTCATGTGTCTTTTTTAAAAAAAAATCTATATTACCTTTCCCCAAAGAATCAGAGATAGATACAGTATAACTGCAAGCTGACTGGACCATCAGGTAGTTAATCACAGCTCCCAGTAGCCATGATGGCTGAAAGAATCTAGGAGTTTGGGCCTATAAAGTTAAATTTACTGAAGCTTTACATCCTGCCCCCCCCCCCCCCGCCCCTAATATTTCCTGAATTTAAAAGAACTGTACAGTAAAACCCCATATAATGATTTTAATTTGACCTACGGGTCTGTTTGCTATGCAATTTTTTCATTGTACGATTTTTCCTACAGAAAAAAAATGTACAATGATTTTTCCTATGGGAAAAAATTGTACAACTTTTTTTTCACTAAGCAGTTTTTCCCATTGAATATTTGTTGTATTTTTTCCATAGGAAAAATCTTTATGCAGGGCACAATTTATTAAAAACCTATTCATTATGCGACTTTTTCGCTATAGGGGGCATTCGGTATATGAGGTTCCACTGTATTCTCCTCACAAAAAAAGTATTAACTCCAGTGTTTAGTTTTATTATTTTTAAAGAAAGACAATCATATTTAATAACAATGGTTATCCCCACCAGGAAAATTACTCTCTAAAATCACATATTTTAAATATTGGCATCATTGTTACTTTACAATTCAAATAATGACTTTTATGAGTTTTGAAAATATTAGTGAATTGGAGCAATTAATGAATTTTTATTTAGGTGTAATCTTTTTCTTAAGAAGTGATTGTGTTTATCTGGCTTAGCATATTAGCAAATTTAAAGAAGGGAAAAGAAGGCAGAGAAAGAGGGGGGAAATCAAGGGAAAATATAGGAGTTTAAAAATCATGAAATTTGTTTGGGGTATGAAATAAAATGACACATAGAAACAGCCTTGATAACTTCCATTTAAATTTGCCCAAAAGTTATGTTGCCTTCAATCTTTTATTACTTAAAAACTGTCTATGTCTTGACTGATATGTTTAAGTATCCATGTCTTTGAAATGTGACCTACTTGCATGAAACAAACCAGTTTGCAAAGCAATGGAGCCAGGAAAGAGGACATGCTGCTGTGGCTAAAGCTGCTGGAAATATGAAAGAAGTAATTTCACAAGACACTTTGATTAAAAGAATCATATTCACCATTCAGATTCCACTCCTAAGATAAATCCTAAATATGAACTACCGGTAGGTACTGTATATGGGTTACACAGTGAAAGGCAGATGGAGAAGTTATGGACACTTTATGTGATGCATGAATGAAGTCCTTTTGTAGTTCAGAATATTGTGTTAAAGTAGGTTTTTATTTTTATAAGATGTAAACACTAACATTCCATGTGAACATTATTTCACATTCTAATAGTATTAGTTGGAATTTACTTCACTATTAAATACAGGCATTGGTTTAATTCAAGTTGCTCTAATTACAGAATACTGTGGTGTAATAATTCAAGGCTGGAATCCTGCACATAGCTAAGCTAATAGAATTTACTAAGTTTCAATGACCCATTTTAGCATATGGCAATTTACTTTTATTTACTTTTATGCCACTCCTGGGATAAACAAACACAACAAACAAAATTTTCATATTATCATACAACTCAGCTCTAGGAAGTTTAATTACAAAACTGCATTTTAATTGATTACCAGTGGGATAAATTTCAGCAGTGTAATTCTGAGAAAGAGCGACCAGTGAATGTTTATAAATAAAGGGGCTTTTTGAAAAAAAATAATAATAATCAATACATCATATTAGTTAATTGCAATAAATTTAGATCTGTAATTGGGAATATTAATCTGTGTGTCTATTGCTTGTTGCAACTACAACACAGTTTCAGAGGTAAAGCCAGGTGTGTTATGCAGATTGAGAAAGAGAAAGATTCTGAAGCTTCGGAATAGTCATTTACACTTTAGTTATAATTATGATTGTAATTATTTCCCTTAGAATTTACACCCATCCTACCCAAATGCTTAAACCTTGGGTGGTCACCCCTAAAGTGGTAGGAAAGATGGTGACTAGATCATGGACATTTTACACTATGGAATAAACTGCCAGCAGAAATCAGATCCACTCCAAACTTGCTGGCATTTTGTAAGTTGCTGAAAATATTTCTGTTCCATGACGACTTCCCCCTTTAATTTGCAAATTGGGGACTGTTACGTTGGATTGCATCCAGATGATTGGTCATGTGATTTAACAAGAGGAGATGGATTGTGTATTTATTTTAACTGGCTAAATAATACTGAAGATGTTTGTCATCTATATGTTTTGTTTATTATTTTATATTTACTTTGATACTTGGAACATATATGGTGATTTTAAATTCTGTTGTAAAGTGTCCACAGGGTAGTGTTTCTATCAGATGGGCAGGGCATGTATCAATCAATCTATCAAACAATCAATCAATCAATATATTACCCCTGGTGATGTTCTTAGTGGGTGGGCTTTCAAATTTACAAACAGTTGTAATCATTTTTATTGAATCAAAAGTGTTATTAAAGACCCTAAAATATTAAATTTACTCATTTGTTTGCTAGTGTTCATATTACAGTTCCTATCATCTGTTGCTTCAATACCATTTTTTGGTCTTAAAACTGAACCAGTTCTTCTTAGCAACACCAATGTTATATCACACAATTAGATTTAGCTGTACAAGTACATCACTAGGACAGTAAAAGGTAACAAAGAGGTGCTCATACTCTGAACTAGGTTCACTTTTCTTCATGATACCATCACAAATTCAAACTTGATTGCTGGCAGGATACTGCCATTCTTGTACAGATGATAAAGGCTGATATGAATGGGGTAAATGTTAGAGCAAAGGTGAGGCTCATAATGCAGTGCTGCCACTATAACCTGAACAACAGGCACAACATGGTTTGGTGGATGAGAATGTGAATTGCTTGGAACATACATTTATGGTGCCTCTGGTGGGCAGTGACCAAATAGTTCCCAAACACTCTACACCTGAAGAAAGAATCATGGGAGAAAGGTATCAACACACCTTGGCTGAACAACTCTTCTTAGAAAGGTTTTAAACACAGATAGATTGATCCATTGCTCAGCCTCTCTTCCTCTGTGGCTTCAATGTGCATCTTGTGTTAATGTTAATTCATAATCAGGCCTACTGAGCCAGGTTAATGCCTTATCTTTCCTAAAATATACACAAGGCAAATACTAAATATTTTATGAATATGAAATATTAAATCTTCTCCTGGCCATACAACTTGTTTGTTTTTCAACTAGCATTAATTCTCTATATTTCTCTGTGTAAGTATATTCAAGTGGGTTTACCTTTAAGAAAAAGAATAGAAAAAGAAAGAACTTATTCAGTTATCAGTTAAGCATCAGATACCTTAACTTAATGTGGGGGGAGAAGCAAAATGTATCTCAAGAGCTAATCAAATTGGGAAGATAGGAGTAACTGGAAAAGACAGTAATGCTAGAAAAACTGAGGGCAGGAAAAAAGGAAGACCAAATATGAAATGGATTGACCACAAAAGACACAACAACTTTAAATTTACAAAAGCTGAGCATGGCTGTTGACAACAGGACATTTTAGAGATTACTCATTCATAGGGTTGTCAAAAGTTGAAAGCAACCTGATAGCACATGGATTCTCAACCTGCAGCCAACGGCACCATTTCATGTGGGCCCGCCACTACCTCCACCACACCAGGAAGTGCCATGTAGTGGAGTAGGAGCAAAATGGCTGTCCAGCCCCCAAAACTGTCTGAGGGAGTGTGACCCAGGCCCCTAGCTTAAAAAGGTTGAGAACTCCTGTGATAGCATGTAATAACAAAAACAACAAATTAAATAAATAATGGCCAGAATCCTACTGAGATTTTATTCCTAAACAAGTGAAATTACATATAATGCAGTACTAAATTGTGTTAGTCCCACTACTAGGCACACATCTGGCATCTTGTTAATTAGATGCAATTCACTGCTATAACTATTCTGATTTCTCTTGCTCTGGAGTGAAATCCCAATTGTAGTCTAGTCAATGTTGCATATATCAACTGAACATATAGGAAATAATGGATAAATGCTTTCTTATTATTAGGTGGGACTCAATATACAGCCACAGATGTTCACACAGTACTCTGTCAACCTGTTTGTATAAAGGCCTCAAGTCAGGAGTTCATTATTACAGAGTCTAAATTCTATTCACAAAGACTTTGTAAGAAAGTTAATGACTGGAATCCTGTTTTGCTGTTATACAAACAGCATAACTTTTGGAAGCAAACTGTTGTAATCTCTGTACACATTATCTGTTGCATTCTGAGTCATCTTTCTCTTCCTATGCCGTTGCATGCGAGGGTGCGTACTGGGTGATCAATTGCTTCCAACAAGTTTGATTTGCTGCTACATTAGGTGGTTCTTCCCAGGGGGCTTGTATATTATACAAATCTTTTCTAAAAGTCACTTTCCATGTTTTCTTTTGAATCATGCTACTACATGTAAAACAGATAATGTCTACAGAGATTTCTTAGCTCATGACAATTTGCTTCTAAAAGTCACACTATTGGCATAACTACACAAAAGCATTTCAGATGCAACATTCTTTCCATGTTTGTGTGTGTTCACAGAACAACCCACCAGAGAAAATTGTATGTGTGAACCATGATTTTGTTGATAACAGATCTGCAAACAATTGCAAGAAACTGACACCCTTTGATAATCACACCCTATGAAACAGTGCCATATGCAGCCTTCTGTGTAGTGAAAACTATGGCCTGGGGAAAGTAAGATTGCAGCATGGAATGATTCCTCTTCTAAAGAATTGTTGCACTTCTGCAAGCTCTGGTCCCATTAATACTGCCTTTGCATGAGCAGTGCCATTTTTATACCCAAGCAACAACACTCAGATCATGAACATCAGTAATGGATTTCATTTCTGCTTTTGCATACATGACAAAAGCTTTAACTGCCCTTATTGCACTACTCTCAATATTGCAAACTAATTCAAACTTTGCTTCCTACATTCTCACATAATGCCATTTTCCATAACCTTCTTGGAAGCAGAAAATGTTACTTTTGGGGATTAGAACTGCAATAATCTAGTTGCCAGCCGAATATAAAAAAGTTATGTTTTGATACTCTGAATTTCTTTTTGCTTTACCATTTTCTATAATGTCTTCTTTTTCTTTTGACTGCCATATCTTGGCAGCTAATTGATTATATCTGTGGAGTGTGATTTACAAAGTTCCCAATACCACTAAAGTTACCACTCCAGAAAGGTATTTGGCTGCATTGTTTCAAAGAAATCTGTCTGATTAAGTTTTAAATTATATGGTATTTAAAAAAAAAGACTAGAAAATATTTTGGATTGTTAGGTGAAGCCAGGACTGCTTCTAAATTGGTTTACAGTAGCTTCTGAAACAGTAGCAACATTTAGCAAATAAATCTTTGCATTACGTTTTTATGTGCAAACAGTGGAGGCTCATGGATCTGATGTCAACCGAGCAGTGAATCTGATCTGGGACTTATCCAAAGGAGCTAACCAAGGTGCTGTCCTATGTTGGAGTTTAGAGTTCAGTCTAAGAATAGCTCCTGTACTGTGCAAGTTAAATTCACAAGCAAATTTACTCAACCCCTGATATCAGAGCTACTAGCATCCATTTTGGGAAGCCTCTGTGGGGTCCACACTTCTAAAATAATTTGATATTTGTGTTTACCTTTAGGTAAAGATAAAGGTTGCCCTTGCTCAAAAGCCAGTCATATCCAGCTGTAGGGTTCAGTGCTCATCTCTGTTTACATCTGCATCTGTAGATGTTTCCATGGCCACATGGCAGGCATGACTAAACACCAGAGCACATGGAACACTGTTTACCTTCTGACCAAAGTGGTACCTATTTATCTACTTGCAATTTCTTGCTTTCGAACTGCTAGATTGGCAGGAGCTAGGGCAGAGACAGAAGTTCACTCCATCATGCCACACTCAGGTCTCAAACTGCTGGCCTGCCAACCTTCCAGTCATCAAGTTCAGCATCTTAACCACTAAAGCCACTGCAGTCCTTGTTTACCTTTACTATGGGATATATTATCCTTTAAACTCATAGTTCTACAGATCTTGTGGGATGCAATTCACATTATCCAGCACTATCGTCTTACAGCCCAACGATATCAGGAAGTCCACTGATTGCCTTTCCCACCTTTAACTGTAAATGCTCTTGTATTGTTTTAATGTTATGGGAGAAACAAGCAACCTTTTTAGTTAATGTGTTGCTGCCATTTTCTATGAGGTAGCAGTCAACACTGCTGTGTAAAAAGCCAAGGTTCAAATATATTAAATACAGACTGTTTGTTAGTGCTACGTATTACCAAAAGATCATATGACAGCTGTGCTACAATCTATTACTGCTTCAGGCTTATTCTCTGTCAGCTCCACTATACATCTCTCCCAGTAGTATTTCAGCATTACCTGCTAGATGGCAGTGGATGCCTTTTCACACTGTATGCTGCCAGTTTCACCACTGGTGGCCAAGGAATGGTCTTTCTCAACATCTGCCATTTGCAAAGTTATCATATGTGGACAAAGCACTGGATTCCTCTACATACTGTACCTAACCTTCCTTTTGCTCCATTTCATGCTCATTAATCTTAAGAGCCATCAGGGAGAAAAATTAATAAGATGCTTCTGTCATACTGATTTTACATTCCCACTTCTCATGTACAGTGATGTTCACCGAGTCTGCTCATAATGCAGCTAACCTTTTGAGCAAGGACAGATCCTTGCATGCACTTCTAGGGGTCACTTCTGGCAATTCCCATATTTCTGCTCTTGGAATTTTACTGCAGCAAATATGTGAACTGAATCACCTCTTCAAGCCTAGAGAAACACTGCTATGGAAGATGAGAGGCCAAGAGAGAAGGCTACATAATTCCCCTCCTATTCTAGCAAATTATTTTCTCTAAAAGCTCTGAAAGACTGTTGTTCCATCTTCAACACACACCAGCTTTCTTTTGCTATCTGAATCTAGGGGGTTGGGAAATAAGACAAGAACAGATTGGTAGAAACAGATTGGGGGAATTAAATGTCCCCAGTCCTACTGACACTTTTCTGCTTTGAAGACAATCTTCAAAATAATCTTATAATAGGAACACAGATGTTTAGACATGCCATGCAACTCTCTGCACCAGTGTTTTATTGTAATATATGAAAAGTCCATTCGGAGGCAATACAAAATCATTATATTCACAAGAATGATTTGCTTTTACACTTGCTTTACAAATTAAAATATCATTGAAGCATGCAGAGATAAAGGTAATTCATGCAACAAACTGTAATAGAACAACAGTAAAGCTCAACCATTATCAAGACAGTATTCAAACTTGCTACAAAAACAAACTGCTTATTTGCTACACCATAGAATAATATTTAAATGTCACATTACGGGAAGAAAAACTCACCAATGTAGTTATAAGTTCTACTAGAGAAAAGGAATTACAGAATCATAGAGCTGTAGAGTTAGAATGGACCTGAGAGGTCATCTAGGACATCATGGTGAATGTCTGCATTGCTCCCAGTATTTATAGAAGAAGATTTATAAATGGCCTAAATTCACATCTAAGTTGAATTTATGAGGTACAGAAGCAAACCTCCATGATCTGTTTTGTTGTTAAAATCAAAGATTGCTTACAATTACTAGAGAATAATATGATGGGAGCTTTTAATTTAAAAATACAAAACTTAAGATGAATTCATTTGAATAGAATGGATTAGCTAGAATCAGTCAAAATTGTTGTTCCCTTAGAACTGGAGAGTGTATGAGGTAGGACTTGTTTATAATTTGTCCATATACAATATAATTTACTATGTAATCATGTATTTGTTGCTTATCTAAGCTCAATTAGGGATAAAAAAGAAATACAAGCTCATAAAGCTGCGGCCACCAAATCAAACTAACCACTGCACAATGATTTTATATGATCTCATTGGGGATACTGTAAAATCAAATGCCAGCAAGCTTAGTTAAACCCAGAAACTCAAGACTTGTTTTGATGAAAGTTGGAAGGGCAGAATGTTTCATTCTAAGACAGAATGTAATTATGTTATCAGAGAAAAACATTTTTGTTTGTGACTGTAATTCATTTTCTTAATCTTTATCTTAGGGCATTGTATCTCTCTGGAGTTTGTCTAGCTTTGATGTAATTCCTTTGGCTGCATTTGTTTGCATGCAACAAGTTAAATTTTTCACAATTCCTATTTTAAAAAAATGCAACCCTATCTCTTCACCAGAAATTTATTGGTCCAGGACCTACATTTCTGATTCATCTTGACAATATATGTCTTTTCGTTCATTGTACTTTACCATGTGTGACTACTACAAATTAAATTCAGCATTTGGAAATTATGGTAGCAAAAATAATCCACCAGAAGCCATCAATTGAAGCATTTCTGCTTTTTCTGTATTTTCTTCTCCTAACACCATGTTTACAACTTGCTCAAAGAAAGAACATTAAATATATTATAAAGTTTCTCCTCTGGCTGATGTACGGGTACTTGAGAATTATTCATTTGGATGCCTGGAAGGAGACTGCAGAAAGAACTACAGAAATGCCACTTCTAGGTCATTCTTGAGATCAACAGGTATGGCACAAATAAACACAACATTCCCCAGGGGCCTCTCTTGTTTTGAAACAGCAGTAACACCACCACCAACAAAGAGTTCCCTGAATGTCTAACACAGCGGAGAAATAAGCAAAAGAGTTCCTGCCATACCAAATCAGGCTCTTCCCTCTGAGAATGACACCTTGTGTGTACAAAGACTACAGTCTGATAGTATTTCCATTTTAATGGTAGAGGCTTTGCTTTCTTCATTCCTCTAATTTATCTTTCCATTGGACTAGTAAAATGTTATTTTGTCTCCTACTTTTCTGGCACCATATAACCCTATCAACCACACTGATTTCTGAGGTGATGTTTTACAGAGCTTTCTATGAAAGCCTTACCTTATGTATTTTTATTCCAGGAAATACCTTTACTGCTCAGGGTATAAAAGGCAAAGAATAACTGTTTGAGACCAGACCTCTCACCTTGCTTTCATTATTAGTTGTACTGTATTGCTAGATTTAGCTCTGACCTTTTATTCACTTCTGCCTAACTTATGAATATTGTTGATTACTTAATATATATAATGCTGCATGGCTAAAGTCTAGCTCACAAAAATGAACAGAATAATTAATGCATCCCATTTCTTTTCCTGTGTTGTAGGTACCATGCATTTGTGCCATGGTAGATCCTTAATCCCAAACTGGCGGGGCGGAGTACACACATAGAAAGAGATCAAGAAGGGAGACCTTACAATTAAAAATAATACACTTTTTACCTAAATAGCCAAAGAAAACAACCATAAAAATAAAAATAAAGTAGGGGTCTCTTATAAAAGTCTTGTCCCACAGACCTGGACATTAGTTTTAAAACTAGATGTGACGCACACAAAAGAGGAAGAAGAAACAACCAAGAAACACAAAGGTTGATCAATGGATATTTGCTACTTACAGGTGTAGGTCATTTCAAAGCTGTCACTAATATTCACAATATCAATCTGGGGAGCCAGCTTGGGGGGCTCTGTGAACTGTGATAATGCAAACATAAATGCTGCATGTTCCTGGGATTGTTGAGTAGGAAATAATCCCCCTAGGATATATAAGAAAGAGATGGAAAACAAATTGGAAGTTGAACATTATATGGGAATGGTATCAAATACTGTAGCTCCATTTCAATATATACTTTTCATGTGTGTCTCTCTCTTAACAGTTTAATGACCAAAAGATCTCTGAACAATTTTCTGGAAGGATAGCTAGGTCACACTCATAGAACAAAAAGAACAAAGATTCTTGATGCATCCTGAAAGCCAACAAATGTAATATGACCATCTGATTGTGTTGAGGTGTGTTATCAAGTCACTTCAGAATTATGGTAACCCTAATGACAAAAAGGGTTATCACCTTTTAGTTATGTTACCATTCTCCATAAAGTTTCACATACAAATGGGGATTTCCTCAGTCTAAGATCCTATGCTCTATCCAGTATAACATACAAGTTATCAACAAATAACACATCAAAACCCCTAGTACCACTTCATATACTCATAAATGGTATATTGATTAGAGTCTGAAGCACTGGGAAGGGGTTTAATATAATTGGGTTTCTGGGCAACACTTCAAATACTAATAAACATGGTCAAAGAAAACAATAAACACAAACACCCCAGTTCAAGGGAGATTCATTTTTTCTCTTCCTTTAGAACAGGGGTACCCAAACTATAACCCGTGGGCCAGATCCAGCCCACGATTCCATATGGGTGCATTTTACTTCCGACTCCGGGAGCGACGACGGCTTTGCAGGCCAAATGAATTGGTGTCGGGGGCCGGATTCATCCCACAGGCCATAGTGAACCACATGACTGGCCCACGGCCCGAAAAGTTTGGGCACCCCTGCTTTAGAAGATGTGGACTAGCTATATTTGTCTGCACAGCAAATGTTGACTCAACAAGTTGCTAAATAAGAACTAAGAACACCTACCCTTGGACAATGGGGGATCAGGCTGGATGTAGCCATGGGCAATTTAATGTTACAAAAAAAAAATAGTTATCAGGAACCTTGCTCTTTTTCTCCAGTAGGGAATGTCAGGGGTGCCAAGGTTTAGAACAGGGAACAAGGAGACTGTCGAGAAATGTGGCTACTACTGTATAGGGATCAGTACAGTGTGAGAAAGGAGAGGCTAAATGAATCAAGCAGTGCTTTCTTCATCCCAAAACACAAATGCTTCTGACAACTGTTCACTGGGTTGTGAACACATAGCCCTTGGGATCCTGTTCCTTATGCACTTGTGGTGTACCTTTGAGAGTTTAACAGGACTGCATAGTGTGTTCAGTAACTATTTGGAGTAGACATCTCCCCTTACCCAGTAACAGAGAGGCATATGTAGTTCAGTTACTGTTGCTGTTGCTGTTGTTGCTGTTGTTGTTGTTGTTGCTGCTGCTGCTGCTGCTGCTGCTGCTGCTGCTGCTGCTGCTGCTGCTGCTGCTGCTGCTGCTGCTGTTGTTGTTGTTGTTGTTGTTGTTGTTGTTGTTGTTGTTGTTATTATTATTATTATTATTATTATTATTATTATTATTATTATTATTATTATTATTATTATTATTATTATTATTATTATTATTATTATTATTATTATTATGCTGTTGGCATTTATGTTAATCGCCTGGTGCAAACGCTCTGGTTCAGCGCCCAGAGAACTCGAAATCCTTCCGTGCACCCGATTGCGAAGGCTTAACCACCTCCACCCGCAGCGGGGTGGGGCTGTGGGGTGGGGGTCAGGAGCTTGGGTGCCATCCTAAAAAATGGATAAATAAGCAAGGCAACGCGTAGCGCGCATCCGAATCGCGCTTCGCGAGCGTTGCCACGGGAGGCGAGACGAACCGGAGCCGGCTCGTTTCCTCAGGATCGCGCTCCCCCCCCCCCCCTTTGATATATATTTTTGATCTAGGGCGACAGACCCCTAAAGGAATCTAGGGCGGGAAGAGAGGGAGGGGAGAGACACACAAGGCTGTCCAACTGCCATAAAAGCACCGCCGTTCCCGCGTGTGGGGCGAGCGCCCAAGAGTTGGTTTTCGTTTCTCTCCCCCTCCGTCTTCGCCCCACCCCCACCCCGAGGAAGGCGAAGCAAGGCGGGAAGGACCCGGCGTGGTGTGCAATAAGAGCAGGGGGCGAGAGGCGCAGGGGCGAGGGGTGAAAAGACGGGGCTCCGACGTCCGTTCGAGCCGGGATGGAAGGCTTTTGTGGGGGGTGGGAGGTGGGGGAGAGTTGTATCTGCATTTTAGGGAACCGGGAGCGGCGAGACGAAACAGGGAGGGTGGGAACTGGGAGAGAGGGAGCGGAGGACGAGGAGGAGAGGAGAAGGGCTGCTGGGTGGCACACAGCTTCCTGAGGCGGCTCTTCTGCATCTCCTCACGAGCAGCAACAACAACAACAAAGGCGAAGGCGCCCCGGCTGGCTCCCTCAGGCAACAGGCTCTAGCCTCGCCTCCAGACGAGAGGAAAACACGGCAACACCCACCCCCCGCCATGAAGGGGAGACGACGAGGCAATTGCCAGCCACATACACACGTCGTCGTCGTCCCCACCCCCCAAGTGAAATGCGGAGTCCCGGCTGTGGAGGCAGTGGAGCTCTTTCCCGGGCGTGGGAGGCGCAGGCAGGTGTCCCTTCCTCTCTCGCCCGGGACTCCCTCCGGACCAACAAGGCACTTCCCGCCCTCGGACCACCTGCCGGTCCTCTTTGCCGCCGCCACCGCGGAGGCGAAAAGGTCCCACCACGCGTGCCCCTGGCGGCGCCCCACAAGGAAAAGCCATTTCCCACAAGGGAAAGCCAAGGCGGGCTTGCCCCCCCCCCCCCGGCCCCCGGACTCACCTATCTGAATGTTGCTGGGGAAATTGACCCCCAACGCTGCCCCTAGGAAACTGGTGCAGAAGAAGGCGAAAATGTGCTGCATATTCCCTTTTGCATTGGCGAGAGAGAAGCCCAGGTCCAAGCATAGATTTGGCCGTCTTTCCCCCTCCCTCCCTCCCTCCTTTCTTGGCTTCCTTCCTTTGTTCCTTCTTCTTTCCTTTTTATTTTTATTTATTTATTTTTTCTCCCCCCGCTTCTGCTTCCTCTCTCGTTGTCTCTGGCTGGCTGGCTGGCTCTCCTTCCCTCTGTTGTTTTGGGTCCCTTCTTCCTTGCATGCAGGATGGGCGCTCCTTCTCTCTTTCCCCTCCGAATCCGGCGCTTAGATCGCTGCCTTAACACCAACTGACAGCAGGATTAACTGAGCTCTGAGAGAGAGAGAGAGAGAGAGAAGGGGAAACAGCCCTCCTCCTTCCCCCCTCCTTCACTCGTGCACTTGCATACACACACAGAGTGGCATACTGGATGTATGTGTGCATGCGCCTCTCCCTCCCTCTCCCTCCCTCTTTCTCTCCCTCCCTCCCTCCCTCACACACTTTCTTCCCTCGAGCACATTTCCCTCTCATTATTGTTCCACTTCACCAGCCGAGATGAGATGCAGGGGGTCCGACCTCCCGTGTTCCTGAGGGTCCCCTCTTTCAGCACCTGCCCTCAGCCTCTCTCATACACAATTCATGATCACCTCCAGGCCATCCACTCACACCACAAGGCATATGCTCTCTCTCTCATGTGTATGCCCATGGATCCTGAGGAAGCTGTGAGGGGTCCTATCCCTAAGGGCTTCACTCCTACTCATCCATCTCCTTAGGGGCAGATCAAGAAACAGGCCCCGGGTCTCCGAGGAGTCCAGGACTGCTGCTAACTTGGTGGGGGCCACTCCTGCCCCGACCATCAAGATTGTGAAGTGGGAGTCATGAAACAGCACAGATGCAAAGTGGAAGTGTGGGACTCCCTCTCAAGGGTTGGGGCTGCCCTATATTTTCTGACTAGAAAGCCAATTTTAAAATAGAGTGGTACCTCGCTTAAAGAGCATAATGCATTCGATCCCCATATTCATCGCTTACAATACTAAATAATCCAGTATTAATAGCAGAGTCCTTCAAGTTCTTAGGTATTGTCATATCTCAAGATTTAAAGTAGTCATCTAATACTAGGAACATCATTAAGAAAGCACAACAGAGACTGTTCTTTCTGCGCCAACTCAGAAAGCTCAAGTTGCCTAAAGAGTTGTTGATCCAGTTCTACAGAGGGATCATAGAATCCATCATCTGCACCTCTATATTTGTCTGGTTTGGTTCTGCATCTCAACAAGATAAACATAGACTCCAACGAGTAATTAGGACTGCAGAAAAAATTATTGCTGTTAATCTACCTTCCATTGAAAATCTATATACTACATGAGCTAAAAAGAGAGCGGAGAAAATATACAAAGACCCCACACATCCTGGCAATAACTTGTTCCAGCTTCTACCGTATTATATACTAAAACAACCAGATACAAGGATAGTTTCTTTCCAAATGCCATCAATCTGATGAATAACTAAATTGTGTGATTTTATTGTATTGTTATTGTTTCTCTAGGGATATGTGAGATTGTTGTTAGTATTATGATTAGTACCTATTATTAAGTGTAGTAGATGATCTAGTAAATGTAATTTAATTTTTCATGTATATAGAGAGCATATGTACCAAAGACAAATTCCTGGTGTGTTAGCACACCTGGCCAATAAAGGATTCTATTCTATTCTATGGGATTGCTCTTTAAACGAGTTTGCTCTTTAAGCGAAACACCATTGTAAGTGACCAATTGTGACTTGGGGGGATTGCACACCCTGATTTAGTTGTTAAGTGAGTTTATATATATGACAATTTATATATATATAAATAGTAGTATTTAAACAAAAAGCATTGTATTTTTTCTTCTTTATTTCTTCTGCAATTAACCTTACGTTTCTACATTGATTTTTCCACCAAGGTGGCTTTTATTCCTAGCTTTACTCTAAAGCCATGGTTCCCAACATGGGGCACATGCTCCACATAGGGCCAATATGATTTTTAAGGGGAGCAATTTGAGTTATTAGCAGTGAATGGTCTTTTAGGCTTCCTCACATGAATTGGAGTTCACTTTTTGAATAATAAGAATTATATGTCACATGGAGGGAGCATCGGAATTTTAGAGATTCTTAGGTGTGGCATGGCCAAAAAAAAAAGTTGGAAACCACTTCTGTAAAGGAATCCAAGCTATAGGAGACATATAGTGAAGTTTAACAACTGGGTTGGGGAGGTGGGCAGTGAGTAGCAATGTTGCTGATGGTGAGGAGGAGAAAAGACAGTCATTTTGCAATGATTGTCTCAAAGGTTTGAACTGTGTTGCAGCTAACCAATTTTCTTCCCACTCTCCCCATCTCTCTGAGATTTAGAAACATTCAGGACACCAATGTTTATTTTGTAAGTGAATCTCTACAGTTCAGTTACAGTTATCTGCTGTTTGCACACTACAAGAGCAATTGAACCTCCCTAACCAAAAGTACAAACCTTCTGTCTGCCCAATCCTGAAGTTGCCTAGGACATGCTAAACTGGCTTCTTCACAAGTGTATCAATCAATCTTTCAGTTACGATTTTAGTATCACTATGTTCCATTCATCTTTGTACAACTAGTGTATTCTATCACTTAAAAGACCATATGGATCAAAATAGATGCCCCACTTTCTAATATTCTGACAAGACTGTGTGTAGAGCAATGGATATGAAGCCAGGGTGGTTCACATAGGGGCAATTGTAGCAGGCAGAGTCAGAAGGGAAGAAAGCAGGAAACAGTATCTCTGAGGGTTTTCCCTTCAAGTAAATGATTGCCATTTATGTTTATAGGGAAAGTAAAATGCCTCCCTTGTAGACATTGGGAATCCACAATGGGTAGTTTCTTTGAGTATCAAGGTTCAGTTTTTTCCCACCTTATAACTTCATTGTTCAATTCACAGCTCGGGCATAACCAAACCATTTTTGTGTTTGTCTAACAGAATGATTGTGAAAACATTGCTTTAGGTATCGAAATTTACAGCAGTATTATGACTCCAGGATTGTTTCAATGCCTTTCACTGTTACAATCCTTTCACACATGCACACTTTGCATGAAATTTGTCAGATGCATTTGTGCAGCTTGGCAGTATAATTCCTCTGCATAGTTTATAGCTCTAGCCTATGGTGCTTCCTGCCACTTCTCCACTGGAAAGCAACACAAAACAGTGGGCTCAGGATGGAACCAATATTCCAACGGGGTACCCTCATACCCCCGTGTCCTTCACATTGCTTTCTCCTCTCCCTATGTATACCAATCTCATACAAACCAAGGTTAATCAATTGCATAGCGAATTGCCAGATGCCAAGATTGTTTGTTAGGGCTCTGTAAGATTGCCTCTAAAAGAGAAATGATGGGGAATAGCCAGCCTCGCTTGAAAAAAGATTCCACAATAATGAAGTACAGTACTAAGGAAAACCTTGATCTTTGAGTAGGAGGCAGGGTTTGGCATCCAAAAAACTATCTCACATGATGTCTTAATAAGTAGAAGGACTCAAATGGAGAAAAAAATTCATAGGACAGGATGTTATTGTCCTATTCCTCACCTGCATCTTAAACATAAACTATTTCTTTTATTTGGGTAGTGAGAAAATCTATATTCTTGACACAACCAGAAGCTTGACCTAGATTCATCACTTGAATTAGTATAATCTATATTCTTATGTCATCTCTGGTAACTAGATGATTTAGTGAATCACAATGACCTTTTAAATATTTTCTACCACTACTCAACACTCTGTTTCAGTGCTCACTAATGTAGCTCCCTCACTTTACTAGGCCTTTTGGGAGGAAGGTATATTCTCACCACTTGATTCTTTACAAATATTATTACTGCTGCTACTGCTATTACTGCTGACTATTTGTTGGGATGATAGAAATCTTGAATGCACTAACACTGGGTATCAGTGGAAAGAGACTTTATAACCAAATGTGGCTGTCCTTTGTCACTAACCTGATTGATAAAGTTATTTCCTCACATCTAACATTTGAGGCAAGTCCCATTCCCCTTTCCTATTTGTCTTTTTGCTTCCACTGTTTTGTCAATAGCCCTCTTTTTCCTCAAACCATTCTCCAAGTAATAGGTTTGTAGGGCCACTGCATGTGGAGACTCCATTTCTCCCCTTTTGTTCCTCTGACTGTATCTACAGATACAGTTTAGACACATTTTCTACTTTAAATGTTTGTAGAATGATTTTCACCATATGAAGTGTAAATGTGTGTGCAAAAGGGAGGATGCTGTTGTATGAGACAGGTCTGACCTCTCCACATTTTTCTCTGCCTTATGTGCTGCAAATTAAAGGAATAACTAAATTCTAAGGGAAAACTCTCTTTTTTAACCAAGGGGCCATTCAACAATTACATGATCCTTTTTCTTTGAAAAATTGACCCCCTCCCCCATATGTAACCCAACCATAAATTGACCCACTCTCCCTTTAAAATTACGTGATCTGAACCAAATAGTACTGTATTTTGTACTACCAACAAGTGGTGGCGCTGCAGGGGAAATGGGCGGGCAGGCTAATTGCACTGAAGCAGGAAGTGATGCTCTAGCCTAGCCTCTTGCTCTCCCTGCAACCAGGAAGTTTGGCTTTCTCCCTCCATTTTCACCAAAAGGGAGCAAGGCACAAAGGTAAATAAAACCCTTTCTTTTTATGCGCAGGTTTGGTTTCCCACTATTGGTTAGAAACAGCTCCAAATTGATTATGTAATTTTGACCTGACCCCACATAATTTTCTGTAATTTGGATGGCAGACCCCCTCCCCCCTTTGAGGATCATGTAATTGTTGAATGGCCCCTAATATCCTCAATATTACCAGCCAAAATTCAACTGACCAATTATTTTGGGTCATTGTAGTAATTTTCAGTTGCGAATTGCTACAATTCAAGAAATAATTGTTGACAGCCAGCTACTCTCTTCCTCTGGGTGACCACTTGTCTCAAGCCACCAGAGAGAAGATATGGTGGGGGGGGGGGTATGTCGATATCTTCACCCTCCTTAACCGGGAACCAACCAAGGAGGAAAGGGAGGGGCAGGATGACAGGGACAAGGAATTGTCCCGTTGTCGCAACCCCCCCTCCCCCGTACGTGGGCTAACTGGCTACCAGCCTACTTGATCTACATGGCTGTTTATCTCAGGGCTTGTTCTGATTTGGCTATTCCGTTGGTGCAGTATCTGGACAACATTTACCATGCTGTCATGGATTTCCCTGCCCCGTCATGGTTAGCCTATGATGAGGAATTTAGAATGAGAGCTGCCCTTCACCCTGAGATGAAGTGGGACGAACCATGCCAGCAATTATGGCTCCTTTATACGACCCCTACACGGCCAGCACCGGGTGACTGGTACCACTGCAGCCACGCGGTCCAGCGGCCTGCCACTACACAGGCTCCCCGCCAGCCGGCAGGGCAGGGGGTTCCAGCCCACCTGCTGTGTTGGAATTACTCCTCTAATGGAGTATGCACCAGGGGGCAATGCAAGTTTAAACATGAGTGCCCTTCCTGTGCCGGACCGCACACTGCTTCCGCATACCCATGGACCGGCGGGTCACGGGGCAGGGGGAAGGGATACCAGGGGTCGGCTAGAGCTGTGTCCGATGCCGCTACACATCCCAAAGGCCCCCTCCCCAATTAATCTCAGTATGCTAGAGAGGTGGTTGTGCGTCTATCCTAGGAAGGATGACGCAGTCTATCTGTTAGAGGGTTTTACTTATGGCTTCCGCATCCCATTCAAGGGTGTTTGCACACCCCAGGATGCCCCGAATTTACAGTCCCTCAGGGCTAAGGAGGGCATTGCTGTGGAAAAGATAGCCAAAGAAGTGAGGGAGGGTAGAGTTTGGCCCGTTTGATATGCCCCCATACTAAAATTTAAAAGTCTCCCCTCTCGGCTTAGTGCCTAAAAAATCCTCAGGTGAATTTTGCTTGATTCACCATCTTTCTTACCCTGTGGGCTCCTCAGTCAATGACGCTATACCGGATGGCCTTTGTTAGGTCCGGTATACACCCTTTGACCAAGCCTTGCAGATGGTCCGCTCATGCGGTCGCGGGGCACTACTGGCAAAATGCAATATTAAATCGGCATTCCGATTGTTGCCGGTGCACCCTGATGACTTTGAGCTTTTAGGTTTTTGTTTTCAAGGCAAGTTTTATGTCGACAAGGCCATGCCCTTTGGCTGCTCCATTTCGTGCTCGGCCTTTGAGCGCTTTAGCACCTTTCTCCACTGGGCTTTCGTTCAAAGGTCGGGATCTCGGGCCGTGACACACTACCTCGACGATTTTTTGTTCGGGGGTGAACACGACTCAGGCACATGTGAACAGCTGCTTGCTGCATTTCAGGGGCTTATGGCGGAACTTGGTGTTCCCCTGGCCCCTGAAAAGACTGAAGGCCCAGACACCACCATCACCTTTCTAGGCATAGACATTGACACCATCGCACAAACATCCAGGTTGCCAACTGAGAAGGTGACTCAGATCTCAGACGCGATTTTGGCTATGCTAGCCAAATGCAAGGTGTGCCTCCGCGAGTTGCAGGTGCTCCACGGCCACCTCAACTTTGGTAACTCCAGGTAGGGCCTTTGCCAGGCGTCTTTGTGATGCTATGGCGGGTCTTTCAAAGAAGCATCACCGGGTCTGACTTACGAGGGGTTTGTGGGCTGACCTATCGGTCTGGCCCAGGTTCCTGCAGGGCTTCAATGGAATTTCCTTTTGGAGGGCAGAGCATATTGCCACCCCCATTTTCAAGTACAGTCGGATGCCTCGGGTTCCCTAGGATATGGAATTTATTTTAATGGCAAATGGGCCTATGGGAGGTGGCCCCATGAATGGCAAGGTACTGAGTGCCTACGCGATCTCATGTTCCTTGATTTTTTCCGATTCTGGGTGCGCTCATGCTCTGGGGGGACATGTGGGCTAATTCCGTAGTTCACTTTTGGTGTGACAATGCTGCCGTAGTGCATATTGTCAATGCCCAAACATCCAGTCATGGCCTTGGTTAGACAGTTTGTCCTCAGGTCCCTGCGCCTTAATGTGCTCTTCAAGGCTAGACATGTGCCAGGCATTAACAACGATATTGCTGATGCTTTATCCCGCCTGCAGATCTCCCGGTTCCGTGCCTTGACACCAGACGCAGAAGAACTTCCCTCTCCACTTCCAAGTGAGATGTGGACCTTTGGCGAGGAGAAGTGAACTGGGCGATTGGCATGTCTTTGGCCCCGTGCACGCGTAAGGCGTATCTGAACATTTTCCTCCAATTTAGAGCTTTCTGTAGGGAGGTGCAACTGCCTGACATGTGGCCGACCCCACTTGACCATTTTTTGCAGTACATGGTGCACCTTCATGATCAAGGTCTAGCCCCACGCACCATTGCAACCAGGCTTTCCATCTTGGCATTTATGGCTAAGGCACGGGGTTATGCTGATCACATAGCCAACTTCCGAATACGCCATGTATTGGAGGGGTGGACACATGAACGCGGTGCGCAGTGACCTGGCGGTTCTCCATCACTTATGGCCATAAACGCGGTTGCTATGTTCGGACATCATACCGAGACACCACTATAGGGGAGGACTTGATCCTCGTGGTTTGGACCGTGCCCGGTGGTCAGTGAACAGGGCTGTTGCCCGGTTTCTTACTGAGAATGGTTTGGGAACAGCCATTCTTCATCCGGGGATAGGGTTACAGGACTACAGCCTGTATTCTGGAGATGGGGTTCACCTGTCAGCAAGAGGTTTGGACCTCTTTTTGGATGATGTGCAAGCAGGTCTGGTGACCAAATTGTCGGTCGGGGGAGGGGGGCGGTGAGTCATCATGGACGTCTCCCCGTGTGGCGGGTAGCACTGGTAAGGTAAAATTGATGACCCATAGGTATCCGGCAGGTTTGCAATTGATTGGCCAACATGAAGATAGGTACAGGGGAAACAGGCTTGGCCAGTCAAGGGCGAACCATGAATGGGGTGATGCTAGGAGCTTGACAGCCTGCATCACCTTGATATTTTAACGGATACACGTCAGAGGGTGGGGTCAATAGATAGCATATTGACTTCAGTCAATAATTTGTTTGTGACAACAAACAAATTGATACATGATAGCCAATTGCCATTGGCAATTTTGGGTGGGACCTTACCAGTGCTACTATGGCCTGCTTGCCTTAAATATTCACAATTCGATGAAACACTAATTGAAAGTTATAATTCAGACTAGGGCATTATTCAATAAAAGTGGCCCAATGCTTTAAATCCAATACCGGTGTCTGTGTCTTTATTGGGGGGGGGGGGGTGTTGCGCCTGCAAGCTTGTTTCAAGAGATGATATATGTCTCCATTGAAAATGTGAAGCTTATTATTATTCCACTTAAGCAGCAGCTTCAAGAATTTTTAAAGCTGTTCTCATAATCTCAGGAAAATAGGTTTCACTCCCCTTTTGTGCAGCCAAGAAGAGGAATTAACAACTCCCATCTTCAGCATTGAGCTAGTCACTAACTACTAGTGTGTTTTATTTCCTGGCAAAATATTGGTTTACTACCAGAATATTTTTATTTTTTTTAAAAAAATGACAGTAACATGTGAACAGTATTATCTAAGATCTGGTTTCATGACTTGATTTTAAATCTAGAAGGCAGGCAAGTCCACCTAAAGAACCCAGTTTGCCTACTGACTTCAGAAAGGTACAGTTTGCCTACTGTGGCAGAAAGGTACATAAAGTACTTATCTCTATCACACAATTTCATTTGCATATGAGGGTCCTTGTTATCCCAGGTTATTACTAGGACACTAAAATGAACACTTATTCAGAGGTACAGAATTCAAGGCAGACTTCCTGTCTTGCTATCATCTCTTTCTATTCCATAAATCCTTGACCTATTTAACATCAACAAAGCCGTTCTCCTTCTCAAACAGTAGTTGTACAATCTTCAGTTCCATTACAGTTATTTCACCCAAGCATTATGTCTATACATTGAAGAAGCTACAGGAATTGTTCTATAGAGATGTCAAAGGTGAAAATTGCTCTAAACCAGAGATGGAGAACCATTGGCCTTCAATTCCCAACTGATCTCTCAATGGTGATGGAAGGTGACAGGTAAAGGTAAAGGTTGTTCTTGCTCGAAAGCCAGTCGTATCCAACTCTAGGATTCGGTGCTCATCTCTGTTTATAGCCAAACAGCCAGCACTATCTGCATCTGCAGATGTATCCATGGACATGTGGCAGGCATGACTAGACACAGGAGTGCATGGAATGCTCCTTATTTTCCTACTAAAGTGGTCCCTATTTATCTACAGTGGACCCTCGATTAACAACGTGTTCCAGTAGCCATCATTTCCGCTTACCGACGCATCATCACTCTCCACGTGACTATTCACACATTGATGAAAAACCGTCGTTGTGCAGATTAATGACGTTTTTTAAATGTTTTGTGGATAATGACAATTTTTGCCACTAGATGGTTCAGCTGCCATTGAAAACCACACAACAACATTTCCTCTATAGCGACGCTACTTGGGGAACTAAGCAACGTCGTTATGTGAGGGTCTACTGTACTTACAATTTCTTGCTTTTGAACTGTTAGGTTGGCAGGAACTGGGACAGCGTGGCCGGCCCCACCTGAGCCAGGAAGTGGGAGCGCATTTTCGCGTCGTCGTCGACGCCCGCGGCTTCCATCGCATGCCGAAACTGGCACTCGTAGAGCTCCCATTGTTCGGGCTCGCTGACATCGAACTGGTACAGCTTGACCTTGGGATTCGCCATCGATCCCATCCTCGTCGCCAATTTAGTGTCTTGCACGGAAGACAAAGAAGGAGTCGCAGGAAGGACTAACACAGGTTTATTCATTGATGATCAGCATGAACATGTGGTAATGGCGGAGGTACATCACATTATACAGTAGCACAATACATTTGAATCTTGTTGCACGGTAGCTCATTGGCTGCTACCGGCGTGACATCGTCCCAGTCAAGCCCACCATCTGCAGGTAGTACGGGAAAGGTTCCCGCGGCTGTTGGTGATTTGGTGAATGTGAACCATGTGAGTTGAACGCTCGCAGCTGCCCTCTATGGACAGCTTACTCGCGTTCCTTTACAGCTGGGCTACATTGTAATTGTGGTCAGGTTACATTCATACATTTTGAGGCAACATCTCTTAAAGCAACATTGTACATACATAACATCCCTCCCCCCTAGGATGGGACGAAGTCCCTCAACCATTGCGGCTTGCCGCACGTGCGCCTGTGGCGTGCGGCCGCTTAACTTAACACAGGGGAGCCGGAGGCTCCTGGTTCCGCGGAGTCCTGTCCTGCAACGGAAAGGGGGGACTCATTAGTGGCTCGGTGTGGAGTCTGCGGTAACCTTGCATTGGGGGACGGGAATGGAATGAACAGTTGGGAGGTGAATCCCTGTCTACCGTTTGAGGAGTTTGGGGTCCCCCCCAGTACAAATCTCGGGACCGACGAAGAGGCCCTCGTGGCCTCGCCACCCCCGGTTACCTGCCCTGGAGTTCTAGAGACTGTGGTGGGCGGACTCCCCCCTGTTGCCTGTCTTGGGGGTGATGGTCTCCGGGGAGCTGGAGCTATGGTGTATTCCAAAACAAAAGAGCTAGGGGGACTGGAAGTACCAGGGGCTGAACTGAAACCCCTCTTCTCGCTGGGACGGGTGGGGGACCACTCCGCGACATCCCCCTGGTACTGCAACTCATAATCGAATTCATCCCTCTCCTCCACAGTATCCTCCTCTGCGGTTGAGAACCAAGGATATGCATTTGTATCCCCGGGTGCCGCTGTGTCTCCCCCTTGGGTAATGCGGGTGAGTCCCCCTCACCGGTGACTCGCCTTCTGAGTTGGTCGGCGTGCCTTCTCCAGAGTAGACCTGAACTAGTCTCGACTCTGTAGGATACCGGCCCCATTTGCTCAATAATTGTCCCTGGTACCCACGCTGGCCCCGAGGCCGCGTAGTTCCTGCAGTGAACCGGGTCCCCCACCGAAAACTTTTTGGAGCTCTCTCCCCCTATGTTTATATTTCTCCCTTCATCCTCCACCCTGGACGGGTCCATCCGGTCAAAAAGTGTTACCGGACGCCTCCTCATGAGGAGTTCGGCTGGGGAAAAACCTGAAGCTAGGGGGGTTGTCCTGTAGCAGATGAGGAACTGACACAGGTGCAGGTTCAACTCACCGGGACCCTTGCGCCGCAGTGCGTCTTTCGTAGTGCGCACTTGGCGCTCTACCTGACCGTTTGTGGCGGGGTGAAACGGGGCAGCGGTTATGTGCCTGACGGCGTTTCTCTCCATAAACGTCTTGAACTCTGCCGACGTGAAGGTACTAGCGTTATCGCTAACAAGGACGTCTGGCAGGCTGAAACAGGCAAAAAGCTTGCGCAACTGTTTAATGGTTGCCGCAGAGGAAGTGCTGTTCATGGGGATTACCTCCAACCACTTGGAGTAGGAGTCAACTACCAGTAGGAACATGGACCCGCGGAAAGGGCCAGCGAAGTCGACATGAATCCGGGACCATGGCCCGCGGGCCGTATCCCATTCCCTATGGGGTAACCGGGACTCCTCGGGCCGAGAGCTCTGGCAGCTCTCACACGTGCCCACTAAGCGTTCTATGTCCCCGTCTATCTGGGGCCACCAAAAGAAACTCCTGGCCAGAGCCTTGGAGCGCACGATCCCGGGGTGGCTGGTATGCAGTAGCCTCAGCACCTTGGCCCTCAGCTTCTCTGGGATAACTACCCGCTGGCCCCAGAGTAAGCAGCCCCTTTCCAGGGAAAGCTCTACTCGGCGCCTGAAAAACGGCTTGAACTGTTCCTCGGGGGGAGAAGTGGGCCACCCTTTCCTCACCCAGGAACTAACTTGGGCCAGCATCTTGTCGGCCGCCGTGGCCTTGGCGAGGTTGGCCGGGACAATTGGGGGTGAGTCGAGAGACTCAATCAACAGGACTTGGTGTTCCTGCTCTATATCGCATGTGGGGTCCCCTAAACTAGGGAGAGGGGATCGGGACAGGGCGTCCGCATGGGAGATCTCCTTCCCTGGGCGATAGACCAGCTCATACTGGTAGGCGTTGAGGAAGATGGCCCAACGCAGCATCCTGGGGGATAAAATTTGCGGGGTGGGTTTGCCGGTAGTGAAGATCCCCAAAAGTGGCTTGTGATCCGTCACTACTGTAAACTTCCGGCCGTATAGGAAATCGTGGAACTTCTTTGTTCCCGCGATTATGGCTAGGGCCTCCCTATCTGTTTGCGCGTAATTGCGCTCTGCCTTCGAGAGGGACCTTGAGTAGTACGCCACCGGGGCTTCCCTCCCGCTCTCCAACACGTGGCACAGGACCGCCCCCACCCCCACCGGGGACGCATCACAGACTAATACTACTGGTTTTTTCGGGTCGAAGTGGGTCAGGACGGCATCCGAAGATAGGAGTGACTTGAGCTCTCTGAATGCTCTCTCCTGCTTGTCCCCCCACCGCCAAACCGCATCCTTCTTAAGTAACGCGTGCAGTGGCTCCGCAACCGATGCCTTCCGAGGCAGGAAGGAATGATAGAAGTTTAGGAGCCCTAGAAATGACTGCAGCTCCAGTTTCGCGGTGGGGCAAGGGGCGTCTCTCACGGCCGCAACCTTGGACTCGGAGGGTTTGATTCCGTCCGGGGTTACCTTAAACCCTAGAAACTCAACCTCCCTCGCAAAGAATACACTTGTCCCTCCTCAATCGAAGTCCTGCCCTCTCGAATACTGAGAGGACCCCATCTAACCTCTTTGCTAACTCTAATTCGCTCCCCACTGTTATCAACACGTTGTCGAAGTAAGAGAGGACGCCTGGAAGCCCCTTTAAAAGGTGTTCCACGAGGGACTGGAAGATTCCAGGGGCTGAATTCACGCCAAACTGAAGGCGCGTTACCTTAAACGCCCCCTTGTGTGTCACGATCGTTTGCGCGGCGGCAGCAGCCGGAGTTACAGAGAGCTGCTGATATGCCTGGGCCAGATCTAGCTTGGCAAAACACCTCCCCCCATGCAACGTGGCCAGCAAATGGCTGACCACGGGTACCGGGTATGCATTTGGCCGAATGGCCTTATTTATCATACATTTATAGTCCGCACAAATCCTGACTTCCCCGTTTGACTTGAGGGCTGTAACAATCGGCGTTTCCCACTCCGCCGAGTCAACTGGAACCAAAATCCCCTGCCCCACCAATTTGTCCAGTTCCGCCTCGATCTTGTCCTTGAGGGCGAGGGGCACTCTCCTTGGTTTGAGGCGGATGGGCCGGATTTCTGGGTTCAGCTCAAAGGAAACCGGGGGCCCCTTGTATTTCCCGAGCCCCTTCTTGAAAACGTCCGGGTGTGCGTTGCACACGTCCCGCATTGGGTCAGTCTCGATGGCGTTAATGCCGGACAGTTCGATCCCCAGGGGAGCAAACCACTGCGTTCCCAAAAGGCAGCACCTCCCCCCTTTGAGGACTACTAGGGGCAGTTTCTCGGAGTAGTTCTTGAACTTCACCTTGAAATTCCCCACCCCCAACACCGGGATCCCATTTCCCTGCACGTCCCGTAGATGAGATCTCATGGCCCGCAGTTTGGGCCGCTTTTCTGGGGGAATACGCATAAACTCTTTTTGGGACAGGATGGAATAAGATGACCCCGAGTCTATCTCCATCCTCACTGGGACCCCCTGCAACAGTACCTCTATGAAAAACCGCCGGTGCTCCAGGCCCACGCGGTTCACGCCTTCCTCGCTGTAGCTGGCTGAGACCTTCCTGGTGCCGGCCGCCTTTCGTTGGTGCGTCTGGGAATGGCTGGAACTGCCCTTGTCCTCGACTCGCCCGCGCCTGCATACTCGGGCGATGTGCCCTTTTCGGCCGCAGTTGTGACACTCGGCCTTTCGGAACGGGCACCTCGTGCGGTCGTGGGCCGCTCCACAACCGTCGCAGCGGCGGTCCCGCCACTCACGGATCTGCCGCTTTTCACCTCGCTTCTTGATCCTCTGGACGTCGTTGTCCTTGCTGGAGTAGGGGTCTGTTGCTGTGGACGACTCCTCGGACGACGTTGGTGTGCCGGCGGGCGGCTTGGGGGCCCGCCAGGCCGTCTTCGCTGGTGTCCGCCAGGCCGCCTGTACTGGTGACTTGGCCCTGTCGAACGTGGCCCCTTGGGACTTGAACAGTCTGACCCCGCTCCTGGCCTCCTCGGCTGCTTGGGCCTCCCACAGTACCTTGTTGAACGTGAGGCGGTGGTCGCGGGTCATCAGCCTCCTCTGAAGCTCCTTGTCCCTCAAACCACACAGCATGCGGTCACGGAGGGCCTGGTCCAGGTCGTCCCACTGGCAATGCACCGCCGCAAGCCTGAGGGCCACCGCGTAGGCGGACACAGATTCGCCCGGTCGCTGGTCTCGCCTGTGGAACGCGACCCGGGCTGGGAAAATCGAGACGGGCGGCTGGAAATGCTCGCGCAGCCTCTCCAGGATACAGTCGATGGGCACCTCATCCACCTTCCGGGGGGCCACCAGGGTCATCAGGATCCGCAGCGTGGCCGGCCCCACCTGAGCCAGGAAGTGGGAGCGCATTTTCACGTCGTCGTCGACGCCCGCGGCTTCCATCGCATGCCGAAACTGGCACTCGTAGAGCTCCCATTGTTTGGGCTCGCTGACATCGAACTGGTACGGCTTGACCTTGGAATTCGCCATCGATCCCATCCTCGTCGCCAATTTAGTGTCTTGCACGGAAGACAAAGAAGGAGTTGCAGGAAGGACTAACACAGGTTTATTCATTGATGATCAGCATGAACATGTGGTAATGGCGGAGGTACATCACATTATATACAGTAGCACAATACATTTGAATCTTGTTGCACGGTAGCTCATTGGCTACCAGTCACGCCCACCATCTGCAGGTAGTGGTAGTACGGGAAAGGTTCCCGCGGCTGTTGGTGATTTGGTGAATGTGAACCATGTGAGTTGAACGCTCGCAGCTGCCCTCTATGGACAGCTTACTCGTGTTCCTTTACAGCTGGGCTACATTGTAATTGTGGTCAGGTTACATTCATACATTTTGAGGCAACATCTCTTAAAGCAACATTGTACATACATAACAGTACCCCTGTGATAGAAGAAGGTATGCTATGTGCCAATAAAATTTAGAAGCAATATTATATAAAACGTACCCATAGATGATGACCAAACAAAATCCTGTCCACAGAGGAAAAATAAAACACATCCTTTGAAAACTTGGTTTACAGAAGCCTGCAGAAGGCTTGAAGTGCTGAGGCCTGATGGATGTGGGTTTAGTAGACAGTTCCACAAAAGACCACATAGCATAGCAAGGATGGTTGGTCTAATAGATTTATCCATGTGGGGCTTCTCTCTGTTTTAATTATTCATTTCACAGTACTTGTGTGATAAGACTTAACCTGGGGCCGGCCCTGTCCCACCTGGTTGGTGAAAGCCTCCAAGGCGGTGACAGGTGACTGGGTTGGGGCTGTGATCAATGCATCATTGCGGGAGGGGGTGTTTCCTGCACCTTTAAAACATGCTTTGGTGCGCCCCCTCCTGAAGAAACCTTCCCTCAACCCAGCTGTCCTAACCAACTATAGGCCTGTCTCTAACCTCCCCTTTTTAGGGAAGGTGTTGGAGAAGGCAGTGGTGTGTCGGCTGCAGGGGGTGCTGGATGAAGCGGATTATCTGGACCCCTTTCAGTCAGGATTCAGGCCGGGATATGGTACCGAGACGGCATTGGTCGCACTGATGGATTATCTCTGGTGGGAGCGGGACGGTGGTCACCCATCCGTCCTTGCTCTTCTTGACCTCTCAGCGGCTTTCGATACCGTTGACCACGGTATCCTTCTGGGACGGCTCCGAGGATTGGGAATCCAGGGCACTGTGTGGTCCTGGTTTTCCTCATTTCTGAGGGGTCGTACCCAGTCGGTGTGGTTGGAGAGTGAGAGGTCCAGTCCTAGGCCCCTCAAATGGGGGGTGCCTCAGGGCTCGGTGCTCTCTCCTCTCCTATTTAACATCTACATGAAGCCGCTGGGTGAGATCATTCATTCCCATGGGGTGCGGTACCATCAGTACGCGGATGACACTCAGTTGTACATCTCGGCCCATGGGGACCCCAGTGATGCCGTCAAAGTCCTTTCCAGATGCTTGGAAGCTGTGGGGGTCTGGATGGGGGCTAACGGGCTACAACTGAATCCCAGCAAGACTGAGTGGCTATGGATAGGGGGTCCTGCGTTAACCCGGGAGCTACCATCGTTGGTTCTCGATGGGACTATTTTGCCCCAGACAGACCCGGTGCGCAACTTGGGGGTCCTCCTGGATTCACGGCTACTGCTAGAGGAACAGGTGGCGGCTGTGACCAGGAGGGCTTTCGCCCAACTTCGGGTGATCCGCCAGTTGCGCCCACTCCTGGACCGGGACTCCTTGCTCATGGTCACTCACGCTCTGGTTACCTCCAGACTAGATTATTGCAATGCGCTCTACATGGGGCTGCCCTTGACGACCATTCGGAGGCTACAGCTGGTCCAAAATGCGGCAGCCCGGGTGGTGATGGGGTGTGGGCGTTATGCCCGTGCTTTGCCACTGCTCCGGGAGCTGCACTGGTTGCCAGTTTGTCTCCGGGTGCAATTCAAGGTGCTGGTTTTGACCTTTAAAGCCCTATATGGTAGTGGGCCGGGTTACCTAAGAGACCGCATTGCCCTGAGGACGTCTGTCCGTCCAACCAGAGCGGACCGGAGGGGCTCTCTAATTGTTCCATCAGCCAGAGGGGCTCGCCTCTCTGGCACAAGGAGGAGAGCCTTCTCCGTGTCTGCACCGGCCCTCTGGAACCTCCTGCCAACAGAGCTACGTCTCCGGACGGAATTGCTGCCTTTCAGAAAAGATCTTAAAACCTGGCTGGCAGGTCAAGTGTGGGGTGCAGGTGGAAGGGTAACCGCCATTGGGTGGTTGGTGTAGAAGAACTCTTCCCCATGGTGCCTTTGGATCCTGCAGCCCTTGTTTTTAGGGGGTGGGTAGTTTTAACTGTTTTAACTTGTGTTTTTAATTTTTATTGTGAACCGCCCTGAGTTGGCTTTGGCCGAGTGAGCGGTATATAAATGTGATAATTAAATTAAATTAAATTTAATTAAAACCTCAGCCCCAAAACTAGCAGGCTCTGTTTCCTCAAATAGACTGAATGGCTGGCACAAAGCTGAATTGGTATGTTTTGTTGATAAACATGGCAAAGATGCTTCTGATTTGTGAAAGGTATCAGATTTTAAATTTAAACACCTTTTCTAGGCATGTTAGAAATGTAAGCAATGAGTTGTATGCAGCATTATATAAGCCAATAAAAAAGGCCTAAGAGGTGGCACAACTTGCTTTCTGCTGACATAGCCTAAGAAAATCATAGTGGCTGATTCAGTTATTTGCAGAATTTTCTGCAACAAGTTGTGTGACAGTTCAGTGGTGTGTGAAATGGCTCGTGGAATTCTTGCACAAAAGCTGGTAGAAGCAGAGATAATGGATTTGTTTTGGCGTTTTAGAAAAGATGAAAGCAGAATTTCCAAAGTGGGTAAAGCTCTGTCCCATTGGAACAACAGAGTTGGATATAACTCAATGAGCTATAGTTTTCTTTCATATTCCAGGAAGAGGCCAACTGTCAGGATTTGCAGCTGCTCCTTTAAGTCCTACAGGACTGGACCTTCAATCTGCTGCAGTTGCTAAGCCTCCACCAAAAAGCCCTGAGGAAGGTTCTGTAGAGAACTCTCTCTCTCTCTCTCTCTCTCTCTCTCTCTCTCTCTCTCTCTCTCTCTGTGTGTGTGTGTGTGTTGGGCTAAGGGAAGTGGCTTGGTCAGTATATCTGCTGTTTGCTCCTTTGTATCACAGTGTATTACATTGATGAAACCTTCCCTAGACATCTGCCTAACATGTTTATGTTTGATGTCTATGTGTCTGGACCTATGACCCACGGCCTCGGCTTTTGAGATCTCGATTAGCCGCATTGTTATCTTCATGCATGGGAATGGGAAGAGATGGCTTCTTCCAGATTTGAGAGATTAGGTCGTTGAACCAGACAAGGTTGTTGGCAGCCATAGATAGACATACATATTCCACCTCTGCGTTGGATGTAGCTACTATTTTCTGTTTGCCAGTGTACCAATATATTGGGCTGTAGTTCAGGAGAATTATGTAACCTGAGGTGCTTGCTCTCGTTTCTATGTCCCCAGCCCAATCTGCTTCGGCGTAACATGATAGCTCGGGCCTGCCAGTTACCTCTGGGGTCAACAGCAGGCTTGCGTCCATTGTGTGCTTCATGTATCTTAACAATCTCTTGACTGCGTTCCAGTGATGGACCTTTGGTTTGCTCTGGTGCCGTGAAAGCAGGTTCACGGCCAAAGTAATGTCAGGCCTGGTCCAACTAGCAATGTGCAGTAATGACCCAATGGTCGATCTGTACAGCGTGTTTTCCTCAAATGCTTCTCCGTCATTGTATGTGTTTTTCTGGAAGTCTGTCTGCATGGGTGTTCCACAAGGATTGGCATCTGCCAGGTTACAGCTCTCTAGCAGCTCTGCTATCTTTTCTTTCTGGGACACCGCGAAGCCATTTTGGATTTTGGATATCTGCATGCTTAGGTACTTATCTATTTTCCCTAAGATCTTAAGTGAGAAGTGTTCCTGGAGACTTCTGGTGAACTCATCACATTTGGATTTGCTCTTCCCAAAGTACAACAAGTCGTCGACATAGACTAACAGTTTCTCTATCTCATCCTGAGACTTCCTTATGAAAACACACTTATCTGATGTGGTGGCGATGAAACCTATTTGTTCCAGAACCTTGGATAAGCACTCATACCACCTCTTCCTGGATTGTTTGAGTCCGTATAGGCTTTTATGGAGGAGCCAAGTTTCCCCTTCATTTCCCCCGAAGCCAGGGGGTGCTCTTACATAGATTTCCTTGTCCAATTGAGCATGTAGGTATGCGGTCTGCACATCGAATTGGTACATGTGTTCTTTCAGCACAGATGCCATCACCAACGCGGTCTTGACACTCTCTGGTCTCATTGTTGGTGAATACGTGTCGGTGTAGTCGTCTGGGTACCTTTGGGCAAACCCCTGTGCCACAAGTCTGGCTTTGTACAGGGTTTGGTTGTTTTCTAGTGGCTTGACCTTAAACACCCACTTCATTCCAATTGTCTTCTGGTGTTCTGGTACCTTTGTGGTTGTGTAAACGTTCAGGTTTCTGAGGCTCCTCATTTCCTTTTGCATGGCAGCCTCCCACTTCTCTCTTTCCTTCTGTGGCATGTCTTCATATTTTTTTGGGTGCAGTTAAGTTTGGTCGATGGTAATCACGAAATCCCCTAGCCCCTTGGGTGGTTGATTTCTAGTTGACCTTACTGGCCTCTGGCATTGAGTGTCGGAAACTCCGGCTTTGTCCTCGCACTCAGTGGGGCCTGTGCTTATGGCAGCACATTCCTCCTCATTGTGAGGATTTGGTTTGTGCCCTGACTCATTAAGGTCATGCCCTGAGGTCCCTATTTGGCTGCTGCTGGTTGCCCACTCTGCGGTCATTGTTTCATTTGAGTGTATCCTACTCCAGTTGGTGTTCTCATGGAAGCTTGCCAATCTGGATACTACAAGTCTGAGGTTGGAGTCCAGGAAATGCTAGGCCTTTGAGCCTGGTTCGTACCCTAGGAACCTTAACCTCCTTGATACTTTGTCTCCTTTTCTTCTCAACTGTTTCGGGATATACACATCTGCAAAAACTCCAAAAACATGAAGGTGGGACAATCTGGGTTTTCAGCCATACATAAGCTCATACGGCGTTTTTCCTATGACACTGGACCACAGTCTGTTCAGAGTATAGTTGGAATATAGTAGTGCTTCTCCCCAGTATGAGAAGCTCAGTCTGGCATCTTCTAGTACACATCTGACCATGGTCTGGAGCACTCCGTTTCTCCGCTCAGCGACCCCATTTTGGAATGCCGAGAATGGGGCGGTCTTGTAGTGTATCATTCCTTTGTCGTTGATCCAGTCCTCAAACTCCTTTGAGAGGAATTCTGATCCCCGGTCCGTCATTATCCGTTTTATTTTGATGTTGTACTGTGTTTCTGTTCTTCTGTAGAATTCTTTGAACTTGGAGAGCGTCTCTCCTTTGGTCTTGAGCGTGAACACGAAACCGTACTTGCTGAAATCATCAATGATTGTCAAGAAGAACCTCTTTTGGCCTAGGGAACTTGTGAGGGGACCGACGAGGTCCATGTGTATTAACTCAAAAGGGTGGTTGGCCTTTCTATTAGATGTTTTCGGCCTTGGGGAGGTCTTTGATATGGCACACTTGCACACAGAGCACTCTAGGTAGCTGTCACAGTGCTTTGCTTTGAGGCCCTCTGAGCACTCTAGCATTTTCTTTATAATGGGGAAGCCTATATATTCCAGTTTTCGATGCAGTAGATGTGCAGAATCATCATGTATGGGTTTGCCTATCGATAGGCAAGGTGTTCCGTGAGCTGTGCCGGTGACCCCCTCTGTGGGTCTGTCATGGGGGTCTCCTCTTCAATTTCCTCATTGTCGACCATGTCTGTGGCATCCGGGGCATCCCCTTCTGTGTTGACGTCCTCTTCTCGGTCGATGAAGCTGATGCTGACATTTTTGCTCTCTTCCACATTCCCAATCTTCTTCCCATTTCTTCTGATTGAGGCTTACTTTCCCAGAAAGGTTATTTCTGACGCTGTGTCTTCGCAGAATCTAATGGCTGCTTAAAACATTGTAAGGGACTTCAGTGACATAAATTACCCCTTCAATTTTCCCTATCCCAGGTATGTGCACATTGCCCTGACCAGCCACTATTGCGTGTCCTTGGTTTGCGACTTTTATTTGGGATGACATTTCTACGAAAGAGCTGAACAACCTTTTGTTACAGGATGTGTGAGTGGAGGCCCTGGAGTCAATTAGCCACCATTGGTCATCCGGGGTGATGTGGGTACTTGCTTCTCTGTGTCTGACTCCATTCATTGAGTTGATCCTATCTCTTCCCATCTCTTTTCGGTTCCTGGGGTCCCCCCTGGGGCTGGGTGACCTCCATCTCCTTCGGTCGGTATCCCCTCTTGGTCTAGGTGATGCTCTGCCTTGGGACCTCCATCCTGGGCTGGTTGCATCATCATAGTGGTCAGGGTGCGTATGTGTGTATGCATGTTCGGGGAATTCCCTGCCATTGTTGGTCCTAGGAACTCTCTCTGAAAGTGTTGTTTTGACCCACATAGGTGGCACCCGGTTGGCTGATTTTCCTGCTCTGCAAATTCGACCCTTCTAGTGCTCCTGCCTTCCCTGCAATGCAGGGCTCTGTCCCTCCTGAGGCTGTCCTCAGATATGAGTTTCCCGGAGATGTATTCAAGAGAAAGTTTGTCATTTCCCATATTATCAAAATGGCTCAGGATGTGGTCCCAGCTTGAGTCTAGAGAGTTGAATATGATATTAATCAAGCACTTATCCGTGATGGTTTCACCCCTGCACATTAAATCTGACCTCATGTTTGTCAATCTCAGTAAATGGTCACTCATGAGCACATCTGCTCTTAATTTTGCTGAGTAAAACTCTCGAGCTAACAAGCTGGTACCAGTCCTACTTTTGCAATAAAACAGTTTACACAGTTTATCCCAAACCTCAGATATAGTCATGCCATTGGGTATGCTACTATAGATTGCAGGATCAATGGAACATAACAACAAAACAAAAGCTTTACGGTGGATGCGATCTATTTCTAGGGTCCATGGTTTTTCAGGCAGGTTCTTAATCAGGAAAAGGGCACTCTCTTTCAAAAGAATTACCTGAAAGTGTTGAACCCAGTCTATTAGGTTTCCTCCAGATGTGTTAGTATTGGAAAGTTGTTTGGTAGGTTGTTTTGTTGATTGGAGCCAGTGCTGGTCAGCTGCTATAGCTGGTGTCCAGGGATGTGGTTGAACTGACAGTAGGGTTCAGGGATGCAGTCTGTCAGATTCAAAGGGTTAGCTTGCCTTTCTTCTCTGAGGCTGAAGGGGGAGCTCTCTTGCCTGAAGGTGTGCTCATCTTCAACTTGCCTGTAGAGGGAGCGTTGATATGGCTGTGCATGCGTGAGACTCATTCTGCGCTGGTCTCCATCGGGGAAGGATCTCTGCGCCACTTGTCTCGCCAGTGGAGTCTTGAAGTTTGGTGAGGGGTTGGCGTCTTCTTCCCTGGCAGTGCCCGGGGGTGCTCCGAAGGATGGCCATCACTGCTGGTATGCCGGAGGAGGGTTGATCATCTTGGAGTTGCCCCAGAAAGTTGCCGGTGTCCTCGGGTCAGTCTCCGGCGGTGGTCTTCCGCTGCAATGGTCTGCATCGGCGTCTGGTCCCGGTAGGTCCCCCGGTCTTTGCTCTCATGGGCGGGGGAGAGTAACCGAGGGCGGCAGTAACCATTTCAATCGCCCTGTGGAACTCTTCCTTGGATGGTGGTTGTTGGATTTCACCCTTGCGCCCTCCTCATTGCTTTTCATGCAGTTTTGGTGTGGGGGCCCCCTGGTCCTTTGTTTCTGTGACTTGGGGGCCAGCATCTTGGTTTTCCCATTTTCCCGCCCTGGGATTCGAACCCTTGGCCACTATTTGTTGTTGGTCGGCCATATTGGCCTTATTTGAAAACAGTGCCGGGGGTCTCATTTCCTGCCGTTTCTGGGTATGGGGCATTTACATGGGGGCTTACCGTTTTGGAGGGCTGAAGGTTTTCTTCTTCTCCCATCATTGCCAATAGTTCGGAGATGGAGACCATTCTCCCATTTGACTGGTTGATGATCTTAAGCAAGGTGGACCTCGGGATGCTCTCATCACCGGTACCTTTGTCATCTGTCCTTTTGGGGATGGCTCCGGTGTCCGCTTTTGGTTGCTTCTCCTGTTGGTTTTCGACCGGGTTGCTGGCGGTTCCGATGGGGGTGATTTGTGGTTTTTCCTTTGTTGCTCCTGTGCGGGGTTTTTTTGTTCTAGGCATCTTCTCTAGATTTTAGATTTTATTCTTGAGTTAACTTCGCAACCATCCTCTACTACCACTTTGTAGAGAACTCCGATGGTTGGTGCAAATAACTCATGATCAAAATTCATTTAAAGTCTTTATTTGGGGAAAGAGTTTCCATGCTTGGTCCTGAGAGGTCTCGGAAGGAGTTTAAAGGGTAGGAAGAGGTAAAGCAGGAAAAGCATCTATATATTTATATAGGATACGTCATAGGAGCAATGCATTCTGGTACATGTAGTTTGAGACAGTTTGATATTACATCTGACAGGTTCTGGACTTTCATAGGCTCCACTTGGGAGACCTGGGTGGCTTAGCTATGTAAGAACCAGGCCTTCCTTCCAGAAGCTGTCTCAGCAACAGAGGTCAGCAGATTTGTAGTTGGTAGGCTCTGGGGTTGCTTGACCTCTTCCTGGTTTCTGCTGTTGAAGACATCTGTCTTGCTCCTGATTCCTGCTCCAGAAAATCTCCTGCCTTGTTCATGATCCTGAAGACTCCCTGCCCTGTTCCTTTGGACTGTTGTTTTGCCATGCTGCATCCCTTGATCCTGGAATTATCCAGCCTCACCTTGCTCCAGCCCCTGAAGGTACCCTGCCAAGTCAGTTCTCTTGGTCACCTGACTTCTGACTTGTCTGGACTATGTTTTTGTTGTATGGACTAATCCTGCATCTCTAACTTCACTTGGACTTAGACTTTGGACAGAGATATGGTTACTGTTTAGCCTGTTACCTGGTTTTTCCTGGCATTTGCGTCGCCTGCCAGATGTCCACATGCCAGACCATGACACCAACAAGGAGTACTGTTGTCCTTTTAATGAATTGTTTTCAAAATCTGCTAGTTTGTTTATATAATTTATTTGCCTGCCTGCTTCCCTGTCTACTGGTTTGTTTGTAACATTTATGTATCATTCAAATTAGTGGCAATCACTACTCTGCACAACCCAGTGCAACAGTAATTGGGAGGCGGGGGTGCTGCTTCTGGATTTTATGGTTGTGGGTTTTGTTTGGGATGTATTGAATATTTGCAAATTTCTTATTTATTTCTGGTTTCTGCTTTTTTGCACTTCATTTTTTTTGAGTTATGTGTTGGTAGGATATGTTGTGTGAGCTATGTGCTTGTGGGTATGTATTTATGTATTCTTTTGTGGTAAGCCACCCTTTGTGTATGTACGTGTGTTTTGTCTGTGCCTTAATGGCTTTGTTCTTTATATAATGCTGTGCATTATTTTTTATTCTGTAGGGTTCGGTTTACACTCATGGAGTATAGGTTTAGCTGAAATGTTTGTAGTTTTTGTTTCTGGTATTTCTGGCTCTCTGCTTGAACAATTGTGAAGATACATTCTAGTTCCTCTAGGATGTGTGATTATTTTCAGTATATAGGCAATATTGGTATTCTGAAGTCAGATTATACTGGTACCATGTCCTTAAATTCATGAAAAAGTAGAACTTCTTTAAAATTGTCTTCAGTTGGGCAGAAGAACAATTGTTGTGGTTTTCCCCTTGTAAAATAAGTGCATTTGTTGACTTTATCTATGTTCTAATTGTACTTGTGCCCAAAGACTGACATTTTATGACTTGACGCACAGCTTGCCATGTTGTGAAGGTGCCAGCCACACTCATTGTCTTTGTTCTGTAAACATAATATATTTTAACTACATTCTAAGAATTTAAATATAATTTTTTTTACCTTTTGTTTTACTGCGCTGGTTGTAGTCTGTAATAAAATGCTTGATTGATTGATGAGTAAACAGGCAGACCAGAATCTTGTTTGAAATCACAAAATGCAGAACTTTGTTCAGTCTCTAGCTACCTGTAGCCTGAGGTGGATAATGTCCCATTTAAACAAATATGCTTGCTCAAGGAAGCAACAAATGCAGTTTTAGGTCAACAAACAACATTCCAAGCTGGGGCCCAAAGCAGTAATTCAAGTTAGAGTGTTAAGGAGCTCAGCTTGAATATGACTCCCATCTTGAAAATTCAAAGATAATGGAACATCTCACAAAATAAGAATAATAATTAGAGATGGAGGGATTTTTTCTCCACTTAATTTTGAGGTGAGCCATCCATCCTGCTTGGACCATGGCTGGCTATGACTCAGCCCACTTAGCCTTACTTGGTAGGTACTAATAGTGGTCCCTACTATCACTGATGAGTGAGCAAAGTGCTGCAGTTGTGTAGCTTATGAAAGGAAAGAAGGGATCCAGCAAGTTAGCTGCTAACAGGGACACCAGTTTCCCCCCTCAAAATGTCAGATAGGTGACTTTGAAGTATTTGGGGTCTTGACTCCCCCCCCCATGCCATTTGCCTTGCAACATACACATTTTTGAATAGGACTGTTGGACAATATATTTCTTACAAACTGTAACCCTTCCAAGTTCATGAAGGACCAGGAAGAAATATTTCTCATGGCAGGAGTTTCATGGGCACATTATGGTCATCATTATGATCCATTTACCATCATAAATGTATGAAATATTTTCTTCCCTTTACAAGATCAATTAAGTAAAGAGATTGATGGGAGATGAATGTGTCAGTCAAGTAGGCACCAGAGCTGCCATGATGTTCTCAAGCTGGTAGCACAAATATAGCAATTAACCAATAGGCTGAGAAAATTAAAAGCTAAACGATGAGTCACCAAGAGAGTATGTTGAGAGCTTTTATTTATGTGTGTAGGTGTGGCAAGGTTTCTCCCTTATGATGTTCAGAAATATACTGCTTCTGCAGACTGCACACTTGTTTCAGTGTCAGCAAAGAGTGAATGGACATTTACTGCAAAGTAATAAGCTTTTGGACACATTTTTGTGAAGAATGAATGCAGTGATATATCCCTATTTTGATTATTAATGAATCAATTATTTTGGGATGATGATGCTGTTCACTCAAACCACCTGAATCCTGGATATGTGTGCTCACCTTTTGTGAAATTGTTTCTCATTATCTCCCCCCCCCTTGGCTGAGGGTTCTTTCTACACCCCACAATGATTCAATGTGAATTGTAATTACTTACTGAACATGCAGGCTTGGAAATATTATGGCATAGATCAAATAATAGAATTGTATCATCACTGAGTTGGAAACAGCCTATGAGGCCATTGATGTGACAGATAATTGACCAATTTTCTCTTGAATGCCTCGAGCATTGGAATGTTCACCACCTACCAAGGTAATTGGTTCTATTGTCCTACTGTTCTAACAGTTAGTTTTTTCCTGATAATCAGCCTATATCTGGTTTCTTAACACTTGAGTTTGTTATTGTGTCTCTTGCACTCTGGGATGATCAAGAATAGATCTTGCCACTCCTCTTTATGATGATCTATCAAGTGTTTGAAAAGTGCTATCATATCCCCTTTGCCTGACCCACTCCCCAATAACGAGACGGACACTGCGCCGGAGGTTAACTGGGCCACTTTATTAAATGATAATTCAATAATGCAAGTGGGCCGCAATAGCACTGGTAAGGAGCAACGGTCATAACCAATTATAACTGACCCCACAGAAGCGCAAATGACCTAACCTCTGCTTCTGACTTATGTCCGGTGAACTGTAAGGTTTTGCATGCTGTGTCTAGCGTGGCATCGCCTTTTTCCTGGTCCGCACCCGGTTGACCATCCGAGTTTCCCTCTATCTCATCCTACCTGTGGCCAACCAAGTGTGTACCTGCCAGACTTATGAGGGTCATCCAGTACCTCCTTACCAGTGCTAGCCACCGAGTGACCAAAAACAGGAAGAGGAAAAAAATGATACCCCAAAACTCGACCACCAGTGGCAGTGTGGGATGGGCGAAAACTACAATTGAGGTTCAAGCAAAAATTCCCATCCAGCCCCGAAGCGACCAAGAACGTCGCACTGTCACCTAGGGTGGGGGTGGTGGGCAAACGCTGCCTGGCCCAGTCCATCACTGCCGGAGAGTGGTCTGGGCCTCTCTCTTTCAAGGGAAGGCCTGGCCCCTGCCCCTCTTCCGGCTCCGTGCTACCGCTGATGGGGCGGGGCCAGCAAAGCATGCGGCAGTGCATGCATGCCGCCGCACATCCCTTCACTCTCCTTTTCTTAAGGCTAAACATGCCTAGTTCTTTCAGCCTTTCATCACAGGGTTTGGTTTTCAGTCCCCTGATTATCCTTGTTGCCCTCCTCTGAATCTGCTCCAGTTTCTTGGCATCCTTCTTAAAGTATTATATATGGATGTGTGCCACCACAGAGCAAAGGGTATGTGTTGTCATAAATAAGTTCTGAACTAGCTCCATCAGTGATTAGGGATCCCACTGACAACATAATGATGTCATTGAGTACATTGCCATTGAACTATCTCGGACAAGGAAAGCCATAATTAGCACTGGGAAAGTGTGCACCGCTCTGCAGAATTATTGAGGTGAGTCAAGGCAATACTTCCTCATAAAGGTGAATATTTTCCTCTCCTTTTGTAGGAAGAGTTGAAAAAGTCATTAAAAGGGAAACAGTTTTCACCACTGCCAAAAAATGAAAATCAGATGCCTTTGACTCAACCACATTTTAAGTATTAAAAAGAACTGGATAAGGAAACTGAAATGAATGCAGTCCCCACCCCCACCCCCAGGACATAATACAGTGTTCGAAGCAAATCTGGGGTAATAGCTAGAGTAACAGGTTGATAAAACATGTGTTCAAAATCCTGTCCCACCACAAGTCAGTCACCAGTCTTCAGCCTCTCTTTTGCCACTAAGTTGATCTGAAGTTAAAAGGACTTCAATTTCTGGAAGTCTAAGTCAGTTCCTTAAAGCACTGATCAGCCAATGTTCTGATTTAGGCTTATGGGAATTGAAGACCTCCTGTGGGACATGGGGTGCATGTGGGAAATACTGGGTTAATTAATTGTGGAAGAGAAAATTGTCTCTAATTAAAGAGTCCCTAGTTAAATTTCTGGTTGTATGCCAAGTTACCTAACTAATGTGCAATGAAGAATCCAAGGGGGAATTCATTAATGAGTAGTTATCTGCCCCATAAGTAAAATTACTTTTCTTAAGTAAGAGGATTTGTGCCATAGATGTCGAAGTGCTACTGATTGTCCCTTGTATCTGTGGGGGATACATCATCAGACTTTCTGTGGATACCTGAAACTGTGGATAACAACAAATCCTATGTTTTTCAATGCAGACAATGACATCTAGTGGCCAGCTTTGGTAATGTGTCTTAGAAATACATATATATTATAGAATTTTTTTGAAGTGGTAACCATGTTAGTCTGTGCAAGTGTATCAGAGAGTAAACAAAATGACAAAAAGACAAAGTTTTGGCACCTTAAAGACTTATTTCTGTATTTTTATTGTGAGCTTTTGTGGATTATGTCCACTTCATCAGACATAAGAGTAAGACCTGAACTATGGTAATAGTGTATCTTAGATTGGGTTGCATATACCACACTCACACAGAGCTATTCAAAAGGGAAATTTTATGGATTACAAGAGATTTAAAATATAGCAAAGATTCACAGTACAACATGTAACTAATGTGGGGAAATATATTCAAAAAGCAACCGGTATGGCTGAGAAAGGTCTTAGGTTCAGGCTGCTATGCAAAGTTTTCAGTGCCTTAGTAGACTATTTGCAGAGGTTCTACAAGGATTTTAGGAGGAAGGAAATGAGGGATCTTTCCATAAAATACACATACACAAAGGAAAGAGAGGGTAGACTAAGGAACTGCCAATGTGTGGAGAAAATACTCCCAGAAGATAGATTAAGGATAATAAAGATTACTTCTCCTTAGTCTTGTCAGACTCTCTTAAATCTGGGAAATATTGTTGACTCCAGCAGGCAGGGATTTGCTGCAGCAGAGACATAGCAGAGTGATTCACCCAGCATCTCTCTCTTCCCCCACCCCAGACATTCCCTAAAACCTCTAATATGGCTATTGAATGTCTTTTTTAAATATGGTTTTGTCCAGGGTGACCATAAAGTGATCTAGCCTCTTTTTAGTCGTGTCTTGATCAGCTGCGATTATTATCTTCCCACCTGGCTAATCAAGGGAGAATGGACATAGACCGGTGTGTGACTAAAGAGGAAGACTGTAGCCCATTCCAGGTTGCTTACTTTCCAAGAGCTCCAGACAATATTTTTAGCATGAAAACAAAAGAAAGTCATCTAATTTTGATGGAGGTTTATCATGTTAGATGACACCTTTGGCTTGGGTATTCATATCTCTTATGTAATTGTTATAGCGGTCTTTTGCACCTACATTCCTGCATTTCCACTTGGGGGCTTAGCTCACTGTGGAGTACATGGAAGATGCCTCCCCAAAGCCTGTGATTAACAGTCGTGCATACCCTGGACAATGTTGAGCGAATCTTGAATGGCTGAATCGTCCACCATTGAAGCACTACACAGCACACGTATATTTGGCATATCAGAATAAACAAAAGAAAACAAAAAAATAAAAAATGTTGTGGCACTTTAAAGACTAACTGCTGTAATTTAATGCTAGTTTTCATGGATCAAGCCCACTTTGTCAGTATTGAAGGTATCTCTGCAGAAAAGGAAGCACTATTGGTGGACGGATGATAACCAATGGGATACAGTTATCCCAGGCTACAAACTGTACAGGAAGGATAGGAAGGGGCAAACAGGAGGTGGTGTAGCCTTGTATGTCAAAGAAGTGATAAAATCGTATGAATTGGAATATCTAGGTGATTTAGAGTCACCATTAGAAGCTCTGTGGGTAAGAGTACCAGGCCACAAGGATGGTCTAACAGTAGGCATATACTATCGGCCTCCGACCCAAACTCTTGAGGGAGACTGGCAGTTGGAGAATGTTGTAAAGGAGGCATCTAAGAAGGGAAGCCTGGTTATAATGGGGGACTTCAATTACCCTCACATAGACTGGGTGAACTGTTGTTCAGCACATGATAAAGAGATAAAGTTCCTAGATATGCTCAATGATTGTTCCCTGGGACAGATGGTTGAAGACCCAACTAGAGGTACAAGAATCCTTGACTTGATCCTGAGTAATACTCAGGATCTGGTGCAAGATGTTAATGTGACTGATCCAATAGGGAACAGTGACCACAACTCAATTATGTTTAACTTGATCATAGACCGCAAGTCACTGATAAAATCAAACACAGAGACCTTAAATTTTCAAAAAGGAAATTTCCCAAAGATGAGGAAACTAGTAAAAAAGAAACTGAAAGGGAAAATTGAGAGAGTCCAAACACTCCAAGAGGCATGGAGGTTGTTTACAAAAACAATAACAGAGGCCCAATTGGAATGCATACCCAAAAGGAAAAAGGGCACTGCCAGTTCCAAGAGGACTCCGATGTGGCTTACAGGAGCTGTTCGGAAAGTGATCAAGAGCAAGAAAAGCTCATTTAGAAGATGGAAGGCTTGTCCAAATGAGGACAGCAGGCAGAAACATCAATTCTGGCAGAACAAATGCAAGGCAACAATCAGGAAAGCAAAGCAAGACTTTGAGGAGCGTATAGCTAAAAATACTCAGAGAAATAACAAAGACTTCTTTAAGTACATTAGAAGTAAGAACCCAACGAGGAAGGCCATTGGACCATTAGATGACAATGGAAGGCAAGGGGTTTTTAAAGAGGAAACAGAGATTGCAGAGAGACTCAATGAATTCTTTGCTTCAGTATTCACTGAAGAAGACACATGCCCAAAACAGAGCCTATCTTCGTAGGGAGGGAAACCGAAGAATTAAGCAACATAGAAATAACCAGGGAGGAGGTCCTTGCATGTCTTGTTAAGCTAAACCCTAACAAATCACCAGGACCAGATGGCATCCATCCACGAGTTCTCAGGGAACGTAAAGATGAAATTGCTGATCTCCTAGCCAAAATATATAATCTTTCCCTCAAATCAGGCTTTGTGCCTGATGACTGGAAGGTAGCGAATGTAACACCAATTTTCAAAAAAGGATCCAGGGGTGATCCAGGAAATTACTGACCTGTCAGTTTGACATGTGTCCCAGGTAAAGTGATGGAAACCATCCTAAAAGATAGAATTAATAGGTACATAGAAGAGAAGGCGCTGCTAAAGGAGAGCCAACATGGCTTTTACAAGGGCAAATCATGCCTCACTAATCTGTTGGAATTTTTTGAGAGTGTCAACAAGCATGTGGATAAGGGGGATCCAGTTGACATTGTTTATCTGGACTTTCAGAAGGCTTTTGACAAGGTCCCACACCAAAGGCTCTTGAATAAACTTACCAGTCATGGAATAAAGGGACAGGTCTTGTCCTGGATCAGCAACTGGCTAAGGGACAGGAAACAGAGGGTAGCACTAAATGGACACTTCTCCAAGTGGAGTGAAGTAAAGAGTGGAGTCCCCCAAGGTTCAGTACTGGGACCCCTGCTTTTCAACCTCTTCATAAATGATCTAGAGGTAGGAGTAAAAAGCAAGGTAGCCAAATTTGCTGACGACACTAAATTATACAGGGTAGTGAAAACTGTGAGAGATTGTGAAGAGCTCCAGAGGGATCTCTTGACACTGGGGGAGTGGGCAAAACAGTGGCAAATGAGCTTCAACATCAGTAAGTGCAGAGTGATGCATGTTGGGGCAAAAAACCCCAATTACATTTATAAACTGATGGGGTCTGAACTCTCTGCGACAAACCAGGAAAGGGACCTTGGTGTCCTGGTGGACAGCTCAGTGAAGATGTCAACCCAGTGTGCCTCAGCAGTGAAAAAAGCAAACTCAATGTTAGGGATCATTAGGAAGGGTATAGAAAATAAGTCAGCAAGTGTCATTTTGCCTCTTTATAAATCTATGGTGAGGCCCCATCTGGAATATTGTGTACAGTTCTGGTCGCCATACCTCCAGAAGGATATTATGGAGTTGGAGAAAGTACAGAGGAGGGCAACCAGAATGATTAGGGGACTGGAACACCTTCCTTACCATCTGAGGCTGCAACGGTTGGGCCTTTTCACTCTTGAACGATGGCGTCTAAGAGGTGACCTGATTGAAGTTTATAAAATCATGCACGGTGTGGACAAAGTAGATAAGGAAAAACTGTTTTCCCTATCGCACAACACTAGAACTAGGGGACACTCGATGAAACTTTTGGGTACTAGTTCTCAAACAAATAAGAGAAAGTACTTTTTCACCCAGAGGATTACTGGTCTATGGAACTCCCTGCCAGAAGAAGTGGTGACAGCTGTCAGTCTTGACAGCTTTAAGAAAGGATTAGACAAGTTCATGGAGGACAAGTGTATCAATGGCTATAATTATGGCTACCTAAGGACAACCTCCGGGTTGGAGAGATAGGCAGGATATCTCTCAATGCCATTTCCAGGGAATCCTAAGCAGGTGAAGGCATCTCCTTGGGAATACCCTGAAGGAAATTGTGAGCCACTGTGTGAGACAGAATGCTGGACTGGATGGGCTGTGGCCTGTTCCAGCAAGGCTGTTCTTATGTTCTTATGTTCTTATTATCTGACATTTGCATGCAACATAATTGTAATATACTGCTTGGTCAGGAAACCCACGGAGGACCAAAAATGGATGAACAAAGGTAAACGGAAAGAAACTTGTTTTAGAAAAAACCAAATGACTAATATGGGAGTGCAATTTTTAGTAAATCATATCTGTCTGCAGATATGACCAATGCAGATGATATTGAAATTTTGACAATCAAAAGTTCAATCTTGCACAATCACATCTGTTTATAAGCCACCAAACAAGGCTTAAAATTAATATATGATCCAAAGCTTCCTCTGTCCTTTAATAGTGGTCGGTGGAGGTAAAGATATAATGCAGACAAATGTTTTTGTCAGTGATCATATTGCTTGCCAAGCCAAGAAGAATGTTGTGGAAACATTCCCAAGTATACATTGAGCTATATATATATGTACTATAGAAACAGCAGTCAAGCCAGAGATAGTTGCATTTAACAGAAGATTCAACTTTTAGAGAGCCCAATGGTACAATTTTGCTCAAGCTCTGGATAAAGAAGGGGCAAAGGTCGACCCTCACCCAGAAAAAAATGGAGATTTTGGTGAACTGGTGAAGATCATATTTTATAGCTATATTCCAAAGCAATAGATTAGATAAGCACTTGAAGGCTCGAAGTAAGAATAACTTTTTGAAGTTGATCCCTTCTGTGAAGGGACCATACAAATGGGTGAAGGGATTCTCCAAGCCAGGTCAATCTCAATAACAAAGAGGTGCCTGTTGGAGTCACTTAAGATTTCCTCTTAGGAAATTTGGCCATTGAATGGAAAGGTCAACAAGCTACAAAATTGTTAAAGAACCTCCAGAATGATCCAACAGCCCCCTCATGGAATTGAGTAAAATCACTCCTGACCAAATTGCATATCAACTGTTAATAAATTGGAAAATTACATGAAGACCCAGAGAAACAAAATTCCAAAGGTATAAAGAAGAGAAAGACCATTTTGCTACACCTTTCACATATGAAGAACTGAGAACTTCTCTCGAACAGATGGGGAACAATAAGGCTGCAGGCTCAGATGACATAAGGTCAGAACACTAAAACATTTTGGCCCCAAAACTATTAATGGGATCCTAAAATTGATGAGGGACTGTAGTGGCTCAAGTGGTTAAGATGCTGAACTCCCTGACTGGAAGGTCGGAGTTCAATTCCCAAGTAATGCATGATGGAGTGAGCTCCTGTCTCTGTCCCAGGTCCTGCCAACCTCACAGTTTGAAAGAAAGAAATTGCAAGTAGATAAATAGGGACCACTTTGGTGGGAAGGTAACAGTGTTCTGTGCACTCCAGTATCTAGTCATGCCTGCCACATGACCATGGAAACATCTGCAGAAGCAGACAGCGCTGGCTCTTCGGCTTAGAAACAGAGATTAGCACTGCACCCTACGACTGGCTTTCGAGAAAGGGAAACCTTTACCTTTAAAATTGATAAATACTTGGTTGGGTAGGATGATGATCCCAAAGACCTGGTGAAAAGCAAAATCTGTGGTCCTACCCAAGCCAGGAAAAGAACTGACTGATCCTAACAACTTTTGACCTGTATTACTCCTTTGACATCTTTTCAAAGAACTGGGGAGAATGAATTATTAACAGAATTTACGAATCTGTTGATGGAATGATCATTAAAGAACAGTCAGACTTCAAACCAAGAAAGTCATGCTCTGGCCAAATACTTAATTCTCACACAGAGTTTTTCTGTTTTGCTTTTTTATCTCAACATATGCATGTACAAAATCTAATTAATATTATTCCTATGATGATTGTTTTATGAAGGTTATACATGAGAATAAGCATATGATTTCACCCTGGTAATGCAATTTGCCTCCCTTGAATTCTGAACAAATGTATTCTCAAGTTAAAATTTGACAAGCATGTCAACAAAACTATTACCCAAATGGTGGCAATCTCTGGAGAGAAGTAACCAAATCCCCAAAAGAAATGCTAATTGTGCTGTCCCTGTTAATGAGGAAGAAACTGCTTCTGCATTTCTAGCTAATCCTGTGCCAGTTTTCTTACTATTGTAAAATAATCTATTTGAAATACAGTATGTCCCCACAATTTCAAATCCAGTTTCTGTATGGAGGCAAAACTAAGATCCATCTTTTAGAATTGCTCTGACCTTCCAGCTTTTCCACCAAAATGAATTTATTGCCTAGCCAAGGTCTTTGGCACACACCTTGGACAGCCTTTTTGCATAAACTGTGTTTTTTTTTTGGTTTTTTTACCACATTGTTTTTTTAATAACATATAACATGTAACATGTAACATATAACCCTCCACCCACCAACACGCAACACTCAAAAATCTCATTCCCCCCCCCCGCCAGGTTAATTATTGCCTGGCCACTCCCATTTAGGGAGTGGGGGGGGAGGAGGGAGAGTCTATTCCTTCTATTCTAAATTCCTTCTTTCACGATTCCCCTTCTCCTTCTCTTATTTTTCCTCTATTTTAATTCTTTTGGTCCCTATTCTATTCATATCCATATTCCTAAATTGTTAACACTTTCTTGCCTGTGCCTATTTATATTTATATATTATTTTTACTTTTTGGCTTTTGGCTTTATCTTTGCACCAGACAATTCTGCATCCTTTTCTTCTCTTATTTCCCCTCCACTTCCATAACCCAAAAGTTTCTCCATTTGTTTCACCCTTGAATGGTCTCTCCCCTTTGCTTGGTGCTCCTCTTTCCCCTTTGATCCTTCTGAACCTTCTCCATAGAGATTTTTCCCCAGTTTTTCCCAGTTTGGGTCTCTTATCACTATAATTTTTAGTAATTCAAGTTGTCTCATTGCTCCCTTTGGGTCCTCTGCTCTAACCACCTTCCCATCATGAAATATCTTTAAGAAGATAGGGAAACTCCATTGATATCTTATATTGCAATTAAACAAAATTTCAGTTATCAGCTTCATCTGTCTTCTCCATTGAATAGTCTCATTACTTAAATAATGATATACTTGTACTTTTACTTCTCCTATCTTTAATGCAGAGTCACCATGCTTCCTTAAATAGTCCATTACTTGATCTTTTTTTATAACCTGATACAAAAGTAATTATCATATCTCTGGGGCGTTGACCTCTCTTGAAACCGACCTTAAAAATTGATTCAATCTCTTCTTCTTTAATTGGGCCAGAGTCCAAAGCAAAGGTTTGTAACCATTTAACCACTTCAATTTTTAAATTGTCTTTATCCATGTCAGGGAAAAACTTAATCCTGATGTTTTTCTTTCTCAATTGATCCTGTAGCTTCACCAATTGCTTAAATCTTTTGTCCATAGTATTTTCATGCCTTACTGCAATCTCCACCAAATCCTTAACCTCTGACTCCAAAGTATTGGTTCTCACATTTAATCCAGAAATTGATTTTTCCAGAGATTGCACTTCCTCTCTGACCACCTCTTTAACAAACTGTTTAATTTCTTTTTCTATCTTCATTAGATTTTGTAGTTATAAAGACTTTTTATTCCAACAGAGTCAGATCTCCACTCGGTTTTCCTTAGAGGGTAGTCTTGCATCCATATTTTCAGATTCTTCTGATCCAGTGCACAACTTGGGGGTCCTCCTGGACTCACGGCTGCTGCTGGAAGAGCAGGTGGTGCCCATGGCCAGGAGGGCTTTTGCTCAACTTAGAGTAATTTGCCAGTTGCGCCCGCTCCTGGACCGTGACACCTTGCTCATGGTCACTCATGCTCTGGTCACCTCCAGATTAGATTACTGCAATGCACTCTACATAGGGCTGCCCTTGACGACCATTCAGAGGCTGAAACTGGTGTAGAATGTGGCTGTCCGGGTGGTGATGTGGTGTGGACATTATGCCCGTGCCTCCCCACTACTCCGGGAGCTGCACTGGTTTCCAGTTTGCCTCCGGGTGCAATTCAAGGTGCTGGTTTTGACCTTTAAAGCCCAATATGGCAGTGGGCCAGGTTACCTGAGAGACTGCATTATCCCAAGAGTGTCTGCCTGTCCAACCAGAGCGGACCGTAGAGGCTCCGTAGTTGTGCCTTCAGCTAGAGGGGCTCGCCTCTCTGGCACATGGAGGAGGGCCTTCTCCATGTCCGCTCCAGCCCTATGGAACCTCCTGCCAACAGAATTGAGGCTACAGACAGAATTACTGCCTTTCAGGAAAGGTTTGAAGACCTGGCTGGCAGGGCAGGTGTGGGGCCCTAATGGTAATACAGCTCTGGCGTGCTGGTTCATCCCCAACTAGTCCAGTTGTGCCCTCCTCTGTGTCTTTGCATTTCCCCCATCCTTCTTAGCTTTTAGTTTAGTTTTAAATGGGGTGGGAGTAATGAGGGTGGATGGATGGGAGGATGATGGTGTTTTAACATGTTTTTATATGTTTTTAACTGTTGTATGCTGCCCTGAGTCGGGTTTTTACCTGAGTGGGTGGCATAAAAATTGAAATAAAATAAATAAATAAATAAATAAATAAGAAAGCGATACTTGAGTATACTAATTCTCACCTAGGAATGTGGGCATCCATCCATAGTCAGTCACACATTCAATCCTAGCAGTGAAACTCTTAGTAAAGTAACTTCAATCAAGAAGAAAGGAGGGAACTTTAGTTAGCAAAAATGGAACACCTCTTTTATTTCACACACTCAAATACCTCTTGAAAATGGTTGGCAAAACGAGTGCAAGAGAATGCATAGTTTGCACTGACTTTATTCTGAATCCTTCTTCATTGTCTGTGTTTGGAGTGTCTTTTCAAATTCTTTTTCTTTATTCATTTTTTTTAAAAAATTAACCTCATGAATGCCTGATGGTTCTTCCTCCATGGCTTCAATTCAGTAGTGAAGACAGATAAAGGACAGGCAGTTAGGCACTCTTGCCAATGATAAAGGACATAGCAGGAAATTCCTCCAAAGACCAATAAAAATAAATAATGAATACAGGGTAATCCAATATATGAAGAATGCTGCAATTTTATTGAACTTTCATTCAGAATCCTGAATCATTCATACTTCAGATGCTTCCTGTTGTAAAGCCACAAAAGTCTCTGAAAACAACTGCTTTCTTGCCCCCCTCCCAATTTGGGTTAGTCCCAAAGTCCAAATTCTAATGCACAGTAAGTTCTTACTGGGTTTTCCTTCTAACTTCTTCAACCGTTCAGAATTTTATTCATATAGGGTTGTTGTTGTGGGTTTTTTTGGGGGGGAGAGGAGGGGGTATGAGGACATAAAGCCTTCTGCCAAAATCAGGTTAAATCTGAGCATGCTCATTGTAATTCTCCCTTGTCTCTGTGTGGATGGTGCTTACATGAGAAATTGACACTGGAGCATTTTCACCCCCCAGATTTTAAAAATAAGTAAAATAAAACTAACCTCTCCCCTAATATATCAGTACTCCTTACCTACCCATGTCTGCCAGCAACTTTAATTAAACAGATGCAAGAGAATCAAAAGAAAAAAATAAGGGATCAGCCAAAACCTTTAAGCCTTAAAAAAGCAGACCACTGCGTGATTCCAACTGCGGTGAAACAGGTGGGTATTAGACAGGTCCCTAAAAAAAACACACACAAAAAAACACAGGAAACAGGCAAGCTATAGCTATAGAAACCATAGTGAAATAATGCCCTAATCTTTACTTTGTTCCCAAATTGAAAAGCCATTGGAAGAAAGATGTTTTACAGATCCCAGAGAGCAAGTGGCCCATGATAGGGAGAGTTTAGTTCTGGTAATATGACAATTCAAGCCTATGGAGGGCTTTAAATGAAACAAACTTTGAACTAGCTCTAAAATTCAGTTTTGTGTGCTGAATATACAGCTAACTTGGCCTTTTGTCTTCATAAACATGGCCCCAGGACACCTGCTTATGGCTGAAAAACCAGGTAGTGTGTACCATCTGTTGGGAAGTCACCTCATTCATTCTGGGCTGCAGAAAGAAAGTGCAGCGGCTAAAATGTAGTAGTAAATGCATATTTCTCATCAGTTAACAGAAGCCTGCTTGCCTGCTTTCTCCTTCTCACCCTCCCCGCCTTTATACTGACTGAAAGGAGAAAGGGGTAATTATTACTAATATTTCATAGGAATATTGGCCCACTGGGTGAAAAAGACCAAAATATCAGTGAGTGCTAGGATTTGTAAACCCACATCCATTATTACTCCATTCTAAGTGTCCCCTTTGAAGTCATTGTGCCAACTTTTTATTCCACTGAACGGGTCACCCCTTTGGTGCTGATCCTCACCCCTCTAATGATTTAGCTATAAAAACCATCCCTCTTCCTGCTGTTTCTGTGCTGAAACATGTTTCCCAAGGGCTGTGATTATGAAATGTCACCGTGGTAACAGTTGGAATAGAATATATTTTGCTCTCTCCCTCTTTCTCCCCCCGCGTGCACCATCTCTTTGTTCTGAATGCAAGCCTTGTGTCTCTCCACCCCTCCTCCCATCCTCCTTGAAATAATGAACTGTAAAGTGGGATATAATGACAAGAAAGAGTCTCATGGGTAGAAAGGGAAAAGACCTGGTCCCCCCCTCCCAATTTATAATATCAATCCTGTTGCAGTCTCAGTTTTGTCCAACTCTTTTAAAGATCACTGTCAATAACTATCAGAATCACTTCTGGCTAGCACCCTCATCCCAATTCACCAGTTGCTGATACATTTCTTAGACCACTAAAAAGTTCTAAACAGAAGCTACCATTTGATTCCATACAGATCTTCAGCAGGCTGGGTGTCACATACGGTAGCTTTCCCTGGTGCGGATAAAGCTGCAAAAGTTATGACTACATGCACAAACCAGGCTTCTCTGCTTAAAGCAAGTATCAAAATGAGGGCTGGAGCTACAGCTCAGAAGTACAGATTTTAGATTACATCTCTCATGCTATGAATTAGAACGTTCCTCCCTTTGATATTTGCAGATTGATACGTGGTAGGCAGCATTCATAAGGCCAAACACATCTTTATTGCAGAGTAGGCAATCTTAGAAGAAATTAACCCTGACTGCTCATTGAAAGGTCAAATAGTAAAGATGAAGCTAAAATACTTTGGACATCAAATGAGAAGGGAGGATTCATTTGAGAAGGCATTGATGTTGGGAAAGGTGGAGGGCAAAAGAAGAAGGGGGAGGCCAAGGATGAGATGGCTAGATGGTATTGTAGACACAATGGGCACAGAACTGGGAGGGCTGAGGGGGATGGTGGAGGACAGAGGTGCCTGGAGAACAATGGTCCATAGGGTCGCAAAGGGTCGGAACCGACTGTGCGACTGAACAACAACAACAAAGGCAATCTGAACATGAGGTAATGGAGGAGGCGCAGCTCCTTTTATACAGCACAGTACATTTGAAACTGGTTACACGGTTGCTCATTGGTTACTGTCTCCATGACATCATTGTGATGCACGGCATTCTTCATCAGGTTTACCTGTGGCGGGAATATTTCCCATGGCTGGCTGTAATTGGTTAACTTGTATCATGTGTGTATATCACTATCAGCTGCCTCTCGATACCATCTAGAGGCAGCGGTAGTTCATTGTAACTGTTGCAATACATTGGGTTACATTATTACATTCCATCTTAAAGGCATAGTATTCCATACATAACACTCCTCTCCCCTAGGATGGGACGAAATCCCTTAACCATTGTGGTTTCCTGCATGTTCGCTTGGGCCGTACAGTGGCTTGGCCGAGCTCAGGTGAACCAGGGGCTCTGTGTTCCGCAGACTCTCGTCCTGCAATGGGAAAATGAGACTCATTAACTGCCTGTTGGGAACATTTCTCTATTCATGAACTTGAGGGCGAGAAGGGAACAAACAGTTGTGACTTGAAACCTTGCTTTGTTCCTGCAGCGGCCGGGGACCTTCCTAGCTCGAAACTTGGTAGTGAGGAGGAATACCTCAATGCTGAGTCCCGCCTGCCACTCTGTGCAGCGGGCGGTTCCATGGGTGCTTGTGTCGCTGTTTGGGAAAGGGTGGACTCAAAGGCCGGAGGACCGGGGGTAATTGGGACTAACTTAAAACCCCGCTTCTCACTTGGACAGGTGGGGGACCACTCTGCAAACTCCCCCCGGTCCTGAAAATCAAACACTAAATCATTGGGCTCTTCCCTCCCTGGTGGGTGCAAAGGACATGGATTTGTACATGCACCCCTGCTGTGGGGCGAAAGGTACTCCGTGTCTCTGTGGGAGTCTCCTTGAGGAACCAGCTCTGGTTTCTACTTTGTATGATACTGGCCCGGTCTGTTCGATCACAACCCCTGGGACCCATGCTGGGCTGTTGGCTGCATAGTTTCTGCAATGCACCGGGTCCCCTACTGCGAATACTTTTGTGCTTCCCATCTCAATATTCCTCCCTTTCTCCTCCACCCTGGTTGGATGTAACCGATCAAAAAGTGTTACCGGTCTGCTGAGCATTAGGATCTCCGCAGGCGAGAGACCGGATGCCAGGGGAGTAGCCCAGTAACAGATGAGGAACTGGCACAGTTGCAGGTTCAAATCCCCGGGACCCATACGCCGAAGCGCTTCTTTGGTGGTACGCCTTGGCGTTCAACCTGCCCATTAGTAGCAGGATGGAAAGGGGCTGATGTGATGTGCTGAATGGCATTTCTCTCTAGGAATGCCTGGAATTCGGCAGATGTGAAGGTACTGGCATTGTCAGAGACAAGCACATCGGGCAGTCCGAAACAACTGAACACCTTGTGCAACTGTTTGATCATTGCGGCTGAGGAGGTGTTGGACATAGGGATAACCTCTAACCACTTGGAGAAGGAGTCGACCACGAGGAGGAACATAGAGCCTCAAAACGGACCAGCAAAGTCGATATGTAATCGAGACCATGGTCCGCGGGCTGTGTCCCATTCTCTGTGAGGAAGTCGGGACCCCTCGGGTCGAGAACTCTGGCAATTCTCGCATGTGCCCACCAATTGTTCAATATCCGCATCTATCTGGGGCCACCAGAAGTAGCTCCTGGCCAAAGCCTTTGAGTGCACAATTCCCGGGTGGCTGGTTATGCAGCAACTTGAGCACTCTTGCACGTAGCACCTCAGGAATGACCACCCACTGGCCCCAGAGGAGGCAACCCCTCTCTAATGACAGCTCAACCCTTTTCCAGAAAAATGCCCGGAACTCTTGGCTGGCAGAGTCGTGGGCCAGCCCTTCATTACCCATATGATTACTTGGGACAGAACCTTGTCCTTCACCATGGCAAGGTCTGCGGGCTATATGGGCGGGGAGTCAAGGGATTCGATCAGCAACACTTGGTGATCTCCCTCCACCTCGCAGTCTGCTTTCCCTAGCCCTGGGAGGGGGGAACGGGAGAGCACATCAGCGTGGCTGATCTCTTTGCCCGGGTGGTGGACCAGTGTGTACTGGTAAGCATTAAAAAAAATTGCCCACCGCAGCATTCTCGGGGACAGAATCTGGGGTGTGGGCTTGTTTGTGGTGAAAATCCCCAGTAGAGGCTTGTGGTCGGTGACAACGGTGAACCCCCAACTGTAGAGGAAGTAGTGGAATTTCTTTGTTCCAGCAACTATAGCAAGAGCCTCCCTATCTGTTTGCGTGTAATTGGAGAGTGACTTGGAATAAAAGGCTACCGGGGCTTCCCGTCCATTTTCCAACACGTGCCACAGCACCACTCCCACTCCCACTGGTGAAGCATCACACACTAATACCACTGGCTTCTTGGGGTCGAAATGGGTTAAAATCACCTCAGAGGAGAGGAGCTGCTTCAACTCTTTGAATGCCGTCTCCTGGCTGTCTCCCCACTGCCAAACCGCATGTTACCTTGAAGGCACCTTTGTGCGTTACAATGGTTTGCGCAGCTGAGGCAGTAGGCGTAACCGTGAGCTGCTGATAGGCTTGTACTAGGTCAAGCTTTGCAAAACATTTACCCCCATGCAACGTTGCTAACAAGTGGCTCACTACCGGCACCGGGTATGCATTAGGGCAAATCATCTTGTTAATTGTGCACTTATAGTCGGCGCAAATTCAAACCTCCCCATTTGCTTTCATTGCCATAACAATAGGAGTTTCCCACTCCACAGAGTCCACCAGAACCAAAATCCCCTGGCCCACCAGTTTGTCCAGTTCCACCTCGATCTTGTCCTTGAGGGCAAATAGCACCCTCTGTGGCTTGAGCCTGATGGGTCAGATTTCTGGGTCCAGGTTGAACGAGACTGGGGGGCCCCTGTATGTCCTGAGGCCCTTCTCAAAAACGGCTGGGTGTGCATCGCACACGTCCCGCACAGGGTCAGTCTTGATGGCGTTAATGCAGGACAGTTCAATTCCCAGGGGGGTGAACCATTGAGTCCCCAGGAGGCAACAGGACCCTTGTTTGAGGACCACTAGGGGCAGTTTCTCCGTGAACCCCTTGAATTTGACCATAAAATCCCCCACCCCCAATACCGGAATTCCGTAGCCTTGCACATCCCATAGATTTGACTTGAGTGCCTTAAGTTTTGGGCGTGCATGGGGGGAATGTGCAAAAATTCCTTTTGGGAGATAATGGAGTAGGACGAGCCCGAGTCCACCTCCATCCTAACTGGGACCCCTTGCAACAGTACCTCAACAAAAAAACATTGGTGTGCCAGAGACACGTGGTTCACCATTGCGTCATCATCAGAAACCTTTCCGATGCCATAGGCCCTCCGTCGTGGCTGGTCCACCGACTCTCAGTGTCCTTTCCACCGCCACCTGCCTGCTTTGGCGATGTGGCCTTGGTGTCCGCAATTGTGGCACTCGGCTATCCGGAATGGACACTTCTTTTGGTCATGGGATGCTCCACAGCCGTTGCATCGGCGGCCCTCCTTGTTGCTGGTGCTTTCCTCGGTTGTCTTCTTCTGGACCTTTTGGACATCGTCGTCCTCACTGAAGCAGGAAGCCGCTGGAGCAGAGGCCTCTGAAGATGATGGGGGGGGGGGGTTCGCAGGAGGTCAGGGCAAGTGCCATGTGGCCTAAATGGCCACCCGTGGCTCTTCCGCCACAGCATTTTTTGTTCAGAAGGTTTTGATGCCGGACCTCGCCACTTCAGCTGCCTGAGCCTCCCATAGGACGGGGGAATTTGTGGATCATCAGCCTTCGCTGGACTTCTTCATCCCTCAGACTGCACAGCAGCCAGTCCCTCAGGGATATTTCCAGGTTCTCCCAGCGGCAAGGGGTGGCCGCTGCCCTAAGGGCTGCCACGTAATCAGCCACCGATTTGCCTGGCTGCTGGTCTCTCCTGTGGAAAGTAACCCTGGCCGGGAAGATGGACATGGCCAGTGGGAAATGTTCCCATAGAGTCGTGAGGATCTGCGGGAGCGGGACCGAATCAACCTTCCTCGGTGCGAGTAGATTGATGAGGAGTCTTAGTGCCGGTAGGCCTATCTGTGCGAGGAGGCAAGACCGCATCTTCTCCTTGTCCTCGATGCCCTCAGCATCCATGGCATGCCTGAACTGGCACTCGTACAGCTCCCATGGTTCGGCGTCATTGACATCGAGCTTGGATATCTTATAACTTTGGGGAGCCATATCCAACCTTCGTCGCCAATTTGATGTTTGCAGATTGATACGCGGTAGGCAGCATTCATAAGGCCAAACACATCTTTATTGTAGAGTAGGCAATCTGAACATGAGGTAATGGCGGAGGTGCAGCTCCTTTTATACAGCACGGTACATTTGAAACTGGTTACACGGTTGCTCATTGGTTACTATCTCCATGACGTCATTGTGACACACGGCATTCTTCATCAGGTTTACCTGTGGCGGGAATATTTCCCGCGGCTGGCTGTAATTGGTTAACTTGTATCATGTGTGTATGTCACTATCAGCTGCCTCTTGATACCATCTAGAGGCAGCGGTAGTTCGTTGTAACTGTTGCAATACATTGGATTACATTATTACATTCCATCTTAAAGGCATAGTATTCCATACATAACACTCCCCATTCCAAAAAATTGCACAATTGTTTTCTCCCCATTTGTTGGGAGGTATTTTTTCCCCTTGTGGCTGTGGTGGCTTAGTGGTTAAGACACTGAGCTTAACAACCAGAAGTTTGAGAGGTCCGTAGTTTGAGACCTAAGTGCAGTGCAATGGAGTGAGCGCCTCTTGTCTGTCCCAGTTCCTACCAACCTAGCTGTTCAAAAGCAAAAATTTGCAAGTAGATAAATAGGTATCACTTTTGCTGGAAAGGTAACCATGTTCCATGTGCTTCAGTGTCTAGTCACACCTGCCACATGTCCGCGAAAATGTCTGCAGACACAAACAGTGCTGGATTTTTGGCTGAAAATGGAGATGACCAGGGGTTCTCAACCCATGGGCCAGCCCAGGCCCACAACACCATTCCAACCGGCCCATCACTACCTCCCTCACACTCAGAAGTAGAAGTGGGTGCATTTACATCAGTCATAAAATGTGCATGTGCAAACACACCCACGGCTGACGTAAACGCGGAAGCCATAAATGTGCTTGCTTCTACTTCCGGGGGTGTGGTCCAGACCGCTCAGCTGTTCCGGGGCATTGTCAGGCCAATGGCAAAAAAAGATTGGCCACCCCTGGTCTAGACTCTAGAGCTCCCTTTTACTGTGAGCAATCCCTAGGGTTGAATGAAAACTAACTATCTGAAGAGCATCAGGTTGGGAACAGGTGTTACAGCCACAGACAAATGAAATGAAATAACTAAGTAGTGCCTCCAGCCTGCACATACTTCTTGTGAATTCCAAGAATAGAGGAAGTCTATGTACGAAACTCCAAAACAAATTAGCCTTCCAGTACTCAGGTAAGACAGCTTCGACCTTTTGTCATGTCTAGGAGAAATGAGGTAGAAATCATTATCAGAGGCAAGCCATCTCTGATTAACACAGCACAAAAGAAAAACAAGGAGCTTTCTCCAGTCAATGTGTGCCAGAATATAAAACAGTGGAGGCTATTTTTTAAAGTTCTTTTTAATATAACTAGGGAGCAACAAATCTGTCACATTTGCGCCATCAAATCACATTTTTAAAATCTACATGTCTGTTCCACAAAATTGATGAAGCCGTCTCTGGATTGTTTTAAGATATCAAAAATAAACAGAACAAAATTCTCAGCAATCTATGCTAGCTAAACACATTACATTAGGTATACTATTTTTTAGTAGGATCATGACAGAATTGTATTGTGCCTTTCCTGCCACATAGGTATCAAATGAAGTACAGTAGTTAGCAATCCTAATTTACCATTTCTTCTTCTTCTTCTTCTGCCATACAGTAGAACCTCAGATAAAGTCCAAACTCCTTTCCACAAGTTTGGACTTTATCCAATTTTGGACTTTATCTAAAGCAAATGGGCGATGCATTGGATAACGTCCAAAAATGGACTTTATCCGAGGTTCCTATACCAAATACCTCGAATAATGTCCATTTTTTTGTGGTTTTGGACTTTATGTGATGCATCACATGTGCATGAAAACTGCGACTTTATCCAAATCAGACTTTATCTGAATCGGACTTTATCCGAGGTACCACTGTGTCTGAATCTGAATATCCTCATGGCACTCAGACACGAACTGTCCTGAGAAAATAATGCAGTGGCCTTTCATCTGCCTTCCGCATCACAGCATGACCCCTATACCACTGATCCAGTTTGGCAAGTCACTTTCTGGTCTTGAGCCCTGCTCAGTCCCAGGTCAGTTTTGATGAAGCTGCTGCCCTCCATCAAGATGGATTCAAGTGGGATTTAATCCACTTGGGGACCATCACCCTGTGGACTTCGGCACCCAAGGCTGTTAGTCCTCAGGGTTGTCAGGTTAGTTAACCGCCACCTGACACTTGGCATTGAGTCACTGGCAGTATGATCTACTCTTACTATAGCAGGATAACTTGCCCAGACCTAGAATTTACCACTAATGCAGTTAAATGGATAAGAATTGAAACCCAGAGCTGTAAGAGCAGCTGACTCCTTCTGCTGTCAGAGATGTGAAGCAAAGTGTCACTCCCCATAATGTGTTGTGGTGGCATCATCAAGGTGTCTGCCTGCCTCACTGATTGTTAACAGAAAGGAAGAAGGATGGTGATGGTGGGCCTGCCCATATGAGAAACTTTTACCCCACCCAGGGTAAAAAAACAGTTTTACAAATTCTGGAACATTCCTCTTAGAAAATGAATCAAATATAATTCTCATCCATTGCTAAAATTAAGGTAAGAGAATTTGTATGCCTGATATTCTGTTTGCCTGGCTCTCTTCAAAAACAGTTATGGCCATGGGAAATCTGCTTCCTGATATCATGATCAACATCATTCCAGCTATCACTGGAGTACCAAGTCAATTTGTTAATTTTGTCACAATAATTTGTCCAGCAGCAGCTCAGAGAATAGAAGAGGAAAAGAAACAGGTGACATCTGTTATGAACTGTAGATAACTCAAACAAGAAAAGAGAAATCAAAGACAGTGTAGGGTAAAGAAAGAGAGAGCATAGCATTCTAAAGTAAAACACTCAATATTCATACAAGATTGTAGACATTCATCTCCACAAATCTACATGCACAGAATCCTAGTAGTACAACTAGGGGACTATCTATGAGGGGAATTTTTCCTGCTCCTCAGGACTGTGGGAGTCCAGCTCCGGAACAAAATGGCACGATCAGAAAGAAAGGAAGACTGCAGTCTTATATCTGGTGCACTTAAACAAACAAAGAAAGATGTCTCCTGGCTGCACCCAGCACAGTACTTTTATTGAATACAAGATTACATACTTCATACACCTCATTAACCTATCAGGTGCTCATACATCAGGCGCCTCATCAGCCTATCAGAGCATAGCAAGCATAACCTTATATGGAAGTGTGAGTAGGCACTTTTACCTCTGTCTGCACATGTGCAGTAATCTATATCCATCCTCGTCAAACTTGGGGGTGGGTCTTGCTTGCAAGTAATGCAGAATACAAGCATATTGAACAATTCCAGTCCAGGTAGCCTCCCACATGTCCTCCTTCTTTATTTTAATTTTTGAGTGAGGGACTGCCAATTATATACCTGCATATCAGCATAATTCATAACTACCCCCTCATAGTCACCATCACTATCCTCCCGGGCATCGTACCCCTCATTGCTCCTGGCATGCTGATCAAGAGGATGATACTTTATAGAGTATAATTGCCTTTTCGTAGACCCAGAGGCTTCCTTTCTATTCAGTAGACAGGTATTGCAAACAGAAATAAGATTAGGAATACATTGAATGCAACAGCATAGAATTATAAGGCATATAATAGCAATGACCCCGAAAAAGAAAAGCTGCCTGAGGAAGGACAGATCAGGCAGCCAAGAAGTCATCCAATCAAAAAGAGATACATCATTATGCACGTTATTAGTAATGGTCTCCTGCAGATCCTGGAGTTCTTTTTCAATTATACTGTTTAGATCATGGAATTTCACCTGACACCGCTGGGTGCCTATCAGTTTACAAAATCCTTCAGATTTCGCTAGTAGGTAATCTATGGCCAACCTGTCCTGCATTTGATCTTGATGGAGTTCAGTGATTTCCATTTGAAGGTCCCGTATAATCCTCCCTGTGGTATTGATCGATTTCTCCAGCCTACAGGTAAGTCCCAAAATGGACTTACCTGTAGGACCTCCTATTTTCCTGGGAGATGACACCTGGGTATGATCCCAGGGTGTCTGCTCCAGAGATAGCACCCACTATAGCTCTGCCCCAGGAGCTACCATCAGAAAGCTGAACATCGATTATCACTTCATCATTGCAACCAGGACCCATGAGGTAAAGTAACCTAATGTGGCACATTGATATCCTCCTGGGTGAAAATTCATGGCAACTCCATTAAAAAAGAACCACATGTTTGGATCCTTAATTTGCCATCCACTGCAGATTGAGCCACCAGCTATAGCAGAATAATCAGGTGTAAACATAGGAAACTCATCATATATATCTTCGATAGTAGTGTTAAACAAGGTATAATTAAGTTTATATGAACTGTTATAATTACCCCATAACCAGAAATAATCATCACACACCGTATAATTGCCCACATTCTGCAAAACCCGCTTTGCTCGATGCCAGTACTTCCATTTATTATTCCAAACCCCGGAATTATGGCAACAGAAGCAAAGCCCTTTGGTATACTTCTTGAATGTCATGCTTCTCCAGCGGGTGTTGTTAAATTGGTCCAGGGGGTTAGAAAAGACAGTAGACCTGTCAATATTGCAGGTGTCTGATGACCAATTCAGGCATGTTGAACAATGCCGGGATGAAGGCCATCTGAGACACTGCCAGGGGATGCTCATAGAATAGTGTGGCATCCTTTCCATGAACATCAAACATATAATTAGCGTGGCAAAGCCAAAAGTTTGGGTTCCAACCATGTGTCATTGCCCTCATGGCAGGAAACACGGTAAGGAAAAAAAGGCCAAACATCAGCAATGCTACTGTACTGTTAGGCCACCTTCATCGAGCCGAGTATCCTTCTTTTCTCTCCATGGGCGGATTGCTCGGGCAGGCACCCATACAGGTCCAGAAGTTGTAGACACAGCTGCGTATCCTCTTCCCCAAGTGATAAGTGGGACAGGACCCTTCCACTCAGGAGCCGGTTGTTGCCGATAAATGACCAAAGGTCTAGGAAGACATTCCTCTGTCTTGAAATGCAATTCAACTGGAGAGTATGACCTGTTATAGGGAGCAAGAAGAAAATTAAGAGTATACAGCACTTTAGCAACGGTTGTAGGGACTTCAGCCACAGGGACCCCTGTATCTCCCACTTGCTTATGTAATAAGTTCTTAAATGTCAGGTGGGCCCTTTCAACAATAGCCTGTCCAGTTGAGTTGTAGGCGATTCCATGCATTAACTTGACATCCCATTGGCGGCAAAAGTCCTGAAATGCAGAAGAAACATATGATGGAGCATTATCCGTCTTAAGGCTTGTAGGTTTACCCATGACCGCAATGGAACGTATGCAATGTTGTATGACATGTCTGGATGTTTCCCCCCGCAAAGGTGTAGCCCATATAAATCCAGAAAAGGTATCAAAGTCACATGTAGCTTAGAAAGCAGAGCCAAAGCAGATACTTGCATGACGTCCATCTGCCATAGTTGATTTGCTTCTGTTCCTTGAGGATTAACAGCATTGAAGGGCAGAAACAGAGGTGACTTCGTGCAAGAGGCACAGCAAGATACAATGTCCCTAGCCTGTGACATAGGAATAGAAAATTATTTATACAAAACTTTAGCAGATTGATGAAACATTGCATGACTCTCAATGAGATTATCAAACAGGGAAAAAACCTCAGTAGAGTCCCGAAGAGCAGAATCTGCTCGTGCATTGCCTTCTGTCAAATATCCTGGGATCCTTGTGTGGGAGCATATATGGGCAATGAAAAATGGAACAGTACGGGTGGAAAGAAACCCTTGGAGGTGTTGAAACAAGGTAAAAAGATCTTTGTCCAAAGAAGGAGACAGATAGACTTGAGCTAAAGTAAAAATAAGATGATAAACATATTGAGTGTCCACAATTAGATTAAAAGGTACATCAGAAAAGGTTGAGAAGGTAAGAATGACGACTGCCAGCTCTGCCCATTGCGCTGAGGTCTGTGTGTCCGTGAACACAGTTTCCTACTCCCCAGTGGGGCCCTGCCATGTAAGGACTCCCCGGGAGGGAGACCCATCTGTGAAAAGAGTGACAGCATATAAAATAGGTTGCAGGGAGAGCGGAGATGATAGAGAATAAGAAGTGAGATTCAGCAAGGTGAACCGCTTATCCTTGGGGGGGTTAAACCTGATCTGCCCCACAAAATCCGCCATGGCAATCTGAAAGGCTTTGGAATGCTGTAATAAAGCTGTTAACTGCTCCTGTGAGAGGGGAAAACAAACAAAGTCAATGTCATAGCCAGTCAAATGCTTAGCTCGATTACGGCACTTAAGAAAAAGGTCAGCAAGTGTGTCCGGCAGGCGGTAACAACTCTTTGGAGGAGTGTGTGCCAAATGCAGCTATTCCATGATAGCCACTTTCTGGGAGTTGACAGGCACAAACAGAACAGCGGTGGGCAACTTTGGTGTGGGGAGGAGCACGCATGCCAGTGCTGTGGTGCCTGGGGGAATACAATACACGGCGATGGTATGGAGTTTATCATTGAGGCGTTGAAGAGATGTGCGCATCTCCTCTGTGCATGGTATGATGTCTGCTGGGGAAGTATGACCAGAAAGAGCGGCGAAAAGTGGCGACAATTCCTCAGTGCTAAGGGCTAAGAAGGGATGAGCCCAACTTATGTTCCCCAACAATTGCTGCAACTGCACAAGAGTGAACTGCTCTGGAATAGCTATGGTTGGCAGCAATGGAGTTGAAGCTGTAGCTGAAAGCCTATGTCCCAGATATTGAAATGGATACACCCTCTGCACCTTTTCAGGAGCAATCACCAAGCCCACCCATTGCAAGATTTCTGCTAGGTCCTGCAAGTGTTTTTCCTTAACTTGTGGGCCATGTAATAAAATGTCAGCCATGTAATGATAGACCTGAACCTCTGGGTGGCGTTGTCTGAAAGGTTTCAAGGCTATGTTCACAAAATGTTGGCATAACGTCAGCGAGTTGGCCATGCCCATTGGCAAAACACTCCATTCGAAACATTGGGTAGGGCGTTCATTATTGTATACTGGCAATGTAAATGCAAATTTTTCTCTATCTTTTGGTGCCAACAAGATGGTATAAAAGCAATCCTTCAAATCTATTACCATGACTTGGTGATGTTCAGGAATCATATTAGGATTGGGGAGCCCACACTGCAAAGGTCCCATTGGCAATATGTGTTCATTAACTTTTCTCAAATCATGCAACAGTCTCCATTTCCCAGTCTTCTTTTTTACCACAAAAACTGGGGAGTTCCAAGGACTAGTGGTTGTTTGAATATGTCCCAGAGTTAATTGCTCTTGTACAAGGGCCTCCTCCACCTGGAGCTTTTTTATTGGTAGCGGCCATTGATCCACCCACACTGGCGGGGTGTTTTTCCATTGCAATGGAAGTGCATGCAACAGCGCTGCTGGGGAGGCCCGTATCAAAAATTTGTCCGCAAGGTACACCCTGTTTTAGCCAGGAGATCTCGGCCCCACAAGGTTATAGGAATGTCCATGACCAGCGGTCAGAGAGAGACCGTTGTTCCCCTAGTGGTTTCAAACCTAATCAAGTGGACTCTCTGTTGTGCTGGTTCGTAACCCCCCCCCCATATACCTCCTGGGTGGGGCGAGTGGGCCATTCAATTGGCCAGTCCTTTTTTGACACCACTGAAATATCTGCTCCTGTATCAATTAGCCCAGACACCGATCGCCCCCCCCCCATGATTAGTGAGTGGGTTGGTCTATCCTTGGTGATGGTAATCAATGCCATGGCAAGGGAAGTAGGCGTAGCCATGGTGGCCAAGTTTGACTCTGAAGTCTGCAAAGCATACATGCACCCTATCTCTTGGCCCTGTGGTATCATGGCAACTTGGGAAGACGTAGCCGGAATGTTGAAATTATCATTGCCAAGGGTGGAGATGGTTCCTGGTGAAACATGGACAGCTGCTGGCAACAAGTCCATTCGGGGAAAAACCACCCCAACCATGCCTTTGGGTAGAATCCCCTGGGCAGATACCGATAGAGGTTCCACAAGTCCTGGAGTGTGAAACTTACACTCTACAGAAGTGATTAAAGGCCATCCACCCTCAGGTGGGGGCTGTCCCAATCTTGAAGGGGCCATCCTGCCCACCTCCTCCCAAATGTCCTGCTCCTCTCTTAATGTGTCTTCTATAGCCTCTTCTGTAACCTCCTCCTTATTTCCCACCCCTAACCTTATTTCCCACCCCCGAGTCCATGTATGGTTGAAGGTCCTTTTCTTTTGAATGTGTGTGCATTACCCAGAAACATAGCCCTGATTCTGACTGCACACATTTTTCTAAAGATAGACCCTTATTCCAGGTTGTTGATGAGTGGAAAACGAATGTAAAATCCCAACTGATCCAGCATCTCAAGAGGATGAGTGAATGATGCATATGACATTGAATGTGGATTTTTTTGTGTATGATTAAATGGATGATGTGTGTGCACATGTGCATGCGTGCGTGCAAGAGGGAGAGAGGAAGATGGAATGGGTGAGTGTGGGCCAACATGCGTGTGAATGAAAAGTTTGTGAATAAGGGATATAAAGGTAAAGGTAAAGGTTTCCCTTGCTTGAAAGCCAGTTGTATCCGACTCTAGGGTGCAGTGTTAATCTCTGTTTCAAATCCGAAGAGCCAGCACTGTCTGCTTCTGCAGATGTTTCCGTGGTCATGTGGCAGGCATGACTAGACACCGGAGTGCACGGAACACTGTTACCTTTCCACCAAAGTGGTCCCTATTTATCTACTTGCAATGTCTTGCTTTCGAACTGCTAGGTTGGCAGGAGCTGGGACAAAGACGGGAGCTCATTCCATCCTGTAGTACTTGGGAATCGAACTGCTGACCTTCCACCTCCCAGTCAACGTCTTAGCCACTTGAGCCACTGCAGTCCAGATACTGAGAGAAACAGACAAAGAGAAATAATGTGAAAACATATCAGGGCTACATTCCAGCCACAGGCCAACCAGCTGTGAGTTGTGGCTGTACACACTGATAGAATAATGTCTCAATTCAGAGGAAATTTGGCTCTCAGATTGAAAAATTGTTTCTAGCCATTATGGAGGCTACAGTACCAATATTTCTCAAATAACATCAATTTTACTCTAGTGCTAATAATTTATGGGTTAGCTATAAGTTGTGTTCTGTCTGTGGGCAGGCTAGAAACCAGTACAAATGATGGAACATCTCTCAACCATCAACACATTTATGAATAAACCTTGGACACTGGTTCTTTGCATACACATGTATTTGTGTGGAATTAACAAGAGATGGAGGAGAAGTGGACACACCTGCCGGGGCTCAGCGGTTTTAGGAACTTTGTCGCTGTTTTGTAATGTTTCTGTTAGGCTTCGGAATGCTTTTCTTTTTGTATTTTTATGATTTATATTGTTTCTACGATGACATGACATTCTGATTTATGTATTGTTGAGATATGCTACTGTATTCTATTATATTTTGTACTCTATTACTTTATTCGAGTGGCAGAAGATGGTCCCGCCTTGAGGCTGAGGATGCCTGGCCTGCCACCCTACCCCCAGACCTTGTTCTGAGAATTTTTCTATATGGTTCTGACTTTATCATTATATTATTAGAGTATTGAATTGTTTTATTGTATATTATTATGTGTTGTTTTTAGTAGATTGAATTCTGTATGTTGTATTATTGTGTATTTACTTTGTATATTGTTGATTTATGTTGTGATTTTTGTGAGCCACCCTGAGTCGGCGTATGCTGAGTGGGCGGCATACAAATTGAATAAATCAAATCAAATCAAACCAAATCAAATCAAGAAACTCCTATTCTTTTAAGCCTAGTCATGTGAACTTTTGAGGCCTTGACATTTAATAACTTTTCATAGCTTGGTAGTTCTGCTGTTATAGTTGATACAATCTGGTGACCTCAGGCAGTGTAGATGAGAAACTTGAAGGACAGATTGGAGCCTCCAACTACACATTTTCTATTGCATACTAAGTGTCCATAACTTGGGGCAATTCACCTTCAGAACTGATACTCAGTCTAAATAGGCAGAAAGGTTTGTGTGTAAATATTTTTTTCAATTTTAGTCAAAAAAGCTTAACATTCTGATGCCTAGTTTTGTTATTTTTGTTGTTGTGGCAATTATTAAAGGCATATTTGGTTGTTTTTAGGGAACAGAAAAAAATGACACTGATGCAAGGTACTGTCACAAAGAGGCACCAAAAAGGGGCTTCAAATACCCATGGTGTCCTAGGCCTCACATGGTCTTAAAAAGACCACATGGCCATGACATTATGGTTCTTTCTTTGGCTGGTCCCAGACTTTCAACCTTCTGGATTTCAGAAAAATATGGGTGCATGGGGTAAACACTAAACAAACACAATTTGTGATATTGCATTGCATCATTTCTCATGACACAGCACATCTGTTAAAGCATCTGAGCCAATATGAAAAAACTCTGGTCTAAAATTCAGAAGCTTTTCTTCTTCATCATCTTCTTTCACATGAGTCAAAGCACTGTGTAGAATGTAAAGGTAAAGGTAAAGGTTTCCCTTGCTCGAAAGCCAGTCGTATCCGACTCTAGGGTGCAGTGCTCATCTCTGTTTCTAAGCCGAAGAGCCAGCGTTGTCTGCTTCTGCAGACGTTTCTGTGGTCATGTGGCAGGCATGACGACACCGGAGCGCACGGAACGCTGTTACCTTCCCACCGAAGTGGTCCCTATTTATCTACTTGCAATTTCTTGCTTTCGAACTGCTAGGTTGGCAGGAGCTGGGACGAAGACGGGAGCTCATTTCCGTCCTGCAGAATGTAGATGGCCTTTAAATGCCCAAATGCCTGCATAGTTGTCTTTACTATTCAGGGTGAGATTAGCAATGGTTCTTTCACTGGAAGTTTTGAATGGAAGCCAAGGATGAGCAATCATGCTTGTCTTTGCCAAAAGACTGTCGCATACTGAGGAAATCATGTGCATCAGTGTAGACCATCTTTCTGCATGTGACTCCAAGGACAGCTTCTCACAAAGTTTATGGGCCTGAGCAGAAAACCCAGAAACCTAGTTGTGGCTGAGATTGTGCTCATTGGCATCAGTACGTGCCTGAGAACAACTTGAAACCAATAAAAAGAACTGGGAAACTGAATGAAGGCTGCAGCTGCCATGTGCTTTGAGACTAGCAAGAACAGGACTTGGTTGTACTCCAGCTACACTGTCACATGGATTGTGAAGCTGTGTCAGTGCAGCAGTCAGTTAATGGGTGCTCCCAGTAACTCTTGACAACTGTGTCATTACAAAGCACAGTAAAGACCAAAACTGTAAATTGCCATGCTGGAGTCCCTTTTCAAATCTTGTCTGTACTATCACATTTTTTAAATATTAAGCCATCCACCCCAGAAAATAGCATGATTACTCCAGAAAAATAAATTGGGTCAACTTCTAGGCCAACTATACTGAAATATTTACACATTAAAGAGATTTTCTCAGTCCCCTTGATCCTTTAATTATCCAATACCAAGCATAGGTAGTGAGGGCTTGTACAAAGTGTAAGATAAACAGGCAGAGAGCAGCATGGTAAATGTAATAAGCAATTAAAGTTCTCAATTTTCCTAATCAGAATTGTAAATTATTCAGTCATGCTAATTTATCTTACTCAGTAGGTGTAAGTATGTGACACAGACACTTATATTTAAATTGCTGTTTGATTCTTCCTCAGGTTACATTGGAAGTTAACTTTGCACTCAAACCAACACCATTCTAAATAATATTCTGCTTTTCACTGAATACATCTTAACAACCAAGTAGCTCAAAATACTTATACCAAGTCATTATCTTTCTTTTGATTGAGAAAGCCTTGATGCTGGGAAAGGTTGAGGGCAAAAGAAGGGGACAGTAGAGAATAAGATGGCTAGATGGTATTGTTGACACAATGGGCACAGAGCTGGGCAGGTTGAGGACGATGGTGGAGGATAGGGATGCCTGGCGTGTGATCGTCTATGGGGTTGCATAGGGTCAAACTCGACTATGCAATTGAACAACAAGAAGTTGAATTACAAAAGTAGGCAATCTGAACCTAAAAGGGTGTTCTGTAGTACCGTACTAAAAAGCATTAAAACAATATAGCTTTAATATGAGATTTCAAATACAGTCATGGTAATCCCATGCACATTTGGACTTTCATTGATGATTTCCCTACCTTTGTATGCCTGAAGAAGTGATCTTGAATTACGAAAGCTTGCAATGACTTTTTAGTTTACTGATCCAAGAAAGGTATTACCGCCTTCTTCTTCTACATTTGTTTTGCATATGGATCACATGGCTGATTTGTTTGTTTATGAAACTGCTGAGGATAGCAAGAAAAGCCGCCTGAACTGCATGTACATTTTAACATTGGGTCAACATCACTACAAATTGAACCACTAGGTAATAGTTAAATTGACTTTGTATTGGCTACAATTAGAATGCCTACTGTGTAAAAACTCCTCCCCTCATTCCCTGATGGGGGTGACTGAAATTTGCATTGCCTTGACCTGGCCAGAGAGGGGGCCTGTGGTCTCAATGGAGCCATTTGGAAAGAGCGATAAGTGGAGACTTGGTTTCCTGTGTCTGTTAAATGGGGGAGGGATATAAAATGGATTGCTACTTCACATTTATTTTTAAGAACAGAGCCTGGTAAACACTGCCATGTCATATATATTTAGACTTTTATTGATGATTTCCCTACCTTTGCATGCCTGAAGAAGTGATCTTGAATCACAAAAGCTCACAATGATTTTTTAATTTAGTGATTCAAAAAAGGTATCGCCATCTTCTTCTACATTTGTTTTGTATATGGATCACACGGCTGATTTTCTTTGTTTAGTCATGGTAATATTTCCCTTGCCTTGACCATATATTATCTCAAGTAACTGAATAGGAGAATTAAAAAGAAGTTGAGTATATATTTTTACAAGTGGGGAGCAAAGTCAGCTTGGAATTTGTTTCAGTCTTATTTTCAGTAGATGATAATTCCTTTCCAGGGCAGCAGTTGAGTGATTGTGGTTTGTGGGGTTTTGTCATGTATACTAAGTAAGTTTGCCAAGTCACCAGCAAATCAGTTCTTGAGGTCCAGAGATGGTTCCTGTCACACATTTAATTTAATTTAATTTAATATTTTGATTTATATGCCACCCACTCAGGCGAACCCAACTCAGGGTGGCTACAACAGATTAAAAACATATAGAAACAGATTAAAAAAAACAAGCCACCCACCTACCTACCCACCCTCCTACCCCCACCCTATTCATAAAAGAATTAAAAGAGATGCAAGAAATACAGAGGGAGGGACACTCTAAAATTGAGTTTGAGATGAGCCAACAGGCTGAGGCCATATTCCCATCCAGGCTCCACACCTGCCCTGCCAGCCAGGTTTTCAAACCTTTCCTGAAATGCAACAATTCTGTCTGCAACCTCAACTCTGCTGGCAGGAGGTTCCAGAGGGCTGGTACAGACACGGAGAAGGCCCTTCTTCATGTGCTAGAGAGGCAGGCCCCTCTAGCTGATGGAACAACTAGGGAGCCCCTCCGGTCCACTCTGGTTGGATGGGCAGATACTCTTGGGGCGATGCGGTTTCTTAGGTAAGTGAAACAACTCATGAGTGTCTAGTTATTAAGGGCAGAAAGGAATCTTAATTGACTTATTTTAGTGTGAAAATCTAGTACAGTAAATCCAGTATGATAAGTCTACTGTTTTTCTAAAAGTGGTATGTAATAGGCCTCCCACATATACTGTAACTATGTGTGTTTTCCCCATTTGTAGAAATTGGTTCTCCTTCCTCACAGTCACCAAAATGTAAAAATAACAGCACAATCCTGAAAAGAATCAGATAGGAAGGTCTCCTAAATCAAACAAAGGATGATGGCCCCAATCTATGTGTCCTTTATTTTAGATAGATATAGATAGATAAATCTTTATTGTCATTGTCCTGCACAGAACAACGAGATTGAAAATCCATTTATCGACCCAACAAAACCTAAACAAAATACAAGTGTATAAAATTATCAACATACTCCCACCCCACATATACACATTTAACCCCTAAAAAACTCTAAAACTCTAAAATCTCTAAAAACTATATACAGAAGCTCCCTCATAAACTGCATTTCACTGTATTCAAACCCAGAACCGCTTTTGGGGAGAAACTATTTCTCAAGCAGCTGGACCTGGTCTTTATGACCCTACTAGCTGATTGCCCGGCCTTGGCCAGGGTGTGTTTGTTGTATGTGTAGGTTTTCTGGCCCCTGATTCACTCCAACACACAGACTCTCACTCTCTCTGTGTCTCTGTCTCTCTCTCTCATTCAGGCACACACATACACACACACACACCAGTGACTGACCCAGAACCCACTGTCTCATGCATTTTCTTATACACAGACACACACTCGCTATCTCTCTTTGTTTCTCACTCACACAGCAGTGATGTACATTGAAAGTGTCTCGTTCCTTGGCTATAGAGGCTTACATGGAATGGGTTGTTCCATCCGCACCTGTTTTATAGATATAGGTTTTCTCAGAAATTCCATGACCTTTCCCTACCAGTCATTCACTCTCAACCAATCACAGCCCAACATGCAAATCAGTTCTTTCCAGCATTCTATTTCCAGGCCTTGTTGTTAAACTGCCATTTTTTCTCCCAAGGGAGTTGCAGTTCCAATTCCTTTTTCCATTTTGTGGGGCACAAAATGTGATACCTAAGCAAGGGAAAGGCCCGAAAAGACTTGAATCCTTTAGGCCAATCTTTACCTGTAAATCCAAGTGTTAACCGTTGTAATTTGACAAAGGATCCCGCACCCAGCCATACTATCCCATACCGAGAATTTGTGCACTCACTTGAACAGGGTACGGAGGTAACTGGTGGGTTGAGAAATGTGCCAGTGGGGCAGGAGACCCACGAACACAAACAAAAGGAAAAGACTTCACTTCCCAACGTTCCTTGCACCGCACCACGCCACAGCCAATCAGGCTGAGAGGCGCGAGCAAAAAGAACATTGGGAAATGCACTGCTGCCAATCAAAATTGAGCCGCAGAAAAAAAACCACTGCACAAACGGAAACCACAAATGCAAAACAACAAGCCCCAGAGTCCTGTGCGCCATGAGCGTGCAGAATGCTGAGAAAGCCATCGCGCAAAAAATAAAAATACAAAATGCAACGGGAGCGCAAGTCTGCCACAGGCGGACACAGCGCCTCACAGCCACGCAAAATAAAAAGCCAAAAAACACCACCGCGAGACCCCTGCCACCCTTCTTTCCCAGAACAATGGAAAGGAGAGGGACTCCCTCTCCTCCACGCTACCCCACTGAAGACACAGTGAGACCACCACCGGCCTCAAGAAAAGTTGAGCTGGGGTGGAAAAAACCCACCAAAAACAGGGGGGATCAAGGGGGTGGAAGGTACTGATGCATCCCCCCCCCCCGGTGAAAGCGAACCAATTCCCCGGGAAGCAAAGGCAGCGAACGAGGCTCCGGTCATTGCCTTTACTTCCTGAGGAAGTGTTTCTCTTTCAAAGTGGGGGGGGGAATGCACCAGTACCTCCCCCCATTGAAAGCAAACCAATTCCCCAGGAAGCAAAGGCAGCGAACGGGCCTCCGGTCATTGCCTTCTCCTCCCAGAGCTCCTCACCTGGGCGCAGCGTCCAAACTCAACTGCAGCAAACACCTACTGGCCTGGACATTTCAAACCTGCCCAATGTGTGTGTGCACGCACACCAAAACAACCCCTAAACAACAACATACAAAAAAGTAACCAACAAAAACAAACACCAAAACTATTATAAAATAATTAAACAAAAATAAATAAATAAATAAACAACATTAATGAACAAAAAGAAATAAACCACAAAATACACAAACAAAAACTTCCAGAACACCAAAAAACCACAAACAAAACATCTAACTACAACATGAAAAAACCACAAATTGCACAAACAAACAACGAAATAAAACAAATTAAACACAACCAGAAAAAATCAAACCAATTAAACCTACCTAAAACTAAACCAAAACAATAACTAACAAACAGAAACACCTCCCAGCCCACCACCACAAAAGCAAAACAAAGAAAAACCCCAGAAGAAAAAAAACCAGACAACTCATCATCACGACCTCCCTCCATGACGACCAGAACAGAAATGAAGAGACAAAGAGACTACTTACTGGAAGAAGTCCCACCCAGAGGCCAGGAGAGAAAAAAACACGTTAAATGACACCAAAACCCCTAGCAGCCCCACCTGCAGGACACAATAGTAAAAACAACTCAAAAAGACTCAACAGCCCCACCCAGAGGCCACAACAGTAAAAACAAGTCAAAAACATAAAAATCAATCACAAATGTGCACAAATCACAAACATATGTCAATAAATAAATAAAATAAAAACATTTCTAAAATCCTGTGTTGAGTTTTAACTCAAATAAAAACCAAAAACATCTAAACACAGTTGAATAACATTGAATGTAAAAAACATGTACTTTCACATTTTTAAAACTATTACCTACGGTACAACTATTAAAATAAAAGTCACATACTAAAACATTATTTGGTTAAATAAAAAATAATAATTATATCATCCTTTGTTCTTTTTTAATCCACAAAAAAGAAAAACACCAAAAAAACTAATCACAGTTTATAACAGCCCGGCATCGTAAGAAAAATTAACATATATGTTAAAACAAATATTCAAAAATACATTAGAAAAATAACAAAATACAAGTTGTTATTACTTTACAGTATCAAAACAATACAATCTATTTAATAAATGACAATATAAGGAATTTTTGCATAAATAAAAATTGTAAAAAGAACAATTACAGACTAACCTCTTTTTTACAAACATTACCAAAAAGACCCACTTTCAACACAATTTAAAACAGCCCGGCAACGCCGGGCAAACTCTGCTAGTATCTTTAATAAATCAAGACACAAATATATTATTTAGACGGAACAGTAACATATAGTGAGAATCTTAGCTGCATATAGCAACATATTTGGCTATCATGTTAAACTTATAACATAGCATAACATAACATATACTGAATATAACACATTCTACACACATCCACTACTGATATAAATTGTGCTGAAACCCCTTAATCCATGAGTATACATGCCTCCAACCTGGTGCTTGATTGTAAACCTGCATATCGAAGATTTATGGGACTAATCTTTTGGAATTGTAATAGTCTGAAAGATTTTACACAGTAAAAAGCAAAATCTGCCAAGTTGTGAAATAGGGTAAACTAGCAGGGGTACCCAGCGTTTCCCAAGTGGGGGCCCAACCCGAGGCAAGAAGCAACCTGGGCTCCATCCCCTGTGGGCCCCATGGTGACTTACCTTTGTGCACCAGCGCGTTGTTCTCTCCTGGGTCCCGCGGGCGCTGGACAAGCCTGGAGGCGGCCTAATTTTCCCCCAGTTACATCACACATGACACAGCACACCCATACAACACCCACCCATGACACACCCGCACAATACACACACTCACACACACTCACACACACATGCCACACAACACACACAGGCGACAGACACCACACATTACACCACACACTCGCACAACACCCAGACACACAACATACACACCTGACACATCACACACACACACCACACCCAGACCCAACACTCAAGACCCAACACAAACACACAACACTCTGACTCAGCACACATCCACACACGACACCCACCCACAATACACCCACACCCACAGTACACACTCACAACACACACAGGACACACACGACCTACACACAACCCACTCCCACCACTGCCACCCACAGCACACACAACACAACACTCACACACAACACAAACCCACACACAACACACCCACACAATACACACAACACACATGCCACACAGCAGACACCAGCAACAGACATCACACAGGACACAACATACTATCACAACATGTGTTATTGATTTGTTATTTGCTATTTTAGTGTTTAAATGGCATCTTATTGTGTAAATTGTATATTATGTATTTTATGGTATGGTATTCTACTGTAATGATGTATGGATATGTTGTAAGCCGCCCAGAGCCGCATTTTGTGAGTGGGGCGGCATATAAGTTGTAATAATAATAATAATAATAATAATAATAATAATAATAATAATAATAATAATAATAATAATAATAATAATAATAATAATCCACCCACCCAGACACACAACACCCCCCCAACACACCACACCCAGACCCAACACTCACAACACGACACACCCATATAGCACACAATGGCACAACACCCATCCACACATTACACCCACACCCACAATACACACTCACAACACACACACAACACCCTCCCACCACTGCCACCCACAGCACCCACAGCACAACACACACTGACACTCAACACACCCACACAACACACCCACCCCACACAGACACACCTGACACCCGACACATGGCACAACAAGCTCATACAACACACACACAGAGACACACACCTCGATTATCAGGTCTTGGTGCTGCCACCCCGTCTCCAGTGCCGCCGCAGCCTGGGGCATCCCAGTCGGCGAAACAGGCCCTAGGCCGGGCTTGTGAGGCCTGAGAGGTAGCCCTGGAGGCGGGGAAGGGAGACACCCCCTGTGTAGGTTAGGTGAGCCCAACTTACCTGGCAATATCCACGCACTGAGGAGGCACGTGTCTCTCTGCACATGGCCAGCAATGGGGTGGCAGATGAAGCCACCTGGCTAGTTGCGTCTTGCAGCGGGAGGAGCAATGGCGGTGCAGATTGTTTGGCAGGGTAAGGGCCACCACACCAAACAACCGACGCTGCCATTGCAGCTCCTGCTGCCAGACACAACCGGCCAGGCAGTTTTGTCTGCCACTCCATTGCTGGCCACACATGGAGAGACACGTGTCGGAGGTGGGTTGGTTTTGACTGACTGGCCGTCCCCCCTCCCCCTCCAGTTGGTGCCTCTTTGTCCCCCTGAGGGGCACCTCAGGTGGATGGGAGGCTCCGCCGGGGCAGGTGGGCAGTGCCTGCGCCCGCGTGGTTCCTTTCAAGGCAGCGGCCCGCCCCCTCGGGTCCTCCTTGCTGCCCAAGGCATTCCCCAGGAGGGCGGAGGAGTCAGGCTGAGGTGGCCACTGGCTGGAGTGAGGCAAGATGGGACGGGCGGTCAGGCAGGGGCCGCCTACACCTCTGCCTGATGCAAGCCCAGGGGCCACATCCTCCGGCCGAATTGGCGGTGAGCCAGTGGAGGCTCCCAACCCAGGAGGCGGCAACACGCATGCATGGGAATTGGTGCAGGTGCAGAAGCCTGCCCGGAGTTCCCAGTGGCAGCACTGGCTGCAACTCTGGGCAGGCTTTTGTGCCTGTGCAGATTCCTGAGCATGCGTAGTGCCACCTCCCCGGCCATTGCATGCTGCTGGGGGAGGGGCTTTTGAGGCCAGTTTTCGGGGTGAAGGTCCCAGGGGAATGCTGCTGGTACCCCGCGCCAGACTGGCCAGATGCCCAAGGTAGGTGGGGCATGAGTTTCTGGGGTAGTGGGGGCCATTGTGGCATGGCGTTTCACTATCAAACACCACAACACTTTGGTTTTAGTGATATAATTGATATAGATGAAAGATTGCCAAAGGTTTTGAATGCATATGCTAAGTGTTTTGGGGAAGAGATTATAGCAAGAGCAGAGGAAGCTACGTATAAAAAATCATATTACTTGTAAGAAATTACATTATTATTATTATATTTGAACTTATATACCGCTTTCCTTTGTCAACGACAAACTCAAAGCGGTTCACAACATGTTCAAAAATCAACAAAACAAAAATACAGTATAGCATCAAAATTACAATATAAAAATAACAAAGCGAAACAATGCATAAATACATTTGAAAGTTCAAAAAACAAAATCATAATACAATAACCCCCCACAACACAGTCTTAGAGTTCCATGGGGGGGGAGGACAAGGCCGGGGATAGAAAATAGTTCTGTTACCGCCAGCTCACAGCCCAGCAGAGCAGCAAAAGTCGGACCAGGGAAGGAATGGGATGGTGATTGTATCTAAATACTTCTTAAAAGAAACTTTATAAAGCCCTGAGAAAAGAATTTTATTCCAATGCTTTCCGTTATGCTAATTGAAGTCTCAACAGGCCAGTTTCAAACTAGGGTTCTCAACTGTTGAATTTAAGTTATTAAGTGGTCTTGAGCAGTTTTCATTGAACAAGAAGAATTTACATTTCCCCCCATATAACCTGTAACTCACGGTATTATTTTCTCACTCTGAACTTATTATTTTGGCTATTTGAGGCTGATGGATTTCTTCATAATCTACCATGACTAATTGCTAGGTTTAATTACTGGCTCAGAAATGTCCTTGTAGGGGGCGTGGCTAAGATGGCCGGTGAGTAACATCTTGATTTATGCGCTTGCGCTTATCAATGTGTTAATTGAAGAGAATAAGGAATTAACGAGGCAAATTACTGAGGTATTTTGGTGGCGATAAGTCTCCTTCTTGCCTGGTGGGAAAAGCTGTTGCAGGGCGGTCGAAGTTTGGGAGGTATCCTCAGCGGGAGAGGAAGTGACGGAAGCCGCAGTTTCTCCTGACCGAGGAGCTGAGAATGGGACCGGTGAGACGGTGATGAACCGATAAAAGTGGCACCAGCAAGAAAGTGAGTTAAACAACTGATATATATATATTGATGGGAGCTTGAGGTGGCAGCGGATTGTTTTGCCCTGAAGTGATTGGAGGTGGCAAGAGTCGGCAGAAGAGAATAGAGGGGCATTGTACTAGGAGATAATGGCGGCGATCCTGGAAATCGAAAGTGGAGTTTGCTTTTTGGACAATGGCTTTTGAGAGACCCAGGGGAGCTGCAGATTGATTTGAGGTGTGTGGAAGTGGCTACTAAGGAAAAGTGTTTGGTTTTGGGGCGCTAGTCATCTCAGCATTTTGAAGCCGAGGCTGAAGCAAAGAAGAGTAGTTTTTTTTCCCAAAAAGTTTGCCGAGTTGGGGAAGAAGAAGGAGGAGGGGCTTCCCCCTTGAAGCCTGAAGCTGTCGTAGCCGCTGGGAAAAGGGCTTTTGTTTCGTTTGCCCTAAGAGTGGATTTACTTTTTTCTTTTTTACTCCTTCGCTGTGTGGATTATAGCTTTTAATTTTTTCTTGGGAATTTTTCTCCTTTCTCTTTCTCTCCCCTGCTGAGCTGATACAAGTGGATATATTGGGGCATTTGCTCCCTGAAAATACTGGGCATGTTTAGTGGCTGATTTTGGTGGTTGGCTCCGTTGGATTACAAATACTTACTGGTTGTTTGGTTCCTGCTTCCTGCTTCTTGTGGATTACAACAATTGATTTGCTGGCTCTTCTCCATTAACTAGGTTATACTATATTCAAAGGATTGCTGGCAGCTTTGGCTGCATTGGACCAGGCTCAAATGGAGTGTTTAATAACTATACAGTGCATTGCAGCATTAGAACTTTCAGTGGACGTTATCATGGATAAGGGCACAAGAGGAAAAGCAAAGGAGGAGGAGCCTGTGGTAAAATCAAAGAGAAAGGAAAAATTACCAATGGAAGAGGTCGTCATCACCACCACCTGAACCTTATGATCAAACCCAAATTATGGTGGAAATTGGTTAATTGTTTCAGAAGATGGAAAAGATGGAAGATGGAAGAGTGAAGGACAGAAATGAAATGTTGAAAAAGCAAGATAAGGTGGTAGCATCTGTTATGGATTTAACAAAAAAAGTAGAATTAAATTTGCAAAAAATAGAAGGAAATGTGAAGTTGGTTCAAAATGAGATGAAGGTTATGAGAAATGAAATAAAGGGGACTCAGGAGGGGGTGAGGGAGAATAAAGTGAAAATGGGGGAACAGGAAAAAAGGATTGATGCTATGGAAGATATGATGAGAAAACAGAATATTGTTATACGTCACGTGGTTGAACGGACACTAGACCTCTTAAGAGAGAGGGTGGTCCAGTGGTTAAACAATTTAAGTATGGGAAAGGAACAGGAAGACATTGTGAGTGCATACAGGGTGGGCTCAAGAAGAGGGAAAGTGGTCCAAAGAAATGTTTTGGTTAAATTTGCAAATTGGGGTGACAAACTTAGAGTAATGGCTTTTTTAAAACAAGCAGGTTCTGGCGCCCTGAAAATTGGTGGTTTTGACGTGGAAGTGTGTAACGATATTTCTATTAAGGAAAGAGCTTGGAGGTATAAAATGAAACCGGTAACCAAACTGTTGATGACTAAAGGTGTAAGGTACAATTGGAGATTTCCACAGCAATTGCGTTTTTTTATTTTAAAAAATGCAAGTTATTGATGAGAGGACCGACCCATTGGAGTATTTGTGTCTGCTTGATTTGGTTAAAGCGGGTTCTTAGAAAAGATTTGCTGGATTCGGGCGCCATAAGAAGAGATTATGAGGGGGCAGATGCTGGTGGTGCTACGGGTGGGGCACAGCAGGGGAGAGAGGAGGAGGAGTTGTCATTGATCATGGTGGAGGAGGAGGCAAGTAAGGAGCAGTGAGCAATAAGTGTTGATGCAACAATTATTTATATCTAAGATTGTAGAAAGATGTGGTGGCGCGATGCATTAACTCCTACGCACATCTTCCATGTTCCCCATCTCCCCTCTTTGGATATCGAAGGCGGCTTTTTTTTCTGGAGAAAGTGGGGAGAGCGATATTGTGTGTTTTTTGTATATTTTTTCTTTTTGAGGGTAGGGGGTTGGTGGTAGCACGCCTAATGGAGAGTTTGGAAATTAGAGAAGGTGAAATAGTAACAGATTATGAGTAGTATCAAGGTATTAACCTGGAATGTAAAAGGTACAGGTTCCGTTCTTAAGAGGCGGAGCTTACAGTTGGCATTAAAGAAGGATAGACCCGATATGGTGTTCTTACATGAAACGCATCAAAAGTCAAAGGATACAAATAAGTTTTTTTGGGGGGTGGATGCAACACTATGAAATGGCGTTTGGCACTTCAAAAGTGAGAGGAGTCGCAACTTTGATTTCTAAGAGATTAGGATTTGAGATAACAAAAAGTATTGTGGATCAGGAGGGCAGGTATTTGATAGTAAGAGGGAAAATTGATGATGAGGAAATACTTTTGGTGAATATTTATGCTCCAAATGAACATCAAGTGGAATTTTTAGAAAAAGTTCGTAAAATGGTGGTTTTAGAAAAAGTGGCAAAGATGATTGTGGCTGGAGATTTTAATTTGATTAGGTCAAATTTAGATTGTACGAACTTAGCAAGGTGTGGAGCAGTTATGAAAGGGAATGTTCTCGATAACTGGATGGTTGCGCTGGGGCTGAAAGATTCTTGGAGAGAGGTTAAGTGGTAGGAAAGGGTATATTCTTATTTTTCACATGTTCATGGGTCCTATTCCAGAATAGACTACGTATTTTTAATGGAAAATTTGGTTAAAAGTATCGAGGGTATCGAAGTAGGAATTTTTAAGGAATCAGATCATGCTAAAGTGTTTTTGGAACTGAGGATACAAAAGGATAGTAGGAGAGGAAGAAGTTGGAGATATGATCCCAATCTATTCAAAGACCAAAAATGTAAAGATCATATTATGGGAAGTTGGATGGAAAGTTGGCAGTGGAACGATAATGGGGAGGTAAATTTTAATGTGGTTTGGGATGCCATGAAGTCGGTGTTTAGAGGGGAAAGTATAAAGTTAGCAAGTAACAAATACAGATTGTATAAGGCAGCACAGGAGGAAAAAGAAAAGGAAATAAAACAACTACAGGAAGAACATTCAAAAAACAAGGATTAAAAAAATCTTTGCTAAATTACAAAGATTGAAGGCAGAGTTATTGGGTAAGGATATAGAAAAAGTAAAAAGAGATCTGATATATCTAAAAAGAGAGTATTTTGAATTTAGCAATAAGAATTCAAGATTACTAGCAAGAGCGGCCAAAGTTAAAAAGGAAAAAAGGGAAATTGGGGTTTTGGACAACAAACAAGGAATAAGGTGTAATAAAGCTAGTGATAAATGCAAAATTGTGAAGGATTTTTATCAAGCATTATATGCAAAAAAAAGAGATAGATGTGGAGAAGCTTAAAGGGATTTTGGAAAGGCAATTAGGGAGTGGAATAAAGCAGGATCATCGGGACAAAATGGAAGAACAAGTTTCAGAGAAAGAGGTGAAGGAAGTAATCAGCGGTCTGAAGCTGGGGAAAGCTCCGGGAGATTATGGACTCTCGTCTGAGTTTTATAAGGAACTAGCATAGTTTGCCCGGCGTTGCCGGGCTTTTAAAAATTGTGTTGGATACTAAAGGGTTTGGTTTTTTTCTTGAACTAATGGTGATGGGCTGTTTTAAATGGTGGTGTAAGGTTTTGTGTTTTTGTGGCTTCCAGTAAATATTTTTTTTAAATTTTTTTAATGTTTATTGAAAAAAAATTAAATTTAATTTAATCTAATTTAATGTAATATTATTTAGTTTAAAATTTAAATTTTTTTAAAATGTTTTTTTTTAATTTTTTTTGTTTTGGGTTTTCAGAGTGAAAAGGGGTTTTGTTTTGGTAATTTTTGAGATTAGTGTTTTTTTTTAATGTTTGTATAATTTATTTGATTAAATTTAGAATTATTCTTATTAGTTCAATAATTTTGATTGTTGTTTCTGTTTTGGCCACTGGGTGGGGGTGGTGAGCTTTTGTGCCTCTCATTACATTTGTTACCTTCTGTCCTCTTGGTGTCGCTTCTGGTAAGTTTCCTCTTTCTCATTTGAGTTCCGGTTCTCAGAGAAGGAAGACGTCTTTTTGTAAGTTCTGTGGGGTTTTTTTTTGGGGGGTTGGGGGTGGTTTTTTTGGGGGGGGTGTATGTGTGTGTTTTTCTTGTTTATTTTTGGCTGTGTGTGTGTTTATTTTTTGGGTTTTGGTGTGTTTTTAAATGTTTTTTCAAGTGTGTGTGTGGGGTGGCTTTCTTTCTCGCTGGCCATGCTGGATGGCCCGTGGGAAGGAAGGCCAATTGCGGGGAGGTGTTTTTCCCCATGGGCCATGCTGGATGGCCCGTGGGAAGGAAGGCCAATTGCGGGGAGGCTTTTTTCCCCATGGGCCATGCTGGATGGCCCGTGGGAAGGAAGGCCAATTGCGGGGAGGCTTTTTTCCCCATGGGCCATGCTGGCTGGCCCGTTGGGAAGAAGGGCAGTTGCGGGGGGTTGGTGGGTGGGTGGGTTGCTTTAATTTTTGTCTCTCCGGCTGGCCCATCGAACAGAAGGGCAGTGGCGGCCGGGTTTTTTTTTTAACTCGTATTTTTCGCGCGCCGGTTGGCCCTTCAAACGGAAGGGCCATGTTAGGGGGGGTTTTTCCCCCACGGGCCTTGCTGTGTCGCCCATGGGGAACAATGGCTGCGGTGGTGGGCTTTTTGTAACTTTTATTTTTTGTGCACCGGGCGCCTCACTTGTTTTTCGCGCGCCGCTGACCCTTCGAATGGAAGAGTAGTGGCGGCGGGTTTTTTTATTTTCTTCCCCCATGGGCCATGCTGGCTCGCCCGTGGTTTTGAATGGCTGCAGCGTCGGCTTTTTCTTATTTTTGTTTTCGCGCGCCGGCTGCCTCATCGTTCTGCTCGCTCATTGCACGCAGGACGCTGGGGCTTGTAGTAAAGTGTTGGTGCTTTGTGTTTGTGCTGCGTTTTTTTGAAATGCTTTTCTTTTGATTGGCTGCGGCGCGTGTCCGAACGCTGCTCCGTGCGAGAGCCTCTCAGCCTGATTGGCTCTGGCGCGGCGCAAGGACTTTCGGGAAGTGATGTTCTTTGCGTTTCTTGCCGTTAGTGGGGCTGAGGCCCCCATGCCGGATTTTTAAATCCTTCGTTGACCTGCGTAGGCAATTCGGCCGTGCTCTCGAAGGGAGGGTGCGGGTCAGTAGGGCGACGCATAGCAACGTATAGCCAATTCCAATGGTGAACACTTGGTTTTATAGGTTAAGATTCAAAGATGTTGTGGTGCCAAAGTTGGTAAAGCTATATAATTACATTTTAGATGGTGGACAAATACAGACTTCGTGGTATAGCAGTATTATCGTTCTGCTGCCAAAAGTGGGAATTTTTTTGGAAAAAGTGGAATCCTATAGACCAATCTCTCTTATAAATCAAGATGCCAAAATCTTCACAGCAATATTGGCTAATCGCTTAAATAAATTTATGGGAGAATATATAAATGTTGATCAAGTAGGTTTTTTAAAAGGAAGGCACATGGCTGATTTGACTAGGAGGGTGTTAGATCTAATTGACAACGTTAATCAAACGAAGGAAAAGGTGGGTTTAATATCTTTAGATATTTTTAAGGCATTTGATTCGCTACAATTGTCTTCGATCAAGGAAATAGTTAATGGCTATGGATTTGGGGATTGATTTAGAAGGGTAATTGATTTGTTATATCAAAAAGGGTTTGCTAGGATTAGAGTTAATGATGAGGTTACAGATGAGATAAAGCTGGAGGCTGGTACTAGACAGGGTTGTCCCTTGTCCCCTATCTTGTTCATCATGGCAATGGAAATCTTGGCTAAAAATATAAGGGAGGATTTAAGTATAGAAGGGATAATGGGTAATAAAGTAAGTATGTATGCAGATGATACATTATTAATGGTGAAGCATCCGGAGGGAGCAATGGATAGGATTAAAGCACAAATTGAGGATTTTGAGGCTATAACAGGGTTGATGATAAATTGGGACAAATCAGAAATGATGTTGTGTAATATGGGGGAAGAGGAGAAGGAAAGGATGGAGGGGCTATCTAAAATGCAAATTAAAGATAATTTGAAATATTTGGGGATAATTATTTCAAATAAAGTGGAAGAACTCAAAAGATTGAACTACGACAGCCTGAAGGCAGAATTTAAGATTAAAATACAGAGTTTTCAAAAGTTGAAGTTGTCATGGTTTGGGAGAATTGCAATGTGCAAAATGATGTTGTTGCCGAGGATTAATTTTTTATTTGATGCACTTGCAATCCAATTGAAGGAAAAGGAGATTAGTGAGTTTCAAAAAATGTTTAATAATTTTTGTAACGGGGGTAAAAAATCTAGATTGCCAAAGAAATTCTGGTACCTGCCTCAGAAAGAAGGGGGTTTGGGAATGCCAAATTTGTAAGCATATTACCGGGCATTTCAAATTAAGAATGTTGTGAAGATTTTGGCGAGGGGAAAAGCAATTTGGGAGGAGATTGAGATGAATGATTATAGGAAAATTGGTAAAATGATTTTTTAGGGGATAAAGTTAAACGACAGTTTCTAGTAATATTATGATGAGGGGACTCATGAATGTGTGGAAAAAATTAAAGAAGGATTTGGCTCCGGGTGCCTCTCCAATTTTGGAACTGGCAGATATGGTGTGTTTTCCGATAAAAATAGATAAAAAAATAAAGGAAATATTGGATAAAAATGAAGTTTCTCTGGTGAAAGAATGGTTAAGAAGTTGTGGAGATGAAACCAAGAAAGAACAATTGTTTGTGCAGTTAAAATTGGACTGGTTTCAGAAACTGAAGGCTAATAATTGGAACAAAAAATATGGAAGAGAATTATGTATAGATAGGGAAATGACGGATTTTGAAGAATTGGTTTTGAAAATTCGAAAAGGAGATAAGAGCATTAAGGGTCTAGTAAGCAAACTCTATGTTTTAATAAATAAGGGGAGTGATCCACAGGAAGATTTGAAATTGAAGTGGGAACAGGATTTGAATATAAAGCTAGGCAATGATGAATGGAGAAATAAGGGGAAAAAGAGGATAATGAGAACTATGTCAGTAAGAATTAAGGAACATAATTATAAAATGCTGTGGCAATGGTACTTGACACCACAGAGGTTACATCAGATTGATAATAAAAGGGATAATTTATGTTGGAGATGTAAAGAGACTGTTGGAACCTACGAACATATGTGGTGGAGCTGTAAAATGATAAATGATTTTTGGAAAAGAATAGAAAACGAGGCAGGGGAAATAATGGGTAAGAAAATCAAACTGGTGTCAGGTACCATTATGTTAACGGATGTGGAGGGTATGTGTTTAAATAAGGAGGAAAAAGAGTTATTAGAAATTATGTTAACCACGGGTAGACAATGTATTGCTAGAAATTGGAAAAATGATGTTACTATACAATTGGGGGAGTGGTATAAGGAAATGTGGAATCTAGCATTGAATGATAAATTGACATGGGAGATAAAAGTAAAAAGAGATAAACTGAAGGCAAATAGATTTTGGAATATCTGGAAGCCCTTTGTTGATCACTCCCTTATGGGTATGGAATATAGCAGGCCTGTACCATCTCAGAGTAGTTTTTGGAGATAACATTGAGTCCGAACTCTCCAGGGCATTGTAAATAAACTCTGGGTGATGTGTAGTTGAAAATTAAAAGTTGATAGTTGCAAACAAGTTATAGTACTGTGGGAAGGTTTTATGAATTGATTATTGGCGCTGTGTTAATTTTTAATGTGTTTATTAAATGGTATGTGTATTATAACAGACAATAATGCAATTATCATTTATGCGATTATTTTTTACGAAGCTTATGTATTTTTGTTATGTCATATTATATATATGTTTGTATTTTTTTTGAAAATTAATCAATAAAAAATTTATTAACAAAAAAAAGAAATGTCCTTGTATACCATGCCACTGAATCCTGTGCAGCTCTTTGTTTTTTAATATGTAAGTAACAAAAAATGTGTCATGTCTGAAATACAGTTTACTTTATTGTACTTCCCACTTTTTTTACAGCAAGCCTGAGGTATGGTTCAAACAGCCATCTATTTCTCCTCCCTCAACATCAAAACAACAACAACAACATCATCATGGCGATTGCAACAGTGCTATAAATCTCTGGCCTATAAATCTCTGTGCACAAAAACTACAAGAGGGGAACTATTGTATTTCCTTGTGTTATGGAATTCTGAACTAGACAAATTCGCATTCCACAGGCTAAGACAGATTTAGGAGTTTTATTAATATTAATATTTGTTATTAATATTTGTCAATATTTGGCCAAACAGATTCAGGAACGCTTTACCAAGCAAATATTCCCTGAATGAATATACATTTTCAGAGCCATCCTTTTATAGCATAAAAATGTGGAAATTTCTACACATTACATCACTATGGGATAAGCCAAAAATTTTAATTAACCTTCTGACATTTCATTAAGTTCAGGTTAGAATATTCAGTGTTTGTTGTTTAGAACATGTCATATAAGGAACATGTCTCATGTCATATCATGTCATGTCACACAAATATTATTTACGTTTCCCTGTCAGCTGTACAAACTGTGCTGAGCTTGTACTTTAGCCTCATCATCAGATCTACGTGACAGGTCAATCTGATCTATTTCAACTTTACAGAGTACTGAGAAAATAATTTCTACTGCTTTAAAACAGAATTAATATTATCTTAATATCTTAATTTTTTCATCCCTATTTCATTCCCTCCTGATTTCTTGAAAATTAAAGTTTAATAACTTTTCACATTCTTGCAATAAATAAACATTTCTATCATGTTGATTGCCGATTCCTCAAGCTTCGGCTGGGCGTTGAAAGACCTCCTCCAGTTTGGGTCCTAGCCAAGCTGCCGTCTTCTCTCCTGCGTTGATTATTTAAGCAAAATCTATGCATTCCAATCTTTCCAGGGTCTTAATCTGCAAGAGAAAAGATACTTTCGACAGAATATAGTTCTTTTCGGTTTTGCAATAATCCATTTTATCAATGTTTAACTATCGATCTCCTGGCTAAGAGCCATGTGTTGCCGTGGAGATGGGGAGGGCAAGCCTCCTGCACTGATTCACATTATTGATTTCTACTGCAGTCACTAAGTTAATAATTTCCTTCTAGCAGGCCAGATCTGGCCATCTGTATATGTTTAGGACAGAAATGCAAATGGGGGAAATGGGATACTTTGTACAGAGGGGAGTTCTCATATCATACATTGCCATTGGCTAAAAAAACCTGGACTTTGATTTCCTTTTCTGCAATGCTTTCAACAATCCCACTTGCTTTCTCAACCTCTTCCTAACTGTGGATTAAATGAACGAGGATGATTCCCCTAAGCCTCCCTGCTTTTGTAAGTCTTCTTACTGGCTTTTCATTTTATTTTTGTGCACTTCAGATGTTTTTTATTTTCAAGTCCTCAAATTCTTTAATCAAATACAACTCCTGTGTTTGTTTGGCTGTTTAAACATAGCTGTTTTTCGCTTTGCTTCTTCTGCTCCCTTTTGCCAACTGTGAGTCTTTTGTTTTCTGCTTAATTGCAAAGTGTCTAGGCATCCTGGGCAGCTTTTGATATTACTAACCCATAAATGTCCTTTGTTTTCCAAATCATCTGGAGGGCATGGCCAGTATGTACCTGTACGTCTGCAGAAAAAAATAAACTTCTTGCGCAGGCCTTCAAGTTCCTCTGGAGTTATGCAACTGGCCTGTGACATTTACACTTTTATTTCTGTGTACTTTCACATACTGCCTGAAAAAGTTGAGACATGGATTGGTCTTGTCTGACATTTACTTGAGCACAGGTAGTACATTGAGATGTCACTTTTGCTACCAGTGCTGTTAAATTAGGGATGTAAAAAGTTTGTTCAAGCTGCGTTCCTAGTGCAGTCTTTCCTATGTGTGAAGTTGCATGTGCTTCCTGCACCAGTGGCCTTTTCTTGTTCCACCTTTGAGTAGATAGGTTGGTGTCGTATTTTAAGTCCTCAAACTCTTTAATCAAATATAATTCATGTACATAATCTGGCTTCTCAAACATTGCTGCACGTTTTGCTTCAGCATCTGCCCTTCTATTTCCTGTTGCTACTATAGTTCTTGCATCATCAACTACAGCATACCCTGCATGTCTAATTCCCTCATGCATGAAGCTAGATCCATCTGTGTACCAAGTTAACTGAGCATTAGGCAAAGGTGTATCTTGTAAATCTGGACGACAAGAATACTGAGATTCCAAAGTATGCAAACAACCATGAAGAATTGTCTCTGTCCCTTGATCAGGGTCTACTGGTAGAAGGGTGGCAGGATTTATAGTTGTGCACTGATGTAAGGTGATTTGAGGATTATCCATTAGCAAAGCTTGCTACTTGTATAGTCTCTGATTACTAATCCATAAATGTCCTTTGTTCTCCAGGATTGCCTGGAGAGCGTGACTAGTGTACACTTGTACATCTGCAGAGAAAGTAAGTTTGTTGATCTCTCTCAGAAGCTCCGCTACTGCTGCTGGGGCCTTGTTCTGGTATTTACATCTCCCCATTCAAAAGCAAAGATGTTCTGACTATCTTCATGTAGGGGTATAGTGAAGAAAACATCTTTTAAGTCCACTACTGAAAACCATGCTGCTGATGTAGGTATTGTTCCTAATAAAATGTACGGGCATGTATGGTCGCCACTGCCTCATTTACTGGGTGCAAATCCTGTACAGGCCTCCATCCCCCATCTGGCTTTTTAACTGGCAGGATGGCTGTGTTCCAAGGTGAATGTGCTCTCCATACAATTCCAGCAACCAAATATTTCTCAATCATAAGAACATAAGAACAGCCTTGCTGGAACAGGCCACAGCCCATCCAGTCCAGCATTCTGTCTCACACAGTGGCTCACCATTTCCTTCAGGGTATTCCCAAGCAGATGCCTTCACCTGCTTAGGATTCCCTGGAAATGGCATTGAGAGATATCCTGCCTATCTCTCCAACCCGGAGGTTGTCCTTAGGTAGCCATAATTATAGCCATTGATAGCCTTGTCCTCCATGAACTTGTCTAATCCTTTCTTAAAGCTGTCAAGACTGACAGCTGTCACCACTTCTTCTGGCAGGGAGTTCCATAGACCAGTAATCCTCTGGGTGAAAAAGTACTTTCTCTTATTTGTTTGAGAACTAGTACCCAAAAGTTTCATGGAGTGTCCCCTAGTTCTAGTGTTGTGCGATAGGGAAAACAGTTTTTCCTTATCTACCTTGTCCACACCGTGCATGATTTTATAAACTTCAATCAGGTCACCTCTTAGACGCCGTCGTTCAAGAGTGAAAAGGCCCACCCGTTGCAGCCTCAGATGGTAAGGAAGGTGTTCCAGTCCCCTAATCATTCTGGTTGCCCTCCTCTGTACTTTCTCCAACTCCATAATTTCCTTCTGGAGGTATGGCGACCAGAACTGTACACAATATTCCAGATGGGGCCTCACCATAGATTTATAAAGAGGCAAAATGACACTTGCTGACTTATTTTCTATACCCTTCCTAATGATCCCTAACATTGAGTTTGCTTTTTTCACTGCCGAGGCACACTGGGTTGACACCTTCATTGAGCTGTCCACCAGGACACCAAGGTCCCTTTCCTGGTTTGTCGCAGAGAGTTCAGACCCCATCAGTTTATAAATGTAATTGGGGTTTTTTGCCCCAACATGCATCACTCTGCACTTACTGATGTTGAAGCTCATTTGCCACTGTTTTGCCCACTCCCCCAGTGTCAAGAGATCCCTCTGGAGCTCTTCACAATCTCTCACAGTTTTCACTACCCTGTATAATTTAGTGTCGTCAGCAAATTTGGCTACCTTGCTTTTTACTCCTACCTCTAGATCATTTATGAAGAGGTTGAAAAGCAGGGGTCCCAGTACTGAACCTTGGGGGACCCCACTCTTTACTTCCCTCCACTTGGAGAAGTGTCCATTTAGTGCTACCCTCTGTTTCCTGTCCCTTAGCCAGTTGCTGATCCAGGACAAGACCTGTCCCTTTATTCCATGACTGGTAAGTTTATTCAAGAGCCTTTGGTGTGGGACCTTGTCAAAAGCCTTCTGAAAGTCCAGATAAACAATGTCAACTGGATCCCCCTTATCCACATGCTTGTTGACACTCTCAAAAAATTCCAACAGATTAGTGAGGCATGATTTGCCCTTGCAAAAGCCATGTTGGCTCTCCTTTAGCAGCGCCTTCTCTTCTATGTGCCTATTAATTCTATCTTTTAGGATGGTTTCCATCACTTTACCTGGGACACATGTCAAACTGACAGGCCGGTAATTTCCTGGATCACCCCTGGATCCTTTTTTGAAAATTGGTGTTACATTCGCTACCTTCCAATCATCAGGCACAAAGCCTGATTTGAGGGAAAGATTATATATTTTGGCTAGGATATCAGCAATTTCATCTTTAAGTTCCCTGAGAACTCGTGGATGGATGCCATCTGGTCCTGGGGATTTGTTAGTGTTTAGCTTAACAAGACATGCAAGGACCTCCTCCCTGGTTATTTCTATCTTGCTTAATTCTTCGGTTTCCCTCCCTACGAAGATAGGCTCTGTTTTGGGCATGTGGTCTCTGTCTTCTTCAGTGAATACTGAAGCAAAGAATTCATTGAGTCTCTCTGCAATCTCTGTTTCCTCTTTAATAACCCCTTGCCTTCCATTGTCATCTAATGGTCCAATGGCCTTCCTAGTTGGGTTCTTACTTCTAATGTACTTAAAGAAGTCTTTGTTATTTCTCTGAGTATTTTTAGCTATACGCTCCTCAAAGTCTTGCTTTGCTTTCCTGATTGTTGCCTTGCATTTGTTCTGCCAGAATTTATGTTTCTGCCTGCTGTCCTCATTTGGACAAGCCTTCCATCTTCTAAATGAGCTTTTCTTGCTCTTGATCACTTCCCGAACAGCTCCTGTAAGCCACATCGGAGTCCTCTTGGACCTGGCAGTGCCCTTTTTCCTTTTGGGTATGCATTCCAATTGAGCCTCTGTTATTGTTTTTGTAAACAGCCTCCATGCCTCTTGGAGTGTTTGGACTCTCTCAATTTTCCCTTTCAGTTTCTTTTTTACTAGTTTCCTCATCTTTGGGAAATTTCCTTTTTGAAAATTTAAGGTCTCTGTGTTAGATTTTATCAGTGACTTGCGATCTATGATCAAGTTAAACATAATTGAGTTGTGGTCACTGTTCCCTATTGGATCAGTCACATTAACATCTTGCACCAGATCCTGAGTATTACTCAGGATCAAGTCAAGGATTCTTGTACCTCTAGTTGGGTCTTCAACCATCTGTCCCAGGGAACAATCATTGAGCATATCTAGGAACTTTATCTCTTTATCATGTGCTGAACAACAGTTCACCCAGTCTATGTGAGGGTAATTGAAGTCCCCCATTATAACCAGGCTTCCCTTCCTGGATGCCTCCTTTACAACATTCTCCAACTGCCTGTCTCCCTCAAGAGTTTGGGTCGGAGGCCGATAGTATATGCCTACTGTTAGACCATCCTTGTGGCCTGGTACTCTTACCCACAGAGCTTCTAATGGTGACTCCAAATCACCTAGATATTCCAATTCATACGATTTTATCACTTCTTTGACATACAAGGCTACACCACCTCCTGTTTGCCCCTTCCTATCCTTCCTGTACAGTTTGTAGCCTGGGATAACTGTATCCCATTGGTTATCATCCGTCCACCAGGTTTCAGTGATACCAATAATATCAATATTTTTATCTATTGCTAAGTATTCCAGCTCCCCTATTTTGTTACGGAGGCTTCTGGCATTTGTATACAAGCATTTATATATGCTTTCCTGATACAGTCTTTTGAGTCCAGTTGCATTGTTAGACTGCCTCTTGCATCCTTCTGCTAGAGTGCTGGTGACTAGCTCCTTGCTCTGCTCAGTAATTTTTGCATCCTCCTCACTACTCAAGTACACACTTTCCCGAACCGGATGCTGCCCAGCTCCTGTCGGCTTTCCCCCAGTTATCAGTTTAAAAGCTGCTCTGCAGCCTTTTTGATGTTGAGTGCCAGCAATCTGGTCCCATCATGGTTTAAATGCAACCCATCCCTCCTGAACAGATTTGGCTTGTCCCAAAATGTTCTCCAGTTCCTGACAAATCTGAAGCCCTCCTCTCGACACCACCGCCTCATCCACGCATTGAGGCTTCTGAGCTCTGCCTGCCTGGTAGGTCCTGCGCGAGGGACAGGCAGCACTTCTGAAAATGCTACCTTGGAAGTCCGGGACTTCAATCTTCTTCCTAACAACCTAAATTTGGCTTCCAGGACAGACCGCTTGGCCTTCCCAACATCATTAGTACCAACGTGTACCATGACAACTGGCTCGTTCCCAGTTCTCTCTAACAATCTATCTAGATTTCTTGTGATGTCTGCAACTTTTGCACCTGGCAGGCAAGTCACCATACTGTTATCATGTGCATCACAGTTGCTGTATAGCTGTCATAGTGTCTTGATTATAATATCGCTGTGGCACTCTGACTGGATGATATCCCTTTCTTCATCTGGACTTTTACTGGTGTGGCATTTATGGCAAATCCCGGAGGATTATCCTCTGCCCATAATTGTGGCACATCATAATGTCGCCATCTATCATCTGGATTTGTTTGAATCAGCATTAATCTCCAAGTCTCATCCACTGGGTGTTTTATCTGCAAATGGTGAGTACTATCTTCATAGCTTATAGTAGCCTTAAGTTTAGCCAGCAAATCTCTTCCCAGCAAGGATACTTGACATTCAGGTACATAAAGAAATTGATGGATTAGCTGTCCCTCTCCTATTTGGCATTTTACAGGCTTCAATAATGTTCGTGAAGCCATGGTTCCTGTGATTCCTTGTATAGCTATCTTGATTGGAGAGAGAGGGGCTAGTTGTTGATTCAATACTGATCTACTAGCTCCGGTATCTATCATCATTCTCACATCTTGGCCTCCCACCTTTAATTTCCCCATGGGTTCCAGAGGTGGGCACAGAAATCCCTGGCCTCTTCAAGCATCCCATTCCATCTCAGCCAGTCCAACTAGTTCCTCATATTCTTCCTGTCTTCCTCCATAATTCCCTCTAGTTTGCCTTCCATTTCCACCACGTGGGTTTCCCATCCATCTATTAGCAGGGGCACCTCTGGGGTTTCCTCTCCATGCTCCACTCTGGGGCATCTCATTTCCACGTCCTCTTCCCCTTCCTCGGCCAAACGGACGCATATTCCTCATACCTCTTCCTGGCTGGGCTCCCATAGCTAGGGCCATCATTTCAACTTTCTTTTTCTCCTTTCCATCCTGTTTCCTCTCTTGTTCTTTATCCCTATTAAAATAAACTTTCCTTGCCACCTCAACCAGCTCACAAGTGTTTTTCCCGAGTGCTCCTTCCAGTTTTTGTAACTTTTTCTTTATATCTGGTGCACTCTGTGTAATGAATCTTTCATTCAACATCTGGCGGTTTTCAGGATCTTCCATATTAATCCCTGTGTTCACTTTATAAGCCTCAATGAACCTGGCTAAGAAACTTTCAGGGGATTCTTCTTTCTCTTGAATTATATTAGCAGGTTTGCTAAAATTGACAGGAGCTTTTGCTGCTTCCTTTAACCTTTCCAAAATCAAATATCTGTACTGTTGAAGACTTGTCCTGTGTGTTGAATCATTAGGATCCCAATTTGAGTTCTGTTCAGCAGCTGCCGCCATGTGCACTACAGTCTGATTTGCGTCTGGGAAATTTCTATGAAGGATCCTGTCTTCTGCCAATTTCAATTTTTGCTTATCTTCCATATTAAGGAGCGTATTTATTATTTGCTGCATATCACTCCATGTGGGGTTATGTGTTTGGATTATGGTCCCAATTAGTTCAATCACCTCATTCGGCTTGGTACTAAAAGGTCCATAATGCTGTTTCCAATTTAATAAGTCTGTTGTGGTAAACGGCACATATTGGAAGATTGACTGATTTACTGGATCATCATCTTCCCTCATATGGCTGGTTATCATTTCCCTCAATGGGGCCACTATCGTTGGCATGACGTGTGCCATTTGGGTGTTCGAAGGTGGCTCCCTTCCAGCTTCATTGTTATAGGGAGAAGATTGGCTGTACCTTTGGAATTTTCCTTCTCCCTGTTCAATTACATCTTTCAAGATCTCAGTTACTTTTCTTAGTTTCTCTGTGGTTGGGGAATCCTCACTTCTGTCTGGGGTCTGAAATCTTCCTGCAGAGTGACTGCTTCCTGCATTTGCTAATGCAAGGTCTGGATAAATATGTGGGACTTGGCCATCTTGTGGCGCTGATTTTGGCATGACATAAAGTGGAGGTCTTTGAAACAGGATTTCATCTTTTTCATTTCTGTTTAAAAATTTCAATCTTTCTTCTGTCTGCCATTCTGTTTCTGGGGTATTGGGTGTTCTGACCACTTTCCTACCTAATTTAGATTTCTTATCTTTGGATTTCTTTCCTTTCATTAAATATGCCTTTACGCATTCACCCTGGCATTTCCGTAGCCAAGGTGGTCATGGTTTCTCTGCAACTGTTGCCTGCCATACAGACATATAGGCATACTGATCCCATTGTTTATTCTGTGTTATTCTTCGAAACACTCTATTTATAAGACCTAAATCTAAGGAGCCTTCCAGAGGCCACCCTACTTGGAAACTGGGCCATTCATATTCACAAAACTTTGTTAACTCAAATTTTGTTAAAGGGGATTCATGTATCTCTGGTGTAAATATCTCAAAGTTCTCAAGGAAACACCGTAGTGGCGTTCTTGGAACGCTACTACCACCACCCATTCTAAACTAAGCACTACCACTGGCCCGGGGCGCCCGAAAATCAAGGGTCACCGTCAGGAACCGCAATGGTTTAACCACCCACACAATATAAATTTTACACACACAAAAATCAGATTCGCCACCCTAATTTTTCCAGGAACACTGGGTTACCGCCCGTGGTTCATTAAGGACTTAGGAATCGCCGTCCCGTCCCCTTGAAGGTGATCAGGCTCCACTTCCACTCCTCAAATGAGTGGGCACACATAAGTATACTTCTACAGTTTCATACAGTTTCATACAATTTTATACTTGCCTGCAGGCTTTTGAAAATCCACCTTCTAGAGTTCTCCGTCTGTCTTAGCCTTCCGGATCCTTGACTGGTCTGTTTCTTCTGACAGTTACTCAGCATCTCTTCACTGATTTCCTAGAGTAGATCAAAGGTCTACTATGCCGGCATTTTAGGTTATCCCTGGAGAGGCATCGTTTTATCCCAACAAGAACAGCAGTCTAGAGTGACAATGGCACCTGCTATTTGTCAAGTCAGTCCCAGCGGAGTCGCCAAAAATATTAAGGAATTCTGAACTAGACAAATTCACATTCCACACGCTAAGACAGATTTAGGAGTTTTATTAATATTAATATTTGTTATTAATATTTGTCAATATTTGGCCAAACAGATTCAGGAACGCTTTACCAAGCAAATATTCCCTGAATGAATATACATTTTCAGAGCCATCCTTTTATAGCATAAAAATGTGGAAATTTCTACACATTACATCACTATGGGATAAGCCAAAATTATTAATTAACCTCCTGACATTTCATTAAGTTCAGGTTAGAACATTCAGTGTTTGTTGTTTAGAACATGTCATATAAGGAACATGTCTCATGTCACATCATGTCATGTCACACAAATATTATTTACGTTTCCCTGTCAGCTGTACAAACTGTGCTGAGCTTGTACTTTAGCCTCGTCATCAGATCTACGTGATAGGTCAATCTGATCTGTTTCAACTTTACAGAGTACTGAGAAAATAATTTCTACTGCTTTAAAACAGAATTAATATTATCTTAATATCTTAATTATTTCACCCCTATTTCACGTGGGAATTGAACTTCCCAACCCACAAGTGCTTGCAAATATTTCTTTACTAGCTGATTATCCAGCCTTACCCGGGTGATTTTCCTTGCAGTCACCTGGCCAGCAAGGATCTGGTTCCCCCGCCGCCTTGGTTACTCGGGTTGTCGCCGAGGCATTGTGGGCCCGGGGTGGGGCCTGCTCTGCTGCCGCCATTGCACTAAGGTGCCCCTCTAGCTGGGCTGTTAAGGTGGTCACTGGAGGGCCATGGCCGCCGCCTCAGGGATGATAGTAAAGGGATGGCAGGCCGGCTGGGCCCATCTGCAGTGTGGCCTGCTGAGAGGTTGTCTGGTGCCATCTCATTGTGTGCCCTGCCCCCAGACCCCAGCTTCCCCATTGGTGCCCCACCCGTCATCTCCTGGTGCAGCCGCGATGGGTTAATGGGCATGCCCAACGCACCATTGCTGCCACTCACTGCTCTGTCCTCCTGGCTGGCAGAGGCCCAGGGCATGTTGGGGCATCAGGATGCCCTGCATTGGCTGTAGTGGGTTTCTGCTGGGGTGGGACCACCGCACAGTGGTTGCTCCTCACCGTTCTGGCCCAGTGGGCTGTGTGAGTGTGTGCGGCAGCAGGGTCCCTTTGGGGTGTAGTGTTCCCCGGGCTCACCGTGCTGCAGCGTGGCCCCACTGTTGACCCTGCGGCTACCACCACCACCTCCTTGCAGCCCTTTGGGCCCTGCCCTATCCGGCGGTGCCATTTTGGACACCTGGATCGTGGGTGAAGACGTGTCGTGTGAGCGTGGACATTTGCACATGCCCATTACCAAATTCCCTGGCTGTTTTTCTTGGTGGGTGGGGGTGCCCCATTTGTGACCCTTTTTTGAGGGCACAAACCCCAAAATGGCCTGCCAGACCCTGCAGTGCTGATCTCACACGCACAAGGTAGGTGTGTGCCAGGTTTCAGCCCCATTGGTGCAGGGGTGTGGATTTGGATAAAGAACATACTTGACAACACCTCTGTTCCATACATATAGATGAATTAAGCACTAGATTACATAATTAACAAATTTGAAAAAAATAATCTCCATGGAGGTGAGCTCTTTGATGCTTTAGGCTATATTGTTGAACTGGAAAACAAAGAGGTAAGGAGCTATTTCTGAATCAGTTTCTTCCTGATTATTATGCAGTTGGCTATGAATGAAAAATAACTTTATTTTAAAAAAAACATTTATTCATTTGATTTGGAGATCTCTTTTTCATCAGGTCACCATAAGTTGGAGACAATTTGATGGCACATAACAACAATCCATTGGAATTGGATCCAGCATTTCTTTTCTCCATGGAAACATCTGCAGACGCAGATAGCCCTGGTTCTTTGACTGTAAACAGAAATGACTGCTGAACCCTAGAGTCAGATATGACTGACTTTCGAGCAAGGGTGACCTTTACCTTTACAGATAATCTGATTTGGGTGCAGTAGGAATGGATTTGTTGTGCCTTCAGTTGCTAAGTCTAGGTAGGTTAGCAGCTATAGGAAGGACTTTTTAAAAGGGAAAGTCTAGTAAATCTTTACTGTATTTCATACTCATGGATGAAGAGAGGTGGTATAGTCCTTCCTTGGTGAGGACTGTATGTCTCATCATTTCACAGTTCTTGCAGAGTATCAGGTTTAATTTCTTTATTTTGGTTCCTTATCAATCAAGGCTTCAAAAGGGAGCTTCCTTTGCTATATTTGGGCTCACAGTGTATTAATGCTCTGAGCCTGATTAAATATGAAATTCATTTCTACATTCCCCAGCTGTGAAATAAGTTCAATTAGTTCACCATGCTGTTGCTAATATGTCCCTCCTCTAGGTGTTGCCATGGCAATTGAGTGAATTAAAATGGTGGCAACACTGTGGTTGCTGCTTCTGAACTCCTTGAGCTACTGCCTCTCAGTGAAGCTAAAGATTTCATGAGATGAGGGAGATCATTTGTTCTTATTTGTCTGCTTTCACTACTACTACTACTACGACGACGACGACGACGACGACGATGACGATGATTATTATTATTATTATTATTATTATTATTATTATTATTATTATTATTATTATTATTATTATTATTATTATTATTATTATTATTATTATTATTATTATTATTATTATTATTTTATATGCACATTTATATGCTGCCCACTCGCACAACGTGACTCGGGGCAGCTCACAAAAACAACAAGCATAACAGCAATAAATCACAATATAAATCAAACATCATGGTCAAAACTCCATGGTCAAAAATAGGCTTAACAGATTTTTGTCTATGGTGGGAGTAATGTAGGCTCCCGGTAAACTGTGGATCAAATTCCTAAAATACTGGCTGTCAGTAATGATGTTTAATGGCTCCCTGGCAAACATTTTTAAAGCAAGATTCACTGCTGCCAGTTCCACTCTCTGTGCTGATTTCTATGGAAGTGTCAGCAGTATTTTCCAGACTTTTTCTTTGTGCCAAGTGAGAACTCCGTATACCTTTCCCCCATCGGTGAATACCGTCCTGGCTCCCTGAATGGGAGTCATGGACAGCATGCCGTGCAGTCTGATGGTCTGGGTATGAAGCGAGACTAGTCTGGGGTCCTTCAGCAAATGGTATGCCAGGTTCCCCGTGAACCCTTCCAATGCTATGGGCAGGGTGTCTCCCAGTTGCATTAGTTGCTGCATCTGCTCTTTGTTGAATGGCATGACTATTTTGGCCAAGTTGTATCCTGAGACGTCCTTTGCTCTTAACCTTACTTTATGAATCACTGTGGCTACCAACTCCTGTGGGGGAATGATGTTCCTGGATGAGGTGTTTGGTAGATACACCACTCCACGATTCCCCCCCCCCCCGCTCAAGTCTGCGCCTAGTGCTCCCGTGAACCTGGTCCCTGTCCTGATGACTTACAGATTTAATATGGGGACGTGTAGTCTCTCGCTGATCCTGTCCACCTACCAGTGGCTAAGAATGCTGTTCATTGCCTCTAATGTTTGCTTAGCCTCACGCAGAATTTGTATCCGGTCAGCTGGCTGTTTCCCCTGAGTTAACAGTGTGAAGAGCAGTTTCAAAAGGTCTGTGTCTATTTTAAAATATGGCCTTGCCCAATTAATGTTCCCTAAGATCTGCTGTAGCTCTACGAGCGTGACTGTGTCCTTAATGTTGAATTTGGGCAGCACTGGAGCTGCGAAAGATCAAAGCAGCCGGTGTCCTAGATATGAATAGGGTTCGGTTCTCTGCACTTTCTCAGGAGCTATGACTAATCCTTTCTCCCCCAGCATGCTCTGAAGGTCTTGAAATACATCATTGTCTAATTTTGGCACTGCGATCAGTATGTCATCCATGAAATGGCAAACTAGGACATTGGGGGTACAGGTTCCGGAACCCCGCCAAGGCCTCGTGGACGTAGATCTGGCACAGGGTCGGTGAGTTGAGCATTCCCTGAGGCAAAAACTTCCACGTGAACCTTTGGGTGGGTTCCTTATGGTTAGTGACTGGCACTGTAAATGCGAACCTTTCCCTGTCCCTAGGGTCTAAAGGGATTGTGTAAAAGCAGTCCTTTAAGTCTACGATCAAGATCTCCCACCCTTCGGGGATCATATTTGGATTGGGGGTACTGCATTGACGCAATCCCATGGGCTGGATGTATTTGTTAATTTCTCTCAAATCGTGAAGAAGTCACCACTTTCCGGACTTCTTTTTAATGACAAAAATCGGTGAATTCCAGGGACTGGTGGATTTCTCCATATGCCCTGAGTGTAGCTGCTCTTTAATGAGCTGCTTTAAAGCCTCTAGTTTTTCCCCAACTATTGGCCATTGTTCCACCCATACCTGCTCATCGGTTAACCATTTGAGTGGCAGGGCCATTACCCGAAAGTTAGGGTGGCACGATACTGTTGTAGAATGTCCCTCCCCCAGAGGTTGACGGGCACATCTAAGACGTGCGGGCATATTACTGCTGTACTGTCTGCTCCTGGGATGGTGACTTCTACCCAATCTCGGCTTCTATAGGCTTCCTGGATTCCTCCTACCCCCCACACATCTGAAACTGCTTTGATTGCCCACTCATTGGGCCATAATTTCTTGCTAATTACCGTCACGTCAGCACCCATGTCCAGCAAGCCCTCAAAAGGCCTTCTGTTCAAAAATACCTGAATAACAGGTCGCTGTTTCCACTCCATGGTCTGTTCCACTGTTGCTATGATCTGGTATCCTTCTACTGCCCCTTCCTCTTTCTGGCAGTCTGTCGACCTGAAACCTGAATCTCCTCTGATTACCTCCTTGCCCCCACCTGGCAAATGATACAGAACCATGATCAATTGCGCTACTGAGTCCCCTTTGCTGATTATCTGGGGCAGGTGTGTCCACAACTGGACTTTGATGATGCCTGTATAATGGGAGTCTATGACTCCTGGGATCACAAAGACCCCTTTCTTCTCTGCACTGCTGTGAGGCAAGACTAACCCTACTGTTCCTTGGGACAGGGGACCTTGTATTGGGTGTTAACTAAGTTGACTGTGCCTGGCAGGTCGCAAATAATGTCCTCCTGGCACTCTAGGTCTAACCCTGTGCTGCCCTTGGTTTCTGCCTATGCCTTGATGCTTGGGGTGACTATTGGGATATTCCCTCTGGAGCCCCCAGAGTGGCGGTCATCTCTATTTGGATTGGGGCCAGAGACACGCCCATGGCTCGGTTTCCCTAAGCTGGGCACTGGTTAGCCCAATGGAAGCTGTTATGGCACCTTGGGCACTGGGTGGATGGTTTGGCCAGGCGGCCCCTTGCTGTGCTGCTTTGTCCTGTACTCTCTGGCGAAATGCCCCATCTTCCTGCACTGGTAGCAAGCTCCCTTGGGTTTGTTCCCCCCTTACACGGCTGCCGCTAACAGCCCCATTTTATAGGATTCTCTGTCCCGATGTCTGCACAAGCTCTAATCATGTCTGTGAGCATCAAATCGGTTCTGTGGCCCATTGCCTGCAGTATTTTGTGGCAGTCTAGGTTTGCATTGTCTTTTGCCAGCTTCATCATAAGCTCCTCCTGGGCCTCCTGGTTGTCTATCTGTCTGCTGATCGCTTCCTCTAGCCAGTTGATGAAATCCATGTAGGATTCCTGTGCTCCCTGTTTTATGGTTGTCTAGTTCTTAGCACCCTTGCCAGTGGTGGGTACTTTGAGGTATGCCTTGAAGGCAACCTCTGAAGCCAGCTGGAGTGTGGCTGCTGGCAGGATGGACTGTGTTTTGATGGTATCGAACTGTCCTGAGCCATATAGCTGTTCTGGAATTACTGCTCCCCCATCCTAGCAGCCCTAGCCTGCGCTTCTAACCTGTACTCGCTGTCCCACAATAGGTACTGGCGGGGGTTCAGCATCATCCTCATTGTGACTTTCCAGTCATGAGGGATGATCGTGGTAGATTCCCACAGCTGTTGTAGCGTGCCCCTTGTGAATCTGCTCTGGAGCCCTGTGTCTGTGATTGGTTTGTGGATCTCCGCAAGCAGCTTGTATGGGATGGACATGTATACCACCAACTGATCGCCCATGATTGCATCCATCTCTAAACAGACTGGGCACAGCATCTGGAGCTCGGCCAGTTCTGCGGCCGGCAATTCCCCTTTGCACAATTCCTCCTCGACCATCAATTGGAAAGGACTCTTAATGACCTGGGAAGCGCCTGCGCTTCTAAGGCTTCTGCCCACCCCTGCAGCTTCTGCAGCAGCCACGGAAGGGGAGTCCTCCAAGCCCCCATGTCTGAACTGGATGGTCGGATAGAGACGTGCTGGGGCTGATGGTTCCACATAACCTGGGGGTTTCTCAGTCTCAACCCAGGCTGGATTCAAGGCTGAAATTATCTGCCTGCATTTGCTCCAAGCCCCTATGATTTTTGAGGGTGCTCAGGGTTCTTCCCTTAAATACTTCCCTACTCTATTCCACACCTCTGGATCCATCGTGCCTGCTTCTGGGTAAAACAGACAGTGTTCCCCCATATACACCACTAATTCCATCAGGGCCTTTTTCCTCAACCCTATCTGATGCTGCCTGGCCAGGTCTTTGAGCTCCCTCACATGAGTTCGCTGCCTGATGGATGAATTATGCTCCCCCATGCATGCCCCCTTACTACCTGAGGGGGTCCCTGGAGTTGCTTCCACAGGATGAGTCGGCGCGCCTTGGAGGTAGTAAGTGCAGGGTGGATGGTGCACAGCACGACGTCCCTCGGGTCTGGTCAGTTGGTCAGGATCACAGCAATGGCTCTCTGCCACGGGCTTCTGGTCTGCCTCTGCTGCTCAGGATCGCGACTCTCCCCTGGCTTCGGAACGCGTCCGTTCTGGTGGCATGGGGTCTGCCAGGCTTACGATCACGTTGGCTTCCTTGCTTCAGAATCATGTCGGGGTCACCAGATGTTGCAATGGCGGGCCAGAAGGAAGACGCGTGGAGGCAGCCATGTGGTGAAGTCCAGCCCTGACCAGAGTCGGGGGTACGTAATTATTACCCTGCCTAGGGGTTGGGACACGTGCCTAGGGCACTCATGCCGCCCCTGCACAGAAGGCTTACATACGTGGCATTTCTCCATGATTCCCATGATTCCCATGACTGGGGGCTACTGTGTGGCTGCCTGGTGGTTAATGGACAACTCGCACTAAATTGCCTTGGGTTGGTGAAACACATTGTTCCTGCCCTACACTTGGAGTTTATGTGTATTGACCCGGGCACCTAATCTTTGTCCCCTGTTTGCCCCGGCTTGCTTGCCTAGCTCTATTTGCCCTCAGTCTGGGCTATGGTTCATCTTTAACTAGCCCGCTTATCTTCCCAATTTCCTTTCCAGCTGAGCCCGGTTGGTCCCCAGATCTGTTGACACCGAGCATACCCCTGGGGAAAGGTTTAATTGCCAGTTATTCCTGCGGGCAACCCACAGAGTAGACTGTACAGCCAGTGACTCAACACTGAGTATTGGGCAGTGGTAAATAACCTGACTCAGTGGAGGAAATGCCACTGGAAACCATCATATTGGGCCCAACAGCAAAATATGTGTATGAGGAACACTTCATCATTCTGATTCCCAATGGTCATGGAGGCGGAAGAGGTCATGCCAGATGGACTGGCTGTGAAGGCACACCTTGTTAATATCCTCAAGGCTGTGGCAGGCCATTGCAGTCCCGGTGTCAAATCCTGCATGACTCATGTCATAAGTGCTGCAGGAGATGGCTCCATGATCATAGTGCACTTCATGGCAAGCAGGGATCCACTTTAAACAAATTCACGCCAATGACATTTCCCCTGTTTGTTATTTTTCTAACTGTGATAATGATTTTCAGGGGGGGAATTGTTTACTCAGATAGGAGTAGCAGCCACCACCTCTGACTCAAAGGACACAAAGCCCCACCACCACACACACACAAAGATCAATGCAAGTTTCCTAGGTTGCAAAACAACCCCGATACATTCTATGTGAAACTTCCATGTGTTCAGACCTGTTTAAAGCTATCTCTTTACTAGTACTGCTGTGCTTCCTGTTTCATTGTTAGAATGTCAGTGATCTGTAAGCTTGTTTGATATGTTATTCTTTGGCAGCTACCACTTTACTAACAGATGAGAGAACCATTACAATCAGGTGTGTTTATGATGTTGTGAACCTTCCCACTGTCCTTCATACTCAGTGATGGGCATCAAAAAAATTTACTACCACACTGTGGGTTGGGGCTACCTTTGTGGGCAGGGCCAAATCTGTGGGTGGAGCCAAACCTGTGGGTTGCTGGGGGTAGCCATGTGATCTAGTCATGCCTGCCACATGGCGATGAAAACATCTGCAAACACAGAAAGCACTGGTTTTTTGGCTGTAAATGGAGATGAGCACTGCACACTAGAGTCAGATACGACTGGCTTTTGAGGAAGGTGAACTTTCCCACCAAGGTGGCCCCTATTTATCTACAGTACTTGCAATTTCTTGCTTTCAAACTGCTAGGTTGGCAGGAGTTGGCATAGGGACAGGAGCTCACTCTGTCATGCAGTACCTGAGAATCGAACTCCAAAAGCAGGAAAAAAACCAACATGCTCTTAGAAGCATTGGAGGGCTGAGTTACCAAAAGATCTTCAGAGGACAATGTTCCCTCAAGACAGCAAAGGAGGAATGTGGAGAGGGAACAGATTCTGGAGGGGAAAGGAAATTGTCCCTTCCTGAAAAGCCTCCCTTTCGGTCTGTCTTTTCTCTTTCTCCCCACAAGGAGAAAAGGGGAGGGAGAACAGAGGCTGGAGGGAAGAGGAGTTTTCACCACGGAGAGAGGTTTTTTCTTAGTGTGGGGTGGAGTGGGGTTCGGAGGGGAAGTAGTTGGGGGACCCAGACCCCAGACCCACACATTGTCCCCATAGATTGTTTGTTGGTGTGCAGGAGGAGGTCCCCTGGAAGGGAGACCCAGGAAGAGAGCCAGCAGGGTGCAGGGAAGGAAATGGGCATGGCCATGGGGAATTTCTGCTCCCCCTCCCCCGGCGGACCAATGCGATCTAGGAGCTGCCCCACACTGTAATCATACTCCATTACCAAACTCTGTAGGGTTGGTTAAACCCACCACCCTTATTACTTCTAGCAGTCCTTGGGTGCTGGTTCTGCCACTGCATGTACCAACTGTCCTCTTCACACAGGTCTCTTATAGCAAGGTTATGTTCTGCTGGCAATGTGGTCCTATGGCTGAGCAGCCAAAAATGTGATGGGCATCCCGGTTGTGGCAAATGGAGAGCCATGATATCTTTTCTCTCTCTCTTTTTTAAAATTTTAAAAGTTTATTAGACTTACATACAAAAAAAATTAAAAAAACTGAACAGTACTTTAACAACATAAGTGAGAAACACACAATCTCCAGAACTCCAATATTATCTTCTTAATAATACCCTTCTAAGTTACTTGTTTAATATTACTTAAATTAAATCATTTAGAGTATATTTGAGTATGAGATATTGCACCCATGCTATACAATCGGATCGACAAATAGGATATGTATTACGTCTCCTCCTTCCTATCTTTCCCCAAATTTACGTGTCTCAGGATCAGGGCTGACATTTTTTTCTATAGGTAATGTATATGAAATGAAAGGCTGCCATATTTCCCAAAAACTACTTTTATATTTTACACCTCTTTTTGCTTTCATTTCTATAGTTAATTTTTCTTTCAATGCTATCTGCCATATTTCAGTATACCATCTATCTTTATTAAATACTAGCAGAGGTTGCCCGGCATTGCCGGGCTGTTTTAAATTGTGTTGGAAGGTTAAATTGTGTTAATGTTTTTTAAAAATTGCTTAGTCTGTAATTTTAATTTTTTAAATGTTTATTTATGCAATTTTTTTGGCTTGGCTGTTATTAACTGTGATCTGCTTTTTTGGGTTTTTTTGAGGATTAATAAAAGAACAAAGTATGATATAATTTTTTCAAATTGTTTTATGTAAGCGAGTAATATTTTAGTTTTTTGAATTTTTTTAATTAGTTGTACCGTAGTTAATAATTTTAATAATGTAAAAGTAAATGTTTTTCACATTCAATGTTTTTAAAATGTGTTTAGATGTTTTGAGTTTAAATTTGAGTTAAAACTCTGCACAGGATTTTTAAAAGTTTCTATTGTATTTTATTGACATATGTTTGTGATTTGTGTTAAAGTGTGTTTTAGTGTAATTTTTTTGACTTGTTTTTATTGGTGTGACCTTTTGTGTAAAATTGTGAATTTGTGTTATGTTTTTGGTTTGTTTTTATTTGGAGCTGTTGTGTGTTTTTGAATTGTTTTTACTATTGTGGCGAGTAGGTGGTGCTGGTAGGGGTTATTGTATTTTGACTGTTTTTTCTCTCCTGGCCTCTGGGTGGAGCTTCTTCTGGTAAGTAATCTCTTTCTTTATTCATTTCTTTTCCAGTCCTGGTGGAGGTAGGACATCTTTTGGTAAGTTTGCTTGTTTTCTTTCTTTTGTGTGTGTGTGTGTGTGTGTGGGCAGGGGGGGGTGTTGGAATTTGTATTTTTTGTCTGTTTGTTTTGTTTTTGATTGTGTCTTTGTTTACTTTGTATTGTTTTTGGTGTTTTTGTTTTTGTGTATTTTTGGATGTGTTTGACTGTTTTTAGTAATTTTTAAAAATTTATTTATTTGGTGGTGGGGAAGGGACGTGGTCATTGGGGGTTAGGAAGGGTGGGCTAGGTGGTGGGGAGAGGGGCATGGTCATTGGGGGTTAGGAAGGGTGGGTTAGGTGGTGGGGAGGGGGGCATGGTCGTTGGGGGTTAGGAAGGGTGGGCTAGGTGGTGGGGAGAGGGGCATGGTCATTGGGGGTTAGGAAGGGTGGGCTAGGTGGTGGGGAGGGGGCATGGTCATTGGGGGTTAGGAACGGTGGGCTAGGTGGTGGGGAGGGGGACATGGTCGTTTGGGGTTAGGAAGGGTGGGCTAGGTGGTGGGGAGGGGGTCGTGGTCATTGGGGGTTAGGAAGGGTGGGCTAGGTGGTAGGGAGGGGGCCTTTATTGTGTTATGGTGCTTTGTTTGTGTGGAGTAGTGAAAGTAGATCGGGGTTTCCCCTTTAATATCAGTGGGTGGGGGGTTGCGACCCCCCTCTCCGCTGGCTCCCCTGGGGTTGGGAGGTTTGGGGGGACAAAAGGGATATGTTGCCCCAACCCTTCTGGACCCAGGAGACCAGGGAGAGTGGATCGATTCCCCCCCTCCTTAAAACAACTCCGTTTTTAAAGAGAAGAAAAGACGGAGTTGTTTTAAGGAGGGGGGGAATTGATCCACTCTCCCTGGTCTCCTGGGTCCAGAAGGGTTTGGGCAACATACCCCTTTTGTCCCCACAAACCTCCCAACCCTAGGGTAGCCAGCGGAGAGGGGAATTGCACCCCCCCACCTACTGATATTAAAGGGGAAACTCCAGTCGGGACCTTCAGGCGCCGTGGGTGAGGGAAAGAAAGCCGGCTGGTGTTTGCTTGGCTGTGAGGTGGTGAGTTGTTTTTCTTTTTCATTTTTCGGGCGCCGGTTTCCTCAGCGTTCTGCGCGCTCATGGCGCGCAGGATGCTGGGGCTTGTAGTTATGGGTTGGTGCTTTGTGTTTGTGCTGCATTTTTTAAAAATGCTTTTCTTTTGATTGGCTGCGGCGCATTTCCGAACGCTGCGCCGTGCGAGAGCCTCTCAGCCTGATTGGCTCTGGCGCGGTGCGGCGCAAGGAATGTTGGGAAGTGAAGTTGTTTCCCTTTTTTTGCGTTTGTGGGGCTGTTGCCCCACTGCCGGTTTTCTCAATCCTTCATTGACCTGCGTACCCAGATCGGCCGTGTGCACGAAGGGTGAGTGCAGGCAAGTAGGGCGAGGCATAGCAACCTATAGCCAGTTCCAATGGTTAACCCTTGGATTTATAGGTTAAGATTAATTTATCTTTCCATTCTTTAGCAATAATTTGCCTTGATACTGAAAGGAGTGTTATCAATAGTTTTTTCTTGTATCCATTTAAAGTTATGTCATCAACCTCACCTAATATAGCTAATTTTTGACTTAAATGAATTGTTGTTCTTAGTATCTTTCTGTTGTGTATGGAACAATATGGAATGTAACTGCTACACTGTGCCTTTAAGTCAAATGTAACTGGTTCTACAGGAAATGTATACTTAAGCCATTTGTAAAGATACATTGTATTCAGCTGCTATTGGAATGCGAGCCTACTACCAAAGATGGGAGTAGCGAGCATTCAACTCACATGGTACAACTTCCCCAATCATACACAGCCGTGGGAAACCTTCCCGCCACGGACACATCTGGACAAGAAGGGCGGGACTCTGAATGATGTCACGCCAGCAGTAGCCAATAGGCTACAGTGCAACGAGATTCAAATGTATAGTGACTGTATAAAAAGAGTTGTATTGCCACCATTACCTCGTGTTCATACTGTACTTCATGCAATAAAGCTGTGTTAAGCCAGGCTACGGCTGCTTCTATCATCTTGCTTCCCTGAACACCAAACTTTCCTAATTTTATTTCTATTGAACGCCAAAAAGCTTGAGTATAACGACATTCCCACCACATGTGCATAAAAGTACCTCGAGGTTGATTGCATCTCCAGCATTGATCTGTGTTATGTTTTTTCATTTGTTGTACTCTTACTGGAGTCATGGACCATCTCCACAGTACCTTGCTATTATGTTCTTTCTCCTTTATGGATAGCGAACACATGATTCTCTGAGACCATTTTTCTTTCCATTTTTTTCATCTAAAACTATTCCCAGATCATCCTCCCATATTTGTCTCAAGACATTCTGTGTATTTTTGTTAAAATTAAGATATTGATAAATTATACCATCTGCTCCTTGTATATTCCTTTCCCCATTCCTCACAGCGTGAATTAATTCTTCAAATATTGTTAGGGGTCTCTCTTCTACTGGATTACCTTTTTCTCTCATTTTCCTGTCCCAGTTATCCATTTGTATTTTTCATACCAGTTTAATTTCAACTTGTTGTAAATTTCACTTCTTGTGTGGTTACTACTACACTTATTAAACGACTCCACTAACAATAATACTTTATTTTGATTCAACGTAGCCTCGAAGTGTTCCCCAATTATAGAGATATTAGATATTAGTAATTGTCCGATGCCTATTACAAACCAAACAAGATATCTTTTCTCTCTTGTGCCCACTTCCTCCTCCTCTGATGACTCCATTTCTCTCATTAAGGAGGCATAACATCCTGGGCCTCTTGCTCAGCCTCCTCTATAGGCACATGCAGTTGGACCCAAATGTTCTTCCACATGTCCTCTCCGTAGATGTATGTCCACTCAGACAGTAGGGGGAATCTTTCTCTAGGTCCTTCTCATTCCCTTGATAGCCTGACACCAGCAGTCCTCCAATGCATCCTTCTAGCTTTCTGCTCTCTCTTCCTCGACCATGCCCTCCCACTCTTACTCCACCACCAGCTCCCCTAGGGCCTCTTATTCCTTCAACTCCCAAGGTCTAGGCTCCTCTAACCTCAGGCCCCTTGCTGCTGACAATTTGTTGCTTTCAGAACCTTCTCTCTCTAAGGTAAGGACCAGTCACTTTGGTTCCATCATCTCACCTCTGTTTGCCCCAAATGGAATTTGACTTTTTTATAGTTATACTCATCTTGTGATCTACAACAGTTCCATGAAGTGTTGAACTTTCTATTTATCCCTATTAAATTTCATTCTGTTGTTTTCAGTCTAGTGCTTAAGCCTATCAACATCATGAAATCAAAGAAATATTTTAAAAAATGCCCTAGGTCACACCTTCATTTCTGGTCAGGTTATCCAGACCATACTGCCAGTGACCCAACACTGAGTGTCAGGCAGTGGTTAACTAACCTGAGAACCCTGAGGACAAACAGCTTGGGTGCCAAAATCCACAGGGAAGGGTGATGGCCACCGAGTGGATTAAATTCCACTTGAATCCATCTTGATGGAGGGCAGCAGCTTCATCAATACTGGCCTGGGACTGATGAGGGCTCAAGACCAGAAAGTGACTCGCAGAACTGAATCAGTGGTATGGGTGTCACACTGCGATGCAGAAGGCAAATGAAAGGCCACTGCATTATATTCTCAGGACAGTCTTCATGGCTGATTGCATGAATATAGCCCCGTGATGGCTAACCTTGGCACTCCAGCTGTTCTTGGACTGCAATTACCAGAAGCCCAAATCAGCACTCCTCCTAATCATAGCTACTAGGAATTGAAGTTCCGGAGCACCTGGAGTGCCAAGATTCTCCATCACTGATATAACCAATGTTTGGATTCGGATAACACAGAGCAAGAAGAAGAATGTCACACCTCTGAAGAAAACATGCCAGTCATTTCTATTAATTTTGCCCTCTCATTTGGCTTTGTCGAATTTTTACTCAAACTAATGCACAGAGCAGGCTCAAGGTTGACTCAGCCTCCCATTTTTCAGAAGTCAATAAATATAGTACCCAGCTTGTTCTGGGCAAAATGCTGTTTACTTTGTGAACTGCAGATAAAGTGTTCTAAGTGCTATAGGTTTCCCTTGCTCGAAAGCCAGTTGTATCTGACTCTAGGGTTCAGTGCTCATCTCTGTTTCAAAGCTGAAGAGCCAGCACTATTTGCTTCTGCAGATGTTTCCGTGGTCATGTGGCAGGCATGACTAGACGGCGTGCACAGAACGCTGTTTACCTTCTCACCAAAGTGGTCCCTATTTATCTACTTGCAATTTCTTGCTTTCAAACTGCTAGGTTGGCAGTTGCTACAGAGAAATATGTATATAAGTGTACTTGTAATTATTGTGCTCCTGATGCTGGGCAGGTCAAGAGTGAATAAAATATTTTACATTAATGCTGCTTCCTTGTCATATGAAGAAGCAGCAAACTTAATGTTTATGCTGTGATATATATGATGCTGAAAATAATTTCAGAGCCACTCTTAAACTCTTCCATATTTCTGCTTTTCTTTTTTTCTTGGAATTTTGAAAATACCCATTTCAGAAGCAAATATAGACACTTATTTGATGGAGATTTCCGGATCTAATGAAGAGCATGATGGCCCGATAACCAGTGGTAGGCTCTAAAAAAATTTACTACCACACCGTGGGCATGGTATGGTGTGTGTGGCCAGGGGAAAAGCCCTGCGTTGCACCCGAATTAGGACTACTTTATTTCAAAACTTGGATGGGCTGGGCGAGACAGAATTTCTGCTACCGGTTCTGACAGACTGGTGTGAACCTGCTGATGCCCACCACTGCTGATAACCCTCTTCAACTCCATTTCTTGATTTCTGAGGTATTCCCTGAGATATAGATCTTTTTCCACCTCTAGATTGCTTTCCACCACTATGCATAGATATGAAATACATTGTTAAATCTCAGAGGTATCAGGGACCCTCCTGCCTACAAAACATCTTTCAAACTATTTCCCCGCTCCTCAAACAAAGACTGATTAGAATCCACAGCTCTTGAACTCAGCTGTAATCTCCCCAAAGTAATGATGTATGCAGAATGTAAATGGAAAGTTCACAGCAAACATCAGTCGAAAGTTTAGTTTATGGTTGGGAAGCTCAGAAATCTAATTCATTTATATTAAGATAAGGGAGAGGCAGAGGTTTAGTAAGTTGATGTTACATTGTTATTTAAGTTTAGATTAGATAACTTCCCTAAAAATCTTAATGGGAAAAAAATCACTGAAGTTAAATTAGGTAATTATCCTAACAGCCCAAAGAGAAGAAAGATTCCTCCTTCCAGTCTGGCCCCTGTTTTGAGCCTATTGGAGAGAAGGAAACAACTACATGGTTGCTTTTTTAGAAACCACATTTCCCACTCACCTCAGCCAAACAGCTTCTCTTCTCCTCCAGACATATGGCATAGAATGTCCCTTATTAAGAAAAGACAGAATTTAGTCAAAGGACATATTTAAAATTCCCTTCCATTGGACCTGGCCCAATGCCAGGCGGTGGTTTTTTTTTTTTACAACTATAAAAAGATTTATAAAAGTCCTTTTCTTCAAAAATGCCAGAAAGCTCATTTTATTATGACCATGAAACAAAAATCAAAGCTAAAATAATACAAAGATGCAAAAGGCAATTTTTGCTCAAATCTAACTGAAGTACAGTATTTATAAAAAGTGTGAAATTTCCAGATGTCACTTTTCCCCCCAAATAAACTTGCTTTGTATCCTTAGTTCAAGGGGCAAAGAGCAGTGGACTTTTAATCAGGATTTATTGCAAATTGTTGGATCAAGAGGGTGCTAAAGAATATGAATCTGGTGGTGCAGTGGTTAAACTGCTCTACTGCAACCAGAAGGTTGTGAGTTCTATCCTGACCAGGGATCAAGGTTGACTCAGCCTTCCATCCTTCCAAGGTCGGAAAAATGATTACCCAGCATGTTGGGGTGTGTGTGTTAATTAACTTATGAAACCTCCCAGAGAGTGCACTAAGCACTATGGAGCAATATATAAGTGTGATTGCTTTGTAATACTTTTTTTAAAAAAACCACAAAAGTCAGTTAATGGGGAAAATATATACAATTGCTAAAGCTGGTTGTTTAAAGTAAAATAAATGGGGAAACTACAGGAAGGAGAAGAACTGTCAACAGATAGTAGGACAGTGCAGAGATATGCATTCCAAAATACAGTGAGAATGCAAGCGTGGCGCCAAAATGGCCGCCGTGCTCTTTGCGGCCCCCCCACTGGACTTGGGCATCCGGGTAGTTAGGGGGCGTGGCCAGCACCCTTTAAAAGGGGTGGCCACGAGGCAGCCGAGCTGCCATTTTGTGAAAGCGACGGAGAGGAGAAGTTTTTAGCTCCGTCGCTCTCCGCGCTGCTGGGAAGCCTCCGTTCGGGCAGCAAGCAGTTTTTCTTCGCCTGCTTCTTAGGCTTCCCATCCACGGTCGATGCCTTCCAGAAAGAAGGCGATGGCGAGTTCAGCTCGCCCAACAAGGAGGCGAGCTGAGTTCAGCTCGCCCAACAAGGAGGCGAGCTGAGGGGGGGCAGTCGTGGCCCCCCCTCAGCTGGCCCCCTTCGCGGGGGCGAACACTGGGACCGGTGGAATGGGGCAGATTAACCCGTGGCCTGAGGCTGGACAGCCCCAGGCCGGCCCAGCGGGGGCTGCGGCCCCCGGCCTGCAATCCTCGGCCATGGGCCTGGGACAGGTGGGTGGGCATAGCGCCGCTGGGCCTCCGGCCCCTGGCCTGCATCCCCCGGCCATTGTTTTTTCCCAGGAGGGTGGGCTGGGGCCACTTCCTTGGCAGGGTATGCCCCAGGTGCCTCAAGGGCCGGAGTTTCGGCCATGGCCATACTCAGGCCCAAGTGCATCTGCACCGGCCCCAGGCATGGCGGCCAGTGGGCCACACGCCCCACTTGGCCCCCTTTGTGTCGGGGGCTCCGTCAACGTGGACGCTCTTCTGGCCCGCGTGGCGGCCTTGGAGGCGTCCATGGGGGTATCCACTCCATTGGGGGCACCTTTTGGCCTACAGTTCACCGCGGCGCCGGCCAATCTTCAGCAGGCGGCCGGCCGGGTTGAGCTGCTTGAGGCCCGCGGGCCGGTGGCCACCGCGGCCTCACAGCCCCCCGCGCAGCAGGTACCTCCAGTTGGTGGTGGTCGGGTGTGTCCACCAAGCTCGGTTCCGGTGGCGAGCTCCGACGCCCACCGTGGATCGGAACCCCCAGTGGGGGCAGCCCAAGGGGTGCAACTTGTGAGTATCCGGTTCAAACTATGCACCCACACCAACATCCACTGCAGGGGAGGGCCCACAGTGGCCGTGGCCACGTCAGGAGGGGGCTAGTGGACAACAACCCCCAGCGTACCCAGGTATGGCCTTGCCGATGGCAGGCCACTCATGGGGTGGCGGTCCTCATGTTTCAGGGAGTGCGGCGGGGGTTCCAGGGCAGGTTGCAGCCCCATTTTTGATGCCCCGCACAGTCAACGTGCCGGTGTCGGCACTCCCCATGGCGGGGTACTCTTTGCCCCTTGGGGACCATTTGGCACAAGCCACTAAAGAGAAAATTTGGCGCGGGGAGTACGTTGATATTTTTTCCCTGCTCAACAGGGAACCCACCAAGGAAGAGAGGGAGGGGCAAGATGAAAAGGACAAGGAGCAGTCCCGCCGTCGTAAGCCACCACGCACGTGGGCCAATTGGTTGCCTGCATATCTCATATACATGGCGGTGTATCTTAGGGCACGGCCTGATCTGGCCATTCCGATGGTCCAGTATTTGGACAACATTTACAGGGCAATGGTTGATTTACATGGCCCGTCGTGGTTGGCTTACGACGAGGAATTTCGAATGAGAGTGCCCCTACACCCGGAGATGAGGTGGGATGAGCCCTGTCAGAAGCTGTGGCTTCTGTATATGACCCCCACACGCCCTGCGCCTGGGGAGAGGTATCATTGTGGACATGCGGTCCAGCGAGCTGCTCCAGCGCAGGCACCCCGCCAGGTGGCGGGGCAGGGGGTTCCAGCCCGCCTGCTGTGCTGGAGCTTCTCGGCCAATGGTGCGTGCAGTAGAAAACAGTGCCGGTACAAGCACGAGTGTCCCTCTTGCACTGGCCCCCACGCCGCTGCTGCGTGCCCGCGAGTGGGCGGGTTTCGGGGCAGGGGTAGAGGTGGGCAAGGAACGGGCAGACCTGCCGCTGAGGGTCCTGGTCAATCAAAAGGCCCCCAATTAATGTGGTCATGTTGGAGCGTTGGCTCGCAGCATACCTAAGGAGGGGAGATGCTGCCTACTTGCTGGAAGGTTTCCAGCGGGGGTTTCACATTCCGTTTGAAGGGGATAGGTCCCCCCAAGATGCACCCAACTTATTTTCCCTTAAGGGCAGGGAGGAGGTGGCCGCCCTCAGTATCGCCAAGGAGGTCAATGCAGGTAGGGTGGCTGGCCCCTTTCTAGCCCCGCCCTTTCCCAACCTGAAGGTTTCACCTTTGGGATTGGTCCCCAAAAAGACACCGGGTGAGTTTCGTCTCATTCAACACCTGTCGTACCCGGCTGGCCATTCTGTCAATGATGCTATCCCTGATGACCTTTGTTCGGTCAGGTATACATCATTTGACCAGGCCCTGCGCATGGTGCGCTCTTGTGGCCCGGGTGCACTGTTAGCGAAGTGTGACATCAAGTCGGCGTTCCGACTGCTGCCTGTGCACCCGGGCGACTTCAAGTTGTTGGGTTTCAAATTCCAGGGCAAGTTTTATTTTGATAAAGCCATGCCTTTTGGCTGCTCCATCTCATGCTCGGCATTTGAACGCTTTAGCACCTTTCTCCAGTGGGCCTTTGTTCGCAGGTCGGGATCTCGGTCTGTAGCCCATTACCTCGATGATTTTTTGTTCGGGGGTGAACGGGGCTGGGACACGTGTACGCGTCTCCTCACCACATTTCAGACGCTAATGCAGGAACTCGGTGTCCCTTTAGCACCCGAAAAGACGAGGGCCCATCCACCAAGCTTACGTTCCTGGGTGTCGAAATTGACACGGTTGCGCAGGCATCCAGGTTGCCCATAGACAAGGTTTCCCGGATCACTTTGTTGATCTCGGCCTTGCTGGCCAAACGCAAGGTGTCCCTCCGTGAGCTACAGGTACTGCATGGTCACCTTAACTTCGCTTGCAGGGTGGTTGCACCTGGCAGAGCTTTTGCTCGACGCTTGTGTGACGCCATGGCTGGCTTCTCCAGGCCCTACCATAGGGTCCGACTGAACAGGGGCATGAGGGCCGATCTGCTGATATGGCTTCAATTCCTAAAAGAGTTCAATGGGGTCTCATTTTGGAGATCTGATCTCCTGGTGTTGCCTCGTTTCCAGGTTCAGTCGGATGCATCAGGGTCCCTGGGTTATGGGATTTACTTCGAGGGGAAGTGGGCATATGGTCAGTGGCCACTAGCTTGGAAGGGCACGGATCGCCTATGCGATCTCACGTTCCTTGAGTTCTTTCCCATTCTGGGAGCTTTGATGCTATGGGGTGAGGAGTGGGCCAATTCGGTCGTCAATTTCTGGTGTGACAATGCTGCAGTTGTGCACATTGTTAACTCTCAGACTTCAAAATCACCCAGAGTCATGGAACTGGTGCGCCAGTTTGTCTTGCGCAGCCTACGCCTCAATGTGCTATTTCGGGCCAGGCATATACCAGGTATTAATAACGACATCGCTGATGCTTTGTCCCGCTTGCAGATCTCCCGGTTCCGTGCCTTGGCCCCGGACGCAGAGGAATTCCCCTCGCCGCTCCCGGACAACATATGGACGTTTGGCAAGGAGAGGTGAACCGGGCGATCGGCATGTCGCTGGCGCCCCGCACGCGTAAGGCGTATCTTCATGCATTCAGTACCTTCCAGGCCTTTTGTGCCCAATTTCGATTACCAGGGCTCTGGCCTATACCAGTGGGGCAGATTCTTCAATTCAAGGTTTACCTACACAGCCAGGGCCTAGCTCCCTGCACCATAGCATCCAGGCTGTCAGCACTGGCATTCATGGCCAAGGTGGGGGGTTATGCTGACAGCACAAATGACTTCCGTATACGACATGTTTTGGAAGGGTGGGCGCGGGAGCGTGGACGCTGCCCGGACAACCGCCACCCAATCTCTCCAGGGGTCCTTACCCAACTTGCACGGGGCTGGCATGACCTGTGCTTTGACAGGTATGAGGCAGCCCTGTTTCATGCGGCTACCACGGTGGCCTTTTTTGGAGCGCTCCGCATCAGTGAGCTTGTGCTACTGTCTAAGGCGGATGCGACGCGTAGGGCACTGGAACTCGGAGATGTCTATGTTTCTGATGAGTGGGCTCAGTTGAGGATACGTTCCTCAAAAGTTGATCAGCACGGTGTAGGCAATGGTGTAAGACTGCTACGATGTTCAATGGCAGACATCTGTCCGGTTGGTGCCCTACAAGAGTTCCTTGCACTGCGTGGTATGCGCCCTGGCCCGTTTTTCTGCCACCAAGATGGGTCTCCCCTTACTAAATTTCAATTTTGGAAGGTGACCGGTAAGGCATTATCCAGTGTTGGCCTCCCCGGGGCTCGTTACGGCACACATTCTTTTAGAATAGGAGCTGCTTCTACTGCAGCTGCATTCGGGTACTCTGGGGCTGAGATACGCCAGATGGGAAGGTGGGGATCGCAGTGTTTTCAGTTATATGTTCGCCCACTTCACTTGTGAGTACCAGTAAGTCACTGTCTTCTTCCTTTTTTCTTGACAGACCCAGGGTGTCGTATCACACCGGTGGCAGTATGGCTGGTGGGCCATAGCTATGTGCACAGGGCAGCGCAGTATGCTGCAGTGACAGAGTGGGGACCCCAGCTTTGACTACGTGCGTCCGCATGTCTAAGGTGGTACGGTAAGCGCGGGATGTTGTGGCGGGAACTGTTGCCATTCCTTTTCTCCATCAGGGATGCTGACCCGCCTGATGTCCTGGTTATACACCTCGGGGGTAATGATTTGGGCCAGGTCACCGGCCTGTCGTTGAAACATGCAATCTGCGGTGACCTGGCTTAATTGCATTATGTGTGGCCTGCCACAACCCTGGTTTGGTCGGACATCATACCGCGTCACGCTTACAGGGGGGGCATTAACCTCCAGGCCCTTGACCGTGCTTGCCGCTCGGTGAACAGGGCGGTAGCCCGGTTCATGTTAGACAAGGGTTGGGGGTGCGTCGTCCGACACCCCGATATTAGTCTTCAAAATTGTGAACTTTACGCAGGGATGGGGTCCATCTGTTGCCAGGAGGTATGAACCTCTTTTTGGAAGATCTGCAAGCAGGCCTGTTGACCGAGCTGACGGTCTGGGGTGGGGCGGTGAGCCTTTATTGAAGCCTCCCCATGTGGCGGGTAGCACTGGTAAGGTAAATATTTATGACCCACAGGTATGCGGCAGGTTCGCGATTGACTGGACAACACTAGATAGGCACAAGTTGGTTAACGTTGTCCGGTCAACGACGAACCAGGCAATGGGGTGATGGCACGAGCTAGGCAGCATGCATCACCCCGTGATTTTACGGATACGCGTCAGAGGGTGGGGTCAGTAGTTAGTTTATTGACTACGGTCAACAATTTGTTTGTTGCCAACAAACAAATTGATACAAATGGATACATTGTAACCAATTGCCGTTGGCAATTTTGGGAGGTACCTTACCAGTGTTACTGCGGCCTGCTTGCCTTAAGAATTATAATTGGTTGAGTACCAATCGAAATTTATAATTCGGACTAGGGCATGAATCAATAAATGTGGCCCAATGCCATTATCCACTTTCACCAGTGTCTGAGTCCTTTTTTGGGGGGTGCGCCTGCAAATATGGATCATTTCTAGTGTAGCCTTTTTTGTACAGAAGCAAATCATTTTTTAAATGTAAAGGATTTGCTTTAAAGTCATGAACTTCAAAGCTGAGCATTCTGATGCAAAGTAAAAGGCATATTCCTCAAAGTAACAGCAAAAATCAGTGTTGCTTATATGAAAACAGGGATACCTGCTGGTTATCCTTTGCAGGCGCACCCCCCAAAGAAAGACTCAGACACCGGTATATGGATAAAGGCATTGGGCCACTTTTATTGAATAATGCCCTAGTCCGAATTATAACTTTCAATTGGTGTATTCATCCAACTGTAATTCTTAAGGCAAGCAGGCCGCAGTAACACTGGTAAGGTTCCTCCCAAAATTGCCAATGGCAATTGGCTACAATGTATCCATTTGTATCAATTTGTTTGTTGACACAAACAAATTGTTGACCGTAGTCAATAAACTATCTACTGACCCCACCCTCTGACGTGTATCCGTCAAATCACGGGGTGATGCATGCTGAAAAGCTCCTGCCATCACCCCTTGCCTGGTTCGTTGTTGACCGGTCAAAGCTATTACACCTGTACCTGTCTAAGTGTTGGCCAGTCAATTGCGAACCTGCCGGATACCTATGGGTCATAAATCTTTACCTTACCAGTGCTACCCGCCACACGGGGAGGCTTCAATGAAGACTCACCACCCCCCCCCAGACCGTCAGCTCGGTCAACAGTCCTGCTTGCAAATCTTCCAAAAAGAGGTTCATACCTCTAGCCAACAGGTGGACCCCATCCCCTGCATAAAGATCATAATTTTGGAAACTAATGGTGGGGTGTCGGATGACCATCCCCAAACCCTTGTCTGCCAAGAACCGGGCAACAGCCCTGTTCACCGAGTGGCAAGCACGGTCAAGGGCACGGAGGTCAATACCTCCCCTGTAAGTATGATGCGGTATGATGTCCGACCATAGCAGCCTTGTGGACGGCCACACATAATGCAAATAAGCTAGGTCACTGCAAATCGTGAATTTTAAAGAAAGGCCAGTGACCTGGGTGAGGTCATTGCCCCCGAGGTGCAGTACAAGGACATCAGGCAGTTCAGCATCCCTGATGGAAAACAGGAATGGCAACAGTTCCTGCCATCTCATTCCGCGCTTTCCATACCAACGTATGCGTGCGGTTGCACACAGTCCAAGCTGGGGTCCCCACTCTGTCGCCGCAGCATACTGCGCTGCCCAGTGCATGTAACTGTGGCCCACCAGCCATACTGCCACCGGTGTGCGGGGACACACAGGGTCTGTAAAAGAAGAAAAGAGAACAATGACTTAACTGGTACTCATACCAGAAGAGGGCGAACATATAATGCAAAACGCATAGATCCCCATCTTCCCATACGGCGTATATCAGCCTCAGAGTACCCAAATGCAGCCGCAGTGGATGCAGCACCTATCCTAAATGAATGGGTGCTATAACGAGCCCCGGGGAGGCCAACACTGGATAGTGCCATACCAGTCACCTTCCAAAATTGAAATTTAGTAAGGGGAGACCCATCCTGGTGGCGGAAAAATGGGCCAGGGTGCGTGCCACGCACTGCCAAAAACTCCTGTAGGGCACCACCGAACAGATGTCTGCAATGGAACACCGTAGCAGTCTAACTCCACTGCCTACGCCGTGCTGATCAACTTTTGAGGACCGTATCCTCAACTGAGCCCACTCATTAGAGACATAGACATCGTCGAGTTCCAGTGCCCTACGAGTCGCATCTGCCTTAGACAGTAGTACCAACTCACTGATGCGGAGCGCTCCAAAGAAGGCCACCGTGGTAGCCGCGTGAAAAAGAGCCACCTCATACTTATCAAAACACAGATCATGCCAGCCTCGTGCAAGGTGGGTCAGTACCTCTGGTGAAATTGGGTGGCGAGTGTCCGGGCGGCAGCCACGTTCCAGTGTCCACCCCTCCAAAACATGACGTATGCGGAAATCCTTCATGCAGTCAGCAAAACCCCTCACTTTGGCCATAAATGCCAGTGCCGACAGCCTGGATGCTATAGTGCGAGGAGCCTGACCCTGACTGTGTAAATAAACCATAAATTGTAAAACTTGTTCGACTGGAATGGGCCACACTTCGGGCAACTGAAGTTGCACACAAAAGGTTCGAAATTGAACGAAAGCATGGTGATACGCCTTACGCGTGCGAGGTGCCACAGACATGCCGATCGCCCGGTTCACCTCTCCTTGCCAAATGTCCAAATCTCGGCCAGGAGTGGCGAGGGGAATTCCTCTGCTTCTGGAGCCAAGGCACGGACCCGGGGGATCTGCAGGCGGGATAAAGCATCAGCAATATCATTATTAATACCTGGTACATGTCTGGCCTTAAAAAGCACATTCAGGCGTAGGCTACGTAACACAAACTGATGGACCAACGCCATCACCCTAGGTGACTTAGACGTCTGAGCGTTGACAATGTGCACTACCGCCGCATTGTCACACCAAAAATGGACCACTGAGTCGGCCCACTCCTCGCCCCATAGCATCAAAGCCCCCAGGATTGGAAAGAACTCAAGGAATGTAAGATCGCGGAGGCGATCTGTGCCCCGCCATGCTGGAGGCCATTGGCCATAAGCCCACCTCCCCTCAAAGTAAATCCCATATCCCAGGGAGCCGGAGGCATCCGACTGTACTTGGAATCTAGGGGAAACCAAAAGGTCGGATCTCCAAAAAGAGACCCCATTAAATTCCCGCAGGAATTTAAGCCAAACCAAAAGGTCAGCTCGCATGCCCCTGGTCAGTCGGACCCTGTGATGGCGCTTTGACAGGCCAGACATGGCATCACATAGGCGCCGCGCAAATGCTCTGTCGGGCGTAACCACCCTGCAGGCAAAGTTAAGATGGCCATGAAGTACCTGAAGCTCACGAAGTGAGACTTTATGTTTGACCAGCAAGGCCAAAATCATCGCGGAGATCCGGGTGACCTTGTCAATGGGTAACCGGGATGCCTGTGCGACCGTGTCAATTTCAATACCCAGAAATGTGAGCGTAGTGGATGGGCCCTCGGTCTTTTCGGGCGCTAAAGGGACACCCAGTTCCCGCATTAGCGTCTGAAATGTAGTGAGGAGATGCGTGCACGTGTCCGAGCCCCGTTCACCCCCGAACAAAAAGTCATCGAGGTAATGGGCTACAGACCGAGACCCAGACCTGCGAACAAAGGCCCACTGAAGGAAAGTGCTAAAACGTTCGAATGCTAAACATGAAATAGAACAGCCAAAAGGCATGGTCTTGTCTATATAGAACTTCCCTTGGAATCTAAAACCCAATAGCTCAAAGTCCCCCGGGTGCACTGGCAGTAATCGGAATGCCGATTTAATGTCACATTTTGCCAGGAGGGCACCAGGACCACAAGAGCGCACCATCCGTAGGGTTTGGTCAAACGACGTATACCTGACCAAACAAAGGTCATCAGGAATAGCATCATTGACAGAGTAACCCGCCGGGTACGATAGATGGTGGATTAAACGAAATTCCCCCGGGGCCTTTTTAGGTACTAACCCCAGAGGGGAGACCTTCAGGTTAGGGAAGGGTGGTTCAGAAAAGGGGCCCGCCACCCTTTTGGCCTCTACTTCTTTGGCAATACTCAGGGCAGCTACCTCCTCCTTACCCTTCAGGGAAAGTAAATTGGGGGCATCTTGGGGTCCCCGCACCCCTTTGAATGGGATACGGAAGCCGCACTGGAAACCCTCCAGGAGTTACCTTGCGTCCTCCCTCCTTGGATAAGTTGAGAGCCATCGCTCCAAAATATACACATTAACTGGGGAGGGGGCCTTTTGACTGGCTAGCTCCACCAGCAGAAGCTCTGCCCACTCCCTGTCCACCTCTACCTCTGCCCCGTGACCACCGGCCCGCGGGCACGCGGCGGCGGCGTGGGGGCCAGCGCAAGAGGGACACTCGTGTTTATATCGGAACTGCTGCTTATTGCACATGCCGTTGGCCGGGAAGCTCCAACACAGCAAGCGGGCTGGAACCCCCTGCCCCGCCGGCTGGCGGGGAGCCTGTGTTGGAGCAGCTCGCTGCACATGCCGCAATGGTACCTGTCCCCAGGTGCCGGACGCGTGGGGGTCATGTACAAGAGCCACAATTTCTGACATGGCTCATCCCATCTCATCTCCGGGTGTAAGGGCACCCTCATTCTAAATTCCTCATCGTAAGCCAACCACGATGGGCCAGGGAAATCCACCATCGCCCTGTAAATATTGTCCAAGTATTGGACCATAGGAATGGCCAGATCAGGCCGGGCCCTAAGGTATACCGCCATATAAATAAGATATGCCGGCAACCAGTTGGCCCAGGTGCGCGGTGGCTTACGACGACGGGACAGCTCTTTGTCTCTGTCGTCCTGTCCCTCTCTCTCCTCCTTAGTGGGCTCACGGTTCAATAGGGAGAATATATCCACGTACTCCCCCTGCCAAATCTTCTTCCTCGTGACCTGGGACAAATGATCACCAAGGGGCAAGGAATAACCAGCCGTCGGCAAGGCCATCACCGGCACATTACGTATATGGGGCATACGCAGCGGGACCTGGACAGCCCCTGCGATGCCTGGCACTGCCCCGGGGGCGGAAACCCCCGCACTCAATGAGGTGCCATTTGGAAACCAAGGGGCACTGGGATAGACGGGTAACTGACGCCCACTCGCATCAACTTGATGAGGCCATGGCCACTGAACCCCACCACTGGAAGTGGGCTGTGATGTAGGTGCACTAAATTGAACCTGATACTCACTAGGTGCACCCCCGTGAGCCGCCCCCACTGGGGGTTCCGGCCCATGGCAGGCGTCGGAGCTCGCGACAGGGATCGAGCTCTGGGGCCACACCTGATTGCTCCCCGTCTGCAACTCTGGACGAACAGGGAGCTGCGAGACGCCGGCAGGCACAGGCCGGAGCGTCTCAAGCAGCTCAACCCGGCTGGCCGTCTGGTGCAGTGTGGCAGCCGTCGAGGTAGCCGGTGGACACGAAGGGGCCCCGGCAGAAAGAGAAGCGCCCCCTCCCACAGGAGGCTGTGCAATTCCCAAGGAAGCCTCCAGCACCGCTAAACGTGCCAGTAAAGCATCCACTGCCGCCGAGCCCCCATCATAAGGCAGGCCAGGTTGTCCGGAAGGCCCACTAGGAAGTTGGAAAGGGACACCAAAATGAGAGCCAGCGCCAGAATAGGGCCATGCCCAAAACTCCGGCCCATGAGGGGCCAGAGGAGGAACGGGTTGCGCGCCCGCACCAGGCCCTCCCCCGCTGCCCTGGCCCATAGCCGGTAAAGGCGGGCCGAGGGCCGGAGCCCCTGAGGAGCCGGCCTGTGACTGGCCAGCCAAGCCCGACTGCCAAGTGCCAGCCTGAATCGCCCCACCGGTATCGGTGGGCAAGGCTGGCATAGTGCCCTGCAGCGGGGGTGCAGCCCTGGTCCTCCGACCCGATGGCTGCCCCCCATCTTGCGCAGGGCCAGAGAAAGTCCTCCCCTGTGGCTGCAGCTTCGTCGCCGGCACCTTCCGTTTGGGAGGCATGTCGAGCAAAGGTAAAATCCCTTTCAAGGGATCAAAAAAGCAGGCAAAGCATGCAGTAGCCAAGGAACCAAGGCTCCGCATGCTCCAATCATCCTTTCCCAGCCGGAAAAGGCTCAAAGGCTAAAGAGACGAAGACTGAAAACAACAGCGACGAAGAAAACTTCTCCTCTCCGTCGCTATTTCTAAAATGGCAGCTTGTCTGCCTCGTGGCCACCCCTTTTATAGAGGGGTGGCCACGCCCCCTAACTCACCCGGATGTCTGAGTCCGGGTGGGGGTCCCCTGCAAAGAGCGTGGCGGCCATTTTGGCGCTGCGCTTTCATTCTTCCTGTCAAGTTGTAGTCTGACCAAGGAAGCCATGCTGGAAAAGGCAATAGAGAATTCAATCCTCATATTTCTTAATGTCATATTAGTTGTAGAGAAAACATCTCTTATCTAGTATTTGAGGCTCTCTTGGTGTACTGTCCTCTCCACTAGCTGATAGCTTCTCTTCCTTATCTAGGTGGGGAGATCTAGGCTTAGGTTTTTGATAACCCCAGACTTGTTCTAAGACACTTTTAAAATGAGGTTTTTGTGTCTGCCATGAAACCCAGTTAGTATCTGGCTCTCTCTGTGTGGAACAAAATATGATTACTGTATTATTAGTTGTTCTTTTTCAGGTGGTTGATATTCCTTTTCTCAAAATGTACTGTTAAATGCTGCAAGAGGGATTATTCTCTCTTCCATCCCTAAGGCTGGGATGGGAACAAAAATAAGACTGCCTCCTCCAGTTTCCCTGCCAATTTTCTAAAAGTTGCTGAGAAGCAGGAGATACTTAATTTCTCTCTCTCTCTCTCTCTCTCTCTCACACACACACACACACACACACACACACACACACACACGCACGCACATGCACACACACACGCACACGCACAGACACACATGCACACACACACTCTCTCTCTCTCACACACACACGCATGCATGCATGCATGCACACAGAGCAATGGCAGCACCCAAACCTAGCCCTTCACTACCTTTTCACCCTTGACCTAATCACATAGCTCCCACAGTGTGATGGCTGCTTTGTTGACGTTTCCTCTTATGACACCTGTGGGAAGATGACAAGGTGTTGGTTTCTGACACTGGCAAGGGATGGGTGGCAGGGCAGTAAGTGTAAATCCATGACTTACTGGAAGTCCCAACCCTATTTAAGAAAAACGTAATGGAATAATAGCCATTGTGATAAATTCAATCCACATTTGATTCTGCAGGTATTTTCATATAATTCAAATATTTTTTTTAAAAAAATCCAATTCATGCTGGGATATTATGCTTCTGCATCCATGATTCAAAATGCCAGGAAATTGCCTGATGTTGTTGCATAATATTGTGCCCACATTGCCAGCAGGAAAAAGGGTTCCACGTTTTATATAGCAAAAGGCAGCCTACCTGATGAAAATACCAATGGTAACAGTCAAAATAATCTACAGCAGGGGTCAGCAACCTTTTGAAGTCAAGGGCCGGGTCATGCTCTCTCAGACAGTTGAGGGGGCTGGACTGGTGGTCCCCCCACTGTAAATGTTGCCATAAAATGCATCTGCATCTGTCGTAAATGCATTTATGACAGCTGTGGATGTGCTTATGGCTGTTTCTGCCACTTCCAGTGGCGGGTCAAATGATTGGGCACTGTGGGCCAGATCCATCCCACAGGCCATAGGTTACTGACCCCTGGTCTACAGTAATGTTTCCCAACCATTTTTGAATTGTGAAACCCTTTTATAACAGCCAAATAACTTGCCACCTCTGCCACATTTGCATACAAAGGCATTTTAATGAAATAAAGAAAACACATTTAAAATAGGGTTTTTTAAACCCAACATGCTTATTTTGCCACATGACTTGCCTCACAAAATCACAGCATCTCTCTTAGTGGTACATAAGTGTAATTGCTATTGCTAACTCAATTCCCATTGGGCAGCATCAATTTCCAAAGGCAGCATCCAGTGCTGGTCAATGGAAATGGAGAGGTGCCACCAGTGGGAAAATATTGATTGATTATACTGAAAGTAATAAGAATACTGAAAAAAATTGTTCTCATTGCATTTTAACAGGAACTATTTTAACTCTCATTTCCCAACTGAATATAGAATGCAGCTATTGTTCAGAATGTCAATTTGTCCAAACGTTGCAGTACAGTTCTTGAGTCAAAAATGCTGCCAAATGGAATATTTTAAGGGAACATGCATAAAAAAGGTATATCTTTTAGGGAAAACAATTAATAAAATACATATTTCAATTTAAAATGCATACAAACATATGGTGATTGACATACAATTTAAATGCAAATTCTTGTGATTTTTTTAAATTAAAGAAAATAAAAAACAGCAGATACAACTGAAACAAACTGTCATATAAAATTACCATAAATTAAAAACCTATTTCACTTTCCTAGTCACTAGATCTGTCTGTTGATGCAGTAAGAATCTTATATTCTAAATTCCTATTAAGGAGTACACTAAGAACCTTCTGACATTTTAAACCACCGAAGAAATTCATTGATCATTGTTGACATAATTTCTTTTCCTCATAGTCAAGTCATACTTTCACCAGGTCTAACAGAAGCAGAGCCAGAATTAAAAATAGAAAGACCAACTTCAAATGGCATTTCATTCCAAAATAAAATTTTCTCAGTGGTGGCAGTAACCAATAAATTGAACCCAGGCAAAACATTTTAGTCAGTTATTGAAAATATGGTGTTTTCCAAACAACCTGAGAATTAATATTTGCAAAACTGAGAGGGCATCAGGTATTTTTAAAGTCATCGTAAGAATAAATACTTAATTATTTGACTTCCTCACAGTTAATATTTGATGAGAGAAAACTTGTTGTTAATTTTACATTGTACTCATAGGTAGAACAAGAATCTGCTGCCTAATTAATGTCTAATCCAATGTTGTCCTGGTATTGTAACACCAGCATAAAGGCACACCATTTCTTGTCACATATACACATCCCTCATAAACACACTTTTTCAGGCCATGCAAAAATAGTTTAAAGGGGGTCCCCAACACTCCAGAGCTAGTCTTGGGCTTCATGGAGCCTGCAATACAGCGGGGTGATGGTGTTACCCCTCCATTTCCATTAGCCAGCACTGGATGCTGCCCATTGAATGATTTTTTTAGGCTGGTAACAGGAATGTCAATTTCTTTTGCTCCAAGAAAGCAAAGAGTTAAAGCTACCATTCAAAATGCCAAAAGCTTTTGCCTCAACATGAATACTATTTTCCAGCATAAATTGATAGGGTTGTGTAAGGTTATTGGGCTTTAAATTTAGAAGAATTTAGATGCTTTGGAGAATGTAGAAGCTTTGATGCCTTATTGAGTTTTATGTTAGAGTTATAGGAAAGATGCTCTTAGGTGCATTTAGCTAACAACACATAGCAGGCAGAATAATGAAAATCAAAACTAAGGAAGAGCAGATATCAACCTGCTGTTTGAGAAAAGGAAATTCCCCCACTGCCAGATATAGAATCAGGCTCCTTGATGAAACTCACTGTACTTTCATTCTCTCTTCCTTCACAAAAAAAGGGGGAAAAAGGAAAAAGAGGCCTATAACCAAATAGAAATGTTGATGGTGACTGTTTTCCACCCAGAGAAACTTTCACTTGTTGAGTCTCCATTGGGCAAAATGAAACTGCTGGGTGAAGTGAATCCATTTCTAGCTCAGGGCCTGCTGTTCTTCTTAATCTTCTACAGAAATACTTCTTTGAATGTAAGGATTACATGGAAATCTAACATTTCCTCTTATTTTTACACCAGATGACCTGCAGAGTTATATTCCACCCATTTCTGCTAACACCAGTCATTTTGATGCTCCATTGTTTTCCATTGCACATAATTTTGTGCTGCTCTCTATGGGCTTGGTCATTTCAGACCATCTATTACTCTTTGAAAAGATCAGGCCTGCCACATTTCAGAAAGATATAAAGAAAACCTCCCATTTTAGTTAAACCCAGCTCATCTAAAACAATGAAAATGGGCAAACTTGTCCCCAAGCTTTCAATTGGGAGGGAAGCTCAAAAGGTCTTCTGCTCCAGATGTAAAAGTTGAAGTCCAGATTTTTTTTGCAACTTAACTTTACTGAACTAGATAATGAAGCTGTGTGCCAACAATTTTATTGTTCATTGTTGATCAGTTGCACAGTTGAGTCCTACCGTTTGTGACCCCATGAACCACGCAAGGATCCTCTGTCATCTGCCATCCTCTGTAGTCTGCCCAGATCTACACCCACTGTGTCATCTATGCTGTCTAACAATCTCAACCTTTGCTACCCCTTCTCCTTTTGTCTTAAATCTTTCCTAGCATCAGGGCCTTCAGTGATTTTTCACTTCTCATGTGGTGGCCTAAGTACTTGAGTTTCAGTTTCAGTACTTTTCCTTCCAAGGAGCAGTCTTATGAGTCATTAAATTATGTTCCCATTTTCAAATTCTTGGCCAGTCCATCAGACCAAAGAGGATGAAATTTCACCTTCATCTTACAAGTTCTTGGTGACTCACTACTGCACCCCATAACCTCTGCCTCAAAAGAAGGAGGTCATATGTTGGTTGACATATCTCTGGTTCTAACTTTTGGAGGTGGTTTAATTGTCTTTGATCCTCCAGTGTTTTAATTGAGTAGGTGTGGGTATTTTCAGGGCTGTTTAGAACCAGACATTTACTAGTACTTCTTTGGGCAGCTTTGGTGGTGGCCATTGTAGGGCATCACCCAGGTTTCATTTTTCTCATCTTCTTCTCTACTCACTGCCACCAGCCCATTCACTTCCCACATCCTTCTCCTTTTATAACTTCTGGATCTTCCTTCTCTCTTTTAGAACCTTCAGACCTTGCCTATCCTTCCTTACAGTCAGCCATTCCCAGTGGTTCCCTATGACACATCTGAGTAAGCTCCTTCTGTCATCTCTTCTTCCTTTACCTTCACGAGAAATTCCAGTGGAGTGAATGACTGCAGGTGACAGAATGGCCTTCTTCCAAGGGTAGGATGGTGCAGGAGAAATTGCCTGAGGGACAATTGAGATTGGAAGGCAGGAGGCTCATTTCCATACCAGATCCCTTGGGACTCCATCACAATGAATCAGTTGAAAACACAGCATAGAAGGAAGTTAAATATTCATTGGGATCATTAAATAGCTGGAGTTTGACATTTGTTTTGCATAAGGCAACCTAAAGAAGAAGCTACAAACAATGTCTATAACCTGAGTGGCAAGTATGGAAGTGGCCTAGCAAGAAGAAGGATGTACAACATCAGTTTTGGATGTGTAAACATATGTTCACAATGTCTAGATTACAACTACAAGCCACAACACTGTATAGGCCATGGGTTCAAGCACTGGAAAGCCCATCTGTCCAGTCTTTTTATTTGCCCAAACATAGAGGCACATGTGGGTGTTTGTCCCCTGCATGAACTTCATGTCACTTGGGGTGTAGAGACACAGATGCTACTCCAGACTTAGGCAGGATATTCAGGACAGTTTTCACCTCCAAGAGCCTTTAAAGTGATTCTCAATAAGAGATATAATCACAAAGGCTCCATTCCAACCAATATTGATTTAGCCCAATGACCATCACCATCAACCCAATATAAGACTCTTGGGTTGCAGTAGTGAGTACCTCTAAGAATTGCAGTTCAGCAACATCACAGGTCCCTAGTTTGGGGACCCCAGAACAAAACACCCAGCACACTTGTTGCAAAAGTGCCTTTCAAAGTAATGAAAGCATTCTTTTCTTAATCACCCCTGAGTTGTCTCACCTCCATACCTTGACTGGTTGTTAGAAAGTGAAGAACAAGCTTCATTTCCAAGTCTAATTTCTGCTATGGATATCTCTGAAGTTATCCCAATGTAAGAATTATAATATTACTCCTATGGACTATCTTAGAATAACAAAGGAAGATGAATTGGACTGTTGAAAGTTAGGGCTAGACCAGTGGTTCCCAACTGGGCCCCACACCAGTGCATTGGGGAATGGACCTAGGTTTCTGGGAATTGAAGTCCAGAAACCAGAGGTTGGGAAACACTGGGCTAGACAGAAATTTGTTTCATTCACACTTGCATGCAGTACAAATTAATTAGCACTCCACCCCTTCCCAAACTAATAAACAAACTAGAATACAATTGTTTTTTGGTTTTTGTAGTCTTCTGAGCTTTGTGCTGCAGCTCTCTGACTGAAAACAGAGTGCATAAACATATACATCAGGGAAAATAATAGAGAGAAGGTGGCTGTAATGTATATTAAGCATAAGTACTTGAAAATATACATACAAAAATGCATACAGAATTCTTGCTTGTGGCAATGCACATTTAAATGCACATAATTCTTTCATAGAGACTTCACATAAAACTGTCAGGATGATGAAGAAGCGGAAGAGAATGTAGTTATATTTGATAAAATGTGAACATTAAAGAATCCAAACTAGGCAGATTTCTCTTTCTCTCTCTCTCTCTGCACTACCAGTGTTTCTTAATGTGCTGGATATTGTTTGTTTTAGCAACCTAAAAAATAAAGGGCAGTGTGACACTTCTAGAAATAATCACATTAAGTAACATTTTCCCCCACATTATCCAGATAAATTACAGATGGTTCCCTTACCTAATCTTTAAAATATATGTAACTCTTTACTGTGCTTATTAGTCCATCAAAGGCACTTTCCATAATGACATCTCATTGCCACTGCTATCCTTTTCAATTTATCCTGGAAGCAGAGTCAAGTTTGATTTGACAGAAGAATTTGTTCTGTGGAAGGACTTATTATTTCACACTAAATCACAGTTGAATATGACTAGAAATTCTTGACCTATCTGCTATCAATGTCATGCATTGGTACAAATCACTAAACACATTCTTTACATGAACCCAGAAAGAAAGATTGAAACACTGCATCTAAAAACAGACCCACAAAACAAAAGACAAATATCTCACATACCTTGAAAGCCCTATTAAGGTCACCATAAATTAGTTCCAGGGCCGCAATGGCTTACTGGTTAAGGTGCTGAGTTTGATGAATGGAAGGTTGGCAAATCAGCAGTTTAATATCTGACTGATGCTTGAGGGAATGAGCTCAAGCATCATCTGTCCCGGCTCCTGCAGCATAGCAGTTTGAAAGCAAGAAATTGCAAGGAAATAAATAAGTACCATTTTGGCAGGAAATGTAATAGCATTCTGTGCACCGTGGTGTCTAATCATGCTTGCCACATGACCACATAAACATCTGCAGATGCAGAAAGCACTGGCTCTTTACTTGTAAACAGAGACTAACTATGGACCCTAGAGTCAGATATGACTAGCTTTTGAACAAGGAAGACCTTTACCTTTAGCTAAGTTAGTTCCAACTTGATGGTACTTAGCAGCAACAACAAAAAAGACTGCTCCCCCGCTCCCAAGTAATGTATGAGTGGTAGTTTCTTCTCTGGGTTATTCTGTTTCTTTTAAACAAGGATTCCAAAATATTCCTTCATAAGGGACCCTGGGTCTTATTTCATTCTTCTTGGATCACTAGCATCATTATTAGGTAATGCTCCATCCTTTAAACAGGAAGACTCTTCAGGCTGTGTATAAGTTAATAGGAGATGATGGCAGTGAATTTTTTTAAAATAAATGGAAAATCCTTTGAGCGACTGTTACTCATAGCAGATTTCAACAAAATAATAAGAGACTGCAGTGGCTCAGTGGTTAAGAAGTTCACCTTGTTAGCTGGAAGGTAGGCAAGTTGGCAGTTCAAGACCTGTTGTGTCCAAAGATTTAAGCAATGTCCTTGATGCCTTTTTGTATTTCTGCAAAAGCACACCCTTCCTGTAAGGCGCCAAATTCGTATTGCTGTCTATGTAATCTAATTGGCTCTAACATGGGTTCCCGCATTTTCGAAAGCCCAGGTAAATGTATCTCTGTAACTGCCATTCTGCTTGTATATAAAGAGCCACCTTGTCCCCTTATTCTCCAGTCCGGTCCACTATTATGAGCTGAACAATAAATCACTGTTGGTTTGAACCAATCTTGCTGGTCTGAATACTTCTTAAGTGCCGGACTCAACAAGACCCGAGTCCTGCATGACAGAATGAGTGCCCATCTCTGTTCCAGCTCCTGCCAACCTAGCAGTTCAAAAGCAAGAAATTGCAAGTAAATAAATAGGGACCACTTTGGTGGGAAAAGATCTCAGGAACATGAAAGGAGCCTTATTCGGGCATCCCCTGGGCAGAGTTTCTCCAGCAAAAGTCCTTTCAACCCAGAAAGTACCTTTGTGTGCTTCTGACATGATAAAATAATAATATTCCAGCAAGACAATATCATTGTTAAGATTCAGTCCACACACGCAAAGGAACAGCTCTGTTGGAGCTCCGTTTTAGGTGAGAGAGTGTTTTTGAAAGCTGATTTACATGGAACATTCTTTACATGTAAAAAAAAACCTAGCTGAACAGTTTACTGTATGGGACCAAAGACAACAAAACAGCCAAAGGGTTGGCTTAACACAGGTTTATTGCATGATGTTCCGGTGGAGCATGAGGTAATGGCGGTGATACATCTCTATATATACAGTAGCATTATACATTTGAATCTTGTAACACGGTAGCTCATTGGCTGCTACCGGCGTGGCCTCGCCCAGGCACGCCTCTCTTCAGTAGTTCTTTCTCCTGCTGCTGAATGCGGGGAAGGTTTTCCTGCGGCTGTCCGTGATTGAGCAATGTGAACCATGTGAGACTGAACGCTCGCAGCTGCCCTCTATGGGCTGCTTGCTCGCGTTCCTTTACAGCTGAGATACATTGTAATTGGAGTGGTTACATTCTTATCTTACAGTACAATGAGCATGCATACATAACATCCCTCCCCCCTAGGATGGGACGAAGTCCCGCAACCATTGTGGCTTGCCGCACGTGCGCTTGGGGCGTGCTTGCGCCTGACCTAGTACCGGAGAGCCTGTGATCCCTGACTCCGTGGGTGCTTGTCCTACAACAGGAAACGGGGATTCGTTAGTGGCTCTGTGGGGCGTCCGTGCCTGCCTTGCGCTGGGGGATGGGAATGGAATGAACAGCTGGGACGTGAACCCCTGCCTGTTGCTCTCGGACCCCGGGGACCCTCCTATTGTGAACCGCGGGACCGATGAGGATGCCCTTGTGGTTCTGCTACCTTCTGTTCCCCGCTCGGGGGACCTTGAGACTGTGGTGGGCGGACTCGCCGTCGCCTCCTGTCTTGGGGGTGTCGGTCTCCGGGAAATTGGTGCTATGTTGCATTCTAACTCACAGGGGCTACTGGGACTGGAAATACCAGGGGCTGAACTGAAACCCCTCTTTTCGCTAGGACGGGTGGGGGACCACTCCGCTAACTCCCCCTGGTACTGTAAATCAAGGTGTAAACTTCTTGGGGAATCTGTATTTTGGGGACGCTTCCGGGGGCTGTATGTGAGATCGGGGCTCTTTCTTTCCGCCGCAAACTCCTGCAAAAGATCTCTGAGGATCGATTCCCTTTCCTCCCCCCTTGGTGGGGACCCATGTCCCCCTTTTTCTCCCCCTTGGGCTAAGCGGGTGGGGGAGTACCCTAACGCTGATTCGTGGCTATTTTCGTCTTCGTCCTGCTCTGCGGGGATCCTGCGCCTGAGTTGATCCGCGTGCCGCCTCCACAGGAGGCCTGTATTGGTTTCCACGCGGTATGAAACGGGGCCAGTTTGTTCTATTACAGTGCCCGGCACCCAGGCTGGCCCCGCGTTGGCGTAGTTCCTGCAATGTACCGGGGCGCCTACGCTGAAACTCTTTGCGGGTTCCACCCCTACGTTCCGCCCTTTGTCCTCTACTCTCGTGGGGTCTAGCTTGGAGATTACCGTGGCCAGCTTCCTGCGCATTAACAGCTCCGCGGGGGAGTACCCTGACGGCAATGGGGTGACCCTGTACCTTAGCAGGAATTGGCACAGTTGTAAGTTAATATCTCCGGGGCCCATGCGCCGCAGCGCGTCCTTAGTGGTGCGCACGAGGCACTCTACTTGGCCGTTGGTGGCCGGGTGGAAAGGGGCGGAGGTGATGTGCCGAATGGCGTTGAGATCCATGAATGCCCTGAACTCGGCGGACGTGAAACAGCTAGCGTTATCGCTGACGAGGGTGTCGGGTAAACCGAACGTGGAAAAGACCCTCCGTAACTGTTTAATTGTTGTGGCCGAGGAGGTGCTCGAGACTGGAATGACCTCCAACCACTTGGAGAACGCGTCCACCACAAGGAGGAAAAGTGTTCCCCTGAACGGGCCAGCAAAGTCTACGTGAACCCGGGACCAGGGGCCCCTTGCTGCGTCCCACTTCCTATGTGGCAAGCGAGCCTCTTCTGGCCTGGAGCTTTGGCACGCTTCGCAAGTGCCGACCATGTGCTCGATGTCGGCGTCTAGCTGGGGCCACCAAAAGTAACTGCGGGCTAGTGCCTTAGAGCGGACGATCCCGGGGTGGCTGACGTGCAGCAGTTTAAGCACCCTCGGCCGGAGGGACGTGGGGATCACTACCCGCTGTCCCCACAAAAGGCAACCCCTCTCTATGGACAATTCTAATTTCTTTTTGAAAAATGTGTCGAATTCCGCTGCTGGGGAAGACATGGGCCACCCTTTCTGTACCCAGGAGCAAACTGTAGCTAACGTTTTGTCCTTACCGGTCGCTTTGGCGATGTCGGCCGGTACTACTGGGGGGGAGTCTAGGACCTCTATCATTAAGACCTGGTGGTCCCTCTCTTCCTCGCCCACGTGGCAGCAATCCCGGGGAATGGGGGACCTCGACAGGGCATCCGCATGGCTGATCTCCTTCCCGGGCCGGTACACCAATGCGTGCTGATACGCGTTGAGAAAAATGGCCCACCTGAGCATTCTCGGGGACAGGATTTGGGGTGTGGGCTTATCTGCGGTGAAAATGCCTAGCAAGGGCTTATGGTCGGTCACTATGGTGAAGGGGCGGCCATACACAAAATCATGAAATTTCTTGGTCCCCGCAATTATCGCTAGTGCTTCCCTGTCTGTCTGGGCGTAGTTTCTCTCCGCTTGGGACAAGGACCTAGAGTAGAACGCTATCGGGGCCTCCCTCCCGTTCTCCAGCACGTGGCATAACACCGCCCCCACCCCCACCGGGGATGCATCGCATATCAGGACAACTGGGCGTTTGGGATTGAAGTGGGTCAGTACAGCATCTGATGCCAGGAGTCGCTTCAGGTCATTGAAAGCCTTCTCATGGTCGTCGCCCCACTTCCATGCCTCGTCCTTTTTTAACAATTTGTGTAGCGGTTCCGCCACGGCTGCCTTCCGAGGAAGGAAGGAGTGGTAGAAGTTGAGCAGCCCAAGGAACGACTGCAGCTCGGGCTTGGAGGTGGGGCGAGGGGCCTTCTTGATGGCGGCCACCTTGGATTGGGATGGCCTTATTCCCTCGGGAGTAACACGGAACCCTAGGAACTCAACCTCAGTTGCGAAGAAAACGCATTTGTCTTTCCGCAACCGCAACCCCGCCTTTTCGAATTTTGCCAGGACCTTTCCCAACCTTTCTGCTAATTCGGCCCGGCTCCCCCCTGTAATCAATACGTCATCAAAGTAGGGTAACACCCCCTCTAACCCCTTCAGGAGGCGTTCCACGAGTGACTGGAAGATCCCGGGCGCCGAATTCACGCCGAATTGGAGGCGCGTTACCTGGAACGCCCCTTTGTGGGTGACTATGGTCTGCGCAGCAGCTGCGGCGGGGGTCACCGGGAGTTGCTGGTAGGCTTGGGCCAGGTCGAGTTTAGCGAAACACCTCCCCCCGTGTAACCTGGCCAACAAGTGGCTGACTACCGGCACCGGATATGCATTAGGGCGGATCGCCTTATTGATGGTGCACTTGTAGTCAGCGCATATGTGGACCTCCCCGTTGGCCTTGAGCGCTGTTACAATTGGAGTTTCCCACTCCGCAGAATCAACAGGAACGAGAATCCCCTGGCCCACCAATTTGTCCAACTCCGCCTCTATTTTGTCCTTTAGTGCGAAAGGCACTCTGCGCGGTTTAAGTCTGATTGGACGTACTCCAGGGTCCAGGTCGAAAGTCACTGGGGGGCCCTTGAATTTTCCGAGTCCCTTTTTGAAAACCTCGGGGTGCGCATCGCACACGCTCTGTATTGGATCAGTCCCGGCGGCGTGTACTCCCACGGCGTGCACCCCACCAATGAACAACCCCAGGGGCTGGAACCATTGAGTCCCGAGGAGGCTGCATTTACCTCCCTTGAGGACAACTAGGGGAAGCGTTGTGGCGCGCTTTTTGAACTGGACCTGGAACTTCCCAACCCCCAACACCGGGATGCGGTTCCCTTGCACGTCCTTCAGCGTGGACCTCAGCGCTTTGAGCTTGGGCCGCACGTGGGGGGCTATTTTTAGGAACTCTCCCTGGGAAATGATAGAGTAAGAAGAACCCGAGTCCACCTCCATCCTAACAGGGGCCCCTTGTATTACTACCTCAACGAAGTATCGGGGGTGCTCTGTGGATACGCTGAAAACCGGAGCGTCGTCCTCACTGTCGTCGGAGATGCGCCCTACTCCGTCCCGCTTCCTCGTGGTCCGGGTGCCGTCCTTGGGCCTCGTGGTGCGGTCCTGCCTCGCCGAGCGGTCTGGGGAACTCCTCTTGGCCTCGGGCCGTTTTCGGCAAACATTGGCAATGTGCCCGCGCCGGCCGCAGTTGTGGCACTCGGCCTTGCGGAACGGGCATCTGGCGCGGGCGTGGGCGGCGCCGCAGCCGTCGCAGCGCCGGCCTTCCTTCTGGACCTTCTGGACGTCCTCGTCGTCGCCGCTCTCCGCGGACGAGTTTGAAACTCGCCGGGCCGCGCGCACCAAGCTCTCTGCCTTGGCGGGTTTCGGGCGCCAGTCCTGGAGCTCTTGCACCCCGGCCGTCGTGGCTTCCGCGGCCTGTGCCGTGTCGAGGACTTGCTGCCACGTGGGAGGCGGCTCCTGTCTCATCAGCACGCGCTGAGTCTCGGTGTCCCTCAGGCCGCAGAGCAGGCAGTCTCGGAGGGTGACTTCTGGGGTCTCCCACTTGCATGGACCAGCGGCCAGCCGCAGGGCCACGGCGAACTCAGCGACCGATTCCCCGGGCGCCTGGACTCGCCTCCAGAACGCGCTCCGAGCGGGGAACATCGCTATCGCGGGCCGGAGGTGGGTGCGCAACACCGCCAGGAGCTCTTTGGCTTTGAAGTCGCTCACCCTCCTCGGCGCGATCAGGTCCACCAAGGTCCTCTTGGTCTCGTGTCCGAGCATGTGGACGAAGATGGCCCTCTTCTTGTCCTCATCTGAGACTTTGAGCTCCACCAGCGCTCCATTGAAGTCTATCTCAAACAGCTCCAAGTCTCCCGGCTTCCTGATCTCATAGCCGGCGCATGTCTTGGTCCCGTGGGCAGCCATGATCCCACCTTCGTCGCCAGTTTACTGTATGGGACCAAAGACAACAAAACAGCCAAAGGGTTGGCTTAACACAGGTTTATTGCATGATGTTCCGGTGGAGCATGAGGTAATGGCGGTGATACATCTCTATATATACAGTAGCATTATACATTTGAATCTTGTAACACGGTAGCTCATTGGCTGCTACCGGCGTGGCCTCGCCCAGGCACGCCTCTCTTCAGTAGTTCTTTCTCCTGCTGCTGAATGCGGGGAAGGTTTTCCCGCAGCTGTCCGTGATTGAGCAATGTGAACCATGTGAGACTGAACGCTCGCAGCTGCCCTCTATGGGCTGCTTGCTCGCGTTCCTTTACAGCTGAGATACATTGTAATTGGAGTGGTTACATTCTTATCTTACAGTACAATGAGCATGCATACATAACAAACAGGGAGAGGTTTTTCCCCTTTGTTTCCCTCCCCGGTAAATTAATGTTGCAATGATAAGCATGTAAACCCTAATGACTTCAATGAGGTTTATTTTAATGAAAATGTGTCTATGATGGGCGCTGCAGTGTGCAAGATTTTTCATGCCGTTCTTAGCCTGTACTTTCGAGTGAGAAAGTATGATACTTTGTGATTATTCTGAATGGGTAGAGATGTTTTAATCTAACAAAAGGAATGGTAGGAAATGGGGTTAATGAATAATTCAAAGTTGAATCCAAAACTATGGCTTTATATGCTGGTCTCTCCTAAGAATATCTCCATGTGTTCTGTATTTATCTTTCAGGTATGATTCGGGCCTGTGAGTTTTCAGTGGATGAAATTGGCTTTCATGGAAATCACCATCACCATTTCCCCTGTGAGCATTTTAAAATGTTTTCATTCAAACACTCTTCCACTGCCACTGATACAAAATGATATATTATTTCTCAGTAAGGTTTGTGGACAAGATCTTAACAGTGTCTATTGGTATAGCATACAGAGGCAAAACTGATATCAAAACTCACCATTGGTTCATATTAAGAAAAACTTACCGTATATTATTATGGAATGGTAGGTTTGGAGTGTCAGCTACATAATTTAGGGTATTTTTTAATTTTAAAGTGAATTTTAACATGTTTTATTAAAGTGCCCCTGAAAATGTACAAATTATAAAAAAAATTTTTTCCAGAAAAAGCTAATCTAATTTAGTTCTGCAGCAAGATTTCTAAATTCTATGATAATGTAATTATGCTGTATTAAGGTTTCAAAATGGAGTCTTTGTTACAATATGAAAAGTGTTTTTGTTCTGAAAAAGGGGAGTGCATTTGGGTCTGAAGATTAAGATTTCAACAGCAATAATAATTAAAAACAGCAATAATCTCCTTTGAGCAGACTATATATCAAGAAAAGATGTGCCCAAAGTTACAAAATTGTTCAGTAGCTGTTGTGTATGCATAACAAAGCAGAGATGAAAACACCATCGAAACTAAGTAACACCTTCAGCTGCTGGCTTAGCACAGCTGCAGCTACTAAGGAAGAGTGCGGGAGGCTACTAAGGAAGATCATGGGGAAGCTACTAAGGTAGATTATGGGGAAAACCCTCCCCACGCCTCCAGGTGTTCAGGGATTGCCTCTTGCTTCCCCCTTATGAACCAGCCAGTCAATCAGCACACTCAGTGGATTCAGAGTCGGGAATACAATGACTACCAACCAATGGGTATTGGTTGGCAGGGGGTTTAAATGCATCTCCTAGTGCAAACCATGTACAGATTGACCATGCAATAAAGAAAGACATGTTTTGCCCTCCTGCTGGCTCCGAGTGCAATCAATCTGCCTACATCAAATTGGTGACGAGGATGGGATAATAGCTTCCCACAGAGTAACCCGTTTGACACCCTGAAGCCCGAGTCATGGGACCTGTATGAGGAGCAGTTCCTGTACGCCATGGACACCGAGGGCATCAAAGACGAAGCTCAGAGATGAGCCTGCCTCCTGGCACAGTGCGGGTTGCCGACCCTGGAGCTGGCGAGGAACCTCCTGATGCCGAGGGGCCTAAGGTCGGTCCCCCTCGGCGAGATCCTGAATGCGCTGCAGACACACTTCCAGCTGAAGGTGTCCGTGTTCCCGGCATAACTGGCCTTCCACCGGTGCGACCAGTGACCCGGAGAGAGCATGGCGGAGTACGTCGCTGCGCTGAGACTGGCGGCCATCACCTGCCACTGGGGCACCTTCCTGAGTGAAGTGCTGCGGTACTGCCTCCTCCTTGGAATGCGGGACAAGGAGGCCCAGTGGAGACAATTGGCCCGCGATGAGGACATCACCTTTGAGCAGGTCCTCAGGGCTGCCCAGGCTGCAGAGGCGGTAAAAGATGGGGTAGATGGGGTGTGGGTGTATCGGGCAAGAACCGGCGCCTCAGAGAACCCATCATCCGCTGTGCAGGCCCACAGATGCTCGCCTCGCAGTGAGCGAGAGCTGAGAGCTGCGGCAGCCACCGTCACGTCCTCGTCTGACCTCAGCGAGAGTGAGGGTGAGCAGCAGGTCCAGAAGGTGCGGAAACGGCCTTCCGAGAGGAGAGACACCACTGAGATGAGCCGACGCTATGAGGGGTGCGGGGGCACACACGACAGGAGGAAGTGCCCCTTGAAGAAAGCAGAATGCCACAACTGCAGACGTCTGGGCCACATCACGAAGGTGTGCAGGCAACGCAGAAACCGAGACCCGGACCAGCTGTGACGACAGCAAGGGCAATGTCTGGAAGGTGCACGTGGAGGACACAGTGGTGAGACGTGTGTCGGACCAACGCACCCTTTTTTTGTTAAAGTACTATTGCAGGGGGTCAAGGTTAAGATGGAGGTGGACTCAGGTACTGCCTACTCAATAGTCTCGCAGACCGAGTTTCTGCGAATACCCCCTAGGGACCACCCCAAACTGAGAGCCCTCAGGACGAACTTGCGGGAGGTGCAGGGGAATTACATTCCAATCCTGGGGTTGGGGACTTCACCGTCTGTTTTAAGAAGTTCAAGAGGAAGTTGCCCTTAGTAGTCCTTAAAGGGGGGGTCTAGTTGTCTTTTGGGAACCCAGTGGTTTGAACCGCTGGGCATTGCATTGACTGGTATCAACGCTGTCTGAGGCGATCCCATTCAAGACGTGTGCAACGCACAACCAGAGGTCTTCAGAAAAGGATTTGGGGAATACAGGGGACCCCCTGTGGACTTTGATATTGACCCCTCCATTTGTCCCATCCGCTGCAAGCTGCGGAGAGTGCACAAGGGTGCGTTTAAAGGACAAAATAGATGCTGAATTGGACAAACTGGTGGGGCAGGGGATTTTGGTTCTGGTGGACTACACAGAGTGGGAGACACTGATTGTAACTGCATTGAAATCTAATGGGAAGGTTAGGATTTGTACTGATTACAAGTGTACTATCAATAAGGCAATTCGCGCAAATGCTTAAGAAGGGCTGGTGGCCGGTAGTCAGCCACATATTGGCTAAGTTACATGGGGGAAGTATTTTGCTAAGCTGGACCTAGCACAGGCTTACCAACAGTTAAGGGTCTCACCTGCGGCCGCAGCTGCCCAGACAATAGTTACGCACAAGGGTGCGTTTAAGGTGACACGCCTTCAGTTTGTCGTGGGCACTTGTAAAACGCCTCCTTAAGGGTCTCCCCGGGGTCTTGCCATATTTTGACGATGTATTGGTAACAGCTGGGGATGAGTCAGAGTTAGCTCAGAGGTTAGACCAGGTGCTGTCTGTGTTCGAGAGGGCTGGGCTACGCCTGAGAAGGGACAAATGTGTTTTTTATGCTAATGAGGTAGAGTTCCTCGGATTTTGAATCACCCCTAATGGGGTCAAGCTTTCGAAATCAAAGGTTGTGGCCATTCAGGATGCCCCCAAACCAGCCTCTAAGACAGAGCTGCAGTCATTCCTGGGGCTCCTGAATTTCTACCACTCCTTCCTCCCATGGAAGGCATTGGTGGCAGAGCCGCTGCACCGCCTGCTTAAGAAGAAAGCAGTCTGGCAGTGGGGGGAGACTCAAGATCGAGCATTTTGTGAGTTGAAGTGGCTCCTCTCTTCAGAGGCAATATTAACTCATTTCGACCCCAAGAAGCCCATAGTGTTAGTGTGTGATGCCTCACCAGTGGGGGTCGGGGCTGTCCTATGCCACGTGTTAGCGAATGGGAGGGAGGCACCCATTGCTTTCTATTCGAGATCCCTCTCGAAAGCAGAGTGGAATTACGCACAGACAGATAGGGAAGCCCTCACAATCATTCCATGACTTCTTGTATGGGAGGGAATTCACCGTTGTCATGGATCACAAGCCCCTCCTGGGGATCTTTGTTTCTACAAAGCCCACTCCCCAAATTTTGCCCCCAAGAATGTTAAGGTGGGCGATCTTTCTGAACGCATACCAGTTCACACTGGTGCTTCGCCCAGGGAAAGACATCGGTCATGCGGATGCACTTTCCAGGTCTCCCTTGCCAGAGAGAGGAGAACCCGATTGCGAGATTGAGCAAGATCACCAGGTGATGCTAATCGAATCCCTAGAGTCGCCCCCAATAGTGCCTGCGGATATCGCCAAGGCAACCGCCAAGGACAAATCCTTGTCTCAAGCCCTAGCATGGGTTAAGAAGGGCTGGCCCTTAACGTCCCCCTCCGAAGAACTCACACTGTTCTTCCGGAGGCGCTTCGAGCTTTTGCTCAAAAGAGGATGCCTCCTCTGGGGTCAGAGAGTAGTTATCCCCGAGGTATTGTGAGCCAAGGTGCTCTGGTTGCTCCATACGAGTCACCTGGGGATCGTAAAGTCGAAAACTTTGGCTAGGAGCTATTTCTGGTGGCCCAACATAGATAAGGAGATAGAGCAGTTAGTGGGCACGTGCAGAAGCTGCCAAAGCTCATGGCCCGAGGAACATAGGTTACCCCCTAGGGAGTGGGACACAGCCCACGGTCCATGGTCAAGGGTCCACGTGGACTTCGCGGGGCCCTTTAGGGGCACGATGTTCCTGCTAGTCGTTGATGCATTCTTGAAATGGCTGGAGGTCATTCGGATGCGCAACACTTCCTCCGCAGCCACAGTCAAACATCTTAGGAAGGTTTTCTTTTGTTTTGGCCTGCCTGATGTGGTAATTTTGGATAACGCATTGACTTTCACGTCTGCGGAATTCTGGGCATTCCTCGAGGGGAATGCGATCAAGCACTTTACCTCCGCCCCGTTTCACCCAGCTACAAATGGGCAGGTAGAGCACCTAGTCTGCACTACAAAGGAGGCACTGAGGAGGATGGGTCCTGGGGACCTGGAGCTACAGGTCTGCCAATTCCTCATAACCCACAGAGTCACCCCGCTAGCATCGGGGCAATCCCCCACTGAGCTTCTGATGCGAAGAAGGCTCGCAACATTGTGTGACCATTTAGATCCTTCCAGGGTGGAGGATAGGGGTACAAACGTGGCAAGGGAGCAGGAAAAAGTGTTCGTGGCAGGCGATCCAGTACACTGTAGGAACTATGCTAGTAAAGGGCCAGCATGGGTGCCCGGGGAGGTGGTAGAACAAACCGGGCCAGTGTCTTACAGGTGGGTGGGAGGTTAAGCTGGTTTTCCCCACACAGGATTTCTATTGAGTCTGTTGCTTTCGACTTGGGGAGTGGACAGCCATCTGGAGCCAAATGTGAGGTTCCCGGGGCCCACATTTCAGTAGTGATGGGCAAGGTGCGATATAGCAGGAGCGGTGAGGCAGGCCGCACATGGGGAACAAGGGACCGATGCTTGTTACCTGTCCCTTGTTCTAGCCCCTCCACTCAATCTCTGGGTCTTGGTCAGCAGGTTCAGAGTGACCCTTCCCTTAGGCTGCTGTTGTTGAATGCCAGGTAGTCTGCAACAAAGCACCCCTTCTTTGTGATTCGATGGTAGGGGAGCGGGCTGACCTGGCATGTATCACCGAGACCTGGCTGACACCCGAGGATGGGATTCCTATATCAGAAATGTGTCCAGCCGGGTTCGGGGTGTGGCATCAGCCTAGGGGTATGGGGAAGGGCAGTGGCGTCGTGATTGTAGCCTGGGAATCATTGGGAGTTACCAGGGCCACTGCTCCACAGGTGCAGGGTTGTGAGCTGCTGCTGCTTCAGTTGGGCCTCAAGAGTCAGTTGGGAATCCTACTTCTGTACCTGCCCCCTTGCAGAGTTGCAGATTCCCTGCCTGACCTGCTTGAGGCAATTGCGGCATTGGCGTTGGAGCTCCCGGGGCTTATGGTCCTGGGGGATTTCAATTTGCCATCACTGGGATCGGCTTCTCGGGCTGCTCAGGAGTTCATGGCTTCCATGGCATCTATGGGCCTGACTCAAGTAATTGGGGGTCCCACCAGGAGTAGTGGCCACTCCCCTGACTTAGTTTTCCTGTTGGAGCGGTGGCTGAGTGATCTGATATTACATCATATAGAGATAACACCAGTGCCATGGGCAGATCACTATCTGGTCTCTCTTGATTTTCGGGGAGCGACACATCACCATAGGGAGGCTGGACCCACTAAATTGGTCTGACCCCGGTGACTTATGGACTCCGAGAGATTTCAGATGGAGCTGGGACACTTTCCTCCAGACAGGCTGCGCAATTCGACTGAGACCTTGGTTGCCCTCTGGGAAAAGGAGGTGGCATCGGTCTTGGATAGAATCGAGCCAGTGCAGCCTCTCCCTTCTCGCAGACCGCGTTGCTCTCCCTGGTATACTGATGAGTTGAGGGAGTTGAAGCAGGTTAGGAGACGCCTTGAGCGCCGTTGGGTGAAGACCAAACATGTGAATGCGACCAAACATGAGTTAGAGCTTCTATTAAAGCCTACCTCATGGCGATGAGGGTGGTGAAGCGCCAGTACTTCACCTCCCTCATTGCCTCTGCTGATAATCGTTCAGCGGCCCTGTTCCAGGTTACCAGGTCCCTTCTGGGTAAGGGGGGGGGCTGGCCCTGGGTGGCAGGGATCAGCTGACGATTTTGCTGACCATCTTGCAGAGAAAGTTGCTCGCATCCATGTGGGGTTTAATCCTGATGTGGAAATTGATTGCCTGGGGTGGGCTGGAGCGGAGTCTAGCCATGTTATCTGGGATCGGTTTGATCCCATTGCCCCTGATGAAGTGGACAAGCTCCTTGGAGCTGTGCGTGATACCACTTGCTTACTTGACCACTGCCCAGCCTGGCTGGTTAGAGCTGCCAAGGCAACAACGGGCAGTTGGGTCGGTGCGAAGGTGAATGCCTCTTTGCGGGAGGGGGTGGTTCCGGCAGTTTTCAAACATGCGCTGGTTCACCCCCTCCTGAAGAAGCCATCGCTCGACCCTACTGTTATTTCTAATCTCCAACCTTTCCTTTGTGGGGAAGGTGTTGGAAAAAGCAGTGGCTCAGCAGCTCCAGGGGGTTCTGGATGATATGGATTATCTGGACCCGTTTCAGTCAGGATTCAAGCCTGGTTATGGCACCGAGACAGCATTGGTCGCACTCTTGGATGATCTTTGGTGGGAGCGGGATGGAGGCAACCCCTCTGTCCTGGCTCTTCTTGACCTCTCAGCGGCTTTCGATACCGTCGACTACAGTATCCTTTTGGGCCGGCTCTGAGGATTGGGGGCCCAGGGCATGGTGTTGTCTTGGTTTTCCTCATTTCTGGTGGGCCAGACTCAGTCGGTGTCTTTAGAGAGTGGGTTTTCCAGCCCTAGGTTGCTCCCATGTGGGGTGCCTCAGGGCTCGGTACTCTCGCCTGTATTGTTTAATATCTACATGAAACCGCTGGGTGAGATCATTCATTCCCATGGGGTGAGGTATCATCAGTATGCAGATGATACCCAGCTGTACATCTCAGCTCGTGGGGACCCGAGTGATGCAGTTGAAGTCCTGACCAGGTTTCTGGAGGCTGTTCGGGTCTGGATGGGGGACAACGGGCTTCAGCTGAATCCTGGCAAGACTGAGTGGCTTTGGGTGCAGGGTCCCATGTTATCCCGGGAGTTACCATCTTTGGTCATGGCTGGGACATCTTTGCCACAGTCAGATCCGGTGCACAATTTGGGGGTCCTCCTGGAATCACGGCTACTGCTTGAAGAGCAGGTGGCAGCCGTGGCTAGGAGGGCCTTTGCACAGCTTCGTGTCATTTACCAACTGCGCCCATTCCTGGACCAGGACTCCTTGCTCATGGTCACTCATGCTCTGGTCACCTCCAGATTGGATTATTGTAATGTGCTCTACATGGGGCTGCCCTTGGTGACCATTCAGAGGCTTCAGCTGGTCCAGAATGCGGCTGCCCGGGTCGTGATGGGGTGCGGGCATTATGCTCATGCCTCACCACTTCTCCGGGAGCTGCACTGGTTGCCGGTGTGCATCCAGGTGCAATTCAAGGTGCTGGTGTTGACCTTTAAAGCCCTTCATGGCATTTGACCAGGTTGCTTAAGAGACCGCATCGCCACAAGGAATTCAGCCCGTCCTACTAGGGCAGACAGGAGGGGTTCACCGGTGGTCCCATCAGTGAAAGAAGTACATCTTATTGGGACCAGGAAAAGAGCCTTTTCCGTGTCTGCCCCAGCCCTGTGGAACCTATTACCACCTGATTTGCATCTCCAGACAGATCTACTCCCCTTTAGAAAGAGGCTGAAGACATGGCTCTTTCAGCAAGTTTGGGGCACGCTTGACTCTACCAGTCAGGCCCAGTGGCTGATTTAGCCTATGTGAGGGGCTGCCCCCCAGGCTTGGCTATTCTGTTTTAAAAGGGCTAGGGTGGGTTGTTTTTTAATGACGATTTGTTTGTGTTTTAATGCTGGTTTTAATTGGGATGTTAGGTTTGTTTTCAGTTATTGTCATTGAATTGTTTTTATTGCAATTTTTATTATATTGTTAGCCGCCGTGAGTGGTGTACTCACCAGGAGGGCGGGATATAAATGTGCAACAATAAAAAAAAATAAAAAATAAAGACAGAGTCAGGATTGTGGTGGAGGAGACATGCTGACCAACTTAGAAGACGGGTAACAGGGGCCACAGGGGAAATGGAAGAATCAACATTAGGGTCGTCCCCCACCCATTTATGTCAAGGGGGACAAACGGCAGACGGCCAGAGTCCTGATCTCTTTCACCCAAGCCAGTTGAGTGATGAAGAGTTCAAAGACCCAGATTTGGATTTTATGTTACAGGATGGGGGGAGTTTTCACGAGTGTTCCCCCACTCGTCCCAGTGAGCAGCGGGGCTTTGAGTTCTTCCAACGGTCCCCCCGTCCTCCCCAAGTTAGTAATACCCCTTCCCAAGGATTGCCAGGTTTTGATGGGACCCTCCAGTTCTCACAGGGGGAAAACTCACATGCAGCGGCCAATGCCAGCAACACCGCAGAGCCGGCTGGCCAACCGCAGCGTGCTCGCAGATCCCCACAGTGGCTGTGGGACTTCGTCCCATCCTAGGGGGGAGGGATGTTGTGTATGCATAACAAAGCAGAGACGAAACCACCATCGAAACTAAGTAACACCTTCAGCTGCTGGCTTAGCACAGCTGCAGCTACTAAGGAAGAGCACGGGAGGCTACTAAGGAAGATCGTGGGGAAGCTACTAAGGTAGATCGTGGGGAAAACCCTCCCCACGCCTCCAGGTGTTCAGGGATTGCCTCTTGCTTCCCCCTTATGAACCGGCCAGTCAATCAGCACACTCAGTGGATTCAGAGTCGGGAATACAGTGACTACCAACCAATGGGTACTGGTTGGCGGGGGGTTTAAATGTATTATAAAAGGAGCTGTGTCTCCTAGTGCAAACCATGTACATATTGACCATGCAATAAAGAAAGACGTGTTTTGCCCTCCTGCTGGCTCTGAGTGCAATCAATCTGCCTACATTAAAGTAGCTAATCTGCAAAGAGTCTATATATTTTCATTCCTTTAAGTCAATAAAACTATGAACATGCTGCTTTCAGACTAACAAAATATTCTGAAAAATATGTTAAACATTTCTGGCTTTTTGCTCTGTAGCACCTCAGAATGATAACTGTACTTCTTGCCTCAATTCTTTCTGCCCTTTTGCATTTTCCAGTCAGGTGGTACCTGGCCTAAAAAAATCCTCTTGTTTCAAAACTTTGTACAATTTAATTCATCAAGAAAGGCTGAACACCAGGAGTTTCCTAGGATACATGAGTTTAAACCTATGGCATGGCCAGGAATCCCTTTGGATTTCATGTTACCCTAAATGTCAGTTTTTTTCCTGATTTAACTGTCAAGGCTCAGAAGTGTAACTTAAGCCTCATTTTACATACTGAAGATTATGGAGTACCACTGTTTCACTGCAATTAGGGACATGCTGTTTTGTCCAAAACAATTATAACACAGTTGAATGGAACATGGTAAAACATAAAAGCTAGTTAGGATTTAGTGACTTTTTTTAAAATGCATTTTCTACAGGGGGGCATTTAAAGAGGAGATAATTTAGTTGGTTGATTTCTTTGCCTAGTCTGTAGTGGTCTTATTTTGTATCTCATTCATCTTCACCAGTAATAACCTCCATGTCACAGGAATGTAGTTGATGGATCTTCCTTCGCACACCCACATTTCAGCAGTCCCATTATTAGGTACTTCTTACACCACAACTTGCTATAGGTAGATTACGACAATGGGTCATGGTTCAGTCAATGTGGCTACTGTTTGTTTGTTCGTTTCCCCATAAGAAAGGGCAGGGGAATTTTGGGATACATTTTAGCTCAATCAAACACAATTCTGGCATCTTCATGGATGCTTTATTTGGCATTCACATAGCGGGATTCTGGCTAGACATCCCACTATGTTAATGGAGTAGACTGTACAGCCAGCGACTCAACACTGAGTGTTGGGCGGTGGTAAATAACCTGACTCCCTAAAGGGGCCAATGGCTATGGGTGGATGAGCCCCTTTAGGAGGGGTGATGGTCCCCTCAGTGGAGGAAATGCCACTAGAAACCATAATACTGGGCCCAACGGCAAAATGAGTGGAGGAGGAACTCTGATTCCTCTGAGGCGGAAGAGGCCATGCTAGATGGACTGGCGGTGAAGGTGCACCTTGTCTATGTCCTCAAGGCTGCAGCAGTCCATTGCAGTCTCAGTGTTAAATCCTGCATGTCACATTTCATATGTGCTGCAGAAGATGGCTCTGATACCATAGTGTGTGGGTCACTTCTTGGTAAGCTGGGATCCACCTTAAACAAATTCACACCAGTGGGATTTTTCCTGCTTGCCTTGGAGGGCGAAGGCAGCCCTGATACAGGGCCCAGGGGCAGGAAAAAAATGTATAATCAGATCAAGTTGTGTCCGACAACAACTCAGCCAGAGTGTACCAATGCAGCACAATAATGCAAACATGCCATTTCAGTACAAGAGGTCTTTGTGCATTTAATGTGGTCATAATCCTCCAATAACAATAACGATGACGATGACGATGACGATGACAATGATGATGATGATAAACATGGGACTGTGTAGCTTGCCCAAGGCCACAGAAGTGGGCTCTTCTCCTGGGAAGACATAGTGGGGAATTGAACTCCCAACCTCTGGCTCTGTAGCTAAGGATCTTCCATTAACAGCTAATTAAATGACAGAGCCATAGCCTGTGGAATTCAGGATGGATTCTTGAAGTCATAGAAGATTGATAGATGTTCTTTTAACAAAGGCACCTCAGGACACGTGGCCTGTGGCAAAGAGCAAGCTCTGTCTCTCCATATTATATACAGAGGGAGACAATAACCAGGTTGTCAGCTAAAGCTTACTCAATATTGGGCAACGGAACACATTTTCCAATTCATAAAAGAAGCAAAGCAAGCCATGTGGCACACATAAGGCTGTAGTTAAGAAAACAAGGAATAGCTGGGCAAGCATGAGGCTGCCATTTGTTCTCCCTGTCATCTACTGCCTGAGTTGATTGCCTCACTCTGTCTAATAGTAGCACTGATGTTTCTTTTCCAACCCTGAACAAGATAGCATCTACATATTAATCCTAGCACCACAAATCTTGCCAGGACAATCCTTCTGTCCTCACAATCAGGTTTAAACCAAGCATTTTAAATGGTACAAGGTTTGCTTCACTTCCAGTTTCTAAGTTTTGCCATGCCGGGAAATGCAGTGAACTGTGCATTTGAGAACCATCCAAGCAAATTTGTCCATAAATTTCTTAAACTCAAGGGTTGTTCTTTTGTTTCTACCCTAAAGTTTGGTTTGCATTTTTGCTCTCAAAGAAGCTAAAAAGCTAAACTATTGCCATTATATTTTAATTAGAAATTATATTTAACTCAGAAACAAAGAAACTCCAATGGAGCATTGCCAATTGCACTGGAAAATGACCAGGTTTGTCAAAATGTTTACAGCCCAGCAGAGGCAATAGTTTAGAGCAGGGGTTCCCAACCTTTTCAAGCAATTGGCCAGATTACGGTCCCTCAGACAGATGAGTGGGCCAAACTGGGTGGTTCCCCCTGCTGTAAACGCTGCCATAAAATGTGTCGATGGCTGTCATAAATGCATTTACATAATGATTATAAGTAATCTCAAAAGTAATCTCTCAATTACTTATGAGATTAATTATAATCATTATGAGAGTGTTCACAAATGCTGTGGATATATTACACTTACTTATATGAAGATAAGGAGGTTTCATTTGCATTCCTAGAGTTTGAGTGAGGACTTACAGAGATCAAGAGCTTGTTTTGAACCTTCATTTGGTCTAGTAAAAACTTTGAGATTTTTGAAATTGAATTTTTATTGGATTTAGCAGAAGCACCAGAATACAAGACATTACTTGACCACGTTGTGGTTAGAGATATATAATTACGGACAGAAATGTAATAAAATAAAATAAACAATTGATTAGTATATTTGATGGACTAATAGTTGTTTACTTATTGGATGATTACAGCCTCAAACGGTTTCACTTTTCTTGACTCATTTTACATGGTTTGGCCCGTTCTTTTTCAACATAAATGCATTTACAACAGCTGTGGGCGCATTTACAGCTGTTGTAAATGTGTTTACAACAGCTGCAGGCACATTTACAGCTGTTGTAAATGTTTCTGCTTCCACTTCTGCTTCTGGTGGTGGCAGCAATGTGGGCTACATGAAATGGTGCCATGGGCCGGGTTCGGCCTGCGAGCTGTAGGTTGAGAACTGTAGGTTTAGAGCTTTAGGTTTAGAGTAACAGAGTGGTGTTGCAACTAACTTTGAAGAAAAGTTTTGAGCTGTGTTCAGAGATTTAAAAATAAGAGTTAAACAAATATGTTAAGATTAGAACATTCCTGCAGCCATCGCCTCCTCCTCCAATGCTGTTTTGCTGAGGAAAATTCAGGTACAGCTTCTCCAGTACAAATCTTTTTTGGGCAATGGTGCTCAAAGTCTTCCAGCCAGCATTGGGGATTCTAGGTGCTGTAGTCCAAAGAGGGGACTTTCCCATGCTCTGTCATGGAAGAAGTATGTACTATGGTTCTAATAATAATAACTATGTGCTGTTAGGCTAATTCTGGCTTATGGCAACTGTTGTGTTTGAATACATTTTATGCTGTAATGTTAGTGAAATAATTGGGATCATTACGATCCTCCATTTTGTCTCCTTCTTCTTGGTTTTGTAATATCGTGGGACTGTGTTCCCGCCTAAACTATGTAGCCTGTACAGTCTTCACTCCGGTCCAATAACAACCCAGCTACCCCACTCCCCTTCTTGTTGCTTCCCGCCCAATTGTATCCATTTCTGAGTGTATATATTGAGTGGTGCTGTGCCATATTTTGATGATGTCCTGATCACCGCTAAGGACACCGTCGAACTAGCGGCCAGGCTCGACCGAGTCCTGTCACATTTCGAGAGGGCCGGTCTATGTCTCAGAAGAGACAAATATGTTTTTTTGGCACGGGAAGTGGAGTTCCTGGGGTACTGAATTACACCCCAAGGTATCCGTGTGGAATGTGCCCAGGCCGAAATGTAAAGTCGAATTGCAATCATTTCTAGGATTGTTAAACTTCTATCATGCTTGAGCTGGCAACCCACCTCATTCTCCCAAGGGACGTGGATGTGGTGCCACTCGCAGAAATCATGTCCGCACTGAGGAGGCACCTGCAGCCAGAGGTCTCGATCTTCCCGGCCAGGGTGGCCTTCCACAGAAGAGAGCAGCGACCCAGTAAATCCATTGCAGACTACGCTGCCACACTGTGCATTGCTGCCGCCCTGTGCAAGTGGGACAACATTGAAGAAACACTCCGGGACCATCTGCTAGCTGGCATGAGGGACAAAGATGCTCAATGTCGCCTAATGATCAAAAAGACGCTAACCTTCATGGATGTCCTAGAAGAGGCAGTAGCATCTGAGGCCTCACGGTCTGGGATAAAGCTTTTCCAGCATCGCCACTCCACCACCAGTGCCACCGACTCAGCTGTGCAAGCTCAGCAAAGTTCACCTTTATCCTCCTCATCATCGCCTGGTTCCACCTCTTCATTGGAGTCCAGCGACACAGAGGGAAAAGTCTGAGCAATCCAACGAAAACACCAAGAGCACCGTGATGATCGGGAAAAGAAATTCCTTTGCAAGTGTGATGGCTGCGGAGCCCAGCATGACAGCAAGAAGTGCCCCTTCTGCACCGCAGAATGCCAAAACTGCGGGTGAAGAGGGCACATTGCTTAGGTATGCTGACAGCGAAAGCAAAGACCTCCAGTGCCTGGGCCCAAGAAGAGTCATCACCACAACACGTCCATCACCAAAGTGTCACCCGAGCCGGAGCCGTGCCAAGTGGGCATCGTCAGCGAGCATTTCTTCGCAGTCCTGAACCTGCAGAATGTCCCCTTCAAGATGGAGGTGGATTCAGGTACTACCTTTTCCATAATCCCATAGCGGGAGTTTTTGAGAATTCCCCCTGCCTCTCGGGTCAAGCTTAAATCCTTTAAAACTTCCCTCTGGGATGTGCAAGGTTGCCAGATTCCGGTCCTGGGGGTGGGTAATTTCTTGGTTAAATTCAAAAACATTTGCACCTCCTTGCCATTGGTTGTAGTAAAGCATGGCACTAACTGTCTTATTGGGACACAATGGTTTAGGCCCCTGAGAATCTGGCTTTCTGGCATCCACGCAATAGACTCTGACCCAATCCGGGACGTTTGTGCTGCACATCCTGAGGTATTCAAAAAGGGTTTAGGTTTATACAAAAGACCCCATGTTGACTTTGAGCTTGACCCAACCATCCAGCCCATCCGGATGAAGCCACACTGGGTACCCTTTGCTTTAAAGGAGAAGATAGAAGCAGAGTTGGACAAACTGGTGGGGGAGGGCATCTTAGTGCCAGTGGACTCCGCAGAGTGGGAGAAACCAATTGTGACTGCTTTGAAAAGTAATGGGGAGGTCAGGATATGCGCTGACTACAAGTGTACCATCAATAAAGCTATTCGCCCGAACGCATATCCTGTGCTCATGATAAGCCACCTTCTTGCTTCCTTGCATGGAGGAAATTGCTTCGCAAAACTTGACCTTGCCCAGGCTTACCAACAATTAACTGTGTCTCCTGCTGCTGCCTTAGCCCAGACCATAGTAATGAATAGGGGAGCATTTAAGGTAACTAGACTACAATTCGGGGTGAATGTGGGCCCCAGAATATTTCAATCTCTTGTAGAATGTATTTTGAAAGGGTTGCCTGGTGTCCTGCCATATTTTGATGATGTCCTGATCACCGCTAAGGACACCGTTGAACTAGCGGCCAGGCTCAATCGAGTCCTGTTACGTTTCAAGAGGGCCAGTCTATGTCTCAGAAGAGACAAATGTGTGTTTTTGGCATGGGAAGTGGAGTTCCTGGGGTACTGAATTACACCCCAAGGTATCATGCCCTCTGAATCCAAGGTGATGGCCATGCGGAATGCACCCAGGCCGAAATGTAAAGCCGAATTGCAATAATTTCTAGGATTGTTAAACTTCTATCACACTTTTCTCCATCACAAAGCCTCAGTTGCCGAACCATTACATCGGCTTCTTAAGAAAGATACTGTTTGGCACTGGGGCCATTGCCAAGGGAAAGCGTTCCTAGAACTCAAAAGGCTGCTATCTTCAGATGCTGTATTAACTCATTTTGATCCTAACAAAGAAGTTGTACTTGTGTGTGATGCATCCCATTTGGGGGTAGGAGCTGTGTTATGCCATGTACTAAGTGATGGGAGGGAAGCCTCCGTAGCATTATATTCCCGTTCGCACTCAAAGCCTGAGAAAAATTACGCTCAGACAGACAGGGAGGCATTGGCAATCATGGCAGGCACTAAGAAATTCCATGATTACCTTTACTGACTTTTACCATCGTAACTGACCAGAAGCCCCTCCTTGGAATCTTTGTGAATGGGAAGCCCACGCTTCAAATTCTGTCCCCAAGGATGTTGCGTTGGGCAATTTTCCTAAATACATACGATTTTACTTTGGTGCACAGGCCTAGCAAGGACATCAGCCACGCTGATGCGCTGTCATGTTCTCCACTGCAAGGGGTTGGGGAAGCCGATTGCGAAATCGAAAGCGACCACCAGGTCCTCATGATTGAGGCATTCGACTCGCCCCTGGTCATCCCCTCAGATATAGCCAAAGCTATGGCCAAGGATGTAACATTGATTAAAATCATGTCTTGTGTACAAAAAGGCTGGCCTATCTCTCCTGTAGCTGACGAATTCAGAACATTCTACCACAAGCATTTGGAATTGTCAGTGGAACGAGGTTGCCTTCTATGGGGCCAGTGGGTGGTCATTCCTGTCACTCTCAGGAAAAAGGTTTTACATTTACTTCACACAAGTCATCCAGGAATTGTACGTTCCAAAGCCCTTGCCCGTAGCTACTTTTGGTGGCCTCAACTGGACCAAGACATAGAGCAGATGGTCGGCACTTGTGCCAGCTGTCAATCCTCTCACCCAGAGCAATCCCACCTTCCCTCTCGGGAATGGGATTCTGCTTGGGGCCCATGGTCCAGGTTGCAGATAGATTTTGCAGGTCCATTTAGGGGTTCCCTATTTTTGTTAGTTGTAGACTCATTCTCTAAGTGGCTGGAAGTGATTAGAGTGCCTAATACCACTTCAGCCACCATGATAATGAACCAGAGAAGGCTGTTCACAACATTTGGACTTCCAGATGTGCTGGTGTCCGACAACGCATCCACGTTCACATCTGAAGAATTCCAATCCTTCATGGAAAGGAATGCAATTAGGCACATCACTGCCACCCCATTCCACCCAGCCACCAATGGCCAGGTGGAGCGGCAGGTGCGCACAACTAAAGATTCGATTCGGCATATGGGTGAAGGGGATTTGGACCTCCAGTTATGCCAGTTTCTTTTCACGTATAGGCTCACCCCCCTTGCCTCAGGGCTGTCCCCTGCTGAATTGCTCCAGCGAAGGAAACTGTCATCCTTGCTGGACAGATTTGATCCCTCTAGGGTGGAGGACAAAGGCACAAATATAGTGATCCAACACCAGAAGGGTTTTTCTCCGGGCGACCCTGTACATTGCCGCAATTATGCAGCTGGTGGTCCTACATGGGTGCCTGGGTTTGTGATCGATCAGACTGGTCCTGTTTCTTACAGAATCGAAATAGCCACTGGTCTGATCTGGAGGAGGCACACGGATCAATTGAGACCCAGAATACTGGATCCACAGGACGAATACAGACACTCAACATTAGGGTTGGCCCCCACCCGTTTAAACCCAGGGGGCAGAGGTAATAGTCAGCAGCAAGCTAACTTAGACCCAGAGGTGTGTTCTAGGGATCGATTTCAAGGGGAAATTGTGGAATGCTCCCCTACTCCGGCCATGTGTACCCCTACACTGTCCCAGCCTAGCACGCTGAATACCATTATTGATTATGACCAATTTTGTTTGGAGTCGCCCTCCACTCTTAGTACACACAGGAGGGACCCTGAGTTGTCTTATTCATCCACAGAATTAGATTTTGGTTTTGAGCGATCCCCTGCTCCTCCATCTGACAAAACGGGCTTTAATTTGTGTTTACAATCCTCCCCCTCTAGTCATTCCCTCACTACAGTCGGGTCGCCCATCCTACAAGCCCCTGAGCCAGCTCAGCCAAGCGTCCGACCCAGAAGGGAAACTAGACCGCCATCCTGGTTAAAGGATTTTGTTTTTACCTGGGGGGGGGGGGAGAGAATGTTATGTATGTTAACTGTGTTTTCTGACAGGAGCAGAATGTATCTTTTCTCATGTATCTATTCTTATGCAAATAAGTGGATCAAAAAATGTGTACACTCTGTTAGCCAATGGGCTTGTTGTATTATTGTTACTGTTACTGTTTATATGAGCAGAATATAGCTTTTCTCATGTATCTATTCTTATTCAAATAAGTGGATCAAAAAATGTGCACACTCTGTTAGCCAATGGGCTTGTTGTATTATTGTTACTGTTACTGTTTATAGTGTATATAAGTCCGGGTTTTGCCCCATCCAAACTGTGTTCAAACCCAACTAATAAAGAGCTGAATTTCAGTACTTCATTTGTCTGCTTCTTCATTCCTTGAACACTAAAAACTCTTTGCGGTTTTTTTTTAAAAAGTAAAGAATACTCAGAATAAGTTTCCCATTCCCTTCTTCTGGTGGTGCCTTGAGAGTGTGTAGCTTGCTCATGACTACATAGGCTGGCTCTTCTCCTAGGAGGCACAATGGGGAATCGAACTCATGATCTCTGGCTTCACAGCCATATACCTAAACTACTGAGCTATCTAGCCAGCTACCATAGACCTAGCCACTGTATAGTTATAGCTCAGCATTTCTCAACATTTTCAAGTCGTGGGCCAGACCACACCTCCTGGACAGCAGATCAGGTCAGTCAAGTGGTTTCTCCCTCCCAGAAGCGGAAGTAAAATGTGTCCTGCACATGCACAGAACACATTTAGCAGTGTTCTGTGTATGTGTGGGGCACGTTTTATTTCTTCTTCCAGGAGCAGCTAGGGATTGGGGGCCAGGTCTGGCCCATGGGCATTCACAACTGGGTCTGGTTGTGAATGCCTGTTATCGCTGATGACTGGTTTCCATGCTATCTCTTCTGTAGAAATGCATGGGAGAGACAATGCTTCCATCCCCTCTCCTTTTGGGCAACCTTTTTATTAAGCTTAACAATTGGTTAGTGGGTAAATTGTGTGCTTCGCTTCATCTTGCTCTTGAGTACCAAGAGAGGTAGGGGTCTTGTATTCCCCCCTTCTCATTTCTTATCTATTTGTTTGCTTCATTTATGAATAGCACAGGGTGGTGTGTATGTTGCCGCCGCCGCCACTGCTACTACTTCATTTTCTATAGGGCAGGATGATACTACCCTCTCTGGCAAAAAATGGCAACTCCCCCTGAGGTGAAGGGCATCTTTCACAGTACAAGGGGGGCAACACAGTGTGGGAGAAGACTGTTGAAAGATGCTGCAATTTGGGCAGGCCTGGGGCTGGATTTTGAAATTTCATTACAAATGATTTGAAGGCACTCAATTTCTAATTGTGGTGCCATATTTCCCTACAATCGCATTGTTTATCTTCAGGTAGTTTAATAAACAAGGAAGAATATTTTTATCTCATCATTGCCTCCTGAATGCTTTAAAGGAAGGTACTGCATTTGTATATTCATCAATAGCAATGCTTCGAAATCGTAACTGTGGAAAGCAGAATGTTTAGGCGAGATACCAGACTGATTGGAAAAAGGGATATTAAATGAGAAATAACAATCACATAATTTATGCAAATTCACTACACAGTTGTTTATCAACAATTGTTTCCAAACAGAAATTACAGTTTTAATATACACAAGATTAAAAGTAAATTAAATGAGTATAAATGAGAAGTTGATTTTAAATGATAACATTTGTCAATTTTGCCAAAACCTCCAGGTGTAGTAAAATGGACCAGTTCTATGAGACCAGAAAGATATCACCTAGAAAGCATCCCTAAAGAATACACGGTGGAGGTGATGAACAGATTCAATGGCTTAGACTCAATAGATAGAGTGCCAGAAGAATTATGGACAGAGATGAGGGACATCATGCAGGAAGCAGCAAAGAAAACCATACCAAAAGAAAAGAAGAGTAAGAAAGCAAAGTGGTTGTCTGATGAGGCTCTTAAAAGAGCAGAGGAAAGAAGGAACGCAAAAGCCAAAGGAGAAAGGAAAAAATACAATCATTTGAACACAGAATTTCAAAGAAAAGCAAGGAGAGATAAGGAAAACTACCTAAAAGAACAGTGCAGAGAAATGGAGGAAAACAACAAAAGAGGCAGAACCAGAGATCTTTTCAAAAAAATCGGGGAAATTAAGGGAACATTTAAAGCAAAAATGACCATGATAAGGGACAAAGAAGGAAAGGAGCTAGCTGATGCAGAAGAGATTAAGAAAAGATGGAAAGAGTACACAGAGGAACTCTACAAAAAGGACCTCAACACTCCTGACAATCACAATGATGAAGAAGTAGAACTTGAGCCAGACATCCTGGAGAGCGAAGTCATAAAGGCCCTAATGAGCACTGCAAACAACAAAGCTAGTGGAGATGATGGTATCCCAGTTGAATTTTTCAAAGCGCTAAAAGATGACGGCGTCAAATTACTGCATTCAATATGCCAGCAGATTTGGAAAACAAAACAATGGCCACAGGACTGGAAAAGATCAGTATACATTCCAATCCCAAAAAAGGGCAATGCCAAAGAATGTTCAAATTATCGAACAATCGCGCTCATCCCACACGCTAGTAAGGTGATGCTCAAGATAATACAGGATAGACTTCAGCAGCATATGGAAAGAGAATTACCAGAGGTGCAGGCAGGTTTCAGAAGAGGCAGGGGGACTAGAGACCACATTGCCAACATACGCTGGATCATGGAGAAAACAAAGGAATACCAGAAACAAGTTTACTTTTGCTTCATTGACTACACTAAGGCATTTGACTGTGTGGACCACAACAAGATGTGGCAAATAATTAAAGAGATGGGAATACCAGAGCACCTCATATGCCTCCTGAGAAATCTGTACATGAACCAAGAAGCAACAGTTAGGACAGAACATGGAATGACAGAGTGGTTTGGAATAGGAAAAGGAGTAAGACAAGGCTGCATTTTATCACCATGCCTATTCAACCTATACACAGAGCACATAATGTGCAGTGCAGGTATGGAGGAATCACAATATGGGATTAAAATCGCTGGGAGAAACATCAACAATCTGAGATATGCAGACGATACCACCCTAATGGCAGAAAGTGAGGAAGACCTAAAGAATCTCTTGATTGGGCTGAAGGAGGAGAGTGCAAAAGCTGGCTTGAGACTCAATATCAAGAAAACCAAGATAATGGCAACAGGCCCCATCAGTTCCTGGAAAATAGATGGGGAAGAAGTAGAAGCAGTGACAGATTTTACTTTCTTGGGATCAAAGATCACTGCAGATGGGGATTGTAGCCATGAAATAAAAAGGCGACTGATTCTTGGGAGACAAGCGATGAGAAACCTGGGGAACATAGTGAAAAGCAGAGACATCACATTGCAAACAAAAATTAGAATAGTCAAAGCAATGGTTTTCCCAGTAGTAATGTATGGATGTGAGAGCTGGACAATTAGGAAGGCTGAACGCAGAAGAATAGATGCCTTTGAAATGTGGTGTTGGAGGAGGGTTTTGAGAGTCCCCTGGACAGCGAGGAGAACAAATAGGTCAATCTTGGAAGAAATTAACCCTGACTGCTCATTGGAAGGTCAAATAGTAAAGATGAAGCTAAAATACTTTGGACATCAAATGAGAAGGGAGGATTCACTTGAGAAGGCATTGATGTTGGGAAAGGTGGAGGGCAAAAGAAGAAGGGGGAGGCCAAGGATGAGATGGCTAGATGGCATTGTAGACACAATGGGCACAGAGCTGGGAGGGCTGAGGGGGATGGTGGAGGACAGAGGCGCCTGGAGAACAATGGTCCATAGGGTCGCAAAGGGTCGGAACCGACTGTGCGACTGAACAACAACAACCAGGTGTAGTTGTAACACGATGTTAAGACTTTGTGTTTGGAAGCCATTTTATACTGCTAATAACCAAGTTGGCTATATTATTATGAGATAGGGTACAACAGGTTGCTATCGTTGTTGTTATGTGCTATCAAACTGTTTTTGATTTATGGTGCCTCTAAGAATGAACAAACTCCAAGATGTCATGACATCAACTCTTGTAAACTCAAACCTGTGGCTTCCTTTAGATGGTCAATCCTTCTCACATTTGGTCTTTCTCTTTTTCTCATGCCTTCAGTCTTTCCAGTATTAACTTATTTTCCAGAGAATCTTTGCTTCTCATGATGTATCTAAAGTAGGAAAGCCTGAATTTCATCATTTTGCATTCCAGAGATAATTCAGGACCCACTTGTTTGTCTTTCTGGCAGTTCAGGGTATTTGCAAAGCTCCCATCCAGCACCATATTTCAAATGAATATTTTTTTCTTTTAGCTTTTTTTTACTTATTCTGTGTCTAGGCCAGACATGAAACTGCCAAAATGAAGGCACCTTTTGATGAGTTCATTCTGCAGTTCCTTTCGTCTGACCTAGTATGAGAAAGATTAGCCAACAACACAAGGTTGCTGTTACCAGGGTATGCCTGATTGTGGTTAAAAAATACCACTATCCTCAAGGAGTCTCTTTCTGTGTACCCCAGCTTTCACACCACTACATAGTGATTGAGTGATTGAGAATACAAGACATACCTGTCAACCTGCAGCTCTGGAAAAACGGGACCTGCGCACATCACTTGTGCGCAGGTCGCTTTCCACGCATGTGTGGAAGGGTTTTACCCGTTCCATGCATGCGCGGAAGCGCTATGCCACTTGTGCAGCCCCTATGCAAGTGGCACAGCGCTTCCGCGCATGCGTGGAAGGGGTAAAACCCTTCCACGCATGCACAGAAGCACTACGCTGCTTGCGTAGCGGCTGTGCAAGCGGAATAGCGCTTCCGCGCATGTGTGGAAAGCATTTTCCCCCGCTGCCAAATTATGGGGTTTTGGCAGCACAGGGCGGGTTATGACATCAATGGACATCAAATTATGGGGCTTTCCAGGCCAAATCGGGATGGTTGACAAGTATGATACAAGAGTGCAGATGGCCTAGGTCTGGGTGTCTTGTGACACATCCTTACAATACATCCTCCTCCTCCTCCTCCTCTTCTTCTTCATCTTCTTCTTCATCTTCATCTTCTTCTGGTGTCATATCTGATTCCAAATATTGGCTATCTTCATTGAGATCAGCAATGAAAACTGTCATGTGAACAGTATAATGCAGTGGTCTTCTATTTGCCATCTGCATCTCAGCGTGACATGTGTACCACTGATCCAGTTCCGCAAGTCACTTGCTGGTCCTGAGCCCTTTTGGCACACAAAGTCCTGCTGCCCTTCATTGTGACGGATAGAAATCCAGGCTTATGTTTTTACTAAATGGTAATGGAAATTTTTGCATGTTGTTCACTGAAGGGGGTGGCGGCGGCAGTGATGCATTCTGGGTTGTTATTGACCAGAAATGTGGTGTAAACAAAACCTTGTACTCTGGAGAAACAAAACTTATGCTTGAATGGACTGTGTAGTGATTGGCTGGATTCCTTCAGAAGAAGGGCCAAATTGTCTGGGGAGGGGGATAAAAAAAGGGGGAGAGAAAGGAGTGGTCTCTTTGTCTTTTCACCATGCTTCATAAATAGTTTTTTTGGGTTCTTCAAACTCAGCAAAAATGTAGTCTTGTGAACTAGAGGGGGAGGCCCTTAGGGCTCCCACACTTAGAAAGGTTTTCATTGATTTTAATGTGCTTTATGAACTGAAGATGTTCAATTTGCCTAGAATTATTTTTGCTTCCCAAAACTTTGAATTGTACCTTACTTTTGCTAAAATACATCCTCATTTTAAATGAAGGACTTGAGTTGTTCAATTTTCTATCCACTACCTTTCTAAAGTTGGTCAGGATCTATAAGAAAACAAGTTAAACCCTGAATTGCTTAGCTTCAGGGTGTCAATTTATGTGTGTTCCCACTAACTTGTAGGCCAAGGCTCTACTCAGGAGTAACAGGAGTGTGACATTCATGAAAATGGATTCAAGTGGGATTTAATTCACTTGGGGACCATCACCCTTCCCTGGACTTCACTACCCAAAGTCATTAGTCCTCAGGGTTGTCAGGTTAGTTAACTGCTGCATGACTATCAGCATTTACAATGTATGGTCTTGTCTAATACTTCCATTGCTGCCTTTCTGAGTCTCAGTTCAGTTCTGATTTCCTGGTTGCAGAGATTATTTGGATTGATGATTGAACCAAGGTATACAAACCTCTCATTATTTTGATTTCTTCATTGTCAACATTAAACTTGTATATTTCTTCTGTAGACATTATTTGTGTGTTAATGTTCAGCTGTAGCTTTGCATTGGCACTTTCTTCTTTAACTTTCACTGAAAATCACTTCAAGCCATTGTTACTGTGCAGGCGCACCCCCCAATAAAGGACTCAGACACTGGTAAAAGTGGATAACGGCATTGGGCCACATTTATTGATTCATGCCCTAGTCTGAATTATAAATTTCTATTGGTATTCAACCAATTATAATTCTTAAGGCAAGCAGGCCGAAGTAACACTGGTAAGGTTCCACCCAAAATTGCCGTAGTCAATAATCTAACTACTGACCCCACCCTCTAACGCGTATCCGTAAAATAACGGGGTGATGCATGCTGCCTAGCTCGTGCCATCACCCCATTGCCTGGTTCATCGTTGACCGGACAATGTTAACCAACTTGTGCCTGTCTAGTGTTGTCCAGTCAATTGCGAACCTGCCGGATACCTGTGGGTCATAAATGTTTACCTTACCAGTGCTACCCGCCACACGGGGAGGCTTCAATAAAGGCTCACTGCCCCCCCCCAGACCGTCAGCTCGGTCAACAGGCCTGCTCGCCAATCTCCCAACAAGAGGTCCATACCTCCCGGCGACAGATGGACCCCATCCCCTGTGTAAAGCTCATAATTTTGGAGACTGATGGTGGGGTGTCGTATGACGCGCCCACAACCCTTGTCCAGAAAGAACCGGGCAATAGCCCTGTTCACCGAGCGCCGAGCCCGATCAAGGGCCTGGAGGTTAAACCCTCCCCTGTAAGCGTGCCGCGGTATCATGTCCGACCAAAGTAGGGTTGTGGCAGGCCACACATAATGCAAGTAGGCCAGGTCACCGCAAATCGCATGCTTCAGCGATAGGCCCGTGACCTGTCCCAAATCATTACCCCCGAGGTGTATAATCAGGACATCAGGCGGGTCAGCATCCCTGATGGAGAAAAGGAATGGCAAGAGTTCCCACCATAACATTCCGCGCTTACCGTACCACCTGAGACTTGCGGATGCACCCAGTCCCAGTCGGGGTCCCCACTCTGTCGCCGCAGCAAACTGCGCTGCCCTGTGCACATAGCTGTGGCCCACCAGCCATACTGTCACCGGTGTAAGACGACACCCAGGGTCTGTCAAGGAAAAAAGGAAACAGGGCAGTGACTTAACTGGTACTCACTGTTGAAGAGGGCGAACATACAACTGAAAACATCGTGATCCCCACCTTCCCATGTTGCGTATTTCAGCCCCAGAGTACCCAAACGCCGCTGCGGTGGAAGCCGCCCCTATCCTGAATGAATGGGTGCCATAACGAGCCCCAGGGAGGCCAACACTGGCTAGTGCCTTACCGGTCACCTTCCAAAATTGAAATTTAGTAAGGGGAGACCCATCTTGGTGACAGAAAAACAGGCCAGGGTGCGTACCACGTAGTGCAAGGAACTCCCGTAGGGCACCAACCGGACAGATGTCTGCCATGGAACATCGTAGCAGTCTTACACCACTGCCTACACCGTGCTGATCAACCTTAGAGGAGCGTATCCTCAGCTGAGCCCAATCATTGGAAACATAGACATCTTCGAGTTCCAGTGCCCTACGACTCGCATCCACCTTAGACAGGAGCACCAGCTCACTGATGCGGAGCGCCCCAAAAAAGGCCACCGTAGTAGCCGCGTGAAACAGGGTTGCCTCATACCTGTCGAAACACAGGTCATGCCAACCCCGTGCAAGGTGGGTAAGTACCCCTGGAGAAATAGGGTGGCGGTCGTCCGGGCTGCGCCCACGTTCCCGCACCCACGTTCCCGCACCCACGTTCCCGCACCCACCCTTCCAAAACATGTTGTATGCGAAAATCATTTGTGCTGTCAGCAAAACCACCCACCTTGGCCATGAATGCCAGCGCTGACAGCCTGGATGCTATGGTGCGGGGGGCTAAGCCCTGGGCATGTAAGTAAACTATGAATTGGAGGACGTGAGCCACTGGGATGGGCCAACTTTCAGGCAGCCGTGATTGGGCACAAAAGGCCCTGAATGAACTGAATGCATGGTTATACGCCTTACGCGTGCGGGGGGCGAGCGACATGCCGATCGCCCGGTTCACCTCTCCTTGCCAAGCGTCTATATCTCGTCCGGGAGCGGCGAGGGAAATTCCTCTGCGTCCGGGGCCAAGGCACGGAACCGGGGGATCTGCAGGCGGGACAAAGCGTCAGCAATATCATTATTAATACCTGGAACATGTCTGGCCCTAAAAAGCACATTGAGGCATAGGCTGCGCAACACAAACTGGCGAACCAGTTCCATAACCCTGGGAGATTTTGACGTCTGTGAGTTGACAATGTGGACAACTGCCGCATTGTCACACCAGAAATGGACGACCGAATTGGCCCACTCCTCGCCCCATAGCATCAAAGCTCCCAGAATGGGGAAAAATTCCAGATCCGTGCCCCACCAGGCTGGCGGCCATCTGCCATAGGCCCACTTCCCTTCGAAGTAAATCCCATAACCCAGGGACCCTGATGCATCCGACTGAACCTGAAAACGAGGGGAAACCAAAAGGTTGGACCTCCAAAATGACATCCCGTTGAATTCCCTCAGGAACTGAAGCCAGATGAGCATATCAGCCCTCATGCCCTTGTTCAGTCGGACCCTGTGGTGGGGCCTGGCCAAGCCAGTCATGGCGTCGCACAAGCGTTGAGCAAATGCTTTGCCAGGTGCGACGACCCTGCAAGCGAAATTGAGGTGACCATGTAACACCTGGAGCTCCCGAAGGGACACCTTGCGTTTTGCCAGCAAGTCCAAAATGAGTGCAACGATCCGGGAAACCTTATCAACAGGTAACCTGGATGCTTGCACAACCGTGTCAATCTCCACCCAAAGGAATGTGAGCTTGGTTGAAGGGCCCTCGGTCTTTTCGGGCGCTAAAGGGACACCGAGTTCCTTCATTAGCGTCTGAAATGTATTTAGGAGACGGGTGCATGTGTCCCAGCCCCGTTCACCCCCGAATAAGAAATCATCAAGGTAGTGGGCTACAGACCGAGACCCTGACCTGCGAACAAAGGCCCACTGCAGGAAGGTGCTGAAGCGTTCAAATGCCGAGCATGAAATGGAACAGCCAAAAGACATGGCCTTGTCGAAATAAAAATTCACCCCGGAACTTGAAACCCAGCAACTCAAAGTCGCCCGGGTGCACTGGCAGGAGACGGAACGCGGACTTAATGTCGCACTTAGCCAGTAGTGCACCCGGGCCACATGAGCGCACCATGCGCAGGGCCTGGTCAAAAGATGTATACCTGACCGAACAAAGGTCGTCAGGGATAGCATCGTTGACCGAACGGCCAGCCGGGTAAGACAAGTGGTGTATCAAACGGAACTCCCCCGGTGACTTCTTGGGGACTAACCCCAACGGGGAAACCTTGAGATTGGGAAATGGTGGGACAGGGAAAGGGCCAGCGACCCTGTCAGCATCAACCTCCTTAGCAATGCTCATGGCAGCCACCTCCTCCCTTCCCCTGAGTGATAACAGGTTGGGTGCATCTTGAGGAGACCTGTCCCCTGTGAAAGGAATGTGAAACCCCTGCTGGAAACAGTCAAGCAGGTAAGCTGCATCTGCCCTCCTCGGGTACATCGTGAGCCAACGCTCCAACATATCCACATTAATTGGGGAGGGGGCCTTTTGCTTGACCAGCTCCCTCCGCGGCAGTTCTGCCCGCTCCCTGTCCACCTCTACCTCTGCCCCGCAGTCCGCCTGTCCTAGGACACGCGGAGGCGGCATGGGGGCCAGCACAAGAGGGACACTCGTGCCTGTATCGACACTGCTTCCTGTTGCACGCACCATTGGCCGAGAAGCTCCAACACAGCAGGCGGGCTGGAACCCCCTGCCCCGCCACCTGGTGGGGTGCCTGGGCTGGAGCAGCTCACTGGACCGCATGTCCACAATGGTACCTCTCCCCTGGCGCAGGGCGCGTGGGGGTCATGTACAGAAGCCACACCTTCTTGCAGGGCTCATCCCACCTCATCTCTGGGTGTAGGGGCACTCTCATACGGAATTCTTCGTCGTAAGCCAACCACGACGGGCCAGGGAAATCAACCATCGCCCGGTATATGTTGTCCAAATACTGGACCATCGGAATCGCCAGGTCAGGACGGGCCCTGAGGTACACCGCCATGTATATAAGGTACGCGGGTAACCAGTTGGCCCACGTGCGTGGCGGCTTACGTCGACGTGACTGCTCCTTGTCCTTCTCGTCCTGCCCCTCCCTCTCCTCTTTGGTGGGTTCTCTATTCAAGAGGGAGAAAATGTCCACATACTCCCCCCGCCAGATCTTTTCCTTGGTGGCCTGGGCCAGGTGATCCCCGAGGGGTAACGAATAACCTGCTGTCGGCAACGCCGACACCAGCACATTGACAGTGCTGGGCACCATGAAAGGAGCCTGGACCAGCCCCGCCACCCCCAGTAAGTTCCCTGCAGGACAGGGTGCCCCGCCCCAAGAGGGGCCTTGGAGTGTTGGAGCCGTTCCCGGATAGGCCGGCAGCGGCTGACCCGCCGCCCCAGCCAGGCGAGGCCACGGCCACTGTAAACCTCCCCCCGTTGTGGGTTGTGGTGTGGGTGCACTAGCTTGGACCGTATACTCACAAGTTGCACCCCCATGGGCCGCCCCCACCGGGGGTTCCGGCCCACTGCGGGCGTCGGAAATCGCGACCGCAACCGAGCTCGTAGATGGGGCCTGGCGGCATCTGCTGCGTGGGGAGCTGCGAGGCCGTGGCTGGCGCCGACCTACGTGCCTCAGGCAGCTCAACCCGTTCGGCCGCCTGCCGAGGACCGGCAGACGCTGAGTTGGCCTGTAAACCCAAAGGTGCCCCGGATGGATTAATTATCCCTAAAGATGCCTCCAGGGCCACTACGCGGGCCAGTAGGGCATCAACATTTACATAGCCCCCAACGCTGATGGGGGCAAAGGGCCGGCCGGCCCACCGGTCGGTGGCGCCGGGCCAGGTCTCTGGACCCCGGGGCCCAAATACGGCCATGCCCCAACCACCGGCCCCGGAGGGGCCAGCGGCATGCCCTGCCAGGGAAGGGAACCCAGCCAACCCCCTTGGTTAAAGCCCACCGCTGGAAGCTGCGTGCCAAGGCCCGAAGGCCCAGCCTGGTTATGCGCCAGGCCCGGGCCGGTGGCTCCTAATTGCAGGCCGGGGGCCCTGCCCCTGCAGGGCCGGTCTGAGGCTGCCCAGCCTCAGGCCAGGGAGCAATCGACCCCATCCCGCCGGTCCCGGTGGGCGCCCCCGGAAAGGGGGCCTGCTGAGGGGGCGCAGTCGCAGTCCTCCGACCCGGCTGGCGCCTCCTTGAAGGGCGAACCGCGTTCGCCATTGCCTTCTTTTTGGAAGGCATTGCCGCAAATCGTTGGGAAGCCGAAGAAAAGAAGCGAAGAAGAAACCGCTGCCCAAAAGAGGCTTCCCGGCTAAAGGGAAGAGCGACGGAGCGATTGGGGAAAAACTTCTCCTCTCCGTCGCTTCGCAAAATGGCAGCGCGGCTGCCTCATGGCCACCCCTTTTAAAGGGTGCTGGCCACGCCCCCTAACTACCCGGATGTCCAAGTCCGGTGGGGGGGCCCGCAAAGAGCGCGGTGGCCATTTTGGCGCCGCGCTTGCATTCTGCCAATAAGATAGTGTCATCTCTTAAATTATTAAAAAAAATTCCTGCCAATATTTTCTTTCCTTCTTCATCGAGTCCAGCTTTCCATGTGCTATGTTCTACATACAGATGAAATAAATAAAAAAGATAATATCTTGTCCAATACCTTCTGAGGAGGAATGGATCAGGAATGCAATAATCTACTCCCTATCTACTCCCTAGATATTGAAATGCAGCAAATTCTTCACAGTAGTGCTTTAACTGAATATTACAGTACATGCATGTAAGGCAAAGGGAAGCAGAAAATGGAAACTTAAACTTAATTCTACTTTAATAACAAGATACGTTAACAGAAATTTTAGTATACACTGTCTTCTGAGATGTTCTGGATAATATGTCTGGTTGTCTGAGAATCAAGCAAAACTGCTGATAAGTATGATGAAGAAAACCAAGAATATTTCTTCATGGGATGGAAAAAAGGTGATAGTGTAAGCAGGGGAAATCCTGTTGTAGATTCCAACATTCTGGGCTTGGTCAAGGGGCTCACTCAAGCTCAGTTCAAATGTTTTTCTATGGTATAGCTATCCATCCAGGTAAATTACTACAAAAATGATGTCATAACATTTAAAGTTAAATGGCTTTTAATTGTAAACATCTCTGAAGGCATCAGTATCAACTAGATCTTCTCCTCCTCGTCCTCCTTCAAGTTCCATATCCGATTCCAAATATTGACAATCATCATGGTGATCAGCCATGGTGATCAGAAGATTGTCCTGGGAAAAATATAATGCAGTGGCCTTTCACTATAACTACTATTAAGACAATTGTCCCAAAACCAGATTTTCCTAATTGCTTATCTCGCTTTCCCATGAGTTAGTAAAAACCTTTGTGCTCACATAATCCATAGGGTATTTGTCATTAGAAGTGAGCAGAGCTTCAGCATGTCCCAGCTGCATTCTCACTTAATTTACAAACAGGGAGGCTGACAAAATTTGCAGTTTCAAGTGTCTACTTTCATCATCACTGATGAAAGTATCCTTTATTTCTTTATCAACACCAGTTAAGGAAAGGTGTTCTTGAAAAAGCAGGCCAGTGAAGAGATGCCCCATCAGTGGTACCTTGCAACTTCCAGGTACTATGTTTGCTCTATGAATAAAGCCTTTATTGTTCTTATCCAGGCCAGCTGATTCACATTGTCCAGCTGTATCTTTATTAATCATCCCTGTGTTGCCAGGTTCTATAAAAGCTCTACAAGAAAAGCGATTAATAATAATAAAACAGTATCCTAGAGACACATCTAACTGGCTAAAAAGAAACCCCCTTGATCCATTCATGCAATGTTTGTTCCATCCTCATTTACAGCCTTGCAGCACACACATAGCCTTGTGTTATTTACATTTATATAATCCACACAATTTATATAATCCACACAATTTCTTGCAATGAAAACGTCCAAGGGTGTAGATTCTGGCAGGGCTGTGAGAGGCGGCACCTCAATAAATAAGCTTCTCCACAAATAAAAGTCATGTTGTTGGCTTTTAAAATCTCTCTCACAGCTTGAATGGAGTGCTTCCTCTTTGTTACCCATCTCAGTGTCTATGTTTTCTTTGTTCGAGGGCCTTTGCTTTTAATAGAGATGGGCCAACTTGTGTTGTGACTCTGGCCCCCGGCCCACGTCTGGCCCCCGAACCGGCCCACCTTGAGGAGGAAGACTCTGAGGATGAAGGGGAGGAGCTGACAGGACCCTCTACCTCAGGGATTCCCCCCCCCCCAGCATTGCCTCAGCCTCCCTTGGAATTGCAACAGTGGGATGGCAACGAGGATGTTCTCCAACAGCAGTCTTCACGTTCAGACAGCTCTGAGGACGAGGCGTGGCTAGATGCCAGGCATCGAAGCAGAGCAAAGTGTTGCCTGCAGAGGCTGAGAGGAAGGAGGGGCCGCAGGTAATCAGGAAGCGTCTGGCCACACCCAAGGAGGCATATAAGGAACAAGGACGCCGGGTGTGGCTCTGTAACGGACAAAGTTTAGCCTCCCTGCTCTAGTTTGGTACCGTGGCGTCTTGACTCTTGGAATCTCTGGTTTTGGGACTTTGGACTGGTTGACTACTCTTTGAAAACTCTGGAATTAGGACTTTGGACTGGACTTAGACTTCTCTTCGGATAGCCCTTATAGTGAGTGTTTGTTCTGACAGGGAAAAGGGAAGTGAGTGGGAGAGACAAAACAACTTGTCTCATTTGTGATGATTTTCTTTTTAAGTCTTCCCCCCTTCTAATGTGCATTAAGCCTGATTCTTCTTGAGAAATAGATGGATACATTTTGTTTAAAACAGTGTGTGTAACAATATGGCTAACCATATCTTTAACAATATTTAATCAGACATTTTCCACAAGAAACTTCTGGAAAATATAATACAAATCCCCAACTCCTACTCTGATTGCCCAATCACTAATCTCCCTGTCGGTGACCCCTCCCACTCCAAGGCGAGGAAGCATGGCAAAGGTCCCTCGCTCTGCGCAGCCGTGGTCGCGAAGATTCCCTTGTTTTAACAGTGATGGTGTCAATATGGTGCATGCTTACAGGTATGTAGTGAGCTTTGTCATAGCTAATATTAACCCATTCATTGTTCTCTTCACACCACAGTACACAGTGCAGTAAGGAACATGGAAGTCTCCTGCTATCTGTTCAAGATTATTCTTGTAACATATAAAGTAGTTTTAAAAACCTTGTGATATCTGTTGTGAAAGGCAGAGCCTTGACAGAGTAGTCAAGAAAAAAGCCTAATATACAAGCAAGTTCTCCACTTGCTAAAAAGTATGTATGGAATACAGCTTGAAGCATGACCTTTCTAAACACAGAATCACATCCTTCTTTTATAAGAAGGTTCATGTTTTCCAACAGTTCAGAATGCTGGTATAATAGCCCCACTGTAGGAGTTAGGACCATTTTTATTGCCTTTTTGAAATTCCAAATCTCACATCTGTCAATATAGTGTTTCACATACATTGGTTCTGTACCTCAACTAGGCTGAATTCCCATATCCCTGGAAACTCTGATGGTCTTGCTAACCAGGCGGTAAAGCTTGAGCTGGTTTACATTGGCAAAACCTTTCCACAAACATTGCTAGATTGTAAATCTCTGTTGCTATCTATCTATCTATCTATCTATCTATCTATCTATCTATCTATCTATCTATCTATCTATCACAACAGAGATTTACATTGCAATACTTTTTTACCTAAGGACAACCTCTGGGTTGGAGAGATAGGCAGGATATCTCTCAATGCCATTTCCAGGGAATCCTAAACTCACCTGTATCTGCTTGGGAATACCCTGAAGCAAATGGTGAGCCACTGTGTGAGACAGAATGCTGGACTGGATGGGCTGTGGCCTGTTCCCGCAAGGCTGTTCTTATGTTCTTATGTTAATACATTATCTAGAAAGCTTACAGGGATGTGGGAATTCAGCCTAGCTGAATTCCCATATGAATGAATGATATATAACAGATACAAACTGGGCTGCAAGGAAATAGGTTTTGTATCTCTATGAAGTGCTGCTCTGGGATTTTGGTGCTCAATTAAAGTAAACAAAGAAATGTAATATGGTAACTTCAATGTTTTTGTCATCAACAGAATAGAAAAAGTTAATACGTACAGAGAGAAATCTCATTTCAGACTTTACATATGGAATTGAATCAGTGCTACTGTTCTCCCCCATGTCACACATAAAGTGTTTTAGCAGATAAGATGGTTGGGTGTCTAGATCTCAGCCTGTTTCATTCCAGGCAGGCTGCATCATTCAATATTGGCAGCTGGGGATTATCAATAAACTTACAGTATTCTTGAAAGAGTACATTTTACTGTCTTACATACGGAGGTGGTACATGACTCAGAGCAGCCAGACAGTTTGTGGGGGTAGAGTGTATTGTCCCACTAACAATGTACATTGTCTCTTGCATTTGCACATCAATCCTGCTTGTGTGCAACCTATTAAACCACATTGGGACACAATACTCTGCTGTTGAGAATGGTAAACTGAGTGCAGACACTTGTAGCATATCTGTTGCTGAGTCCCCATTAGCGCTGCATAGTTTATGTAAGATTTCTACTTCTAAGTTTGGTGGCAGCCTTCATCAGATGTTCTTTATAAATCATCCTGTGTAAAGTAATCCCAAGGTATTTAGGATGCAAATTGTGGTTGAGTTGATTTCCATTAGATCTTACATTAAGCTCTCTATCTGCAGATATATTAGAAAGAAGAAAACATATTACTTCTATCTTATTTGGATTAGGCTATAACCTCCATTTATGAAAATATTTATCCAGTATGTCTAAATTGGGAGTAAAAACATCTTCACTGTGATAATAATAATTTCGTGTCAGAAATTATTCTGGGTTTAAAGGATTTTTGCTGTAGAAACTCCGCTCAGGGGATGCCTGAATGAGGCTCCTTTGATGTCCTCAAGCTCTTTTTCTCACCAAAGATGTCCCTATTTATCTACTTGCAATTTCTTGCTTTCGATCTGCTAGTTTGGCAGGAGCTCGGACAGAGACAGGTGCTCAATCCATCATGCAGTACCTGGGTCTTGAACTGCCAACATGCCAGCCTTCCAGCTAACAAGAGCCACCACTGCCTAACATCTTCAGTTGTCTCAAAAGATTTATGCTAGGCAGCTATAGCCCAATCATTCATATAGCCAAACTCCCTATACTTTGCGTAGGATATGTTGGCTAGGCATAGATTAAAAAAGAGGGGTGCAAGAAGTAAGCCTAGGGGCACTAATATCCTCTCCATAGTGACAAAGTAAGTTCTTCCAGTGAGCACTTTGTCAATAAATGAAATATTCATTCAGCATGGGATTACTTGTATTAATTTATATAACAATCCATGTCTCCCCACTATATCATATCTTGCACTAAAATCTATAAAGGTTGCTGATTCCCCCTTCCCCTCTGCTTCTATGTAAGCTTTTAGTGAAAGCACTTGGTCAACACAACCTTTGGCAGGTTGAAATTCAGTTTGTTCTACAGGGATCATTTGGAAAATCCTCTGACTAATTCTATGATAAAAGAGTCTTACAAGAAGCGTAAAGCTAGTGTTTAACAATGCGTTTAGGCAGTAATTGTTTTGGTTGAATGTTTCTTTTTTGCCAGTTTGAGTGTTGCAATATTTTTAATTGCATCATCTTATATGGCATTTTGCCTGTTTCCATAATGTTCAAGAAAAATCTGCCATCCATCTCTTTGTGTATTTTTCACAATGCAGAAGAAATTCAGGTGTATACTATCATGCCCAGGTGCCTAACCAACTTTTAAATCATTAAATGCATTTGTAATTTCAAAAGTAGAAAAAGAGTAAGAATATTTAGATTCTTCAGTGCTAACCATTTTAAAAGTACTAAATTTGTGTCTAATTTGTCTTGTATGGAATTTTCCCTTGATATATATTTCCAAATAATGATCATATACATGGTAAGCATAATCATATTAGCTGAGATATATGTCTTATTGTTTATCTTCTTTTCAATCACCCCCTAATTTCCAAATAATGACCATGCTTTTCTACTAGATGTCTTAACATTAAGGGATTCAGAGCAGAAGGAAAAATGTGAATGGATCAACTGTGAAATCATACCTAAGAAGTCAAGATTCCCCTATTGTGTTTGCTTTAGCCAATCACATAGGAACCAGGGGTGAGAGAAGAGAAAATTGGTGGTCTGCCTTGTTTGCAGCTTGTTAAGGTCATTCTGCAGTGCATCTCCAGATGTGATAGAAGCTAGTTTTGAGACAAGGGGTCTAACCTGATGGGAACTGATACTCCTATGAGTGCTCCTTTACTTTCTCTTTCTCCACCATGGACTAGGAAGTAGGAAGAATCAGCATCTGGCAGTGGTGGGCTTCAAAATATTTACTACCACACTGTGGGCATGGCCGACTCTGTGGACATGGCAAGATGACTGGGTGGGCGTGGTTAAACTGCTTTATTTTGATGTGAACTTTTGTGGATCGAGTCCACTTCGTTAGACTGTTAGTTAGCAATTACACTTCAATGCTCTAATTTTCCTTTAAAGAGTAACTGCAGCAGAGTAACTGCTGGCTCAGCCTGGGCGCCCGGACCCAGCAGCAAGGATGTTGGAGTCGCGTCTGGAGTGGGGTGAGAGGAGGAGGAGGAGGAGGTGGTGAGTGGGGCGGGGCCAGGGCCAGCCAGTTTTACTAACAGTTTTCCCAAACCTGTCCGAACCTGCTGGAGCCCACCACTGGCTTCTGGTCATTAAAGGGCAAAACCCTGGGGTGGTTAGCCTTAACAACATGTATATCATCTAATCCAGCATTTCCCAAATTATGTTCTGTGAAACACTGGTGGACTTCAATCCCCAGAAGCCTAAGTCAGTACATTGGATGACGCTTGTGGGTGCGTGCCCACTGGTGTCCCTTTGCCCCACCTCTCCAGGGAGGAGGAGCACTTGGCTTGCATTGCAAGCTGGTGGGGGTGGGGAGTCAGGAGTCAGCCCTTATTAGGGCCGGCCCCTCATACCCTGGCCCTTTGCAGGCGCACCCCCTCAATAACGGACACAGACAACATTGAAAGTGGATAACAGCATCGGGCCACATTTATTGATTCAATGCCCTAGTCCGAATTATAAATTTGTATTGGTAAAACGACCAATCATAATTCTTAAGGCAAGCAGGCCGACGTAACACTGGTAAGGTACCACCCCAAAATTGCCAACGGCAGTTGGCTACAATGTATCAATTTGTATCAATTTGTTTGTTGACAACAAACAAATTGTTGACCGTAGTCAATATCTAACTCATGACCCCACCCTCTGACGCGTATCCGTGAAATCACGGGGTGATGCATGCTGGTTAGCTATCGTCATCACCCCGTCGCCTGGTTCGTCGTTGACCGGACAACGTTTAACTAATTTATTCCTGTCTAGTGTTGTCCAGTCAATTGCGAACCTGCCGGATACCTGTGGGTCATACTGTTTACCTTACCAGTGCTACCCGCCAATGTGACCAAAGTCAACAGTAGGAACATAAGAAGACCCCTATATCAAACCATAGCAACAGTGTGGGATGGGCAAAAAAGCCAGGACCCGGAAGCCAATATGGGTCCCAGCCAAAAATTCCCACCCGGCCGCGAAGCGACCAAAATATCACACTGTTAACTAGGGAGGGGGTGGAGGGGAAAAGACTTCTCCGCTCCGTCGCTGAGGTAAAATGGCAGCTCGGCTGCCTCGTGGCCACCCCTTTTATAAGGGAGCTGGCCACGCCCCTAACTACCCGGATTCTCTGTCCTGTGGGGGGGGGGCCCGCAAAGAGCGCGGCGGCCATTTTGGCGCCGCGCTTGCATTGCAGGCGCACCCCCCCAATAACGGACACAGACAACATTGAAAGTGGATAACAGCATCGGGCCACATTTATTGATTCAATGCCCTAGTCCGAATTATAAATTTGTATTGGTAAAACGACCAATCATAATTCTTAAGGCAAGCAGGCCGACGTAACACTGGTAAGGTACCACCCCAAAATTGCAAACGGCAGTTGGCTACAATGTATCAATTTGTATCAATTTGTTTGTTGACAACAAACAAATTGTTGACCGTAGTCAATATCTAACTCATGACCCCACCCTCTGACGCGTATCCATGAAATCACGGGGTGATGCATGCTGGTTAGCTATCGTCATCACCCCGTCGCCTGGTTCGTCGTTGACCGGACAACGTTTAACTAATTTATTCCTGTCTAGTGTTGTCCAGTCAATTGCGAACCTGCCGGATACCTGTGGGTCATACTGTTTACCTTACCAGTGCTACCCGCCACACGGAGGGGCTTCAAAGAAGGCCTGACGCCCCCCCCAGACCGTCAGCTCGGTCAACAGGCCTGCTCGCCAATCACCCAACAGGAGGTCCATACCTCCTCGCGACAGATGGACCCCATCCCCTGCGTACAAGTCATAATTTTGTAGGCTAATAGCGGGGTGATGACTGACCCGTCCCCAAGCCCTGTCGGAAAGAAACCGCGCCACCGCCCTATTGACCGTGCACCTAGCGCGGTCAAGGGCCAGGAGGTTGACGCCCCCTCTATAAGAATGGCGCGGAACAATGTCCGACCAAACCAGGGTTGTGGCAGGCCAGACATAATGCAAGTAGGCGAGGTCCTCGCAAATTGCATGCTTGAGCGATAAGCCGGTGACCTGGCCCAAATCATTGCCCCCCAGGTGGATGATGAGAATGTCAGGCGGGTCAGCACCCAGGCCAGAAAAAAGGAAAGGCCGCAGCTCCCGCCATAACATCCCAGGCTTACCATGCCATGTGAGACTGGCGTGTTCACCCAGTCCCAGTCGGGGTCCCCACTCTGTCGCCGCAGCGTAACGCGCTGCCCTGTGCACATAGCTGTGGCCCACCAGCCATACTGTCACCGGTGTAATACGACACCCAGGGTCTGTAAGAAAATTGAGAAAAAGGGCGGTAAGGTGACTGGATTGGTACTCATGGCGGGAGTGGGCGCACATAAAACTGAAAACATTGCGAGCCCCACCTCCCCATGCTACGTATGTCAGCCCCAGAGTACCCAAAAGCAGCTGCTGTAGAGGCTGCACCAATACGGAATGAATGTGTGCCATAACGGGCACCTGGTAGGCCCACCCTGGTGAGGGCTCTGGCTGTCACCTTCCAAAACTGAAATTTAGTAAGGGGAGACCCATCTTGGTGACAGAAAAACGGGCCGTGGTGCATGCCACGCAGTGCCAGGTATTCCTGTAGGGCACCAACCGGACAGATGTCTGCCAAAGAACACCGTAGCAGTCTTACACCACTGCCTACGCCATGCTGATCTGTTTTAGAGGAGCGTATCCTCAACTGGGCCCAGTCTTTGGCAACATAGACATCTTCGAGTTCCAGTGTCCTACAACTTGCATCCGCCTTAGACAGCATCACAAGTTCGCTGATGCGGAGCGCTCCAAAAAATGCCACCGTTGTGGCTGCATGGAAAAGGGCTGCCTCATAATGATCAAAACAGAGGCCTGGCCAGCCCCGGGCCAACTGGGTAAGAACCCCTGGGGAAATGGGGTGCCGGTCGTCCGGGCAACGCCCGCGCTCGCGCACCCACCCCTCCAAAACATGTCTCACACGGAAGTCAGAGGTGCTGTCCTCATGACCTCCCACTTTGGCCATAAAAGCCAACGCCGAGAGCTTGGATGCTATGGTGCGAGGTGCGAGGCCCTGTGCATGCAGGTGAACCATGAACCGCAGAACATGGTCCACCGGGATAGGCCAGGTCTCTGGCAGGTGAAATTGAGCAGAAAATGCTCTGTAAGAATTGAACGCTTGTTGATACGCCTTACGCGTGCGTGGCGCTAGTGACAGGCCAATCGCCCGGTTCACCTCTCCCTGCCAATAGTCCACATCTCGTCCGGGAGTGGCGAGGGAAATTCCTCCGCATCCGGGGCCAAGGCGCGGAACCGGGAGATCTGCAGGCGGGACAAAGCGTCAGCAATATCATTATTAATCCCTGGAACATGCCTGGCCCTGAACAAGACATTGAGGCGCAGGCAGCGCAACACAAAATGGCGCACTAGTTCCATGACCCTGGGCGATTTGGAAGTCTGTGCATTGACAATGTGTACAACAGCAGCATTGTCACACCAGAAATGCACAACCGAATTAGCCCACTGCTCGCCCCATAGCATCAAAGCCCCCAGAATAGGGAAAAATTCCAGGTATGTGAGATCCCGCAGGTGACCCGTGCCTGCCCGGGCCGGTGGCCACCCACCATAGGCCCACTTCCCATTGAAGTACATCCCATAACCCAGGGATCCTGAGGCATCAGACTGGACCTGAAAATTGGGGGATGCCAGGAGGTCAGACCTCCAAAATGAGACCCCATTGAACTCCCTCAGGAATTGCAACCAGACAAACATGTCTGCCCTGATACCCCGGGTAAGCCTGACTCTATGATGGGGCCTGGATAACCCTGCCATGGCGTCGCATAAGCGCCGGGCAAAAGCCCTGCCCGGTGCGACCACCCTGCAAGCGAAATTGAGGTGACCATGTAGCACCTGCAGTTCCCTCAGTGATGCCTTGCGTTTGGCCAGCAAATCCGAGATAAGGGCCACTATTCTGGACACCTTATCACCCGGTAACCTAGAAGCCTGCGCTACTGTGTCAATCTCTACCCCCAGGAATACTAGCTTGGTAGATGGGCCCTCGGTCTTTTCGGGCGCTAAAGGGACACCGAGTTCCTCCATTAGCGTCTGAAATGTGTTGAGGAGACGTGTGCACGTGTCACAGCCCCGTTCACCCCCGAATAAAAAGTCATCCAGGTAATGGGCTACAGACCGAGACCCTGACCTGCGGACGAAAGCCCACTCTAGGAAAGTACTAAAACGCTCGAAGGCCGAGCATGATATGGAACAGCCAAAAGGCATGGCCTTATCAAAATAATATTCACCCTTAAATTTGAAACCCAGCAACTCAAAGTCGCCCGGATGCACTGGCAAAAGGCGAAAAGCCGACTTGATGTCGCACTTGGCCAGCAGGGCACCCGGGCCACACGAGCGCACCATGCGCAGCGCATGGTCGAACGATGTATACCTGACTGAACAAAGGTCATCAGGGATAGCATCATTGACCGATCGGCCGGCTGGGTAGGACAAATGATGAATAAGGCGAAACTCGCCTAGGGACTTTTTGGGGACCAAGCCCAGTGGCGACACCTTAAGATTGGGAAACGGGGGTGCGGGGAAAGGTCCAGCGACCCTGCCCGCATCTAACTCTTTTTTAATGCTGGCCGCAGCCACGTCCTCCCTCCCTCTGAGGGACAAAAGGTTAGGGGCATCCTGAGGGGACCTATCACCCATGAAAGGGATACGGAAACCCTGCTTAAAACCCTGAAGGAGATACTCCCCATCCTCCCCCTTCGGGTACGATGCGAGCCAACGCTCCAGCATGTCCACATTAATTGGGGAGGGGGCCTTTTGGAGAACCAGCTCCATCCGTGGCAGTCTTGCCAGCCCACTGTCCGCCCCTCCCTCTGCCCCTTGTCCCTCCAGGCCTGGGACAGGCGGAGGCTGCGTGGGGGCCCGCACATGTGGGACACTCATGCCTGTACTTGCAATTCTTCCTATTACAGGAACCATTGGACGAGAAAGTCCAGCACAGCAGGCGGGCTGGAACCCCCTGCCCCGCCGCTTGGCGGGTAACCTGCGCTGGAACTGCTCGCTGAACCGCATGTCCACAATGGTATCTGTCACCCGGGGCGGGGCGTGTGGGCGTCATGTACAAAAGCCAAAGCCTCTGGCACAGCTCATCCCATCTCATCTCGGGGTGAAGGGGAATCCTCATATGGAATTCCTCGTCATAGGCTAACCACGAGGGACCCGGGAAATCAACCATCGCCCTATATATGTTGTCCAAATATTGGACCATGGGAATAGCCAAATCCGGCCGCGCCCTCAAGTACACCGCCATGTATATTAAATAAGCAGGGAGCCAGTTGGCCCAGGTACGTGGCGGCTTACGGCGACGTGCCTGCTCCTTGTCCTTCTCATCCTGTCCCTCCCTTTCTTCCTTGGTGGGCTCTCTGTTCAGGAGTGAGAAGATATCTACATACTCCCCCCGCCATATCTTTTCTCTGGTAGTCTGTGCCAAGTGATCACCCAGTGGCAAGGAATACCCCGCCGTCGGTAAAGCCGAAAAAGGCACCGCAGCCATGGGAAAAGGGGCCTGAGCTAGCCCAGCCACCCCCAGAACATTCCCCGCAGTGTAAGAACAAGTACCCACCCCAGTGCCCAGGGTGGCAGTCGTCGTCGCCGGGTGGGGTGCCGATAGCGTGGCCCCCGCATCACCCGCGCGAGGCCAAGGCCATTGAAAAGCCCCCCCCCCATATTGGGAATATGTGTGGGTGTACTTGCTTGCACCGTATACTCACATGCTGCACCCCTGCGGGCCGCCCCCACCGGGGGTTCCGGCCCACCGGGGGCGTCGGAGCTCACGACCGACGTAGAGCTCATCACCGGGGCCTGACCCGCACCTGGCTGCTGACTGGGGAGCTGCGAGGCAGTGGCCGAACCCACGCCACGCGCCTGCAGCAGCTCAACCCTCCCTGTCGGCTGTTGTCCTCCTGCCGACAGCGCCGCAAAAGGGACCCCAAAGGGGGATCCCACCTGACTGGCCCGAGCCAACGACGCTTCCAGGGCCGCAATCCGGGCCAGTAAGGCTGCCACGTTGACCTGGGGCCAAGGGCCGGCCGGCCCGCCCGGTCCAGGCGTGGGTACAGGTCCCTGTACCCCAGGACCCGAATATGGCCATTGGCCAGCACCGAAGCCCGGCAGGGTCGGTGAAGAAACCTGCCAAGGCAGGGGGCCGCACCACCCCCCGAGGCTAGAGGGCCCAGGGGGAGGCTGCGACCCAAGAGCAGCAGGCCCAACAGGGTGGGCAGGTGCAGGAGCGGTGTCCACCGCTCGCGGGCCGCGGGCCGGAACCCCTTCCATGCCCGCATTCTGTTCGCCCACTCCGGGCCAAGGGGCAATAGACCCCATTCCGCCAGCCCCGGCCGGGGCCTGCGAGGGCGGCTGCTGAGGAGGCGGCACCGCGGTCCTCCGACCTGGGTTGCGCCTCCTAACAGCGCGAGCCGCACTCGAAGCTGCCTTCTTCTTCGAAGGCATCTCTACTGAATCCAAGGGAAGCCGAAAAGGAAGAACCGCTACCAAAAGGCTTCCCGGTAATCTAAGGAGCGGCGGAGACACAGGGGAAAAGACTTCTCCGCTCCGTCGCTGAGGTAAAATGGCAGCTCGGCTGCCTCGTGGCCACCCCTTTTATAAGGGAGCTGGCCACGCCCCTAACTACCCAGATTCTCTGTCCTGTGGGGGGGGGGGCCCGCAAAGAGCGCGGCGGCCATTTTGGCGCCGCGCTTGCATTCTAACTTGCAGCAGGGAGAACAATGTCCCACCCACCCCTGGTGGTCAGATTAGCTGGTTGTGTTTGGGCCAGATGGGAATTTTTTGCCGTTACCCCTTATTGGCCTCTGGGATAGGGTTTTTTCCGCCCATCCTGCACTGATGCACAGGGGTTATCTTCATGTGGTGGACGTACTTTGGTGACTGGCGGGTAGCACAGGAAAAGGTAAAAGATGAAGACCCAATTACATTCTGGTAAGGGCCATGAGAGGTGCCTGGCAGTGATAAGGATCTGAAATGTTTGGATCATGGTAGTTAGCCTAACCATGGTTCTTGACACTCACTGGATCCAACAGCTCCGAAGCTGAGCATTCTTTAACACCCGAAGTAGTGGAGGGGAGATGAGCACTGTTAACATGTTCATGTGTCCAACTCTTCACTCAGGGGATGATGGACAATGGCTGATTAGTGCTTTGGGGATTTCAAAAACAAAGAAACTCTTTTGTACCGTCTCCCAAGCTTTATGAGAACTCAATAAAAATTCTGAGCATAGTAACCCCCACAGAAGTGTACATGCTTTCCAAACTATGCAGAAATAGGTTTAGGCAGAGTTTTTTGTATTATTCAATTCAGTTCAGTTAAAACGAAAATGAAAATACATGACCACTCTTGGCAGATTGGGGGTGCATGTGGGGGTTAATGCAACCATATTTCAGAGGGAAGCTTAGTTTACAAGATGTAGCTATTTTTTGTTCATGAGCAGCATTTACATTTGCAGAACATTAAAGAAAATGACATAATTGTTTTTTAGATTGTTTCTTTTCCCATTTATCTGAAAATGGAAGACAACAAAGAGGCAACCCTACCTGAGAAAAGTCCAGAAGTACAGCAGTGATTTATCTGGGAGTGCGGGGAGGTTTATTTAATCAATATCTAATTAATCAAGTTGCATGTGATTAAGGTGAAACTATGGAAAACTGAAGGAGAAGTAGCAAGATTTTTTTTCCAGATTGCTATTTCCCAAAGGGGAGTATAATGTTGAATTAACTTTCTTGCTGAAGATTATGTTGGTTTACTCTTAAGAAAAGGAGACACCATAAAATGCAGTTTTTGCAGGGTCATCTGCCTTTTGAAAGCTCATGAAGTTTCCTGTAGTGTCCACTTTTTCCTTCTGGTCTCCTCAGAAGAAAGCCTGCTTTGCCTAGGGAAACAAAAGAACTGGTCACAACAGCTGTGGGTCAACTCAGGATATCCCTTCTTATCCTAAGGAAGTTTTCTCATGGTATGCCACTGTCTCCTGCTCCTATGAAAAGCTAGACAAAATGTAGAAAATACAGAAGAAAGGGAATGGGGTGGTCATGAGGAACTAAGATGCTTACTATTTAATGAGGCAATTGCTTTAGTGCTGAATTAATTGACTGCAAAGAAATGGACACTTGACTTTTCCCTACAGGAAACAAAGTCAGGTGAGGTGGCAAGGGGGTGATATTTGCAACTTTATTTAGCTTCAGCTGTTCATTTTAAATTTATGCCAAACAAGGACTTCCAGAATTTTGCAGGTAGAGACATCCAAGAAGCTATCACATTTCTTTCCCAGCCAGTCACACATATACAATCTTCCATTATAATCTGACTTTTGCTGTACCTTTCCCCACCTGCTTCTGTTCCTTTTCACCTCAGCAAGCTGGGTATACATCCAGTTCCTCGAGGGCACAGGCAATTTAAGCACTCTGAAAAGCCTGGAGATTTATCTGCCCCCTCATGAAATTGGCAGCCAAGCCAGAGTGGTGAGAGAAGTTATAAGGGAGTGATGGAACAGGTTGGAGCCTAAAAGTGAAGAGTGAGGAGAGGGGGAAAAGAGCATCCTCTCTCTTCACTTAGCAGGTGGGCTATGCCTCTCATCAACATGCCTAGAAGACACTGGCCCAAGAACCACACATCTGGATCAGTGTTTCCCAACACTTGGTCTTCTAGATGTTTAGTACTTGGCTTCCAGGATGTCTGATCCTTGGCCATGCTGGTTTGAAGTTACTGCAGTTGATCTAAACCATCTGGAGGGACAAAGGTTAAAAACCTCTAGATATAAATTATTCCACAAAAAAAGGGAAGAACTATTTCTTCTTTGCATGCCACAACAGCATGTCTCACTACAACATTAGGCCATATCAGAAAATAAAAATACTGCAGTCCTTTAAAGACTAACTGCTATATATTTACTGTGAGCTTTCGTGGATCAAGTCCACTTTTTCAGACAAAGGAGTAAAACTTGCAGGCATGGTTAATATACACCAGATGCAGGGGGCAAGATGCTACAAGGCAAATGGATCACAAAGTAATGAGGTAAAGAGTAATCAAGCAGAATGACAGACAAGCATTGCATATCTCAGTACAGCTAGCAGTAACAAATGATTATTCAGATTAGTTTTAAATGTCTCCCTTTCAAACTTAAAAGTGCCAAGCAAAGCATATGTTAATGAGTTTAACCTCTCATTGGTCTGAAGAGGTGGGCTTGATCCACGAAAGATCACAGTAAAAATATAGCAGTTAGTCTTTAGGGTGCTGCAGTGTTTTTATTTTTTGTTTTCTGACTAACATAGATACTATTCAAATATGTATACAGTCAGGGCTGAATTTAAACATAGGCTACCTAGGCTGCAGCCTATGGGTCTGCACCACAAAGGGGAGCCCGTACCACATGATAATGTATAGGAATGTCATACGCAAATTTTCTATAATTTAATAATAAACTTTAAATGTTTATTTTTCAGTTTTTAGTTGGATAATTGCTGAAAATGCTGTTTTTGTAGGTTAATTTTTTAAAAATACTTTCCCTGGTAGGGCCTGCACCACAGGTTCAGCCTAGGGGCCCACAGATCCTAAATACGGCACTGTATACCACACACACACACACACACACACACACACACACACACACACACACACACACACACACACCATTAAGGACATTCCTGTAAAGCAGCTGTGGAATGGAGAATTTTTGGAGAAGAGCTTAGTAGCACCCTATGACAGCTTGTGGAAAGTTGCTGCATTGGTGTATATTGTTTTGAATAAGACCACAGACCAGCACTAGGGCTAAAATAAGGAGATTTTGTGAGGTCTTGTTCTATGCTGTCTTAAATATTGAATGGGAAGTGCTGAAGATGGGGAAATGTGAAGGCTGTTGGGGAATGAGATGGAATTGTGGGGAGGAAAAAAGGTGAGAATGCAGGGAGGGAACTCAAAGTTCCTACTGGGCAATTAGCTGTTGAGAGGCAGCTGCAGTTATGAATTGACTAGGGAGTCATGGAAACCTGGCACATATTTCACCCTGCTTTTGTGTTTTTCTCTAGCACTCAGAACAGATTTGCCAGTAAATGTTGAGTAAATTACACACGGGGGTGTTTTTCTGACCTTTGTATGATACATGAAATTTGAATACAGGCATCAAAATCAGCCAAAGCCTTTCCTCAAATGACATTTGGGTTTCTGTGTTCAGCCCATAAGGCCACCACTTGGGCAAATGCTTTCTAGTTTCAAGCCACAGACAAGTATCTTTTCAGCTCACACACAACAGATGGTTCATTCTTCAAACCCCCCCCCCCCCCGGTGAAGGCAAGGTGACTGTTTTCTAAACACTTTTGAAGTTTGTGTGATACAAAATTGTTATTTTGCTTTGAAGAGTCGAGACAGGGAACCTGTGATTTTTTAGAGATAAGATCACTCATTCATGCTCATCAAACATGATTATTATTAACTGTCTGTTTCTTGATGGTGAACTGGAGCTGAAGAGAAAAAGAAACCAAAATCATCTCCCATCTTTATGAGTGGTGTTACTGGTTTGATTAGTCATGACCAAACACTCCTTTAAAAAAAATTCGCCAATATCACCTACCAAAAATTGAAGAAGTAACAAGGAAATTGTATGCAAAATGTTTGTTCTTACCTCATACTATTACTTTCTGGATCTGCAATATCATTAAAAAAACAACAAAATGCTTGTTGCTTGTCAGATCCTTCTATATATGCCTTTGATTCCATCTTTGCTGATTTGTTTCCTGTGACTAGATATGTGTCATGGGAGCAGATACAGAGCAGTTCAACAAGCTCACAATCATGCTTGGGTCAGTTTCCATGTCCCAACAAATTGCTGAGGTTTGCTAGGTTCTCTGGTGGCAGGAAGGAGAGTGGTTGTTTCAAACTGCTGAAATGTGAACAAAAATTATTTTTACCATTTGCTGTGACAAAAGAGGGAAGTACTAAAGCCAAAGGAATTTTCTGGTTTCCTTGCCAACCATCAAGCTTCAACTCCACTGCTCTGCTTCCTTCTTTGTCCCACATGTCCTTGTTTCTGATACTTAGCTATATGAAGCTTTCAGTACTTGCCTCTGTTTCCCATAGGATTTTATTTTAAACTGCTCTTGATCAGGTCTGCAGGACTTCTGCCAAATCCATTCTTCACAGCCTGCATGAGGAAAACAGCCCATCTCCTGCCAGGAATCTTTCATTTTAGCACTATAAGCTTTAGTCCAAAAGCTCCAAAAACCTTTCCCAGTTACACAGCATATTTGCATCCAGAATTCTGCTTTTTCTGTCAGGTCTCTGACCTATCACGAAAAGGAGCTGTGAAAATGCCAGTTGTGACAGTCTCTTCTCAGTCATTCATTGCTGTATCCAGAGCCCCACAGTCTTTGGAAGCCCATTCAAGTTTTCTTCTAGCTAAAGCATTCATTCCCACTGAGATAATATCAGCTCCAGTGAAGGCAACAACATCACCTGAGATATTATGTGAAATCAGTATTCCACTTCCACCATTCTTCTCTTCAGATTGATGGCTGGATCCCTCTCATTCCTCCTGTGTGTGGGCACCTATCTTAATGTTATGTACTGCATAGGATGACGTTTTCCCTTTGGCATGTGGTTCTTTTTGTTGGGAGCTTTCCTGTGCAGAAATTACTCACCAAAAGAGCAATGTTAGCCCCATGAATTTAGGATGTCTGTTACATGCCTTTCTAGCTAAATAAGTTCTTCATAGATAATTTTTTTTGGGGGGGGGCGAAGCCCAGCAAATCTTGTTCTTGAATTTACTGAAAACTGGGAAAGGGTGTTCTTTCTCACTCTCAAACTAGTACAGTATTCGCTTTGACAAGCCCCCTGAGGTAGTTTAGTTACTGTGTATGAGTGCTTCTAAATAACTGCTAGTCTTATTCTAACCCAGTATATCTGTTACTTGTCTCTTATTTATTAACTGTTTCTTCTTCTTTATAAGTTGGGGAGTTCAGAGGGACATGCGCTTCAACTCCTTTCCCTTTCTCTTCCTACAGAGTTAACAGAACTTGTATTTACTGTAAGTCAGGTGTAGTTCATGCTTTCTTGAGACAGGAAGACAAACATGTCACATGCCCGGCATGCCACCACAAGGTGACCAGGACCCCAGAATTTCCAAAGACACTCTGCCATCTGCCTCAGTTGCAATCTTCTGCAGAAGTCCAAAGGTCTACATCCTTGCTTACTTTTATATTAGACTCCAGGTCATACATTTTTGGTTTACCTTTGAGTTACCCAATAGATATATGTGTTTTTACGTTGCAGATATCATTTGGTTTGATTTCCCAGATATTATTTCATTCATTTATTTGCAGAAATTTCAGACAAAAACATTGGTAAAAATTTCCCATTGTCAGCCTTCTGAATATTTGACATTGCATTACAAGTTTTGGAATGTGGTGGTTTTGGTATATGGGTGCGGAACCAGAGATTGGGTGTTTGATTCCCCGTTATGCCCCTTGGGAGAAGAGCCAGCCTGTGTAGTCATGGACAAGTTGTGCACTCTCAAAGAAGAAAGGCATGGTAAAGCACTTCTGAGCACTTTCTACTTGGAAAATCCTGAAAAGGGATAAGTAAAAATGGTCTTGAAGACATGCAGTTATTATTATTATTTTTTATTTTAAAATGACATGTGCTATAATGTTACTTCCTCCTTACTTGCATGCTTCTTCTTAGTCAGAAGGATGCATCAATGCCTTTTCAAAAAACATATGTGCACTTTGAAACAAAACAATTATTTTCTTTCAACTTCCTGCTGCATTTCATTCTAATGATTCCTGAGCCATTAGTCTTCCTTTGTTGACAGCTCACAGTTTATTCAAAGACAACTTCAAATGCCACTTATATTAATCATTATTAAGCACATGGTATGCTGCTACATTGTTACAGGTTGTATAGATTTGTTTTACTCCCAAGCTTTTAGAACCTTTTCTGTGCTTAGCAGATGGCATTAGAAAAAGTATTTTGGAGACAGCTTTCCATAAATGGTGCCACGGGCTACATCCGGCCCATGAGCCGCAAGTTGAAAATTCCTGGTTAAGAATAAGGATGTGGAAAAAAAAACCTAATCTTGAGTTCATTGTGTTTTTCTGGGTCCCACGTGCATTCGCTTCTAGTCCTTTCCCCCCATCAGTTGTAAGACTTTGTTTTTCATTTCTACATAGCTATTTTATAGATGTTTTCTCAAGATACAAATGTATGCATTTTCTGAAATTGTCTCCCCTAATGTATGCATATGGAATGTATTTTCCCTAGTTCTGTTTGTGTACATTTTCCCACTTAACACTGTTCTAAGCAAACAATTTTCTATGCATGGTATATGCATGGTTTTGTATATGTGGCTGGGAGTTGGGAGTTCAATTCCCCAGTATGCCTCCTGGGAGAAGGGTCAACCTGTGTAGTCATGAGCAAGCTGCACAGTCCTGGGATGTCCCCAGAAGAAGGAATGGTAAACCACTTCAGAGTATTCTCTACCTAGAAAACTTGGAAAGGGTCACTGTAAATTGGAATCAAAATAATAGAATGCAATCATTATTTGTATATTTATATATGTTGGCTAAATAGTGCAGTGGTTAAGGTATCTACGGATGTTGGAAATTCATTTCCCCACTGTGCCTCCAGGGAGAAAAGCCAGCCAATGTAGCTTTTGCAAGCTGTACATTCTCAGAGCACCTCTAGAAGAAGAGAAGAGTAAACCACTTCTGAGTACCGTCTACTTAGAAAACCATGGAAAGGGTTGCCATGTGTCAGAATTGACTTGATATCATATTGTTGTTGTTGTTGTTGTTGTTGTTGTTGTTGTCGTCATCATCATCTCAAAGCCATAATATGTAACATCATAATTTATTGGTCACTGTGTGAACAGAATGATGGCCTAAATAGGACTTCAGTTTGATCCATTAAGACTGCTAGGTCTTTACATTCTTATGTTTTTAAACAAAAAAATTACCAAGATTCTTTTGTTCATTTGTGCTGACACACATTGAATGGTGTAATCTCATTGGTGAATTCACACCAGTTAAAAACAGAAGTCATGTCATATTCTAGCTCAGATAATGAGTGTGCAACAAAAAATACAAGCTACATTTTTTTTGCTGCTTATTGTTAGGTTTACAGCAATGGCCATTAATAATATGATTCCAGCATACAGTATTTTAAATGCACTACAGGTATTGTAGATGGCTGAATTTATAGCCTAGGAATAGAAAAGAGGGGAAATATTCCTTCACAGTCGTAGTCTATGAGATTCCACCTCTAGACGTCACCACTTGATCACATCTGATTCGCAAATCCATTTTAGGAGCAGGAGCTACGTTCAATATTCTGTCCACATGAATAATCTCAATTTATTTGGGCTAATTTAAGCACTTTGCTAAAGAAAATTGACTATCTGATTAAAGCATCTGGTTTTTCTCACAGTTATTCTAATAGAAGCCAGCAATTAACAGCTAAATGATAATTTCAACAGCATTTCAGAGATCTGTTTTTTTGGAGGGGTTCTAAGAACAATAGCTGGAAATTGCAAGCAGATTTTGATTAATCATGAGGAGAAACTTCCTAGTGAGCTGTTTGTCAATAGAACAGATTCAGTCAGGAAGAGGTTCTCTCCATTGATGGAGGAAGTTAATCAGAGCAGAACCTGGTTGAACATGTTGTACATGCTTTCTGGATTGTACAATCTCCTTGAGCCGGGGTTTGGCCAGATGACTTTCAAGGTCTTGTCTAGTTTTACAGGTGGAATAAAACATATGTACTTCTCTGTGCAAGTAGAAATCACCCTGTTATTAAAATGATACTATGCACTCTCTGAGCAGTGGAGATTGGATGGTTTTTCACTAAATGAGCATTAAGCTCCATGGTTAGTCAAAAGGATTCTTCCTAGGGACATGCGCTGATCCACACCGATCCCTGACCTGTTGCATGCCAAACTAAGGGTTTGATTACATTGGAAAGCCAAATCAGAGCAATTCAGCTCTACTTTTGAGTCATAACCTCAATTATGAGGTTTGGATTGGATTGGCTTGGATTGTTTAGTTACACTGCAGCAGCTAAATCACTCCTCTTTGACTTTCCAACAGTAGCTGCTACTGCCATAGGCTCTAGCTGAGGAGCTTGTCTTGCTACTGGGATGCTATTGGATAGTCACTTCGTTTTGCACCATCCCAAGCTGTAGTAGCATTAGTGAGTGAAGCTTTTCTGCCTCTTCCTCTTCTTCCTCGAGCTGCTGATTTGATAAAGCAGCAAAGACCCCACATAGTATGGTAGTTCCCTTTCTCTTTCTCCCCTTTTTCTGCTCCTCCATCCTCTATTACTCACTCTTTTTTGTTCTTTCTCTTTTTTAATGCTAAAGGTAAAGGATTCCCTTGCTCGAAAGCCAGTTGCATCTGGAGTGCCAAGGTTCACCATCACAGCAATAGATTCCTACACTATATGAGAGGGGGGATTCTGTTTCTATTCTAGAGTTAACTTGGGAAGGGTGGGGGGATGTGCTTCAAGGTTAAGGTTTCCCTTGCTCGAAAGCCAGTTGCATGTAGAGTGCCAAGGTTCGCCATCACAGCAATAGATTCCTACACTATATGAGAGGGGGGTCCGTTTCTGTTCTACAGTTAACTTGGGAGGGGTGGGGGGATGTGCTTCAAGGTAAAGGTTTCCCTTGCTCGAAAGCCAGTCGCCTCTAGAGTGCCAAGGTTTGCCATCACAGTCATAGATTCCTACAGAGGCCAATTTTTAGAGCAAGAAGCTGCTTTTTGTATGAGAGAGCAGATCCAAAATACACGGGGAGAATTATCAGAGCTCATAGATCCAGTGTGCTTGCATGGTTGTGTAAGGGGATCTGAGTTACGTAAAGGTAAAGGGTCGCCCTTGCTCAAAAGCCATTCGTATCCGACTCTAGGGTTCAGTGCTCTTCTCTGTTTCAAAGCCAAAGAGCCAGCGTTGTCTGCGTCTGCAGACATTTCCGTGGTCATGTGGCAGGCATGACTAGACACCAGAGCACACGGAATGCTGTTACCTTCCCACCAAAGTGGTCCCTATTTATCTACTTGCAATTTCTTGCTTTCGAACTGCTAGGATGGCAGGAGCTGGGACAAAGACGGGAGCTCATTCCGTCCTGCAGTACTCGGGAATCGAACTGCTGACCTTCTGCCTCCCAGTCAGCATCTTAGTCACTTAAGCCACTGAGCAAACAAGAAAGAAAACAAAACAAAAGTCCCCCAAGAAAATGGGAAAAGGGTTCTTTGGCCCACTCAGCTTTGTGCCCATTGCATCTACAATACCATCTAGCCATCTTATTTTTGGCCACCCCCTTCTTTTGTCCTCCACCTTTCACAGCATCAAGGCCTTCTCAAGTGAGTCCTCCCTTCTCATTTCCCACTTCTTTTGTCCTCCACCTTTCCCAGCATCAAGGCCTTCTCAAGTGAGTCCTCCCTTCTCATTTGATGTCCAAAGTACTTCAGCGTCATCTTTACTATTTGACCTTTAATGAGCAGTCAGGGTTGATTTCTTCTAGGATTGACCTATTTCTAACACCACATTTCAAAGGCATCTATTTTTCTGCGCTCAGCTTTCCTAATGGTCCAGCTCTCACACCCATACATTACCACCGCGAATACCATTGCTTTGGCTATGCAATTTTTTGTTTGAAAGGTGATGCCTCTACTTTTAACTATGTTCCCCAGGTTTCTCATAGCTTGTTTCCCAAGCATGAGTTGCCTTTTTATTTCACGGCTGCAATACCATCTGCAGAGATCTTTGATCCTAAGAAAGTAAAATCTGCCAGTCGTATCCAACTGTAGGGTGCAGTGCTCATCTCCATTTACAGCCAAAGAGCCAGTGCTGTCTGTGTTTGCAGACATTTTCATGGCCATATGGCAGGCATGACTAGAACCCAGCAAGTCACATGGCTATATTTGGCCACGCCCACAGATTTGGCCATGCCCACAGAGGGGTGTGGCCAAAATTTCCCTTATTTTCAAACCCAAAAGTTGACAGGTATGTTTCTGTGGTTTTAAAGTTGCTTTCTCCAATCTAACAGTTTCAGATATGGGCCTCCAAATCCCACAATCTGATATTGGGGACAACACATTTGGATGCAGGTTTCAGAAAAAATAGCTGTGTTAGTCTGTGCCAGATAAAAAACAATAGGCAGAAACATTGTGCCACCTTATAGCATGACTGCTGTATTTTAATACGAACTTATGTGGATTATGTCCACTGTTTGGGGATCACTGCTGCACCACTATGAGGTATGGGGTAGGACTTTGCAGCATAGGATTTTATATGTGAACATTAAAAAGAACCCCACAAAAATTTAGAGGAGGATCATTCATGCTTTTAAAAGTTTTAAACTAGGTTTTTAATTGGTGCGGGTGGGAGGTAATTTTTCAGTGTTTTTAGGAATTTTAAGGGTTTCTAAAGTTTAATCGTTGGGGATTTTATGTATTCCGCCCATCAATTGGGGCGGCTATACAAATTGAATAAATAAATAAACAAATAAAATAAATAATTGCTCTTAAAGAATGAGGCATCATCTAGAACAGTTTTCGGAACTGTGGAAGGCTGTAGCTGTAATGAAAATATATAGGTAAAAAAGGTCAAAATACATGAATAAAAAGAATTATAAAATGCTCAGCAGAGAAAAACAAACGTAAAAACAGCTTAAAGGCTCAAATTTTGTCACTTTTTTTTTTTAAAAAAAAATCACTATTAGAAGAAAGACAACAAAGATGGGCTAGTCCAGCCTTCCTTGGCACAGAGTTCCCGGAACTAGAAGAATATGCCAGAAAATGATTTAGAGAATGGTGAGTTGATTACTGGTGCCACCTCTGCTATAAAGGATATGTGCATCAGTTCAGCTGTTTATCCACCAGTGAGGAAACATATTGCTTGTCCCACCTTGGTTATGCATCAAAATTTGTTTCCTGCTGGGTAACTATCAAATTACAAAGTACAAGGAAGACAAGGGTCGATATAAATGGCATTGTGATTCAGAATGATCCATGGGTCTTTTGGTACTAATAACATGCATAATGGAAGAATTGAAGGATTGAGATCAAAAGCATATTTTACCTTTTCATCACTGTATTCAATGTATTTACTAATTTTTCCTATTGTGCTTTGTTTTATAGTTTAAAAAAGGCTGAGAGGTTCAGAATAGGTATATGAATGGTGAGAATGCAAGCGCGGCACCAAAATGGCCGCCGCGCTCTTTGCGCCCCCCCACCGGACTTGGACATCCGGGTAGTTAGGGGGACGTGGCCAGCACCCTTTAAAAGGGGTGGCCATGAGGCAGCCGCGCTGCCATTTTGCGAAGCGACGGAGAGGAGAAGTTTTTCCCCAATCGCTCCGTCGCTCTCCCCTTTAGCTGGGAAGCCTTTTTTGGGCAGCGGTTTCTTCTTCGCTTCTTTCTTCGGCTTCCCAACGATCTGCGGCAATGCCTTCCAAAAAGAAGGCGATGGCGAACGCGGTTCGCACTTCCAGGAGGCACCAGCCGGGTCGTAGGACCGCGACTGCGCCCCCTCAGCAGGCCTCCTTTCCGGGGGCGCCCACCGGGACCGGCGGGATGGGGTCGATTGCTCCCTGGCCTGAGGCTGGGCAGCCTCAGACCGGCCCTGCAGGGGATGCGGCCCCCGGCCCGCAATTAGCGGCCACCGGCCCGGGCCTGGCGCATAGCCAGGCTGGGCCTTCGGGCCTTGGCATGCAGCTTCCAGCGGTGGGCTTTAACCAAGGGGGTTGGCTGGGTTCCCTTCCCTGGCAGGGCATGCCCCCGACCCCTCCGGGGCCGGTGGTTGGGGCATGGCCATATGCGGGCCCCGGGGTCCAGGGACCTGGCCCGGGGCCAGTGACCGGGGGGCCGGCCGGCCCTTTGCCCCCCATCAGCGTTAGGGGCTATGTAAACGTTGATGCCCTACTGGCCCACATAGCGGCCCTCGAGGCATCTTTAGGAGTAGTTAATCCATCCGGGGCACCTTTTGGTTTACAGGTCAACTCAGCGCCTGCCGGTCCTCGGCAGGCGGCCGAAAGTGTTGAGCTGCCTGAGGCAAGTAGGCCGGCGCCAGCCGCGGCCTCGCAGCTCCCCACACAGCAGATGCCGCCAGCGGGTAGTGGTCAGGCCCCATCTACGAGCTCGGTTGCGGTCGCAAGCTCTGACGCCCGCAGTGGGCCGGAACCCCCGGTGGGGGCGGCCCATGGGGGTGCAACTTGTGAGTATACGGTCCAAGCTAGTGCACCCACACCACAACCCACAATGGGGGGAGGTTTACAGTGGCCATGGCCTTGCATGGCTGGGACGGCGGGTCAGCCGCCGCCGGCCCATCAGGGAACGGCTCCAACACTCCAAGGCCCCTCTTGGGGCGGGGTACCCTGTCCTCCAGGGAACTTACTGGGGGTGGCGGGGCTGGTCCAGGCTCCTTTCATGGTGCCCAGCACTGTCAATGTTCCGGTGTCAGCCTTGCCGACAGCAGGTTATTCATTGCCCCTGGCGGATCACCTCCCCCAGGCCACCAAGGAAAAGATCTGGTGGGGGGAGTATGTGGACATTTTCTCCCTCTTGAATAGAGAACCCACCAAAGAGGAGAGGGAGGGGCTTACGACAAGGAATTCCGTATGAGAGTACCCCTACACCCGGAGATGAGGTGGGATGAGCCCTGCCAGAAGCTGTGGCTTCTGTACATGACCCCCACGTGCCCGGCGCCAGGGGAGAGGTACCATTGTGGACATGCGGTCCAGCGAGCTGCTCCAGCCCAGGCACCCCACCAGGTGGCGGGGCAGGGGGTTCCAGCCCGCCTGCTGTGTTGGAGCTTCTCGGCCAATGGTGCATGCAACAGGAAGCAGTGCCGATACAGGCACGAGTGTCCCTCTTGTGCTGGCCCCCATGCCGCCTCCGCGTGTCCTAGGGCAGGCGGACTGCGGGGCAGAGGTAGAGGTGGACAGGGAGCGGGCAGAACTGCCGCGGAGGGAGCTGGTCAAGCAAAAGGCCCCCTCCCCAATTAATGTGGACATGTTGGAGCGTTGGCTCACGATGTACCCGAGGAGGGCAGACGCAGCTCACCTGCTTGAGTGTTTCCAGCAGGGGTTTCACATTCCTTTCACAGGGGTCAGGTCTCCCCAAGATGCACCCTACCTGTTATCACTCAGGGGAAGGGAGGAGGTGACTGCCATGAGCATTGCTAAGGAAGTTGCTGCTGGCAGGGTCGCTGGCCCTTTCACTGTCCCACCATTTCCCAATCTAAAGGTTTCCCCGTTGGGGTTAGTGCCCAAGAAGTCACCGGTGGAGTTCCGTTTGATACACCACTTGTCTTACCCGGCCGGCCGTTCGGTCAATGATGCTATCCCTGACGACCTTTGTTCGGTCAGGTATACATCTTTTGACCAGGCCCTGCGCATGGTGCGCTCATGTGGCCTGGGTGCACTACTGGATAAGTGCGACATTAAGTCAGCGTTCCGTCTTCTGCCAGTGCACCCGGGTGACTTTGAGCTGCTGGGTTTCAAGTTCCGGGGTGAATTTTATTTCAATAAAGCCATGCCTTTTGGCTGCTCCATTTCATGCTCAGCATTTGAGCGCTTTAGCACCTTCCTGCAATGGGCCTTTGTTCGCAGGTCAGGGTCCCGGTCTGTAGCCCACTGCCTCGACAATTTCTTATTCGGGGGTGAACGGGGCTGGGACACGTGCACGCGTCTCCTAAATACATTTCAGACGCTAATGAAGGAACTCGGTGTCCCTTTAGCGCCCGAATAGACCGAGGGCCCTTCAACCAAGCTCACATTCCTGGGGGTTGAGATTGACACGGTTGTGCAAGCATCCAGGTTACCTGTTGATAAGGTTTCCCGGATCGTTGCACTCATTTTGGACTTGCTGGCAAAATGCAAGGTGTCCCTTCGGGAGCTCCAGGTGTTACATGGTCACCTCAATTTCGCTTGCAGGGCCGTCGCACCTGGCAGAGCATTTGCTCGATGCTTGTGCGATGCCATGAATGGCTTGGCCAGGCCCCACCACAGGGTCCGACTGAACAAGGGCATGAAGGCTGATATGCTCATCTGGCTTCAGTTCCTGAGGGAATTCAACGGGGTGTCCTTTTGGAGGTCCGACATTTTGGTTTCCCCTCGTTTTCAGGTTCAGTCGGATGCATCAGGGTCCCTGGGTTATGGGATTTACTTCGAAGGGAAGTGGGCCTATGGCAGATGGCTGCCAGCCTGGTGGGGCACGGATCGCTTGCGCGATCTCACGTATCTGGAATTTTTCCCCATTCTGGGAGCTTTGATGCTATGGGGCGAGGAGTGGGCCAATTCGGTCGTCCATTTCTGGTGTGACAATGCGGCAGTTGTCCACATTGTCAATTCACAGATGTCAAAATCTTCCAGGGTTATGGAACTGGTTCGCCAGTTTGTGTTGCGCAGCCTACGCCTCAATGTGCTTTTTAGGGCCAGACATGTTCCAGGTATTAATAACGATATTGCTGATGCTTTGTCCCGCCTGCAGATCCCCCGGTTCCGTGCCTTGGCCCCGGACGCAGAGGAATTTCCCTCGCCGCTCCCGGACGAGATATGGACGCTTGGCAAGGAGTGGTGAACCGGGCGATCAGCATGTCGCTCGCCCCCCCGCACGTGTAAGACGTATAACCATGCATTCAGTTCATTCAGGGCCTTTTGTGCCCAATCACGGCTGCCTGAAAGTTGGCCCATCCCAGTGGCTCACATCCTCCAATTTATGGTTTACTTACATGTAGGAGTCCGATTCATGTAAAGATCTCTAATCAGCCTCATTAGCAACAGTTTATAGCCCCAGATAAACAAAGGAAGACTTAAAAGCTAACAAAGTCCAGCTTCATTAGGCGAGGAAGAAACAGAGATAGAGAGAACACACACGACTGCAGTATTGGCTGAACAAAAAGATAATAATGGCGTCTCTTTATTCAAACAGAGTATATCAGAAACAAAACTTAAGGCACATACAGCCAATCAGAATGCCAGAACCAAATAAGGAGAAATAAGGAGAATTCTTCTCACTATTCTACAGATACCCAAAATCCAGCGTTGTCTCTCATGTAGACAAAGAGGCCTTTGTTTACAAAATGTGAAGGCAGACAGGAAGACAGAAACCAGATGCATTCCCACATGTCCTCCTTTTTCATTTAAATTTGAGAAAGGGACGGCTAATCATACCCCTGCATGTCATCATATCCCATAACTACTCCTCCATATACATCATCACTGTCCTCCTGGACATCGTACCCCTCCTGACTCCTGGTACCTTGTTCCGGAGGATGATACCTCATTGAATACAATTGCCGTCGTACAAAACCCGATGTCTCCCTTCTATGCAGTGGACATGTGTTACACATAGAAATAAGATTAAGAATACAATAAATGCAAAAACACAACGATATAAGGCAAATAATAATAATGAACCCATAAAAGAAAACTTGTCTAAGGACAGACAAATCAGGCAACCAAGAAGTCATCCAATCAAAGAGATTAACATCAGTGCGTACATTGTTAGTAATGCTCTCCTGTAAATTCTGAAGTTCTTTCTCAATAGTATTATTCAGATTTGGATGGAAATTCGTGGCCTTGATTTGCCATCCATTGCAAATTGAACCACTATCTATAGCAGAATAATCAGGAGTAAACATAGGAAACACATCATATATATCTTCAATAGTAGTGTTAAACAAGGTATAATTAAGCTTATAAGAACTGTTATAACTACCCCATAACCAAAAATAATAATCACAACCCGTATAATTTCCTACATTCCGCAAAACCCTTTGTGCTTGAGTCCAGTGCTTCCATTTACTATTCCAGACTCCAGAACTATGACAGCAGAAACAAAGCCCTTTAGTGTATTTCTTGAATGTCATGCTTCGCCAGCGTGTGTTGTTAAATTGTTCTGGGGAATTAGAGAAGAGTGTAGACCTATCAAGATGTTGCAAGTGTCCAATAACCAACTCAGGCGTGTTGAACAATGCCGGAAGAAAGGCCATTTGAGACACTGCCAGTGGATGCTCATAGTATAACGTTGCATTCTTACCATGAACCTCAAACATATAGTTAGCATGACGAAGCCAAAAGTTGGGGTTGCCCCCATGAGGCATTGTTCTTACAGCTGGAAGCACAGTAAGAAAGAAAAGAACAAATGTCAGCAAATTTAGTCTACTGGTGAACCACCATCCTGGAGCTGAGTAACCTTCTTCTCTCTCCATGGGCGGATCGCTCGAGCAGGAATCCACACAGGTCCTGAGGTCATAGAAACCGCTGCGTATCCTCATCCCCAGGTGATTAGAGGCACAGGACCTTTCCACTCAGGATCCGGTTGCTGCCGATAAACGACCAATGGCTTAGGAAGACACTCCTCGGTCCTGAAATGCAATTCGACTGGAGAGTGTGACCTGTTATGGGGAGCAAGAAGAAAATTAAGAGTATACAGTACTTTAGCAACAGCTGTAGATATTTCAGCCACAGGAACCCCTCTATCTCCCACTTGCTTGTGTAACAAATTTTTGAATGTCAGGTGGGCTCTTTCAACAATCGCCTGTCCAGTCGAGTTATAGGGTATTCCATGGGTTAGCTTAATGTCTCACTGACGGCAAAAGTCCTGAAAGGCAGAAGAAACATATGATGGCCCATTGTCTGTCTTAAGGCTTTTAGGTTTACCCATTACCGCAACCGAACGAATGCAATGTTGTATAACATGTCTGGATGTTTCCCCCCGTAAGGGTGTAGCCCATATAAATCCAGAGAAGGTATCAACAGTCACATGTAACTTAGAAAGCGGAGCCAAAGCAGGTACTTGCGTGACATCCATCTGCCATAGCTGATTGGCTTCTGTTCCTCGAGGATTAACAGCATCAAATGGCAGGAATATAGGAGACTTCGTACAGGAAGCACAGGATGACACAATGTCTCTAGCCTGTGACATAGGAATGGAAAATCGTTTATGCAAAACCTTAGCAGATTGATGAAACATTGCATGACTGTCAATGGGGTTGTCAAAGAGAGAAAAAACCTCAGCAGAGTCCCGGAGAGCAGAATCTGCTCGTGCATTGCCCTCCGTCAAATAACCTGGGATCCTCGTGTGAGAGCGTATGTGGGCAATGAAGAATGGGACCGTACGGTTGGAAAGAAAACCTTGAAGCTGTTGGAATAAAGCAAAAAGATCCCTATCCATCGATGGAGACAAATAAGCTTGAGCTAAAGTAAAAATAAGGCGGTAAACATATTGAGTATCCACAATCAGGTTAAAAGGCACATCAGAAAACGTAGAGAAAGCAAGTATGACCGCTGCCAGTTCCGACCGCTGGGCCGATGCTTGAGGTCCTGTAAAAACAACCTCCCATTCCCCAGTAGGACCCTGCCATGTAAGGACTCCACGGGAGGGGGAGCCATCCGAGAAAAGAGTAACGGCATGCAAGATAGGTTGCATGCAAAGCGGGGATGACAGGGAGTAAGAAGTGAGATTCAGCAAGGTAAACCGCTTATCTTTGGGGGGGTTAAATTTAACTTGTCCCACAAAGTCCGCCATGGCCACCTGAAATGCCTCAGAATGCTGTAGCAAGGCAGTTAGCTGATCCTGCGAAAAAGGAAAACAAACAAAGTCAACGTCATAGCCAGTCAAATGCTTTGCCCTAGTACGGCATTTGAGGAAAATATCAGCAATCGCATCAGGTAGGCGATAACAGTTTTTCAAGGGAGTGTGCACCAAGTGAAGCCATTCCACGATGGCCACCTTCTGAGCGTTGACAGGCGCGAACAAAACCGCAGTGGGCAGCCTCGGTGTGGGAAGAAGAGCGCATGCCAGCGCAATGGTGCCTGAGGGCACCCGATCCACAGCGATGGTATGCAGCTTTTCGTTGAGGCGTTGAAGAGCTGTACGCATCTCCGTTGTGCAGGGAATGATGTCCGCTGGAGAAATGTGTCCAGAAAGAGCAGCAAAGAGTGGTGACAGTTCCTCAGTGCTCAGGGCCAAGAAGGGACGAGCCCAATTTATGTTCCCTAGCAATTGTTGCAATTGTACAAGAGTGAACTGCTCTGGAATAGCTATTGTTGGCAATAGCGGAGTCAAAGCTGTAGCTGAGAGCCTATGTCCCAGATATTGGAATGGATACATCCGCTGCACTTTTTCAGGAGCTATGATCAAGCCCGCTTGTTGCAAAATGTCTGCTAGGTCCTGCAGGTGTTTCTCCGTGACTTGTGGACCATGCAATAAAATGTCATCTGTGTAATGATAGACTTTAACCTCTGGATGACGTTGCCTGAAAGGTTCCAAAGCCATGTTCACAAAATGTTGGCATAGAGTCGGCGAGTTGGCCATACCCATAGGCAAGACACACCATTCAAACCGTTGAGTAGGATGTTCATTATTGTATACTGGCAATGTAAATGCAAATTTTTCTCTATCTTGTGGCGCTAGTAAGATTGTATAAAAACAGTCCTTCAAATCTATAACCATGAGTTGATGATCTTCAGGAATCATGTTCGGATTAGGAAGTCCAGATTGTAGAGGTCCCATTGGCAAGATGTGCTCATTAACTTTTCTCAAATCATGCAACAATCGCCATTTTCCAGACTTCTTTTTCACCACAAAAATTGGAGAGTTCCAAGGACTAGTGGTTGTTTGAATATGTCCCAGATTAAATTGCTCCTGTACAAGGGCCTCCGCCGCCTGGAGCTTTTCTCTTGAGAGCGGCCATTGATCCGTCCACACTGGCGGGGTGTTTTTCCATTGTAGTGGAAGTGCATGCAACGGCGCTGCAGGGGAGGCCTGTATCAAAAATTTGTCTGCAAGGTACACCCTGTTTTAGCCATGAGATCCCGGCCCCACAGAGTAATAGGAATATCCATAATCAGGGGGTGAAGAGAAACTTTTGTTCCCCCTGAGGTCTCAAAGACGATTGGATGAACACTTTGCTGTGCTGGCTCGTACCCGCCCACCCCAAAAACTTCCCTACAGGGGCGGACGGCCCATCCAAGCGGCCAATCTTTTTTTGCCACCACTGAAATATCGGCTCCTGTATCGATTAGTCCAGACACTGAACGTCCACCCATAATCAGCGAGTGGGTCGGTCTATCCTCGGTGATTTGTATCACCGCCATAGCTGCTGTTACAGTCCCCTCCTGGGATGGAGTTGCAGTGGTCCCTAGTGGGAGCAGATGAAGGCGTCCTACAGGTTGTCCCTTAGGCAGGGTGAGATGTTGCGTGGCTGATGCAGGGATGACAATTTCTTGGTGACCCAATGTAACTGACCCTGCTGCAATGTGTACAGAAGTGGGCAAGGCATCTGGGCAAGGAAGAACAATGCCCACCATGCCCTGGGGAATAACATCATCAACCAGTGTGGGAAGAGCCTCCACACACCCTGGCACAGTAAAGGTACAATCCTTAGATAACCTCAATAATAGCCCTTCTTTTAGAGGATGGTTTTTTCTATATCGTGAAATCATTTCTTGGGCAAGTTCCATATCTTCTTCCATCTCTTCCAAAACCTCCGCTATTGCTTCCTCACTGACCTCTGGTAGCCCTATTATTTTGCCTGGGCCCGAGCATGGCCCGCACTCCCATTTCCCTGCTGCTGTGGAGAAGAGTCAGAGTCTTTGTGCTGAGCAGCTGAGGAGTTGGCATTAGGATTTGAGCGGCACTGATTGGCCCAATGGTACCCTTTCTGACAAATGGGACATTTCCTTGAAGGGCGTGCTGCCGGCTTTTGAGAGGAGCGACATTGTGCTTTAAAATGCCCTTCTTTTCCACAGCCAAAACAACGTTTGTTGTGAGCCTGAGTTGTGGGCAACTGAACTGCAGCTGCCAGAAGTTGAGCCTTGTAACTGTGAGTCCCCACATTTTGACAAACTTTCATCATGTCTGCTATCGATGTGCCTGGCCGAGCATAAACAGCTGTCAGAGCACCCTTACAATCCTCATTGCCATTTTCAAAAGCCAGTTGTTTCATGAGCATTTCCCGTGCCGGGACATTTTCCACCTGGCGGCTGAGGGCAGTCATGAGTCTGTTAATGAACTCAGTGTAATTCTCTTTAGGGCCCTGCCTAATTGCTGCAAATCCAGCAACTGAGCTATCCCCTTTGGAAGGAATCTTACTCCAGGCACGCATGACTATCTGTGCAATATCTCCCAACTGGGCATCAGTGAGTGCTAACTGCTGTGTGGGGTTGGCAAAATTTCCCTCCCCACATAACATATCCATCGTGAGTGCAGGGCGTGTGTGATGTACCTCACAAGCCACATCCCTCCACTCCTGCAAGCAGAGCATAGCTTCTGCAGGAGGCAGGAGTGCTTTGATCATCTGTTTCCAATCAGCTGGTATCAATTTTTGAGAAGCAATGGCTTCCAACAGAGCTTTTGTAAAAGGTGCATTAACCCCATAGTCACGTATGCTGACTTTCAGTTCCTTCAGATATTTGTAATGGAGGGTTTCATATCTATCTGGGATTGCCGGTGCATTGCCAACAGCCGGAGCCCCCCTGATCACTGGGTATATCTCAGGAGATTCCACATTCAGCACAGCTGCAGTTAAAGCAGCAGAGAACAGGTCTTTTGTAGGGCTAAAAGTGCTTGATTGCTGCAAGGCAGGATATAATGTCCCATCTCCTTTTCCACCCCCATCCCCATCAGGGGGCTCATGCTGTTGTTTCTCATATGATGGAGGGGCTGTCGCCATAGTCCCTCCCTTGGCTGGGGGCAAAAGCTGTGGAAGGGGACCAGCAAGCCGCTGGGACAACAACATATTTTTTGGAGTAAGTCTTTGCAGACAGTTTCTGACTTCATTCCAATTATATTGCACTGATACAGAAATCCCATCATGCTTCTGCAATTCTCTCCCAATCTTTTCCCACTCTTTTAAGTCCAGACAATCATATTTAAACGAAGGACAGGTTTTTCCTACAACTTGGACCAGCTGCTGTATTTCCTTCTTATCAGCTCATTTCCCATTCTTATGCAAAAGATATGAGATATCTTTACAAAACTCCTGTTCTGGCGAGGCTAGCACACACCCCATAATTATTGTTTTTCACTCACCCTTTGAATTTCAAGCGCTTGAGTTGACCTTTCCTCTGGTCGGACCTTTCTGGTCGTAGGTGAATGAAGACCTTGCCCTGGTCGCAATGAGGTGCTAATTAGGTGCTAATTGCTGATTGCTGAAGCAGATATCTTCAAAGCATTCCTTTGAATTTCATTCAAATGCCTCGCGACGGGGCACCACTTGTAGGAGTCCGATTCATGTAAAGATCTCTAATCAGCCTCATTAGCAACAGTTTATAGCCCCAGATAAACAAAGGAAGACTTAAAAGCTAACGAAGTCCAGCTTCATTAGGCGAGGAAGAAACAGAGATAGAGAGAACACACACGACTGCAGTATTGGCTGAACAAAAAGATAATAATGGCGTCTCTTTATTCAAACAGAGTATATCAGAAACAAAACTTAAGGCACATACAGCCAATCAGAATGCCAGAACCAAATAAGGAGAAATAAGGAGAATTCTTCTCATTATTCTACGCATGCCCAAAATCCAGCGTTGTCTCTCATGTAGACAAAGAGGCGTTTGTTTACAAAATGTGAAGGCAGACAGGAAGACAGAAAACAGATGCATTCCCACACTTACATGCCCAGGGCTTAGCCCCCCGCACCATAGCATCCAGGCTGTCAGCGCTGGCATTCATGGCCAAGGTGGGTGGTTTTGCTGACAGCACAAATGATTTTCGCATACGACATGTTTTGGAAGGGTGGGCGCAGGAACGTGGGCGCAGCCCAGACGACTGCCACCCTATTACTCCAGGGGTACTTACCCACCTTGCACGGGGTTGGCATGACCTGTGTTTCGACAGGTATGAGGAAACCCTGTTTCACGCGGCTACTACGGTGGCCTTTTTTGGGGCACTCCGCATCAGTGAGCTGGTGCTCCTGTCTAAGGCGGATGCGAGTCGTAGGGCACTGGAACTCGAAGATGTCTATGTTTCCAATGATTGGGCTCAGCTGAGGATACGCTCCTCTAAGGTTGATCAGCACGGTGTAGGCAGTGGTGTAAGACTGCTACGATGTTCCATGGCAGACATCTGTCTGGTTGGTGCCCTACAGGAGTTCCTTGCACTACGTGGGACGCACCCTGGCCCATTTTTCTGTCACCAAGATGGGTCTCCCCTTACTAAATTTCAATTTTGGAAGGTGACCGGTAAGGCACTTGCCCGGTTCTTTATGGACAAGGGTTGGGGGCGCGTCATACAACACCCCACCATCAGTCTCCAAAATTATGAGCTTTACACAGGGGATGGGGTCCATCTGTCGCCGGGAGGTATGGACCTCTTGTTGGGAGATTGGCGAGCAGGCCTGTTGACCGAGCTGACGGTCTGGGGGGGGGGCGGTGAGTCTTTATTGAAGCCTCCCCGTGTGGCGGGTAGCACTGGTAAGGTAAACATTTATGACCCACAGGTATCCGGCAGGTTCGCAATTGACTGGACAACACTAGACAGGCACAAGTTGGTTAACGTTGTCCGGTCAACGATGAACCAGGCAATGGGGTGATGGCACGAGCTGGGCAGCATGCATCACCCCGTTATTTTACGGATACGCGTCAGAGGGTGGGGTCAGTAGTTAGATTATTGACTACGGTCAACAATTTGTTTGTTGTCAACAAACAAATTGATACAAATGGATACATTGTAACCAATTGCCGTTGTCAATTTTGGGTGGAACCTTACCAGTGTTACTTCGGCCTGCTTGCCTTAAGAATTATAATTGGTTGAATACCAATAGAAATTTATAATTCGGACTAGGGCATGAATCAATAAATGTGGCCCAATGCCGTTATCCACTTTTACCAGTGCCTGAGTCCTTTATTGGGGGGTGCGCCTGCAATGTATTTCTTTCATTTCAGGTTCTATCAGGAGTACCTCTTTTATTTTTGTATGTTTCATGGACTAATCCGTTCATCTTATATGAAAGGGCAAATCTTTTTTCAGGTAATTTGTTTCCTGGAACTCCAACCCCCCCCCCCCCCCCCAACACACACACTACCAATAGCAAAAGCAATTACACTTGTATACCACCCAATAGCACTTAGTGGGTGGTACTCTGGATGGTTCACAAAGAACCACTCTGGGTGGTTCACAAAGAAATTAGCATTTTGCCCCAAACATGCTAGGGACTCATGTTACTGACCTTAGAAGGATGGAAGGCTGAGTCAAGTTTGAGCCCCTTCAGGATTGAACTCAGATCGTGAGCACAGTTTTGGCTGCAGTGTACAGTAGAGCCCTGATGACGCAGTGTTAAACTTTGATATGGGATGCCAGACAGATGTAGTAGGTCCACAAAATAGGACTATGTACTGCTCATCCATGCTGTAGAAAAAAAAGGGGGAATGATAACAGATGCTTCCTGCATTTCATATTTTTTGAAAGAGGGGGAATGTCTAACAAACAAATGTTAAGATGTATGGACATGTTTTCCTCCACTTGGAATTCAGAAAAGAATGCAAGCGTGGTGCCAAAATGGCCGCCGCGCTCTTTGCGCCCCCCCCCCCACCGGACTTGGACATCCGGGTAGTTAGGGGGCGTGGCCAGCACCCTTTAAAAGGGGTGGCCACGAGGCAGCCGAGCTGCCATTTTGCGAAAGCGACGGAGAGGAGAAGTTTTTTGCTCCGTCGCTCTTCGCGTTCCAGGGAAGCCTCCATTGGCAGCAGTCAGCTTTTCTTCACCTGCTTCTTAGGCTTCCCCCCTTGGATCAGCGATGCCTTCTCGGAAGAAGGCTATGGCGAATTCGAGTCGCCCAACAAGGAGGCGGCAGCCAGGTCGGAGGACCACGACTGCGCCGCCTCAGGTAGCCCCCTTTGCGGGGGCATCCACCGGGACCAGTGGAATGGGGCAGATTACTGCGTGGCCTGAGGCCGCGCGGCCCCAGGCCATGTGGCCCCGGGCCGGCCCCGCAGGGGCTCCGGCCCCCGGCCCGCAATTACCGGCCATGGGCTCGGGCAAGGTGGGTGGGCATAGCGCCGCTGGGCCGCCGGCCCCTGACCCGCATCCCCCGGAAGTAGTTTTTACCCAGGAGGGTGGGCTGGGTTCGCTCCCTTGGCCAGGTATGCCCCTGGCCTCTCAGGGGCCGGAACTTCAGGCATGGCCTTATTCGGGCCCAAGTGCCTCGGCACCGGGCCCGGGCTTTGCAGCCAGTGGGCCGCATGTCCCACTTGGCCCCCTTTGTGTAGGGGGCAGTGTCAACGTGGATGCCCTGCTGGCCCGCATTGCGGCCTTGGAGGCATCCCTGGGGATATCAAACCCATCGGGGTCACCGTTTGACCTAAAGTCCGCCGCGACGGCGGCCAATATTCAGCAGGCTGCTGGCCGGGTTGAGCAGCTTGAGGCCCACAGGCCAGCGCCTACCGTGACCTCGCAGCTCCCCACGCAGCAGATGCCACCAGCTAGTAGTGGTCAGGGGTGTCCGCCGAGCTCGATTGCGGTCGCGAGCTCTGACGCCCGCCGTGGGGCGGCCCATGGGGGTGCAACCTGTGAGTATCCGGTTCAAACTAATGCACCAACACCACCTTCCACTATGGGGGAGGGTCTACAGTGGCCCTGGCCTCGTCAGGTTGTGAACGGGGGACAGCAACCCCCGGCGTTCCCAGGTGCGGCTTTGCCGCTTGCGGGCCCCACATGGGGTGGGGGGCCTGACACCACAGGGAATCCAGCGGGGGCTACAGGGCAGGTTACGGTTCCAATTTTGATGCCCCATACTGCCAACGTGCCGGTGTCGGCACTCCCAACGGCCGGGTACTCATTGCCCCTTGGGGATCATTTGGCACAAGCCACTAAGGAAAAAATTTGGCGGGGAGAGTACGTGGACATTTTCTCCCTGTTGAACAGGGAACCCACCAAGGAGGAGAGGGAGGGGCAGGACGAGAAGGACAAGGAGCAGTCCCGTCGTCGTAAGCCACCACGTACGTGGGCCAACTGGTTGCCCGCATATCTCATATACATGGCGGTGTACCTCAGGGCACGGCCTGATCTGGCCATTCTGATGGTCCAGTATTTGGACAACATTTACAGGGCAATGGTGGATTTCCCTGGCCCGTCGTGGTTGGCTTACGACGAGGAATTTCGAATGAGAGTGCCCCTACACCCAGAGACGAGGTGGGATGAGCCCTGTCAGAAGCTGTGGCTTCTGTATATGACCCCCACGTGCCACGCGCCTGGGGAGAGGTATCATTGTGGACATGCGGTCCAGCGAGCTGCTCCAGCCCAGGCACCCCGCCAGGTGTGTTGGAGCTTCTCGGCCAATGGTGCGTGCAATAGAAAACTGTGCCGATACAAGCACGAGTGTCCCTCTTGCGCTGGCCCCCACGCCGCCGCTGCGTGCCTGCGAGCAGGCGGGTTTCGGGGCAGGGGTAGAGGTGGACAAGGAGCGGGCAGACCTGCCACTGAGGGAGCTGGTCACTCAAAAGGCCCCCTCCCCAGTTAATGTGGTCATGTTGGAGCGTTGGCTCGCAACGTACCCGAGGAGGGAAGACGCAGCTTACCTACTTGATGGTTTCCAGCGGGGGTTTCGCATTCCGTTTACAGGGGATAGGTGCCCCCAAGATGCGCCCAACTTATTTTCTCTTAAGGGCAGGGAGGAGGTGGCCGCCCTCAGTATTGCTAAGGAGGTTAATGCAGGTAGGGTTGCTGGCCCCTTTCACGCCCCGCCCTTTCCCAATCTGAAGGTTTCCCCTTTGGGTTTGGTGCCCAAAAAGTCACAGGGGGAATTTTGTTTGATCCACCACCTGTCATACCCGGCTGGCCATTCGGTCAATGATGCCATCCCTGATGACCTTTGTTCGGTCAGGTATACATCATTTGGCCAGGCCCTGCGCATGGTGCGCTCTTGTGGCCCGGGTGCACTATTGGCCAAGTGTGACATTAAGTCTGCGTTCCGTCTGCTGCCTGTGCACCCGGGCGACTTTGAGTTGTTAGGTTTCAAATTCCAGGGCAAATTTTATTTTGATAAAGCCATGCCTTTTGGCTGCTCCATATCATGCTCGGCATTTGAGCGTTTTAGCACCTTCCTCCAGTGGGCCTTTGTTCGCAGGTCGGGATCTCGGTCTGTAGCCCATTACCTCGATGATTTCTTGTTCGGGGGTGAACGGGGCTGGGACACATGCACACGTCTCCTCAACACATTTCAGACGCTAATGCAGGAACTTGGTGTCCCTTTAGCGCCCGAAAAGACCGAGGGCCCATCCACCAAGCTCACGTTCCTGGGTGTTGAAATTGACACGGTCGTGCAGGCATCCAGGTTACCCAGTGACAAGGTTTCCCGGATCACTGCATTGATCTTGGCCTTGCTGGCCAAACGCAAGGTGTCACTCCGTGAGCTCCAGGTACTACATGGTCACCTTAACTTCACTTGCAGGGTGGTCGCACCTGGCAGAGCTTTTGCTCGACGCTTGTGCGACGCCATGGCTGGCTTGTCCAGGCCCTATCATAGGGTCCGACTGAACAAGGGCATGAGGGCTGATATGCTGATATGGCTTCAATTCCTTAAAGAGTTCAATGGGGTGTCATTTTGGAGATCTGATCTTCTGGTGTCCCCTCGCTTCCAGGTTCAGTCGGATGCATCTGGGTCCCTGGGTTATGGGATTTACTTCGAGGGGAAGTGGGTGTATGGTCAATGGCCACCAGCTTGGAAGGGCACGGACCGTTTACGCGATCTCACATTCCTTGAGTTCTTTCCCATTCTGGGAGCTTTGATACTATGGGGTGCGGAGTGGGCCAATTCGGTCGTTCATTTCTGGTGTGACAATGCTGCGGTTGTGCACATTGTCAACCCTCAGACATCTAAATCACCTAGGGTTATGGAATTGGTGCGCCAGTTTGTCTTGCGCAGCCTACGCCTCAATGTGCTATTTCGGGCTAGGCATGTACCAGGTATTAATAACGACATTGCTGATGCTTTGTCCCGCCTGCAGATCTCCCGGTTCCGTGCCTTGGCTCCAGACGCAGAGGAATTTCCCTTGCTGCTCCCGGACGAGATATGGACGTTTGGCAAGGAGAGGTGAACCGGGCGATCGGCATGTCGCTGGCGCCCCGCACGCATAAGGCGTATCTCCACGCATTCAGTACATTCCAGGCTTTTTGTTCCCGATTTCAATTACCCGAAATCTGGCCTATCCCAGTGGCACAGATTCTTCAATTCATGGTTTACCTTCACAGTCAGGGCCTAGCTCCCCGCACCATAGCATCCAGGCTGTCAGCACTGGCATTCATGGCCAAGGTGGGGGGTTATGCTGACAGCACTACTGACTTCCGTATAAGACATGTTTTGGAAGGGTGGGCACGGGAGTGTGGACGCTGCCCGGACAATCGCCATCCAATTTCTCCAGGGGTTCTTACCCACCTTGCACGGGGCTGGCATGACCTGTGTTTTGACAGGTATGAGGCAGCCCTGTTCCATGCGGCTACCACGGTGGCCTTTTTTGGAGCGCTCCGCATCAGTGAGCTGGTGCTACTGTCTAAGGCGGATGCGACGCGTAGGGCACTGGAACTCGAAGATGTCTATGTTTCTGATGAGTGGGCTCAGTTGAGGATACGGTCCTCAAAAGTTGATCAGCACGGCGTAGGCAGTGGTGTAAGACTGCTACGATGTTCCATGTCAGACATCTGTCCGGTTGGTGCCCTACAAGAGTTCCTTGCACTGCGTGGTGGCCCGTTTTTCTGCCACCAAGATGGGTCTCCCCTTACTAAATTTCAATTTTGGAAGGTGACCGGTAAGGCACTGTCCAGTGTTGGCCTTCCCGGGGCTCGTTACGGCACCCATTCTTTTAGAATAGGAGCTGCTTCTACTGCAGCTGCATTCGGGTACTCTGGGGCTGAGATACGCCAGATGGGAAGATGGGATCACAGCGTTTTCAGTTATATGTTCGTCCTCTTCAATTGTGAGTACCAGTTATGTCACTGTCCTGTTTCCTTTTCTTTGACAGACCCTGGGTGTCGATTTACACCGGTGGCAGTATGGCTGGTGGGCCATAGCTATGTGCACAGGGCAGCGCAGTACGCTGCGGCGACAGAGTGGGGACCCCAGCTGGGACTACGTGCGTCCGCATGTCTAAGGTGGTACGGTAAGCGCGGGATGTTATGGCGGGAACTGTTGCCATTCCTTTTCTCCATCAGGAATGCTGACCCGCCTGATGTCCTGGTTATACACCTCGGGGGCAATGATTTAGGCCAGGTCACCGGACTGTGTTGAAACATGCGATCTGCGGCGACCTGGCTTACTTGCATTATGTGTGACCTGCCACAACCCTGATTTGGTCGGACATCATACTGCGTCACGCTTACAGGGGGGGCATTAACCTCCAGGCCCTTGACCGCGCTCGTCGCTCGGTGAACAGGGCAGTAGCCCGGTTCGTGGTAGACAAGGGTTGGGGGCGCGTCATACGACACCCCGATATTAGTCTTCAAAATTGTGACCTTTATGCAGGGGATGGGGTCCATCTGTCGCCAGGAGGTATGAACCTCTTTTTGGAAGATCTGCAAGCAGGCCTGTTGACCGAGCTGATGGTCGGGGGGGGGGGGCGGTGAGCCTTTATTGAAGCCTCCCCGTGTGGCGGGTAGCACTGGTAAGGTAAATATTTATGACCCACAGGTATCCGGCAGGTTCGCAATTGACTGGCCAACACTAGATAGGCACAAGTTGGTTAACGTTGTCCGGTCAACGACGAACCAGGCAATGGGGTGATGGCACGAGCTAGGCAGCATGCATCACCCCGTTATTTTACGGATACGCGTCAGAGGGTGGGGTCAGTAGTTAGTTTATTGACTACGGTCAACAATTTGTTTGTTGAAAACAAACAAATTGATACAAATTGATACATTGTAACCAATTGCCGTTGGCAATTTTGGGAGGTACCTTACCAGTGTTACTCCGGCCTGCTTGCCTTAAGAATTATAATTGGTTGAGTACCAATCGAAATTTATAATTCGGACTAGGGCATGAATCAATTAATGTGGCCCAATGCCGTTATCCACTTTTACCAGTATCTGAGTCTTTTCTTGGGGGGTGCGCCTGCAAAGTAAGACCACATTGAAAACACCATCTCTTAATTAAGGAACTTTCTGGTGATAAGATAACATGGAAACATCCAGTTCTTATAGAAGAGTTTGGTGAATGTCTTATTCCCATTTTATTGGTACAAAAATTGAGCAGAAGGGACATGAATGTCACATTCCAACTGTGAAATCTTTAATTTGATTTGAATGCTGAAACCTTGCAATCAAGGATCTTGTGGGCGAAAGAGCAGGCTTAACCACTTAATTATATTTGTAAGAAAATGAAGAAAACAGATAAATATCACACAGTGTACAGGATGAGCAAAAAAACCACCCCAACCCTTTCATTTCTATATGGAAATAAATAATAATTTCATGTCAGAAATTATTATAGGTTGAAAGGATTTTTGCGGAAGAAACTCTGCTCAGGGAATACCCAAATGAGGCTCCTTTCATGTCCCCAAGAGCTGGGACAGAAACAGGTGCTCAATCTGTCATGCAGTACCCAGGTCACGAACTGCCAGACTTCCAGCTAACAATTCAAGCTTCTTAACCATTGTGCCACTGTAACCTGGAACATGATGAATATACTTTAATATAACTCTAAAAAAGCAAGAGCAGCTGAGACAGAAATAAAGTTTGCAATTTCAACCTAGTAGTTTTATACTTGTAGGTGACATATTTCCCACCGTGCCACCCAAAATAAAGCAAATAAGAAAAAAAAACTTTGCTGTTAAGGGCTCTAAGGCAAGATTCACAAATATGTACCAAACTGAACCTTACTTGGCTCGGTAGACCTGGTGTCCTTCAAATGATCATTTGGCAGATATTTTGTTTCTCTTTAAAGCTACTCCCTTCTAGACCTAAGGATATCAAGCAAGTATTTTAAAAATACGATTATTTAAAATGTTTGTTTGCTTGTCTGTATTTTGCTGATCAAGCGACTGACGAGCTGCTTCATGATACAAGCAAATTAAACACTTCCCCTGACCATCTTCAGATTTGCAGATTGAATGGGGGAAGTGATTTTTTTAAAATGTTTGATAGATGATCACTAATAAGATTTCCACAAATGCATGATTTCCACAAGAATGCTGTAAGCAGAGATGCATCTGGTAGAAAGGTTTTGTTTCTTTTTGTTTTGCTCTTGTGGGGAGGGGTTCCTTTACCCTTTTCATTTCTTCCATGCACTGCTCTATTTACCATGAAGGGGGCATGTTTTTGGAATATCAATGTGCAGTGCTTTTATATACATAGGTTGAATGAAGGTAGTGAACAAGTGAAATTTAGATGAATATGATCTATACCCTTCTGATTCATTGAAATGGTTCATTAGTATTTATGTGGCACTGTTCCAGAAAGTGATGGAAAAAGATGAAACCAAAGGTAGGTGCCTATTCCTTGTTTGCTTTACTTCATCCTAACCTAAATGTACAGTCCGTAGTTGCAAGCTGCGTAGAATCAACAAATTCAAATTTGCTTGGGCTTGAAATTTATCTACTTTTCTAGTTGTGAAATACATGACAGCTTTAGGAAAAGAGCTTGATGAGACCATTCAGTGCCAGATTTCCTGCATAGAGGCATTGATAAGAATGATAATGGAAAGCAAATGCTTCTTTCCCAATGGCCGAAGAAAATGAAAATGAAAACCCAAGTTCTCTGTTGCTGCCTCAGATATAGTTGTGGGTGAAGCTGTAAAAACTGACACAGTGAAGCCAAAAATAACACAGGCCCTTCTTTCCACAGAAACCATCCTGCCATTCTGAGATTATGGCTGTAGCTGATTCTGCCCCTCAAAATGTAGGCCTGTAGCAATTTATAGCAGCAGGACAAGTGGCAGAGGTTGCTTTATGCAGAGGAGGGTCATGCTGGCACTAAAGCTTCTTGACAAATCTACTTATTAACATAAAAAAGCTATTTTAAAATGCTGCCAAACATATCAAATGAGAAAGAAAAGCCTGCCGCCTGCCTGGTGAGAACAAGCAGGACGTACTGCTCTAAGAATGTTGTACGTGTTGTTAAAAAAATCTTTTCTGTTCTCAACATTCTAGTCAACTTGGATTTTGCAGTTGGCCCCCAAACATTTTATGGCACACTCCTGTGAATGGTGTTTGCTCAAAAATCATCTTATCTTACCCCTACTGCCAATATGTGCCACAGTTACTAGATGTTAACTCCAGGTTAACTCTTGGAGCACAGTAAAGATGACCATATCTGTTATAGTATGAGCTCTCAAAATCAAGAGTTTATTACGTTAGAGGCTGCATTTGACTGTGAAATATTTGTGTGTGTTCTGTGCCATCAAGTCACATCCACTCATGATTTCCTTAATAGTGTCTTCAAGGTATGAGATATATTTAAAAAAATTTTAAAAAATAATAGCCATGTTAGTCTGTGTTTTAAGCATAGCAGACAAAAAAAACAAACAAAAACATTTTAGCACTTTAACACCTAGTCTTCAAAATGCTATAATGTTTTGTTTTGTTTATTCTCTGATATATTTAAAAGAGTGGTTATACCAGTCTACCCATGTCTAAAGGGGATTTGAAAACAGTTTTTCCTAGCCCATCATTTTATCCACTATATCACATGGGCTCTCATGCCACAATATGTTGCATGAAGATGCCATACATTTCATTGCTTGCAGAAATAGGAAGGAGTGATGGCTATTATTTTGTTCTGGTTTGCTTCAGGGGCATAATTCAGAAATGCAGTCCTAACATAAAGAACTTCTGGCTGCAGATGATTTGGAATTGGCTGAAGCCTCTTCTACCAGAAGAAGACCTCTTATGCTTGGGTTACTGTCCTCATACCAAAACCACTCTACTCAGATGATTGATTTCAGAGATTTAATGGAAAAAGGAAGAGGGATTGAACAGCAAATGTAGTTCAGAAAGACCTTAGAAGCTGTGCTAGATTGATTGCTCCAACCTCCAGCTTCCCTGATCCAAATGAATTATAATAGAGCTTCACACTTGAAGGCAAATTTGATCTCAGCTAATTTGGGCATACCTGTCAACTTTTGGATTTGAAAATAAGGGAAATTTTGGCCACACCCCTCTGTGGGTGTGGCCAAATCCATGGGCGTGGGCAAATATAACCATGTGACTTGCTGAGCTCTAGTCATGCCTGCCACATGGCCATGAAAATGTCTGCAAACACAGACAGCACTGGCTCTTTGGCTGCAAATGGAGATGAGCACTGCCCCCTAGAGTTGGATACGACTGGCAGATTTTACTTTCTTAGGATCAAAGATCTGATGCTTGGGAAACAAGCTATGAGAAACCTGGGGAACATAGTGAAAAGTAGAGGTATCACCTTGCAAACAAAAAATTGCATAATCAAAGCAATGGTATTCCCGGTGGTAATGTATGGGTGTGAGAGCTGGACCATTAGGAAAGCTGAGCGCAGAAAAATAGATGCCTTTGAAATGTAGTGTTAGAAATAGGTCGATCCTAGAAGAAATCAACCCTGACTGCTCATTAAAGGTCAAATAGTAAAAATGATGCTAAAGTACTTTGGACATCAAATAAGAAAAGAGGATTCGCTTGAGAAAGCCTTGATGCTGGGAAAGGTGGAGGACAAAAGAAGAGGGTGGCCAAAAATAAGATGGCTAGATGGTATTGTAGATGCAATGGGCACAAAGCTGTGTGGGCCAAAGAACCCTTTCCCCATAATCTTGGGGGACTTTTTTTTTCTTGTTTGCTCAGTGGCTTAAGTGACTAAGATGCTGACTGGGAGGCAGAAGGTCAGCAGTTTGATTCCCGAGTACTGCTGGATGGAATGAGCTCCCGTCTTTGGCCCAGCTCCTGCCACCTAGCAGTTTGAAAGCAAGAAATTGCAAGTAGATAAATAGGGACCACTTTGGTGGGAAGGTAACAGCGTTCCATGCACTCTGGTGTCTAGTCATGCCTGCCACATGACCACGGAAATGTCTGCAGATGCAGACAACGCTGGCTCTTCGGCTTTGAAACAGAGATGAACACTGAACCTTAGAGTTGGATACGATTGGCTTTTGAGCAAGGACGACCCTTTACCTTTACCTAACTCAGATCCCCTTACACAACCGTGCAAGCACACCCACCGCACCCCTCCCAAGTTAACTCTAGAACAGAAATGGAACATACACACCCTCTCTCTCTCATATAGTGTAGGAATCTCTGACTGTGATGGCGAACCTTGGCACTCTAGAAACGACTGTCTTTCGAGCAAGGGAAACCTTTACCTTTAGCATATAGTGATCAAGCACTTCCCCCCACCCCTCCCAAGTTAACTCTAGAACAGAAACAGAAGGCAGGGCAGAAACAGCTCAATAAAGCATGAGAGTGGGTGAGAAGTTTCTGCCCCCAGACCAAGAGCTGATTTGCCCCTGCATATATGAAATATCGCTCACCTCTGACTCCAGTCCCTCCCAGCATGGTGGCTCTGACCAGCATCCATCTTGGCCATGTGGCAGGAGGAAAATGAAAGAGAAACCTACAGAATGCCCCCCCACCTTCTCTCTCTCCCCTTCAACAAGCGAAAAGCCTGCCACAGCCACAGCGACCTCTGGTGGCTGGAAAAAATATTGCAGCTTCGCCTGTGAGGGCTCCCGTCAGGATATTTGTTTTAAAAATAAGGGAAAATACGGGGAAATTAATAAAATGGGAGGGGGCGGCAAGAGGGGTAAAAATAAGGGGTTTTCCTGGGTAAAACGGGATTGTTGACAGGTATGAATTTGGGGGTTGTTGTTGTTGTTTAGTTGCACTGTCGAGTCTGACCCTTTGCGACCCCATGGACCACTTCAAGCTAGGCTCTTCTGTCCTCTGCCATCCTCCACAGCCTGGCCAGATTTACACCCTTTGCATCAACAATTTGGGGGTTAGTAAACTCTAAAAGTCTTTGTAGTCTCAACATCCTGTATGGCTTTTTAAACCTGATTTTGTGTGTGTGATAAAAACATAGGGGAAGATGTTCTAGAGGAGAATTGCACAGCCAATAGGCACTATTCTTTTTTTGTGGAGAGTCATCTAGAGAAAAGAAATGTCTGTACTCAGCTGCTCTAGGGTGTGTGTGAATGCCCTGCAAGCGCCCTTCATGATTTCCAAAACAGGTTTCCAATGGGAGGGCACAGAGGTAGGCAACTATTGTGTATTCAAATTATTATCGCCTCAGCGTGCCCTGCAAAAATAGGCACCACTTTTATGAAAGCTGATTCACTAATGTTTTACCACTTCTCCGGAAGCCTTGGGCAAATGTATCTATTGTGTTCTGTATAAAAGCTGTTGCCATGCACCTGTTCCTTGTTCTTTTGCTCCTTGCAATAAACCATGTTGTTGTTTGAACCAGCTCTGTTCGAGTAATCCTTCCAGAGTTCGGACACAACAGCAACACAAAGGGAGAACAAGAAGAGGAGAAATGTCTTGGGTTAGTGATGAATGGTGGGAGAAATGCTTGATAGGAGGTAGAGAGTTAAGCTGCTTCAAAGAAACAAAAACATGCCCCCAGCAGCAGAATCTGCCCACACGCCTCCTGACACTTACAGAAACTCGCAGAGTTGTAACTAGCTTGGGGCAGGTTGGCCAAAAATTTAGACATTTTCTTTTGCTAAGCAGCAGAATTTCATCCAAAGCAACCACTGCCTAGTCAAATTTATTTTCAATGTCTCCTTTTTTTTTAAGATCTCAACGATTTCCTGCACAATATCTTCATAGCAGTGAATCATTATGATGAAGTTGCTTGCTCATTTGTTTGTCCTTCCCTGCCACATCCTTAAATGTTAAGTACAGTACTGCACTCAATTTCCTAACATAAAACAGAGGGACAAAGGCTTTCCTCCCATTCTAGCAGGCTCCATGACATATGCCAAATCTCACTCAACTTGTGAGACTGGGGTTCAGCTTGTTGCTGAAGATCGGGGAGAGCTTGTGGGCTCCTTAAATAGTTCTCTTTTGCTCCAAATTTAGGCAACTAAATACTGGCCAATATCATAGAAAAGTTCAGTCCCAAGAATTTCTTGACAAGTTCAGCTGAGCTTATTTGTCACTCTGCTCATCAGAACCCTTTTCTTTTAAGAAGACAAACCTTAATCTAAACACTAACTTATCTTCCTTCCTTCTGAAAGTGCCATGAGATCACAAACTTTTACCTGCCCAGTCAAGTGGGATGCAGTAGAATTTTTTTTTTATGTAACATCTTTTCTGAAAGATGTCGCCTCTAATACTATACAGCATACTCTCGGAAGCCTATTGTGTCATCCTTGATTTCAGCCTAAGCCATGATGTTGGACTAAACTCATAACCTCCTAGCCTAGGGGCAAATGTGCCACCAGCTGTGAGAAGTCTTCTGTCAGAAGGATGATTATTTTAAATGGAAGAGCTTTGCTTGAGAAAGAAACAAATATTTCACTTAAGGTTACTCCATACTGTGAATCCATGGCTACAATCCTAAGCATTCTGATTTGCTTCCAAGTAAATATGGTTAGACTCAAGCTTTAAAGTATGCACTAATTAATTCAGTTATTCAAACCAAACAGGACCATACTTACAATAGGGCCACTCAACAAGTGTTTCTTAATTTTAATAACTGTTGCCATTTTAACAATTTATTAACTATGTAGCGTAGGGGACTGTGGTGGCTTAGTGGTTAAGATGCTGATCTTGATGGCTGGAAGTCAGCAGTTTGAGACCCGAGTACTGCATGATGGAGTGAGCTCCCATCTCTGTCCCAACTCCTGACAACCTAGCAGTTTGAAAGCAAGAAATTTCAAGTAGATAAATAGGAACCACTTCAGTGGGAAGGTAAACAGCATTCCGTGTTGAGGCATGCCTGCCACCTGTCCATGAAAACATCTGCAGACGCAGACAGGGCTGGCTCTTTGGCTATAAACCGAGATGAGCACTGAACCCTTGAGTCGGATATGACTGGATTTACTTTTACTATAGAACGCAGGAATGTAAGAAAAGCCCTGCTACATCAGGCCAAAGGCCTGTCCAGTACAGCATCCTCTTCCCCACAGTGACCAACTGGATATCTGTGGAAATCTCATAGTCAGGACACAAAGGCTGCATTCTCTTGCTCTCATTGAAGGTGTCCATTGCTTCTGATTCATACAAAGAATGAATATAATTGCATACCATGAAGAGCCAAGAAACAGTAGGATGAAGCTTTGAATTACCGGATATCCATTCTTAAAAATAACTTCCCAACATCTGCTGCAATCCTAGAAATAGCATGGAGGCCATGACTGCTAGCAGACTTAGATAGCCTTATTCTCCACAAAATTGACTCCACCATTAAAGTTCTATAATTTGGTGACCATTGTAATAACCTGTGCAAGTGAGTTTGATATCGGCTTCTTACAGTTTTTACTGGGGGACAGATGTATCCACTTATCTTTGAAGTATTGGGAGTATTTCTGAGCAGATGAAGAATATCAAGACATTTTCTGGGAAGGATGCAATTACACAGCAAGAGAAATGCAAATTCAGTCACTGTCGAGTCACACCAGAGAAATTGAGTTTCCCCTGATCTGTTCATATTAACTGGCCACACTTGGAGAGGAGGAAATTGGCTGAACAGCCTTGTTTGCAGCTTGTTAACATGACTCTTCTGTAGTGATTGATCTTTTTAAATTGGGGAGATTATTAAAATTAAAAGTTTTCTACCAAGGCATGGAGTCTGATGCTGTTAATTCCCTAAGACTTAAACCTATATTCTGTCCTCAAGTTAACAATCCCTCGGTTGAGGTATTTAGTAGACTTATTCTTAGAGACCTCGAAATAGCTAAGAAATGCAGATTTAGACTGAACAGGAACCTATCTACTCAGGACCATATAATTTTACGCGACTTAGTGACAGACCAGTCAATTATAATTAAAACAGCAGATAAAGGGGGAGGAATAGTGGTCATGGACACCACTGAATATCTAGCGGAAACACAAAGGAAACTCTCTGATTCTTTTTGCTACAAAATGTTATCTCATAACCCCACAGCCAGGGTTTCAAATATAATCAGGACTGTTCTTTTTGAGGGATTATCTCTTGGATACATTAATGATAATACATACAAATATCTCAATAATCAATACCCCCGAGTCCCTATTTTCACCTCATTCCAAAAATTCACAAAACCAGGCAGCCAGGGACCCCCACCACTTGCACACCAATTATATCAGGGATTAATTCCCAGCTTGAGCCCCTCTCCACATTTATAGACAGTTACATCAATAAATATGCCAGGGATACACCATTGTTTGTACAAGATTCTACCCATTTTATAACTTCATTAGAGGGCACATCGATCCCTCATGGGGCAGTTTTTATCTCTCTTGATGTAGAATCACTGTACACAAACATACCCCTTGAAGAAGCAAGACTATTAATACAGGACCTCCTTAATCCCAGGGAAGTAACACCACCTCCTACCCACTTTCTCATTGATATATTGGACATAGTCCTGGAGAATAATTTTTTTCATTTTGGGGACACCTTCTATCTTCAAACCCGAGGAGTGGCAATGGGTAGTGCCATGGCACCCAGTCTGGCAAATATATACATGATCAATTTTGAAAACACCTTTCTTTGTGATCTGTGTATTAACCCTTTCATTAGGCATACTATCATATACAAAAGATACATGGACAATCTTTTTTTCGTCATGGACTCGTCAGAAATCCTAGATCCATTTATAGAATGGATAAACACACAGGATACCAACCTGAGGTTTACTCAACATATCAATTCACATAAAATATCTTTTTTGGATCTCTCTCTATATATACATCTGAAGATAGAAAACTTAGTGTTAGTCCATATAAGAAACCAACAGACAGGAGTCCATACTTAGATTACAGTTCGTACAATCCACATCATGCGAGAAATAATATCCCGTATGGACTTTTCACCAAAGCAAAAAGAAATTCCACAACAAGAGATTATTTCCTTAAGATAGCGCAAAACATCTTAAGAATAGAGGCTACCCCAGCCATATCGTCAACAATAGTAAAGGTAAAGGTTTCCCTTGCCCGAAAGCCAGTCGTATCCAACTCTAGGGTGCAGTGCTCATCTCTGTTTCTAAGCCGAAGAGCCAGCGCTGTCTGCTCCTGCAGACGTTCCCGTGGTCATGTGGCAGGCATGACTAGACACCGGAGCGCACGGAACGCTGTTACCTTCCCACCGAAGTGGTCCCTATTTATCTACTTGCAATTTCTTGCTTTCGAACTGCTAGGTTGGCAGGAGCTGGGATGAAGACGGGAGCTCATTTCCGTCCTGCAGTACTCGGGAATCGAACTGCTGACCTTCCGCTTCCCAGTCAGCGTCTTAGCAACTTGAGCCACTGCAGTACCCATCGTCAACAATAGCTTACATAGAATCTACACCGAGACAAAACTTACTGCAATGGAGAAATAAAGGAGGGAATAAGGGCATATGCTTCTCCATAGAATATTCACCCCTAGCTAAGACCATTAGCAAACTGGTTCACACCCACTGGCATATAGTCCAACACATCCCTGAATGTGAGTTACCGCCAAGAATTGGCTACAGAAAAACTACCACTTTAAGCAATATGCTAACCAGGTCCAATTACACAGCATGCATTCCGAGAATGACGTCATCTATCGTAGGACACTATCGCTGCCACAGCTGCATCTTTTGTAAGCATTGTTTGGAGACTAAAGAGATATTCATTCCCGAAAAAATTACCATCATAAATTAAAACAATTTACCAACCATAACAGTGAAAACTGTATATATTTAATAGAATGCAGCTGCCAAATGAGATACATCGGTAATTCGATTAGACTGCTTAAAACCAGAATATGTGAACATAAGTCCAAGATTTGAACCCAGGACCTTAACACTCCTCTGGTATCACATTTTTTTACAAAAGGGCCACAATGAAAACAATTTTAAATTTATGGCACTGGAACAAATTCGCCCTAAACCATACCAGAGAATAAATATAGATAAACAATTATTGCGCAGGGAAGCATTATTTATACATTTGTTTGACACTGTCTCCCCTAAAGGTTTAAATCAGGAACTTGAAATGTCTTCCTTTCTATAATAGGTCTCTTCTAGAGTAACCATGACTCAGCACAAACTTGATTCTTTTCAGCAGCATTACACCTGGTTAAGCAAGAAACCTTATTTAAACTTACATACTGTTTAGCTTTTCTAACATCCACTGGCACATAGCAGACTTCGCATTGAGGCAAGGATGCAAGAATTTCTCATTGACACATTTGATATGCATACTGTTTATACTGAGGTAGGATTGTAAAATATTTTTTTGTGAAATATTAAATAATTGATCTTAAAGGCTAATTCTTGATAAAATTCTATTTTAAAAATATGATTAAAATGTGATATTAAACTGCAATAAATATTAATACTGCTAAGGGACTAATAATATTATAAAATATATACATTTTAACTCTTCTAGCTTTATACCCCATTATAATTAGACTAATTTTTGCCATATTGTACTTATATTGTATTTGTATTTATACTGCACTATTGCACTATTACTGTATGTATTATAATTTACCAATGTTTCTGACAAAGCTAATGATGTGTGTGTGTGTGACACACAAGCATTGGACTTGATTTTTTATTGTTGTCAATTGTGGATATACAATTTTATTAACTCTGCCTATTGGCCACGAATGGATTACTTCTTCTTCTACTACATTATATTCCATTCCACCCGATTTCCGATTTCTTCTGTAGGAGGTGCAGTTACAGAAACCCTATTTCATAAATTATAAAAAAGGGCACAGTGGCAATTTCCTTCTCTCATTTCCATGTGTTATTCTCTATTATTCTCTATTATTCTCTATTATTATTATTATTATTATTATTATTATTATTATTATTATTATTATTATTATTATTATTATTATTATTATTATTATTATTATTATTGCATATATGTAGTCTAACAGTGCTATCACCACATTGTTAAGAAAAGAAAGAAAAATTATTTGGAAAGTTCTTTATTCCCCCCCCCCCCCCAAACACACAGAGTTCTGGTTGCTTTTCAAGAAGAGAAATTTTAAAATACACCACAACTCTGCCAGCTAAAAGAGCATCTTTTTGCTCTTTTCTAGTTTTTCTTTTGCCCCCTTCCAATTATTGTGTCAACCACCAAGTCAGACTTTGTTGCATCGGTTCAAGTGATACCATAACACTTCCTCAATGTATGCAAATGGATCCAGTATCAAAAAATAAAAGAAAATAGAAGCCCCAGCGGTGTAAGAAAAAGCTATGGATGAAGTGGCAGGGGTGGAGTAATCTGAGTTGATTCACATTTGCTTTTATATCATGTGGTCAACATAAAAAATGGGACTCAGCAGATATCAATCCCACATTTTTGATTAATATGGTCACATCCTAAATCTAGGTATTGAAGTTCCACAGCATGCACTGTTGTCAAGAGTAAACAACAGCTGTCATCAGAACTTATTTCAAAGTTTGTGTGCTTTATGGAATTCAAAAAGAAAGTGAGCTGCTGAAGGTGGAAAGACGAGAAAGAAACATGTGAATAAATGCTTACTCTTTGGGAAGAGGCTTTGAGCTTTCTCCTACTGCTTCATTGAACACTGATTGATGTAAAGAGGATATAGTGGCACATGCAATGCAGAATATATTATTGTATGCATATATGGTAATGTGGTGTCCAAATGGAAATACATTATATGCTGAGTGGTATACAGTTAAATTGTCCCACTGATGGAATGACTACTCTTAGTGGAAGGACAGCAATCTCCTGCTCTGTCTAAAGCCCTGTAACAAATGTTGGGAGATACTTTAATCCAAAACAGATTTTTGATGGGATTGCAGAGGTAGCATATTAGAGTTGTAACTAGAAATGTTTTTATCTGGGGCAAATGTCACCATCTCCCAACCACCCTAGCTTGAGACAGAAATGCAAGAGAAAGGAGGAATGTACTGTGACCCATTCCCCCGGAGAAAGTTTCAATCTTTTTCTACATATGGCTAAGAAGCGTTGCCTATAATTATCCTAATTTATTGGGTCTGTGACCACATAATAAACACTGTATTGTTGGAATTTTCCTAACACTCACCAGTAGAGTCACTTCTGTGTTTTAGTGTCCTCTAAGTTTTCGTAGCCTGGGCAAATCTCTGGTCACGTTGTCCTAGTTACAACCCAGGAAGAAATGTGGACAGACATATGGGAAGATGAAAATCTACTTTGGATTTTGTCCACCATAGCTCTTATTTTGAATTGTCTGAAGTAGAAAATACATCTGTTATTGTACATCTCACATACAGAGGAAATGGCATGGAAGACATTGTCAAGGCATACTACTCCTTAGATGAAATGCAAATGACATGCTTTCTTTCTTTCTTAAATAATTTATATATTGTCTCTCAGGAGAACAAATGTTCTTCACTCAGAGTGGTTTATAACATTGAGGAAGAGTGGGAGCCATTGCAATACCAGGCCTCAGATTCCTAACCAAGACAGCCTTTCTAAAAATATATTATGATTCAAGGGATCTAGGAGCAGCAGGGAGGATTAAGCCTATCAATTTGCTTCCCTGATAGGTCAGTGTGCAATGTAACCAGCACAGTCTCAGTGTCATGCCTCAGCCTGAATCTTGTTGGGAATGGATTGAGGCAGTTGGCTTCCAAGAATGCCTGATGAAGGCTAACAAAGCATGATTATAGTTGAGTAGAGGATATGCAGAGTAATTATATAATTTTAATGCTTACAATGAAGAAATCAACATTGTTAAGGAGTTTCTATACCCTATTTCAATTACCTATTCAGAGACTGCAGCTAAGAAATTCAAATAAGATTGAGGCTCAGAAGGGCAGTTATGAAAGAAGTGGAAAAGATTGTTAAAAGTAAGAATATGTGCAGGAGACCAAGGCCAAGATTTCTCATACTATGGTTTTCTCAATTATTATATACAGTTGTGAAATCTGGACAATGCAGAAGCCTGATGGGAAAAATTGATTGACTTGAAATATTGTGTTGGAGAAGAATCTTGTGGACTACCAAAAAGACAGACAAGTCTTGAAATCAAGCTTGACATTTCTTGGGAAACAAAAATGATAAAACTGAAGGTGCTGTAGTTTGGGTATATCAACAGAAGGGAAGACTCGCTGAAAAAGATAATGCTTCTGGGAAAAATTGAAAGTCACAGGAAAAGAAAGAATCCAAATGTGAAATAGATGTACTCAGTAAAAGCCAAGATCTTGAATTTGCAAGGCCTGAACAAGGCTGTTAATTATAGGATCTTCTGGCCCAATATGAATTTCGACCATGAGGCAACTGACGTGCTTATCTTTAATCGTGATATAACCTATTTCTTCTGATGAAGATTACCTTCAAAATATCCGATTACCGGAAGGATATTATACCTTGTTTTTAGGATTATTTATCTTTTGGAATGAATACCTTGCTCTTTGGATTATTCACCTTTTGGAATGATAAAGAAATTTTACACTTTGTAACCAAATGAAACTCTTTGCAGTTTGGAACTACTCACCTCAATTTGACTGTACGCTTTCCTTTAAGACATTACTAGTGCTTCAGCAAGTGGTTGCCTTAAGGAACTCCTATTGGTGACAACCATTTTTTGTTTATGAATCCTGAGGATGTTCTGACTGTTTTGGATTAAAATCACTAAAATCCACTTCTTCGTGTTTCCAGTTTGGACCTTGTGTCTTATTTGGGTGGTTTTCCTTCTCATGCACATTTCCTGCCCCACCATCATTCTATTTTTATGTTGGGGGTGACCTGATGGCATGTAACAACAATATGTTCAACTCCTAGACTTTTTATAGTTTTATTTGCAGCAGCATTAACTTGAAATAAAACTGGAACGACAGAGTGATCTGTGTCTTAAATATTCTTTTGTACAACTTGATGGGCTATAAATAGCAATGTGTCACACACATTTCTGTTCCTTGTGAATTACCTAGCACTGGGCTTTGTGTTTCATTTCTTTTAGATTAATGATTTAGTTTAAACTGATTGACAAAGATGAGTCATTTGTTTTTAAGTACTGTACATCTTCAAGTACTTTCTGGTGGGTCAAGTCCATCTGTTCAGGGTTACAGTTCTGGTTTTACAACTGGACCTGGTATTTTGAATTTCTATTCATAAACAATTGTCAAGGTTTGGTGAAATTTGCAAGCATCACAAGAAAATAAAAGAATGTCAGCCTTGAGAAGGTTTTTAACTATTTGGTATGGGTCTTTGTAGTAAATTATGCTGCCATTATCCCAGGCTTTGTACTTCTGCACTGCAGTAATTTGTGCAGTCACCAACCCTCACCCACCAGTTGTCCTCATTTGGTTGTACCTGACGACTTTAAATGAATATTACTCCCTGCCTCTCCCCCTACTTTTCTGTAGGTCCACCTCATCACTCATGCTGAACATGGAAAGCTGGATTCTTCTCAATCAAACTTGTGGTGCATTTGAACCAGTAACATTATTCTGTTTATTTAGATTTTCAGTGGCAAACCATGATTTTCCCAGGCAAAATAGCAGCTGTGCAGAGGAGAGTTCTGGGCCCATCCTGGATGGTGCTGCTCTCCTAAGGATGCGAGCAATTTTCCCAATGTATGGACATCACAATGGGACTGGTCTGACATCCTAAGCAGAGCAGAGCTTGACTATTCTTGCATGCCAGCTAGGACCTCATCTGCTGTTGTCAGTCCCCCACTAACTAGTACTCTTAACTAGCACCCCTTTTTGGGAGGAGAGGGGGGGTGTCTATCAGTCAATTTTATCAGGACAATATTTGCCTAAACAAAGGGTTGAGCCTGCACAGTTCAGTTTCCTAAGACCTACGTAACTTAAAATGGTGGAGTTTCAACATGGGATCTTCTTTGCATAAAGCATGTTTTCTATCATGGATTTCATTCTGATTACTTGCTTGGCTGTCATAACTTTTGTGTCATTCACTAAAACAGAACTGGAATAGGACTGATTCCTCCTTTAGAAGCCCTTAGAAATTCTCACTTTGTGACCAATTCAGCTAGTTTACACTGATGCTTCAGTGAGCCTGAAAAGATCAGGGGTGGGATGTTCTTTACGTATTTGAAGAACTTTGCACACTTTGGAAAAAATTGATCAGTAATGGGCTGAATGGAAGCAAACATCTTGTGCAGATGTGTCTGGTTGTTGTATTAAAATAGAAGAAGCATTCGCAGGAAGCCTGAACTCAGGAGTTACATGGTTACTGAGCATGCTGAGCTTCAAACCCAGGCAGTTCTGAGTGCAAGTATTCAAAGCTCAGGACTTGGAAGGATGAATGTAACAGATTTCATTCCTGCCATATTCACATCCATTACAGCTCAGGTTCTTTCCACTCTAAACAAGGTATTTCACAATTGTCACAAATTCTTATAATGTATGAACCAACAGCAAATGTCTCACATTAAGGAGGTCCTCTCCAACTGTGCTTCCTATATCAATGTGTTTCTGCATATGGGATGCTGCAAAGCTTATTTGGCGAGAGCCTTTAATATTTCTTAATCAAGAGCTACCTTGTGTAATGTCATTATTTTAAATTGCCCATGCTGTTCTTTTGTCATTTGTCACTATCTCTACCATTGTCTTTCTCTCCAGGTATAGACAGATATGTGTCCAGTGTGATGTAGTAGAGTAATAGATGGGACCTGGATTCAATTCCTTAGCTCACTGGGATGTGGAACTGGTAAAGCCCCATCTTGAAAACCCTGTTTGGGTTACTGTATGTCAGTTCTGACTTGAAAGTCCATAACAAGTAGATAGAGGTATATTATGAGAATCATGGCTTGTTTAGTTTGGATGGGCTGACAAAGATCTAAGTGAATCACTTGGAACAAGTTAATGTTTATCTGGTGAGGTCCAGGGCCAGATTGATATGGACTCTTCTGATGCCTCCTACCATGCTTGTAGATCAAAATGCCATTCCTGTGACAGAAGGCACATTTCTCCCATTCCTCTATTCTATGGAAAAATCACTTTTGGCAAGTTGGTGATTTACATGGGTAAGTGGAGAAATGAAGAAGGCAGTTAGTATTGTTGCAGTTGTTGGGTAGCCAACAGGTATGAAAGAGGCAGAGTACCTGAGGAGAAAAATGAGGAGCAGTAGTATGGAGATGGTACTGGCTTGTCAGAAATGGCAAACTATGCTGATGCCATATCTGATGGCAATCTTTTTTTCCTTTGGCTGCTTTTTACATCAAATTGTTTAATCCCACAGAGAGACCACTGTGTGTGTTTGTGTGTTCCTGCTGAATTAAGGGTTTATTCAGGGGTTCATAATGTAACTGAATTATATAGGAAGTTATATATGACTCACTGACAGAGGTCCTCACACAGACCTGTGTAGGATTTCTCCTGGCTCTAGGTGCAGTCAAAGGCTACATGTAAAGGGACAGTGTGCTGTGTCAGTGCAGAACAACTATCCTTCATCCATTTATTGCTTTGAAGGAGTCACCAGAGGGATGAAGCTGTACTGAAGAAGAAACAACAGCAGGTTTTGCATCCCTAAAGGAAAAACCACATTTTTGAACAGGACATTTCCTAGGCCAGATGTTAGCCAGCAGTGAATCAAGGGAGAGGGTTGGAAAGTTCAGGCAAAAAGAATGCATATTTAAAACTGCAGGGGAAAGCATGTAGAAAAAAAGAGCATTAATAAATGAATAGCGACAGGAGGATGGAGGAGAAATCATTTTCTCCTTATTCTCTTCTCTACAATAGAAGCTGTTTTCAAGCAGGACAGCAGATCTTGTCATAGGATGGTAGTCCAGCCAAACCACTTCACAAAGCTGTTGTTAGCTCACATTGTTCTTGAGGAACATGAGCAATCAAGTGATGCAAATTCCCTCTAATTAAATCCAGCCACCAAACTAGCAAATGTAGTTGTAAGTCTTTTATTTGGCCTGGAAGGTACTCCTGTAAATGTAGAAATCCCTGCAGTTTTGGAGGAAGGAAGGAATGGTTGCAGTGCTAGAGGTGCTAATAATGTCCTACAGGAATTTGATTGGGTGGAAATTTTAGGAGGTTGCAAAATCACGGGAAGATTGGGTTTGGAAGTAATAAAACAGAGCTAATGGGTACATACAGAAGAAGGAACAGCAAAGTAAATATTTTATTGTTGCTGTGAAGTCTGATGAAAATCAGATAAATGATTCCTGAAATGTGAGCTTTTAAGTCACATCTTCATGGGATGGATTAACCTTTGATTTCTGAGAGCTCTTTATTGTGTCTTTTCTTTCTCTAGCATAAGCACAAGATGCAGCCTATGGGGTTGAGGCACTGGAAGGACCAGCCATACTATTACCGTAGTCTTAGTGAGGACATCAGCTCAAGCAGCAGATTTTGGGTATCAGAAAATGCCCCCAAATTATTAGTTATTTAAAATATTGCATTTTGTTTTTGTTTCAGGGAAGGGAATAGACACTTGTAAGATGTTTTGCCTCAGGTGCCAACATGATTACCACTGAATACTATGCATATCAAAGGCACCAGTTGCTAAAGTGTGGATGGGTGGTACATATTTCCTAATGCTAATGAAAGCGCGGCGCCAAAATGGCCGCCGCGCTCTTTGCGCCCCCCCCCGCTCGGACGCAGTCATCCGGGTGAGTTAGGGGGCGTGGCCACCCCTCTATAAAAGGGGTGGCCACGAGGCAGACGAGCTGCCATTTTAAGAAGAAGCTACGGAGAGGAGAAGTTTTCTCCATCGCTCTTCGTCTCTTCAGTCTTCGGCTGTTTAGCCATTCTAGCGCTTCTGATCCCCGGAAAGGGATCGTCTCCGCCAGCTATGCCTCCCAAAAGGAAGGCCCCGGCGACCAAGCCGCGGCCAAGAGGGAGGCACTTGCCTGGCTCTGTGCTTACGAGGGGGCAGCAATCGGGTCGGAGGACTGCGACTGCGCCCCCGCAACAGGACCCCACATTGGTGGCACCCACCGTTACCGGTGGGATGGGGCAGATTAGGGCATGGCCCTCGGCTCTCCAGCCTCAGGATGGCCCTGCAGGGGCTTTGGCCCCCGGCCCGCAATTGCCGGCCATGGGTCCAGACAATGGGGGAGGGCCTGGTTCGGTCGCTCAGCAGGGCTTGCCTCCGGCCCCTCATGGGCCGGAGTTTTGGGCATGGCCCTATTCAGGACCTGGCGCCCAGATGGGGGTCCCCAGTGTACCACCAAGTGGGCCGTGCGGCCCACCTTGCCCACCTTATACCGGGGGTTCTGCGACTGGGATGCATTGCTGGCACGTTTAGCCGTGCTGGAAGCATCCTTGGGGGTCATTAACAACCCCTCGGGAGGGGGGACTGCACTGCTGACTGGGGCTCCTTTTTGCCCGCCTTCCACCTCGACAGCCGCCACTCTGCAGCAGGCGGCCAGCAGGGTTGAGCTGCTGGAGACGCTCCGGCCTGCGCCGGCTGCGATCTCGCAGCTCCCCATTCGTCCTGAACTCCAGCCGGGGGGTGGCCAGATGTGGCCCCAGAGCTCGATTGCGGTCGCAAGCTCCGACGCCCGCCGTGGGCCGGAACCCCCAGTGGGGGCGGCTCACAGGGGTGCACCCAGTGAGTATCAGGTTCAAGCTAATGTCCCCACACCACAGTCCAGTTCAGGTGTTAGTTTTCAGTGGCCATGGCCTCGTTACGTTGAGGCAGGTGGGTATCAGTTCCCAGCTTACCCTGGTGCCAATGGGTCCAATACTGGCACAACATTGGGTGGGGGGGTTTCTGCCCCCAGGACTGTAACGGGTATCCCAGGCACTGTACAGGCACTGCTGCCAATGCCCAGGGTGAATACAGTGCCAGTGTCGGCATTGCCGACGGCAGGGTATTCCCTGCCCCTCGGGGATCATTTGTCCCAGGCCACGAGGGAAAAGATTTGGCGGGGGGAATATGTTGATATTTTCTCCCTATTGAACCATGAGCCCACCAAGGAATAGAAGGAGGGGCAGGATGACAGAGACAAAGAGCTGTCTCGTCATCGCAAGCCACCTCGCACTTGGGCCAACTGGTTACCCGCATATCTCATTTATATGGCGGTGTACCTCAGGGCCCGGCCCGATTTGGCCATCCCTATGGTCCAATATTTGGACAATATTTACAGGGCGATGGTGGATTTTCCTGGCCCATCGTGGTTGGCTTACGATGAGGAATTCAGAATGAGGGTGCCCTTACACCCGGAGATGAGATGGGATGAGCCATGCCAGAAGTTGTGGCTTTTATACATGACCCCCACGCGCCCGGCGCCTGGGGAGAGGTACCATTGCAGCCATGCTGTCCAGCGAGCTACTCCAATGCAGGCTCCCCGCCAAGTGGCGGAGCAGGGGGTTCCAGCCCACTTGCTGTGTTGGAGTTTCTCAGCCAATGGCGCATGCAATAGAAAACAGTGCCAATACAAACACGAGTGTCCCTCTTGCGCTGGCCCCCACGCCGCCGCTGCATGTCCGCGAGCCGGTGGGTCACGGGGCAGAGGTGGAGGTGGACAGGAAGCAGGCAAAACTGCCACTGAAGGAGCTGGTCAGTCAAAAGGCCCCCTCCCCGGTTAACATATTTATGTTAGAGAGGTGGCTCTCGACTTACCCGAGAAGGGACGAGGTTAGGTACCTACTCAAAGGTTTCCAGTACGTTTTTCGTATCCCATTCAAGGGGGTGCGGGGACCCCAAGATGCTCCTAATTTGCTTTCCCTGAAGGGTAGGAAGGAGGTGGCCACCCTAAGTATCGCCAAGGAGGTAAATGCAGGGAGGGTAGCCGGCCCCTTTTCTATGCCTCCCTTTCCTAATCTTAAGGTTTCCCCTTTAGGTTTGTTTCCCAAAAAGGTCCCTGGGGAATGTCGTCTAATTCACCATTTATCATACCCGGCGGGTCATTCGGTCAATGACGCCATTCCTGATGACCTTTGTTCAGTCAGGTATGCATCATTTGACCAGGCCCTGCGCATGGTGCGCGCTTGTGGCCCGGGTGCACTCCTGGCAAAATGTGACATTAAATCGGCATTCCGGTTGTTGCCAGTGCACCCGGGTGACTTTGAGTTATTGGGTTTTAAATTTCAAGGGAAATTTTATGTAGATAAAGTCATGCCTTTTGGCTGCTCTATTTCCTGTTCAGCATTTGAATGCTTTAGCACTTTTCTCCAGTGGGCATTTGTTCGCAGGTCTGGGTCCCGGTCTGTAGCCCATTACCTCGATGATTTTTTGTTCGGGGGTAAACGGGGCTTGGACACGTGCACGCGTCTCCTCACTACATTTCAGACGCTAATGCAGGAACTTGGTGTCCCTTTAGCACCCGAAAAGACTGAGGGCCCATCAACTACGCTCACATTTCTGGGCATTGAAATTGACATGGTCGCGCAGACATCCAGGTTACCTATGGACAAGGTCACATGGATCTCTGTGATGGTGTTGGCCTTGCTGGCCAAACGTAAGGTGTCACTTCGTGAGCTCCAAGTTCTACATGGTCATCTTAATTTTGCCTGCAGGGTGGTCACGCCTGACAGAGCTTTTGCTCGACGCCTGTGTGACGCCATGATTGGGTTATCAAGGCGCCACCACAGGGTCCGACTGACCAGGGGCATGAGGGCTGACCTTTTGGTTTGGCTTAAGTTCCTGCGGGAATTCAATGGGGTATCATTTTGGAGGTCTGACCTCTTGGTCTCCCCTAGGTTTCAGGTTCAGTCGGATGCCTCTGGGTCCCTTGGATACGAGATTTATTTTGAGGGGAGGTGGGCCTACGGCCAATGGCCTCCAGCATGGCGGGGCACGGATCGTCTACGCGATCTCACATTCCTCGAGTTCTTCCCGATACTGGGAGCTTTGATGCTATGGGGCAAGGAGTGGGCCAATTCAGTAGTCCATTTTTGGTGTGACAATGCTGCGGTGGTCCACATTGTCAATTCTCAGACATCTAAATCACCCAGGGTCATGGGGTTAGTTCACCAGTTTGTGTTATGCAGCTTGCGCCTCAATGTGCTCTTTAGGGCCAGACATGTACCAGGCATTAATAACGATATTACTGATGCTTTATCCCGCCTGCAGATCCCCCGGTTCCGCGCCTTGGCTCCGGACACGGAGGAATTCCCCTCGCAACTCCTGGACGAGATTTGGACATTTGGCAAGGAGAGGTGAACCGGGCGATCAGCATGTCGCTCGCGCCCCGCACGCATAAGGCATATCAACACGCATTTAATCAATTTAAACAATTTTGTGTGCAACTCCGGTTGTCAGAAGTCTGGCCCATTCCAGTTGAACACGTTCTTCAATTTATGGTTTACCTACACAGTCTGGGCCTAGCTCCCCGCACCATAGCATCCAGGCTGTTAGCACTGGCATTCATGGCCAAGGTGAGGGGTTTTGCTGACAACATGACTGATTTTCGTATACGACATGTTTTGGAGGGGTGGACATGGGAACGTGGACGCCGCCTGGACACTCGCCACCCAATTTCCCCAGGGGTGCTTACACACCTTGCACGAGGCTGACCTAACCTATGTTTTGACAGGTATGAGGCAGCTCTTTTTCATGCGGCTACCACGGTGGCCTTCTTTGGACTGCTCCGCATCAGTGAGTTGGTACTACTGTCTAAGGCGGATGCGGCTCGTAGGGCACTGGAACTCGAAGATGTCTATGTCTCTAATGAGTGGGCTCAGTTGAGGATACAGTCCTCAAAAGGTGATCAGCACAGCGTAGGCAGTGGTGTTAGACTGCTACGATGTTCCATTGCAGACATCTGTCCGGTTGGTGCCCTACAGGAGTTCCTTGCAGTGTGTGGCACGCACCCTGGCCCATTTTTCTGCCACCAGGATGGGTCTCCCCTGACTAAATTTCAATTTTGGAAGGTGACCGGTAAGGAACTGTCCAGTTTTGGCCTCCCCAGGGCTCATTACGGCACCCATTCTTTCAGAATAGGGGCTGCTTCTACTGCGGCTGCTTTTGGGTACTCTGAGGCTGATATACGCCGTATGGGGAGATGGGGATCTAAGTGTTTTGCATTATATGTTCGCCCTCTTCAGGCATGAGTACCAGTTAAGTCACTGTTCTCTTTTTTCTCTTACAGACCCTGTGTGTCCCCGCACACCGGTGGCAGTATGGCTGGTGGTCCATAGCTATGTGCACTGGGCAGCGCAGTACGCTGCGGCGACAGAGTGGGGACCCCAGCTTGGACTACGTGCCTCCGCCTGTATCAGGTGGTATGGTAAGCGTGGAATGTTATGGCGGGAACTGTTGCCATTCCTTTTCTCCATCAGGGATGCTGAACCGCCTGATATCCTGGTGCTGCACCTCGGGGGCAATGACCTAGGCCAGGTCACTGGCCTTTCTTTAAAATATGCGATTTGCAGCGACCTAGCTTATTTGCATTATGTGTGGCCTTCCACAATGCTGCTATGGTTGGACATCATACCGCGTCACGCTTACAGAGGAGGTATTAACCTCCATGCCCTTAACCGTGCTCGCCGCTCGGTGAACAGGGCAGTGGCCCGGTTCTTTGCAGACAAGGGTTTGGGGCGGGTCATCCAACACCCCACCATTAGTTTACAAAATTATGATCTTTATGCAGGGGATGGGGTCCTTCTGTCGGCTAGAAGTATGAAACTCTTTTTGGAAGATTTGCAAGCAGGCCTGTTGACCGAGCTGACGGTATGGGGGGGGGGGCGGTGAGTCTTTATTGAAGCCTCCCCGTGTGGCGGGTAGCACTGGTAAGGTAAATATTTATGACCCATAGGTATCCGGCAGGTTCGCAATTGACTGGCCAACACTTAGACAGGTACAAGTTTAATAACGTTGACCGGTCAACGACGAACCAGGCAATGGGGTGATGGCAGGAGCTCTTCAGCATGCATCTGGACCCTTTTATCTGGACCCTTTTCAGTCAGGATTCAGGCCTGGATATGGTACCGAGACGGCATTGGTCGCACTGATGGATGATCTCTGGCGGGAGCGGGACGGTGGTCATCCATCCGTCCTTGCTCTTCTTGACCTCTCAGCGGCTTTCGATACCGTTGACCACGGTATCCTTCTGGAACGGCTCCGAGGTTTGGGAATCCAGGGTACTGTGTGGTTCTGGTTTTCCTCATTTCTGAAGGGTCGGTCCCAGTCGGTGTGGTTGGAGAGTGAGAGGTCCAGTCCTAGGCCCCTCAAATGGGGGGTTCCTCAGGGCTCGGTGCTCTCTCCTCTCCTATTTAACATCTACATGAAACCGCTGGGTGAGATCATTCGTTCCCATGGGGTGCGGTACCATCAGTATGCGGATGACACTCAGTTGTACATCTCGGCCCATGGGGACCCCAGTGATGCCGTCAAAGTCCTTTCCAGATGCCTGGAAGCTGTGGGGGTCTGGATGGGGGCTAACGGGCTACAACTGAATCCCAGCAAGACTGAGTGGCTATGGATAAGGGGTCCTGCGTTAATCCGGGAGTTACCATCGTTGGTTCTGGATGGGGCTATTTTGCCCCAGACAGACCCGGTGCGCAACTTGGGGGTCCTCCTGGATTCACGGCTACTGCTAGAAGAACAGGTGGCGGCTATGACCAGGAGGGCTTTCGCCCAACTTCGGGTGATTCGCCAGTTGCGCCCACTCCTGGACCGGGACTCCTTGCTCATGGTCACCCATGCTCTGGTTACCTCCAGACTAGACTATTGCAATGCGCTCTACATGGGGCTGCCCTTGACGACCATTCGGAGGCTACAGCTGGTCCAAAATGCGGCTGCCCGGGTGGTGATGGGGTGTGGGCGTTATGCTCATGCTTCGCCACTGCTCCGGGAGCTGCACTGGTTGCCAGTATGTCTCCGGGTGCAATTCAAGGTGCTGGTTTTGACCTTTAAAGCCCTATATGGTAGTGGGCCAGGTTACCTAAGAGACCGCATCGCCCTGAGGACGTCTGTCCGTCCAACCAGAGCGGACCGGAGGGGCTCTCTAATTGTTCCATCAGCCAGAGGGGCTCGCCTCTCTGGCACAAGGAGGAGAGCCTTCTCCGTGTATGCGCCGGCCCTCTGGAACCTCCTGCCAACAGAATTACGTCTTCGGACGGAGTTGCTGCCTTTCAGAAGGGATCTTAAAACCTGGCTGGCAGGTCAAGTGTGGGGTGCGGGTGGAAGGGTAACCACCATGGGGTGGTTGGTGTAGAGGAACTCTTCCCCATGGTGCCTTTTCGACCCTGCAGCGCCTGCTTTTTAGGGGGTGGGTAGTCTTAACTTTTTTACTGTTTTAACTGTTTTTAGGATTATTAATATTATCTGTAAACTCCTTGGGTTGCCCTGGGGTTACTTTTTATGTTGTTAGCCGCCCAGAGTCGGCCTTGTGTTGAGTGGGCGGGATATAAATTGAATAAATAAATAAATAAATAAAAATCACCCCGTGATTTGACGGATACACGTCAGAGGGTGAGGTCAGTAGATAGTTTATTGACTACGGTCAACAATTTGTTTGTAGTAACAAACAAATTGATACAAATGGATACATTGTAGCCAATTGCCATTGGCAATTTTGGGAGGAACCTTACCAGTGTTACTGCGGCCTGCTTGCCTTAAGAATTATAATTGGTTGAGTACCAATTGAAATTTATAATTCGGACTAGGGCATGATTCAATAAATGTGGCCCAATGCCTTTATCCATATACCGGTGTCTGAGTCTTTCTTGGGGGGTGCGCCTGCAATGAAAGTGCGGCGCCAAAATGGTCGCCGCGCTCTTTGCGGGCCCCCACCCCACCCGGACGCAGACATCCGGGTGAGTTAGGGGGCATGGCCACCCCTCTATAAAAGGGGTGGCCACGAGGCAGACGAGCTGCCATTTTAAGAAGAAGCGACGGAGAGGAGAATTTTTTCCCTCCACCCCCTCCCTAGTGAACAGTGTGATATTTTGGTCAATCAGGGCCGGGTGGGAATTTTTGGCTTGAACCTACAATTGGCCTCTTGGTTCTGGCTTTTTTGCCCATCCCACACTGTTGCTGAGGTTTGATACAGGGGTTTTGCTCTTGACTTTGGTCACATGGGCGGGTAGCACTGGTAAGGTAAATATTTATGACCCATAGGTATCCGGCAGGTTCGCAATTGACTGGCCAACACTTAGACAGGTACAAGTTTAATAACGTTGACCGGTCAACGACAAACCAGGCAATGGGGTGATGGCAGGAGCTCTTCAGCATGCATCACCCCGTGATTTGACGGATACACGTCAGAGGGTGGGGTCAGTAGATAGTTTATTGACTACGGTCAACAATTTGTTTGTAGTAACAAACAAATTGATACAAATGGATACATTGTAGCCAATTGCCGTTGGCAATTTTGGGAGGAACCTTACCAGTGTTACTGCGGCCTGCTTGCCTTAATAATTATAATTGGTTGAGTACCAATTGAAATTTATAATTCGGACTAGGGCATGATCCAATAAATGTGGCCCAATGCCTTTATCCATATACCGGTGTCTGAGTCTTTCTTGGGGGGTGCGCCTGCAAAGGACATTGTTTTGCTTTGTTTCACAGTTATACTGTCAGTGGAGGCTGTGACCATCTACCTCATAGGTACTAGGTTTTTATTTTATTTATTAGTTCAAATTTATATTGCCACCCACTCACCGAAGCGGCTCAGGGCGGCTTACAAAGAATACATTACATTATAATACGATATGTTGATGGGGGCTCAGGGGTGGGGCAGTGAGGTCCTCAACCTGCCCTGGCTTCTTCTTTATAGTTTATATATTTATATATTTCTTTATAATTCTTTATAGTTTTGAAAATTTTCCTTCTTTTTGAGTGGCCACATGTCTACTTTTGAAAGGTACAGCTCTATATTTGAAAGGCTGCCAGAGTGCAATCTTGATAAGGTGCCCAGTGGCAGTCTGACTGAAAGATAAAAACCTCCAAGGATGGAGAGCAGTGATTTAGAAGTTGTCCATTCACATTTAACATCTAAAGATTCAACTCATGTGTCACTTGTTCACAATCTTCTCCATTAAAATGAGATGCACTGTGTTTCTGTTTAAATGGCAGAAATCATTTTTGATTTTGCTTAGGACTGCTGTCTACAAAATAATAAACATGGTTTGTAAAGTCAGTTTGTACCAATTTCTCTCATGTATAATCATAAGATTTGATTTGTTATTTGACTTCATAAATTTTTTTACATGCTTCCTGTTCCTTCTTAGACATCCATCCATCCATCCATCCATCCATACATACATACATACATACGTATGGATGGGTGAATAGGTACTTGGCTTGATACCAGTACTGTTAATGCTGTTTTTTCATGCATTTTCATCTTTTTCCAAAAAGAACCCCTTTTATTCTTGTTAGGTACAAAGTATTTGCCTAACCAGTTGTCTAGCATATTATACCCTACTGTAAAACTGCCGTACCACTTTAAGGGCTCTGCAATTGTAACAGCACAGGTGTAGCTTACTGGTTATATAACTCAAAGACTTTGTATAAAGCAAGGTCATGTCTGACACCATGTCTGTGTTTGTGTGCATTGTGCATGTGTGTGCTAAAAACCACTGAAATAATGACAAAATTGCCCTCCCTACTCTGTAGAAAGTGTGATATAGTGGGCAAAGTGATGGACTAAGACTCTGGAGACCAAGGTTTGATTTCTTGCCTGGCCATAGAAATTCACTAGGGAGGGGGGTGGCATTGGTAAAAGGTAAAGATCTCTCTTGCTTGCAAGCCGGTCATGTCTGACTCCTGGGGGCGATGCTATTCTCCATTTACAGCCAAAGAGCCAGAGCTGCCTGCATCTGCAAATATTTCATGTGGCAGGCATGATTAGATGCTGGAGCTCATGGAACATTGTTACCTTTACTGCAAAATAGTACCTATTTATCTACTTGAGGTTTCTTGCTTTTGAACTGCTAGATTGCAAGCGCGGCGCAAAAATGGCCACCGCGCTCTTTGTGCCCCCCCCGACCCGGACTCAGACATCCAGGTGAGTTAGGGGGCGTGGCCACCCTCTTTAAAAGGGGTGGCCATGCGGCAGCTCGGCTGCCATTTTGTCGAAGCGACAGAGAGGAGAAGTTTTCTCCGTCGCTTTTTCCCCGGCTTACGCCTGCTCTCTTTTGGAAAGGGATTTTTCCTTTTCTCCCTTTACTCTTCAGCTTGGGAGACATGGCTCCCAAGCGAAAAACAGCGGCTCCGAAGCCACGGACGAGGGGGAGGGCTCTGCCCACCCACCCCCCACATCTAGGGGCTCGCCCCCAGGCCGTAGGGCTCGGGCGCCTCCCCTGCGCCCTGGCGGAAGGGCTGGTTTACCCACTACCACCAATGTGGGCGGACAGGCTGCTGCCTACACGCCAGATGCCGAGATCCAAGCAGGGGCAGCACAGGCCGGCCCCTCAGGGATCACCACCCCTATGGGGTCTTTGTCCGGCTCGGGGCAGTGCGCCCACTTAGGCCCAGTGCGGGTCTACGCCCCACCATTCCCCTGGCCCCACATGGGCCGGATTATTGGGCATGGACCTATTCGGGCCCAGGAACCACACTTGGGTTGGTAACTCCGCAATTGCCCGGTGGGCCATCTGGCCCGCCCGGCCCACCTTATACCGGTGGGTCTGAGGCCGTCGATGCCCTCCTAGCACGCATTTCGGTGCTTGAGGCATCAATGGGCATTGCCCCGCCACCTTCGGAAGGTGGGTTTGCACCACCTGCATTTCTGGCCCACACGTCGCCCACCGCTGTCCAGCGGGCTGCTGCCAGGGTCGAGCTGCTTGAGGCCATCAGGCCAGTCCAAGCTGGCGCCTCGCAGCTCCCTGCTAGATCATCGCAGCGGGGCTTGCCGCAGGGGCCTGGTCCTGCGTGGCAAGGGTGTAGCGGCATGCAGAGCTCGATTCCCATCGCGAGTTCCGATGCCCGCCGTGGGCCGGAACCCCCAGTGGGGGCGGCCCACGGGGGTGCACCGGGTGAGTATCCTGGTCAACTAAGCACACCAGTGACATTGCCCAGCCACACTGGGGGGTGGTGGTGGTGGTGCAGTGGCCATGGCCACAACAGGTTACCACGGGTGGACAGTTGTATCCGCACTGTCCCATTAGCTCCTGGTTACCCACTTACCCCCCGGTTATGACAGGGGTGACCGCCCCTAGGGGTATGCCCAATGTTTCAGGGGTTATTCAGGGACCACGGGGTTCACCCTTGATTCAATCTGTCCCAACTGCAGCCCTACCGATGGCCGGTTATTCCTTGCTCCTGGGTGACCATCTTTCCCAGGCCACTGGGGAGAAGATTTGGAGGGGGGAATATGTGGATATTTTTTCCCTCTTAAACCGTGAGCCCACCAAGGAAGAGAGGGAAGGGCAGGACAATAGGGACAAGGAGTTGTCCCATCGTCGTAAGCCGCCACGCACCTGGGCCAATTGGTTACCGGCCTACCTCATTTATATGATTGTATACCTGAAGGCTCGCCCTGACCTGGCCATTCCAATGGTGTAATACCTGGATAACATTTATCGGGCGGTGGTTGATTTCCCTGGACCATCATGGTTGGCCTATGATGAGGAGTTTAGGATGAGAGTGGCCCTCCATCCTGAGATGAGGTGGGATGAGCCCTGCCAGCAATTGTGGCTCTTGTACATGACCCCTACGTGGCCGGCGCCGGGTGATCGCTACCATTGTGGCCATGCCATGCAGCGGGCGGTTGCTACACAGGATCCCCGCCAACTGGCGGGGCAGGGGGTTCCAGCCCGCCTGCTGTGTTGGAGCTTCTCCGCCAACGGAGTGTGCAACAAGCGTCAGTGTCGGTTCTGGCACGAGTGCCCCTCTTGCTCTGGCCCTCACGCTGCCTCCGCGTGCCCGCGGGCTGGTGGGTCACGAGGCAGAGGTAGGGGTGGGCAGGGGGCGGTCAGAGCTCCCTCTGACGGTGCAACCAATCAGAAAGGCCCCCTCCCCAATTGATGTCCAGGTGCTGGAACATTGGCTTACCGCTTATCCTAGACGGGATGATGCGAAGTACCTACTTGAGGGTTTTCAATTTAGCTTCCGCATACCATTTCAGGGGATACGGGGGCCTCAAGATGCCCTGAACTTAATTTCCCTCAGGGGTAATGAGGATATCGCTGCCCAAGCTGTAGCTAAGGAGGTCACCGCCCTAAGGGTTGCTGGGCCATTTGCTGGCCCACCATTCCCGAACTTGAAGGTGTCATCTTTGGGTTTAGTCCCTAAGAAGTCCCCGGGTGAATTTCGGTTAATCCACCACCTTTCTTACCCTGCGGGTTCTTCGGTCAATGACGCAATACCTGATGACCTTTGCTCGGTCAGGTATATTTCCTTTGACCAGGCCTTGCAGATGGTACGCTCATGTGGCCCAGGGGCGCTACTGGCAAAGTGTGATATCAAATTGGCATTCCAATTGTTGCCAGTGCACCCGGACGACTTTGAGCTGTTAGGTTTCCGTTTTCGGGGCAGTTTTTATGTAGATAAGGCCATGCCTTTTGGCTGTTCTATCTCATGTTCTGCTTTCGAATGGTTTAGCACCTTCCTTCACTGGGCTTTTGTTCATAGATCAGGGTCCCGGTCTGTAGCCCACTACCTCGATGAATTTTTGTTCGGAGGGGAACAGGGCACGGACATGTGCGTTCGGCTACTCGCCACTTTTCAGGTGCTTATGCGGGAACTAGGTGTGCCCCTGGCGCCTGAAAAGACTGAGGGACCAGCACCACTCTCACCTTTTTAGGTATTGAGATTGACACTGTTGCCCAGACATCCAGGTTGCCCATGGAAAAGGTGACACGGATCTCTGATGCCATTCTGGCAATGCTTGTCAGGTGTAAGGTGTCTCTCCAAGAGTTACAGGTGCTTCACGGCCACCTCAACTTTGCCTGTAGGGTAGTAACACCTGGCAGGGCTATTGCCAGGCGTATGTGCGATGCCATGGCTGGCCTCTTAAAACGCCACCACAGGGTTCGGCTGACAAAAGGTTTACGGGCGGATCTTACGGTCTGGCTCACATTCCTTCAGGATTTTAATGGCATCTCCTTCTGGAGATCGGAGCTTATGCTCAGCCCGCATTTCCAAGTACAGTCGGATGCCTCCGGCTCCCTGGGTTATGGGATTTACTTTGAAGGGAGGTGGTCCTACGGCCGATGGCCTCAGACATGGCAAGGCACAGATCGTTTACACGATCTTACTTTTCTGGAGTTTTTCCCCATTTTGAGAGCCCTGATGCTCTGGGGGGATAGGTGGGCTAATTCAGTAGTTCACTTTTGGTGTGACAATGCTGCAGTGGTGCACATTGTCAACGCCCAGACATCTAAATCCCCCAGAGTTATGGCATTAGTTCGCCAGTTTGTTTTGAGGTCTTTACGCCTTAATGTGCTTTTCAGGGCCAGACATGTACCAGGCATTGATAATGATATTGCTGACGCTTTATCCCGCCTGCAGATCCCCCAGTTCCGTGCCTTGGCACCAGAAGCAGAGGAACTGCCCTCTCCACTCCCGGCCGAGATCTGGACATTTGGCGAGGAGAGGTGAACCGGGCGATCGGCATGTCTTTGGCACCTCGCATGCGTAAGGCGTACCTACATGCACTCCTACAGTTTAGGAATTTTTGCGGGCAAAGGCAGTTGCCCGAGGTGTGGCCGATCCCGGTCGACCAGATTCTGCAGTTCATGGTTTACCTCCATGATCTAAGGTTAGCCCCTCGCACCATTGCCACTAGGCTTTCAGCTTTGGCATTTATGGCTAAGGCGAGGGGTTTCGTTGACTGCATGAATGACTTCCGCATACGGCATGTATTAGAAGGGTGGACACGTGAACGAGGCCACTGCCCGGACACACATCACCCTGTTTCACCAGAGGTTCTGACGCACCTTGCACAAGGTTGGCATAGCTTGTGTTACGATAGGTATGAGGAGGCTCTCTTTCATGCGGCTACCACCGTAGCCTTTTTTGGAGTGCTCCGTATCAGTGAGCTTGTCCCATTGTCAAAGGGGGACCTGTCTCGTAGGGCACTGGAACTCAACGATGTCTTTCTTACCCAGGAGTGGGCCCAGTTGAGGATTCGTTCCTCAAAGGCCGATCAGCACGGAGTAGGCAGTGGTGTCAGATTGCTACGTTGTACAATTGCTGACATCTGTCCGGTTGGTGCCCTACATGAGTTTTTCGCAGTGCGTGGCACGCACCCTGGCCCGTTTTTCTGCCACCAGAATGGGTCTCCCCTGACCAAATTCCAGTTTTGGAAGGTGACCGGTATGGCACTTCTCAGTGTCGGCCTCCCTGGGGCTCGTTACGGCACCCACTCATTTAGGATAGGCACCGCTTCACCTGTGGCTGCGTTTGGGTACTCTGATGCTGATATACATCGCATGGGCAGATGGGGGTCTGCGTGTTTCTCTTTATATGTACGCCCCCTTACTGCATGAGTACTAGTTGTGTCATTAATTCCCCTTCTTTCCTTCTTTTACAGACCCTGTGTGTTTACGCACACCGGTGGCAGTATGGCTGGTGGGCCACAGTTTTGTGCACTGGGCAGCGCAGTATGCTGTGGCGACAGACTGGGGACCCCATCTCGGGCTACATGCAGCCGCACGTATGCTTTGGTACGGTAAGCGCGGCATGAGATGGCGGGAACTGTTGCCATTCCTGATGTCTTGATTCTGCACCTCGGTGGCAATGATCTCGGACAGATCACTGGCCTCTCTTTAAAAATGTCGGTGTGCAGTGACCTGGCCTTTTTACATCACTTATGGCCGTACACGTGGCTGCTATGGTCTGACATCATGCCGAGACACCGTTACAAGGGAGGCATTGACCTCCGTGGTTTGGATCCTGCTCGACGGTCACTGAACAGGGCTGTCGCCCAGTTCCTTTTTTACAATGGCTTTGGAACAGCCATTCAACATCCTAGGATAGGCTGGCAGGATTTTGGTCTATATGCAAGAGATGGGGTCCATCTGTTGGCCAGAGGTTTGGACCTCTTTCTGGAGGACGTGCAAGCAGGCCTGGTGACCGAGCTGACGGTCTGGGGGGGCTGTGAGTCATCACGGACGCCTCCCCGTGTGGCGGGTAGCACTGGTAAGGTAACAGACTTATGACACATAGGTATCCGACAGGTTCGCAATTTACTGGCCAACACGTAGATAGGTACAGGGGAATAAGATTGGCCGGTCAAGGGTGAACCTTACAAGGGTTGATGGCAGGAGCTGCACAGCCTGCATCACCCTGATATTGAATGGATACACGTCATAGGGTGGGGTCAGTAGATAGTATATTGACTCCGATCAACAATTTGTTTGTGTCAACAAACAAATAGATACAAATAGATACATGTAGCCAAATTCCAGTGTTACTGCGGCCTGCTTGCCTTAAAGAATTACAATTGGATGATACACCAATTGAAAATGATAATTGAAAATGATAATTCTGACTAGGGCATTATTCAATAAAAGTGGCCCGATGCCTTTAATCCAATACCGGTGTCTGAGTCTTTCTTTGGGGGGTGCGCCTGCAATGGCAGGAGCTGAGACAGACAATGGGAGCTCACTCTGTCATGCAACATTTAGGTTTTAATCAGCATCAAGCTCAGTATCTTAACCACTAAGCCACTGCTGCCCTGGCATTGGTAAAACCATTCCTTAGATATGTCACTCACTTCTGAGTTTATGGCATGTAACAAAACAACTGTAGGAAAGCATGTTTTGGGTGCCTGAGAGGTGCTGGAAAGTCACAGGTCTTCTGAAGCTGCATGTTTCCCATTCATTCTGTAAAATGTTACAGCATCCTTCAAACAGTAACCCTCCCCCCTTTCTGGCTGCATCATAAAAGCACTGGCCTCAACTACATAAAATGAAGTGTGTGTAGGGAGGTGACTTGAAAGGGCACCTTGTTTAATCACTTCATGTTGACCAGGGGAATAAAAAAGAGCCTTGGGCATAGGCCAGTTTGGATCACACACTGAAGCATCTGGATGATGAAGCTTTGGCCATACTTCCAATTCATTATAGCCAGTTTTGTGGAAAATTACAGAACAGCAGCTACCATGAGCCTATGGCAACCACATCACTTCTTGGGTCTGTAGAGCTCTGGTGTCATGTCACTCCCAGGCCTTCCTTATGACATCAACTTTGCCTGTTTCTCAGGACAAGCATTAAACAAGCTCAGGGCAAAGAGCCAGGCAGCCTATCATCCTTCTCCATATCCTTATGCTCACAGCTCTTTCCTAAAGCTCAGAATGTCCATTCTACTCTGATTTATTGCAAGCTCAATGCTAACAGGTTTTTATTTCTCTTAGCAGATTCCATTAAGTTAAAAAAAATCATGGAGTTGCCTCATTTTAAACTCATCTTAGGTCTCTTGTCTTCATTCAGGATAAGAGAGAATTGGGCACTAGAAATTTGGAAACTAAGGCTATGTTCCTATACCATTTTGCTTGGAAGTATTAAATCCCATGATAGGTCATCGCTAAGAAGATGTGTTGAACATTGCATTGTTAATCATCTTTTTAATGCGGGCAGTTTTAATGTGGTTAGTTTTTAATAGGTGGGTGGGTATGTTGGGGTTTTAATTGTTTTTAATATGTATGTTTTAATCCTGTTGTGAGCCGACCTGAGTCGGGTTTGCCTGATTGGGTGGCATAGAAATTTGAATTATAAATAAATAAATAAATAAATAAATTGTAAGGCTGTGCATCTGTACCTGCTTTGGGGTGAGCACAGCTGATCACAACCAGGCATAAAAGTAGAAAAATATAGGACTGCGCTATGAACAGGGTTGTCAGAGCTCATGGTGCAGACTAATGGGCTTCATCTGATCTCTAGATGAAGTACCAGATCTTAACATAATAGGCCAGTGGTGGCAAACCTATGGCACATGTGCCAGACATGGCGTTCCCTGTTGGCATGTGCGCTGTCCCCCAGCACAGAGTTTGTCCCGCCCCTCTGCCCAGCAGCCCAATTGAAGTGCTTCTTGCTTCTCCTAAGCACAGGTTGTCCTGCCCCTCTGCCCAGCTGCCCAATGGGAGTGCTTCCAGCCTCCCCCAAGCACAGAATTCACCTGCCCCTGCTCAGTAGCCCAATGGAAATGCTTCCTGGTTCTCCCAAGCACAGAGTTTTCCCTGCCCCTCTGCCGAGTAGCCTAATGGGAGAGCTTCATCTCTCCCTCAAGCAACAGAGTTCACCCCCCTGCCCCAGAGTTTGCTCCACCTCTCTGTTTGGGCACTAGGGCTCTAAAAGGTTCACCATCACTGTGATAGACACTGGGAGGAGAAAACAGCTTGCTTTGTGCATGTGAATTGGCTTTAAACCTTGGACACTCATGTTTAGAGCATGGAATGATGATCTTGTTAGTTTGTTTTACTAACTAACTGTCAGAATCCTTAGCCACTATGTCCTGTTTGGCCAAGATTTTGGGCTCTGCAATCCATCCATTTGTAGCCGATACCAGGGCTCACTGGTTCAGTGCAGAGATAAATGAGAGTGTGTGGTGCTTAATGAAAACCTGGAACAAGGGTAAATGGGCTGGAGAGATGATTGCAAAAGGGGCCTATTGTCCCATTTAGAGCAAGGCACAGAGCGGAGTAGCAGCAACACAACTTGGAACCAAACCTTCGTGTTGCACAAGCCTGGGCAGCATCAGCAGTGCCAGATCTGGGAAAACTCACCATATATCATGTATGCAAGCCCTAGCATAAGCAGTGGTCACTGCCTCATTAAAGAATACAAGGACAGGTGCTCATGAAAACACACCCATCAAACCCTGCTTCACCTTTGTCTGCCTCTACAATGTTATAAAGTACTATGTGAGGACAATAGCAATGGGTTCTGTCTGTAGAATGCCATGGGCTGCATGTTGGTCTCCCCCAACAAAGCACCCATATGTGGCACATACATTCTCAAAGAGGAAGCATGCCTGGCACCCTAGTTCTGTTTTTATTGTTGCACAAAATCCAAATTCTCAATATAATCTCTTTTTATTCTTTCCTTCTAATGCCATGGTTTTCGTGCTATTTGAGTATAAGATTACAGATGATTATTCCCATTCTAGCTGTATTTCAAACATGACCATTCCATACCTGTCAAGTATCCCATATTGGCCGGGATTCCCGTAATTTTGTGCTGCTTTTCTTCATTTCACGCCATCATCCCTTAATTTGGTGGTGGGGAGAAAGTAGTTACTGTGCATCTCTTCTGCGCAGGTCCCTTCTATGCATGCGCAGGTCCCTTCTACCCATGCGTAGAAAGGTTCTGCACAGAAGGGGATACGTAGAAGGTTTATATGCATGCGTAGAAGCAACTTGCGCAGAACGGTTCTGCGCAGGTCCATTCTACGCATGCGTAGAAGGCTTTCATGCATGCATAGAATGGACCTGCGGAGAACCGTTCTGCGTAGGTCCCGTATTGTCCGGAACCGCGCTTGACAGGTATGCCATTCATTGCTGCTGTGGGGAAAGGCATTTTAAAAAGTTATTGTTTGGTATTTATATTGTTAAAGTTCAGAGCTGAAAGAACTTTACAAGCTTAGGTTTGTTGGTGGAAGAGAGGCAGAACTATGAGAAAAGGGGGTTGTAGAATCATGGAGACTGTATAAACATTGAATGGATTTTATACATCAATCAGAAAAAAGGATTGTTGGGTAGTGCCTCTTCTGGCTGACAATAGGACTTGGAAGCTAAATTAGACCACGGATGCTGCAACCTACATGGCAAGCAAGGTCAGCTTAGTGTTTGTAGAACATGGGCTGGCAATGTGGAAGTGGGGAGGAGGAGATGTTGAAAGTAGGTTAGTATGCAAGCAACATGTGGCATCAGATTGGTCACATTCAGAATAGGGATTATTTTTTAAAAAAAGGGATTTTAGAAATGAAAAGCAAACTTCCTTATATGATATCTAAGAAGCATGCACTGGAAATAGTGAGCAGCTACCCCATTAGCCTTGTCATTGTTGAAATAGTGATAGACATAGGGCAGGTCTGTAGCACACACATATTCTATATGCTCACACTTTCAGATCCATCCTGTTTGAAAGCCTGAAAAGGGATTACACACTGACAGGAACTGAGAAAGGGAAGATTCAGCTAGAATATGAGAGGGGGAGAAATGTGTTATTGATTGCTTTTTATGAATCTCTACTCTTGGAGAAAACAAAGGAATACCAGAAACAAGTTACAGTGATACCTCATACAACGTCCAAACTTGGTTCCACAAGTTTGGACTTTATACGGATTTGGACTTTGTATGAGGCATGCCAAATCCTAGCCGTGATGTCCAAATCCTTGCCGCGATGCCTCATACAACGTCGTTTCCATAGAGATACATTGCACTGTAACAGCACAGACTTCAGGGCAAAGTCAAGGAAACAGACAGGAAACTGACAGAACTTTAAGAAATCATTTTCTAAAGGCTAAAACTATTACAAAAACTTGTCAAATAACCCTGATTGTCCAAGAGCCTGAAGAATGCTGCAAAATCCCAGGAATGCTTCTAATAATTCTGGCGAAAAAAATCCAAAAATAATTCAAAAATAATAATCCAAAATCGTGCTGAAAACCACTCCTAAACACTCTTTGCCTCATGCAAAACCCACAAGAGCAATGCACGCATGTGTCCTGCCTTTTATACTGCCCAGGCACAATGCAACCTGGGAAAACCCCAATGCCTCATACAAAGTTGCACGACTTTGTATGAGGCAACTTTTTTCAAGGAATTAGGCGATGTTGTATGAATCTGATGTTGTATGAAGCTGACTTTGTATGAGGTATTACTGTACTTCTGTTTCATTGATTACACCAAGGCCTTTGCCTGGACCAAACCCCGACTGCTCCTTGGAAGGTCAAATATTGAAGTTAAAGTACTTTGGACATCAAATTAGAAGAGAGGACTCACTTGAGAAAGCCTTGATGCTGGGAAAGATGGAGGGCAAAAGAAGAATGGGGCGGCAGAGAATGAGATGGCTACATGGCATTGGTGACGCAATGAGCACAAAGCGGGGTGGGTTGAGGAGAATGGTGGAGGATAGGGGTGCCTGGTGTGCAGTGGCCCATGGGGTCGCGAAGAGTCGGAACTGACTGTGCAACCAGGTGCATGCTGGCATATCAGGTAATAGGACTTTGTCCCACCCCACCCTCACCTCTGGTGCCCTGGGGCACCAATAGCAATGTATGGGATTACTCCCCCAAACCCCACCCTCCCATGGTGCCCTGCACACCCCTGTGTGCAACTAACAACAACAACTCTTCTTTTGGAACGGCAGTGGTTTAGTGGTTAAGATGCTGAACTTGATGACTGGAAGGTTGGTAGGTCACCAGTTTGAGACCCGAGAGCTGCATGATGGAGTGAGCTCCGATTTCTGTTCCAGCTCCTGCCAACCTAACAGTTCAAAATTAAGAAATTGCAAATAGATGAATAAGTACTGCTTCAGTGGAAAGGTAACAGCATTCCATCCACTCCAGTGTCTAGTTATTCCTGCAAACCTGTCTTTTGCAACACAGTTCAAGTACCTACAGCTAGCCAAGTTACTCAAGGCAGTAAATCCCATAAGCAGAATAGCAGGGTTGTATAGATAACTGGCTATTTGTGCCTTGCCGGGCAGGTTTGAAATGTGCAGCCCAGCAGGGGTGTGTGTGTGTGTGTGTGTGTGTGTGTGTGTGTGTGTGTGTGTGAGAGAGAGAGAGAGAGAGAGAGAGAGAGTGAGAGTGAGAGAGTGAGTGAGTGAGTGAGTGTGAGAGAGAGAGAGAAGCAGCCCAGTAGGGGTGTGTGTGTGTGTGTGCGCGCGTGAGAGAGAGAAAGAGAGAGAGAGAGAGAAGCAGTCCAGTAGGTGTGTGTGTGTGTGTGTGTGTGTGTGTGTGTGTGTGTGAGAGAGAGAGAGAGAGAGAGAGAGAGAGAGAGAGAGAGAGAGAAGCAGCCCAGTAGGGGTGTGTGTGTATGTGTGTGTGCGCGAGAGAGAGAGAGAGAAAGAGAGAGAAAGAGAGAAGCAGTCCAGCAGGTGTGTGTGTATGTGTGTGAGAGAGAGTTTGTGTGTGAGTGATTGATTGAGTGAGTGAGAGTGAGAGAGAGAGAGAGAGAGAGAGAGAGAGAGAGAGAAGCAGTTCAGCAGGTGTGTGAGAGTGTGTGTGTGAGAGAGAGTTTGAGCGTGTGTGTGAGAGAGAGAAGCAGTCCAGCAGGTGTGTGTGTGTAAGAGAGAGAGAGAGAATGAGAGAGAGGGGGGAGAGAGAGAGAGAGAAGGTTGCAGGTAAGGAGGCTGTGCCCAGGTGATTAGGGAAGGAAGGGGGGAGGCAGAAGTTTTCCATTTTCCCTTTTCCCTGCCTTGTGGGGTGGGAGGCCTTTTCGATGTTTTTTTTTTTTGGTCAACATTTGAAACAGTTTAGGGGAAATTACAAAGGTGCCAGCCAGCGATCCATAAGGGGAGGTGCTATCCCTGGCAGATCGCTGGCTGCTGCCTTTGTATTACCCCCACCGCTGTTTTGATAGCTGACATGACACAGCAGTGGGTTTAATAGAAAATCAGCAGCCAGTGATCCGCCAGGGAGAGTGCCTCCCCTTATGGATCACTGGCCTTAATGCCTTTGCATTAACTGTTTCAAAGGTTGCTTCGTGTCAGTCTTCGAAACAGTTAATGGAGAAAAAACAAAGGCAGCAGACAGCGATCTGTAAGGGGATGTGTTCTCCCTGGTTGATCGCTGGCTGCCACCTTTCTATTACCCCCACCACTGTTCCGGCCTCGCCACGGCTTTGGCGGGGTAGCAGGGAGGAGGGGGAGCCCCTCTTCTCCCCATGGCCCTGGGGAAGAAGGCCGGTGCCGGCCTCACCATGGCTTTGGGGGGGGGGGGGTTAGGACGAGGAGGTGGAGCCCCTCTTCTCCCCACAGCCCCAGGGAAGAAGCCTGGTGTCGGCCTCACTGCGGCTTTGGGGTTTTTTGGGGAAGCTAGGGCGGCGAAGTGCTGCATCCGCTTTTGGCGACCTTGCACTCCCGCTTCATGAGGCAGTTTTTTAATTTTGCATGCGCCAGCTTTTCCGGCCTCCTCTGCGTTCGCGTCCTTCAGCCTGATTGGCTGAGGGTTGGCGTGGAGGACGCTGGGCCTTGTAGTTTTTTGTTCGTGTTCATGGGGTGGTTGCTCCACTTGCGGCATCCGGACCCTTGAGGTGATGCATGCAGGGACATAAGGTATGTGTGGCCGGCTCAGTACAGGATGGTTGGGCCGGGTGTGGCCACGCATGCCGGACACGCACGGCCCATCCACCATTTTATAGGTAAAGATACAAGGGACTGCGGTGGTTTAGTGGTTAAGATGCTGAACTTGATGACTGGAAGGTTGGTAGGTCACCAGTTTGAGACCCGAGAGCTGCACGACGGAGTGAGCTCCCATTTCTGTCTCAGCTCTTGCCAAACTAACAGTTCAAAATGAAGAAATTGCAAGTAGATAAATAGGTACCATTTCAGTGGGAAGGTAAACAGCATTCCATGCACTTTGGTGTCTAGTCATGCTTGCCACATGACCACCACAGAAATGTCTGCAGACACAGTCAGCACTGGTTCTTTGGCTATAAACGGAGATGAGCACCCTACCCTAGAGCAGTGATGGCAAACCTTGGCAATCCAGGTATTCTAGGACTTCAATTACCAGGAGCCCAAGTCAGCACTCCTGCTGATCAGGGTTTCTGGGAATTGAAGTTCAAGAACATCTGGAGTGCCAAGGTTCACCATCATTGCTCTGAGAGTTGGGTACAACTGGCTTTCAAGCAAGGGTGACTTTTATCTTTCCCTTACTGTTCTTTATTTAAATTCAAAGGAACTGTGTTACTCCCCCAACAAGATTTTTCAGTATTTTATGTTCCCTTTCAGGTGTTTTAATTACATGAATTTGTGATACCACCACCACCATTGCTACCTGTTGTATATTGTTGCACCATCAATGATGAAATCATAAAATGTCTCTCCTATCAATTTAAGTGGCAGAATACCATTGTGTCCTTCACAGGCAGGAAATACCTTGGGCTGGCCCAAAGGTAATGATAAGCTTTGGGCAAGTTAATTCCACTTTTACTGATAAATATTGATGACACTAATTCCCATGGGCAAAGTGTAAGGATGAAAGCTGACCTCCTGTCCTCAGTTCTTAGGAAGAGAACAAATCTTAAGAGGTGAACAGCACTCAGCAGCAGATAAGCATGAGAAGCAATTCTAGAGAAATATGAAACTTGAAATACTGATAGACTTAAAAGCTGATTCACATGAGGCCTGAGAAAAGAATGTACATTGAAAAATTAATCATTCCAGTTTTTGAAAGATCTCTTGTAAATATGACTCACAGAACGAATGGATTTGTTTCACAGTTCTCCTATCGTTTATAAGACTGATCATATCATTACTCACAGCTTTCTCTTCCCGTGATGAAATATGCATATCTTGTAAAATATGGATGTTGAGAACACCGTTATTTCAATCTCATCACGAGGAAACATCCAGCTCTTGGGATGACAAGAACTCACACCAGGGCCAAATTTAATGGACATCGTGAGACACAGAAAAATGACGATAAAGGATGAAGATGTCAGTCCAATGACAATACATCTTGCTTTGGAGGGAGCTGTTTTAATGAAGTTGACTCATGGCGATGCTGCATCTTAATTGTCCCCTTCCCACAGAAATAGATAAAAGAAATTGGGTTTGGTACTAATTATTTGTATTAGTAGATTTAATTAACTCATATAAAATGAAGGTTGTTAGAAGGAAATTGAGCAATTAATGTTATACAGGAATGGAAAGAAGCCACAACATGAAAGGATAACTGGATTCAAATTTAGCAAAACAATTCACCAATATAAGCCAATATCATTTTGGTTTTGTTTTGTTTGGCATTTAACATATCAGAATCAGATTAAAATCAAGCATTTGCTAGTAATAAAAATATGTATGAAATATAAGAATGACATTTTAGACTAAGTTCACTTACTTTTTCAATTTCTTCTGTTACAGGAAGATGTACTTGTTTGATGTTAATATAACATGAAATCCCTCTTCTGCCTCTTCTCACCAGATTAGTGGTTATAAAACTAGAATATGTTTTAAGAGAACTTGATTTTGTTCATTCATAAAATATTGTTGAGACAATCTCCCATGCAGTCCCAGTGAAGGACGAAGGAAGGAAGGAAGTCCAATAAGAGTTGATGAGACTGAGTTTCATCCCCATCCAAAGTCAAAGCCTTTTATTTCCCCCACTGTAATTCTTGTTCATTATTCAGACCCATACAAATATGTCTAATCATTTGATTTCCCATGTCTAATAATTTGATTTCAAAACTAATATATATTTAGATTCTCCTGCACAGTACTTACAAGATGTTAGTATAAGTACTGTCTTTTACCATTGTCTGTGAAAGCTCTTCTGCTATCTATTGCTGCTGCCTGGTAACTGCTCTCTAGGAGTTTCTCCACCCCTATCACCACTGGAACCTCAATTCTCTTTTACTATTATGACTATGACTATCTATATAACTAAAATCAAGGTCCAGTGCTGTGTGTTCCTTATACAAATCCACACCCCTGCACTGATCGTGCTGAAACACGGCACATACATACCTTGGGCCGAAGAAAGGTCACTGTGGGGGTGTCAAGCCCCATGGGGAGGGGTACTCCCCCTAAATCAATCTGCAAAGGGGACCCCCCCCCCCACCGACAGGAGAAAAAGCATGGGGGAAAAGGCAACTGGGGGGGGGGGTTGTGATGTCATCGCCACAGCTCAACCAATTCCCAGATGACCAGATCTGGGGCACAGTGACATCACAGGGCTCCCTCATACAAAGTGACACCCCTGCACCGATTGCGCTGGAAACTGCATGCATGCCTTCCTTCAACATCTGGGGTGGCCGGCGTGGGTAACCAGCAGCCCGCCGTGGGGTCCTTGCCCCCAAAAAGGGCCTGCAACCCCCACGGCCAGCAGAAACAACCAGGAGAAGTGACTGCGCATGAGTGAGAATCCACGCATGTGCCTAACCCTGCCTGGCATTCCAGGCTGTGGCGCATGTGTGAAATTCCATGCATGCACCAAAGTCTGCCAGGCATTCCAGGTGGCGCATGGCCTAGCCACCAGTATGGATGGCGGCAATTACAGCCATTACAGCCCCCCCCCCCCTCCAGTGACTATTGTTGGTGGGTGGCCACTGTGGCATGGCTCCTCTGCACTCCTGAGGCATGCCTCAGGGGGAAGGAAAAACCCACAGCCGGGGGGCAGGCGGAGGATGGGACTGGGCTGCCGCCTTCACAGGCTCCCACCCCCCATAGGTCCTCTGCCCATCTGCCCAAATGGAGCCTCCCTTCCGCCTGACACAACCCACAGGAGGATGGAGGGGCTGGGCTGTGATGGCTACCCACTGACTGTAGTTGCTGGGGAGGCCGGCAGTGGCAGCAAGAGTCAGGCTGATATGGCACCTCGTGGTGGGGCTGAGAAAGCGGCCACAACGACAACAGACAAAAAGGTAAGGCAGCTGGGGCGGGGGGAGGGGGAGTGGAGGTAGGCCCGTGTCTCTCCTTAGCCCTGGTAGGGTACCCTCGGGCAACACCAGGTCCTTTGCTAGTTACTCTTGAAGAGGATGAATACATCTTAGTCTGGTGTCTCAGTTTGGACAAACTGCTTTGGCTGAGCTTGCTAGGAGTCCAAATTGCAGTGGAGTTTAGCCTCCTGGCTGCATCGTTCTCAACTACCCTGATGCACTCAAATCCCCTCATGTTAAGGAGCGTATCCAAGAGGCTGTTATTATGTGCCATCAAGTTGCATCAGATCTTTAGTGGCCCTGATAGAGTTTTCAAAGAATATAAGATATTTAAAGACTAATTTTATTCAGTGGTTTAGGCATCTGCCTATGAAGTCAGAGGTTGGGAGTTTGATCCCCCCTATTCCTTCTGTGAGAAAAGCCAGTCTGTGTTGCCTTGGGCAAACAGCACACTCCCAGGATGCCCCCAGAAGAAGGGAATGGAAAAGTACTTCTGAGTAATGTCAGGCTATAAAACCCTGCAAGGGGTCAAATAAGTCAAAACTGACTTGACAGCACACAATTATTATTATCATTTACCAGTGCCAGCCCCCGGTGAGTGTCCATTGCAATCATAGTCCATCACTCTATCTAGTAAGCTACACCAGTTCTCCTACATCATACTAGGAAAGAGTGAAAATTGGGGGGTGGGATCAACTAAATATTCAGATGAACCATATTATTGGCAGAACACAGTCATGACTTGAAATTATTAGTGATGCAGGTGAATTAAGACATTGAAAAAGCAAATCTGGAACTGTATGTTAAGAACAGAAAAATCATGTCAAGAATAGAACCTTTTAGCTAATATTTATAATAAAGAATTTTGAATTGGTAAAGGGTTTATATATCACAGTACAGTCATCAATACGAATGGAAGCTGTGGTTGAGACTCAGAAAGGCAGCAATTAAGGAATTTAAAAAGATTGTGAAATGTAAAGGCATGTCACTAGAGGCCAAGGCTAAGATCATCTACATCAGTGTATTTTCAATTACTATGTACGAATATGAAAGCTGGACAGTGAAGAAAGCTGGCAGGGGATTTAATTAATTAATTCAAAATCTTGTGCTGGAGAAGTGCTTTGCAGATCCGATGAAATACGAGAAAGACAAACAAGCGGCTCCAGATCAAATCAAGCTTAAACTCTCTCTAGAAGAAAAAAACGAAACTGAGGCTGCCATATTTTGGGAACTTTATGAAGCTTTTGGAGTCATTCATTTTTAGCATATCAGAGAGCAAACAAAGCAAAAGACAAACAAAAAAGCTGTGGCACCTTAAAAACTAACTCCTGTATTTTAATGTTAGCTTTCGTGGACCAAATCCACTTCATCAGACATAAGAGTGGATATCATGGAATACATTTATACATTTCTGGCATGGATACCCAGAATGGCTGGGCAAAGTTCATTGGACATGGAAATCAATGAGTTATTTACAACCAGTAATAAAACGTTTTACAGCACAAAATTTCTGGTGGAAGTCAGTTTGAGGAGTTAGATTTCTAAAATAAACATTTTGACATTACAATTCTCTTAACAATTTAATTGAGGAAGCTTTATGGGGCAGGCACAGTTGTATCTGAGAGCCTGGCTGAAGATGATGGATTTTGTCATGTGTTCTGGATGAAAGCTGGAGGCATGCAGGTTGGTGTACCTGTCTGTAGGCTTGTGATGTAGCGTGGTACTGAGATGTCCATTTTGTAGCTTCATAGTGGTGTCTAGGAAATTTACTTGTTGTGTAGACTGGTCCAAGCTCAGGTTGATATTTGGATAAAAATTATTGAAGTCCTGGTGGAATTTCTCTAAAGTTTCCTTTCCATGGGTCCATATTAAAAATATGTCATCAATGTATCTCAGGCAGAGAAGTGGTTTGTGGGCAGAGCAGTTAAAAAAACATTGTTCTAGATCAGCCATTAATATGTTAGCATATTGTGGGGCCATGCGAGTACCCATGGAAGTTCCATTGACCTGTAGATAGATTTTATTGTCAAAGTTGAAGTAGTTGTGTGTTAGTACAAAGTTGCAGAAGGTGGTGACCATGTGCACTTCATTTTTATTTTGAATGGTATTTATTTTGAATGGTAACACGGCTACCAATTCAAAAACTCAATTTTAGGATTGCCATAAGTCAATGTCTACTTTATAGCAGATAATATCATCATCAACAACAACATACAAATGTTTTTGAGTTCTGGTACAAATGGAAGTGTATTGCTTACAAATCATCTTGAAGTGAATTGTCTGCTACTTGTAATGCAAGTAATTAAGACTGAATCAAAGTGAATAAAGCACACTTGTCAGTGGTTTTCCAGTGGAGTTCTGGCAACCCAAAGGCCTGGTCTACTGCTATATTTTCTTCAGTAGAGGGAAGGTATGCAACCTCAAAATCTGGCAACTTGAGGGGAAGTCATAGTTCCTTTACTTGCCCTGTTCTACTAACAGCCCTGTTGGTCAGTAGAAAGACTGAGTTCGGGGTTTTTGGATGGAGTCATACACATCTGAATGGTGAGACCCATAGCATAGAAATTCTTGTGGCACCTTCCCTGCCCCTGGATATTCAGATGGTGCAGAGGAGCATGTTACACTTATTATCTTTAGCCAGGTTCATGGGAGGGAATAAAAGCATTGATGGGGAAATACACATGATGGTTACAAAACGAAAACAAGGTGATCAGAATCTCTTCATAAAATCCAATGCAGGAAGAAGAAATCCACGGTACATTCATTTGAGGCACCATTAGATATGTTTCATATGTTTATGCATGCTTACTTGTATACAGCTTATAAAGATCTGTAAATGTGGAGAACTTCAAAGAAAAGCTGTGATGATTTTTAGAAAGGGATGCACAGCATGGGTAACTATGCCAACCTGGAAGGCATTCGGTTTCATGAAAATGTTGTCATTCAGAAAAGCAGCCACTTCTGAATAATTTTGCAGCTCATTTCCCATTTGTGAAGGGCTTTGGAGAATTTGTCATTAGTGAGCTCACTGCTTGCTTGCTTGCTTCTGGTCAGGTAAAATTACTCTGCCCCAACAGCATCAATACCCCCTTCCCACTGGTCCACTGAGGGGCCCTAGTGGGTTGTGGCAATTCCCCTCCCCCTTTCACTTTTTTCCCTTTAGATGAAATAGGGAAATATAAAGATAATACCATGAGCCAAATAGTAGACTGGATCAGAGTATCTACTAAAATGTACAGGCTAATATGTATCCTTTTATTTAAATTACCAGATGGAAGTAGTTTCATACCATTCAAAATAATGGAAATTGAATACTTCAAAATATAAACAACTAGCAGAGGACCCGGCGTTGCCCGAAGGTACCCTACACGGGCCAAGGAGAGACCCAGCCCTGGCCCCCCGTCCACCCAGCCACCTTACCTTTTTGTCTGCTGCTGTCATGGCTGCTCTCTCAGCCTGGTTGCAAGCCGCCATCTCAGCCTGACTCTGGCTGCCACCGCTGGCCTCCCCAGCGACTACAGTCAGTGGGTAGCCATCACAGCCCGGCCCCTCCATCCTCCCATGGGTTCTGTCAGGCAGAAGCGAGGCTCCATTTGGGTGGGCAGGTAGAGGACCCATGGGGGGGGGGTGGAGGCCTCCACCCACCCTCCAGCTGTGGGTTCTCCCTCCACCCCAAGCATGCCTCAGGAGTGCAGAGGAGTCATGCCGCAGTGGCCGCCCACCGACAGTAGTCACTGGGGTGGGGGCGACCATAATTGCCGTAATTGACGCTATCCGTACTGGCAGCTAGGCCATGTGCCACCTGGAACGCTGGGCAGACTTTGGCACATGCTTGGTATTTTGTGCATGTGCCACAGCCTGGAACACCAGGCAGGGTTAGGCACATGTGTGGATTCTGGCGCATGTGCAGTCACCTCCCCTGGTCATTTCTGCCAGCCGGGGGGGGGGGGGGTTTGCAGCCCCTTTTTGGGGGCAAGGACCCCAAGGCGGGCTGCCAGTTACCCATTCCGGCCACCCCAGACATTGAAGGTAGACGTGCATGCAGTTTCCAGTGCAATCGGTGCAGGGGTGTCCCTTTGTATGAGGGAGCCCTTTGATGTCACAGAGCCCCAGATCTGGTCAGCTGGGAATTGGTTGAGTTGCGGCGATGACATCACAATCCCCCCGGTTGGCTTTTTTCTCTTGCTTTTTCTCCTGTTGGTGGGGGCATCCCCTTTGTGGATTGATTTAGGGGGTGTACCCCTCCCCATGGGGCTTGACACCCCCACAGTGACTGTCTCTTCGGACCAAGGTATGAATGTGCTGAGTTTCAGAGCGATCGGTGCAGCGGTGTGGATTTGTATAAGGAACATACAGCACCGGGCCTTGATTTTAGTTATATAAATTAAATTAAATTAAATTAATGTCAAATTTTGAAATCCTCATAAGTAAAAACCTTGCAGACAGTTTTTATTGCATGCATGATATCTGTTGACTCTGTGAGCAATGGACAACTTAATAATCAAAAGGAAATATATAACAGAAGAGGATTTCTCGACTTTCTACAACTTGGGCTGGCATTGCCATCTTGGGTGGCGGCATAAAGCAGGTGTGCCCAAACTTTTCAGGCTGTGGGACAGTCACGTGGTTGAGCATGCCGGTCACATGGTTCCTACCACCAGAAGCAGAAGTAAAACATGCATGTGTTGGTGTGTAACACTGCCATAAATGACCTTCGGCTGTCATAAACATGTTTACGACAGCCACAGATCATTTAGGCAACATTATGCACATGCATGGGCATGTTATGTTCATGCACATGCATGTTTTACTTTCACTTTCGGGCAGTGTGGGCCAGATTAATTGGCACTGTGGGCTGGATTTGGCCCATGGGCCATAGTTTGGGCACCCCTAGTATAAAGGCTTTTTGAAAAAGGAAAGCAAAGAATACAATAGGAGAGTGGTATTGTGCAAGCTATTTATATCCATCCATTTAGAAATGGTGACAGCCATAATTACAGAACTGGAATTATTACAGGGTTCATTTCAGGGGGCATTTCTCTAGCTGTTCCAAGGAAGATAAAAGACTAGAAGTGTTCCTGACATGCCTCCAAACTGAAAACATTTTCAGCACACTGTTTAGGTGATTAAAGCTGTCTCTTTCCAGGTGCTTCATGAGGATGATTTGGCCAAAGCTTCTTGTTAAGCTCAGGATTTCCTTTCAGCTCCAACAACAACAAAAAAGGCACCGAAAAAAAGCTCCTTGATCAAAATGATTACTGAATAGCATTGAGCAAGTTTCTCAAAAAGGAAATGCCTAGGTGAATTTGGGAAGGAAACAATCTAAAAGATCACTCAAGTATCATTTGTGAAGTAGACTGCAAAGCTTCTTGAATGATCTCGAGTTACTATACAGTATATGCAAATTTTTTAGTGCCTCACAAGCATCAAAAGATACAGTAAAGTTTCAAAATAGTTTAATAGGGGACCTAGTGTGGAATTGTGGATATTAGCTATCATCCTGGCAATAGTCTTCCTGTTCTTAACATCTAGGAACAGTTCTTACAAGGACATGACTTATCCTGGTGGAAATTCTAACAAGGTTCTGAAATTCTCCAGCTTCTCCAGAGGAAATAAAAGCACCTCATAGAAATAATAAAAGAAAATTTCACTGGCCATAAGCTATTAGTTAATACCTATTGCCATAACTCATATGAGATTAGTAATAGCAAAAATATTACTAATAGCAAAGAATTGGAAAGTGTATATGCATATTGATGTGGAATAATGGTACAAGAAATTATGGAACCTCACATTAAATAATAAGCTGACATGCAAAATAAACAATTTTTTTAAAAAAAAGACTGATAAAGGGAAATGATTTTAGAAAATTGGGGGATGCTTTATAGACTGTGTATTCCAAGAATCAAAAGGAGTCAAACCGGGTTAAGATTCTATTGGTTTTTGGAAATAGGAGGTAAATTAGGTAAAGATAAAGTATAAATTATTAATAGACAATGTGGTGTTGTTAATGTTGGATAAAGAAATGTGATCCTGGGGGGGGGGGGGGTTTGAGGGTTCACCTTGTTATGTGTTATGTAGTAAGAAGATATGTACTAAAATGTATAATGAGTGTTTTGTAATATGATTTGAGTTACGTTGTTATGTAATTTTGTTTAATAATAAAAATGTTTTTTTAAATACAAAATAACTCAGTCTACATGAATCTTGCTAATAAATTGTCATAAGTTAATAAATCAATATGGCGCACAGCAGCAAATATCTGTACTGACTTCTTGAGTTGCGACAATTTATCACCGAGATTTATACTTACTGTGTTACATCAGCTTAAAAATACTGTATAAGAGGATTCTGGCCATTATGTTTATTACTTAGGAAAGCAGGTTGGGAAACCTGCTGTATATGCTGTTCTTCTTTGCTACAGGTCACCTCAATCATATATGGTTAAATGGGATTATTTGTAACCAGAACAGACCAACCACATCTGGTATTTTGGTTTCTAGACCTTTGTAATTTTCAAGCCCACTAGTGATCTGTCTAGTTATGCTTCAGCAACCCTTGGCCCAAACCTCGGAGCTTGTCTGAAATTTCTTTTTAAAAAAATCTAAACATTAACTTTATTAAACAGACATAAGTAAACATAAATAAACAACATACAGGTACATAAAATATTTGTCTATATATTTTCCCCTTTGATTGTGTTACCAAAGGGGGAAGGAAGAAAAAAAAAAGGGTGGGTGGGAGAAAGAAAGGCTACAGCAACAAAATAAGCCCTATAAAGTCCAAACCTCTTAAAAAAGACTTCCTCCACTTTCCCTGAATTTTAACTTCCATTTCTCCTCATCCCTCCTCTCCACAGGCTTTTTAAAATGCATAATAGCATTTGCATTTCTTGTTATATTTTTTCTAATTTGTAGATCTGGAGCCAACCCTCATATAGTATTTATTATAATATTTCCATGCATTTTCCCTTAATGTGAGGGGGCTCCAAAATTTACCAAAAACTTATGTTGCTTATTCTCCCTCCTCAATAAATTCCAGTTGGTAGAAATGGGAAATCATTTTAATACCAAAGTCTGAAGGACATATATTGGTGTAGCTGCTATGCTATAGCTCTTCCACTTACTGTTCATCGACTAGATTGTTCGCAAATAATGCTGGCTAGTTGCCTAGCAACATAGTGTATTGCTGAGCTTACTCCTAGCTAATTTCTCATTTGTCATAGTTTGTGCAATCATAACTGACCATAAATAAGACCTGAACACAATCAACTGGCTTGTTTGCAATTAGAATCAGTCTGAATGAGAAGGAGGACACTAACAGCTCAGTCTGTAGTATTGGCAGGCTTATCGTTTTACCAATTCTTTCATTTATTTATTTGCTGCATTATTTCTGCTCCAAGCTATTTGCATTTCTGTGTGAAGGCCATTCAATTACCAGCACGTGGTTTCCTCTCTTCAGATTTCATTTCACCATCTCATCTGCATTAGGACAATATCTGTACGAAAAAAAGTCATTAGCAGCCCCACATTCAGGCCATGCAATCACGACCCTCTAATAAATATTTGGCAAACAGTCAGCATGATTCTACATGCCATCCTGCCAACAAAATGACAAGCACACTAGAATGCAAAAAACAATGTGCTATAGCAACACACTGCAACATTTAGTGTTGTATTGGAGTTGTTGGCCAACTCCACATGTGCCAGCATAGCAAGGGCCAAAGAATGTGACTATGCAAACAATATCATTACCAAAAGAGACAGATCAGTAAAGATGCCATGAAGATAGGCTGCCTTCAAAAAAAATGAAATAATAGCAGAGGTGGCAGGGGCAGAGCTGACTATGACACACATGTGGTTTGATCAGCTATCACAAGGCATGCCATGTTAATGCAAGACTGTGCAGAGCCTAATCATGATAGATGAGGAAAAGAAAGCATTGTTCACACATCTGCATCTTAGTGAAAGAGAAGCTATGGCATTTGGCAAAGCAATGTCAAATGTAGGAAACTTTAGAGATTTTATGGCACTCTTTTCTTCTTAAGCCTTTGCTCCTAGCGATTTACAATGAATCTTCCAATGGATAATGAGCCTCACCCTAGGGTCCTAAGTAAAAAAGGTGAATTATTCAACTTTAATGAAGATGGAGCAGTTGGTTCTGGTGTGTTTTGGGAAGGCATGGCTGGTTGAAGTGGGTAGTTTAGTCTGAGACAAATTACTTCTAGGTTGTTTCTTTGTGCAGGAGTGGCACAGAGGCAGGCTACATGACCTAGCTGCAACATAACAGAGGCAGCTTTCTGTAGTCAGATGCTGGGTCACAAAGGACTCACATTACTTGCAGTTGGCTCTGAAGTCTCACAAGCTGTCAGAAGAAATAGGGAGAAGATAACAGTGAAATGACACGAGGATAGACTAAAAGGTGCACATTTTTTGGCAGTTTCAACAACTTTTTCTCTGCTGGATGGTGCACTGTGTCCAAGATCAATTCTTTTTCACCTCCAAAACTGTTTTTTTTACGTGCATCCTAATTATGTATGTGACCAAAATGAAGTTGGGCTACTTCAAAACAGCAAATGGCTAGTGCTGAGTTTCCTAGATTTCTTGCATGGTAATTTACCTTAGTGTTTTTGTTTTTGTTTTTAAATATGGGTATGGCACAGATATCTGCAGGAGTGTTAATGCATTTGCAGGAATGTTGTGCACAAAGTCTGGAAAATTTACCTTTGACTTCTAGCTAGTGTGGCCACTGGTGCAGTGGCTTGGATATTTTCGGAGTTGTTGTCCAAAACATGTGTATTGCAGGATCTTTTTAAAGCAACACAGCCAATGTGGATAATGCTGCTCGAGGCAACCCAAGCTGGAATAATTAAATGATGTCTCATTGCCAGTGCTTCAACCAAAGCCAAGAACCCAAATTTAACTGGGGAGCTTTTTACAGAAAATGTGTAAGCAATATTTTAAAATAAAATTAAAACAACAACAAACACCCCCCCCCAAAAAAAATATCAAAAAGAATAATCTTCAAGAACAATGCATGCTGGGGTCATATAAAATATAATTAGAAAGAAAGCTTTTTTGAACCTTTTCCTTTCTCCTTCCTCCTTTTCTCCTCTCTTTCCTTCCAGGTTTGCTCTCCCAGCTTGCTGGAAAGGTAGCGGAAAATGCCAATCTCTTTTGTAAATGACTACATGTGCTGTCTCCTACTGGGGAAAATAAGGGATATTTGGGAAAGGTAGCAAATGACATTTTTCACTAAAACACATTTCAGCAGCCTGGCTATGAAGTGCTAAGTTATCTTCTGAACAATCACATTCTCCTCTGGTAACAATGTTATAGCAGCAATTATACCCTAACATTGTAATATAACAACACAGTCTCTGAGTCCCCAGCCCTATTTAAGTGTGATTACACCCATTTACTTTGACATAGAAGTGAGATCAGTGCTCTGCCAGGTAAACCTGTCTCCTAATGTAGCACATGTAACCTGGCCTCTCTGTTATCTTTCCATTCCACATGGTATGTTTATGGAGAATGGATCTTCACATCAACAGCTTCCATGCGAGAAAGAAGCTGATTAGAATTTTAACAGTGTATGTTGTAATGTACTTCTTTCTGATAGGAGTTGAGCTGAGCTTCCAGGCCTCAATGACTTTTCTTCTCATATCAGTACCAAGCACAGAGGCCAAAGGTAACATTTATTGATAAACTCGGATGTGCTCAAATAATTGCAACAACTTATTACGTCCTCAAATTTCAGCAGCAAATCTCAGACACAAGAGCAGTCCTTGTGATGCCATGATGATTCTTATAATATCATGAGAGGAGACAGGCAAAGGTCAGCAAGGACCCAGCACAATGTATCTACATTCACTTTTGCACTGACCTGAGATGGGAATTTGTGGAGATGGCTCCTCATATCCAATTCAGCCATTGTAACTTTAAATTGTAGAGGGCTCCAATCATGCTAGAGACACAGAGAAGCACATAATTTTCATTCTCTACATCTCTCCAGATGCCAACTGGACCTTTACAAATTCAGAATGAAACTGTGAGAAGGTTCATGTAGGAGTCTCCAATTCTACGCCCTTCCAGTACTCTCTTGACTAATGCTGATGTGCTAACTTTCTCAGTCAAGGAAATGCTGTCAGTTTGGATTCATCAAACATGCAAGCCCTTTTCAGACCTTCATACTGAATAGGTCTTCAGTGCTGAGTTTAAGGATAATTTTAGAATAGATGTTAGGATCTGCTATAGTTTGTTCAGGCAATATGCTTATATTGTTGGCATCTTTTTAAGACAGAGCACAAATTTCCTCTCAAAATGTTCCATGCTATTTTAGAAACTTATTTAGAAAAATGTTTTCTGAGAACTTTTGATACAATTAGCCTGATTTTTTTTTACCATTTTAGAGTTTGCATTTGGCTAAAGTATATGAAGGCTCAGCAATCTTTGAGTTGTCAAAGCTCATACATATTGAACCTTGTTACTGCATTGTCTTAATCTCAACCCAACATGGATCTCCAAGGAAAAGACACTGAGGTGAGAGGACTCAAAGTAACAGAGTCTATATTCATAACAGCTCATCCCTCCTGATTTTTTTCCTCTTGTTTCCCCGCTCTCAATTTTAATTCCTATAATTGTTCATGCTTTCTCCCCATGCTTTTACTTGGGATAAAAAAAGAATTATTCTGCCTGGAAACACCAGAGGGCAACAATTTTAGTGCTCCTCAGCAAATTTGGTGGAATGTATACTAATTTCCAAGGATGGGACTTTCAGGTTATAATGAATTAAAAACAACAAGATAAAGGATCTTGCTTTGGTTTTTCATATTGTTCCCTTAATTTCTGAAAGAGAGACACTGAAACCTGAATAAGTTGATTTAATGAATGAGAATTTTTCAGATTTTTTTCCAGATTTTCTCATTCTGATTGCCTTTGTTTGACCCATGTATGTAACAAATGAAGAACAAATGAAGAACTGCACATAAGATCAGGTGCATAACAAGCATCAATGTTGATTGAGTTTGCAAGGTATTGGTGGGCTGGGAAAGTGTGCCACTTCAAAGATGGCAGGTGGACAAAAGCCACCACAGAGTGGATACCACTTAACATAAAGTGACCACTGGGAAGGTCAGTTCATCAGGGCAAAACTCCTGAGACCCTGGATGAAATTGACACGGGACTGGAAACAGTGGGAGATGATGCTTTGATCTGCCATGTCAAACTATGTATATTGATGTGTGAAACATGGATCAACCAAGTAAGTATGTAATTATTGTCCCACCCATTTCTGAGTCCAGCAAGCACCCTCTCTTAGAACCCAAAGGTTACTAGTGCGATCTGAGAAAAACATTTTGTTGGAATGGGTCATCATGATGATGAGTATATAATAGTGTTGCACTACATACAGTAGGTCTAACAAAGATGATGATAATCATGATCAAGGGGCTGCGGTGGCTCAGTGGTTAAGAAGCTCACCTTGTTAGCTGGAAGGCCGGCAAGTTAGCAGTTCGAGACCCGGGTACTGCATGACAGATTGAGTGCCTGTCTCTGTCCCAGTTCTTGGGGACATGAAAGGAGCCTCATTTGGGCATTCCCTGAGTGGAGTTTCTTCCGCAAAAATCCTTTCAACCCAGAATAATTTCTGACACAAAATTATTATCATGATAACTATTTTTCTTTGTTATTGCTACTGTTTATTGTTGATGAATTGATGATCATGAGGAGGATGGTGATGTGATGATAAATGTGAACTTTAAAGTACTGCTAGTTGCCTACATAGGTTTTACAATGATTGATTTTATTTTCTCATGTACTGCTGTTACCTGCTTTTGGAATAGAGGATTGTGTGTTAGCCTTGTGCCTGATTTTTAAAGTAGTTTTGATGTTTCTGTAGAGCTTTATTTGCCAAGCTAGAAACATAAATAAGAGCGAGGGAGAGAAATTGAAGAATCCAAAAGAGCCAAACTCTTCCATATTTAATGAAAGGACTGATAGTCAAATCATCCCAAAGTGAATTAAATCTTAAAGTCCCCTCCATTCACATTCCTATTCATTCCTATAGCTTTTCACAGAAGCTACTGGTTGTATTGATTACATTTTTAAAAACCAACTTGTCATTTAATTTAATTTTAATTTTAATTGTTCAACTTGTATGCTGCCCCACTTGCAGAGCGACTCAGTGCACAATTTTCTTGTAATTGCTTCCCCAAAAATCGGTAAATAGGTTTTTACTTGTTAAATACAATAGCAAGGGAGGCAATTGTTCTTAGTCTACCATATTTGGAGACTGTGATAGGAAAACTGACCACAATATTTAAGGATTTCAGAGAATCATAGACTCAAATGTTATGTACCCCGCCCAATTGCTTACAGATAGGGAAAAGCTTCATCACTTCCAATAGATGGCCTTTGAACATGTTGAACTTTCAGCAGGCAAACCCATTATATTTTGTTTTCGTGCGCTTTGGTGTCTAGTTATGCCTGCCACATGACCACGGAAACGTCTGCAGAAGCAGACAGCGCTGGCTCTTCAACTTTGAAACAGAGATGAGCACTGAACCCTAGAGTCGGATACAACTGGCTTTCGAGCAAGGGAAACCTTTATCCTAACATGGTACTGGGAAGGGCCAGCATTTAAGAATCATGGACATTGCCAGTTTTGAATCTAAACTGCCAATCAGCAGGCTAAATGTTTCTCCCCTCCAAAAATAACTGCTTTTCCACTCAATACGTTTATGCTGAGCTCTGTTGCAGTGTAGTTTAGTTCAGTCTATCTGAGTGGTGCAGTTGTTCAGTTCAGTCTCTTTCTGATTTAAAATGTTTTAGTCTCAGAAAGTTAGTAACGCAGTACTCTCTTGCGACTATCATTCACTTTAAAGATTGTTTCTCCTACTTTTATTACAACCAATATGAAGTGAACTACTGTATTATATTTTGCCATATAAATGACAACTTTGTTAGCTGAAACACTGCAGGATGAAAACATCTAATCATGTTCTGATATCTAAGGGCAATTTGCTCTTTAAGAAGATTTAATTAACTTAAGCTGACAATGCCACATGCTGTATTATTTATAAGTTATTACAGTTTATGAATAAGGAAACAATTCCAAGAGTGATTGAAATTCAGCTCAAGTACACTTGCCTTTTCCCAGACACATATGAAGACAAATCATAGGCAAAATGTTGAAAAAATGGAAAAAAAACCCGTTAAAATATTTCAGAGTACCACGTTAATGCATACATTCTTGGCAAACATGCAGTTCCTCCTGTGCCGTGGTTTGACTGTGTTTGTAGGTGGGTTACTAACTGAGCCAGAAATGAAGCAGATAGGAGACCAAAAAGAATCAGGCATAGCTGAAGAGTTGAGAAATATACCTTGAAATTCAGGCTTCATGTCCAACTATGTGCTAAGGATATTTAAGTTTCAGAGACGAAGTCATTGAGAATTTAAGTGATTTGCACCAAACCACATGTGTTGGTTTGGAGGAGATGTGTGTATGCTTACTTATATTTGCCCTGCATTATTAGTCCAATAATATCACCAGTGTTATCACAAATGAAATTTGGGATATTTTTTGGCAGGAGTAATTTTTTCTTGCCACTGGAACTTATTATAGCTGACTGTCTAGCATAATTTCTGAATCTAAAGTTATGTTTTAACATCTGATTCCTGCAGTATATTTTTTGTATAGCATACATTTATACATCTGGTCCCCTGTCTATCTATGAGTAGACATAGTGAAGCTGCATATGATCAGAAAATTGATCAAGGAAACCTATTCTGTTTACTTTCAGAATTCAGTAAAAGTATGTTATTGTTTGATGTGAGATTCTTTTGAATATTTCTTGTTTTATATGTTGTTGTTTTTAAAATTGCTGTATGGGTTGCCTTGAACCTGCTAGTTTAATATGATAAGGTTGGTTCCTACCCATGATCTGAACACAGCCTTATCAATTGCTAGTTAATGTGCAAGGTCTTTTCTATATCTCAGTTGCCTGACTCTATGTTTCAGAATAGGAGGTACTTTGTGAGTTTCCCTTTTGCATTTCCCTCTCAACCCCCACCCCCAATTCTTAATATACAATTTGCACATTGATGAATTCTTTTAAAAGCAAATTAAGCTGAATTTGTTCCTGGTTGCTCTGGTCAAATTTAATAGGTAGATTTATTATTAACATGAATAGGACCATACTGTGTCTGTATGGCCTTCCAGACACACATGCTGAAAATTAAATATCTGTCAGGAAAAGAAAGATGTGATGACAACTAATATAGCTGGCATTCACTGTTAAGCACAGGGGAAGTCCAAGCTAGGCCTTTAAGATTTGAGCATTGAAAGCTCTGGGACATGGATGGTTTCATTCATCAGTTTTAGTTTCTAAAATGTTTATGTTATTTTTAAACCCACCCACCCACCCACCCCGCCAAGCTAAATATGAATAAAATTGCAAAATAAATTAAATTACTCATCCCAACCAAAGGAAGGAAACATTTTGCCTGTACAGTGGACCCTCGATTAATGATGCATTCAAATAGCATAATTTCCGCTTGCCAACGCGTCATCACTCGTCACGTGACTATCCGCACAATGACAGAAAACCATCGTTGTGCGGATTAACGTCGTTTTTTTTAATGTCGTTGTGCGGATAATGACAGTTTTTGCCGCTAGATGGTGCAGCTGCCATTGAAAACCGCACAACGACGTTTCCCCTATAGCGACACTACTTCGGGAACCAAGCAACAGCGTTATGTGAGGGTCTACTGTATAAATATCAGAAGTTACACTTTTTTAGGAAAGAAAAAGATACAAATCCTAAACTAATTGTTACAGAACAATAACTAAATTGTTAAAGAATAATAGTCTTTAATAATCTTCTCTTCCTTAATATCAGTGATCCCTAAAAAGCCAGCATTTTGGCTCCTTGAGATACACTTGTGTTCATGCAATGCAGTCTGCCTCAAACCCCAGCTTTTTAAAAAAAACAGTGAGACACTTCAGCAAGAGACAAGGGAAGAACGCTAACCTTTTAAAAGATTCATAATCAGCTAAAAGGCCAAGGCCAAGGCAATTTATTATTCAACAAAGTCTCAGGTTCCAACATGCTTTTGTTCTCCTGAATAAAACATAATCTGAGGACCACTAAGCCACTCAGGAGCATTGGAGAGGAGAGAAGCGTAACAAAGGCAAATAGACAAGCATGTTTTTTTTTTAAAAAAAACAAAACCCAAGAAGACCATTTTTAAAAAACCCCAAGATGGTATCACTAATCTTGATACTGCACTAGTGTCCTTGAGCTTTCAACCGCATTTAGGCACAAAGTTAAGAAATATTTACCTCAAGCTAAAATTAAAAGATGAACACTAACAAAGTGTGGTATGCATATAGTAGCTGGCAAGACACGGGGATTAGGAATTGCCATGATTTTCTATGCCTTGTAACATTTCACAATTTCATCCCAGAAAAGAACCCTAGTGGTGCAGTGGTTAAACTGCTGTACAGCAGCCAAAATGTTGTGAGTTTGATCCTGATGGGGGTCAAGGTTGACTCAGCCTTCCATCCTAAATTTGGTAAAATGAGTACCCAGCAAGTTGGGGGCAAAATGCTAATTACCTTGTGAGCCACCCAGAAAGTGCAATGGGGCGGTATAATAAGTGTAATGGCTATTGCTATTTTCTTTGTATACATGGTACAGCCCCAGCTCACTGGAAAGTTTCAGAGGGTAATATATTTTGGTCTAAACTTGCAGAGTATGCTGGCTTTAATTGTTTGTCATGCGTTTGTCTTGCTGTTCCTCAAAACAAAACCAAAAATGGTCAGGCATCCTTTGCCTCAGCTTGTCTCCTATACTCCTCAATGTTTATGCACAGTTGCCAGGGAAGATTGTTCAATTTCTGGGACCGTGATGTCTTAAAAGTTTGCTTTGACAAAGCAGGAGGAGCAGTGGATTCCTACGGCAATGTTTAGTGGTCTTGCCAGGCTTGAAAAGGTGAGTAATGTGACCTGTAGCTGCCACTCACCCATCTTTCCTCTTGTATGATATCTCAGAGGACTTCTTCCTCTCTTTGATCTTTCTTTCTCAGTGCTCAGCATAGAAAATCAGGGCTGGACCCAGTGCTCCATTTCTGTTTTGTGTCCTCAACACACTGTTTACTCTACCTGTTGTATTCATTGTTACTCTGCCTCTGTATCTTAACATTCTCTTTCCCCTCACTTTGCTAGTCAACTGTGCCCCCCCCCTTTTAAAATCTCCTTTAACTCAGACATGTTGCTGAGTTAAACAGTAAATGCATTAAGCATCTTTATTTCTGCTATTTATATCTGGACCACTTTGACCCATATTTCTCAAATGTACCTATAAACCTATGCTTTAAGGAATTATTCTGGGGAGATAAAGATATTGAGTGTTCATGGAACATCTGATGTCTTCAGTAAGAATGCTAAAAGTAAGGAACAATGGGAAGTGAATGTGTAAATGCCTAGTAAGAAGGGAAGGTGAGCAAAAGAAATGAGATTTCGTCTCAAAGGTTTTCTTTTAAAACTTACATGGGAGTCCATTTAGGAGGCCTTCCGGCTGCAGGATCCTGCACCTCAGCCCAGTGTTTTTGACCAAATAACACTTATGGCTCTGTTATAATTTAGATAAATATATTTAACTCCTGCCACCATTGATTCTAATGGTGTATATTCAGTGATTTGTGATTTGTGAAAATGTCTTTCAAATCCTAATGGATCAGATTCATAGTATGAATGTGCTTTTAGGATGCACCATGTTGCTAGATGTTCACGTGGCAGCTATTAGTTATAAGTGATCAATTAGCTGCACTTTTTAAAAAACAAGACAGTTAGCCACCAATAGCCATGCACTGCTCATAACTAGCCTGGATTAGTGGTGTGTACTCCATGTATTATTAAAGATGGTTGAAAGGCTACAGTTGGTTAAAGTGTTCTGTTGCTATGATCAGAATTATACGGCATTTACCACCCTGATGTTAATTTAGAAACAATGGCAGAAATCCCATAGTGCAGTTCTGTTTGGCAAATGGGAATGATGCCATCTGCGGTAGCAAATCACTGTTAATTAAAATCTCTTTGGCAATTTGGGGGTCACATGTGACTTTGAAGCATTATGTACAAGTCAGATGCACCCCTAAAGAAAGCCTTTAATCAATAAAGATTTGTTGCTGCTGCTGTCAGAAATCCCATTGTGCAAATAGAGCTGCACAACAGGATTTCAGCCCCTGGCTCCCAGACTGCCTGCAAGCTTGGAATGTAAATTGTGATCTGATCTTTGTATGCTAAAGAAGAAAGTGGGGGCTGGAGGCGGAAGAGATCTTCTCCTTGTTGCAAAAGGACAACATTTTTTTGAGGGAGGGGAGGCTCTTGGACAGAATTTGCTCATTTGGGGACAATCACACAGAACTCAAAGTAAAAGTTGTACTTTTAATTAATCAGTTTGACCTTAGGCTTGCATATTCTATCTCTAAATATTAGAAGTAGAAAATATTTTGAAGGTTACAATCCATGGTGCAACTCTACTTGGGACAATGCCAACACCTGGAGATGTTACTCTTAATTTTAATTTGATGTTAAATTTCCTAGCCCTTCCATCAGGTTTCATACCCTTCTAGGGATACTTTTTGCCCCAGAGAAGCCTTGGGCAGGGCTTGAGATGGTTGTGGGGGAAGATTTTGAAAAACATCTCTCCATTTAATCAGGGGGGATTTGGCCTGTTGAATGGGGGAGGGGATTGTGTGACTCTGTTCCTCCATAAATTCCATTGATTAAGGGGGCTTACTTTAGTACAACCAACTACATTAAGAAAAGACTTTCACTTCTGGGGGCAATCCAGTGGTGATTTTCCAATATAAAATGCTTCCGCTTTGTCCACGTGAAAGAGATCACCCTAAGGATTCCTGGAGTATGAAGAGGGGAAATAAAAAGATTATGTTAAAATACAGATTTACATTGGTGATGACATCGTAACCATTTATGCCTGGTAGATTTGCAGAACAAGATTTCATTCAACGATATTTTGTGCAGATCATGTGTAGAAATTCGATTCATGTAAAGATATAATCAGCCTCATAAGGAGCAGTTTATAGCCCCAGATAAACAAAGGAAGAGTTAAGAAGTCTAACGGAGTCCAGCTTCATTAGGCAGAGTAAGGAAGAAACAGAGATAGAGAGAAAGCATACACACGACTGCAGTCTTGGCTGAACAAAGGAATAATCATGGTGTCTCTTTATTTAAACAGAGTTTATCAGAAACAAAACTAAGGCACACACAACCAATTAGAATGTCCGAACCAAATAAGGAGAATTCTTCTCACTTTTCTACGCATGCCCAAAATCAAGCGTTGTCTCTCATACAAAGAGGCCTTTGTTTACAAAATGTGTAGAAGACAGGCAGACAGAAACCAGATACATTCCCACATGTCCTCCTTTTTCATTTAAATTTGAGAGAGGGACGGCTAATCATACCCCTGCATGTCATCATACTCCATAACTACTCCTCCATATATATCATCACTGTCCTCCTGGACATCGTACCCCTCCTGACTCCTGGTACCTTGTTCCGGAGGATGATACCTCATTGAGTACAATTGCCGTCATGCAAAACCCGATGTCTCCCTTCTACACAGTGGACATGTGTTACACATAGAAATAAGATTAGGACTACAATAAATGCAAAAACACAAAGATATAAGGCAAAAAATAATAATGACCCCATAAAAGAAAACTTGTCTAAGGACAGACAAATCAGGCAACCAAGAAGTCATCCAATCAAAGAGATTAACATCAGTGCGTACATTGTTAGTAATGCTCTCCTGTAAATTCTGAAGTTCTTTCTCAATAGCATTATTCAGATCCTGGAATTTTACCCGACATCCCTGGTTCCCGACCAGTTTACAAAATCCTACGGATTTTGCTAACAGGTAATCTATGGCCAGTCTGTCCTGCATTTGGTCTTGATGAAGCTCAGTGATTTCCATTTGAAGATCCCGTATGACCCTCCCTGTGGCATTGATTGATTTCTCCAGCCTACAGGTGAGTCCCAAAATGGACCTTCTATTCTCCTGGGAAATGACACCTGGGTATGATCCCAATGTGAGTGCTCCAGTGATAACACTCCCTATAGCTCTCCCCCAGGAGCTACCATCAGAAAGCTGAACATCGATTATCACTTCATCATTGCAACCAGAACCCATCGGGCCGGCAACAGCCCTCCGGCGCCGTGCATCTGCCTGAAGTGGCATTTGCACTTGTACGGGTAAGGTAAAATAACCCAATGCTGCACATTGATATTGTCCTGGATGGAAATTCTTGGCAACTCCATTACAAAAGAACCACATGTTGGGATCCTTGATTTGCCATCCATTGCAAATTGAACCACTATCTATAGCAGAATAATCAGGAGTAAACATAGGAAACACATCATATATATCTTCAATAGTAGTGTTAAACAAGGTAAAATTAAGCTTATAAGAACTGTTATAACTACCCCATAACCAAAAATAATCGTCACATCCTGTATAATTGCCTACATTCCGCAAAACCCTTTTTGCTTGAGTCCAGTGCTTCCATTTACTATTCCAGACCCCAGAACTATGACAGCAGAAACAAAGCCCTTTTGTGTATTTCTTGAATGTCATGCTTCGCCAGCGGGTGTTGTTAAATTGTTCTGGGGGATTAGAGAAGAGTGTAGACCTATCAATATGTTGCAAGTGTCCAATAACCAACTCAGGCGTGTTGAACAATGCCGGAAGAAAGGCCATTTGAGACACTGCCAGTGGATGCTCATAGTATAACGTTGCATTCTTACCATGAACCTCAAACATATAGTTAGCATGACGAAGCCAAAAGTTGGGGTTGCCCCATGAGTCATTGTTCTTACAGCTGGAAGCACAGTAAGAAAGAAAAGAACAAATGTCAGCAAATTTAGTTTACTGGTGAACCACCGTCCTGGAGCTGAGTAACCTTCTTCTCTCTCCATGGGCGGATCGCTCGAGCAGGAATCCACACACTCAGGATCCCCTTGTTGCCAATAAACGACCAATGGCTTAGGAAGACACTCCCCTAAGAAACAGGAGCATGCCCTGTCTGATGACCAGTGCCATGTTATTACTAGCACCATGTAACTAAACATGAAACATGCCTGACGTATAACACAAATGCAATGTCACAAACCCATTTACATGTGTAGGGTACTGAAAACTCTTCCATGTACTTCTGGAGGTACCTTGAGATATGCAGTTACATTAGGTAAAATATAACATAAGCAAAGACAGGTCTTTCCCCTGCAAGAGAATAAGCAAAACATTTAAGCATGAACAAAACATGAACATTTCTCTTCTTCCTTACATGAAGGAGGTCTCTGTTGCATTCTAGCAAGCATTTCTCAGTCCCCAATTACATGAGTAAGGCATTACATTTCTTCTTCTCTCACTGGGTGTAAGTGAAAGAGGCATTCAATAACTTAAAACCAGCATAGCATGGTAAATCAAATACAGTACAAATCTCATTAGAGATTTCACACTCATAGCATGAGCAGGTAGACAATTTTTAAAAAGGCTTTCAGGTTTTATAATGCAAACAAGGCCAATTCTTCTTTAGAGTCCACACAAACTTTTTAGTCCAATTAAAATGTCCAAATTAAAAGTCCAAATGTTGATTGAAGCTTTCTTCTTCTCAGATTACAATTTAAACACTATCTTCTCTCCAGCACAGTTCTTGGCATGGCAAGGTTGAAATTAGGCCATAAATTAATTCTCACTGAATTCACAAGACAACTAGACAACCCCCCTTTTCAGCTTTTCAGGCAAACACACATTCCTTCATGCTCCAGCCACACCCATCTGTATTAAGGCAGGCAGATGAGGTATGAAGGCACAAGAACAACTTCTCCAGAAGTGCAAGTAACTTTCACACAGATGAACAGTACAGGGAATTCCCATTTGCTTTCCCTGCAATCCTGATGCTTGAAACTTGGAACAGCCCACTCTGGATCTCTTTGTTTGAGGGTTGGGCAGTTCAAAATCAGCCAAAAACTGGAGTATGTCTTCTCCCTCCTTGTATTTTTGCAAAAGCCTGCTGTCCATAGAGGAAGGATCCACACCCCTTTTCCTCTGGACTTCTTTCATTTGCAGCATCTGAATCTCAACTTTATAACAAACTGCATCTATTAGTTTGTACTTGCAAGAAGACCCCTTTCTGGGCTTGGGTTTTCTGCATTCCTCCTCTGGGCCATCCTTCCACTTCCTGGCCACACGTGAGGTATCAAGTTTACTACTCAGCTTCTCCTGCTTTTGTGATGAGGGCTGCTTCAGGGGTGAGCTGAGGTCTCCTGTGCTGCTCTTGGAATCACACTCCTTGCTTCCTGCCACTTTGCATGCATGAATAACTTCAATCTGTGATGAGGTCCCCACCATTTGTTCCCAATCAGCTGGCACTAGTTGTTTTTTAGACTTGGCAGGCAGTATTGCAGCAGTCTCATTTGCAAGAGCCTCTCTGTTCACTGCATATACAGCAACAGGTTCCCTATCCAGCACAGCTGCAGTTAAAGCAGCAGAGAACTGTGTTTTTGTAGGGCTAAAAGGACTTGATTGCTGCAAGGCAGGATATAATGTCCCATCTCCATTTCCACCCCCACCTCCATCAGGGGGCTCATGCTGTTGTTTCTCATATGATGGAGGGGCTGTCGCCAGAGTCCCTCCCTTGGCTGGGGGCAAAAGCTGTGGAAGGGGACCAGCAAGCCTCTGGGACAACAAAATATTTCTTGGAGTAAGTCTTTGAAGACAGTTTCTGACTTCATTCCAGGTATATTGCACTGGGACAGAAACCCCCTCATGCTTCTGCAATTCATTCCCAACCTTATCCCAATCTTTTAAGTCCAGACAGTCATATTTAAACCAAGGACAGTGTTTTCCTACAACTTGGACCAGCTGTTGTACTTCCTTCGTATCAGCCCGTTTCCCATTCTTATTCAGAAGATATGAGATATCTTTACAAAGCTCCTGCTCTGGCGAAGCTAGCACACACCCCATGATAAATTTTTCACTCACCCTGTTGGGATTCTCAAGCGCTTGACTGACCTTTCCTCTGGTCGGACCTTTTCTGGTCGTGGGTGAATGAGACCTTGTCCCTGGTCGCAATGAGGTGATAATGAGGTGCTAATCGCTAATTGCTGAAGCAGATTTCAAAGAGTTCAAATGCCTCCCACGGGGCTCCACTTGTAGAAATTCGATTCATGTAAAGATATAATCAGCCTCATAAGGAGCAGTTTATAGCCCCAGATAAACAAAGGAAGAGTTAAGAAGTCTAACGGAGTCCAGCTTCATTAGGCAGAGTAAGGAAGAAACAAAGATAGAGAGAAAGCATACACACGACTGCAGTCTTGGCTGAACAAAGGAATAATCATGGCGTCTCTTTATTCAAACAGAGTATATCAGAAACAAAACTAAGGCACACACAACCAATTAGAATGTCCGAACCAAATAAGGAGAATTCTTCTCACTTTTCTACGCATGCCCAAAATCAAGCGTTGTCTCTCATACAAAGAGGCCTTTGTTTACAAAATGTATAGAAGACAGGCAGACAGAAACCAGATACATTCCCACAATCATGTCAACAGGATATGATGTCAAGATTAGGTGTTGCAGAGACTTTGTCTCATCCTTATCACAGACCAAGTTTGTGGTGCTACTTTTTACTATGGCTGTGCCACTTGGACCTTTTAGACACCATCTCCCAGAATTCTCCAATTATTACCCAGACAGATTTATCTATGAGCAGTGAGGATACATCTCTGAGAAAACCTTAAGATTCCCAGGTAGCACCAGTGCAGCATCCTTTTTATAACAGGAAGCTAAGGTGGAGGTAGGCCATGGAGTCTCCAAGTACTGTACTCCCTTTTCCAGGTGAGTCTGTAGGTGTGAGACTATGGATTAGAACACCTAGTCCTCAACTACCTTGGGATAATTTAGTGTTGCTGCTGGATTGTACCCTTAGATAAATTCAAGTGGTATCTTAACATCCCTTTTCCTTAGACAAGCCTAAGTGACGGCCATTCAAGTTGAAGAGAAAAGAAGCCTGATGATGACAACACATCACAATCCACACTAAGCATTCCAAATAGGAAAAGAAAGAAGATTAATAAGGCGTAACAGCAATTTTCTCAATTTTGCTCAAGAAAATATAAGAGTACACAGATGACAGCTTTGCGTTTGATTTGTTTTCTGGAAAACGTTTTATTAAAAATTCATGTTTATCAAATGCATACATTTACATATGCAAACCAGAGTTCTCCATATGTGTATAATAAATTATGTACACTTCTGCCAGATGCACCTCCAAGAAAAAGAACCATAAAGCTCACCACTATTTCTGAAAACCCAAAGCTCCACTCTTGTAGAAACTTCTGCCAGGTGTAGAATACACTTAAGTGCAGAAATGAATTTTAGCCGCTCCTGCATATAAAACTACTTCAGTCCCCTGCTGCTTTGTGCATTGCTGTTCTATCACTGTAACTGATGGTGTCTCATTTCCTTAAGGCCAGGCTCTTTTATACATAAAAATACATTTTAATCCAATCAGTGTATATTAAGAAGAGGTAATATAGATGCCACTTTTGGTGTGCAGGAAACTTATTTTTTAACTTACTGTTTCAGGTTTCTTCCTTCTCTTTCTTGCTGGGACTCATAAATATTTGACAACAAGATTTCATTCCACTCAGGTACAGAGAGCTGAGCTACAGAAAGCTGAACAGAGGCAGAGAATGTTAACTCAATACCTAAAGCTATGCTTAAACAAAACAAGCTCCAAAATTGATTATTTCTATCACAAACCGTGGCATAAATAAAAACCTTATCAAAGCTAATATCCTGTTACTTAGTGTATGAGAGTTGAATCAGTGCATATTTGGTGAGTCAACTCCTCCATAGAGTACACAGAAAGAGCCTTCTCAAAGATTGTGATAATTATGAACCACAATTGGGCATATCCTGGTAACAGCAACCTTGTGTTGCCAGCTAATCTTTCTCACAGTAGATCAGGCAAAGGGAACTGCAGAAGGAACTCACCAAAAGGTGCCTTCATTTTTGCAGGTTCATGTCTGACCTAGATACAGAAGAAGAACTCCTCCATAAGTTCAATCGATTAAAATGGGCCTACTTACGTGCAACTTACTACTCTAAGCAACAGAATTCTGGGTCAAGACACCAACTTTGTGGAACTCTCTACTGGTCATACCTGTTAAGTATCCCGGATTGGCCAGGAAATCCCGTATTTCTGCGCCCGTTCCTCCCCTTTCCCACTGCGGTCCCATATTTCAACAGTGGGGAAAGGGGTTACTGCACATGCGCACCCATCACAAATGGCCTCTGCGCATACGCAAAGGGCTCTGTGCATACGGAAAGGGGTTTGGCACATGCACAAATGAGTTTTTGCTGTGCATGCGCACCCAGGCCAGAACAGTTCCCGCATTTTCCGGAGTGGCGCTTGATGGGTATGCTACTGGTTGAGCTGTGCAAGGCTTCATCTCTACCTATTTAAAAAAAATGACAACTAAAATTGGTCCTCTTTGAAGAAACCTTTAAAGATATATAGTACTGCCAACAGCCGAGCAATAGGTTTTGATTAACTTTTTCTATCACCATGATGTGTCCTCTGTTGTTGGTCTTTTTAAAGGGGTGGGGGCATCTTTTGAGGGGCATCAATTTTTGTTATTTATAATTTATTTAGTTCATTTATTATTTATGTCTAATTTACTATTGTAAGGATTTTTTAAAATATCTTCTAAGCTGCCCAGAGTGGGAAAATATCCTTGATTGTGTGTGTGTGTGTGTGTGTGTGTGTGATATAAATGTAATAAATAAATAACTAAATAGTCTCATTCATATACATATACTGGATGCCCCTCCCTGTATTAATGGAAGATATATTCCAAGACCTACCATGGATACCTGAAACCACAGAAAACAGTGAACCATATAGTGTACATCACAGACAGTGACTTCTTGCTTGCTATCACAGCTGCTGGCTCTTGTCCACTCTCTTACTCTTCTTCCCTTTGGTTTCAGGGTTTTGTGTTTGAATTCCTTTCCCCAGGTAGAAGCATGGTAGGAGATGGTGTTATGGAGGATTAAGAGGATATACTTTGCAATAGATGGAGCCAAAGAGAAGGAACAGGAGGCAGATGCTGATTTGCTAGTGTGCTTGACAGTGAAGTTTTTATAGGAGCAGGTGCTGAAAGCAGTTTGAATATACTCTGTCTGAATTCTGTTTTAAATATCACATTCCTATAAAAATTTCAAGAACATTTTTAACTGCTGCCATACAGCATGAACTATATAGTCTTCCATACAGTCATTCACTCAGGAAGGCAGATTTATCACTGTTAAGCAAAGGCCCTGACAAAACAATATAAACAGCTGAAAGTGCAGGAAAATAAGGAAACAATATTTTGAATGTATGGAATAACAGGCAAGTTTGGTCTTGAAACACAGAATGAAGCAGGGCAAAGATTGATAGAGTTCTGCCAAGAGAATGCACTAGTCATAGCAAACACCCTCTTCCAGCAACACAAGAGGCGACTTTACACATGGACATCACCAGATGGCCAGCATCGAAATCAGATTGATTACATACTCTGCAGTCAAAGATGGAGAAAACAGCGAAAACAAGACCTGGAGCAGATTGTGGCTCAGATCACAACCTACTGATTGCAAAATTCAGGCTTAGACTAAAGAAAATGGGGAAAACAATTAGACCAGACAGATATGACCTACACAACATCCCTAAAGAATACACGGTGGAGGTCATGAACAGATTTAATGTCCTGTACCTGATAGACAGAGTACCGGAAGAATTATGGACAGAGACGTGGGACATCATGCAGGAGGCAGCAAGAGAAACCATACCAAAAGAAAAGAAGTGTAAGAAAGCAAAGAGGTTGTCTGATGAGGCCCTTAAAATAGCAGAGGAAAGAAGGAATGCAAAAGTCCAAGGAGAAAGAAAAAAAATACAACACCTGAATACAGAATTTCAAAGAAAAGCAAGGAGAGATAAGGAAAAATACATGAACAAACAGTGCAAAGAAATGGAGGAAAACAACAAAAGAGGCTGGACTAGAGATCTTTTCAAAAAAAATTGAGGAAATCAAGGGAACATTTAAAGCAAAAATGACCATGATATGGGACAAAGATGGAAAGGAGATAGCTGAAGCAGAAGAGATAAAAAAAGATGGCAAGAGTAGGAACTCTACAAGAAGGACCTTAACACTCCTGATAATAACAATAATGAGAAATTTGAACTTGAACCAGACATTCTGGAGAGTGAAGTCAGAAAGGCCCTAAAAAGCACTGCAAACAATAAAGCTAGTGGAAATGATGGTATCCCAGTTGAATTTTCCAAAGCCCTAAAAGATGATGGAATCAAACTACTGCATTCAATATGCCAGCAAATTTGGAAAACAAAATTGTGGCCACAGGATTGGAAAAGATCAGTGTATATTCCAATCCCAAAAAAGGCAATGCCAAAGAATGCTCAAATTACCGAACAATTACGCTCATCCCACATGCCAGCAAGGTGATGCTCAAGATAATACAGGATAGACTTCAACAACATGTGGTGAGAGAACTACCAGAGGTGCAGGCTGGTTTCAGAAGAGGCAGGGGGACTATAGACCACATTGCCAACATATGTTGGATCATGGAGAAAACAAAAGAATACCAGAAACAAGTCTACTTTTGTTTTATTGACTACACCAAGGCTTTTTGACTGTGTGGACTACAATAAAATGTGGCGAGTAATTAAAGAGATGGGAATACCAGAGCACCTCATATGCCTCCTGAGAAATCTGTACACGAACCAAGAAGCAACAGTTAGGACAGAACATGGAAAGACAGAGTGTTTTGGAATAGGAAAAGGAGTAAGACAAGGTTGCATTTTATCACCCTGTTTATTCAATCTATACGTTGTTGTTCAGTCGCACAGTCGATTCCGACCCTTTGCGACCCTATGGACCATCGTTCTCCAGGCACCTCTGTCCTCCACCATCCCCCTCAGTCCTCCCAGTTCTGTGCCCATTGTGTCTACAATACCATCTATCCATCTCATCCTTGGCCTCCCCCTTCTTCTTTTGCCCTCCACCTTTCCCAACATCACGGCCTTCTCAAGTGAATCCTCCCTTCTCATTTGATGCCCAAAGTACTTTAGCCTCATCTTTACTATTTGACCTTCCAATGAGCAGTCAGTGTTGATTTCTTCTAAGATTGACCTATTTGTTCTCCTCGCTGTCCAAGGTACCCTCAAAACTCTCCTCCAACACCACATTTCAAAGGCATCTATTCTTCTGCGTTCAGCTTTCCTAATTGTCCAGCTCTCACATCCGTACATTACCACTGGGAATACCATTGCTTCGACTATTCTAATTTTTGTTTTCAAGGTGATGTCTCTGCTTTTCACTATGTTCCCCAGGTTTCTCATGGCTTGTCTCCCTAGAATCAGCCGCCTCTTTATTTCATGGCTGCAATCTCCATCTGCAGTGATCTTAGATCCTAAGAAGGTAGAATCTGTCACTGCTTCTACTTCTTCCCCTTCTATTTTCCAGGAACTGATCGGGCCTGTTGCCATTATCTTGGTTTTCTTGATATTGAGTCTCAAGCCAGCTTTTGCACTCTCCTCCTTCAAACCGATCAAGAGATTCTTTAGGTCTTCCTCACTTTCTGCCATTAGGGTGGTGTCGTCTGCATATCTCAGATTGTTGATGTTTCTCCCAGCAATTTTGATCCCATATTGTGATTCCTCCATCCCTGCATTGCGCATTATGTGCTCTGTGTATAAGTTGAATAAGCAGGGTGACAGAATGCAGCCTTGTCTTACTCCTTTTCCTATTCCAAACCACTCTGTCATTCCGTGTTCTGTCCTAACTGTTGCTTCTTGGTTCATGTACAGATTTCTCAGGAGGCATATGAGGTGCTCTGGTATTCCCATCTCTTTAATCACTTGCCACATCTTGTTGTGATCCACACAATCAAATGCCTTAGTGTAGTCAATAAAGCAAAAATAAACTTGTTTCTGGTATTCCTTTGTTTTCTCCATGATCCAACGTATGTTGGCAATGTGGTCTCTAGTCCCCCTGCCTCTTCTGAAACCAGCCTGCACCTCTGGTAATTCTCTTTCCACATGCTGCTGAAGTCTATCCTGTATTATCTTGAGCATCACCTTGCTGGCGTGTGGGATGAGCGCAATTGTTCGATAATTTGAACATTCTTTGGCATTGCCCTTTTTTGGGATTGGAACATATACTGATCTTTTCCAGTCCTGTGGCCACTGTTTTGTTTTCCAGATCTGCTGGCATATTGAATGCAGTAATTTGATGCCATCATCTTTTAGAGCTTTGAAAAATTCAACTGGGATACCATCATCTCCACTAGCTTTGTTGTTTGCAGTGCTCTTTAGGGCCTTTCTGACTTCACTCTCCAGGATGTCTGGCTCAGGTTCAATTTCTTCATCATTGTGACTATCAGGAGTGTTGAGTTCCTTTTTGTAGAGTTCCTCTGTGTACTCTTTCCATCTTTTCTTAATCTCTTCTGCATCAGCTAGCTCCTTTCCGTCTTTGTCCCTTATCATGTTCATTTTTGCTTTAAATGTTCCCTTGATTTCCCGGATTTTTTTGAAAAGATCTCTGGTTCTGCCTCTTTTGTTGTTTTCTTCCATTTCTTTGCACTGTTCTTTTAGATAGTTTTCCTTATCTCTCCTTGCTTTTCTTTGAAATTCTGTGTTCAAATGGTTGTATTTTTTCCTTTCTCCTTTGACTTTTGCGTTCCTTCTTTCCTCTGCTATTTTAAGAGCCTCATCAGACAACCACTTTGCTTTCTTACTCTTCTTTTCTTTTGGTATGGTTTTCTTTGCTGCTTCCTGCATGATGTCCCTCATCTCTGTCCATAATTCTTCTGGCACTCTATCTATTGAGTCTAAGCCATTGAATCTGTTCATCACCTCCACCGTGTATTCTTTAGGGATGCTGTCTAGGTGATATCTGTCTGGTCTCTTTGTTTTCCCTATTTTCTTTAGTCTAAGCCTGAATTTTGCAATCAGTAGGTTGTGATCTGAGCCACAATCTGCTCCAGGTCTTGTTTTTGCTGACTGTATGGAGGTTCTCCATCTTTGGCTGCAGAGTATGTAGTCAATCTGGTTTCGGTGTTGGCCATCTGGTGATGTCCATGTGTAAAGTCGCCTCTTGTGTTGCTGGAAGAGGGTGTTTGCTATGACCAGTGCGTTCTCTTGGCAGAACTCTATCAATCTTTGCCCTGCTTCATTCTGTGTTCCAAGACCGAACCTGCCTGTTATTCCCTCCACTTTTTGATTGCCTACTTTGGCATTCCAGTCTCCTAGAATAATTTGAACATCATTTTTTGGTGTTTGTTCTATGAGGTGTTGTAAGTCCTCATAGAACTGGTCCACTGTGGCTTCATCTGCACCCGTGGTTGGTGCGTATATTTGGATCACAGTAACATTGAAGGGTTTGCCTGAATTCTTACTGACATCATTCTGTCATTTTTGAGGTTGTATCCCATTACTGCTCTTCTCACTCTTTTATTGACAATTATGGCTACTCCATGTCTTCTAAGGTTTTCTTGTCCACAGTAGTAGATGTGATGGTTTCCAGAGCTGAATTCGCCCATCCCTGTCCATTTGAGCTCACTGATGCCCAAGATGTCAATGCTTATTCTTTCCATCTCATTTTTTACCACTTCCAGTTTACCTTGGTTCATTGATCTCACATTCCATGTCCCTATACAGTATTGCTCCTTACAACATTGCATTTCCCCTCCCCCTTTCCTGTCCCTCCCCTTTCTCCCCTCTGAGGTGTTAAGCATCCTGTATCACCTAGCCTGCCCTTTTGTTTTGCCTTTTGTTTTGGTCCATAGGGTTCTCTTGGCAAGCTTTGTGGCGTGGTTTGCCGGTTTCTACGCCATTTTTTTCCTCGCATCATACATCATATCACAGTTTTAAAAGTTTAAAACAGTTTACACAACATATTATCATGCATAATTATCACACTCTAAAACACAGTCTCTATGTTAATTGCTATATTAAGTCAGTATGAAGTCTCTATGTCAGTCGCTATATTAATTCAGCTACATTTTTCACATCAGCTACTTATCCTTGTGTCCTCACTCCCCAGGTGGGGTTGTTGTCTCTGGGTCCCTTGCTCCAGGGGCATCGCAGTGGCGGGCAGTGGATGTTTTCCCTGTGTCTCAGCTGTTCCTCTTCCTCTGCCTCTGGCTGCAGTGGTGGATGGTGACCTTCTCCTTCCAAGGCCTCTGGATGGTGACTGGGCAGTTGGGGCCTGTGTCCTTCTCTGCCTCTTTCTTCCTTACACCCAGGTTTTAGGATGGGGTGAAAGGGAGGGGCCGATTCTTCACTCACCTCCCTTTAAGGCCTCTGGATGGTTTCTGGGCAGTTGGGGCCTGGTCTTTCTCTGCCTCTTTCTTCCTTACACCCAGGTTTTAGGATGGGGTGAAAGGGAGGGGCCGATTCTTCACTCACATCCCTTTAAGGCCTCTGGATGGTTTCTTTGGTTGGCTTAACACAGGTTTATTGCATGATGATCCGGAGGTAGCAAACTACCAGGAAAGCTGCAGGAACAGCTCGAAGAGGGTCTCTTCCCGCACGCGACTCTCCAAGTTCCCCACTCTATACACAGAGCACATAATGCATAATGCAGGGATGGAGGAATCACAATATGGGATCAAAATTGCTGGAAGAAACATCAACAATTTGAGATATGCAGATGATACCACCCTAATGGCAGAAAGTGAGGAAGACCTAAAGAACCTCTTGATTGGATTGAAGGAGGAGAGTGCAAAATCTGGCTTGAGACTTAATATCAAGAAAACAAAGATAATGGCAACAGGTCCGATCAGTCCCTGGAAAATAGATGGGGAAGAAGTAGAAGCAGTGACAGATTTTACTTTCCTGGGATCTAAGATCACTGCAGATGGCGACTGTAGCCATGAAATAAAAAGACGACTGATTATAGGGAGACAAGCTATGAGAAACCTGGTGAAAAGCAGAGACATTACCTTGAAAACAAAAATCCACATAGTCAAAGCAATGGTATACCCAGTGGTAATGTATGGGTGTGAGAGCTGGACCATTAGGAAGGCCATAGCTGTCAAGTATCCCTTATTGGCCAGGAAAACCCCTTATTTTACCCTCTTTCCCGCTGTCATCCCTTATTAATTAGACTGCAGTGCCCTATTGCGACCATTGGAGGGCAGCACAGGATAAGCATAGCTGTCAAATATCCCTTATTTGCCGGGAAATTTCCCTTATTTCCAAATCCAAAACTTGACAGGTATGAGGAAGGCTGAGCGCAGAAGAATAGATGCCTTTGAGATGTGGTGTTGGAGGAGAGTCCTGAGAGTCCCTTGGACAGCAAAGAGAACAAATAGGTCAATACTGGAAGAAATCAATTCTGACTGTTCATTGGAGGGACAAATAGTGAAGATGAAGCTAATGCAAGCGCGGCGCCAAAATGGCCACTGCGCTCTTTGCGCCCCCCCCCACCGGACTTGGACATCCGGGTAGTCAGGGGGGCGTGGCCAGCACCCTTTAAAAGGGGTGGCCACGAGGCAGCCGCGCTGTCATTTTGCGAAGCGACGGAGAGGAGAAGTTTTTCCCCAATTGCTCCGTCGCTCTCCCCTTTAGCTGGGAAGCCTTTTTTGGGCAGCGGTTTTTTCTTCACTCCTTTTTCTTCGGCTTCCCAGCAATTCGCGGCAATGCCTTCCAAAAAGAAGGCGATGGCGAATGCAGTTCGCCCTTCCAGGAGGCGCCAGCCGGGTCGGAGGACCGCGACTGCGCCCCCTCAGCAGGCCCCCTTTCCGGGGGCGCCCACTGGGACCGGTGGGATGGGGTCGATTGCTCCTTGGCCTGAGGCTGGGCAGCCTCAGACCAGCCCGGCAGGGGCTGCGGCCCACGGCCCACAATTAGCGGCCACCGGCCCGGGCCTGGCGCATAACCAGGCTGGGCCTTCGGACCTTGGCACGCAGCTTCCAGCGGTGGGCTTTAACCAAGGGGGTTGGCTGGGTTCCCTTGCCTGGCAGGGCATGCCCCCGGCCCCTCTGGGGCCGGTGGTTGGGGCATGGCCATATTCGGGCCCCGGGGTCCAGAGACCTGGCCCAGCACCTGCTACCAGTGGGCCGGCCGGCCCTATCCCCCCATCAGCGTTGGGGGCTATGTAAACGTTGATGCCCTACTGGCCCGCGTAGCGGCCCTGGAGGCATCTTTGGGGATAGTTAATCCATCCGGGGCACCTTTTAGTTTACAGGTCAACGCAACGTCTGCCGGTCCTCGGCAGGCGGCCAAACGGGTTGAGCTGCCTGAGGCACGTAGGTCGGCGCCAGCCACGGCCTCGCAGCTCCCCACGCAGCAGATGCCGCCAGCAGGTAGTGGTCAGGCCCCATCTACGAGCTCGGTTGCGGTCGCGAGCTCCGACGCCCGCAGTGGGCCGGAACCCCCGGTGCGGGCGGCCCATGGGGGTGCAACTTGTGAGTATACGGTTCAAGCTAGTGCACCCACACCACAACCCACAACGGGGGGAGGCTTACAGTGTCCGTGGCCTCGCCTGGCTGGGGCGGCGGGTCAGCCGCCGCCGGCCCATCCGGGGACGGCTCTACCACTCCAAGGCCCCACTTGGGGCGGGGCCCCCTGTCCTGCAGGGAACCTACTGGGGGTGGCGGGGCTGGTCCAGGCTCCTTTCATGGTGCCCAGCACTGTCAATGTGCCGGTGTCGGCGTTTCCGACAGCAGGTTATTTGTTACCCCTTGGGGATCATCTGGCCCAGGCCACCAAGGAAAAGATCTGGCGGGGGGAGTATGTGGACATTTTCTCCCTCTGGAATAGAGAACCCACCAAAGAGGAGAGGGAGGGGCAGGACGAGAAGGACAAGGAGCAGTCACGTCGACGTAAGCCGCCACGCACGTGGGCCAACTGGTTACCCGCGTACCTTATATACATGGCGGTGTACCTCAGGGCCCGTCCTGACCTGGCGATTCTGATGGTCCAGTATTTGGACAACATATACCGGGCGATGGTCGATTTCCCTGGCCCGTCGTGGTTGGCTTACAACGAAGAATTCCGTATGAGAGTGCCCCTACACCCAGAGATGAGGTGGGATGAGCCCTGCCAGAAGCTGTGGCTCCTGTACATGACCCCCACGCGCCCTGCGCCAGGGGAGAGGTACCATTGTGGACATGCGGTCCAGCGAGCTGCTCCAGCCCAGGCACCCCGCCAGATGGCGGGGCAGGGGGTTCCAGCCGGCCTGCTGTGTTGGAGCTTCTCGGCCAATGGTGCGTGCAACAGGAAGCAGTGTCAATACAGGCACGAGTGTCCCTCTTGTGCTGGCCCCCATGCCGCCTCCGCGTGTCCTAGGGCAGGCGGACTGCGGGGCAGAGGTAGAGGTGGACAGGGAGCGGGCAGAACTGCCGCGGAGGGAGCTGGTCAAGCAAAAGGCCCCCTCCCCAATTAATGTGGACATGTTGGAGCGTTGGCTCACGATGTACCCGAGGAGGGCGGATGCAGCTTACCTGCTTGAGGGTTTCCAGCAGGGGTTTCACATTAATTTCACAGGGGACAGGTCTCCCCAAGATGCCCCCAACCTGTTGTCACTCAGGGGAAGGGAGGAGGTGGCTGCCATGAGCATTGCTAAGGAGGTTAATGCTGGCAGTGTCGCTGGCTCTTTCCCTGTCCCACCATTTCCCAATCTCAAGGTTTCCCCGTTGGGGTTAGTGCCCAAGAAGTCACCGGGGGAATTCCGTTTGATACACCACTTGTCTTACCTGGCTGGCCGTTCGGTCAACGATGCTATCCCTGATGACCTTTGTTCGGTCAGGTATACATCTTTTGACCAGGCCCTGTGCATGGTGCGCTCATGTGGCCCGGGTGCACTACTGGCTAAGTGCGACATTAAGTCCGCGTTCCGTCTCCTGCCAGTGCAACCGGGTGACTTTGAGTTGCTGGGTTTCAAGTTCCGGGGTGAATTTTATTTTGACAAGGCCATGTCTTTTGGCTGTTCCATTTCATGCTCGGCATTTGAACGCTTCAGCACCTTCCTGCAGTGGGCCTTTGTTCGCAGGTCAGGGTCTCGGTCTGTAGCCCACTACCTTGATGATTTCTTATTCGGGGGTGAACGGGGCTGGGACACGTGCACATGTCTCCTGAATACATTTCAGACGCTAATGAAGGAACTCGGTGTCCCTTTAGCACCCGAAAAGACCGAGGGCCCTTCAACCAAGCTCACATTCCTGGGGGTTGAGATTGACACGGTTGTGCAGGCATCCAGGTTACCTGTTGATAAGGTTTCACGGATCGTTGCACTCATTTTGGACTTGCTGGCAAAACGCAAGGTGTCCCTTCGGGAGCTCAAGGTGTTACATGGTCACCTCAAATTCGCTTGCAGGGTGGTCGCACCTGGCAGAGCATTCGCTCGACGCTTGTGCGACGCCATGACTGGCTTGGCCAGGCCCCACCACAGGGTCTGACTGAACAAGGGCATGAGGGCTGAAATGCTCATCTGGCTTCAGTTCCTGAGGGAATTCAACAGGGTGTCCTTTTGGAAGTCCGACATTTTGGTTTCCCCTCGTTTTCAGGTTCAGTCGGATGCATCAGGGTCCCTGGGTTATGGGATTTACTTCGAAGGGAAGTGGGCCTACGGCAGATGGCCACCAGCCTGGTGGGGCACGGATCGTTTGCGCGATCTCACGTACCTGGAATTTTTCCCCATTCTGGGAGCTTTGATGCTATGGGGCGAAAAGTGGGCCAATTCGGTCGCTCATTTCTGGTGTGACAATGCGGCAGTTGTCCACATTGTCAACTCACAGACGTCAAAATCTCCCAGGGTTATGGAGCTGGTCCGTCAGTTTGTGTTGCGCAGCCTACGCCTCAATGTGCTTTTTAGGGCCAGACATGTTCCAGGTATTAATAATGATATTGCTGACGCTTTGTCCCACCTGCAGATCCCCCGGTTCCGTGCCTTGGCCCCGGACGCAGAGGAATTTCCCTCGCCACTCCCGGACGAGATATGGACGCTTGGCAAGGAGAGGTGAACCGGGCGATCAGCATGTTGCTCGCGCCCCGCATGCGTAAGGCGTATAACCATGCATTCAGTTCATTCAGGGCCTTTTGTGCCCGATCCCGGCTACCTGAAAGTTGGCCCATCCCAGTGGCTCACGTCCTCCAATTTATGGTTTACTTACATACCCAGGGCTTAGCTCCCCGCACCATAGCATCCAGGCTGTCAGCGCTGGCATTCATGGCCAAGGTGGGTGGTTTTGCTGACAGCACAAATGATTTTCGTATACGACATGTTTTGGAAGGGTGGGTGCGGGAACGTGGGCGCAGCCCGGACGACCGCCACCCGATTTCTCCAGGGGTACTTACCCACCTTGCATGGGGCTAGCATGACCTGTGTTTTGACAGGTATGAGGCAGCCCTGTTTCATGCGGCTACAACGGTGGCCTTTTTTGGGGCGCTCCGCATCAGTGAGCTGGTGCTACTGTCTAAGGCGGATGTGAGTCGTAGGGCACTGGAACTCGAAGATGTCTATGTTTCCAATGATTGCGCTCAGCTGAGGATACGCTCCTCTAAGGTTGATCAGCAAGGTGTAGGCAGTGGTGTAAGACTGCTACGATGTTCCATGGCAGACATCTGTCGGTTGGTGCCCTACAGGAGTTCCTTGCAGTACGTGGTACGCACCCTGGCCCGTTTTTCTGTCACCAAGATGGGTTTTCCCTTACTAAATTTCAATTTTGGAAGGTGACCGGTAAGGCACTAGCCAGTGTTGGCCTCCCTGGGGCTCGCTACGGCACCCATTCATTCAGGATAGGGGCGGCTTCCACCGCAGCGGCGTTTGGGTACTCTGGGGCTGAGATACGCAACATGGGAAGGTGGGGATCACGATGTTTTCAGTTGTATGTTCGCCCTCTTCCACCGTGAGTACCAGTTAAGTCACTGCCCTGTTTCCTTTTTTCCTTGACAGACCCTGGGTGTCGTCTTACACCGGTGACAGTATGGCTGGTGGGCCACAGCTATGTGCACAGGGCAGCGCAGTTTGCTGCGGCGACAGAGTGGGGACCCCGACTGGGACTGGGTGCATCCGCAAGTCTCAGGTGGTACGGTAAGCGCGGAATGTTATGACGGGAACTGTTGCCATTCCTTTTCTCCATCAGGAATGCTGACCCGCCTGATGTCCTGATTATACACCTTGGGGGTAATGATTTGGGACAGGTCACGGGCCTATCGCTGAAGCATGCGATTTGCGGTGACCTGGCCTACTTGCATTATGTGTGGCCTGCCACAACCCTGCTTTGGTCGGACATGATACCGCGGCACGCTTACAGGGGAGGGTTTATCCTCCAGGCCCTTGATCGGGCTTGGCGCTCGGTGAACAGGGCTATTGCCCGGTTCTTTCTGGACAAGGGTTGTGGGCGCGTCATACGACACCCCACCATCAGTCTCCAAAATTATGAGCTTTACACAGGGGATGGGGTCCATCTGTCGCCGGGAGGTATGGACCTCTTGTTGGGAGATTGGCGAGCAGGCCTGTTGACCGAGCTGACGGTCGGGGGTGGGGGGGGCGGTGAGCCTTTGTTGAAGCCTCCCCGTGTGGCGGGTAGCACTGGTAAGGTAAACATTTATGACCCACAGGTATCCGGTAGGTTCGCAATTGACTGGACAACACTAGACAGGCACAAGTTGGTTAACGTTGTTTGGTCAACGATGAACCAGGCAATGGGGTGATGGCACGAGCTAGGCAGCATGCATCACCCCGTTATTTTACGAATACGCGTCAGAGGGTGGGGTCAGTAGTTAGATTATTGACTACGGTCAACAATTTGTTTGTTGTCAACAAACAAATTGATACAAATGGATACATTGTAACCAATTGCCGTTGGCAATTTTGGGTGGAACCTTACCAGTGTTACTTCGGCCTGCTTGCCTTAAGAATTATAATTGGTTGAATACCAATAGAAATTTATAATTCGGACTAGGGCATGAATCAATAAATGTGGCCCAATGCCGTTATCCACTTTTACCAGTGTCTGAGTCCTTTATTGGGGGGTGTGCCTGCAATGCAAGCACGGCGCCAAAATGGCCACCGCGCTCTTGCGGCCCCCCCACTGGACTTGGACATCCGGGTAGTTAGGGGGCGTGGCCAGCACCCTTTAAAAGGGGTGGCCACGAGGCAGCCGCGCTGCCATTTTGCGAAGCGACGGAGAGGAGAAGTTTTTCCCCTCCACCCCCTCCCTAGTTAACAGTGTAATATTTTGGTCGCTTCGGGGCCGGGTGGGAATTTTTGGCTGGGACCTACAATTGGCTTTCAGGTCCTGGCTTTTTTGCCCATCCCACACTGTTGCTATGGTTTGACATAGGGGTTCTTGCTGCTGCTGTTGACTTTGGTCACATGGGCGGGTAGCACTGGTAAGGTAAACATTTATGACCCACAGGTATCCGGCAGGTTCGCAATTGACTGGACAACACTAGACAGGCACAAGTTGGTTAACGTTGTCCGGTCAACGATGAACCAGGCAATGGGGTGATGGCACGAGCTAGGCAGCATGCATCACCCCGTTATTTTACGGATACGCGTCAGAGGGTGGGGTCAGTAGATAGATTATTGACTACGGTCAACAATTTGTTTGTTGTCAACAAACAAATTGATACAAATGGATACATTGTAACCAATTGCCGTTGGCAATTTTGGGTGGAACCTTACCAGTGTTACTTCGGCCTGCTTGCCTTAAGAATTATAATTGGTTGAATACCAATAGAAATTTATAATTCGGACTAGGGCATGAATCAATAAATGTGGCCCAATGCCGTTATCCACTTTTACCAGTGTCTGAGTCCTTTATTGGGGGGTGCGCCTGCAAAGTACTTTGGACATCAAATGAGAAGGGAGGACTCACTTGAGAAGGCCTTGATGCTTGGAAAGGTGGAGGGCAAGAGAAGAAGGGGGCATCCAAAGATAAGATGGATTGATGGTATTGTGGACACAATGGGCACAGAGCTTGGTGGGCTGAGGAGAATGGTGGAGGACAGAGGTGCCTGGAGGAAGATGGTCCATGGGGTCACAAAGGGTCGGAATCGACTGTGCGACTGAACAATAAAACAAAGATAAAATTTAAAACTAGCATTTACGTATTCAACGAACTCATAATGGGATCTTACCAATTACATTTAGTTTGTCTTCAAGTTATTGGTTGTATATACCTCTTTCCTTCCTTCCTTCCTTCCTTCCTTCCTTCCTTCCTTCTGTCTGGTGGCAGTAGTAAGTTTATATGCAATGGCAATGATGGCTACAAGCAATTACATGTTTTTTTTTCCTATACAGATTTTCGCACAGCACATATTGCTAAAAGAAGCTCTAAACAATGGAGATAAGAAGCCATTCTTGTTGTACATCCTTAAATGGGTTGGAAATATGTAGCCCACAGTCTCCACGTGGTCTCCCTTGTTTTATATCAGGTGTGGCCAACCATTTTGCGCCATGAGTCTGACCACAACAACTGAGCGGGCTGGACCACACATACCCCAGAAGTGGAAGCGGGTGTATTTATGGCTGACATAAATGTGCCCACTTCTGCTTTTACATCAGCCACAGGTGCATTTGTGCATGCACAGGCTTATTTTATGGCTGACATTAATGCGCCCGGCTGGATGGAATGGTGTCACAGGCCAGGTCCAGCCCATGGGCCGCAGGTTGGGAACCACTGTTTTATATTATCTCTGAGTCCCCTTTGAATTCTTCTCTCCCTGGGATTTTTCTTCTTCCTTCCAGCAACAGAGGACTGGTGCTCTTGAAAGTGTTGCAGCAATGAACTAGATAATGAACTACGTGAAAATGTAATCCAGGAAAAAAAGTGGTATTCTTGGTTAGTCAAATTTCAAATCTTGAAATTAAGATTCTCCCTGCACTGGAGGTAGTTATACTTTTCCTGAAGACTCATTTTCACAATTTGAGGATGTTTCTGGATTCAGCCTCAAATCCAAATACCTGTTTTTTCATCAGTGGTTGGGAGTGCATTTGTAAAGCTGAGACTAGTGTGCCCATTCATGGAGATGTCTGATCTGATCATGATGACACATGCATTAGTTACATCCTCTTGGGACCACAGCAATGCAACGAACACAGGGCTTCCTTTGAATAGTGTTTGGAAGCTTCAGCTTCATTAGATGGTGCAATCTTTGCTACTATTGACTGGCAGTGGTTTGCAAGGAATATTCTACTCCTTCATTACAAGAGCATCTGAATCTATTTGTGAATTTGTTGACATGAATACATTGGAAAATGAAAATTTTGATAACATTCCTGTTTTATCACTTGTGTACATAAAATTCAGAGCAATGCTATGTCATATAGCGATGAGGAAACCTACTAGATTTCTGACAGTAAACTTCAAGGCTTTGCATAATAGGCATTTTTTAAAAAAAACTAGATTGAATAACTGCTGCCCTGTCCTATTTGATTTGAATCAGTTTGTAAATTTACTTAGTTTCACTCTGAAAGCAAATCTGCACATATCATTTCAATTCAAACCTCATAAAATTGATCCAAAAATAAGGAACAGAACATAATTTTATGACTTAATTCTGGCTGTATTTTATATATTCACTAGCATATTTTGCCGGGCGGTGCCGGGCTTTTTAAAATTGTGTTGGATAGTAAAGGGTTTCATTTTTTTTCTTGAACCAATGGTGCTGGGCTGTTATAAATGGTGGTGTAAGGTTTTGTGATTTTGTGGCTTTGAGGCGCTGCGTCCGCCTTTGGCGGACTCGCGCTCCCAATGGTTTGTTTTTTTTGCGTGCCGGCTTCCTCAGTGCCGGGCTCTTTAAATTGGTTTTTGAAGGTTTTTATTTTATGTTTATGCAAATTTTAATTTAATTTAATTTATTTAATGTAAATTAATTTTATTTAGTTTAAAATTTAATTTTGGTTTTTTAAATCTTTATTTTACGCATTTTTTATTTTATTTTTATTTTTGAGTGAAAAGTGATTTCTGGTTTTTTCTGGTATTTTTTGAGATTAGTGTGATTATTTTTGAATGTTTTTATAACTTATTTGATTAATTTTGGAATTAATCTTATTAGTTTCAATATTTTTGAATGTTTTTTTCTCTTGTGGCCTCTGGGTGGGGGTGGTGAGCTTTTCTTCCTCTCTACAATTTTTCTCTTCTGTCCTCTGGGTGTCGCTTCCAGTAAGTATTTTCTTTATTTTCTCATTTGAGTTCCGGTCCTAATGGATAGAAGACATATTATGGTAAGCTCTCTGGATTTTATTTTGGGTGGTGGTTTTTTGGGGGGGGGGCTGTCTGTGTGTTTTTTCTTGTTTGTTTTTGGCTGTTTTTGTGTTTCCTTTATGGATTTTTGTTTTTGAGTGTTTCTGATTGTTTTTGGTTTGTGTTTTTTTGTTTACTTTTTCAGGGGGGGTGGCTTTCTTTCCCGTGGGCCATGCTGGCTGGCCCATGGGAAGGAAGGGCAGCGGCGGCGGCGGGGGGGGGCTTTCCCACAGGCCATGCTGGCTGGCCCGTGGGAAGGAAGGGCCATGCTGGCTGTCCCATGGGAAGGAAGGGCAGCAGCGGCAGGGGGGCCTTTCCCGCGGGCCATGCTGGCTGGCCTGTGGGAAGGAAGGGCAATGGTGGGGGGTCTTTCTTTCCCATGGGCCATGCTGGCTGGCCCATCGAAAGGAAGGGCAGCGGCAGTGGCGGGGGTTCTTTTTTTCCCCCGCGGGCCATGCTGGCTGGCCATGGGGAAGAAGGGCAGAGGCGGCCGGTGTTTTATTTACTTTTATTTTTTGCATGCCGGCTGCCTCAGCGTTCTGCACGCTAATGGCGCACAGGACGCTGAGGCTTGTAGTTTTGCCTGCACGTGTTTGCTTGCTGCAGCGTTTTTTCCTACGGCTTTTTTTTATTGGCCGTGGTGCGTTTCCGAACATTCCTTTTGCTGCGCCGCTCAGCCTGATTGGCTCTGGCGCGGTGTGGCGCAAGGAACATTGGGAATTTAAGTTCCCTTTTTTTGCGTTCAGGGGGCTCCTGTCCCCTGGCTGAAAATTTCAACCTGACAGTTACCTGCGAACCGGGTTCGGGCGAGTGAACGGAGGCCCATTACAGGTTAGTGGGGCCTAGTGCAACATCCTTTGTCACATTCCAATGGTTAATGCACCATTTTATAGGTATAGATTAAATTTATAACTGGCGTTTTCACTACACATACCTGTAATATTCAAAGTGGCAAAAACAATAGAATAGTTAAAACATAGTTGAAACGTAAAAGTAAAGATGGTAAAGAAGTCTGGCCAGGTTATCCTGCTATCATAGTAGATTAGACCATACTGCCAGTGATTCAAAGCAGATCATCAACCCTGAGGATTTACAAGCTTGCATGGTGAAGCCCACAGAGAAGAGTGATGGCGCCCAAGTGGATTAAACTCTGCTGGAAATCCATGTTGATGAAGGGCAGCAGCTTCATTCATATTGGCCTGGGGCTGAGGAGGCCTTTGTTTGCCAAAAGAGTTCAGAACCAGAAAGTGATTCATGGAAATGGATCAGAGGTACAGGTGTCGTGCTCTGATGTAGAAGTCAAATGGAAGACTACTGCATTATATTGTTCCCAGGACAATATTCATGGCTGATTGTCATAATAATGGCCAATATTTGGAATTGGATATGGCACTTGAAGAAAAATAAGAAAGGTGGTAATGCACACGAAAAGAAATAAACGTGTCATTATTCTGTGTATTACTAAAATATAAATACAGTAGTTTGGACACAAGCTACATGGGGCTTTATAACTAGGTAACCTATTATCTAGATGTAAAAATTTAAATATTTCATATTTTACATATGTATTCCAGAAGTGTGGAAGAAGTGTTTTGCCATTTCCTCAGTCATTTTATGTTAAAAGTTAGATATTTTGTTTTCCATCTGTCTGAATTCATTTTATTATTCATGTATTACTTTTAGCTTTCATTCATTTTTATTTTATTTGAATGGTCACAGAAAATTGCAGGCTGTTAAACTGGCATTTCCTATCCAATTATTATGGAATTTCACACTTTTTAATACCCTTCCTCCTCACCGAGTGTCATTTTAGGTCAACACTCAGAATATCTTAGTCAACATGGCAAGTTGTAATGGTAGCAGGGATATTCTTGGACTTGTTCAAAACAAAACATTCTCTCTTCTCTGTTTGAACCCATGATCCCAAATTGCTGTCTTCCATCTTGCCACCATGATAATGGCACACATATAAAAGGTAACACTGGGCTCTCCTTTTCTTAACCTATAAATCCAGACGTTAACCATTGGACTCCGGCATACGCTTCTGCACCCGTCCATACTATCCCATACTGAGCCTCCTGAACTTGCCCGAACCCAGTCCGCAGAGCGCTGCATGGTTCCCAAAGCCGGCAGTGGGGCAACAGCCCCACAAATGCAAACAAATGGAAATAACTTCAATTCCCAACATCTTCCCCGCCGCACTGCCCCTCAGCCAATCAGGCTGACAGGCGACAGCAAAGAGAACATTGGGAACGGCGCCGTGCCCAATAGAAACTGAGACACAGAAAAAACCGCCGCACGAACACAAACAAAATAAACAAAGCTACAAGCCCCAGCATTCTACGTGCTGTGAGTACTTCAGCCAATCAGGCTGAAGGGAGCGAGCACGCAGAACACTGAAAAAGCCAGCGTGTGATTAAAAAAAAATGCCGGCCCCCGCAACGGGAGCGCAAGGCCGATGCAGGCAGACGCAGTGACTCATGGCCTCACAAACAAACGCCCACAAAAAAACACGGCGAGACACCTGCCAGCCTTCTTTCCCAGAGCAACGGGGAGAAGAGTGACTCCCTCTCCTCCATGCTACCCTGCCAAAGACATGGCGAGACCACTGCCAACCTCAAGGTAAGTTGAGATGGGGTGGAAAAAACCAACAGCAGGCAGAAATTCGTCAGGGGAAGCACAATCCCTGGTGAATGCCTGGATGCTGCCTTTCTACTACCCACACTACTATTTCGAGAACTAGCACGAAACAGCAGTGGAGGTAATAGAAAAGCAGCAACCAGGAATCCGCAAGGAAGAGAACCACCCCTTACGGATCACTGCCTGCCAATCTCCAGCTAGGTAAGCCAGGAGAAAAAGGAGAGAGAGAGGAGAGAACCATCGTCAGGCAGATAGCTCTTCTCTGCCTCCTTTTCACCCAACCTACCTAACAAACTTTACCAGATGAAGAGTGAGCTGACTGCCAGCACCTCCTTTTCCCCATTGCTGCATCGAAACCAAATTTCGAAGCAGCAATGGGGAAAAGAGGAACCGACAGACAGGCCATTCTTCATGCAATAAAACAACTCAACAAAACCAAAATTTACCCAAAATGCCAACGACCAAACTTAATAAAACACAAATAAAAAATAATTAAATAACACATTAACCATCAAAACAATAAACAACAAAATCCACAAAAAACACCCAAAATACCATAAAAGCACAGAAAAAACACTTAACTACAACACAAAAATACCTAACTCAAACAACAAAAATACCACAAATTAAACAAATAAACATGAAAGAAATCAGAAAATTAAAAAACAACCAGAAATAAACAAAACCAATTAAACACATCTAAAACCCAAAAAACCCCCCACAAAAGAACAAACAGAAACACCTCTCAGCCCAACACCACAAAAAAAAGAACAAAAACAAAACAAAACAGAGAACTCACCAGCACGTCCTCCCTCCATGAGTCCAGAACAGAAGTGAAGAAGCAACGACTACTTTCTGGAAGAAGCCCCACCTAGAGGCCAGGAGAGAAAAAATAAGTAAAAAAAATTCCAACACTATTACTAACAGCCCCACCTGCAGGCTGGAAGATTAAAAACAAGTCAAAAAATGCAAAGCAGCCCTCTTGCTAACAGCCCCACCTAAAGGCCACAAGAGTAAAAACAAGTCAACAAAATAAGAAATAAATCAAAATCAGAAATAAATCTAATAAAATAAATCAAAAAAAGTCACAAACAACAAATACAAAACACCACCACCCAAACCACCCCTAACCAAACACACACACACAAAAACTGCCCGGCAAGGCCAGGCAAAACTATGCTAGTTCTTTATAAGATTGCTTTAGCCTAGGATTGGCAGAATATGTTTCCTTTATGTGTTCATTTAATGAAAAAGCATAGCTTCTTCTTTTTCCAGTGTGCACAGCACTGCTTACACCCAGTTCTAAGCAATGAACTATTTGTTCACTCATTCTAAGGCATTATATCCTATGACCATGATGGTGAACCTTGGCAATCCAGATGTTTTTGGACTTCAATTCCCAGAAGCCCAAGCCCCCCCCCCCTGAATCCACGCGAATGGGTTTACTGCAATTCATCCGGCCCACATTGCCCTTGTCACTCCCAGAAGTGGAAGTAAAACATGCCCTATGTTTTAGCAGCTCATTTGTTAAATCTTCAGTTTGCTTTTAAAACTTCAGAAGTTAACAGGTCTCAGTGAATAACAGTGGAGATTAGGACTGATACAGAATGTTTAATATAGTGAAATCATCTCTAATTCAGTGATGCTAAACACTATTTCAATAGGCTGAATTATTTATATTATGTTTGTTGGTTTTGCTACATGCCTTCAAGTCATCTCTGACTTATGGAAACTCTATACATGAGAGAATTGTCCTGTTCTCAGTAGCTCTGTTCATTTCCTATAAGTAATAGCTAGTGGCTTCACTTAAGGAATCAGCCTATCTTGTGTTAAGTTTTCCTCTGGTGTCTAGGCATGCCTGCTACATGTCCACGGAAACATCTGCAGACACAAACAGCACTGGCTCTTTGGCTATAAACAGAGATGAGCACTGAATCCTAGAGTCAGATACAACTGGTTTTCGAGCAAGGGTGACCTTTACCTTTACCTTTCCTTCTGCCTTCAAATTTTTTCAGCATTATATCCTTTTTCAGAGTATCCTGCCTTCCATGATGTACCCAAAGCATGAGGGCCTCAGTTTCATCATTTTTGCCTCCAGAGAAAGTTCAGGCTTGCTTTGCTCTAGAATCTACATGATCATCTTTCTGGTAGTGCAGGGTCCCCACAGCGCTCTCCTCAAGCACCATATTCCAAATTTCCCATTGTAAGATATGCCAATTCATATACCTTTTAAACATATTGTTCTTCTTCTTCTTCAGGTGCCGTATGCATTCCAGATATTGGCTATCATCATGGCGATAGTCTTCCTGTTCTTATCTCCCCAGAACAGCTCATCCAAAGACATGCCACACTAGCCTTGCAGGTTTTTTACCCATAAAGTCCATCTATACCCAGGGCCTCTCTTCCCAGGGATCTTTCCTTGCATAGAGATTTGGAGTATTCTATACTCTATGTTGTTCCTCATGGCCAAGGTATTGGAGCTTTACTAACTTAAGTGATCTTAAACAGTTCTTGTTCTTTATCCATACGGTGCAACACTTCTACATTAGTCCCATGGTCAACCCATGATATCCTTAGCAGCTGTCTGTAGATCCACATTTCAAAGGCTTTGATTCTCTTTTCAGATGCTTTAGTCAAGCTCTATATAGCAACACTAGGAACACATAACATATCACTATTCAAATCTTTGTAGTGAGAGTTAGATCTCTACTGTGTTACAAACATCACATTTTTATGAAGGTTGGTCTTGATTTTTCTATTTGTATTTAATCTCTACCTCGGGATCCCAATTTTTATTTAACATACTCCCCAAATAGACAATCTTATCCACTCTTTCGATTTCTTGTGTTCCTGCCATTAGTTTGCTGTGAGTTGGTGTTCAGCTTATAACCAGATATTTAGTCTTTTTGGAGTTGAGATCTAAACCATATTCTGCACTTGAAGCTCTAACTCAATCCAGCATCAACTGAAGATCTGCAAGGCCAACAAAACTGTTTCATCAGCACACTGTTCATGCATATGTACAATTTGTTTCAATATTCTTTTGACATTTTATGGGGGCTGAATATTTTGAGATGTTAGGCTCCCATTAAAAAACATAATGTCTAGACACAAAATATTTCTCAAAGTGTTGTATTAAAAATAAGAGAAATAAAACAGAAATACAAATACCTCACTGTTCAGTAGAAAAGACAGCAAAAAGAAGTTGAAGTGGCTCTGTACAAATTCTCACTGACCAGTGCAGTTCTGCCAGACTGCTATCAATCCTATTCAGCCAACAGTCATCAGTATTATCGGATATTGTCTGAACTGAATGCAAATGGAAAGCAGGAGCAAATGTATGGCAAGAACCAGACTCTGGTTATTTTGACTTATTTAGAGAGACAGAAAAGGAAAGACACAGAACAACAATACACTTGTTGGTGGATTTTAAATTGAGCAATGTTCTGGTAAAAAAAGGAAGGAAGAATCTGTTGGTGGATCAGGAGAAACATTTCACACAACAGCATACATATATACATACAGTATCCATATGTATGCAGATCCTCTCCATGGATATATTGCAATAGAAATTCAGCTTCTAACATGAGACAAAGGAACAGTCAGTTTCATTTCCATTTACAGTATTTTACAGAAATACCATGTTTTAGGCTTTTAATTACTTTCACTCCTGACTGGAAACCATGCAACATCAGTGACATGACATGAGTTCTTCATAAAATGCAACGTTAACTTGACCCTCCATCTCTGTAACTGGTGAACCACTTGCAGTTTTCGATATCTGCTTACCAAAGAGGACAACAGTGGGATACCACCCAAATGGGTAGTATAGAAACACAATAAATAAATAAATAAATAAATAAATAAAATTATAATTATGATGTACAGTATGTTTAAATTTTATAGATGCTTCCAGATCATATTTAGCCTTTTGACATAATTTGTCTGATCATATATGCTTTAATTAATTGCAGCTAATTAAATAACTGCAACTCCTGCATGATGCTAATAGAACAGTACACCATCTCACAAACAGTTGCTGTGTCAGCTGTGCAGCATTTACTGGGACAGTTAGTATTGTTGTCCCCAATTGTGGCATTGCCATAGAGAAGTGCATTGAAGCATATCTAGCTGTACAGTATGTTGCTTTTCTTATGGCTTGACATGTATAACAGAATCCATATGATGTCTTCCTGCAAAGCAGGAGGGAAATGTTTGTCTCTGTCTACCTCTACTTGGCTTAGTGGTTACGATGCTGAGCTTGACAACAGGAAGATCAGCAGGTCAGCAGTTTGAGGTGCTGCACAACAGAGTGAGCTCCCATCATCTGTCCCAGCTCCTGCCAACCTAGCACTTCTAAAGCAAGAATTTGCAAGAAGATAAATAGGTACTGCTTCAGCAGGAAAGGTAACAGTGTTCCGTGAGTCAGGCCTTCCAATGACCCCAGAAACGTTTGCAGATAGTTCTGTTCTTTGGCAGTAAATTGAGATGAAAACCATTTCTTGGCTTTTTGGAGGAAAGTTATTAACCTTGGAAGAAGCTGAAATCCTATGTTTCTCTAAGGAACATATTGGTACCATTCAGTATAATAGACATCACAGAATTGCTGACGTTAGACCTATTTATGCATTTAGAGGAGGTCTACTATGAAAGCATAAGCAGGAATACAGTTTTAGTCCTATCACCTGGCTATTACTATTTCCATGTGTAGAAAACAGAAGCTGGGTGATGCCCGTGTATGACCAGGAATCCTGATTTTTCAGGATCTCCAGACTGCAGAGAGGGACTTCTCATTCAGTTCATTCTTCTCCCTGTGGAGGCAGTATCAGACAGGCAAGTGGGACTAGAATCCTCTCCTTACTCATGCTTTGAAAGTAACCCTGAATAGTGATGTCAGTGCTGAGCCATTCCTAAGGCAATCACCTGCTTAAAGATGTGACCAATATGTCTATCAGGCTCCCTGGTTTGCCGCACCATAAATCATTAGGAATACTGGAGAAAGAATGGAGGCTCTGGCTTTTGTTTAATATTTTTGAGAGGGGAAAAATGTGCTCAAAATCCTGACAGCAAAGCATCATGTATAATTATGTGGGGTGGGTGGGAATTTTCTCTTTTAATTCCTTCTCATATAATCAGCTGCTGGTACTGGTTAAAAGTGTTGCCTGGCAACATGGCGATAAAGAGAGGAAGAAGGATGCTTTAAAAAAATAAAACATTAGGGGCTTTTGTCTTTAGAAATGTACTAGTACAGCACATTCAGCCTCCCACTGTTCCATTTAAGCGTGAGCAAGATACGCTGAATAATTTTTCACTGAATGTCTAATGGTGGCCTTTAATGAGCAAATTTTGTGTGTTGGGGGAGAGAAAGGAAGAAGCTGTTAGACAACATTTTTAGGAAGCTGTTTGGTTTTGGTATAAATAACCCAAAAAGCCAAAATCTGAAAAGAGAGAGGGGAAAGCAGTTTTTAATTTCCTAGTAGAAGGAATTGTACACGGGAGCATATAACATCTGTATTGGGTCTCATAGATCATGTTTATAAATGATAGACCTTGTAGACAGTTATTACCTTATCTAGTGATGTCAAAATGTCTAAAAAGTGACTGGTAGCATAGATTTTTGAAGGTTCTCATTCTCCTGTTTAATATCTACATGAAGCCACTGGGTGAGATCATTCATTCCCATGGAGTGCGGTACCATCAGTACACGGATGACGCTCCGTGTACATCTCGGCCCGTGGGGACCCCAGTGATGCCATCAAAATCCTGTCCGGATGCCTGGAGGCCATTGGGGTCTCAATGGGGGCCAACGGGCTTCAGCTAAATCCCAGCAAGACAGAGTGGCTGTGGATAGGGGGGCCCATGCTATCCCAGGAGCTACCATCTTTGGTTCTGGATGGGGCTGTTTTGCCCCAGACAGACCTGGTGCACAACCTGGGGGTCCTTCTGGACTCATGGCTGCTGCTAGAAGAACAGGTAGTGGCTGTGGCCAGGAGGGCTTTCACCCAACTTCGGGTGATTCGCCAGTTGTGCGTGCTGCTGGACTGGGACTCCTTGCTCATGGTCATTGATGCTCTGGTCACTTCCCGACTAAATTACTGTAATGCGCTCTACATTGGGTTGCCCTTGACAACCATTCGGAGGCTGCAGCTGGTCCAGAATGCGGCAGCCCGGGTGGTGATGGGGTGCGGACATTATGCCCATGCCTCACCGCTACTTCGGGAGCTGCACTGGTTACCAGTTTGCCTCTGGGTGCAATTCAAGGTGCTGGTTTTGACCTTTAAAGCTCTTTATTGTAATGGACCAGGATACCTTAGAGACCACATCGTCCCAAGAGTGTCTGCCTGTCCAACCAGAGCAGACCGGAGGGGCTCTCTAGTTGTGCCATCAACTAGAGGAGCACATCTATCTAGCACCCGAAGGAGGGCCTTTTCCATGTCTGCACCCGCCCTCTGGAATCTCCTGCCAATAGATTTGAGACTTCAAACTGAATTGCTGCCCTTAAGGAAAGGACTGAAGACCTGGCTGGCAGGGCAGGTGTGGGGCCCTAATTGGAATTACGGTTCCCGCCTGCTGACTTATAACTTGAATAATAACTAAGAACTCTCTCTTCTCTTTTTTAGTGGTTGGGATAATTGGGATAATTGGGTGGTTGGGATAATTGGGATTTTAAGTGTTTTTATATGTTTTTTAAAATTGTTGAAATGCCGCCCTGAGTTGGGTTTTACCTGAGTGGGTGGCATATAAGTATGACTATTAAATTAAATTAAATTATATGAAAGAGTGTGGACTTTCCTTCATTAGAGATTTTTAAACAGAGACTTGACAGCTACCTATCAAGTGTGGTGTTTTGGCAATATTTTGGCACCATCAACCATCATCCTTTAAATGACTTATCTAATTCTGAGATTTGATCATGTATTTTCCACACAGCTTGGAATTAATTAACTTCAAATACATATTTGCTGTGTAAATGGAGATGTGAGGATGAGGGCCTGCAAAATCATCTTTTTCACAAGGGGAGGATATTCTGTGGTTCATTTGAATAATTATGAGAAAAATATTTTTTTAACAATTAAACAAAATTGTACAAATGAGGCATCAAAACAAATGACCGGGATATATAAATTGAAGAATAGAAAGGGAGTTGATGTCACAGTATATGTCAAAATATATATTCCTGCACACAAATATAGGAGGATTAGTTTGGTTGTCACATTGAGAGTATCTGGATTAACATAATCAGGGCAAAAAACAATAGGAACATGGTATAGTGATACCTCATACAACGTCCAAACTTGGTTCCACAAGTTTGGACTTTATACGGATTTGGACTGTATGAGGCATGCAAAATCATAGCCGCGATGCTTCATACAACGTCGAAATCCTTGCCGCGATGCCTCATACAACGTCATTTCCACAGAGATACATTGTACTGTAACAGCACAGACTTCAGGGCAAAGTCAAGGAAACAGACAGGAAACTGACAGAACTTTAAGAAATCATTGTCTAAAGGCTAAAAACATTACAAAAACATGTCAAACAACCCTGATTGTCCAAGAACCTGAAGAATGCTGCAAAAATTCCAGGAATGCTTCTAAAAATTATGATGAAAAATTCAACAAAAATCCAAAATCGTGCTCAAAACCACTCCTAAACACTCTTCACCTCATGCAAAACCTACAAGAGCAATGCACGCATGTGTCCTGCCTTTTATGCTGCCCAGGCACAATGCAACCTGGGAAAACCCCAATGCCTCATACAAAGTTGCACGACTTTGTATGAGGCAACTTTTTTTCAAGGAATTAGGTGATGTTGTATGAATTCGATGTTGTATGAAGTGGACTTTGTATGAGGTATTACTGTAGTTGGAGTCTGCTATTTTCTACCTGATCAAGGAAAAGATGTGGATAAAGCCTTTGAACACTAATTTGCAAGAATATGATTTTAATATCTCTGTTGGGAGACAAATTCTGCCAAATTTGGTCCTTAGAAGAAATTCCTGGCTTGTGTGGCTGATATTGTTATCTTACAAAAATTTTAGATGAAGAAACTAGAGTACTGTCCTGGACTTGATTCTAACCAACAGAGATGACTTGGTGGAAGACATGGCGGCAAGAGGAACTCTGGGAGAAAATGTCCATTTTCTACTTGAGTTCTTGTTTTCAAAGCAAAGCAGAACATAGTTGCAGATATACACTGAACTTTAGGAAAGCTAATTTTAACAACCACAGAACAATGATTGGTAAAGCCCCATGGCAGGAAATGAATTCAAGATGGGTGGGAATTTCCCTTCCCATCTGTGAAATAAAGAGATGAGACACATTCAATATGGTTAAAAGGCCTGGCTCACAATTTTATTTACATTTATTAACCTTTAACCTGCAAGGGGACCTGGTAGTGCTTTGCACAACACCAGAGCTGGGGGGGGGGGATTCAACCCTCTCCATAAAGGATGGGTGAATCCTTGCCCCTGTGCAGTGCTGATCCTTGTCAACTACTGTCCAGTCTTGCTATTACCATATATACTCAAGTATAAGCCAACACAAATATAAGCAAAGGTACCTAATTTTGACCTGAAAACCCAGGAAAATAAATTGACCCGAGTATAGGCTGAGGGTGGGAAATGCAGCATCTGCAAGTGAGTTTCTATAATCAAAATACACGAAAATATGGTAAAATTAATTAAATTATTGGCACATCTCAATCTGGCATGGTTCTGGGACCCTCTTGGTCATTGACCCAAATATAAGCCCGGTCCCCTTTTGGGGATCATTTTGGGGATAAAAAACTCAGCTTATACTCGAGTATATATGGTATTTCGGGAAACAACCCTGGGTCCGTTTCCAACTCTGTTCATATGAATGAATGTTGGAATCCCCTAAAGCTATTTCATGGTGTGTCCTGAATGGCCAACTGATTTGCATGAATCGTGCCAGGCAATCAGTGTCGCCTTGTCAATAGTTGACCTAAATGGATTCATGGCTAACCCCATGAATCATGCCAGGCTGTCAGTATCACCCCAATCTTTTTAAGTAGCTTGTATCTATAATTTGGGGTTTGCATTATTGAAAGGAAATTCAAATATTAACAATTCTAAGCAATGATGGAATGTAAAAAAGTTTTACTACCCACTCGGTGGGTGTGGCTATCTGTGGGTGTGGCTATCTGTGGGCATGGCCTCAACTCCCCCTCCCCAAGAAAAAAGGAAAGAAAGAAAGAAACCTAACTTGCTCACTTGCTTTGTGGAGATGAGGAGGAGGAGTCCCAGTGCAGCGGCGCTGCTGGGAGGTGAGCGGGATGAGTTGGTGGGCTGGTGCTGGCCGGCCTCCCCCTCCCAGCACTGCTGGAAACATGTCCCATTTGCCTCACCCAGAGCCAAAGGCGCAAGGGAAGTGCGGAGATGAAAGTGCACCTTCGGCCCTGGGCGAAGCAAATGGGTGCTGGGAGGGGGAGACCAAGAGGTGGGCATGGCCAGCCATTTCTACTACCAGTTTGCGAGAACTGGTGAGAACCTGCCACAGTACAACACTGATTCTAAGGAGAAAAAGTGGAAGACAGCAAAAAATACAAACGAGGCTCCACAAAAAGCTTACAGTGGAGCTAAAAAGAAAAGAGGCAAAATATAAGAAGTGGAAGAACAGCCAGGCTGCAAAGAAAGAGTACAGCCAAGTAGTAAAGAATTGCAGGGCTGGCATTAGGAAGGCAAAAGCTGACAATGAGCTGAAGTAAGCAAGAGAGCAAAAAGCAACAAAAAAGCATTCTTCAGGCACCTGCGTAGCAAAAGATGCAGAAAAGAAACTGGCTTAGTTACTCAGTAGGGATGGGAAAATGATAACAAAGAACAAAGAAAAGACCGAAGTGCTCAGTTCCTGCTTCAGCAAAATCTTTTCCCAAAAGATAGTTTACAATCCTCCAACAAAAGTGAAATATGAATGAAGGTGGCAAGATTGCAGCTTAAGACTGATAAATAGTCAAGCAATATCTTATTATGAACTGCATCTAAGGGTATTGAAGGAACTGGCTGAAGAGATCTTGGAATCACTGTCATTTTTTTTAAAAAAAAATCATGGAGGATGGGTGAAATGCCAGATATTTGGAGAAGGGCAATTGTTTTTGCTATCTTTAAAAAAGGCAAAAAGGACGAACTAGGGAACTACAGACCAATATGCCTGATATCAATCCCAGGGAAAATTCTGGCAGGAATGCTGTAGATATAATATATCTTGACATCAGCAAACCTTTTGGTAAAGTGCCCCATGATATTTTGATTAGGAAGCTAACTAGGTGTGGGCTGGAAAAAACAATTATCAGGCAAATACACAGTTGGTTACAGAATCATACTCAAACAGTAGTTATCAATACTGGGAAGGGGTAACAAGTGGAGTACCACAAGGCTCAAATCTGAATCCAGAGTTCTTCAAAATGTTTATAAATGACTTGGATAAGGGATATAGGGAATATTTATCAAATCTGCAGATGACGCAAAAGTGATTGAAATAGACTCTGGAAGACAGAATCAAAATACCAGATCAAATGAGTTTTTGGAACTAACAACGTATTGATAGGACAACATATGGTGAATTCCAGGGCAGTGTAAATAATGCCAGGGTGTTTATTATTTTGAATTGTTATAAAATGTTCAGAAATAGAATTGGGTAAATGATTAATAATGGTTTAAATCTGGAGATAAAAGAGTTTTCATATATAGATGTCAAAGAGTTTAATGAAGCCTTAAAAAGTTAGAATAAGTTCAAAAAAATATGATTGATACCCATTATAACTGAGATTGTTTTTATGTATGTCTTAATTGTTATATTATATTATTTTTATGTATATGATTTAAATTTAATAAAAAATATTTTTAACAAGAAACAGAATTCAAAAAACCTTAATAGGCTTGAGCACTGTGCTAAAAACAAAAGAATTAAATTTTACAGGGATAAGAGTTAATTTAACAGGGATAAAGTTCTATACCTAGGAAATTTAAATAGTAAAGTTACACAGTTAGAAAATGGAGGATAGTTGGTTGAATAAATAGTACATAGAAAAGACACTTGGAATTGTTGTAGCTCATGTGCTGATTATGAACCAATAGTGTGATATGTCTGCAAAAATAGCCAATGCCATTTTAGGGTTACATTAACAGGAGTATAGTTTCCAAACCCACCAAAGTACTAGTTCTGCCTGTTTGGCACTTGTTAGGCCTCATCTTGACCACTGTGCCCAGTTCTGTATACTACATGTTAAGAAGGATGCTAACAGACTAGAACAAGTTTAGAGGAGGGCAACGAGGATTATCAGAGTACTGCAAACCAAGCCCTGTGATAAAAAACTGAAAGAACTGGGCACGCTTAGCCTTGAGAAAAGGAGACCGAGAGGGAATATGATAGCAGTTTTAAAATACTTTAAAGATATGTTCCATCCCACACACCCCACCCCCATGGCACTTATATTTGTTGGACATCAGAGTGGACCAACTCACCCAAACAGTTTCTGTTTGAAGTGGCTCTCCTAATTTGTGACATTTTTTTATCTTGCTCCAAGCACATGTAAATGTTGGGAAAGAGACAAAAGAAGTGGAAGCAGCTGGGAATTATTTTCTTTTACTGCAGGGGAAACAATTCCATCCTTTGCTGGCAATCAAAGGAAATAGCAGGACCGCCAATCAGCTGGGTGCTGGTCAGCACTAGCATTAGTGATTGTGATAGTCTCAGCAGTAGATTGGCAGGAGCACAGATATGGGGGAACTGATCCTCCAAGCAGCTGATTGGCAGTGCCACTGCTGATCTGCTGCTGAGGAGATCACCCCCACCCCCACACACCAGCATGGACACTGTTGTTGCAACCCCTACTGATCCCCCGCCCCTATGCAAATAGTCATAAGGACTAACATGTCACTGGGAGACAGAGATCATGTCAGACAGCATTTTTCTCTTCTCCTGACCACTTCATCCTATTCCACATCGCCTTAAAAATAGGCAGTGTAAACAATATTCTGTGATCTTATGGTGCCAGTTGTGCCAAGTGATGGCAGTTGCTGCTTTGTCCCATCATTTGGGTTATTTTGCACTTCTCTGATCAGCCATACTTTCTGTACTTGCTGCATCTGTGTGCTTTGCTTGGTACAGAGAATGGAAATGGTAACAAACAGATGCCGAAACCGTAAGGAAGAGATGAGCTTTGATAAAACATCCCTTCTTCTGGTGGGAACTGCAGGTGGAAGACAGTGATAACTTATGGTGGCTCAGTGGTTAAGAAGCTCACCTTGTTATCTGGAAGGCCAGCAAGTCAGCAGTTCGAGACCCGGGTACTGCATGATGGTTGGAGTGCCCGTCTTTGTCCCAGCTCTTGGGGACATGAAAGAAGCCTCATTCAGGCATCCCCTGAGTGGAGTTTCTCCAGCAAATATCCTTTCAACCCAGAATAATTTCTGACATGAAATTATTATTATCAAGAAGGACAGGGAGGGAGGCCCTTAACCAGAGTGAGATAGTTGCCTAAAGCAGTGGGAGGCAACAGCAGCTGTAGCAGTAGTAGGTTGTTTGGCATTGTGACTGGCCACCTTCAGGATCACCTCATGGCTGCCTCTCCCTGGCCCCTTCATCGGCCAAGGGATTTGAGGCACCTGGGCTGCTCTCCTCCAACCCCCACCTCTGTGGGAATAAGAAGACAACGCGCCTGATGCCTCTGTGGGAATAAGAAGACAACGCGCCTGATGCCGGCGGGACCTCACCATTGCCTCTCCCTGGCCCCCTTCATCAGCTAAGGGTTTCAAGGCACCTGGGCTGCTCTCTTCTGACCCCCGCCTCCGCGGGGATAAGAAGACAACAGGCCCGATGCCTACGGGACCTTGCAACTACCTCTCCCTGGCCCCGTCACCACCTGGCTGTTTAGCTGTGTGACTTTGTTCTCTGTATTTGAGTGCTGATAATTATTAGTGTAGTTCTCTATCTTTTGTACTTTAATATTTTAGTATTGCTTCTTATTTTTGCATATTTAGTACTGATGTATTGTCATTGATTATTATGTATATGCTATCCTGTTTTTAAACCACTTTGAGTTGTCTCACGATGAGTAAAGGGGTATAATAATAATAATAATAATAATAATAATAATAATAATAATAATAATAATAATAATAATAATAATAATAATAATAATAATAATAATAATAATAATAATAATAATAACAACAACAACAACAACAACATCACTGCACAGTTGTGTGTCTGCCTAATGCCACAAGGCATGTGGGATGGGTGACCTGTCCTTTGTTTTTCAGTCACCATAAGACTTCTATAAGGGGGCAGGGGTCAAAGGAGTCTTTCCTCTGATTAATCTCTGTTTCATTCTCTCTCCATAGCCTCAGAAATCAGAAGCTTTCCTTTCTCATTTTCCTTTTCCTCTTCCTTCATCTCTTTCTCTCCCCGCCCCTCCATTTCTACTCGGAAATGATTTTCAGAACTAATCATTCTACTATAGCTTATTAGGCTTTTTAGAAAGAAGAAAAGAAGAGAGTCTAGGCTTTCCACCATGAAAGAACTGTACTACAAGTAGTTGCATAGTGATACAACTGCAAGCTTTTCACCACTTACCAGGACTTTCAAGCCTTTATCAGCTTATTGACATAATATACATTTCAAAGGTGAAGATTTACCCATGGCTTCATTGGGCTGCTGTGAAAAGCTTTTCCTCCTAAATTTCTGCCTTTCCTTTGGCTCTAAATACATAGCAGCCTCACAGAGAAAATGCTGGCAATCTTGTGCAGGTATTCATTAGAGGCTGTGAGCTTAGCACTGAAGCTCAGTGTACTAGCAGTTGTCATGGTTGCAGGCAGAAAGCAGAAAGCTATTCAGAAAGCCAAGCTGGTATTGTACAAAAAGTTTTTCTTCTCTCAAAATGATTGGCATTTCGGCAGGTCGAAATATTTCTATATGCAAACCTAGTTGTTTTAATAGACTACAAAGTTTCAGTCATTTAACAATGCCCATTGCAAAAGCTCTGAAAACATGGCTTCAGCGAAACTGGATTTAAGTACCTATAAGTCTCATCAGCCTAAGTAGAGCTTAGTATATATAATTAATTAGCACCCCCCCCCAGGGTTACATACAGTATCTTTTTCTTTGTTGTTGTCATGCTTGTCATCAAGTTGCTTCTGAATTATGGTAACTGTTGTATATGTTTTGTGGTGGAACAAACAGGACCAGTGTCCTATCAGTGTCCTATCAGGTCATGGCGGCAACACGCTGGCCAGCTCAGACATCGGGTAATGGAGTTTCAGGAGGTACAAGGAGAAAACACTCATGGCAATTCCACGTTAGAGTCCTCCCCCACCTGCTTATCCCAAGGGGAGACGAAGACGGCTCGACAATCAGTTGTAATGCCCAGCTTTCTAATTCAAGCCAGCTGCAGTTTTTTTGGAGGTTGACAGCGAGTTGGGAACATCGTAATTTGCCCTTTGAGTTACAGAATTGGGGGGGGGGGATTTTCTGAGTGTTCCCCCACTCTTCCCAGGGAGAAACGGGGTTATGATTTCTCTCATGAGGCTCCCCGTTCTCCTGTGTTCAAGTCTACCTCCACTCCAACCCAAGCAAGGGAATTTTGTGTTGAGTCGCTCCCTACTCAAAATGCTCAAAGGAGGGATTTTTCTTTGGATTTCCCCCCTTCCAATTTAGAGTTTAATTTAGAGCGATCACCTGCTCCACCTTCATACAAACAGGGTTATGATTTCTCCCCTCCCTGGTTTCTTTTCAGGATCGGGACAGTGCTCCCACAATGCAACTACCTCAGACCGAATCCCCAGTGCGGGAAACCATTCAAAGGAACCATGTACCCCTAAGTCTACCGATTTCAGTCAAGTGTCAGTGAGGCCCAAAAGAGTCTGTGGGCCCCCACAATGGCTAAGGGACTTCGTCCCATCCTGGGGGGGGGGAGGTGTTGTGTATGTAACTGATTGTATTGCTTTAACAGTTTGTATTTAATTGTTGGGATCGGGTAATCCTCCATTCTGGGTTCTTCTTAGAACTGAGCTCTCATGGGACTTGGGTTCCCGCCCTTTCTAACAAGAAGCGCGAAAGGCTTCACCGTCTCTGTCACCCCACAATCACCCCACTGTTCTCCCAACCAATCCAGTTGTTTCCTGCCCGAATGTATCTTTTCTGTATTGTATATATAGGTGCTGCTGCACCATTGCTCTCCATGTTCAGTTCCTGAAATAAAGTTGTATTTGGCCCTGTTATGCTGGCTGCTGCGTATCAATCTCTGAACATCAAAGTAACCCTATGAATTAGTGATCAACAAAAGATTCTGTCACAACAGCACTGCTGAGTTCTTGCAAATTCAAGACTTTGTCAGTGCCCCTAAATCTGAAGGGCACCAAACTTGAGGTGTGGATCTATTGGTGAGTGGTAGAAAGATGTATGTTTGTGCCTCCCAATTCTATCCACTTTCCTTTTTTGAAAGCAGAAAATTTCTATTTATTTGGGAGGGACACCACATATCAATCTTTTTTCTTGGTCGGTGTTTCAGGGCCAAGAAATAGTGCTGCTTGTTTTAGGTGTCAATATTTCTAGTTACATGGGCCATGAGTTCTTTTACCGAGACAATCTACCTCATATTTGATCTTCCTCTTCTCCTGTTGCCTTTTACTTTCTATCAAAGATAGCTTTACTATTTTTGCTGGTGAGTCTTGATTTCTCATGATGTGCCCAAAGTTAGGGATCTGCCAGGCAAAATGTTCAAATGTCTTCTGTTTTGTGTTCTTTAGGGAATATTCCCCCAATTTTTCTATTTCTGTGTATTGGTCCTTTTGTTTTACACAAAAGTGAAAGCATTTTTCAGGTGTCTCCCCAATGAGCTTCACTAGCTGATCGGGCACTTGAACCCAGGCCTTCTAGTCCTAGTCCATCAATCTTTCCACTACATCACACTGGTGTGTAGCTTGCTTATTTGACTTTCTAGCAATCCATAGTATCTGTAAAGCTCTCATTGAACACCACGTCATAAATGAGTCTTCACTGTCCAACTTTCACATGTCTACATAGAAGTTAGAAATATAATATGGATGCTCCTGGCCTTGGTCTTAATTCGTACATTGTTACACTTGAGGGTATATTTTTTAAAAAATTTCCTTCATAGATGCACTTTCAAGTTTCAGTCTTTTGATTTTTTTGCTGCAGTCTCCATTATGACTGATGACAGAACCAAGGAACAGGAACTTCCTTAACAATTTCATTGTTACTATTAAAGCTGTGTTATTCTTCTGCAGTCATGATTATTGTATTTGTATGTTTAACTTTAAGCCTCCTTTTGCCTTTTTTTCTAAACTTTTCCACAGTAGGTTTTTTTTTGAGGTGCTGCTGTTTTCTGCCAATAATATGGTTTTATCTACATATTCTAAGTTACTGATTTTCTTCTACCTTTATCGAAATAATTCCTCCTCTTCTACATCAGAATCTTATCCATGTTTTGCATATGTTTTCCGTATAGGATGGAACCAATGGGAAGATAAAATACACACATTACTGATAACTGCAGGTGAAAAACCATTCTACTCAGGACAATGAAATGTTGAGGCACATTCATTTCATTCAGAATGATCCACAGCTTTTCATGATCTACAGTATGTTGCCAGAGGCTTTACTGTAATCTATAGAGGCCAGACTAATTTTCTTCTGAAATTCTTTGCTGCACTTCCAGTAGTTGATGTATATTTGTAATATTATCTCAAGCACTTCATTTTCTGAAGCCAGCTTGAATATCCATCATTTCTTGCTCTATGTATGATACAAGTCTTTGACAGGCAATGTCAAGCACTCTGTTTTGGGTAAGAGTTATTCTTTTTAAAGTATAGTACAAGATTAGAGTATCTGTAGCTAGATTCATTTGACTCTTTTTCTCTGCAGACATTATCCTAAGTACTATGGGAATGGACATCTTATATTAAAGCTATCAGTTGTGGCCTAACATATTTATTGCCTAAACACAAAGTCAAAAGACAATTACCTCCCAACCCATGAGATAAAGAAGCAGGACACCATAATTTTTTGTATGAAAACTTGGACCACAATTTACTGAAATTCACCATAATTGCTGGAGTATACACAATGGAGTATAAGACGCACCCTGTTATTACCAAAATAGCTCATTTGAGGCCACTATGTAGAATACAAGATGCACTCTGTTTTTCCAGTGTATTTTAAGTGGGGTGGGTGGGAGGGTCTTATATGCCAGCAAATATGGTAATTGAATCCCCTGACCTGAGATGGGGCTTAGCAGTGGAAAATAACCTGGTACTACAGCAGGGGAAACTCCTCTTTCCCTCGGCAGTACAGTACTGGGCTTTGATGGCTACTGCCCACTCCAGCTGATTTGGAGAGATATCACTGCAAGCATTTCCAGTAATTTCTGACATGAAAGTATTAGGGGCTGTGATGGCTCAGTGGTTAAGAAGCTTGCCTTGTTAGCTGGAAGGCCGGCAAGTCAGCATTTCAAGATCCAGGTACTGCATGACGGATTGAGCGTCTGTCTCTGTCCCAGCTCTTGGGGACATGAGAGGAGATTCATTTGGGTGTTCCCTGAGCAGAGTTTCTTCCACAAAAAATCCTTTCAACCCAGAATAATTGCTGACACGAAATTATTATTATAGTAGTCACCAGTCTCCACATTAAAAGAGCAATAATAGTATGGAAAGAAATGTAGTGTGAAAGAAGAAACATATATTCTGGTCCTAGGGGTAATTGTGCAATGGTAGGGTTAAAATATTTTTTTAATGAGTGGGTGGGTGTAGAAGGAATATAGAATAATTCTTTTGAAGTTAAGATCCAAGAGATGTGATTGCTGACACTAATTCTCTCAGCTGCTGCAGTACACTGCTACACAAATTTAATTAATATATACAATTGTTAAGAGATATGTAGAGGATTATTAATGGGCTGGCTGTGGTTTCCTTTCTTACTACAAAGTGCATTACCTTGTAGTGAAGTTCTGTGAGCAAGAGGAATGAGGAAATGATTCCATCTCTTTAGCTGTAGAAAGAGAAAATCATGCTTGAAAATGGTCTTGATATAGTTCCTTGTTATTACAAACTAAACCAATGTGTGCTTGGGAACATCAGTGACAAGACATGCATTCCCCTGTTGTCTCACATTTCCTAGACCAGAAGGAAGCTGATGCATGGTCCTTGAGAATTTGACAGCTATGCTAGAGTGAGATCTCCAGAGACAGATAATGAACTTTGGTTTCTCTTCCAGGTTGAACTACCAGGTCACAAGTGTCATTCTTTCATCTAATTATGTTGATTTAGCAGTGGGCTTCCCAGAAAAGTTTAATCAGTTTGTATCAAAACAGCTCGCTATAAACTGTTTTTCTGTATAACAGGAGCAACTTTCAACTTAATGCTTGCAATAACAAAGCTAATTATGAGGTCACAGGATTGAAGGAAAACCTGTTGGAGCTTATTGAGTGGTATTTATTTATTTATTTTTTGCAACCTCAACTGCTCTGTGTAGCTATAGGGACTAGGAGGGACTTTTCTAGGCTGGTGTGACTGTGTCTCTATCCAGCATCAACCAGTTGCCCCTTCCTGCTTCTGACTTCAAAGAGAGCACCACTTTTCTCTGCTGTTTTTGTTCTTTCTCTTTTGCTGCTATCAATCAGTTCAGTTGTATACTCATATGTATGCAGTCAAGATTTTTTTTTCATATATTGCTCATCTAAATTAACTGTCACCCTGAGCATGCTCACAGGTTAAGATGAAAAACAGTTCATGTTGGCCGCTGGGCGAGTGTTGTGTTCTCAAACACTGTACCTTTATACAATGTACCTATTCATGTGTAACCAATGTATCCTTCTACTTGTAACATGATAACCCTCAGCTGCATCACTGTAACCCTAATAGGACGTGAGCTAGTGACCACCAGATGGCAATAGCGAGCGTCCAAGCTCATTGGTCCATACTCACCTAAGAACAACAGTGCGGGAAGATTCCCGCCACTACCTTCACCTGGACAAGAAGGGCGTGACCTACGATGACGTCACGCGGACAGTAACCAATAGACTGTCACGGAGCCACATTCAAATGTATAGCCACTGTATATATTGAGCTGCTCGTCCGCCATTACCACATGTTCCCTCTGACCAGCATGTAATAAAGTTGTGTTAAGCCAGCTCTTCGGCTGTCCTGGTGTCTTTGGTCCCATACACTAAATTGGCGACGAAGGTGGGATAATGGCTGCCCACGGGACCAAGACATACGCCGGTTTCGACATCAAGAAACTGCAAGATTGGGAGCTCTTCGAAATGGACTTCCAAGGCGCGCTGGTGGAGTTCGAGGTGACGGACGAGGCGAAGAAAAGAGCCATCCTCACCAGAATGCTCGGGCACGATGGCAAGAGGGTATTGATTGACCTCATCGCACCCAAAAAGGCGGCTGAATTCAAGGCCAAAGAGCTCCTGAAGGTGTTGCGAGACCATTTCCGGCCCTCGGTGGCGATGTTTCCCGCTCGGAGCGCGTTTTGGAGGCGAGTCCAAGCGCCTGAAGAGTCGGTCGCCGCTTTCGTGGCGGCCCTGCGTCTGGCTGCCGGCCCGTGCAAATGGGAGAACTTGGAAGTCACCCTCAGGGACTGCGTGCTATGCGGCCTGAAGGACGCCGAGATTCAGCGCACGCTGATGAATCAGGAGCCACCCCCCACGTTGCAGGAGATCCTGAAAGCGGCACAGGCCGCGGAAGCCACGAAGGCCGGGGTGCAAGAGCTCCAGGACTGGCGACCGAAGGCCGACAAAACAGAGAGTTCGGTGCACGCAGCCCGGCGAATTTCAAAATCGTCCGCCGAAAGCAGCGACGACGAGGACGTCCAGAGGGTCCGGAAGGAGGGCCGGCATTGCGACGGCTGCGGGGCGGCTCACGACCATGCCAGGTGTCCATTCAGAAAAGCCGAGTGCCACAACTGCGGGCGACGCGGGCACATCGCCAAAGTCTGCAGACAATGACGCAAGGACCGGAGGAGCTCGCCCGACCGCTCAGTGAGGCCAGATTGCTCGTCGAGACCAAAGGATGGCGCTCGGCCCACGAGGAAGCAGGACGGCGTGGGCCGCATCTCCAACGACAGCGACGACGACGCTCCAGTTTTCAGCGTGTCCTTGGGACACGCCCGTTACTTTGTTGAGGTACTGGTGCAAGGGGCCCCTGTTAGGATGGAGATTGACTCTGGCTCCTCATATTCCCTCATTTCCCAGAGGGAGTTTTTGAGAATTGCCCCCCGCGTACGGCCCAAGCTCAAAGCGTTGAGGTCCACGCTTCAGGACGTGCAAGGGAACAGTATCCCGGTGTTGGGGGTTGGGAAATTCCAGGTCCAGTATAAGCGGCACGCCGCGGAACTCCCCCTAGTCGTTCTCAAGGGGGTAATTGCAGCCTCCTCGGGACCCAATGGTTCCAGCCCCTGGGTCTGTTCATTGGGGGGGGTGCACGCCGTTGGGACTGACCCAATACAGAGGGTGTGCGACGCGCACCCTGAAGTCTTCAAAAAGGGACTTGGGAAATTCAATGGACCCCCAGTAACTTTCGACCTGGACCCGGAGGTCCGCCCAATAAGACTCAAACCGCGCAGAGTGCCTTTTGCACTAAAGGACAAAATAGAGGCGGAACTGGACAAATTAGTGGGCCAGGGGATTCTTGTTCCTGTTGATTCTGCGGAGTGGGAAACTCCAATTGTCACGGCATTGAAGGCAAATGGGGAGGTTCGCATTTGCGCCGATTATAAGTGCACCATTAATAAGGCAATCCGCCCTAATGCGTATACGGTGCCGGTGGTCAGCCATTTGCTAGCCAGGTTACATGGGGGAAAGTGTTTCGCTAAGCTCAACCTGGCACAGGCCTATCAGCAACTCATGGTAACCCCTGCCGCAGCTGCTGCACAGACCATAGTCACGCATAAGGGGGCGTTCCAGGTGACGCGCCTCCAATTCAGCGTGAACTCGGCGCCTGGAATTTTCCAGTCGCTCGTGGAACGCCTCCTCAAAGGACTGGACGGCGTTTTGCCATATTTTGATGATGTTTTGATAACGGGGGGGGGGAGTGAGGTTGAGTTGGCTGAAAGGCTAAACCAGGTCCTGGAGGCATTCGAACAGGCAGGGTTGAGGTTGCGAAAAGAAAATGCGTCTTCTTCGCGAAGGAGGTTGAGTTCTTAGGGTTCCGAGTAACACCCGAGGGGATCAAACCGTCCAAATCCAAGGTGGCCGCCATCAAGAAAGCCCCTCGCCCCACCTCCAAGCCCGAGTTGCAGTCGTTCCTAGGGCTCTTAAATTTCTACCACTCCTTCCTTCCTCGGAAGGCTGCGGTGGCTGAGCCGCTTCACAAGTTGCTCAAGAAAGATGCGGCATGGAAGTGGGGCGATGACCAGGAGAGGGCATTCACGGAACTGAAACAACTCCTGGTGTCTGACGCCATTCTGACCCATTTCAACCCCAAACGGCCGGTGGTACTGATCTGTGATGCATCCCCGGTGGGGGTGGGGGCAGTGTTATGCCACGTGTTGGAAAACGGGAGGGAGGCCCCAATAGCGTTTTACTCCAGGTCCCTGTCCCAAGCAGAGAGGAATTACGCCCAGACAGACAGGGAAGCACTGGCGATAATTGCAGGGACCAAGAAATTTCATGATTTTCTATATGGCCGCCCCTTCACCATCGTGACTGACCACAAGCCCCTACTAGGCATTTTCACCGCAGATAAGCCCACGCCACAGATCCTGTCCCCGAGGATGCTCAGGTGGGCCATTTTTCTCAACGCCTACCAGCACGCGTTCGTGTACCGGCCCGGGAGAGAGATCAGCCATGTGGACGCCCTGTCGAGGTCCCCCCTCCCCCAGACACACAGCCACGTGGGCGAGGAGGAGCCGGACCGCCAGGTGCTCATGATTGAAGTCTTAGATTCGCCCCCCATAGTACCCGCTGATATCGCTAAAGCGACAAGCAGAGATAGGACGTTGGCGGCGGTTAGCTCCTGGGTACAGAAAGGGTGGCCAGTGTCTTCCCCAGCGGAAGAATTCGCCCCATTTTTCAGGAAAAAGTTGGAGGTGTCCCTAGAGAGGGGGTGTCTCTTGTGGGGGCAGCGGGTGGTGATTCCCACATCCCTTCGGCCGCGGGTGCTTAAACTGCTGCACGTCAGCCACCCCGGAATTGTGCGCTCCAAAGCGCTGGCCCGGAGCTACTTTTGGTGGCCCCAGTTAGACGCCGACATCGAGCACATGGTCGGCACTTGTGAGAGTTGCCAATGCTCCAGACCAGAGGAGGCCCGTCTTCCCCACAGGGAGTGGGATGCGGCTAAGGGGCCGTGGTCCCGGATACACATAGATTTTGCGGGCCCGTTCCGAGGAACTCTGTTTCTCCTTGTTGTGGACGCTTTCTCCAAGTGGTTGGAGGTCATCCCAGTCACGAGCACCTTCTCGGCCGCGACAATAAAGCATTTGCAGAGAATTTTTTCTACGTTCGGCATACCCGACACCCTAATTAGCGATAACGCTAGTTGCTTCACGTCCGCTGAGTTCAGGGCATTCACAGAGATCAATGCCATCCGGCACATCACCTCCGCCCCTTTCCATCCGGCCACCAATGGCCAAGTGGAGCGCCTTGTACGCACCACGAAGGACGCGCTGCGGTGCATGGGCCCCGGGGATCTCAACCTGCAAGTGTGTCAGTTTCTGCTAGGGTACAGGGTGACCCCGTTGGCGTCAGGATACTCCCCCGCGGAGCTTCTAATGTGCAGGAAACTGGCCACCATTCTCACTAGGCTAGACCCCACGAGAGTAGAAGACAAGGGGAGGAACATCGGGCTAGAGGCCACAAAGAGTTTCAGCGTAGGCGCCCCCGTGCATTGCAGGAACTACGCCAGCGCAGGGCCAGCCTGGGTGCCGGGGGTTGTCGTGGAGCAGACCGGTCCCGTATCATACCGCGTGGAGACCAGCACGGGTCTACTGTGGCGGCGACATGCGGACCAGCTCCGGAACCGGGTCCCAGAGAGGCAGGGCTCAGAAAGCACAGACAGGGATTCAGCGTTAGGGTTCTCCCCCACCCGTTTAGCCCAAGGGGGAGGAGAGGGGGGTCATGCGTCCCCACCGAGGAGGGAGGAAAAGGAATTTGTCCTCATAGATACCCCGCAGGATCACCCAGCAGAGTTTGATTTTGAGTTTCAGAGCCGGGGGGTTTTTTCGGAGTGGTCCCCCACCCATCCAAGCGAGAAGAGGGGTTTTACGTTAGCCCCTAGTTTCCCCGGTCTGCCCACAATGGAGTTTGTCCGTTCCCCTAAAGCTGCAAAACCGCAGCAAGCCTCTAACAAGTCTCCCTCTCCCATTACAGGACAAGGGACCGGGGAACATGGAAGCGGTAGCGCCCCCGGGGCGGGCCAGCCCACATCGCGGCCCAAACGCAATTGCAATAAGCCATCTTGGCTGAGAGACTTCGTCTCATCCTAGGGGGGAGGGATGTTGTGTTCTCAAACACTGTACCTTTATACAATGTACCTATTCATGTGTAACCAATGTATCCTTCTACTTGTAACATGATAACCCTCAGCTGCATCACTGTAACCCTAATAGGACGCGAGCTAGTGACCACCAGATGGCAATAGCGAGCGTCCAAGCTCATTGGTCCAAACTCACCTAAGAACAACAGCGCGGGAAGATTCCCGCCACTACCTTCACCTGGACAAGAAGGGCGTGACCTACAATGACGTCACGCGGACAGTAACCAATGTCACGGAGCCACATTCAAATGTATAGCCACTGTATATATTGAGCTGCTCGTCCGCCATTACCACATGTTCCCTCTGACCAGCATGTAATAAAGTTGTGTTAAGCCAGCTCTTCGGCTGTCCTGGTGTCTTTGGTCCCATACACTAAAGCGAGATTATCCGTTCCCATGGGGTGAGGTATCATCAGTATGCTGATGATACCCAGCTGTACATCTCGGTCCGTGGGGACCCCAGTGATGCAGTCAATGTCCTATCGAGATGTCTGGAAGCTGTTGGGGTCTGGATGGGGGACAATGGGCTACAATTCAATCATTCCAAGACTGAATGGCTATGGATAGGGGCCCCCACATTATCCAGGGATCTGCCACCTTTGGTCTTGGATGGGGCTGCTTTGCCCCAGACAGACCCACTACGCAACTTAGGGGTCCTCCTGGATTCGGGACTGCTAGTTGTAGATCAGGTGGTGGCCATGGCCAGGAGGGCTTTCGCACAGCTTTGCATCATCCATCAGTTGCGTTCGCTCCTGGACCGGGACTCCCTGTCATGGTAACACATGCTCTGGTGGCCTCCAGGCTAGATTATTGCAATGTGCTCTACATGGGGCTGCCCTTGACAACCATTTGGAGGCTACAGCTGGTGCAGAATGTGACAGCCCAGGTGGTGATGGGGTGCGGGCGTTATGCTCATGCTTCACCATTGCTTCGGGAGCTGCAATAGTTACCAGTTTGTCTCCGGGTGCAATTCAAGGTGCTGGTTTTGACCTTTAAAGCCTTACATGGTAGTGGGCCAGGATACCTAAGAGACCGCATCATCCCAAGAGTGTCTGTCCGTCCAACCAGAGCAGACCGGAGGGGCTCTCTAATTGTTCCATCTGCCAGAGAGGCACGAAGGAGGGCCTTTTCCATGTCTGCACCAGCCTTGTGGAACCTCCTGCCAGTAGAGTTGCGGGAGCACACGGAGCTGCTGCCTTTCAGAAAAGAATTAAAAACCTGGTTGGCAGGGCAGATGTGGGGCCCAGATGGAAGAGTGGCCCCCGCCTGTTGGCTTATAAAATGAAACCTCCCCATCTTTTTAATGTGGGCAGTTTTAATGTGGTTAGTTTTTAATAGGTGGGTGGGTATGTTGGGGTTTTAATTGTTTTTAATATGTATGTTTTAATCCTGTTGTGAGCCACCCTGAGTCAGGTTCGCCTAATTGGGCGGCATAGAAATTTGAATTATAAATGAAAAAATAAAAAATATAGATTAAAACAAAACAAAACAGAGAGCCATGTGGTCCTTAAACAATGCAAATGCAGGAGAAGGTGAAACCTTTATTGGCCCACTAAAAAAATGCACACAGTCAGAATGAACTTTTGTGGATGAAAATCCATTTTTTCAAGCTTATTCACCAACATTTCTATAAGCCTGACAAAGTGGGCTTCTCCTGCATTTGAATTATACGTTAGAATCTCATTCAGGAAAAGAATACAGAGTGGTATTTGACAGATCATGACCAGAAACCTGAAGGGCCTCCACATCGGTCACATTGCTGCACTCCATGTAATAATATGGGGCTCCCTTGCTTGTTGTTTTTACCTGTTGATAGGTTTTGTACCTAATCATGGACATTTAAATTGTATTTGTCTTCAGCTGTTTGAGAGTGTGATATACACAAATTTCCTGCTACATAAAATTGCTTAAGAAGACTTAGGCCATTTCTTTGACAAAGGCAAACACCCAATGTTCTTATTTAATCTGCCTCCCTCCCATGAGCTTTTGTTACTGAGCTGTTTTTAGGTCAAGGTTGGAATGTTTGAACATTAATCCAACATGGTGATGTGGAGTGGGGAATGTAGTGGCGGGGTGGGCAGGGGAGAAAGCCAATAGACAAGAGAAATTAATGCCTGAAGATACAGCCCAACTCTGCCAACACTGGCCAGTGCCTGGCCACATGATCACTTTTGCAACTAGAATGAGATTTCACTGTTCTTTTACCTCAGTTATTTTGATCATACCAGGACAGATAAGACTTGTGATTTGCTATATTTAGGTGGAGTGGAGGGTGAAACACTGAACATGGATGTTACGAAGAAATTGATATAAGGAAAAACACTTGGAAAATATGTGTGAAGAGGGTAACCTTCACAGTTTATGCAACTGTAGTCTGTATTTCAGGGGTGCCCAAACTTTTTGGGCCACGTGCCAGTCATGTGGTTGAGTGGGCTGATCACATGGTTTCTCCCACCAGAAGTGGAAGTAAAATTCAATTCAATTCAATTCAAATTTATACCCCGCCTTTCTTGGCCAAGGCCAACTCAAGGCGTCAACAACATATCAATACAATATTACAATAATCATACAATAATACAAAGGTAAATTCAATACAAAAAGAGTCACTAATTACAATATAATAACCCCAAAAATACAATATAGCAATACAGAAAAAATAAATCCAACAAAAAATAATCGGTACAAATCACATAATACAAAATATCACATCACAATTAAAAATCTTAACATCACTATACGCAAAGTCCCCAGGTGACGGAAAACAGCTCATGTCCTAAACAGAGCCCCAGATCAATGTCCTCAGCTGAGGAAACATCAACAGCTGGGCTGGTCATCTCCCTGTCTCTCATCTCTCTCCCTCCCCACCCCTGCTCTCATCAAGGGCAGGGAATGGTGAGTCTGGGAGCTCCAGAAACAACAAGGTCTTGAATCCAAGCCAGTCACCCCATCACTGGGCAAGTCTCTCTTCCCCTGCTCTCACCAAGGGCAGGGGTCCAGCAAAACCGACAACTCCAGCTACGATGGAACAGTCTTCAGCCATGCTCCCACATCCCGAAAAGTTGACATTGGGGGTGGCAGCTTTTCATGGCCCCTGCCATGATGGAGCTCAGCTGTGCTCCAACCCCTGTGACCAGCAGAGCCACAGGAGGGAGCCGAAGGCACTGGTGTTGGGAGCGGCAGCAGCAGCTTTTCACGGCCCCTGCTGTGATGGAGCTCAGCTGGGCTCCCACCCCCCGTGACCAGCAGAGCCATGGGAGGGAGCCAAAGGCACTGGTGTTGGGAGCATCGGCAGTGGCTTTTCACGGCCCCCACCATGATGGAGCTCAGCTGCACTCCCACCCCCCATGACCAGCAGAGCCACAGGAGGGAGCTGAAGGCGCTGGTGTCAGGAGCATCGGTGGTAGCTTTTCACGGCCCCCGCCATGATGGAGCTCAGCTGCACTCCAAACTCCCGTGACCAGCAGAGCCACGGGAGGGAGCGGAAGGTGCTGGTGTTGGGAGCATCGGTGGCGGCTTTTCACAGTCCCCACCATGATGGAGCTCAGCTGCGCTCCCACTCCCCATGACCAGCAGAGCCTTGGGAGGGAGCAGTGTTTTGTGCATGCATGTGCATATTTAAATACCATTTTCAGGAGCAGCGTGGACAGCGTGACCTGGATTATTAGGTGGTGTGGGTCAGATGCAGCCCATGGGCCGTAGTTTGGCTACCCCTGTTGTATGTTGTTAGACATCAATCAGAATCAGCTGATTATGGAAGTCCGTGGATTTGGACTGCTTTCAAGTACATTTATTGCCATTTAGGTCTGTCCATGGAGAATCGGTCATCATGATCCTTTATTGCCACAGGCTATATTTGATTTGGAACAGGGCTGCCAAGTTGGAGTATCCAGTGTTACTTCCACCACCACAACCAGTCTGTAGGCATCAGAGATTTCTCATCTGACATATCGTTTCAGAAAATAGTCTCTATACGGATACTGAGGAAAGTAATAAGTTACTGTGTCATGGTGTCCCCGCTCAGCTCTACTTTTCTAAACTCCACTTCTGACTCTGCAAATGGAATGACATGTTCAAAGGAAAACATTTCTTAATAGAAGAATGTGGAACAGATTTTGTTAGACCACAGATCCAGAGTCCCTCACCACTAGCTTTGTTGGCTACCACTGGGGAGAGTTGCAGTACAACAATGGCAAAAATGGCAAAAAGATTAACACAAGGAAGAGGACCTTCTTGTTGGTGGCTCCTGTAATTAACTGACCCACAGGGCTGTAGCAAGGATTCTAGATGTGGGTGGTTGAATATTTTTTCAGGGTGGGCAACAGTCTGTTTTCAATGCATTTGTATGGAAAACCATGCCTTGACAGAGTGGGCAAACTGCTAATTCAGGGTGGGCCAAGTTGACCCTGGCCCCACTCTGGACACAGCCCTGCTGGCCCATTGTATTTCTTATGTTCTATTTTACGCTGTACACTGCCCAGAGTGGGTAGGCCACCCAGCTGGGCAGTATAAAAATATAATGAAATATATAATTATTAAAAATATTGGCCAGAATGCTATTGGGATTTTACTGCAGAGAAAGTAAAATTTTGTAAATCAAGGTGGCAAATTACAGGTAATAATAATCAGAAGCTGATTGCTTGCCTCGTGACATATAACTGGGAATTCACATGACTTGTAATTGTTAATTTGTTAATTATGGCCATTTATAGTCTATGAACCTTATCATGTAATAAAAGGAATGCTTCTTTGGAAGTTTTGCAACAAAATTTATTTAAGACTGGCTTCCACAACTGTAAGATGAAATATGGCGCTGAAGCAAGAAATAGGCATTATAGATAACTTCTAATTACAGTTGAAAGCTATTTTCTGTTGGAGGGAAGTGATTCAGGCAAGCCCACATGTCTGACAAGTCAGACATAATAGAAATCTATCTTTAAATCACAAACAAGCTAACTTGGAAAGTCCTGGAGGTGAGGGGAGAGTCTACCAGGAATCAACCTTTAAATATTTTCTTCTGTTTCTTGCCCAAATAATGCATTTTTAGCAGGCTTACCCATATCAGTCCTCTTCTGCAAAGATCACTGCAACAGCAGCAAAGAAAATAATGAACTTCATGAAAAGCCGTGTAACAAAGTCTTTATTGTAGAGATTACAAGAACGATAAAAAAACAACCCACTCAAAAATACAATTTTTCTAAAGCCTTCTGTTCCCAATATTGCAATTTTCATAAAGTTGTTATAATAGCTATTAACTGACTAGTAGTGTTGCAGTGATAAAGGCTCATTAAAGTACTCTACAGTTCTTCCCTCATCTCACTAATTTATAGGCTTCTAAGAAATGATAGGAGAATTGTCCTGGAGCCAAATAACTATAAAAGCTAGTACCGAATATCCCCTTCAAAAGATACAAAGTTTAAGTAGTTACACACTTTAGCTATCATCTGGGGACTTGTCAGCTGGGAATTGTAGAGAAGAAAAGAGGAGAAAAAGCTGGAAAGCTTGTGGCTGATCAAAAGCTATGATCCTACAATGCAATGTGGCTGCAAAGAAAGCAAATCTCTAGTATGGTAGGCAACACATTTCAAGATAGGGAAATATAATTAATTTAACTTTAGCAGAAAGCCCTAAGGCTGGGTGTGTGAGGTAATAATTGTGCAGCCATAAGATATCTGATGAGACTCACCAAACACCAGAGGACCTATAATAATTTAGCAACTGAGTCTCTTTAGCTGTGATAAAAGAAAGCATGGGGGGAAGGCATTTTCCTGCTATGATGAGGGGCAAGATGATGTCTGATTCAGCAGTCCGCATACAGAAGCTAACTTCTGGCAGTTGTTTCTTGCTTCAGCACATGTGGCAGGCAAGAATCCTTGGTCACACCTGACCAAGGTGGAACCTGGGCCTGCAGCAGAGGGCAAGAGCCAGGAATTCAGGAGGAGCAACCATGGCTTGCCTCTGCTGTCCCTTTCAGTCATCTGAGGAAGCTGTCTTACTTTGCATAATGGAGAACCAAGTCCAATAGATAATGGCTTGAGCCAAGCTGAATGCATTTATATTCCATATTGCTTCATCCAACAGATACTGATGCTGTGTCAGTGACCTGATGGAGAAAGGAAGACATTTACCCTTCAGGATTTGAAGGGCTGAGGTTGAATCAGTCATGCACACTACTGTTAGTGTGACTAAAGCATGTCACATATACAGTGAATGTGGTTCCTGAGGCTATTTTTGATAGCCAAGAAAACTCTGCAGCAAATGCAAGCGTGGCGCCAAAATGGCTGCCGCACTCTTTGTGGGCCCCCCACCCACCCGGACTCAGACATCCGGGTGAGGTAGGGGGCGTGGCCATGCAGCAGCTCAGCTGCCATTTTGTCAAAGTGACGGAGAGGAGAAGTTTTCTCCGTTGCTTTTTTGCTCCGGCTTTCGACTGCTCATTTTAAAAAGGGATTCTTTCCTTTTCTTTCTTTACTTCAGCTTTGGAGACATGGCTCCCAAGCAGAAAACAGCAGCTCCGAAGCCGCGGACAAGGGGGAGGGCTCTGCCCAACCCCCCCACATCTAGGGGGCTGCCCCCGGGCCGGAGGGCTCGGGCGGCACCCCTGCGCCCTGGTGGTAGGGCTGGTTTACCCACTACCACCAATGTGGGCAGACAGGCAGCTGCCTATCTGCCCGACGCTGGGCTCCAACCAGGGGCGGCACAGGCCGGCCCCTCGGGGATCACCACTCCTATGGGGTCTTTGCCCGGCTCGGGGCAGTGCGGCCCACTTGGGCCTGGTGCGAGTTTATGCCCCACCATTCCCCTGGCCCCACATGGGCCGGATTATTGGGCATGGCCCTATGCGGGCCCAGGATCCACACTTGGGTTGGTAACTCCGCAATTGCCCGGTGGGCCACCCGGCCCACCTGGCCTGCCTTATACCGGTGGGTCTGAGGCCGTTGATGCCCTCCTGCCACACATTTCGGTGCTCGAGGCATCAATGGGCATTGCCCCGCCACCTTCGGAAGGTAGGTTTGCACCTCCTGCATTTCCGGCCCGCACGTCGCCCAACGCTGTCCAGCGGGCTGCTGCCAGGGTCGAGCTGCTTGAGGCCATCAGGCCAGCCCAAGCTGGCGCCTCGCAGCTCCCTGTTAGATCATCGCAGCGGGGCTTGCCGAGGGGCCTGGTCCTGCGTGGCAAGGGTGTAGCGGCATGCAGAGCTCGATTCCCATCGCGAGCTCTGACGCCCGCCGTGGGCCGGAACCCCCAGTGAGGGCGGCCCACAGGGGTGCACCGGGTGAATATCCTGGTCAACTAAGTACACCAGTGACACTGCCCAGCCACACTGGGGGGGGTGTGTGTGCAGTGGCCATGGCCACAACAGGTTACCACGGGTGGACAGTTGTATCCACACTGTCCCGTTAGCTCCTGGTTACCAACTTACCCCCCGGTTATGACAGGGGTGACCGCCCCTAGGGGTATGCCCAATGTTTCAGGGGTTATTCAGGGACCACAGGGTTCACCCTTGATTCAATCTGTCCCAACTGCGGCTCTACCGACGGCCGGTTATTCCTTGCCCCTGGGTGACCATCTTTCCCAGGCCACTAGGGAGAAGATTTGGAGGGGGAAATATGTGGATATTTTTTCACTCCTAAACTGTGAGCCCACCAAGGAAGAGAGGGAAGGGCAGGACGATAGGGACAAGGAGTTGTCCTGTCGTCATAAGCCGCCGCGCACCTGGGCCAATTGGTTACCGGCCTACCTCATTTATATGATTGTATACCTGAGGGCTCGCCCTGACCTGGCCATTCCAATGGTGCAATACCTGGATAACATTTATCGGGAGGTGGTGGATTTCCCTGGACCGTCATGGTTGGCCTATGACGAGGAGTTTAGGATGAGAGTGGCCCTCCATCCTGAGATGAGGTGGGATGAGCCCTGCCAGCAATTGTGGCTCTTGTACATGACCCCCACACGGCTGGCGCCGGGTGATCACTACCATTGTGGCCATGCTGTGCAGCGGGCGGTTGCTACACAGGTTCCCCGCCAACCGGCGGGGCAGGGGGTTCCAGCCCGCCTGCTGTGTTGGAGCTTTTCCACCAACGGAGTGTGCAACAAGCGTCAGTGTCAGTTCTGGCACGAGTGCCCCTCTTGCTCTGGCCCTCACGCCACCTCCGTGTGCCCGCGGGCTGGTGGGTCACGAGGCAGAGGTAGGGGTGGGCAGGGGGCGGCCAGAGCTCCTTCTGACAGTGCAACCAATCAGAAAGGCCCCCTCCCCAATTGATGTCCAGGTCCTGGAACATTGGCTAACCACTTATCCTAGACGGGATGATGCGAAGTACCTACTTGAGGGTTTTCAATTCGGCTTCCGCATACCATTTCAGGGTGTGTGTGGGCCTCAAGACGCCCCAAACTTAATTTCCCTCAGGGGTAATGAGGATATTGCCGCCCAAGCTATTGCTAAGGAGGTCACCGCCCTAAGGGTTGCTGGGCCATTTGCTGACCCACCATTCCCGAACTTGAAGGTGTCACCTTTGGGTTTAGTCCCTAAGAAGTCCCCGGGTGAATTTCGGTTAATCCACCACCTTTCTTACCCTGCGGGTTCTTCGGTCAATGACGCAATACCTGATGACCTTTGTTTGGTCAGGTATACTTCCTTTGACCAGGCCTTGCAGATGGTATGCTCATGTGGCCCAGGGGCGCTACTGGCAAAGTGTGATATCAAATCAGCATTCCGATTCTTGCCAGTGCACCCGGACGACTTTGAGCTGTTAGGTTTCCGTTTTCGGGGCAGTTTTTATGTAGATAAGGCCATGCCTTTTGGCTTTTCTATCTCATGTTCTGCTTTCGAATGGTTTAGAACCTTCCTTCACTGGGCTTTTGTTCGTAGATCAGGGTCCCGGTCTGTAGCCCACTACCTCGATGACTTTTTGTTCAGAGGGGAACAGGGCATGGACATGTGCGCTCAGCTACTCGCCACTTTTCAGGTGCTTATGCAGGAACTAGGTGGGCCCCTGGCCCCTGAAAAGACTGAGGGACCAGCTACCACTCTCCCTTTTTTAGGTATTGAGATTGACACTGTTGCCCAGACATCCAGGTTGCCCATGGAAAAGGTGACACGGATCTCTGATGCTATTCTGGCTATGCTTGCCAGGCGTGTCTCTCCGAGAGTTACAGGTGCTTCACGGCCACCTCAACTTTGCCTGTAGGGTAGTAACATCTGGCAGGGCATTTGCCAGGCATCTCTGCGACGCCATGGCTGGCCTCTTAAAATGCCACCACAGGGTTTGGCTGACAAAAGGTTTACGGGCGAATCTGATGGTCTGGCTCACATTCCTTCAGGATTTTAATGGCATCTCCTTCTGGAGATAGGAGCTTATGCTCAGCCCGCATTTCCAAGTACAGTCGGATGCCTCCGGCTCCCTGGGTTATGGGATTTACTTTGAAGGGAGGTGGTCCTACGGCCGATGGCCTCAGACATGGCAAGGCACAGATCGTTTACGCGATCTTATTTTTCTGGAGTTTTTTCCCATTTTGGGTGCCCTGATGCTCTGGGGGGATAGGTGGGCTAATTCAGTAGTTCACTTTTGGTGTGACAATGCTGCAGTGGTGCACATTGTCAACGCCCAGACATCTAAATCCCCCAGAGTTATGGCATTAGTTCGCCAGTTTGTTTTGAGGTCTTTACGCCTTAATGTGCTTTTCAGGGCCAGACATGTACCAGGCATTGATAATGATATTGCTGACGCTTTATCCCGCCTGCAGATCCCCCGGTTCCGTGCCTTGGCACCAGAAGCAGAGGAACTGCCCTCTCCACTCCCGGCCGAGATCTGGACATTTGGCGAGGAGAGGTGAACCGGGTGATCAGCATGTTTTTGGCACCTCGCACGCGTAAGGCGTACCTACACGCACTCCTACAGTTTAGGAATTTTTGCGGGCAAAGGCAGTTGCCCGAGGTGTGGCCGATCCCGGTCGACCAGATTCTGCAGTTCATGGTTTATCTCCATGATCTAGGGCTAGCCCCTCGCACCATTGCCACTAGGCTTTCAGCTTTGGCATTTATGGCTAAGGCGAGGGGTTTCGTTGACTGCGTGAATGACTTCCGCATACGGCATGTATTAGAAGGGTGGACACGTGAACAAGGCTGCCACCCAGACACATGTCTCCCTGTTTCACCAGAGGTTCTGACGCACCTTGCACAAGGTTGGCATAGATTGTGTTACGATAGGTATGAGGAGGCTCTCTTTCATGCGGCTACCACCGTGGCCTTTTTTGGAGCGCTCCGTATCAGTGAGCTTGTCCCATTGTCAAAGGGGGACATGTCTCGTAGGGCACTGGAACTCGACGATGTCTTTCTTACCCAGGAGTGGGCCCAGTTGAGGATTCGTTCCTCAAAGGCTGATCAGCACAGAGTAGGCAGTGGTGTCAGACTGCTACGTTGTACAATTGCTGACATCTGTCCGGTTGGTGCCCTACATGAGTTTTTTGCAGTGCGTGGCACACACCCTGGCCCGTTTTTCTGCCACCAGGATGGGTCTCCCCTGACCAAATTCCAGTTTTGTAAGGTGACCGGTATGGCACTTCACAGTGTCGGCCTCCCTGGGGCTCATTACGGCACCCATTCATTTAGGATAGGTGCCGCTACAACTGCGGCTGCGTTTGGGTACTTTGATGCTGATATACGTCGCATGGGCAGATGGGGGTCCATGTGTTTTTCTTTATATGTACGCCCCCTTACTGCATGAGTACTAGTTATGTCATTAGTTCCCCTTCTTTCCTTCTTTTACAGACCCTGTGTGTTTATGCACACCGGTGGCAGTATGGCTGGTGGGCCACAGTTTTGTTCACTGGGCAGCGCAGTATGCTGCAGCGACAGACTGGGGACCCCATCTCGGGCTACGTGCAGCCGCATGTATGCGTTGGTACGGTAAGTGCGGCATGAGATGGCGGGAACTGTTGCCATCAGGGATGTTGGACCGCCTGATGTCTTGATTCTGCACCTTGGCGGCAATGATCTCGGACAGATCACTGGCCTCTCTTTAAAAATGTCGGTGTGCAGTGACCTGGCCTTTTCCCATCACTTATGGCCATACACGTGGCTGCTATGGTCTGACATCATGCCGAGACACCGTTACAGGGGAGGCACTGACCTCCGTGGCTTGGACCGTGCTCGACGGGCATTGAACAAGCACTGCTCGATGGGCACTGACCTCTTTCTGGAGGGCGTGCAAGCAGGCCTGGTGACCGAGCTGATGGTCTGGGGGGGCGTGAGTCATCACGGATGCCTCCCCATGTGGCGGGTAGCACTGGTAAGGTAACAGAGTTATGACACATAGGTATCCGGCAGGTTCGCAATTGACTGGCCAACACGTAGATAGGTACAGGGGAATAAGATTGGCCGGTCAAGGGTGAACCATGCAAGGGTTGATGGCAGGAGCTGCACAGCCTGCATCACCCTGATATTGAACGGATACACGTCATAGGATGGGGTCAATAGATAGTATATTGACTCTGGTCAACAATTTGTTTGTGTCAACAAACAAATTGATACAAATAGATACATGTAGCCAATTGCCATTGGCATTTTGGGAGGAACCTTACCAGTGTTACTGCGGCCTGCTTGCCTTAAAGAATTACAATTGGATGATACACCAATTGAAAGTGATAATTCGGACTAGGGCATTATTCAATAAAAGTGGCCCGATGCCTTTAATCCAATACCGGTGTCTGAGTCTTTCTTGGGGGAGGGGGGGTGCGCCTGCAAAGAAAAGGCTCAGACATCCTTTTCCATATCCAAAACATTACACTGTGCTGTAATTTAGTGGATATTATATTTCACAAAATATAAAGCAAAGGTGAAAGAGAAAGATTCACTAAACTGAATCCAGACTTCCAGAGAACAGCAACGAGCGATAAGGAGACCTTCTTAAATGAACAGTGCAAAGTAATAGAGGAAAACAATAGAAGTGGAAGGACTAGAGATCCCTTCGAAAAAATTGGGGAAATTAAGGGAACATATGAAGCAAAAATGGCCATGATAAAGGACAAATATGGTAGGGACCTAACAGATGCAGAAGAGATTAGGGAAAGATGGCAAGAATACAAAAGAACTCTTCAAAAAGGACCTTAATGTCCCTGACAATCACAATGGTGTGATCATTGAGCCAGACATCCTGGAAAATGAAGTCAAGTGGGCCCTAGAAAGTATTACTAACAACAAATTGAGTGGAGATGATGGTATTTCTGTTGAGCTATTTAAAGCCCTAAAAGAAGATGCTGTTAAAGTGTTGCACTCAGTATGCCAGCAGATTTGGAAAATACAACAGTGGCCACAGGATTGGAAAAGGTCCGTCTACATTCTAATTCCAAAGAAGGGCAATGCCAAGAAATGCTCAAATTATCTTACAACTGCACTCATTTCACACAATAGCGAGGTCATGCTCAAGATTTTATAAGCTAGGATTCTGCAGTATGTGGATCGAGAACTTCCAGAAGTACAATCTGGATTCCGAAGAGGCAGAGGAACTAGAGACCAAATTGTAAACATTTGCTGGATAATAGAGAAAGCAAGGGAGTACCAGAAAAATGTCTACTTCTGTTTCATTAACTACACCAAAGCCTTTGATTGTGTGGACCACAATAAACTGTGGCAAGTCCTTAAAGAGATGGGAGTACCAGACCACCTCACCTGTCTTCTGAGAAATCTATATGTGGGTCAAGAAGTGACATTTAGGAGAGGATACGGAACAACTGATTGGTTTAGAATAGGAAAAGGAGTATGATAAGGCTGTATATTGTTACCCTCCTTATTTAACTTATATGCAGAGTATATCATGTGTAATGCAGGACTGGAAGAAGCACAGGCTGGGATTAAGATTGGTGGGAGAAACATCAACAACCTGAGATATGTAGATGACATTACCCTAACGGCAGAAACTGAAGACATAAAAAGCATTTTGATGACGGTGAAAGAGTTGGCCTGAAACTTAACATAAAAAAACCAAGATCATGGCATCTGGCCCCATCACTCCCTGGCATATAGAAAGGGAGGAAATGGAAGCAGTGACAGACTTTACCTTCTTGGGATCTAAGATCACTGCAGATGGTGATTGCAGCCATGAAATAAAAATATTCTTACTACTTAGGAGGCAAGCTATGGCAAACCTAGGCAGCATAATAAAAAGCAGAGACATCACAGAGTCCACAGAGTCAAATAAATGGTATTACCAGTAGTAATGTATGGCTGTGAGAGCTGGACGATAAGGAAGGCTGAGCACAGAAGAATAGATGCCTTTGAACTTTGAGGCTGGAGGAGGCTCTTGAGAGTCCCCTGGACAACAAAGAGATCAGACCAGGTGCGCAACTTGGGGGGTCTTCCTGGACTCGCAGCTGCTGCTGGAAGAACAGGTGGTGGCTGTGGCCAGGAGGGCTTTGCAGGCGCACCCCCCCAATAATGGACTCAGACACAAATGAAAGTGGATAACGGCATTGGGCCACATTTATTGATTCATGCCCTAGTCCGAATTATAAATTTCTATTGGTAAAACGACCAATCATAATTCTTAAGGCAAGCAGGCCGAAGTAACACTGGTAAGGTACCACCCAAAATTGCCAACGGCAATTGTTACAATGTATCTATTTGTATCAATTTGTTTGTTGACAACAAACAAATTGTTGACTGTAGTCAATATCTAACTAATGACCCCTGACGTGTATCCATAAAATCAGGGGGTGATTCCAGCTGTCTAGTGGTAACCATCACCCCCTCGCCTGGTTCGTCGTTGACCGGACAACGTTTAAACAACTTATGCCTATCTAGTGTTGTCCAGTCAATTGCGAACCTGCCGGATACCTGTGGGTCATAAATGTTTACCTTACCAGTGCTACCCGCCCATGTGACCAAAGTCAACAGCAGCACAGAACAAACCCCTATATCAAACCATAGCAACAGTGTGGGATGGGCAAAAAAGCCAGGACTCAAGGGCCAATTGCGAGACCCAGCCAAAAATTCCCACCCGGCCCCGAAGCGACCAAGAAATCACACTGTTAACTAGGGAGGGGGTGGAGGGAAAAAACTTCTCCGCTCCGTCGCTTCGCCAAAATGGCAGCACGGCTGCCTCGTGGCCAGCCCTTTTATTAGGGTGCTGGCGACGCCCCTAACTACCCAGATGGCTTCGTCCTGTGGTGGGGCCCCCGCAAAGAGCGCGGCGGCCATTTTGGCGCCACGCTTCCATTGCAGGCACACACCCCCAATAATGGACTCAGACACAAATGAAAGTGGATAACGGCATTGGGCCACATTTATTGATTCATGCCCTAGTCCGAATTATAAATTTCTATTGGTAAAACGACCAATCATAATTCTTAAGGCAAGCAGGCCGAAGTAACACTGGTAAGGTACCACCCAAAATTGCCAACGGCAATTGTTACAATGTATCTATTTGTATCAATTTGTTTGTTGACAACAAACAAATTGTTGACCGTAGTCAATATCTAACTAATGACCCCACCCTCTGACGTGTATCCGTAAAATCAGGGGGTGATTCCAGCTGTCTAGTGGTAACCATCACCCCCTCGCCTGGTTTGTCGTTGACCGGACAACGTTTAAACAACTTATGCCTATCTAGTGTTGTCCAGTCAATTGCGAACCTGCCGGATACCTGTGGGTCATAAATGTTTACCTTACCAGTGCTACCCGCCACCAGGAGAGGCTTCAATAAAGGCTCGACGCCCCCCCCCAAGACCGTCAGCTCGGTCGACAGGCCTGCTCGCCAATCACTCAGCAGGAGGTCCATACCTCCTCGCGACAGATGGACCCCATCCCCTGCATAAAGCCCATAATTTTGCAGACTAATGGCCGGATGAGGACTGACCCGCCCCCAGCCCTTGGTCGAAAGGAATCGGGCCACCGCCCTGTTCACCATGCGCCTAGCGCGGTCCAAGGCCTGAAGGTCAAGGCCTCCCCTATAAGCGTGCCGTGGGACCATATCTGACCAAACAAGGGTTTTGGCGGGCCATACGTAATGTAAGTAGGCGAGGTCACTGCAAATCGCATGCTTCAGCGATAAGCCAGTGACCTGTCCCAAATCATTACCCCCAAGATGTATGATCAGGATGTCGGGCGGGTCAGCGTTCCTTGCTGAAAAGAGGAATGGCAAGAGCTCCCTCCACAACATACCGGGCTTACCGTACCATGTGAGACTTGCGTACGCACCGAGTCCCAGTCGGGGTCCCCAATCTGTCACCGCAGCGTAACGCGCTGCCCTGTGCACGTAGCTATGGCCCACCAGCCATACTGTCACCGGTGTGATACGACACCCAGGGTCTGTCAAGGGAAAAAACAGGGAAGGAAGAGATATGTGGTGACTAAAAACGGTACTCACGGTGGGAGTGGGCGAACATAAAACTGGAAACACTGCGAGCCCCACCTCCCCATGCTGCGTATGTCAGCCCCGGAGTACCCATAAGCAGCTGCAGTAGAGGCCGCCCCAATTCTAAATGAATGGGTGCCGTAACGGGCCCCAGGGAGGCCAACCCTAACCAGTGCCTTCCCAGTCACCTTCCAAAATTGAAATTTAGTGAGGGGAGACCCATCTTGGTGACAGAAAAACGGGCCATGGTGCGTGCCACGCAGTGCAAGGAACTCCTGTAGGGCACCAACTGGACAGATGTCTGCCAAGGAACATCGTAGCAGTCTTACACCACTGCCTACGCCGTGCTGATCTGTTTTAGAGGAGCGTATCCTCAAATGAGCCCAATCATTGCAAACATAGACATCTTCGAGTTCCAGTGCCCTACGACTTGCATCCGCCTTAGTCAGCACCACAAGCTCGCTGATGCGGAGCGCTCCAAAAAAGGCCACCGTTGTAGCCGCATGAAACAGGGCTGCCTCATACCTATTGAAACATAGGTCATGCCAGCCCCGTGCCAGTTGGGTAAGGACCCCCGGGGAAATTGGGTGGTGGTCGTCCAGGCTACGCCCACGTTCCCACACCCACCCCTCCAAAACGTGTATCACACGGAAATCAGCGGTACTGTCCGCATGACCTCCCACCTTGGCCATAAAAGCCAGTGCTGATAGCCTAGATGCTATGGTGCGGGGTGCCAGGCCCTGGGCGTGCAGGTAAACCATGAAACGAAGGAGGTGGGCCACTGGGATCGGCCAGGTATCTGGCAGGCGAGATTGGGTACAAAAAGTCTGAAAGGAAACCAACGCGTGGTGATACGCCTTACGCGTGCGTGGCGCCAGAGACATGCCGATCGCCCGGTTCACCTCTCCTTGCCAAAGGTCCATATCTCCTCCGGGAGTGGCAAGGGAAATTCCTCCGCATCCGGGGCCAAGGCACGGAACCGGGAGATCTGCAGGCGGGACAAAGCATCAGCAATATCATTATTCACCCCCGGGACATGCCTGGCCCTGAACAGTACATTGAGGCGCAGGCTGCGCAATACAAACTGGCGTACGAGGTCCATGACCCTGGGAGATTTAGAGGTCTGTGAGTTGACAATGTGGACAATGGCCGCATTGTCACACCAGAAATGCACCACAGAGTTGGCCCACTCCTCGCCCCATAGCATCAAGGCCCCCAGTATGGGAAAAAAATTCCAAATATGTGAGATCCCTCAGGCGACCCGTGCCTGACCAGGCTGGTGGCCATCCACCATAGGCCCACTTCCCATTGAAGTACATCCCATAACCAAGGGATCCCGAGGCATCAGACTGAATCTGAAATTGAGGTGAAGCCAGGAGGTCGGACCTCCAAAATGAGACCCCATTAAACTCCCTCAGGAACTGGAGCCATATGTGCATATCTGCCCTGATGCCCCGTGTCAATCTCGTCCTATGATGGGGCCTGGATAAGCCTGACATGGTGTCGCACAAGCGCCGAGCAAATGCCCTGCCAGGTGCGACCACCCTGCAAGCGAAATTAAGGTGTCCATGTAGCACCTGCAGTTCCCGAAGGGATGCCTTGCGCTTAGCCAACAAGTCCGATATAAGGGCCACTATCCTTGACACCTTGTCTTCCGGCAACCTAGACGCCTGCGCTACCGTGTCAATCTCCACCCCCAGGAATACTAACTTATTAGACGGGCCTTCGGTCTTTTCGGGTGCTAAAGGGACACCGAGTTCCTCCATTAGCGTCTGAAATGTGTTGAGGAGACGTGTGCACGTGTCCCAGCCCCATTCACCCCCGAACAAAAAGTCATCCAGGTAATGGGCTACAGACCAAGACCCTGACCTACGGACAAATGCCCACTGCAGGAATGTACTGAAACGCTCGAAAGCCGAGCAGGATATGGAACAGCCGAATGGCATGGCTTTGTCAAAATAATATTCACCCCGGAATTTGAAACCCAGCAACTCAAAGTCACCCGGGTGCACCGGCAGGAGACGAAAAGCCGACTTAATGTCACATTTAGCTAACAGTGCACCCGGGCCACATGAGCGCACCATGCGCAATGCCTGGTCAAAGGATGTATACCCGACAGAACAAAGGTCCTCAGGGATAGCATCATTGACCGAATGACCGGCTGGGTAGGACAAGTGATGAATCAGGCGGAACTCGCCCGGGGACTTCTTGGGCACTAGTCCTAGAGGAGACACTTTAAGGTTGGGGAAAGGGGGCGCGGGGAAAGGGCCAGCGACCCTGCCCGCAGCAATCTCCTTATTAATGCTGGCGGCAGCCACCTCCTCCCTTCCTCTGACACAAGGTTGGGTGCGTCTTGCGGTGACCTATCCCCCGTGAAAGGAATATGGAAACCCAGTTGAAAACCCTGAAGGAGGTACACAGCATCTGCTTTCTTTGGGTACAATGCGAGCCAACGCTCCAGCATGTCGACATTAATTGGGGAGGGGGCCTTTCGGTGAACCCGCTCCCTCCGTGGCAGTCCTACCTGCCCCTTGTCCGCCCCTACCCCTGGCCCTGTATCCTCCCGGCCTGGGACAGGCGGAGGCAGCATGGGGGCCAGAACAAGAGGGGCACTCGTGCTTGTACTTGCAATTTTTCCTGTTGCAAGAACCATTGGACGAGAAGGTCCAGCACAGCAGGCGGGCTGGAACCCCCTGCCCCGCCACTTGGCGGGGAACCTGTACCGGGGCCGCTCGTTGGACGGCATGTCCACAATGGTATCTCTCCCCAGGCGCCGGGCGCGTGGGGGTCATATACAGAAGCCACAGCTTCTGGCAGGGCTCATCCCACCTCATATCTGGGTGCAGTGGAATCCTCATGCGGAATTCTTCATCGTAAGCCAGCCACGACGGACCCGGGAAGTCAACCATAGCCCGGTAAATGTTGTCCAGATACTGGACCATAGGGATGGTCAAATCCGGCCTAGCCCTGAGGTAAACGGCCATGTAAATCAGGTACGCTGGCAACCAATTTGCCCACGTGCGTGACGGCTTACGACGACGTGCCTGCTCCTTATCCTTCTCGTCCAGCCCTTCCCTCTCTTCCTTGGTCGGCTCCCTATTAAGAAGGGAGAAGATATCTACATACTCGCCCCTTCAGATCTTTTCCTTGGTGGACTGGGCCAGATGGTCCCCCAGGGTCAAGGAATACCCTGCCGTTGGCAATGCCGACACTGGCACAGAGGGAACTGCGGGCAAAGCAAAGGGGGCCTGTACCAGCCCGGGGATCCCCAACACATTCCCTACCACATAGGGGGTGCCACCCGGAGCCGGGCCCTGTGTCAGGGGTGAAGTCGCCGGGTGGGCCAGGGGCAATTGGACCGCCGGGCCACCCATGCGAGGCCATGGCCATTGGAAAGCCCCCCCCCCCGGGAAGTCAGTTGTGTGGGTGCACTAGCTTGAACTGCATACTCACCCGATGCACCCCCACGGGCCGCCCCCACCGGGGGTTCCGGCCCGCTGGGGGCGTCGGAGCTCACGACCGAAGCTGAGCTCGTCGACGGGGCCAGACCATCACCAGACTGCTGCACCTGTTGAGTGGGGAGCTGCGAGGCAGTGGCCGCCACCAGCCCGCGCGCCTCAGGCGGCTCAACCCGACCCGTCGCCGGCCGCTGTTCGGCAGCCAAAGGGGGCACCTGGAATCCTAGAGGCACCCCTGTTTGATTGGCCCTCGCCAAGGATACTTCAAGGGCCGCTACACGGGCCAGAAGGGCCTCCACGTTGACAAAGGCCCCAGCCCCAACAGGGGGCAAATGGGCAGCCGGCCCATAGGTCACGGGTACCTGTCCAGGCCCCTGATTCCCAGGGGCCAGATAAGGCCAAGAGCCCATGCTCGGCCCTTGGGGAGCCGTGGGCACGCCCTGCAAAGGCAGGGAACCCAACCACCCCCCGTGGCTCGCTCCCCCCACGGGGAACTGTGCGCCCGGGCAATAGGGCCCAGCCGCACGGACCATGGCGGGGCAGTGGTCATCGTTTGCGGGCCAAGGGCCGAGGCCCCGTCTGGGGCAGCCTGCGCGCACCGCGCATCGGGCCAAGGGGCCACCGATCCCATCCCACCGGTCCCGGTGGGCTCCGTTAAAGGTGGCTGCTGGGCGGGCGCAGTTGCGGTCCTCCGACCCAGCTGGCGCCTCCGTGCCGATCGAGCCACGTTAGCAGCTGCCTTTTTCTTAGAGGGCATAGCTGAGTTAGCTAGGAAGCCTAAGAAGAGAAAAAGCTGCCCAAAAAGGCTTCCCCTTGAAGGATACGAGCGACGGAGGTAAGAGGGGAAAACTTCTCCGCTCCGTCGCTTCGCCAAAATGGCAGCACGGCTGCCTCGTGGCCAGCCCTTTTATTAGGGTGCTGGCCATGCCCCTAACTACCCGGATGGCTTCGTCCTGTGGGGGGGGGGCCGCAAAGAGCGCGGCGGCCATTTTGGCGCCACGCTTCCATTTGCTCAACTTCGAGTGATTCACCAGTTGTGCCCGCTCCTGGATCGGGACTCCTTGCTCATGGTCACTCATGCTCTGGTCACCTCCAGGCTAGATTACTGTAATGCGCTTTACATGGAGCTGCCCTTGATGACCATTCGGAGGCTACAGCTGGTTCAGAATGCAACTGCCCAGGTGGTGATGGGGTGTGAACGTTATGCCCATGCCTCCCCACTACTCCAGGAGTTGCACTGGTTACCAGTTTGCCTCTGGGTGCAATTCAAGGTGCTGGTTTTGACCTTTAAAGCCCTATATGGCAATGGGCCAGGATACCTGAGAGACCGCATCGTCCCAAGAGTGTCTGCCTGTCCAACCAGAGCAGACTGGAGGGGATCCTTGGTGGTACCTTCAGCTAGAGAGACTCGCCTCTCTGGCACACAGAGGAGGTCCTTCTCCGTGTCTGCACCAACCCTCTGGAACCTCCTTCCAACAGAATTGAGGCTACAGACAGAATTGCTGCCTTTCAGGAAAGGAGTGAAAACCTGGCTGGCAGGGCAGGTGTGGGGCCCTTATGGTAATACAGCCCCAGCCTATTGGCTTATTTCCAACTAGAGCTCAACTGTCCCTCCTTTTTGTATTGTGTACTGCGGTATTCCTCCATTCCCTATTTCCTTTTTAGTCTTTTATGTGGGGTGGGAGTAGGAGGGTGGGTTGGTGGGTGGTTGAGTGAGGGTTTTAATCTGTTTTATTATATTTTACTGTATTTTATCTGTTTTTACCATTGTGCGCCACCCTGAGTCGGGTTTCCCCGAGTGGGCGGCATAAAAATCTAAGAATAAATCTTAACCTATAAAACCAAGGGTTAACCGTTGGAACTGGCTATAGGCTGCTATTCCTCACCCTACTTGCCTGCACTCACCCTTCGTGAAAACGGCCGATCTGGGTCCGCAGGTCAACAAGGATTGAGAAAACAGGCAGTGGGGCAACAGCCCCACAAACGTGAAAAAAGGGAAACAACTTACTTTCCTAACATTCCTTGCGCTGTGCCGCACCAGAGCCAATCAGGCTGAGAGGCTCTCGCACGGCGCAGTGCAAGGAACGTTCAGAAACGCACCACAGCCAATCAAAAGAAAACCATTTAAAAAATGCAGCACAAACACAAAGCACAAACCCATAACTACAAGCCCCAGCGTCCTGCGCGCCATGAGCACGCAGAATGGTGAGGAAGCCGGTGCCCAAAAAATAAAACAAAAACACCGGGAGAGCAAGTCCGACAAGCCGCGGGAACCAAAGCCCCCCTCCCCATCGGCACCTGAAGCTCCTAATCGGAGTTTCCCCTTTAATATCACTGGGTGGGGGCGGGGGTGTTGTGCTCCCCCTCTCTACTGGCTCCCCTGGGGTTGAGAGGGTTGGGGGGACCAAAGGAGCCTGTCTCCCCAACCCTCCTGACCCCAGGGAGCCTGGCAGAGAGGGGATTCCCCTTCCACACACACACACGCCCCATTTTAAAGAGAAGAAACCAAGCGGTTACTTCTCTTTAAAAATGGAGTGGGGGGGGGGGGGAAATCCCCCTCTCCGATGGCTCTCCTGGGTCCGGAAGGGTGGGGGGGACAGACACCTTTTATCCACCCAACCCTCCCAAATCGAAGGAAGCCAGCGGAGAGGGGGATCACAACCCTCCCCCACTGATATTAAAGGGGAAACCACAATTGAGATTTCCCTTTTAATATCAGAGGGTAGCCTGGATTCGTTCCCTCTCCTGGGTCCCATGAGTCTCGAAGGTTTGGGGGGACAAAAGGAGCCTGTCTCCCCAACCCTCCTGACCCCAGGGGACCTGGCAGAGAGGGGATTCCCCTCCCCACACACACACACACCCCATATTAAAGAGAAGAAACCAAGCGGTAACTTCTCTTTAAAAACGGAGGTTGGGGGGGGAATCCCCCTCTCGATGGCTCTCCTAGGGTGGGGGAGACAGACCCATTTTCTCAACCCAACCCAACCCTCCCAAACCCAAGGAAGCCAGTGGAGAGGGGGATCACAACCCCCCCACTGATATTAAAGGGGAATCCCCAATTGAGATTTCCCTTTTAATATCAGAGGGTAGCCTGGATTCGATCCCCTCTCCTGGGTCCCATGAGTCTGGAAAGTTTGGGGAGACAAAAGGGGTCTGTCCCCCAAAGCCTTCCAGAGCCAGGGGAGACGGCAGAGAGGGGATCCCCACCGTAGGACACCAAAAAACACAAAAACAAACAATCAAAAACATTCAAAAATACACAAAAACAAACAAAAATACACAAAAAAGTTAACAACAACAAACATTTCCAAACACACCCAGCACCCAGCCAAACACCACAAAATCCAAACACCACCACCACCCCAAATAAAGAAAAACAGCCAACTCACCACCACACGACCTCATACCACAACGACTGGAAAAGAAATTAATAAAGAAAGAGACTACTTACTGGAAGAAGCTCCACCCAGAGGCCACAAGAGAAAAAACAGTCAAAATACAAGATAACCCCTACCAGCAGCACTTGCTGCCCACAATAATAAAAAAAATTCAAAAAGACACAATAGCCCCCCACAAAAGGCCCCAAGAGTTTTTCGAAAAAGTATATCATCCTTTATTCTTTTTTTCATCCACAAAACCAAAACACCAAACAAAACTCATCACAGTTTATAACAGGCCATCAAAAAAATTGTATAAATAAAAATTTTAAAAATTTCAATTATAGACTAACCTCTTCTTTACAAACATTAACAACAACAACAACAACAAAAACTTTCCAACACCATTTAAAACAGCCCGGCAACGCCGGGCAACCTTTGCTAGTAAATAAATAAAATCAGTCAATCCTGAAGGAAATAAATCCTGACTGCTCCTTGGAAGGACAAATTTTGAAGCTGAAGTTCAAGTACTTTGGCCTCCAAATGAGAAGAGAGGACCCACTTGAGAAGGCCTTGATGCTGGGAAAGATCAAAGGCAAAAGAGGAAGGGGGCGGCAGAGGATGAGATGGCTAGATGGCATCATTAACACAGTAGGTGTAGATATGGATGGGCTGCAGAGGATGGCAGATGACAGAGGAGACTGGCATGTGGTGGTCCATGGGGTTGCAAAGGGTCGGACTCATCTGTGTGACTGACCACCAACAACAAATATTTCACAATATATTTTACTGGAATTGGACTTTAGTATTTTTCTGCATTGTGAACCTATAGGAAAGAGCAGGTCAGAATTCTGTGGGCCAGCCTAGTAGTGTGTACAATATTGTGTACAAATGATGGTTGTAGACCTCCATTCATGCAGATGTGTACAGCTTGGAGAAGTTATTGTATTGGGCTACATCTCTCATAATTCTTACCCAACTTGCCCCTGGGATCTGTAGTCCATTCCATGGCTCCCAGCGGCTTGGACTTTAAAAGCCAAACACTGACACTGCCTCGCTCAGGCCTTTCCCCTGGTCTGGCTCTGGCCGCAGGGGAGCAAAGAACACCTGGCTCCCAGCGGCTTGGATGTTAAAAGCTGAACGCTGACGCCATCTTGCTTGGGCCTCTTCCCTTGTCCAGTTCTGGCCATGGAGGAGCGAAGAACACCTGGCTCCCAGTGGCTTGGACTTTAAAAGCCGAACGCCGGCGCAACCTCACTCGAGCCTCTCCCCTAGTCCGGCTCTGGCCACGGGGGCTTCCTTTCTTCCTTAATGGCCCAATTTGGGCTTATAGCATCTCTTTTGCTATCTTGCTCTGGCAACGCTGTGGAGGTTGTGGACTTTGTCCTAGCTAGGGTTAAGGTTGAATACTGACCCTAGTTTAAGGCTTGTTTATGGTTGTTGAGCCTTTGGCTCTGACCCCCTTTCCCTTTTTGTTATTCTTGATTTGTATTGTAGATATTGTATGATGTCTTTACTCCTTGTATTATTGCATTGCTATTTGAACTTGTATTTATACTTTTCTGTATTACTTTTGCTGTTGTTCTGCCACTTTGAGTTGCCCTTTGGGCTGAGGGAAATGGGATATAAATAAAAACTGATGATGATGATGATGATGATGATGATGATGATGATGATGATGATGATGATGATGATGATGATGATGATGATGATGATGATGATGATGATGATGATGAACCTACTAGCCACTTTCCCCAAGCTCTGTTGATATGGCCTACATAGTCACCTGCTGTTCAGGGCTTCTGGTAACTGAAGTCCAAGAATATCTGTGGGCCCAATGTTCGGAAACCCTGGTCTAAACAATCATATAGGGTGTAATGCCTAAACAGGAATCACATCATGTTATCCAAACACTGTTCTCTATGTAATGCTGGTTATTCAGCCTTTCAGAATTTATAGGGAAGAGACCGCTTATGGGAAATCATGTGTGGGTACAGATTGTGACTGCACTAATGCAAGCGCAGCGCCAAAATGGCCTCCGCGCTCTTTACGGGGGCCCCCACCCGGATGCAGACATCCGGGCTAGTTAGGGGGCGTGGCCACCCCTCTATAAAAGGGGTGGTCACGAGGCAGCTGCGCTGCCATTTTATGAAGCGACGGAGCGGAGAAGTTTGCTCCGACGCTTCTTTCCCGGCTTTGCCCCATACCGGAGGATATCCTTCAATCTTCTGGGGATATTGCTCCGGCGTGGCTTTCTTTATCGGAGGAATTTTTCTCCTTCGACCTGCGCCTTCTTGGGTGGCCATGGCACCCAAGCGCGAGGCCCAGGCGGCCCCCAGGCCACGCCTTAGGGTGAGGACTTGGCCTCCCCCCTCGACCTCCTCTGGGCTGCCACCAGGCCGGAGGGTTCGGGCGGCATGCCCACAGGCGGGTGGTGGGGTTATGATACCCACTGCCACCAATGAGGGTGAGCAGGCCTCCGCCTACCCTCCCAGTCTGAGGACTCGGGCTGGGGCGGCACGGGCCTGCTCCCCAGGGGTTTCTACCCCTGCTGTGCCTTTGCCCGGCTTGGGGCATAGCGCCCCACCATTCTTCCGGCCCCTCATGGGCCAGATTATTGGGCATGGCCCTATTCTGGCCAGGGATTGCCACATGGGTTTATCCCTCATCAACTACCCTGCAGGCCATCCGGCCCATTCGGCCCACCTTATCCCGGTGGGTCTGATGCTGTGGATGCTCTCCTTGACCGCATTTCGGGGCTGGAGGCATCAATGGCCATTGCTCCACCACCTTCGGATGGTGGGCTTGCCAGCTCTGCAGTTCCGGTCCACATGCCGGCCATGGCTGCACAGCGGGCTGCTAACAGGTTTGAGCTGCTGGAGGCCATCAGGCCAGCGTAGGCTGGCGCCTTGCAGCTCCCCATTCGGCCATTACAGCAGGGCTCTCCACCGGGGAACGGTCCTGCTTGGCATGGACGCACGGAAACACAGAGCTCGATGGCCATTGCGAGCTCCGACGCCCACCACGGGCCGGAACCCCCAGTGGGGGTGGCTCGTGGGGGTGCACCGAGTGAGTATCCTGGTCAAATCAGCACACCTGTGACACTAGCTCATAATGCTAGGGGGGGTGCAGTGGCCATGCCAGCAACAGGCCACTTACACCCTGGTTCTTACAGGGGTGACCGCTCCTATGCTTTCCCTTAACTTCTCGGGGGTCCGATAGGGCCTTTTATGTGTTTCGCCAATCCGTGCCAACGGAAGCCCTGCTGACGGCTGGTTACTCCATACCCCTGGGTGACCATTTGTCCTGGGCTATTAGCAAGAAGATGTGGCGTGGAGAGTATATTCACATTTTCCCCCCTCCTGCAACATGAACCCACTGAGGACGAGATGGAGGGGCAGGACAACAGGGACAAGGAGTTGTCCCGTCACCGGAAGCTGCCTCGCAATGGGGCCAATTGGTTACCGGCCTATTTGGTATCCATGGCAGGATAGATAAGGGCCCGTCCTGATTTGGCCATCCCAAGGGTCCAGTACTTGGACAATATTTACCGGGCCGTGGTTGATTTCCCTGGCCCGTCATGGTTGGCCTATGGCACAGAATTTGGGATGAGGGCAGCCCTTCACCCTGAGATGCGAGCGACGAGCCCTGCTAGCACTTGTGGCTAATATATATGACTCCCACGTGGCCAGCACCTATGCTCCGTACGAAGAGTCTAATTCCTGGCAACTGCCTCTGTTGCTTTCTTTGGGGCTCTCAGATTAAGTGAGCTGGTGCCACTTTCAAAAGAGGACATGTTCTGCAGGGCACTGGAACTAGAAGATGTGTTGCTCAACCAGGAGTGGGCTCTGGGGAGGTTTCGCTCCTCAAGGGCCGGTCAGCGGGGAAAGGGTAGTAGCATGGTGCTGCCATATGCCCAGTTGCTCCCCCACATGTGTTTGTGGCAGCGCATGGTTCACGCCCTGGCCTGTCGTTCTGCTACCAAGACGGGTCTCCCCTTACTGACTTACAATTGGTACCCATTCCTTCTGGATAGGCGCTGCATCGACTGCGAATGCATTTGGGTACCCGGAGCCTGACATACGTTGCATGGGCAGGTGGGGATTTGTGCCTTTTTCTCTGTCTGTTCATCCCCTCACTGCACGAGTGCCTTGTTCTGCCCTCAATTCTCCCTCCTTATCTTACAGACCCTGTGTGTTTCCGCACACTGGCGGCAGTGTGGCTTGTGGGCCACAATTTATGTGCACTGGGCGGCACAGTATGCTGCTTCGTCAGAAGGGGGGACCCCATCTCGGGCTACGTGTAACCACGCGTATGCAGTGGTATGGTGTGCACAGCATATAGGTGGCGGGAACTGTTGCCATTCCTGATGTCCATTGGGAATGCTGGACCACCAGATGTTTTAATTCTGCACCTCGGAGGTGATGATCTTGCACAGATCGCTAGCCTGGACTTAAAGAATTCCGAGTGCAGTGACCTGGTGTTTCTTTACCATTTATGGCTGTACACACGGTTGCTATGGTCGTACATCGTGCTGAGGCACTATTATAGGGGAGGCATTGACCCCCGCGGTTGGACCGCGCCCGGCGGTCAGTGAACAGGGCTGTTGCCTGGTTCCTTATCCAGAATGGCTTGGGGGACAGCCATTTGTCATCTGGGGATAGGGTTACAGGAATTTAGCCTGTATTCTGGAGATGGGGTTCACCTGTCAGCAAGAGGATGCACCTCTCTTTTGAATAACATGCAAGAGGGCCAGGTGACTGAATTGTCAGTCAATGGGGGTGGATCTCTGAGGCGATTTTGGCAATGTTGCCAAGTGTAAGGTGCCTCTCCGGGAGTTGCAGGTGATGCACGGCCACCTCAACTTTGCCTGCAGAGTGGTAACACCAGGCAGTGCCTTCACCGGGCGTCTGGGTCACACTATGGCAGGTTTTTATAAACGACACCGCAGGGTACGGCTGACTAGGGGTTTATGAGCAGACCTGTCGGTTTGGCTCACATTCCTGCAGGACTTTCATGCCTTCTCCTTTTGGAGATCTGAGCTTATGGTCAGCCCCAGTTCCAAGTACAGTCAGACGCCTCCGGCTCCCTGGGTTATGGGATTTATTTTAAGGACATTGTGCATATGGTCATTGGCCACAGGGATTGCAGGGCATGGATCGCTTACACGATCTTACGTTTCTAGGGTTTTTCAATTTTGGGTCACCTTTATGCTCTGGTGGGAGACAGGTGGGCTAATTCTGTGGTTCACTTTTGGTGTGACAATGCTGCGGTGGTGCACATTGTCAATGCCCAAACATCTAAATCCCCCGGAGTCATGGCCTCAGTTCGCCAATTGTTCTTAGGTCCGTGTGCTTTGATGTGCTCCTTAGGGCTAGACATGTGCCAGGCATTAATAACGATATTGCCGATGCTTTATCCCGCCTGCAGATCTCCCAGTTCTGTGCCTTGGCTCCAGACACAGAGGAACTCCCCTCTCCACTCCTGGCTGAGATATGGACATTTAGCGAGGAGAGGTAAACCGGGCGAGTGGCATGTCTTTGGTACCTCGCACGCGTAAGGCGTATCAGCATACACTCCTTCACTTTAGGGCCTTTTGTAGGCGAAGGCAGTTGCCAGAAATGTGGCCAATACTGGTCGACTAGGTTTTACAGTATATGGCGCACCTTCATGATTCGGGTTTGGCCCCACGCACCATCGCCATCAGGCTTCACACCTTGACATTCATGACCAAGGCACAGGGCTTTACTGACTGTGCGAGTGCCTTCTGCATATGCCATGTATTGGAAGGGTGGATACGTGTATGTGGCCACCGCCCGGACACACGTTGCCCTATTTTAACAGGTATTCTGACCCACCTTGTACAAGGTTAGCATAGACTAGGTTACAGTAGGTATGAGGAGTCTCTTTTTCATGCAGCTACCACTGTAGCTTTCTCTGGAGCTCTGCGAATCAGCGACCTGGTCCCATGTTCAAAGGGGGACGTGTCTCGTAGGGCACTGGAACTCAACGATGTGTCTATCAACCAGGAGTGGGCTCAGTTGAGGATTCGTTCCTCAAAGGCCGATCAGCATGGAGTAGGCAGTGGTGTTATACTGCTACAATGTACATTTGCTGACATCTGTCCGGTTGGTGCCCTACATGCAATTTTGGCAGTGCCTGCTGCGCGCCCTGGCCTGTTTTTCTGCCACCAGGATGGGTCTCCCCTTACCAAATTTCAATTCTGGAGGGTGACCGATACCGCACTTCACAGTGTGGGGCTCGTTATGGCACCCATTCATTGAGGATAGGTGTCGCATCGACTGCGGCTGCATTTGGGTACTCTGAGGCTGATGTATGTTGGATGGGCAGGTGGGGGTCCACACGTTTTTCCTTATATGTACATCCCCTCACTGTATGAGTACCTAGTTATGTCCTTAATTCCTTTTCCTTCTTTTACAGACCCTGTGTATCTACGCACACCTGTGGCAGTGGGGCTGGTGGGCCGCAGCTATGTACACTGGGCGACACAGTATGCTGCGTCGTTGGAGTGGGGACCCCATCTTGGGCTGCGTGCATCCGCACGTATGCGGTGTATGGTATGCGCGGCATGAGATGGCGGGAACTGTTGCCATTCCTGATGTCCATCAGGGATGCTGGACTGCCTAATGTCCTGATTCTGCACCTCGGCAGCAATGATCTCGCACAGATCACTGGCCTTTCCTTAAAAATGTCGGTGTACAGCGACCTGGCGTTTTTACATCATTTATGGCCGTACACACGGTTGCTATGGTCTGACATCGTGCCGAGACAGTGTTATAGAGGAGACATGGACCTCCGTGGTTTGGACCATGCCCGGCGGTCAGTGAACAGGGCTGTTGCCCAGTTTCTCATTCAGAATGGCTTCAGAACAGCCATTCGACATCCGGGGATAGGCTTGCAGGATTTTGATCTATATGCAGGAGATGGGGTCCACCTGTCAGCCAGAGGTATGAACCTCTTTCTGGAGGATGTGCAAGCAGGCCTGGTGACCGAGCTGACAGTCTGGGGAGGGGGCGGTGTGTCATCATGGACACCTCCACGTGTGGCAGGTAGCACTGGGTAAGGTAAAGATTTATGATCCATAGGTATCTGTCAGGTTCGCAATTGACTGGTCAACACATAGATAGGTACAGGGGAAACAGGATTGGCCGGTCAAGGGCGAACCATGAAAGGGGTGATGTCAGGAGCTTCACAGCCTGAATCACCTTGATATTTAAACGGATACACGTCATAGGGTGGGGTCAGTAGATAGTATATTGACTCCGGTCAACAATTTGTTTGTGTCAACAAACAAATTGATACAAATTGATACATGTAGCCAATTTCCATTGGCATTTAGGGTGGAACCTTACCAGTGCTACTGCGGCCTGCTTGCCTTAAAGAATTACAATTGGATGATACACCAATTGAAAGTGATAATTTGGACTAGGGCATTATTCAATAAAAGTGGCCCAATGCCTTTAATTCAATACCGGTGTCTGAGTCTTTCTTTGGGTGGGTGCGCCTGCAATGCAAGCGTGGGGCCAAAATGGCCACCACGCTCTTTGCAGGGGGGCCCCACCCGGATGCAGACATCCGGGCTAGTTAGGGGGCATGGCCACCCCTCTATAAAAGGGGTGGCCACGAGGCAGCCGCGCTGCCATTTTACGAAGCGATGGAGGGGAGAAGTTTTTCCCTCCACCCCCTCCCTAGTGGACAGTGTGATTTTCTGGTCTCTTCGGGGCTGGGTGGAAATTTTTGCTTGAACCTACATTGGCCCTTTGGTTCTTGGCTTTTTCGCCCATCCCACACTGTCGCTAGTGTTTGAGATATGGGGTAAGTTGACTTTGGTCACTTTTGGTGGGTAGCACTGGGTAAGGTAAATATTTATGACCCATAGGTATCCAGCAGGTTTGCAATTGACTGGCCAACATGTAGAGAGGTACAGGGGAAACAGGATTGGCCAGTCAAGGGCGAACCATGAAAGGGTTGATGTCAGGAGCTTCACAGCCTGCATCACCTTGATATTTAAACGGATACACATCATAGGGTGGGGTCAGCAGATAGTATATTGACTCCGGTCAACAATTTGTTTGTGTCAACAAACAAATTGATACAAATTGATACATGTAGCCAATTTCCATTGGCATTTAGGGTGGAACCTTACCAGTGCTACTGCGGCCTGCTTGCCTTAAAGAATTACAATTGGATGATACACCAATTGAAAGTGATAATTCGGACTAGGGCATTATTCAATAAAAGTGGCCCGATGCCTTTAATCCAATACCAGTGTCTGAGTCTTTATTTGGGTGGGTGCACCTGCAATGAACATTTGCAGTTAGCCATGAGATACAAATTCACAAATATCCAGCTGCAATGTTTTGTATCACTGTGGGAAGGATTCATTTTTGGCTCTGAAAATAATGACTTTTGTATTTCTCGGTGAACTTCAGAAAACTGCTTTTGCAAAAGAAAGGAGTTATAATCCTATCCACATTTTCTTCAAAGGAGAGTTATTAAAAGTATTTACTTTCCTTTTAGTTTTGATTTGTCTTCTCTGCTGCCTTTTGCCATACTCTGAAGAAGCATTGATGGCAGTGTCACCTATTCAAAGTAATATCTTCAGATTCACAGAGAAATTGAGAGGCATGTAGAAAAATCCTTTCAATATTCATGGCATATTAGCTGTTGAGAAAGAAGAAGAAAGATATGATTATGATTTTCCCCCTGGAAGTAAGGCATTGGATATGTCTAGATCTATGCCACAGAGGAAAAGAGAGAGAGAGGGGGGGGAGAGGAAATGTAAAATCTTAAATAGATAATGCATTTTTCTAATTCATTTTTGAGATGGGGATGCTCAAAATGTGAGACTAGTTGGAATAATAATAATTTATTCTTTACATCTAGACACAAAAGAAAATACTGTACTATTAATGCTTAATGATCTCATTTTCTTTCTTACAGCTTAACAGCTGTCAGTCATATTTTTAGAAGGCCATTTTCCTCCAAAACAACATGTCCTATTTCTTATTTTCTTGCATTTTTCGTTCTCTTCACCACATCTGTTGTTAGAATATAGTGTAACAACAACAACCATCATCATCCTGACTCTTAGGTCTAGGGATACGACCTGAGCATAGGGGTCCAAAACTCAGATCTGAACATCTGGTGGACTGTGTATTCCTTTAATGTGCCATCAAGTCAATTTTGTCTTATTGAAAATCTTTTTCAGGTTTTCTAGGTAGAGAGTACTCTGATGTGCTCTACCATTCCTCCTTCTGGGGTCATCCCAGGACTTTGCAACTTGCCCAAGGCCATGCTGGCTGGCTTTTCTCCTGGGTCTGTCCCTACCCAACCTCTTTGTGGACACACACACTATCTCCCTTGCATTTGCCCTGCCCCTCTGCCCAGCAGTCCAAAGAGAATGCTTCCTCCCTCCTCTCAGCACAGAGTTCACCCTGTCCCTCTGCATGGCAGCTCAACGGGAGCACTTCCTCCCTCCCCCAGCAGAGCCAAATGTGATGGAGTGCTACTTGATATGCAATGTCAGGAGAGTCTAACTTTGCTGACTCCTCACCTTAACATTGGCAAGCACCAATTCTGAAGCATATCTGGCCTTTGTGTAGAAATCAAATCATATTTTTCCCCTGAACATCATTGTGGCTGCCATTCGGTATTTAGTTTCCTGGGTGCTGACAAGATTTATAGGCCATTTCCCCCCAGAAGCTTTGATATAAGACAACTTACAGCATAGTTTAAAAGAACTACAATTTTTAAAAAGTGTAATATAAATATTGAAACATAAGTAACTGAAATCATAACTAGACTCTGTGGGACTCAGTTCTTCCTGGACATGCATAAGACTGTAGTTTCATCCTCTCAGGAATCTTTATTGAATGTATTGCTTAAGCCTAGCTTTCCTCCTAGTATGGAATTTGTTCCCTCTGAATCTTATCAGACATAAGCAGCTGGTCTTGTTTATATATACGTTTCTAATTATACTGTGACAAAGAGATAGCAATTCTCATTGGGTGTTTGTGTTTAACAAGTCCTTAAATTGCTACTGGAGTCATTATTACATTTATCTGATCTGTTGTAATTTCAAGAGAGTCCAGGGCACATTGCCAATAGCATGTGTAAAACTGTCTTACATATGATAAATACCTTCTGCTATTCCATTGTATAGGACAGGAAATCAGGTTAGTTACTTCAGTTAATTTCAACTTTATTAAGGCAATTTTGTCATGCGATTACCCTGCTTAAAGTTGAAGATTTTAAAACTCAGTCAGAAGTAACATGCTTAAAGTTAGCACCGCATAATTTGTCACAAAACTCCCCTGATTCCCCCCCCCCCTTTCCTTTAGTACCCAGTATGTTGTAGTACAGAGATTGGTAGAGTATTATTCAGGAGACCTAGTTCTCAATATCTGCTTAGCCATAGAAACTGATTGTGGGTGACTGGCATGGGGAAAACTACTCCTTAAATATCTGACTTTCCTTGAATATCCCATTAAGGCTAAAATGCAGTTTGACAGCATGTAACATCCTTATTCCTTTCTTTCTTTTTTAAAATTAATCAGTCTTTGGTTCTTCTGGAACAGATGCTGAACATATAGCAAAATCATCTATATAAACAGTTTTAGTAAGAATTTATCAAAAATTGCAAATTTCATTGTATTTGTGATAGAAGAAACTCCACCTTTTAAATATCTGAATGAGACATTAAGCTATGCTGACATATTCACCCAATCCATAGCACTACCTTTATGTTTTCTTTTATTCCCACCCTACCTCCTCACTATATTGGCAGCTGTTAGAAGTAACTAAGGACAAACACATGAGAACATGCATTTATCTTACTTCAATAATCTTTAAGATATATTTACTTCACAGTTGGGATCATAGGTAATTTAACAGCAGGGACAAAACGTTAGTCTTAAAGCAGACCCAAATTACTGCTTTAATGCATGACCACATCCACTTTGCTTTTGGTTGGGCTTAGCCAATATTTAGAATCATAGGTTAAATGGATTGTTAGCCCCTATAAACTCTGCTAGCAGAACAAAGGCTAATATTAAATGGAGTATGCTGGGAGGTATTGATACATGGGTGGTATTCATAAAATGCAAAAAGATGTAGTGATTAGGCTTTCATATAGGCCGTGTTTATTCCAAGTGTTTAGTTATTTCTAGTCCTTCTCTCACTATTAACTGCTGTCTAGATGTGATGGAGGCTGAAGATCACCCATTTTTAATAAATTGCCCTTGGGAGGGAAACAACTGGATCACTCATACATGGGAATCTACAGTATCTGTTCACTAATTCTGAGGTGCTAACCTACCAAGGAGGCTAAGCTCTTGCCTAATCACAAGACCAAACATGTAAAAAGGGTAGCTTTATCAGCCAATTGTTCTTGCAATTGCAGTAGTTTGGCTACTTATTATATTGGGCTCCTGTCAAAAGCAAGATTTTTTTTTTTAGGCCTGCTATTGGAAAAGGAGCAGAGGTGTAATCAGCCAAAGTGGTGGTGGGAGTCAGAAAATGAATTTTCATTTATTCTTTCTTGTTTTTATTGTGCCCTTTGTTGCTCTTTGTTCTTTTGTCTTCCATGCCATATTATTAATTCATTATCTTTTCTGTGGGTTAGTTGCACAATATAATTAAGGCACAGAACTTGTCAAATCCAGCTCACCAAAGATGTGATCTTCTCATTCTTCTCATTAACTCTTCCTCTTTTGGGGGTTAAAACTGGCAGTCAATTAATATAGAATGTTAAGAGCAGACATCTCTATAGTACGCTGACATTGTGTACTCTAACTGTGGTTTCAGTTGTTATTCCAGAAGTCTGAGCAGATGAACTATTCATACATCTGCATTTGTATTCATACATCTGTATGAATTCCAGCTGATGGACAGGTAATGAACATATGTTGAGGCATTATACTTAAAAAAACATACAAACACACATGTGTTTGTATGTTTATTAAGTATAATGCCTCAACATATGTTCATTACCTGCTGGAAATCTTATATTTCACCCTATGGATACTCCTCCACCCCCAAATCTGGAAGCCATACATTCAATCATATCAGAGTTTCACTCATTTTCTTTATGAAGATTTCATACATATGCTTCACATTGTTGCTTCAAAAATCACTCTTAGTTCAAAACAATTGTTTTTTTGACCTTACAATGGATTTCAGCCTTGCAAATGAGTTTGTAGATGTAACTGTGAAAGTGAAAATCAAAATATTGCTCTATTTTTACTTGGTGTATCACCTTGGATACCTTGTGGTCATTATTCAGGGAGGTGTGCACACATTGTGAAACATCCTGCACATGCAAATGGACTGAAGAAATCAAGTCCATTTGCATGTGTTTTTTTTTTAGCCATTTGGATATCACGTCACCCGCTGGTTAGGTGGACCATGAGGTGTGCCCTCTGCTTTCACCTTGCCCAAGGGATCAACAGAGGATGCTTTGATGAGTTTTAGTCCTGGCCTATCATCATTGACAAGAGATGGGCAACACTGCCTAATTAGGCCACTCAAGACCCCACACCCCGACAAGGCAGAGTCCAACATGCTCTTATTTATTTGTTTGAAGTTATTATGCACTCTGCTGATGCAAAAACAGTCAAGAATAAGTCATTTTGATTACTGTTAATGGGTATGGAGGAAGATTAATGTTTATGAGCCAGAACATTATTGCCACTGCTTCAATTACCCATTGATGTTGCTTTTGATTCACTTCCACTTAACTTAACTTTAATGTAACTTTAACTTTAATGTAAAGGCTTCCAAATGAAGCTAATCATGAAGAAGTGTTTTTTATTATACAGGTATAATAACATCTATTTTAAATTACACTATAACTGGTATAATGTAATAATGCTAAGACAATCACATTACCGGTACTTTGAATATTAGTTTTAGGAATTGTGCTAGCAAAGTGAAAATATGAGCCCTTTGTCTGATTTTTTCTCTCTTCATATTTTGTTGCACACTTACATAATTCACATTTCCTGAATCAATAAACAAAATGAAATTTAGCTATATTTGGATATTCACACTTTTGAGAACTTTTCAATTAAATTTTCCATTAAAATTCATCTTCTTCATCTTCTTTGTCTTCTTCTTCTTCATCGCCATCACCTTCTTCTTCTTCGCCAGATGTGAAACTGGCAAAATGATGCCACCTTTTGGTGAATTCCTTTCGCCCAACCTAGTGCAAGAAAGATTAGTGAGCATAAGGTGGCTAATGCCCAGGGTACACCTGATTGTGTTTCAAAAATACCACAATCTTCGAAAAGGCTCTTTCTCGAAGATAGGCAATAGCCACCTTATGCTCGCTAATCTTTATCACACTAAGTTGGGTAAAAGGAACTCACCAAAAGGTTAATGTTTATGATGCATCTGAAATGTGTTTATCAGAGATATACTAATGGAAATTGGTTGCAAAATATTTATTTTGGATGCTCTAGAAATGGAATCTACAGTGATCGAGAAATACAATAATATTTCTTTGGATGAACGAGTTTGGAGGTCGAAATTAAAACCTGTGACTAGAATATTAAGGGAGAAGGATATCAAATACAACTGGAGACCACCCAAACAATTAAGATCCATGAATAAAGGGGAAAATGTTGTGTTGAGGGAATCTTCTCAGATATTGGATATACTAATAGATGCTAATATTATAGAGAAAGATTCAAAGGAATGGAAACTTCTAAAGGAGTCATTAATGTTAGGGATGAATGAACAAGATGAGGAGGTGGGAAAAGATGAGGTGTTGGGAGCAGAAGATGGTAACTAATTTACTGGGTTACTTAAATGACCAAATGGTTTATTTGAATTATTTCAATTTTTAAGTTTGTAATAAATGATAGTAAGCATGTAACGATTACATAGCCAAGTTGTTGTTGTTGTTGTTTGCTAATTGCCCCCCAAAAAACCTTTGGTTACCAAAGGTCACTTTTGGAATAGGAAAGTGGGGGGCAGGAGGGTTAGTGAATTTTTTTTCACTTTTGTTATTTAGGAGTTTCTCTTTCTATATATGGAATATGATTGACAAATGGTGTATAAAGGAATTAATGAAAGAGGTTTTTTTGTAATATTTTAAATGTTTCTCCTTTTTTCTTTTCCCCCCACTTGTTTTATTGTTGGGATTATGTCTACAAGGATAAGTGGACCAAAATTTCTACATGTCAAGGAAATTTAAAATTATATCACGGAACATCAAGGGCCTGGGGAATCTCATTAAGAGGAAAAGACTGGAGACAGTAGTGAATAGAGAAAAAACTGACATATTTCTTCAGGAAACCCACCAAAAGAATGTAAATAAAAATAATCTCTATGTGAAATGAACAGATATTTATGAAAAATGTTTAGGAACTTCAAATTCTAGAGGAACATCTATTATAATATCGAATAAATTGTGTTTTACAATGTCTAAAAGCATTAGCGATAATGAAGGATGATTCCAATTAATTAAAGGTAAGATTGAAGGGGATGAATACATGCTGGTAAATATCTATGCTCCAAACAAAAACCAAGGGCTCTTTTTGGACAAAATTTTACCAATCATAAAAAAGAAAGATCATCTAATGTAATAATAGGTGGAGATTTTAATTTAACAAGAGCTGTGATTGATGTCTCCAATTATTCCAAATACAGAAAGGGTCAGTTTAATACACTTGATAGGTGGATGGAGAAACTAAATCTTAAAGACACATGAAGATGTATGAAAGGGAAGGAAAGGGGATTCACCTTTTTCTCTTCAATGTTAAAGTCTTATTCCAGACTAGACTACTTTATGGTATCTGAGAATTTATTGCACAATTTAGAAGAATTTAAAATAAGTACTTTCAAATTGTCAGATCATACCCCCATCACATTGGAAATTAGTCTAGGAAATGATGTTTTGAAAAGCAATTTATGGAGACTGGATATAAAACTTTTAAACAATCAAACAATAAGGAAAAGATTGATGGACAACTGGTTAGAAAAATGGGAGATTAATGACACGGGTGAAGTGATGCCACATATTTTATGGGACACCATGAAAGCATTATTAAGGGGAGATTGCATTCAAGAGAAAATTATTATTGACAGAGAATTAAATAGGAAGATAATTAAGAGGGAACAAGATTTAAAAGATTTAGAATGAAGACATGCTGACAACCACAGCGAGAAGATTTGGAATGAACTTCAATCCTTAAGAAAAGAGGTTATAGGTTTAGAAATTGATAAAGCAAGAAGGGATATGGCATATTTAAATAGAATTGATTTTGAATTTAATAATAAAGATATGAAAATATTAGCAAAAAAAGCAAAAAAAAGTAGATTAAGAGACAAATAGAGGCTTTGACTGATAGGAATGGAACCCTAGTACATAAAATAGAAGGAAAACTACAAATAGCAGAAGAATTTTTTGCAAATTTATATAAAGAAAGGTGTGTTAATGTAACAAAAGAAGGAATTTATTTGGATCAAAATTTGAAAGTAAAATTTAAAAAAGAACAATTGGATTACATGGAACAAGAAGTACAAGATAAGGAAATTGAATTAGTGATTAAAAGTTTTAAAAATGCTAAGGCACCAGGGGAATAAATTTATAAAAAATGTAATGAAATAATGATTCCTAAATTAAAGAAACTGTACAATTATATACTACAAGGGGGAGAAATACTCAGATCCTGGAGTCGCTCAATTTATTTTATATTTATTTATTTATTTTCATGCTTATATACCGCCCACTCAGGTACAACCCAACTCAGGGCGGTTTACATAGCGGACAGTAAATACATAAAAAGACACATGATAAAACAAAGTTAAAAGTTAAAAAACCCACCCCTAAAAGGTGCGCAAGTACTGAAGGGACCTTGGGGGAAGGCACACTTCTCTATACCAACCACCCAATGGTACCCCCATCCCCCCCCGCACCCCAAACTTGGCCCGCCAGCCAGGTCTTTAGTTCCTTCCTAAAGGGCAACAACTCCGTCTGGAGACGCAGTCCCACAGGCAGGAGGTTCCAAAGGGCCGGTGCGGACACGGAGAAGGCCCTCCTCCTTGTGCCAGAGAGGTGAGCCCCCCTGCCAGCCAGGTCTTCAGTCCTTTCCTTAAGGGCAGCAATTCAGTTTGAAGTCTCAAATCTATTGGCAGGAGATTCCAGAGGGCTGGTGCAGACATGGAAAAGGCCCTCCTTCAGGTGCTAGATAGATGGCACAACTAGAGAGCCCCTCCGGTCTGCTCTGGTTGGACGGGCAGACACTCTTGGGACGATGTGGTCTCTAAGGTATCCTGGTCCACTACAATAAAGGGCTTTAAAACCAGCACCTTGAATTGCACCCGGAGGCAAACTGGTAACCAGTGCAGCTCCCGAAGTAGCGGTGAGGCGTGGGCATAATGTCCGCACCCCATCACCACCCGGGCCGCAGCATTCTGGACCAGCTGCAGCCTCCGAATGGTCATCAAGGGCAGCCCCATGTACAGCGCATTACAGTAGTCTAGTCTGGAGATCACCAGAGCGTGAGTGACCATGAGCAAAGAGTCCCGGTCCAGGAGCGGGCGCAACTGGCGAATCACCCGAAGTTGGGCGAAGGCCCTCCTGGCCACAGCCGCCACCTGTTCTTCTAGCAGTAGCTGCGAATCCAGGAGGACCCCCAAGTTGCGCACCGGGTTGGTCTGGGGCAAAACAGCCCCATCCAAAACCAAAGATGGTAGCTCCCGGGATAATGCAGGACCCCCTATCCATAGCCACTCAGTCTTGCTAGGATTCAGCTGTAACCCATTTGCCCCCATCCAGACCCCAACAGCCTCCAGACAGCTGGAGGCTTATTGCTTATTACTGAGCTGAGCTCCAATGTAGTTGTTGAGCCCGGCTCGCATTAAGAGTTGTGTAAGGTCGTTGAGTCTTGGGCTCCGACCCCCCCCCTTTGGATTATTATTTTTCCCCCCTGATTATATCTTGTAACATTGTAAACTGTTATTATGTTCTGTATTTGTTTATTTTTTATTTAATTGTTTATATTGTGTTTATGCTTGATATGTTGTTATTGTCCTATATTTCATAATGAACTGTATTGTGTCGTATTTCCCCTTTTCCCTCCCCTTTCCCCCTCCCCTTTCCCTTTTCCCTACTTATGTTTAGTAGCTGAGGGATCGTGTAACCGTTTTGTTATGTTAGAACTTAAATGTTATTGCACATTTTATTGTTTCACTGCTGTATTGTAACATTGTATCATTTGTAATTTTGTATATTGTATTTGATTTAACTGTTGTAAGCCGCCCTGAGTCGGCCCTAGTCGAGTAGGGCGGGGTATAAATCGAATAAATGAAATGAAATGAAATGAAAGGACTTTGACTGCATCACTGGGGTCCCCACGGGCCGAGATGTACAACTGTGTGTCATCCGTGTAGTGGTGGTACTGCACCCCGTGGGAACGGATGATCTCACCCAGCGGCTTCATGTAGATGTTAAATAGGAGAGGAAAGAATACCGAGCCCTGAGGCACCCCATATTTTAGGGGCCTAGGACTCAACCTCTCACTCTCCAACCACACCGACTGGGTCCGGCCCCCCAGAAATGAGGAAAACCAGGACCACGCCGTGCCCTGGATCCCCAATCCTTGGAGCCATTCCAGAAGGATACCATGGTCAACGGTATCGAAGGCCGCTGAGAGGTCAAGAAGAGCAAGGACGGACGGATGACCGCCATCCCGCTCTCGCCAGAGATCATCCATCAGCGCGACCAATGCAATCTCAGTACCATATACAGGTCTGAATCCTGACTGGAATGGGTCCAGATATTCCGCTTCATCCAGTGCCCCCTGCAGCTGACATGCCACTGCCTTCTCCAGAACCTTCCCCAAAAAAGGAAGGTTGGAGACAGGTCTGTAGTTGGTTAGGATTGCTGGATCGAGGGATGGCTTCTTCAGGAGTGGGCGCACAAGAGCATGTTTCAGCAGTGCAGGAAACATTCCCTCTCGAAAAGATGCATTAATTATAGCCCCGACCCAGCCACCTGTCACCGTCTTAGAGGCTTTTACCAGCCAGGCGGGACAGGGATCCAATGAACAATTAGTGGCACGGACCGCTGCAAGGAGCCTGTCCACTTCATCCGGGTCAACTGGATCAAACCGATCCCAGGTAACACCGCAAGACTGCGCACTGGCTCCCCCCGGACCCTCCCAGTCCACGCCAAGTTTGAACCCCGAGCGAATCCGATCGATTTTCTCCACCAGATGGTCAGCAAAGTCCTCAGCCGATCCCTGCCAACCAGGCACAGGCCCCACCCTACCCAGGAGGGACCTGGTCACCTGAAACAGGGTGGCTGGGTGATTATCAGCGGAGGCAATAAGGGAGGTGAAGTACTGCCTCCTCACCACCCCCATCGCCACTAGGTAGGCCCTAATAGCGGCTCTAGCTAGTGTTCAATCAGAATCGCTCTGGGTCTTCACCCAGCGGCACTCAAGGCGTCTCTTTGCCCATTTGAGCTCCCGTAGTTCTTCAGTGAACCACGGGGATGACCTAGCTCTGTGGCCTCTGAGAGGCCGTAGTGGAGCGATTACATCCAAGGCAGATGTCATCGACCCGTACCACAGGTCAACAAGTGCCTCAGGTGAATCGTGTCGCCGATCCAGAGGAAATTCCCCCAGTTCCCTCTGGAATCCATCTGGATCCATCAGTTGCCGGGGTGGGCCACTTTAATCGACCCTGCCTCCTTACGATGAAGTGTTGCCCCCAGAAAGTCTAGAGTCACCAGATAGTGATCTGACCATGGCACAGGTGTTATGTCTAGCTTCTGTAAACTCAGATCACTCTGCCACCGCCCCGACAAAAGGACTAAATCTGGCGTGTGGCCACTGCCCCTGATTGGGCCCTGAATTACCTGAGCCAGGTCCATAGCTGCCATGGAAGCCATGAACTCCTGTGCCACCTCGGAACCAGACCCCAGTGAAGGCAAATTGAAGTCCCCCAAAACCATAAGTCTAGGGAACTCCAAAGCCAATGCCGAGATGGCTTCAAGGAGCCCAGGCAGGGAGTCCCTTACCCTGCAAGGAGGCAGGTACAGGAGTAGGACCCTCAACTGACCGTTAGGTCCCAACCGCAGGATCAGGGCTTCACAACCCAAAATTTGTGGAGCGGTGGCCCTTGCGACTCCCAATGACTCCCTGGCTATAATGGCAACACCACCGCCCTTACCCACATCCCTAGGCTGGTGCCAAACACTGAACCCGGCCGGACACATCTCTGATAGAGGCACCCCATCCTCAGGTCTCAGCCAGGTCTCAGTGATGCATGCCAGGTCGGCCCGCTCCCCCAAAATAGAGTCTTGTATTAGGGGAGCCTTATTACAGACCGACCTGGCATTCATCAGCGGCAGCCTAAGGGCGGGGTCACCCTAGATCAGCTGCTCAGGACCTAGAGGTGAAACCGGGGGGCCAGAACGCGGGACAGATACTAAGCATCGGTCCCGCGTTCCCCGAGTGCGGCCTGCCTCATGGTTCCCGCTATAATGGCCCATGCCCGTCACAACCTCTAAATGAGCCCCTGGAACCTCCACCATTAACCCAGACGGAGTGTCGCCCTCTCTTCCCGGCTGACAAGGCCATCTCTCCCTCCCTCCCTCCCTAACCCACTTAAAACATACCCTCTCACTCCCTCCACCCCCTCTGACAGAACTCCAATGATGGGAGTCTCCTCCTCCCGGCCTTGGTCCAAGCGCTGTAAGGCTGCGGGGGTGACGGGGAGGGGGGCATCGCCCCTAAGGCCTCCAAGCAACCCCAGGTGCGGCCATAGTTCTCCTCCCCACCCCGGTCCACGTGGCACGAGGCGTGATGCTGCAGGGATGGCGAGGGGTGCCACTTTTGTGGCTGCAAGCGACCCCAGGTACAATCAACGCTCTCCTCCCCACCCCAGTCCTGGCAGCACAAGGCTCGTAGCTGCAGAGTTGGCGGGGGGTGCCATCTTTGGGGCCACAAGCGACCCCAGGTGCAGCCGATGTTCTCCTCCCCGCCCCTGGTCCTGGCGGCACAAGGTCCTCCTTGTAGCTGCTGCGCCGGACCCACACATAGCCGTGAAAAATATCCCCTCTCTGAAACCAGCCATGGGACGGAAGACAAATGTCCAATGTTCTCAACAGCCTCCACTCCCAAAGATGAAACCGGCTAAGCGGCGGTGGAGGCGGTGGAGGCGGCCTTGGAGCCCAACCAGGAGTCCAGAAGCCGCCCTGCCTCAGGTGTTCTCGCCAGTCTCCCTCCCGAAGGCGGTGTTCTCGGCAGGCAGGGGCTGGTGGCTTTTACCTTCCGTCAGGGTGGGAGAAGCAGCTCAGGATCAGCTGTGGCCTTGGTGTTCTCGGCAGGCCAGGGGCTGGTGGCTTTTACCTTCCCTCAGGCTGGGAGAAGCAGCCCAGGATCAGCTGTGGCCTTGGAGTTCAATAACGGTATTAATTCCAAAACCGGATAAAGACAAGGGGAAAATTGATGCTTATCGCCTTATCACACTATTAAATCAAGATACCAAGATATTTACCTCACTAATGAATAATCTATTGAATAATTTCTTAAATCTTTATATAGGAGAAGATCAGACTTTTTTTTTTAAAGGCAGACAAATGGAGAGTTTAATAAGTAGGTTAATTAACATTATAGATTTAATTAAAAATAAGGAAAAAGTTTGTATATTATCTCTAGATATTTATTTATTTTTAAATAAATTTTTATTAATTTTTTCAAACAATATTACATCATATAAAATAAAACAACCAACATACATAAGAAAAAAAATACATAATACAGTTGCATACAAGTTATGTCTGTTTGCATTCTAACCCCATATTACAATTAAGCTCCTTCATTAATACACCAAAACATTATTAACCTATCGTTATGAATTGCAATTAAGACTTTTTAACATAACTTTGGATATGATACAGTATTTAACTCATAAATTCATTAATAATAATAATACAATACTAAGTAATAATATATGGGTGCTGCAGTGGCTCAAGTCGCTAAGACGCTAACTAGGAAGCGGAAGGTCAGCAGTTCGATTCTCGAGTACTGCAGGATGGAAATGAGCTCCCGTCTTCATCCCAGCTCCTGCCAACCTAGCAGTTTGAAAGCAAGAAATTGCAAGTAGATAAATAGGGACCACTTCGGTGGGAAGGAAACAGCGTTCTGTGCGCTCTGGTGTCTAGTCATGCCTGCCACATGACCACGGAAACGTCTGCAGAAGCAGACAGTGCTGGCTGTTCGGCTTAGAAACAGAGATGAGCACTGCACCCTAGAGTCGGATACGACTGGCTTTTGAGCAAGGGAAACCTTTACCTTTACCTTAAGTAATAATATAAAAATAGAAATAAGAAAAAGAAAAAATAATTCACCCTGTGATATTTACAATGCCCTGGAGGAATCAGGTTGTCTTGATATTTTCCTTCCAAAAACTTCTTTGATCAGGTACAGGTTTATTTTTTTCATCCCCTCTAAGTGAGTAGCCCACAAAAGCCTGCCAAATATTCCAAAATCTGTTCTCTTTAATAATACCCCTTTTTTAATTTATCTCCCAAGTTAATTTGTCATTCAATGCTAAATTCCACATTTCTTTATACCATTCTTCTATCTTTATATCATTTTTCCAATTCCTAGCAATATATTGTCTACCAGTTGTAAGCATTATTTCTAATAATTCTTTTTCATCCCTATTTAGATTGAAGCATTCCATGTCTGTTAACGTAGTGATAATTGACCCCAGTTTAATTCTCTTACCCATAATTTCACCAATCTCTTTCTCCACCTTTTCCCAAAAATCTTTAACCACTATACAACTCCACCACATATGCTCATATGTTCCAATTTCCTCTTTGCATCTCCAGCACATTTTATCTTTTTTATTATCAATCTGGTGCAACCTCACTGGGGTCAAATACCACCCCCACAACATTTTATAATTATGTTCCTTTATTCTAACTGACAAAGTTCTCATTATCCTCTTTTCCCATTTATGCCTCCATGTGTCGTTTTCTATCTTTATATTCAATTCCTGCTCCCAACTTGTGTGGGAGTTTATCTGATCTTGCAAGCTGCCTTAACTGCCTTTCTGTGTGTTTCTGAGTCTATGGATTGGGTGACGTGAGATGAGGTTTGTTTTGTACATGCGCAGACAGTGTGAAAAATGCTGATTCACCCTCCATATATGGGTCTGAGATTCTGATAGGCTGATGTGCGTATGACTCTTGTATCTTATACTCTGTTTAATAAAGAGACGCCATGATTCCTTTGTTGAGCTCTAAGGCTGCAGTCGTGTGTGTGTTTCTTTCTATCTCTGTCTCTTCCCTATTCTGCCTAATGGAGCTGGCCTTCGTTAGAATTCCTAATTCTTCCTTTGTTTATCTGTGGCTGTAAACTGCTCTGCCTCAGGCTGATAAGATCTCTACATGCTCCAGATCGCGTCAAACTTGTTTTTAAATCCTCCTGTGGACTACCCTCCTTATTCAAAATTGTATACAATTTACTGACTAAACCCTTAATATTTCCGTCTCCCTTTCTAATTTTCGAAATCAACTCCTCAAATTCTATCTTCTCTCTATCCTACTCAGGCTCTCTCAAATATTTAGTATTCCATTTATTTACCAGCTCAGTCTGAAACCAGTTCAAATTCATTTGCCCAAACAAATTTGTTCTTTTATCTATATCTATACAGGTCTGTAACCAGTGTTTCAGCAGGAAAACTTCATTTTTATCCAATACTTCTTTTACCCTTTTATCTATCTTTATTGGAAAATTTGCCATATCCTCCATTTCAATAATCGGTGAGATATTCGGGGCCAGAACCTTCTTTACTTTTTTCCATGCGCTCATCAATCCCTTCATCATTGTATTTTTGGTTACAACTTTTCCCATATTGGGTCCTAAAAAAACCATTTTACCTATTGGCTTAAAATCCTTCATTTCAATTTCTTCCCATATTGCTTTTTCCCTAGCCAAGATCTTCACAACATTCTTAATTTGAAAAGCTTGATAATATGCCAACAAATTCGGCATTCCTAATCCACCTTCTTTCTGGGATAAGTACCATTTTTTTGATAATCTGGACCTCTTTCCACCATTAAAGGTAAAAGGTTTCCCTTGCTCGAAAGCCAGTCGTATCCGACTCTAGGGTGCAGTGCTCATCTCTGTTTCTAAGCCGAAGAGCCAGCGCTGTCTGCTTCTGCAGACGTTTCCGTGATCATGTGGCAGGCATGACTAGACACCAGAGCGCACGGAACGCTGTTACCTTCCCACCGAAGTGGTCCCTATTTATCTACTTGCAATTTCTTGCTTTCGAACTGCTAGGTTGGCAGGAGCTGGGATGAAGACGGGAACTCATTTCCATCCTGCAGTACTCGGGAATCGAACTGCTGACCTTCCGCTTCCCAGTCAGCGTCTTAGCGACTTGAGCCACTGCAGTTACAAAATTCATTAATCAATTTTTGAAATTCCTTAATTTCCTTCTCTTTTATTTGAATTGCTAAAGCATCAAATAAAAACTTAAGTTTAGGTAAAAGCATCATTTTACTAAGTGCAATTCTTCCAAACCATGACAGTTTCAGCTTTTGGTAATTTTTAATTTTAGCTTTAATTTCATTTTTCAAACTATCATAGTTCAATCTCTTAAATTCTTCAAAGCTACTTGAAATATTTATTCCCAAGTATTTCAGTTTATCTTTAATTTGAATATTACCCATTCCTTTTATCTTCTTCTGATCTTCATTTCCTATATTACATAACATCATTTCCGATTTATCTCAATTTATTTTCAAACCTGTAATATCCTCAAAAACCTTCAATTGTGATTGAATCCTAACTAATGCCTTCTCCGGGTGCTTAGCAATGATCAGAGTATCATCAGCATATAAATTTATCTTAGTCCCCATAACCCCCTCTATTCCCCCATTTTCTCTTATAGCTTTTGTTAATAACTCCATTGCCATAATAAACAAGATTGGAGATAGTGGGCAGCCCTGTCACGTGCCTGCTTCTAAATTTATCTCATTGGTAACCTCATCATTTACTCTAACGATAGCTTGTTGATATAATTGATCAATTATCCTAAATTTATCACCAAATCCATAACATTTAATTATTTCCTTAATTGAAGCCCATTGTAATAAATCAAATGCCTTGAAGATATCCAAGGATATTAATCCCACTTTTTCCTTTGTTTGTCTCACAGTGTCTAATAAATCTACCGTTCTTCTTGTCAAGTCCGCCATATGTCTCCCTTCCAAAAAACCCACCTGGTCTACATTTATGTAATTGCTCATAAAATTGTTTAGCCTGTTTGCCAATATCGCTGTGAAGATCTTGGCGTCTTGATTAATGAACAAAATAGGTATATAAGATTCCACGTTTTCCAAGTCCTTTCCAAGTTTTGGCAGCAATACAATCGTGGTCCTATACCATGAAGTCGGAATTTGTCCACCTTCTAATATATAGTTATACAATTTTACCAGTTTTGGTACCACTATATCTTTAAATTCCTTATAAAAGTCGGCAGGTAACCCATCTTCCCCTGGTGCTTTCCCCATTTTCAAACTAGCTATTACCTCTTTTACCTATTTTTCTGTTATTCGTTCCTCCATTTTATCCTTATGCTCCTGTTTTATACCACTATCCTTTTGCTTCTCTAATTGTTTTTAAGCTTATCTACATCTACCTCTTTTTTTGCATATAAAGCTTGATAAAATTCTCCCACAATTTTACATTTATCCCTAATCTTATTACATCTCAATCCTTGTTCATTTATCAAAACTCCAATTTCTCTTTTTTTCTCTCTTTTCTTTAGCTGCTCTTGCTAATATTTTTGAATTTTGTTGCTGTATTGAAAATAATCTCTTTTTAAATAAACAAGGTCCCTTTTCACTTGGATGGACCCTGAGTAACACGTATTTCATTCAGCTCGCACTGAAATGAGAAATAAAAGTGGAAAATAATTAAAACTACTGGACTAACTGCTCCAAGAAAGAGTTTTTTGGATTCCTTGAGAGTTGCTGAATAAGTGGATATTGGCTCGGGATCGGTGTTCAGAGATCAGACGGCTTGCAAGACGTGGCTTAGGTCGTGCCGAACAAGCTGTACTGGTCTCGGATGGGATCCCTGAAATCGGGTAATAGTGGATCCGAAGTTAAAGTGTTTCCAAGATGGAATCTAAAAATTAAAAATATCAGAGCGGTGGTGGCAGGAACGGAAGGTCCTGGATCAGGCTGTGAGAGCCAGGAAAGGACAGGTAAGTGTGGAAAGTGAGTGGAAGTGTGTTGGTGAAGAAGGAGCAATGGTGGTGGGTGATTCTTAAAATGAAAGTCAAAAGAAGAAAGCTGAGTGGAGCTGGGAGGCATAGAATGCGGGCAACAATGGAGGGGAGGAATTGGAAGGTTACTGGGAGAGACAAAATTTAAGAAGGAAAATAAGGAGAAAATTTAAGATTGATAATTGGAATTGTTTGGAAGTGGTTGGATTGAAGTGGAAAGTGGAAGGGTCCTCGTCTGGAAACTGCTGCCGCGGTTTTTGAAGTTAAAGGTGGAATTTTTTTCCTTTTTTTGGAATGGAACAGTTTAGTCTGATTTATAAAAATCTCCTGCTGGATTGTTGAATTGGATTAAGTGAGAATGGTTCTTTTTTCCTCTTTTCCTCCTGATTCTGCCATTTGTTTGTTTTAAACTGGAGTTAGTTTTGAGCTTGGAGCTTTGAATTACGTCATCCTGCTTTTTCTTTCTTTTTTCCCTTCACATCGGAGATACATTGGAGTTATAATATTGGCAACAGCTACAATTTTACTTTCTGTGGATTTACTCTCCCTTCCGTGTTTTGGAATTTGGTTTTGTTACCAACATTCAAGTGGAATAAAAAGTGTGGTTTTTTTCCTATTTTTACTGAAGTTGGTGTTATCGAAGTTGGATTAACACAGTTTGGGACACTGAAATAATGCCATAAATTGGACGGTTTGCACATTTGGATTACAAGGAGTTTATAAACTTTTTATCTTTTCAAGTTTGGTTTTTAAAGTGAGCTTGTTCTGCTTTTGGAGTACTGGGCACGTCATTTTGTTTTCCCCCTTCTCTTCTGGCCTTCACACTGGAGACATAATATCAACAATAGTAACATCTTTACTTGGTGAATACACTCCCTTTTCTGGTTTTGGCTTGGGGATTGGTGATTAATGTAACATATTTTGATTACATCAAGCTCGAATTCTGGAACAGTTTCAAGGAGAGAGACCTGTGGGCGTTAAAAAAGTAGCTGCATTGAAGCTATCGTTCGACATCACAATGGATAAAATTGCAAGGGGAAAGGAGGAGGAGGTTGTGAAACCTAAGAAGAAAGATAAACCATTAGCAGAGGAGGCGTCTCCACCAACTTCATTGCCTGAGCCACCACTATTTGACCAAACACAAATAATGGTTGAATTTGGGAAATTAAGAAATTTGAGAAGATGGAAGAGGCAACAGTGAAAGATAAAAATGAAATTTTGGGAAAACAGGATAAATTGGCTACAATGTTTATTGATTTTTCTTAAAAAGTTGATCTTAATTTACAAAGGATGGATGCCAATGTTAAGTCAATGCAAAATTATATGAAATTGATGCAAGGGGATATTAAAGGGTTATATGAGGAGGAGAAAGAAATTAAGATGAAAGTTGATGTGCAGGAAAAAAGGATAGATGTAATGGAAGAGATGATGAGAAAACAGAATATAGTGGTCCGCAATATGGTGGAAAAAATGCCAGACCAGCTAAAGGATAGAATAATTGATTGGTTGAACAATTTGAAAATGGGGAAAGATTTTGTTAATGAGAACATCGTAAGTGCTTACAGGGTGGGGCCGAAGAGTGGAAAAGTTGTACAGAGAAATGTTTTAATCAAGTTTGCAAACTGGGGAGATAAGCTGAAAGTGATGGCCTTTCTAAAACAAGCTGGGTCTGGTGCTTTAAAATTGATGGGAATGATGTGGAAGTATACAATGACATTTCTATGAAGGAACGTGGTTGGAGGTATAAGATGAAGCCAGTAACAAAATTTTTGATGGAAAATGGGATGAAATATAATTGGCGCTTCCCACAACAGTTAAGATTTTTCCATGAAAGGAGAATGCATGTGATTGATGCAGAGACTGATGCATTGGAATACTTGTGTTTAAATGATTTGGTCAAGGCATCCTCGAGAGAATGGTTGGCACTGAGGAGGGCTTTGTTAGAGTCTGGGGCTATAAGAAGGGATTATGGAGGAACTAAGGAGGAAGGAGCTGCAGGTGGAGAGGAAACAGGAGAGACTGAGCTCGATTTACAATCATTGGTAGTAGTCGATGTGGGAGGAAGTAAGGGTCAGAAAGGAGGGAAATAGGCAAAAGGACTGAAGTTAATGTGTTTTAAAGGGAGATAATATAAAATGATTGATTTTATTAATAAGAAGATTAGCACCAGAGCTTTTGTTGTTAAGTACATCTTCCATGTTCCCCCCCTTCCCCTCTTCAGAAGACGAAGGCGACTTTTTTGGTTAAAGAAGTGGAGAGGCTAGAATTGAGTGTTTCTTATGTTTTTTGTTGTAAGTATTGTCTTAATTATTGTGGGTTAGAAGGTATCACGCCGAATGGAGAAATCAGGGGTGGAAGAAGAGGGTGGCGAATTATATTATGAGGAGTATTAAAATGTTAACGTGGAATGTGAAAGGTACATGGTTTCCGGTTAAGAGAAGGAGAATTGAATCAGCGTTGATGAAGGACAGGCCGGACATAGTCTTTTTGCAGGAAACTTATCAAAAATCTCAGGATACGAATAAAAATTTTCTGGGGTGGATGCAGCATTATGAGAGGTCATATGGTACATCAAAGGCAAGAGGAGTGGCAATTTTGATTTCAACTAGGTTGGGGTTTGAGACAACAAATAGTATTTTGGATCCGGAGGGTAGATATTTGATAGTAAAGGGGAAAATAGATGATGAGGAATTAACTTTGGTGAATATATATGCCCCAAATGACCATCAAGCTGAATTTTAAGAAAAAAATCATAAAATACTGATAAAAAAGAAAACAGCAAAGTTGATTGTAGCTGGTGATTTCAACTTAGTAAGGTCAAATTTAGACTGCACAAATATACTAAGATGTGGAAAAGGTATTAAAGGACAGTTATTGGATAATTGGATGGTATCCTTAGGTTTGAAAGACACGGAGAGAGTTTAAGGGGTCAGAAAGGGTATATACTTATTTCTCACATGTCCATAATTCATACTCCAGAATTGACTATATATTTGTAACGGAGAATATGGTTAGAAACATAGAGGAAATAGAAGTTGGAATTTTTAAACAGCCAGATCATACTAAGGTGGTGATGGAAATGAGGATTGAGGGTAAAAAGAAGCTGAGAAGGAACTGGAGATATGATGATAAATTATTTAAGGACCATAAATGTAAAGAACAAATCATGGAGAGTTGGAATGAAAGTTGGCATTGGAATGACAATGATGAGGTAAATATTAATATGGTCTGGGATGCTATGAAGTCGGGTTTTAGAGGGGAAAGTATCAGGCTAGCTAGTATTAGATATAAAAAAATTAAGATGTCACAGAACAAAATTGAGAGTGAGATAGAAAGGTTGCAGGAGGAACATGCAAGGACAAAGGATAGGAAGGTTTTTGATAATCTGCAAACATTGAAGACCGATGTATATAGAAAAAGCGCTAGATATTTATAAAGCATTTGATTCTATTCAATGGTCTACTATAAAAGAAATCTGCCTTATATTAGAATTCGGCCCCAAATTTAGACATGTGACCAATCAATTATACAATGACTCAGTGACAAGAATTAAAATGAATAATAGGCTAAGTGGGGAAATTAATATCAAGGCTGGTACGAGACAAGGTTATCCGCTCTCTCCATCGCTTTTCATATTGGCAATGGAGCTGTTAGCAATGAGTATAAGATAGGATGAAGATTTAGTAGGTATCAAAAATAAAAAAATAAGTTTATTTGCAGATGACAAACTAATAGTGGTTAAGGATCCATTTCTAGCTATTAGCAAAATCAAATATCATTTAAATTCATTTGAAGAGGTCACAGGTTTAAAAATAAACTGGAATAAAACAGAAGCCATCACATGCAACCTATCAGAGATGGGGAAAAAGAAGATCGCGGAGAAATACAAGTTCAGAATAAAGGACAAAATGAGATACTTGGGGATAATGGTGTCAGACCAAGTTAAGGATTTGTATAAGATCAATTTTAATAAATTAAAAGTTGAAATAAAATTAATCAAAGAGCAACTGAGATCATTGAAAATATCTTGGTTTGGGAGGATTAGTTTATGCAAAATGAAAATTATGCCAAAATTGAATTTCTTATTAGAAAATTTACCAATACAAATAAAAGATTCAGAATTTAAGATTTGGCAAAAATTAATAAATAAATTCTGTAATAACAACAAAAAGCCAAGAATTAGTAAAAGTTTATGGTATTCTAAAAATAAACTGGGAGGGTTAAACATCCTGAACGTCAAAAATTATTATAGAGCTTTTAATTTAAAGAGAATTATTAAATTACTATGCCAATACAATTTTCAAAAACATGGGATAGATTATATAGAGTTTAGAAATTGGAAGGGAGAATAATTTTTAGGTGAAATGAGGGTTAATCCAAAAAATTGTAATCTCTCCTTAAAAAATATGTATAAAATTTGGAAAGGTTTGAAATCAAAATTACCTCCAATTGTTTCACCAATATTGGAAATCTTGGACCATTAAAATTGTCCTCTAGAGTCAACACCAAATATTAGAGAAGTTTTATTTAGTAAAAAAGTATTACACACCATAGAATGGATTGATAATTGTAATTCCTATCACCAAAGGAAAAGTGTTTATGTAGAGTTAGATTTAAATTGGTTGCAAGAACACCAAATGGAAGCGTGGGATAGACAGCTGAGGAAAAACGGTATATTGGATTGGGCACTAACTACTTTTGAAACATTGATCCTTGAGGTAAGACACAGTAACAAGAATTTAAAAGGTCTAGTGGGTAAGATATACCAAATGTTAAATACTTGCGATGAAACACAACAATGTCTTAAGAAAATTTGGGAAGATGATTTGGGAATTACAATTAAAGAGGAGAATTGGAAAAGGAAATGGACTGAAAGAAATATGAAATCCCTTTCAATTAAGGAAAAAGAACACAATTGTAAACTTCTTTGGAGGTGTTACCTTACCCCAGCCAAACTTTATTTAATGGGAAAGAAAAATTCTGAGCTATGCTGGAGATGCAACAAAGGGAAAGGGACATATATCCACATGTATTTCCATAACTTGAGGAAATTTTGGAAGGAAATAGAAGAAGTGAACAAAATATTAAAAATAACAATAATATTAAGTCCAAAGTTGGCAATTTTGGGTGAAGTCGACAATCTGCACTTGGTAGATAACAAAAAAGAATTATTGTTATCTTTATTGATGGTAGCAAGACATCTAATTGCCAAGGAATGGAAAGGTGGAACAAATATTAGTAAGGCTATATGGTATTCAGATGCTTGGCAATTGGCACCTAACGAGGAACTGACTATGCAAATCCATCAGAAAAAGGGAATGGTAATAAAGATCCCATTTTGGGATATTTGGGGACTTTTTGTTGAATTTGCACGGTCAGATGATAATGAATTTAAACCAAGCCCTGATACGATCCAATTTTGGAAAGAGAATTGTAGTTAATTGGTTCAGAAATCTTCCTAGGCAATCCCAATAATTTTATTTTCATTTGTTATATATCGTCTTATTACGATTATTATTTAATGCACTTTTTATTTGCCTTATGTATTGTTTATCATATTTTGTTTATCATATGAAAACTAATAAAAAAATTTAAAAAATTATTTAGCAGAAATGTGCACAAAAATGTGCATATTTTCACACAGCCACTCATAAAAAGAAATGGAAAAAACAAACATATACCAATACCTGGATAACAAGAAATAGACAGATACTGAAATTGACTTGATTTGCCTATCCTTATTATTACTGCACAAAGCTACAATATATTATTTGTGGCAGAGCAAATCGACACTTACTGAACCAATAAACAAGTTGAAATTTAGTGGTGAGCACACCAACACTTGAGGCATTCAAGAAAAAAAATTGAACAACCACCTGTCAGATCTGCTTTGATTTGGATTCCTGCATTGAACAAGGGGTTGAACTTCCACTTTTGTCATTCTATGATCTATGAACATTCTACAAGGCAATTCTAAAAATGGGAGAAGCCCAAACAAAAATGAACAACAAAAATTTCTAGACTGGATTTTGAATTGTCAGGAGGTTCCTGGTTTCGCTCAACTTAATCCAAACTCAGCGCTTCCCCGGTACCCTTTTTTCTCCCTCTTGTTTCGTGGCCCCGGCTAAGATGTTCCACTCTCCGTGCATTTTACCTCCAACATAGACCTCAAGCCCAGTTAAGCTATTGTCTTATTGGGAAGATGGCACACCCACTTCCTAGCAGGGAACGTGGTAGCAGCTATTGTGGCAAAACAATAGTCCTATTTATATTGTCAACTCCCAAACAACCACGCAAACACACAGAGAGAGTCCAGCCCTGGGAAAGTGATGTGGCATAAAAAGTAACTTTTACCTTCAAAGGAAATTGTCCTGGCTGATAAAATTTCCCAGGCTGATAAAATTTCCCAGGCAGATGAGAGTGAAAGCAACCTCCTTTAGGATCACGGTAGCAATCCTTTATCTCTCAATAAAAGTCCCCTTTGAAACACTCAGCTCCTCAAGGTTATGTTGGTATGAATGTATAGCCTTATTGACGGCTTCAAACCTGCTTATCTGTTCTCCGTGAAAACTCCCTTCTTCTCCAGCAAAAACACGACTCCAAGGCTTGTCTTTTTAGATTTTAGTAGCATTTTTTTTGCCTGGCCCTGCCTGACTGGGTGGGCAAGGGGGCGGGGAGGGTGAGTGGCATGGTTCCCGGGCCCGTTCCATCCCCCAAGTCCCTCTCTCTCACCCCACTTACCTTTTGTTGCTGGGGCATTCCCCTGCACGGCCTTCTGAGCAGGAATGTTCACCGGCCTGCCCTCCGTCCCTGCTGGCCTTGAGGCCTCGACATCCCAGCGCTGAAGGCTGAGTTGGGGACTGGGGGGGGCAAGGGGGTGGGCTGGGTGGGCTGTGTGGTTCCCATTCCCATTCCACCCCCTGTCCCTCTCCCCTGCCCCGCTTACCTTTTGCTGGCTGTGCCTTTCCCCGGTGCGTCCTTCACCAATGCTGCCAGGGGGGGAGGAGGGTCTCCTGGAAGCTACGGCAAGGCCAGTGCCAGCCTCTGGGGCTGTGGGGAGATGATCATGTCTCCCCACTACCTTGATGAAGCCGTGGGGGAGAGAGGAGGTGCTGCTCTTCCCCCCAAGCTACGGCGAGGCCAGCACCGGCCTTTGCCAGTGGGGTGGAGGGCAACAAAAGTTGGTTGTTGGCGCGTTGGCAGTTTTTTAAACCATGCGTGCTGGCTGCCATGCCTTCTCCGTGCAGCGATGCTCCAAGGGTGGTCAGGTAAGAGTAGGCGGCTTGGTATGAAATAGTAGGGATGGGTGTGGCCGTGCATGCCAGACATGAACGGTTAACGGGCCTTCTTGTAGGTAAAGATTGAAGCATAGTTTTCATCCATAACATGCAGGATAAGCATGCGAAGAACTAATCTATTTCTACTTTGACTTAGAAACTAAGAAAATAATAAAATGAGAAAATAGCTAACCTCCTTAAAGAGACTGCAGATGACGGGCTTTAATAGCCCTCATGCGAGACTCCATTCTTCCATGGTCTCAATGAAGGGTAACGTAGGCCTGCCTGGGGAAAGGTCCCTCTCGAGGCTTAAAACCCCTGGTCTTAAACACCTTTTTCACCTCCTCACACCTTCCTCTAGAATGTTAAAGATGTGGAATGACTTCATTTTGCTTTGACTATTGTCATGATTATTGAGATTCTCAGGTGTTTGTTACCTCATTGCAGGCGCACCCCCCAATAAAGGACTCAAACACAAATGAAACGGCATTGGGCCACATTTATTGATTCATGCCCTAGTCCAAATTATAAATTTCTATTGGTAATTGACCAATCATAATTCTTAAGGCAAGCAGGCCGAAGTAACACTGGTAAGGTACCACCCAAAATTGCCAACGGCAATTGTTACAATGTATCTATTTGTATCAATTTGTTTGTTGACAACAAACAAATTGTTGACCGTAGTCAATATCTAACTAATGACCCCACCCTCTGACGTGTATCCGTAAAATCAGGGGGTGATGCATGCTGTCTAGCTGTAGCCATCACCCCCTCGCCTGGTTCGTCGTTGACCGGACAACGTTTAAACAACTTATGCCTATCTAGTGTTGTCCAGTCAATTGCGAACCTGCCGGATACCTGTGGGTCATAAATGTTTACCTTACCAGTGCTACCCGCCACCCAGAGAGGCTTCAATAAAGGCTCGACGCCCCCCCAAGACCGTCAGCTCGGTCGACAGGCCTGCTCGCCAATCACCCAACAGGAGTTCCATACCTCCTCGCGACAGATGGACCCCATCCCCTGCATAAAGCCCATAATTTTGCAAACTAATGGCAGGATGACGACTGACCCGCCCCCAGCCCTTGGTCAAAAGGAATCGGGCCACAGCCCTGTTCACCATGCGCCTAGCGCGGTCCAGGGCCTGAAGGTCAAAGCCTCCCCTATAAGCGTGCCGTGGGACCATATCTGACCAAACAAGGGTTGTGGCGGGCCATACGTAATGTAAGTAGGCGAGGTCACCGCAAATCGCATGCTTCAGTGATAAGCCAATGACCTGTCCCAAATCATTACCCCCAAGGTGTATGATCAGAATGTCAGGCGGGTCAGCATTCCTTCCCAAAAAGAGGAATGGCAAGAGCTCCCGCCACAACATACCGGGCCTGCCATACCATGTGAGACTTGCGTATGCACCCAGTCCCAGTCGGGGTCCCCAATCTGTCGCCGCAGCGTAATGCGCTGCCCTGTGCACGTAGCTATGGCCCACCAGCCATACTGTCACCGGTGTGATACGACACCCAGGGTCTGTCAAGGAAAAACAGGGAAGGAAGAAATATGCGGTGACTAAACCGGTACTCACGGCGGGAGTGGGCGAACATAAAACTGGAAACACTGAGAGCCCCACCTCCCCATGCTGCGTATGTCAGCCCCGGAGTACCCATAAGCAGCCGCAGTAGAGGCCGCCCCAATTCTAAATGAATGGGTGCCGTAACGGGCCCCAGGGAGGCCCACACTAGCCAGTGCCTTCCCAGTCACCTTCCAAAATTGAAATTTAGTGAGGGGAGACCCATCTTGGTGACAGAAAAACGGGCCATGGTGCGTGCCACGCAGTGCAAGGAACTCCTGTAGGGCACCAACCGGACAGATGTCTGCCAAGGAACATCGTAGCAGTCTTACTCCACTGCCTACGCCGTGCTGATCTGTTTTAGAGGAGCGTATCCTCAACTGAGCCCAATCATTGCAAACATAGACATCTTCGAGTTCCAGTGCCCTACGACTTGCATCCGCCTTAGACAGCATCACAAGCTCGCTGATGCGGAGCGCTCCAAAAAAGGCCACCGTTGTAGCCGCATGAAACAGGGCTGCCTCATACCTATCGAAACATAGGTCATGCCAGCCCCTGCCAGTTGGGTAAGGACCCCAGGGGAAATTGGGTGGCGGTCGTCCAGGCTACGCCCACGTTCCCGCACCCACCCCTCCAAAACGGGTCTCACACAGAAATCAGCGGTACTATCCGCATGACCTCCCACCTTGGCCATAAAAGCCAGCGCTGACAACCTGGATGCTATGGTGCGGGGTGCAAGGCCCTGGGCATGCAGGAAAACCATGAAACGGAGGACGTGGGCCACTGGGATCGGCCAGGTATCTGGCAGTCGAGATTGGGTACAAAATGTCCGAAAGGAAACTAACGCATGGTGATACGCCTTACGCGTGCGTGGCGCCAGCGACATGCCGATCGCCCGGTTCACCTCTCCCTGCCAAAGGTCCATATCTCCTCCGGGAGTGGCGAGGGAAATTCCTCCGCATCCGGGGCCAAGGCGCGGAACCGGGAGATCTGCAGGCGGGACAAAGCGTCAGCAATATCGTTATTGATCCCCGGGACATGCCTGGCCCTGAACAATACATTGAGGTGCAGGCTGCGCAATACAAACTGGCGCACTAGTTCCATGACCCTGGGAGATTTAGAAGTCTGTGAGTTGACAATGTGGACAACGGCCGCATTGTCTCACCAGAAATGCACCACCGAGTTGGCCCACTCCTCACCCCATAGCATCAAAGCCCCCAGTATGGGAAAAAATTCCAAATATGTGAGATCCCTCAGGCGACCCGTGCCTGACCAGGCTGGTGGCCATCCACCATAGGCCCACTTCCCATTGAAGTACATCCCATAACCCAGGGATCCCAAGGCATCAGACTGTATCTGAAAGCGAGGTGAAGCCAGGAGGTCAGACCTCCAAAATGAGACCCCATTGAACTCCCTCAGGAACTGGAGCCATATGTGCATATCTGCCCTGATGCCCCGTGTCAGTCTCACCCTGTGATGGGGCCTGGATAAGCCTGACATGGCGTCGCACAAGCGCCGAGCAAATGCCCTGCCAGGTGCGACCACCCTGCAAGCGAAGTTAAGGTGACCATGTAGCACCTGTAATTCCCGAAGGGATGCCTTACGCTTAGCCAGCAATCCCGAAATGAGGGCCGCTATCCTGGCCACCTTTTCCCCTGGCAACCTAGACGCCTGCGCTACTGTGTCAATCTCCACCCCCAGGAATACTAGCTTAGTGGATGGACACCGAGTTCCTCCATTAGCGTCTGAAATGTGTTGAGGAGATGTGTGCACGTGTCCCAGCCCCGTTCACCCCCGAACAAAAAGTCATCCAGGTAATGGGCTACAGACCGAGACCCTGACCTACGGACAAATGCCCACTGGAGGAATGTACTAAAACGCTCGAAGGCCGAGCAGGAAATGGAACAGCCGAAAGGCATGGCTTTGTCAAAATAATATTCACCCCTGAATTTGAAACCCAGCAACTCAAAGTCACCCGGGTGCACCGGCAGGAGACGAAAAGCCGACTTAATGTCGCACTTAGCTAACAGTGCACCCGGGCCACATGAGCGCACCATGCGCAATGCCTGGTCAAAGGATGTATACCTGACGGAGCAAAGGTCATCAGGGATAGCATCATTGACCGAGCGACCGGCTGGGTAGGACAAATGATGAATCAGGCGGAACTCTCCCGGGGACTTCTTGGGCACTAGTCCCAGTGGGGATACTTTAAGGTTGGGGAACGGGGGCGCGGGAAAAGGGCCAGCGACCCTGCCCGCATCAACCTCCTTATTAATGCTGGCAGCAGCCACCTCCTCCCTTCCTCTAAGTGACAAAAGGTTGGGTGCGTCTTGAGGAGACCTATCCCCCGTGAAAGGAATGCGAAACCCCAGTTGAAAACCATGAAGCAGGTACACTGCGTCTGCCCTCCTCGGGTACACTGCGAGCCAACGCTCCAGCATGTCCACATTAATTGGGGAGGGGGCCTTTCGGTGGACCCGCTCCCTCAGCGGCAGTCCTACCTGCCCCTTGTCCACCCCTACCCCTGCCCCTGAATCCTCCCGGCCTGGGACAGGCGGAGGCAGCATGGGGGCCAGAACAAGAGGGACACTCATGCCTGTACTTGCAATTCTTTCTGTTGCAAGAACCATTGGACGAGAAGGTCCAGCACAGCAGGCGGGCTGGAACCCCCTGCCCCGCCACTTGGCGGGGAACCTGTACCGGGGCCGCTCATTGGACCGCATGTCCACAATGATATCTCTCCCCGGGCGCCGGGCGCGTGGGGGTCATATACAGAAGCCACAGCTTCTGGCAGGGCTCGTCCCACCTCATCTCTGGGTGCAGTGGAATCCTCATGCGGAATTCCTCGTCGTAAGCCAGCCACGACGGACCCGGGAAGTCGACCATAGCCCGGTAAATGTTGTCCAAATACTGGACCATAGGGATGGCCAGATCCGGCCTGGCCCTGAGGTAAACAGCCATGTAAATTAGGTACGCTGGCAACCAATTTGCCCATGTACGTGGCGGCTTACGACGACGTGCCTGCTCCTTATCCTTCTCTTCCTGCCCTTCCCTCTCTTCCTTGGTGGGCTCCTGTTGAGAAGGGAGAAGATGTCCACATACTCGCCCCTCCAGATTTTTTTCCTTGGTGAACTGGGCCAGATGGTCCCCTAGGGGCAAGGAATACCCCGCTGTCGGCAATGCCGACACCGGCACAGAGGGAAGTGCGGGCAAAGCAAAGGGGGCCTGTACCAACCCGGACACCCCCAACACATTCCCTACCGCATAGGGGGCGCCACCCCAACCCGGGCCCTGGGTCAGGGATGAAGTCGCCGGGTGGGCCGGAGGCGGCTGCACCACCGCACCACCCGTGCGAGGCCATGGCCACTGAAAAGCCCCCCCCCAGGGAAGTCAGTTGTGTGGGTGCACTAGCTTGAACTGCATACTCACCTGATGCACCCCCACGGGCCGCCCCCACCGGGGGTTCCGGCCCGCTGGGGGCGTCGGAGCTCACGACCAAAGCTGAGCTCGTCGACGGGGCCAGATCAGCACAAGTCTGCTGCGCCTGCTGAGTGGGGAGCTGCGAGGCAGTGGCCGCCACCGGCCCGCGCGCCTCAGGCAGCTCGACCCGACCCGTCGCCTGCCGCTGCCCGGCAGCCAAAGGATCAACCTGGAACCCGAAAGACGCCCCCGCTTGGTTGGCCCTTGCCAGAGATGCCTCGAGGGCCGCTACGCGGGCCAGAAGGGCCTCCACGTTAACATAGCCCCCAGCCCCGACAGGGGGCAAAGGGCCAGCCGGCCCACAAGTAACGGGCACCTGTCCAGGTCCCTGTGCCCCAGGGGCCGTATACAGCCAAGAGCCCATGCTTGGCCCTTGAGGGGCCGTGGGCATGCCCTGCCAAGGCAGGGAACCCAACCACCCCCCATGGCTCGATCCCCCCATGGGGAACTGTGCACCCAGGGAAGAAGGCCCAGCCGCACGGACCATGCCAGGGCCAGTGGCCATCGTTTGCGGGCCAAGGGCCAAGGCCCCAGCCGGGGCAGCCTGCGCGCGCCACGCATCGGGCCAAGGGGCCACCGATCCCATCCCACCGGTCCCGGTGGGCTCCGCCAAAGGTGGCTGCTGGGCGGGCGCAGTCGCGGTCCTCCGACCCGGCTGACGCCTCCGCGCAGATCGAGCCACGTTCGCAGCTGCCTTCTTCTTAGAGGGCATAGCTGGTCTAGCTGGGAAGCCAAAGAAAGGAAAAACTGCACCGAAAAAGGCTTCCCCTGAAAGGACACAAGCGACGGAAGTAAGAGGGAAAAACTTCTCCGCTCCGTCGCTTCGCAAAATGGCAGCTCGGCTGCCTCATGGCCAGCCCTTTTATTAGGGTGCTGGCCACGCCCCTAACTACCCGGATGCCTTCGTCCGGTGGGGGGGCCCCCGCAAAGAGCGCGGCGGCCATTTTGGCGCCACGCTTGCATTCTCATTCCCGGGATTCCTCTTTTGATTGGTATCCCTATTCTTAATCACCTGCTAATGTGTGGAGTGTGTTGAGTGTATTGGAATGTTAATGATGTAAATGCCTTCTCTATTTGAAAGTTAGCATTTCTCAACCTTAAAGAGAATATAAAAATCATAGTGTAACTTAAATGAATATAAAGTAATTCAAAGAATAATAACATCCCTTGGGATTTTCATGAAATGGATCACCACCAAATCTGGCACATGTGTAGTAGATAGTCTTCTCTTTCTCTGTCCCAAGTATGGAGGAATTTGGATAAGGACTCTTGAGTTATACCTTTTAAAAATGTAAAACTGGTAAGGGGCTGGTCCAGGGTATGGGGAGTATGTGAAGATCATACGAAAATGTGTCTTGTTTTGTGAAATGTGTGGAGTCAGGAAGGTGGCTGTTGTTGAAATTTCAAGCACCATGTTGCTGAAGAGGTCCTTTGTCCTTTGGGCTATGCTCTTTCTATGCACTTTGGATCATCTATGCTCATGACTACCCCCTATTGCTTTGATTGAGCTACATCATTCCTGGGCTGGAAGATGGCATAATCAATTACTATGGCACAGAACACAACCTTGTGCTGGATGAATCTATTGCAGTCTAAGAATCTCAGAAATAAGAGGGGGAGAAAGGGAAAAAAAACTAGTATAACAATAACTGCAAAGATACTGAGTAGAGCCCTGTCTAAACCATCCATGAATCATTGCATTGATGTGCTAGTTCAGTGCTAGACAACCTCTGCACAGAAATAAAATAAAATAAAAATGTGATAAGAAATAAAAATAGAAAAAACCCAACAAAATATAGAAGGCTATATATGTTTATGGACTATCTGTGTATGACTTTGTATTGCATGAAGAATTTTGAATGCTGCTGCCTTTTTCTTAACAACCATTAAAGAACCTAGTGACTTGACAGTGAAGCATAAAAGGGCTGGCAGAGAAGAATCAAAGGAAGGAATGAAAAGGCTGAAATGTGGATTGCACTGCATGAGATTAAGGAAACAATATAGACACTAGCTTGAATCAATTTACAATCATCACCACCTTGTGTGATCCCTACAAGAAAATTGAAGTATTAATTAGGTTTCAAAATAAAATTGCAGCAAAACTGGTTCATTCCAATTCAGTTTGTCAGGGTAGTCATAGTCTGTATGACTTAATGACCTCCAAAATGTCCTGTCATTAACAGCTCTGTTCAAATCTTGAAAAACAACAACATCTCATATTAGGTTATTTTCTTTTCCTATAGCCTCCACTTCCAAGCAATATTGTCTTTTCTGATCAGTACTGCCCAGGTGTTGTAAACTAAAAACTCTGTCTTCTTTCATTGAGTCAACTCATCCTATGTTAGGTCTTTCTGTTTTCCTACTATTTCCCCCTTTCCCAGCAGTATTATCTTTTCTGGTAAGTTCTGTATTTTTATTATACATGTATGATAGGATAACCCCAATTTACTCATTTTTGCTCCAGTGAGATCCTTGCTTGATTTGAGGAACTGTCAATGATAGGACATTTTGTCATTAACTCATTTAGGTGGTGACTACTATATTAACTCATATAGTCACCACACATCAGAAGTGACTTAATGGGAGATAGTATCTTTGGATTTCTTTGCTTAATTCCCAAAAATTATATAGCGACAGGACAAGTGAAATAGGCACCAAGGCTCAGCTAATATCAAGCAAGATCAGCCACAGCCACAAAGCAAAAAGTAAAACAGAAAACAAACAGAAAACAGTAATTTCTCAGTTTAAACAAGTATGTTTCTGAATACTTGTTCTCTGCATATTTAAAAATATCTTTTAAAATATGTATCACCTGACTTCACAGAAAAGCGGGAAATATACAAAGTAGGGAAAGCTTACAGGATGTCCTAAAAATGTATCTGTCTTCTAAAGACAGAATCTATCCCTTTTTCTTTCTTTTACTTTGTCAATATAAATTAGAAAATTAATACAATTAAAGAAGATCTGACATCTTGATACAAGCATGTAAAATCTGCACAAATGACAGCTCATTAACCACATACATCTCCACAGTCAATTTATCAGTCCAGGGCCAGAAGGAATCTGCATCTCAGGACTTTGTGCAGCCTACTGTATATATTCGAGCATAAGCAGACCGAAATATAAGCTGAAGCACCAAATTTTGACCTGAAAACCCAGGAAAATAGATTGAACAGAGTATAAGCTGTGGGTGGGAAATGCAGCAGCTGCTAGTGAGTTTCAATAACCAAAATACATGAAAATATGGTAAAATTAATTAAATTGTAAGCGCGTGTCAATCCAGCATGGTCCTGGGACACTCATGGTCATTGACCCTAGTATAAGACATGTCCCCTTTTTGGGGCTAAAAATGTGGCTTATACTTGAGTATATACAGTATGTCTATATATGAAGAGTTCTGTTGGGCCCCAAGGTCTATATTTGAAAACCATGTTGATGGCAGTGGCATAAAAGTGATAAATCAATAAATGAAAGCCATGATTATATCAATGTTTTCAACACTGCTATTTGTTTGTAGTGAAGTGAATAGGGGAAACTTTTGGGTTTCATTAATTTACGCTTTTTCCAGGGTGGTGTGTGTGTGTGTGTGATTCATTAGTTTTTGCTAATTTCTGTTAGCAATCCAAAAAGTGCCTGGTTCTTTCAGATTCTTCTGGTTAGAATATTCTCATTCAGGATTTGGGCACTAGCTCAGCAGAGAAGGTAAGGCAAGGAAATGGAGGGAAAAGAGCAAGACTGGTAGAGCCAAAAAGTGCATGATGGTAGTTGTGGCAAGGCAAGGAAGGAAGTAGGGAGGGTGGGAAAGACTGCTCTTGGCTGGTGGGCCAACAGAGTGATGGCAACTAAGGCAAGAAGATGGAGGGGAAACAGCAGGGCAAGGCTATTTCTTGTTGAGAAATCAACCTGAGGTGATTTAACGCACATGAGTCAACCCAACAGAGGAAGTCCAATGAAAATTTGATATTTGCTGAACCCTCTCATCTGGAAAAAAAAATCAGATTTCAAAGATTCTCTGTCAGCATCTTCCAAAGAATCTGATGCCAAAAGAAAGGAGCTCTTTGGTGTTTTTGTATTTTCCAAAAAAAACCCACCCCCTGACACTTCATTTGTGAGCACCTTTTGTAGGGGTGGTGGTGCCATGCTATTTTCATAACTGAAAAGTTTTGCAATCCTTGTTACACAATGGGAGCAGCAGCAAATTGCAGTTAAAATTGGTTGCAAGTCTACGATACCCCCCTCCGCAATAACCAGCTTAACAATAATCACTCAGGCACCACTTCAAGGGGGGGGAGGGGCAGGGAATGAAAAAGCTTATTCACTATTATCTGTAAGTTTCACAAGACTACTGAGAAAGGTATCAGAGGTTAATAGAGGGGAAAAGGAATAAGTTAATAAGAAGCATGAAAAACAGTTTTCTCTTTCAACCAGATGGCTGGGAGAACAGAGAACATTCAAGGGACCTCCATGTTGGTAAAAAGGCAGGCAGTAATTGAACAAAGGCAAGGGGTCACCAACCTGCTAATTAGAATGAGCCAAAAAAGAGAGGGAAGAGGGATGCTTTGCTAATTGGCTAGGTAGGGAATCGAAACAAGAAAGCATGTTACTTAGTTAGTTAATGAGATGTCCCCATTTGCCACAATTGCATTAATTTAAACTGGGTTTGCCTTGTATGTCCAACAATAATGAATTTGTGGTGTGTGTGTTTTAAACCAGCACCAAAGAGATAGAACTCATAGCTCCACAAAATTTAAAAAGAGAAGTCCTATAGTTACTAAAGGGCAGATCAAACTCTCATTTCAAGCCCAGCTAGTGGGCTAGTAAATTTTTTGCTTCATGACATTATTCATTCTACTAGATGGATGTGTGTCAAGGGGGTTCCAGAAATGTCTATTCCTTTATATAGCATGTTTTAAATGTGTGTTTAATACTTTTACAAAAGACTCCATAGTGCTATCAGAAAGCTGCAAAAGTTTAATCAGAATACAGTATATTGCTAGAAGATGAGAAATCCTGAGAAAATAGGGCCCCTTTCCAGGAAAATCCTTCTTCAAAATTCATTTTAGGAAAATACTAGCAGAGGACCCAGCGTTGCCCGGGGGTACCCTACCCAGGCCAAGGAGAAGCCTGGGCCTGCCCCCCCCAACCCCAGCTGCCTTACCTTTTTGTCTGCTGTCATCACAGCCGCTCTCTCAGCCCTGCCTCAAGGCGCCGTCTCAGCCTGACTCTTGCTGCCACCGCTGGCCTCCCCAGCGACTACAGTCAGTGGGTAGCCATCACAGCCCGGTCACTCCGTCCTCCTGTGGGTTGTGTCAGATGGAAGGGAGGCTCCATTTGGGGGGCAGTGGCCTGCAGAAGGTGGCAGCCCTGTCCCATCCTCCACCCCCCCTGGCTGTGGGTTCTCCCTCCCCCCGAGGCATGCCTCAGGAGTGCAGAGGAGCCATGCCACATTGGCCATCCGCCGACAGTAGTCGCTGGGGCGGGGCAGCCATAATGGCCATAATTGCCGCCATCCATACTGGCAGCTAGGCCATGCACCACCTGGAATTCCAGGCAGACTTTGGCGCATGCGTGGAATTTTGTGCATGTGCCACAGCTTGGAACGCCAGGCAGGGTTAGGTGCATGTGTGGATTCTCGCGAATGTGCAGTAACCACCCCTGGTTGTTTCAGCCAGCCGGGGGGACATTGCAGCCCCTTTTTGGGGGCAAGGACCCCAAGGCTGGTTGCCGGTTACCCACGCTGGCCACCCCCCAGCTGTGGGTTCTCCCTTCCCCCAAGGCATGCCTCAGGAGTGCAGAGGAGCCACGCTGCGTTGGCTGCCCACCAACAGTAGTTGCTGGGGCGGGGGCGGCCGTAATGGCCATAATTGTCACCATCCATATTGGCAGTTAGGCTGTGTGCCACCTGGAACACCGGGCAGACTTTGGCGCATATGTGGAATTTTGCACATGCACCACAGCCTGGAATGCCAGGCAGGGTTAGGTCCATGCGTGGATTCTCGTGCATGCGCAGTCACCTCCCCAGGTTGTTTTTGCCAGCCAGGGAGGCATTGCAGCCCCTTTTCCAGGGCAAGGACCCCAAGGCGGGCTGCCAGTTACCTTCGCCCCCACTTGGGCCAGAAGCATGGCGGCAGTAGCTCGCCTGGCACCACCTCACCTTTTAAGTCCCAGGGTGAGGGGGGAGGGCAGGGCCCAGGCACGCCGGCTGGTGGTATGGCTGGGAGGGCCTCTTTGCCCCCACTGGGGCTAGAGGCATGGCGGCATTAGCTTGCCTGGCACCCCCTCACCTTTTAAGTCCAAGGGGGAGGGCGGGGCCCAGGAATGCCAGCTGGTGGTGTGGCCTGGAGGGCCTCTTTGCCTCCACTGGGGCCAGGAGCGCGGCGGCGGTAGCTCACCTGGCACCCACTTGCCTTTTAAGTCCCAGGGCGAGGGAGGAGGGCGGGGTCCCAGGAACACCAGCCAGTGGTGTGGCCTTGAGGGCCTCTTTACCCCACTGGGGCCAGGAGCATGGTGGCGGTAGCTCGCCCGGCACCCCCTCACCTTTTAAGTCCCTGGGCGAGGGGGGAGGGTGGGGCCCAGGAACAGCAGCCAGTGGTGTGACCAGGAGGGCCTCTGCGCCCCCACTGGGGCCAGGAGCGCAGCAGCCTCTTCTAAGCTTATATATCAAGCCTTTTGCACATTGGGCAGAGGTTCTGGTTTTGATAAGGGACATTTTCCACAAATTGTAAAAAACCCTGTCAAAGGTGCAACTTTGTTGCTTCATTTTCCCATTGGAGGCAAGAATTTCCACAGAGGTCAATACTTCTTGACCATACCCGTCAAGCGCTACTCCAAAAAATATGGGAACTGCTCTGGCCCAGGTGTGCATGCGCAGGAAAAACTCCGTTGTGCATGGACAGAACCCCTTTGTGCATGCACAGAACACATTTGTGCATGTGCAGATGGGTTCTGCGCATGCGCATGTGCACAGCAACCCCTTTCCCAGCCGATCTAAATATGGGATGGCACTGGGAAAGGGGAGGAACGCGTGCCATAATAAGGGATTTCTCAGACAATCCGGAATACTCAACAGGTATGTTCTTGACATCCTTGAGAAAGCTTCTCCCCCCCTCCCTCCAGAAAAGTAAGTAATTTTGCAAGGATTCTAGAAACGGAACCACAGGTGGTAGTTCAAAAATTTCAGATAAAAGTCTTTCCTAGGCTTTGTAGGACATAGTACTCATAAAAACAGTATACATTAGATTACAACACAGACACGGGCGGCAGAAATCTCTAAAGCAAAGGTGTACGTCTGTATGTCCTTTATGCATGGCCTCTCCGCCCCCCCGACAACTGGTCTGGCCCTACCTTATGCACCCCATCGGTCAAAGACAGGGGACCGGATGGTATGGGTGGGGTGCTAGCCCCACCGGAGATGATTGCGCTGACACCCCAACACCACGACATCACCACCGGGCGACGAGGATTGCCTCAATGGTGCTGTTGCGCCTGCACACATCAGCCATTGGTGCCACAACTGGATGACCAACACAGCTGGCTTCTCCTTGCCGTCAGCGGCAGTGGCCAACCACGCTCTCGCCCCAAACAGGCCAGCGCCCGTGTGGATCACACTGCTGTCTATGTCGCCAGAGTGGAGGGGGGAAATCCCCCCTCACTCCCGCCTTATAGACAGCACAGGTGCTGCCCATCAGTGAAAGGAAACGAGGCTTTGTTCCCCTTCACTGATGGACCACGGTGTTGTCTATGAGGCCGGAGTGGAGGGGGGAATCACCCCCTGCCCCAGTCCAGCCTCAATGACACCACAGGCGCTGACCATCAATGAAGGGAAACAAGGCTTCATTCCCCCACACTGTCGGGCCACGCTGCTACCTATGTTGCCGGTGTGGAGGAGGGAAATCCCCCCTCACCCCCACTTCATAGACACCACAGGTAATGCCCATAAGTGAAAGGAAACGAAGCTAAATTCCCCTTCACTGACGTGCCTTGGACGCTTCCTCTGTGTGTGTGTGTGTGTGTGTGTGTGTGTGTGTGTAAAGAAAGAGAGAGAATGAAAGCGCGGTGCCAAAATGGCCGCCATGCTCTTTGCAGCCCCCCCCACCCAGACTCAGACATCCGGGTGAGTTAGGGGGTGTGGCCACCCCTCTATAAAAGGGGTGGCCACGAGGCAGCCGAGCTGCCATTTTAGAAATAGCGACGGAGAGGAAATGTTTTCTCCATCGCTGTTCCTCCGACTCTTCGGCTCTTCAGCCCTTGGTCTTTCCCGGCTGGGAAGGAACGATTCGCACAGAGCCTTTGGCTTGCTGGCTGCTCTGTGCTTTTTGGTGCTAGGTTGATCCCTGGAAAGGGATCCTGCTCTTTCTACCAGATATGCCTCCCAAACGGAAGGCCCCGGCGACGAAACCGTGGCCAAAGGGAGGACTTTTGCGGGCCCTGCGCAGGGTGGGGGGCAGCCCCCAGGTCGGAGGACCAGGGCTGCACCCCCGCGGCAGGGCACTACCCCAGCTTTACCCACCGATACTGGTGGGGCGATGCAGGCTGGTGCTTGGCCCTCGGCTGGCCAGCCTCCGGCCGGCCCTTCAGGGGCTTCGGCCCTCGGCCCGCAGTTGCCGGCCATGGGTCAGGACAGCGGGGGAGGGCCCGGTGCGGGTGCACAGCTCGTTCCCCCTCCGGCCCCTCATGGGCCGGAGTTTTGGGCATGGCCCTATTCTGGCCCAGGCTCTCACTTTGGGGTTCCTGGTCAAATGCCTAGCGGGCCGTCTGGCCCTCCTGGCCCGCTTTATACTGGGGGATCTGTGGCAGTGGATGCATTGCTAACACGTTTAGCTGTGCTTGAGGCATCCTTGGGGATTGCACACAACCCCATGGGAGGGGGCCCTTCTCTCTCTGCTGGGCGCCCTTCATGTCCACCGGCTACCTCGACAGCTGCCACACTGCAACAGGCGGCCAGCCGGGTTGAGCTGCTTGAGACGCTCCGGCCTGCGCCTGCCGGTGTCTCGCAGCTCCCTGTTCGTCCAGAGCTACAGCCGGGGAGTGGTCAGGTGTGGCCCCAGAGCTCGATTCCGGTCGCGAGCTCCGACACCCGCCGTGGGCCGGAACCCCCAGTGGGGGCGGCTCACGGGGGTGCACCTAGTGAGTATCAGGTTCAAGTTAATGCACCCACATCACAGTCCACTTCCAGTGGTGGGGTTCAGTGGCCATGGCCTCGTCAAGTCGAGGCGAGTGGGCATCAGTTGCCAGCCTATCCCAGTGCCCCTTGGTTACATACTGGCACAACATTGGGGGTGGGGGTTTCCGCCCCCGGGGCAGTGCCGGGCATCGCAGGGGCTGTCCAGCTTCCGCTGCGAATGCCCTGTGTACCTAATGTGCCGGTGACGGCCTTGCCGGCGGCTGGTTATTCCTTGCCCCTTGGTGATCATTTGTCCCAGGTCACGAGGGAAAAGATTTGGCGGGGGGAGTACGTGGATATATTCTCCCTATTGAACTGTGAGCCCACTAAGGAGGAGAGAGAGGGACAGGACGACAGAGACAAAGAGCTGTCCCGCCGTCATAAGCCACCACGCACCTGGGCCAACTGGTTGCCCGCATATCTTATTTATATGGCGGTGTACCTTAGGGCCCGGCCTGACCTGGCCATTCCTATGGTCCAATATTTGGACAATATTTACAGGGCAATGGTGGATTTCCCTGGCCAATCGTGGTTGGCTTACGATGAGGAATTTAGAATGAGGGTGCCCTTGCACCCGGAGATGAGATGGGATGAGCCCTGCCATAAATTGTGGCTTTTGTACATGACCCCCACGCATCCGGCACCTTGGGATAGGTACCATTGTGGCCAGGCCGTGCAGGGAGCTGCTCCAACACAGGCTCCCTGCCAGCCGGCGGGGCAGGGGGTTCCAGCCCGCCTGCTGTGTTGGAGCTTCTTGGCTAATGGCGTGTGCAATAAGCGGCAGTGCCGATACAAACACGAGTGTCCCTCTTGCGCTGGCCCCCATGCCGCCGCTGCGTGCCCGTGGGCCGGTGGGTCACGGGGCGGAGGTAGAGGTGGACAGGGAGCGGGCAGAGCTTCTGCTGATGGAGCTAGTCAGACAAAAGGCCCCCTCCCCAGTTAATGTGTATATGTTGGAGTGATGGCTCTCAACTTACCCAAGGAGAGAGGACGCGAGGTACCTCCTGGAGGGTTTCCAGTGGGGGTTCCGTATCCCATTCAAGGGAGTGCGGGGACCCCAAGATGCCCCCAATTTACTGTCCCTGAAGGGTAGGGAGGAGGTGGCTGCCCTGAGTATTGCCAAAGAGGTAGAGGCCAAAAGGGTAGCAGGCCCCTTTTCTGTACCACCCTTTCCCAACCTGAAGGTCTCCCTTCTGGGGTTGGTACCCAAAAAGGCCCCGGGGGAATTTCGCTTAATACACCATTTATCGTACCCGGCGGGTTACTCTGTCAATGATGCTATTCCTGATGACCTTTGTTCGGTCAGGTATACGTCTTTTGACCAAGCCCTGCGGATGGTGCGCTCTTGTGGTCCGGGTGCCCGCCTGGCAAAATGTGACATTAAATCGGCATTCCGATTGTTGCCAGTGCATCCGGGGGACTTTGAGCTATTGGGTTTTAGATTCCAAGGGAAGTTTTACGTAGATAAGGCTATGCCTTTTGGCTTCTCTATTTCCTGTTCAGCATTCGAACGTTTTAGTACTTTCCTTCAGTGGGCCTTTGTTCGCAGGTCCGGGTCTCGGTCTGTAGCCCATTACCTCGATGACTTTTTGTTCGGGGGTGAACTGGGCTTGGACACGTGCACGCGTCTCCTCATCACATTTCAGATGCTAATGCAGGAACTGGGTGTCCCTTTAGCGCCCGAAAAGACCGAGGGCCCATCAACTACGCTCACATTTCTGGGTATTGAAATTGACACGGTCGCACAGGCATCCCGGTTACCTATCGATAAGGTCACCCGGATCTCTGTGATGGTTTTGGCCTTGCTGGCCAAGCGTAAAGTGTCACTTCATGAGCTTCAGGTTCTACATGGCCACCTTAACTTTGCCTGCAGGGTGGTCACGCCTGGCAGAGCATTTGCTCGGCGCCTATGTGACGCCATGTCTGGCCTGTCAAGGCGCCATCATAGGGTCCGACTGACCAGGGGCATGAGAGCTGACCTTTTGGTTTGGCTCACATTCCTGCGGGAATTCAATGGGGTCTCCTTTTGGAGATCCGACCTTTTAGTTTCCCCTAGGTTTCAAGTACAGTCGGATGCCTCCTGCTCCCTGGGATATGAGATTTACTTTGAGGGGAGGTGGGCTTATGGCCAATGGCCTCCAGCATGGCGGGGCACGGATCGCCTCCGCGATCTTGCATTCCTTGAGTTCTTTCCAATCCTGGGAGCTTTGATGCTATGGGCGAGGAGTGGGCCGACTCAGTGGTTCATTTTTGGTGTGACAATGCTGCTGTAGTGCACATTGTTAATGCCCAGATGTCTAAATCACCCAGGGTGATGGCGTTAGTTTGCCAGTTTGTGTTACGCAGCCTACGCCTGAATGTGCTTTTTAGGGCCAGACATGTACCAGGTATCAATAATGATATTGCCGATGCTTTATCCCGCCTGCAGATCCCCCGGTTCCGCGCCTTGGCTCCAGATGCAGAGGAATTCCTCTCGCCACTCCCGGCCAAGATTTGGACATTTGGCAAGGAGAGGTGAACCGGGCGATCGGCATGTCTTTGGCGCCCCGCATGTGTAAGGCGTATTACCATGCTTTCGTTCAATTTAGAACTTTTTGCGTGCAACTTCAGTTGCCCGAAGTGTGGCGTATTCCAGTGGAACAAGTTTTACAATTTATGGTTTATCTACACAGTCAGGACCTCGCTCCCCGCACTATAGCATCCAGGCTGTCAGCACTGGCATTTATGGCCAAGGTGAGGGGTTTTGCTGACAGCATGAACGATTTCCACATACGACATGATTTGGAGGGGTGGACACGGGAACATGGACGCCGCCCGGACACTCGCCACCCAATTTCTCCAGGGGCGCTTACCCACCTTGCACGAGGCTGGCATAACCTGTGTTTTGACAGATATGAGGCGGCTCTTTTTCATGCGGCTACCACGGTGGCCTTCTTTGGAGCGCACCGCATCAGTGAGTTGGTACTACTGTCTAAGGCGGATGCGACTCGTAGGGCAATGTAACTCGATGATGTCTATGTTTCTAATGAGTGGGCTCAGATGAGGATATGGTCCTCAAAAGTTGATCAGCATGGCGTAGGCAGTGGAGTTAGACTGCTACGATGTTCCATTGCAGACATCTGTCCGGTTGGTGCCCTACAGGAGTTCTTGGCAGTGCGTGGCACATACCCTGGCCCGTTTTTCTGCCACCAAGATGGGTCTCCCCTTACTAAATTTCAATTTTGGAAGGTGACCGGTATGGCACTATCCAGTGTTGGCCTCCCAGGGGCTCGTTACGGCACCCATTCGTTTAGGATAGGTGCTGCTTCAACTGCGGCTGCATTTGGGTACTCTGAGACTGATATACGCCGTATGGGAAGATGGGGATCTATGCGTTTTGCATTATACGTTCGCCCTCTTCAGGTATGAGTACCAGTTAAGTCACTGTTCTCTTTTTTCTCTTACAGACCCTGTGTGTCCCCGCACACCGGTGGCAGTATGGCTGGTGGGCCACAGTTACGTGCACTGGGCAGCGCAGTATGCTGCGGCGACAGAGTGGGGACCCCAGCTTGGACTGCATGCATCCGCATGCATACGTTGGTACAGTAAGCATGGAATGAGATGGCGAGAACTGTTGCCATTCCTTTTTTCCATCAGGGATGCTGAACCGCCTGATGTCCTTGTACTGCACCTCGGGGGCAATGACCTCGCCCAGGTCACTGGCCTTTCTTTAAAATTCACGATTTGCAGTGACCTAGCTTATTTGCATTATGTGTGGCCGTCCACAAGGCTGCTATGGTCGGACATCATACCGCGTCACGCTTACAGGGGAGGTATTGACCTCCGTGCCCTTGACCGCGCTCGCCACTCGCTGAACAGGGCAGTTGCCCGGTTCTTGGCAGACAAGGGTTTGGGGATGGTCATCCGACACCCCACCATTAGTTTACAAAATTATGATCTTTATGCAGGGGATGGGGTCCACCTGTCGGCTAGAGGTATGAACCTCTTTTTGGAAGATTTGCAAGCAGGCCTGTTGACCGAGCTGACGGTCTGGGGGGGGGTGAGTCTTCATTGAAGCCTCCCCGTGTGGCGGGTAGCACTGGTAAGGTAAATATTTATGACCCATTGGTATCCGGCAGGTTCGCAATTGACTGGCCAACACTTAGACAGGTACAGGTGTAATAACGTTGACCGGTCAATGACGAACCAGGCAAGGGGTGATGGCAGGAGCTTTTCAGCATGCATCACCCCGTGATTTGATGGATACACGTCAGAGGGTGGGGTCAGTAGATAGTTTATTGACTACGGTCAACAATTTGTTTGTGTCAACAAACAAATTGATACAAATGGATACATTGTAGCCAATTGCCATTGCCAATTTTGGGAGGAACCTTACCAGTGTTACTGCGGCCTGCTTGCCTTATGAATTATAATTGGATGAGTACCAATTGAAAGTTATAATTCGGACTAGAGCATTATTCAATAAAAGTGGCCCAATGCCTTTATCCATATACCGGTGTCTGAGTCTTTCTTTGGGAGGTGCGCCTGCAATGAAAGCGCGGCACCAAAATGGCCGCCGCTCTCTTTGCAGCCCCCCCCACCCGGACTCAGACATCCGGGTGAGTTAGGGGGCGTGGCCACCCCTCTATAAAAGGGGTGGCCACAAGGCAGCCGAGCTGCCATTTTAGAAATAGCGACGGAGAGGAGAAGTTTTTCCCTCCACCCCCTCCCTAGTGAACAGTGTGCTATTTTGGTCGCTTCGGGGCCGGGTGGGAATTTTTGGCCTGAACCTACATTGGCCCTTGGGTTCTGGCTTTTTTGCCCATCCCACACTGTTGCTAAGGTTTGACATAGGGGTTTTTGCTCTTGACTTTGGTCACTTGGGCGGGTAGCACTGGTAAGGTAAATATTTATGACCCATAGGTATCCGGCAGGTTCGCAATTGACTGGCCAACACTTAGACAGGTACAGGTGTAATAACGTTTACCGGTCAATGACGAACCAGGCAATGGGGTGATGGCAGGAGCTTTTCAGCATGCATCACCCCGTGATTTCACGGATACATGTCAGAGGGTGGGGTCAGTAGATAGTTTATTGACTACGGTCAACAATTTGTTTGTGTCAACAAACAAATTGATACAAATGGATACATTGTAGCCAATTGCCATTGGCAATTTTGGGAGGAACCTTACCAGTGTTACTGCGGCCTGCTTGCCTTAAGAATTATAATTGGATGAGTACCAATTGAAAGTTATAATTCGGACTAGGGCATTATTCAATAAAAGTGGCCCAATGCCTTTATCCATATACCGGTGTCTGAGTCTTTCTTTGGGGGGTGCGCCTGCAAAGAAAGAGAGACATGGAGAGATAAAACAAGAAACAAAGAGAAAGAGAGAGAAAAAGGGAGAGGGTAAAAAACAAAGCAGGAATGAAAGAGAGAGAGAGAGAGGAAGAAACAGAGAGACACAGAGAGTCAAAGATTGAGAGGGGGAGGAGGTGGGCCACAGCTTCCCCAAACCTCACCCGGCAAAGCCTCAGCCAGGGACGAACAGCCAGAGTGCACAAACAACTGGCCCCCCCAACTCGGAAGGTAAGGTCAGCATGGAAGAGGAGGGCCCTGCTGTCTCCTCGGCCCGGGTAGGGTCCATCCTGGATGAAGGACAGGCAACTCTGCTAGTTACTCCCTAAAGGGAAGGATAGTCCTAAATGTTTCTCTGAATGACTCTGCCTTCAACAATCTTTTAGAAGCTGAGAGGGAGCAGGCATGGTACAACTCCTGTGGTAACACATTCCACAGAGAGGAAGCTACTACTGAGAAGACTTGACTTTTGGTTACTGCCTCCCTCAGTGCAGGTAGATGTACCCACCTGGTCTGGGAGGATTGGGTTGGATGGATAGTTACTCTTTGGGAAATATGCTCCAATGGGTAGCAAGGTACCAATATGTGTAGGGCTTTGTATAATAGTACTAATATCTTGAATCTAATATCACACACACACACACAACCCCAGAAAATCACAGGTTACAAGTAGTGATGCAAGTGTAAGCAAGCCAGGATTGGAGAGATTTGGTTGAAATTATGAGCCCTAACAATCAATCTGGCAGCTGTATTCTGGAGCCATTGAAGCTGTGTGGGACCAACAGGATTGTGGCCACTAAAAAAAACAAAAAACAAGGTTCTTATTTCTGTTTTGTGGTGTTTCACAAAAAATGTTTTCACAGAAGAACAGCTACTGGCAGGATTCACCAGACAATGGCTGAAGGTATCTGAAAGCCCTGTTCAGATGATATTAACTGTAATGAATCAAAATGGAGCCTTTGCTTTTAGTAAGTTAAGATGGTCACTGGTTCTTTTCTCCGAGTGGTGTGTGTGTGTGTGTGTGTGTGTGTAGGGAAGTAGATACGATGACCATTGAAAGTGAAGACTTATTGGTTAACATATCGGAAGAGGTGGAATGGAAGATGAAAAATGGGTTTGTTATGTTAGAATGTAGAAGAAGAAACACCATGATTATTATTAATTGTTGTTTGTGCTTATTAGGAGAAAAGAAAGGAGTATGCTTATAATTGCTTGTTAGTAAACAGTAGAAGGATGTAATCTAAGGTGGTTTTGGACAAGGGGAAAAGGTAGATATGTTCCTTTTCTGTTTTTGTACCTGAACCAGAACAATTTTTTTCTTCGAATAAAAGCTGACTTGTTACAGAAGATGTTGTACTCATTATATAGAGCATTAGCTGGAGGGAGCATTCCAGTTCCTTTATTGGCAACACATTGCTATTTCCTACCTGATCTGACTGGTTTGTAAGCATAAACATTCAGTGATTGGAAACCTATCATAGACTTCTCAAGCCTGGAGCAGAACATACCTGTCAAGTGTGCCTCTGGAAAATACGGGACCTGCGCAGAAGCCTTCTGCGCAGAAGCCTTCTGCGCATGTGTAGAACCATTCTGCGCATGCACAGAAGGGTTCTACACATGTGCAGAGGGGTTCTGTGCAGAAGGGTTCTACGCATGCGCAGAAGGGTTCAGCGCAGAAGGACATGCGCAGTAACTACTTCCCCCACTGGTCAAATTACAGGATGGCGGCGGCCGGTGGCAGGCGAGTGGCTGAAGCGGCGCGGAATTATGGGAAATCCTGGCCAATCCAGGATACTTGATAGTTATGGAGCAGAACCACATGTACTCTGAAGCAGCAAAAAGGGTCTATCCCAGCTTCCTGAATGGGTACCTGTCTCTGTCAGTTGGAATGCATCTTATGGCAGTGTGATAATGTGGGTGTGTTATCCTTACACAAATAAGTTCAGAAAACAAGGAACATGAACCTCCACCTTCTTAAACATTTAAAGCCACTTCTTGCTCATTTATCTTGTTTCTTCAATTCCTGATATCCTAGCCAACATCTACCATGTGGAATTCCCATGGTATTTACTTAAATATAGCAAAAGCTCATTAATTCCATTGCCCTCTCATTCAAGACCACTTTTTAGAGAAGAACAAGAACTGCATCTTCTTAGTAATGGTCTAAAATGCCAGAAAGGGAAAAGAGATTGTTTTTCATAAACGCGACAGGGGAAAATCAATTATACACATTTTAAAAACAACATAGCTTTGTAGTTTCAGACTGCTGACTTCAAACATTTACCAAGAGAATGCTGGGTGAAAATAAGCAAAACCTTGAAACTGCTTTTGTTTCTTTGTCTGCCTAATTGTGCATAGGACTACAGGATAAAGCATTGAAGAAACTGAACAGCCTCTTCAAGATATGAAGATTCTCAGTATTTTAAGACGAGGAGCTCTGTTAGATGGCCAAATTGAGCTAACTAAGGTTGCTTAAGGTCAAGCAGGGGTGAGTGATATGATCTTTGTATCCACTGGAAAAGGATCAGGAAACCACACAGCATCTCAAGTGACTCACTTTAGCATGTTCAAGATCTTTCCATTTAAAAGGAATTATTGTTTCCTTTGAAAGAAAAAGGATTGTTAAAGCTGCTCCTTTGGAGAAGCCACTTAATTAAACCCTTCCTCTGTGCTCTCCGTTGGTGGGTAGGGCATTTCTTTTTAATTGTTGCTTTCATTACTATTGATGTTTTGAAAGGTTTTTTAAACTGCTATCAAAGCATCACTGATTCATTGTTCCAGTTAGCAAATACTAAAAGCAATGGGATGCTACTATCTTGGTTCCTTTCCAAATGTAAGGAAGATTTAAAGGGATAGCTTTTATAAAGTTATTTAAGGAGAGGTCAGAGGAAGTACTCAGTTAAGCAGCTTTTCCAAACGGACAGCCAGCCAGCAACTATGGTGTAATCCCATCATTCACACATGCTCAAATTGAACCAAAATGGGCCAATCCTACCCACACCTAAAAAAACACAATAGCCTCTGACAGCGATTCTGAGAGGTTCAGGGGCTGGCTGGCTTTTCTTAGTAAAGACATTATAGCAATAGCAATAGCAATTACAAGTACAGTGGTACCTCATACAATGATTTTAATCTGTTCCACAGGGCTCATTGTTGTACGAAACAATTGTTATGCGATACATGCATCGTATAGCAATTTTCCCTATGGGATGCATCAGGGCCACCATCAGAAATTTCTGGGCCCTGTACTGAGCAATCCCATTGCCCCCCCCCCCCCCCCACACACACACACACACTTTTCTCTCTCCTCGCAATGGGGTGGCGGCAGCGGGTGGAATATACAATTTCCCAAAAGAAATTGATGGGTAGTTGTATCCAATTTTAGAGATCAGTGCTCATCTCTGATTACAGCCAAAGAGCCAGGGCCTTGATCCACAAAAAGCTTGCATTAAAATACAGCAGTTAGTCTTTAAGCCTTGCTTGAAAGCCAGTTGTATCCAACTTTAGAGGTCAGTGCTCTTCACTGTTTCAAAGCCAAAAAGCCAGCACTGTCTGCTTCTGCAGATGTTTCCATGGTCATGTGGCAGGCATGACTACACACTGGAGCACACGGAATGCTGTTACCTTCCCACCGAAGTGGTCCCTATTTATCTACTTGCAATTTCTTGCTTTCCAACTGCTAGGTTGGCAGGAGCTGGGATAAAGACGGGAGCTCATTCCATCCTGCACTACTCGGGAATTGAACTGCTGACCTTCTGCCTCCCACTCAGTGTCTTAGCCACTTAAGCCACTGCAGTCCTTATGACCACAGTTTTGTGCCACCAGGGCTCAGAAAGAAAGAAAGGAAGGATGGAAGGAAGAAAGGAAGGATGGATGGAAGAAAGGAAGGAAGGGAGAAAGGTTGGAAGGAAGGATGGAAGAAAGAAAGGAAGGAAGGAAGGAAGAGTGGATTAGTGAAGATAGATAGATAGATAGACAGACAGATGGACAGACCCACCTGGGAGGGGAGGGGGCAGGCCAAAGAACAGCAGCGACCCACCTGAACTGCCAGGAGGCCCGACCACCCACCCCGGCTCTGTTTCCCACCCCTCACCCGCTGTGGGCAGGCAGTCATCCCAATGACACCAGGATTAACTGACTGTTGTGGGGCACATTTTGCCCGGTATTGGTGACTGGTCCAGGTGGTGGCAGTGGCGGTGGCAGCAGCCGGCAGGTCCGTAGTTGGCGGCATGCTGGCTAAAGTTTGCAGCACCTCTGCCAGTGTCAAGCAGCATTTGTCGGGGCCTGCGCTCCCCATGGCTTTGTCGGCAGTGGGGTGGGAAGCGGATGTGTGGGATTGGCGCCGGCCTGGGAGGTCATATTCCCCATGGCTTGCTGCTGCTTGGCGACAGTGGCTGGAGGCCCCAGAGTGCATGGTACCTTTGAAGGCATGCGCCCCGCGGCTTCCCTCTGCTGCCTTTTGAAGGTGTGCACCCCGGGGCCCGACCCTCCTCATGGGCTGAAGGCAAGCCTTGACCCCAGATATCCAGGTCAAGGCAGGGGGTCCTCTCTGACAGGGCATGTGCAGTGGTGCCACACGCCATGATTAAAAAAAGTAAAAAAAATGTTTTAAAAAGTTTTTTTAAAAGTTTTTAAAAATGGGCTGCCCACCTCCGGGCCCCCTGCCAGCTCCAGGCTTGGGATGGGAGTTTTGGTTGCCCACCCCCCCCCCCCGACGTCAGCCCTGGGATGCATCGTACAACAATTTTTTTGCTAAGTGGTTTTTCCCATTGAAAAATTGTTGCTGCGATACAGTAGTTTACCCACTGCACCACTAGGGCTCTTGTCTGATTGGAAGCTTTAGGAGGGCAGTAGCCTGTGTCTGCAGTGGACTAAACAGCAGTCTAAACACTTGTGTAGGTGGCCTCTAAGTGTTTCTGAAAAGTAACAATCACAATTGGGAAGAGATGAGAAAGTGATGTCTCCTGATCCCTATACATCTGGACCGAGACATCTGTACATTCTATATGGATTATTATTTGAGCTAGGAGTGTACATCCTGTCTTTCTCCCATAAGATTTTTTAAAAAAATCTCCTTGCCTTTCTATTGGTATTGGACAGATTTTGCTCATTCTTAAGCATGTTTCTCCCATAACACACATTTCTGCAAAAATTTCACCCTTAGAAAATGTGACAAGCGTTGCCTTCTTGTATGGACTAATGAATATAGTAGGACTGGATAGGTAGTTTGCAGTCTAGTGGTCCTTTTCTGTTTGCTTTGTGTATGTGTGACTATGTGCAAAAAGTTCAGAAAGAGGGAAATGCAAATTTTTACTTTGAGACTTTTTGCAAAATACAGGAGAAAGGAAAAAAGTCTCATATCGAAGGTGAGAATTCTTGTGACAATTGGAAAAAAATCTTCAACAGGATGTCTCAACCAAAACAGCATGATTTTGTTCTCATTCCCTAATTTCAGTCCATGTCTTCCTTCTCCCCCACCACATCACTCTGTCACCTTTCTCAAAATTATCTTAGAAGGTAGGAGAAATGAGCAGTCTAATACTGAAGTCTTAGAAGCAGGTCGTCCCAATTTAGAGCCTGCACAATGGCAGGGAGTGTAGGAAATGTGATTGATATGGTTCCCAATGTTATTAAGTGTCATGTCAAAAATGAATTGCATCAACAAAAGGCCTATCAGAAACCATGGGTATGAATTTTTCCTAGGTCCTCAAGCCTTCATACATAGTCATGGCAGCACCCACTGCCTAAGTGAGGCTTTATTAGAACATTTGCCACATTTCTGTAGAGATAAATACAGAAGTGGGAGCACAATGGGCTATTGTGTTAGGAGTCTAATCTACACCCAGGTCTATTGTATTGTTAAGTGCCATCACTTCACTTTCAGTTCATACAGAACTCAGGAATTAGTGTCCTTCAAAAGGTCCAATCGTTATGGTTCAGGTTGTGGCATCTTTATCAAGAGCACTTCAGTGTATAGGCATGCTTGCCACATGTCCATGGCTTTTCAGCTACAAACAGAGATGAGCACTGAACCCTAGAGTTGGATTTGACTGACTTTTGAGCAAGGGTGATGCTTTACCTTTCCATGTTCTAAATTAATTTAAAGATTGGGAACCATATGATGTACACACAATTATTTCTGCTGGCAAGTGGTTTCTTTCGAACAGCCTGTTGGGGGATGTTTATTTTGAACTAGTTTTTTTGCCCGGCTTTGCCCGGGGCGGTTTGTGGGGGTTGGTGTAGTCCCCTTGCATGTCCTACCTGGCAGGAGTTGCTTTTTCCATCATGGTCAGGCCTCCCCCCCCCAGAACACTGTAATCCTCACCCCTTTTGCTTGATTCCTGAGTACTGCAGGATGGAATGAGCTCCCATCTTTGTCACTCCTCCTGCCAACCCAGCAGTTTGAAAGCAAGAAATAGCAAATAGATAAATAGGGACCACTTTGGTGGGAAGGAAAGCAGCATTAACTTACAGTCAGCTGGCTGGTGTGACGCTGATGTTCATTTGGGGGGGGCTGTGGCCCACCTCTCTCTCTCTCTCTCTCTTTTTCTCTCTGGCTCTCTCTCTTTCTTTCTCTCTCTCTCTCTCTCTATTTCTTCCCCTCTCTCTGTTTCTTTCTATCTTCCCTTCTCTCTCTTTCTCTCTCTCTTTCTTCTCTCTTTCATTCTTGCTTTCTCTTCCCCTTCTCCCTGTCTGTCTCTCTTGCTTCTTTTCTCTCTCTCTTTCTGTTTCTCCCCCTTTCTCTCTGTCTTTCTGTCTCTCTTCCTTTCTCTCTCTTTCTTGCTATCTCTCTCTTTTTGTCTCTCCCCCTTTCTCACTCCCTTTCTCTTTTTCTCTCTTTCTGTCTCTCTCTCCCACTTGCTCTTTCACTCTCTGTTGCACACGCATGTGTACATGCATGCGCGCATGTGCATGCACAAACACACGCACACGGGAGGTGGCAGGCACAGCGGTTCTGGCCTGGAGGCCTCGTGAGTACAGGAGGTGGGGAAGGGTGATCCCTCCGAGGCTGGTGAGTGCTGCGAGGGCCAGTGTTAGGGGGGTGGCTTGGTATGCACTCCTGGGGGGTAACTGGGCCCCCCCGGGTATGTGCTCCCCCTTCTCTTTCTGGTGTGTGTGTGTGTGTGTGTGTGTGTGTGTGTGTGTGTGTGTGTGTGTGTGTGTGTGTGTGTGTGTGTGTGTGTGACTGGTAAATGGGCCCACTCTCATCCCCACCTGTCAGTCTCTGTACCCAGCCCGACATACCTTCCCTGGGCCGGGCTCGCTCTCCCACCTCCTCTGCGAGCCTCGGGAGCCTTGGGCAGACAAAGGAGGTGGAAGAGCAAAACCAAGACTGGGCAGGAACATCATGCGGTGGGGGGAACTGACCTTTTTTGCTGCTTCAGAGTACATGTGGTTCTGTTTGCACTCACCCACTCTTCTCCCTGACCAGGCAGGGGTGACGTGTGGCTGGTTCCGGAGGCAGTTCCCCTTGCTGTTCCTGGCCAGGCACCACTGCTCTTTGGTGCAACCTGATCGGCTCACCCGCCCTGCCCCCATCTGTGGCGGGTGTTGTCCTGCAGTCTTGGTCTGGCTGCGGGTGTCTGGCCGTGAGGTGAATTTCCCATGGCTGCTCCCTGCGCGTGTGGTGACTGTTGGTGTTTGACTGCATGGTCATTGCCCCGCCCCCTCCATGCACATTCCATCCTTCCCAATTGGTTGCATCACATCGCACTGGCTGTCAGGGGTTGTAGTTTTTTGTTTTCTCTGTTTTGTGGGGTGTAGGGTCCCCCATGGTAATCCGGTTCCCGATGTTGACCATCTCTCCTACAACAGGTAATTGTGTGCACAGTGTGGACAGGAACATTTAAGGGGTGTGGATTTGTATTCCGGACCCATACCCATATCTATATCTATATCTAAATAGACAGACAGATGGACAGATGGACATAAACATAGATATAGATATATGCCTGCTCATTCCCAGGGTATAGGCCACAAATTTGGCAACAGAATCTTGCCAACACCAGGGGAAAAATTACTTCAACACAGGCAATTGCACATGCAAAAATTGCACATGCAAAAATGAGTGTGAGTGTGTGTGTGTGTGTGTGTTCAGGTCATATTCTTCACCCTCTTGGGAGATGGTGTTTGGAAAGAAGAAAAGGTAGAAATAGTAGTAGGTGCAGCATTGGGTGAGGAAGCAGCAGCGGCACAGGAGGAGAAAGTAGCATAAGAGGAAGAGGCAGTATCAGCAGATGCAGCAGCGAGGATGCAGTGGTGGAGGAAAAGGCAATGGTGGCAGTAGCAGCAGAAAGCAGAAGGAGGCAGCAGTGAAGGAATCAGAGGGAGCAGAAAAAGAGGAGGAAGAGGAGAAGAAAATGGGAGGAGAGGTGCAGCAGAGGAAAAGGAGGAGATGGAGGAGGAGGAGGCAGTGGTGCTGCATCTGCAGCCATGGTGCCAGCAGAGGAGGTGATGGCAGCAGCAGAGGAAGGAGGCTTGTATGCCGTTAAAATAAATCCGGAGTTCCTTTGAGCTTTTTGGAACACACACTAACACAAAGACCACATGACATGAAATTGAAAATAGATCAACTAAGAAAAAAAGAAGGGACTTTCAATGTTACCTTTTATTACTGCTGTTTTCCACTAGCTGTTTTTCATGAGTTCTTCTACCTCCATCACAATTATTTACTGCTGATGTGAAAAAGAGATTGCTGCCCCCATTTCAATCACTCCACCTTGAGTGAGCTCCTTGGGAGCCCAGGCTTGTAACGATGTCTAGGTTCAAACTTCATTGCTCTCAGCTTCCCTGTCAAACTCATATTCTCTCACCATGTTAAGAAGTACATTCAGAAGGCAGGAGTTGGGGTTGGGATTACAATTTTTTGAATGTGTAGCAGTCTTCTATATTATTTCATGGTCTATCAACCACTACATGCAAATCTTGCAAAGTTGAGGTTGTTATGTCTGTTTGAAAGGCAGGGCTGTTTCTTTAGGTAAAGGGTAAGGTCACCCTTGCTCGAAAGCCAGTCATATCTGACTCTAGGGTTTAGTGTTCATTTCTGCTTCATAGCCGAAGAGCCAGCACTGTCTACATTTGTAGACGTTTCTGTGGTTATGTGGCAGTCATGACTAGATTCTGGAGTACACGGAGTGCTGTTTACCTTCCCACCAAAGTGATCACTATTTATCTACTTGCAATTTCTTGCTTTCAAACTGCTAGGTTGACAGGAGCTGAGACAGAGATGGGAGCTCATTCTGTCCTGCTGAACGCCTTCCAGTCACTTAAGCCAGATGCAGTTTCTTTTGCAAGCAAGAATGAAACAAGTCAAGAAATCAATCCATGGAGGACATAATGACTGCTTACACAAAGCTTGCATCTGATTATATGGGGGGAAATCCTTGAGATTCTTAATGATTGGAGTGCTGTAAATGAAAGTAGTTTTCATTAAATAACTGTTTTGCCGAAAGGTCTTCCACTTCAATATCTGCTTTTATGAATAAAACTTAGGAGTTCCCCATACAAAAAGGAAACAGGAACAGGGATACTGGCTAATATTTCCAATGATGAATCATTTTCAATTTATATACATTTGTAAAATTGTTTCATATTTGTATACATTTGTAAAATGTCACTAAGGGGTGTACATCCAAGGAATCAGAACAAAATATATGTTGCTCATGAGCTGTTTAAAACCTGGAAGATGGAGATTCCTCATGAAATCTTTAACCTCATTCTTAGACAACTATGTGCAGAAAACATCAAGCAGAATCATATAGTACCATTTCAAACACACATTCTAAAAATGTACTACTGGGAAGACTTTCTTAATGGACACAAAAAGATACTGTATAGTGTATTGTTAAACTTGAATGCTCATTTAAACTGCAGCAGTGTTGGAGGGTGTGTCTCAGAAACAATACTTGGTGGATCAGCAGGGAACATTCATGTTAGTGTCAACAATGAAGGATGTTCTCAGCTGCTCCTTTCAATATGAGTGTAATGGTGATGTCAACCTTCTCTTCTGTTTGTATCATGTACAAGATCAAACTGTTATCACTTAGTACAGGGGTTCTCAACCCTTTCAAGCTGTTGGCCAGACCATGCCCCTCAGACAGCTGAGTGGGCTGGACTAGTGGTTCCCCCTGCTATAAATGCTGCTGTAAAATCCCATTGGATGAGAACCCCTAACTTAGTAAGATTATTGCAGTGCGCTCTACATGGGGCTGCCCTTGATTGACCATTTGGAAGCTACAACTGGTTCAGAATGCAGCTGCCTGGGTAGTGACAGGGTGCGGGTGTTATGACAGTGCCTCACCACTGCTGCGGAAGCTGCATTGGTTGCCAGTAAGTCTCTGGATGCAATTCAAGGTGCTGGTTTTGACCATTAAAGCTCTTCATGGTAGTGGGCCAGGATATTTAAGAGACTGCATCACCCAAAGGGTTTTGGACCCATCCTACGGGAGCAGACCATAGGGGATCCCTAGTGGTCCCATAAGCCAGGGAGGCACATTTCACTGGGATCAGGAGGAGAGCCTTCTCGGTATCTGCTCCAGCCCTATGGAACCTCCTGCCACTTGAATTGCACCTCCAGGCAGAGTTGCTTCCCTTCAGGAAGGCCATAAAATGTGGCTATGCCAGCAGGTGTAGGGTACAACTGATACCACAACCCAGCCCTGCTGGCTTATTTAGCCCTGCCCAGGGTTCTTATTTACTCCTGCCCGGGTGTCCATCTTTTTAAGGGGATTGGGGAGGTTTTATAAATGTTTTAGATAGTTCTATAGTATTCAGTTTTAATTAGCATTGGGTATAGGTTTTAACTGATGTTGTGAGCCGCCATGGGTCACTTAGGTGAAAAGGGCGGTTATCTAAATCCAACAAATAAATAAAAATAAAAATAAATAAATGCCTCCTCATGGCAGGAGTTCTGATCCCAATGCCTCTCTAATATGAGGAGGGGAGTAGCACTTGTTATTCTCAGTGCTTCTTGAGGATTGCTTGGAGTTTGTCCTTTTGTAAGATACAACCAACAAACTGAAAAAGTTTCATTGCAATATTCACTACCACTGGGTTGGAGAGATTTTTCATCCTGAACAAATGAACAGATCAGATGGCATTCTGAATAGGCTGCGTGTGTACAGCAGTTGTCGGCCTCGCGTATTCTTCAATGCCCGGCTGCACAACTTGGAGCAACAAAAGGCAGGTCTATGTAGCTGAGCAATTTGTTCAGACAGCTTTAAAACTACATAGGTCTACATGTTTTTATAACTTATTAGTAGCCCATGCCTCCCTTGGCATCATGCCCTTCAGTTAGATCTGTGCTACACCTACCACACACTCCTGGCCGCAGGCCAAGAAATAATGTAATGGGTCTCACCTCTGCTACCCTTACCTACTGCCTAGAGCATGTGTTTTTTCTCCCAACAGCTGTTTCTAGTTCTGGAAATGAAAATGGAGATGGTAGCAAAGGTGCTGCAGTTCTCTTGGTACTGCACTGACATTTCTAGCTGAGAAATGAAAAGTGTGCCATGCCAGAAATGGAAAGCACAGAGTGGAGGAGCAGAGTGATGATTGGTTGTAATTCTGCCAGCTGTTTCATTTTAAAGGAAAGAGAACTGGACCCTCTTTTTAATTTCCTGAATATCATGGCTGTTACTAAGCATGCAAAGCAGGTGGATGTGGCCCAAAATGAAACAGCAAGATTGGTCACAAGATGCCTAAAACCAACCCCAATACAAAAAGTGCATTACTTAGCTGGCACCCCTCCACCAAACTTTTGCCAAGGAAGTGCTGCTCAGAAAGAAAAAAGCAAGATCCTTGGAAGCACACCTGCTATTTGTTCACCAACCACCAAAGCAGAGACTGGAATCAAGGCACAGTTTCCTCATAACATCTGCCCCTCCGAACAACCAGCCCCCATTTTGGAAAGCAAGCAAGGAACTACCAGACAACTGGGCAAAACCACACAATTCTCTACCGCCTGGCCAAGAACAACCATGGTCTCTGTGGAAAGCTTTAAACAGACTGCATGCCGGCGTAGGAAGATCAAGAGTTAATCTGAGAAAGTGCGGTTTCTCTGTAGATCATAACCCGTGTGTATGAAGAGAAGAACAAACAATTGCCAATATGATACAATGCACATGATGCCTCTCAATGTGCACTGAAGACTACCTTATGTTGGCAAGAGGAAATGCTGTGGAAGTGGCCCAATATTGGGTGGATGTCATCTAGTCCTTTTAATTTGTTTTTGTTTTAGATACATTCATTTTAGCTTTGAATGTTATTATATGCTGGCGGTGTCTCTGACATGAATAAATAAAGAATGGCTGTTACTACCATGAAAAAGGAGTGGTGAAAGAGACATAGAGCTAGGGTGGCCATTTGGTCTTTGCCAACCAAGAGAAAATCAGCCATCGGGGAAAGAAAAACACAAAGATAGATACATATCTGCATAAAATGAACATATGAAAATTTTTATATATAGTGGAAATATGCAAAGTATTTCCATACACAAAATAAAGTAGATGATGATGGCCACTGGCTATGTTGCTGAGGAATTCTGGGGGTTGTACACAATTCTGCACATTTCTAATAGGTCTATACAAGGAGACAGAGTGGGAAATCAAACTCCAGACGTCTGGCAGATACACAATCCACTGACGTATTCAGCCAACTCCTTCTCCATTTTTTATTTAGATCCTCCCATGCTATGTAGCATATTGGGCAGTAAGGAATCTCCAATGGTTTCGATCTTGGGTGAATACCTCAACATTCTCCCATGTAATTTTCAGGGTCTTTAACTCTGCTATGAAAGTTCTTTGCCATGTCTGGGCAGGGGTTAAAAGAAGTGCTGGGGATGCCAGACTCTCCATGCCTCTCCCAGGGCTCTTTCCATCAGGCCAGGATGGGCTGCAGCTGCATCTGGCGCCCCTCCCCCCGGCCCCATCTGGGCAGGGGTTAAAAGAAGCGCAGGGGATGCTGGGGATGCCGGGAAGGCTGGACTCTCCATGCCTCTCCCAGGGCTCTTTCCAACAGCCCCAGGATGGGAGGCTTCTGTGCCCAGTGCCCCTCCCCCCTGGCCCCATCTGGGCAGGGGTTAAAAGAAGCGCCGAGGATGCTGGACTCTCCATGCCTCTTCCGGGGCTCTTTCCATAAGGCCAGGATGGGCTGCAGCTGTGCCTGGCGCCTTTCCCCTCCCCCTGGCCCCATCTGGGCAGGGGTTAAAAGAAGTGCCGGGGATGCTGGGGATGCCGGACTTTCCATGCCTCTCTTGGATAGGACTTTGTGGAAAGTTTTTCGTGCTGTGTTTTTTTGGAATTTAATTGAATGGCATGTGAATTTGTATGTTGTATTAATTGTATTTGTTGTGCATTTTGTGTTGCTGAGATAGTTGTTCTATTATATTATAGCATACTGTATTGTATTTTGATATTTTGATTGTATTGCTTTGTGATACTTATTTTTGACGGCTATTGAATATTGTCTGGTGTATCTTGATTTGGAACAATTGCATTGCATTTATTTTGTATTGCTATGTTTGATATTTCTATGTAATGTTTTATATATTGTGAGAAGGCTTTCTTTTTGTTGAAGAAAGCCTACCTTTTCCTATGTTGTAGGCCGCTTTGAGTGGCACTCGTGCGAGGAAAGCGGGATATAAATAAAACCTATTATTATTATTATTATTATTATTATTATTATTATTATTATTATTATTATTATTATTATTATTATTATTATTATTATTATTATTATTATTATTATTATTATTATTATTATTATTATTATTATTATTATTATTTCAAGGATGTCCTCATTGTCATTTGCCATTAGGAGGGGTCCAATTTATTGCCAGCATACGAAAAACATGGCCTGCCATTTGGAGTCTTCTTTGTGCAACAATGTTATGTAATTTGCACAAGCCTCTCCTTCCACCATTGGTAATGTGGGTAAAATAGTGACTCTTTAAAATTCAGCGGAGGCACCTCTACTGAAAGATGTCAAATCTCTTGTTGATACTTGTTGAATTAGCAGCCAGGTATTTGCAACATCATGGTAATAAATAATAACAATGATATTTCATTTTCTCTTTCCTGTTGGAAAATGTGGGACATCTACATTGTCTAAGAAGATATAAATTTATGTGAGGCACCTTTAAAGGTGAATCTAATTCCTGAGTTCAATAGCTATTATATGTAGGAAGCAATGGTAAGATAAAGATCATTTCTTTTACCAACTTGTCTTATTTACTCAACTTTTTAGGACTCAAAGCTCGGGAATATCCCATGAACCCAATCCTCCTTGAATGAAGAGGTGTGGTTTGGGAGAAGGTTTAGTGTTAAATACTGCCTATCACATCATTTAACAAATAAACAAAGTGTATGTATCTAGCAGCCAACACAGTAAATCTGTGGTGGTTTCAAAGTCCCTATATATGAACTGACTTTTGTCAATTCCAACTTACATTAATTTTCATGCCTAGTCCATTATTATAGTTTGCATTTTTTTTATTCCTTCCTTCTGTTCCTTTTATTTTTTGGTTTGGAATAGATAAAATTAGCACATATCTTAGTTAACATGAAAATGTATAGGTGTCTTCACAGCATCTCATTTCTGGGCAAGACAGAAGCCATTTTCTGTTGTTACAGCCTGAAAGCATGGAAAGCCATAGCCATAACTACAGCATGGATGTTCATTTAAGTCACTCCACCAAGATTTAACCTTGGATCCCACAATATTTTAATTTGGTCATTTTCTAACACATGTTCTACTTAGCGGTCCCATGAATTTTTGATTGTTGGCAGATTTAAAGCAAACCTTCAGTTTATTTCTTGATGGTCCCCAGTTTTAGCTATGTCCGGCAAGTTAAGTTGTTGGCATGTTTTCGATTAATATTTCTCAGGTATTGTCCATGCAAAGGTTTGTTTTTCTAGTTGTTCAACTTATCTTCAAATTGTTGTTAATTAGATTTCACCTTTGTTTCTTTTTTTTACAAAATATTTTCCATTTTCACTGTCTTAAGTAATTCCCCCCCTGTTTCTATTGATACAATCATTTTGTCTCCCCCCCTTCTTTTACTACCTATTGTATTTGTAGCAATCCACTACCTCCAAATTTTTGCATTAAATAAGACCAGTCAATATTAATTTTTGAGTGTGATGTACGTCCCTTTTTTATCCAGTTTTTAAAATTCGACATTATTCCATTCTATTATTCCAATGGGGTATCTTATTATTGAAACAGGCTGTGTATTTATTTTTAGTTTATTTCCACTATTTTATTTTAAAATTTTCTGCAGTCTTTTCATGCCAAATCTTTAACTTTTCTTTCCAGGATATTATCCATGTCTAGTACTCCAAGGTATTTATGGTTGTCATAATATATCTTACTAGCATATTTTTGCCTGGCCTTGCCAGCCGGGCAGTTTTTCCCCCAGTGTTTTTTTGTTGTTGGGGGTGTTGTGAATTTGTGGTTTGTAAATTTATTTAATTTTATTTATTTTTATTTGATTTTTTTAAAAATTGTCTGTTTTATATGCTTCTGGCCTCTAGGTGGGGCTGTGATTTAGAGAATTGTGATTGTCTTTATTTCTTCAGTTCTATTCCAGAGTCATGGAGGGAGGGCGTCTTTCATAAGTGCTTTTGATTTATTATTTTATTTTTATTTTGTTTTGATTTTGGGATGCTGGGTTGGGGGGTTTAAGTAGAGAGTTTTTTTGCTTGTTATTTCATTTTATTTCTGGATTTTAGATTTGTTTTATTGTTTTGCATATTTTTGGTTGTGATTTATTTTTTTGATTTTTTCCCATACTTATTTTTGTAATTTGTGATTTTTTTTGTGATTAAGTTATTTTCGTGTTGTAGATAGGTGTTTTTAGTGATTTTTCATTGTTTTTCGGTAGCCTTTGGTTTTTCGGGTGTTTTTTTGTTGAGTTTGTTGTTTATTGTTTTGTTGTTTTACTGGGTTTATTTGAATTATTTGTTTATTTATTTGTGTTTTATTATTTTTGATGCTTGGTGTTCTGTTTAACTGTTTTGTTTTGTTTTGTGGGGTGAAGAATGGCCTGTTTGCCATTTCCACTTTTCCCCATTGCTGCTTCGAAATTAGGTTTCGATGCAGTGATGGGGAAAAGGAAGAGCCAACAGTCAGCTCACTCTTCATCCGGTAAGGTTTGTTAGATCGGTCAGGGGGAGAAGGAGGCATAGAAGAGCTATCTGCTTCATGATGGTTCTCTCCTCTAGGCCTCCTTTTCTTCAAGCTTACCTAATGGGAGATCGGCAAGCAACGATCCATAAGGGGTGGTGCTCTTCCTTGTGTATTGCTGCCTGCTGCTTTTGTATTACATCCACCACTGTTTCATGATAGTTCTTGAAACAGCGGTGTGGGTAGTACAAAGGCAGCATCCAGTCATTTGCCAGGGATTGTGATTCCCCTGATGAATTGCTGCCTGCTGCTTGTTTTTTCTCACCCCAGCTCAACTTACCTTGAGGCCGGTGGTGGTCTTGCCGTGTCTTCGATGGGGTAGTGGGGAGAAGAGGGAGTCCCTCTTTTCCCCATTGCTCTGGGAAAGAAGGCCACTGGTTATCTCGCCATGGTTTTTTGCGGGTTTGCGTTAGCGAGGCCATGAGGTGCTGTGTCTGCCTGCGGCATCCTTGCACTCCCATTCTGTGAGGCTTTATTTTATTTTCCACGCACTGGCTTTTTCAGTGTTCTGAGTGCTCACGCCCTTCAGCCTGATTGGATGAATTGATCACAGTGCGGAGGATGCTGGGACTTGAAATTTTGTTTCTGTTGTTTGTGTTCGTGCGGTGGTTTTTTCTGTGGCTCGTTTTGTATTGGGTGCGCCGGCTTTCCCAATGTTCTCCTTGCTCTCACCTGTCAGCCTGATTGGCTGAGAGGTGGCGCAGCATGGAGGACATTGGGACTTGAAGTTGTTTTGTTTTGTTTGCATTCGTGGGGTGGTTGGCCCACTGGCGACTGCCGGACCCTTGCGGCGATGGTCAGGCCAGGTAAAGGCAAGTGCGGGCAGCTCAGTATGGGATAGTATGGATGGGTGCAGGAGCCTTTGCCAGTTTCCAATGGTTAATATCTCTCCTTATAGGTAAAGATAACACCACAATTTATTAGCTCTTTTCCAACTAGTTTTTAGATCTTACCTGTTGTATAGAAAGATTAGCACCTTTATCAAGTCTAAATTTCATCTTTGTTAAATATTCACACTGTGTTTAATATTGATTCTATCTCATTGGGACTTTTTGGATATAGTTTTAGGCCGACCATTTATAACAAATGATTGATTTTTCATCCTTGTTCTGACATACGATAGCATGGTCTAGTCTCCCCACCCCAGAAATATTGACAATGGGATCAATGAAATGTTAAACAATAATGGTGATAAAGAATTCCCTTGAAATATTCACTACTCTGGTTTATTCACCATTAGCCATTAAAATAGTTTTATTTATTTATTTATTTGTGGCATTTATACCCCACCTTCCTTATCCATAGATAACCCAAGGCGGCTTACAGAAGAATATAAAAAGCTATACAATCTAAAAGCATCAGAAAACCCTCCAATACCCTCCCTAACCCCTTAAGAAGATGAAAAATAAAGATAAAAAGATAAAAAGAGAGAGAAAAGAGATAAAAAAGAGAGAGAAGGCGCGAAATAAAAACAGACATGTTAATTGTAAAATTGGGTCACTATACAAACCAGTGGGACTGGGCCATCACACCTGTCGGACCCCACACCCGCTGGCATAACCAGGTCTTCAGTGTCTTCCTAAAGGGGAGCAGCTCTGTCTGGAGGCACAATTCAGGTGGTAGGAGGTACCACAGGGCCAGGGCAGACACCGAAAAGGCTCTTCTTCTGGTCCTGGACAGGTGTGCTTCTGTTGTAGAAGGGACCAGCACTGAGCCTCTCTGGTCTGCCCTCGTAGGATGGGTAGAATACCTTGAGGTGACACAGTCCCTTAAGTATTCTGGTCCACTGCCATGTAGGGCTTTAAAGGTCAAAACCAGCACCTTTAATTGCACCCGGAGGCACACTGGCAACCAGTGCAGCTTCCAAAGCAGCAGTGAGGCATAAGCCCATGCCTCATCACAATTTATTTTCAATTTCCCCCATTTTCCATGGTTTTCTTGAGGAAATTCTGAATATCTGTGCTATTTCCAAATATTTTTAGGAGGTGTCAATCCAGCCCTGTAAGAAATTTATTAGAAATTATTTAGTACCTTCTTGTTAATCAGCAGCTGATAGTTTGTGCCTCTTAATTTTTTAAGGTTCCTTTTCTATTCTTCTGCATATATGGAGTTTTCAATTAAATAATTATATCTTGATCTTGCAGGCATTCCTATGATATATTTGTAACATTGTTGGTGTTGCAGTTGGAAGATATGCATTGGTCAGTATTTAGTGGGTTCATTGCCCTTTCCTTGATCTTTTATCATCAAGGGTGTACAATCTATTACTTAATTAATTAATTTATCCACCCATCCACCCACCCACTAGCAAGCTAATCTGAACAGTGTTCAAAAGTATAATTTAAAACCCCAAATTATAAACAAACAGAAAAAATACAAACCAAAATTGACAACGGGTGTAACATAACTCTAAAAAATGGTGACAACCGCTATCAGAATGAAATATTTTAAATTAAATATTAAATTTAATTAAATATTTTTAAAGATACAAAAGGAAAATTTAATCCAAAAGCAGTTCCCCATGAAGAGCTCTTCCATGAAGAGAGCCATTTTCTATTTAAAAAAAAAAACCTACACACACACATCAGAGTTGGGGCTAGCTGTGTATCCGTAGGGGGACATTCCAAAGAGAAGGAGCTCCTATCCAGTCTTCAGCTGTGGAATTTTGAAGTAAGTGATTGAATTGCATTGCTATACTTTGATGGAGATTTGTTAAATGCATTAACCAAGATCCATGCAACATATTTGGTCCAGGTGCACTCCAATTTTGCACAGACGTTACTTGCCTCAGTTGTTATTACAATATCATTCACATGTTTTCCTTCTTTACAGATGTCTTTGAAGTGTTTTTATTATGTTCAGTTGGGCTTTCCCCCCAAAAAATTCTAAAATGTTAAAGTATCATCTTTATATGGGCCTAGTTTCTTTTGACCTACATTCTCTACTAGTGATTTATAAAATAGTTGTTGGTTGTTTTGAAATCCTGTGTTTTCCAAATACTATTTCAAGTGGCCCTTATAACTTTCAATTTTCTCTGTCATAACTGTTACTCAGCATTTTAATTTGTCTCCACCACGGGTCAAGGGGAGAACGGGGGTCCGGTGTGATGATATCTTCACCTGGCGAATTTCTTCTGAAATGTCCACAGGATAAGGGCTATGTATACTCCCACAGCTCTAAAACTTCAGCCCTGTAGCTAGTGCACTACTCCTGAGTCAGCAACTCTCCCTGCCCATGTGGGATCTCCAACAGGTTGAGCTGTGGAAGGTTTAGATGTGTATGGTAGCGTAGAAAAATTTAGTTTGGTAGTTAATTCCCAAGTAGGTAAGCAGAGTCCAAGTTTCTTGGAAATAAAACCTAGGATGGTGTTAGGCTTTTATTTGAATAAAAGACAAAGCATTGTCCAAAAGGCAATTCATTGCTCCAATAAGCAAGGCATAGCAATGGCTAAGAGTAAAACCTGGTTTAATAAAACCAAAATAAAGTTTCCCATTCCTGGGTAAACCTAAGCTATCAAGCTTCTAAGTTGTTCTATCTACCACACTAATTTCCTAGGTGCAGTACTCTAAACACTTAGTCCCTAGAAAATAACAAACCACGTTTGTTCTCTAAGTATAGCTAAGCAAGCTATCAAAAAAATCTTCAAAGTCCTGTCTTTGACTTCAGAAATATTTCTAATTATTCAACAGCAGAAAATTCGGCTAAGTTCCAATCCTGGAAAATAGCGTAAGTCAGAGGAGAGCTTGCCTCCCTTCTGATAAGATTCAAAGGGGTGGCCTTTCTAAGCCACATCTTGCTTCAGATGTCTATCCTCTAGCATCTCAGGAATTTGCTTCTTCCAAGCTTCAAAGGCTTCCACTTCTGCTCCAAAAATCTGTTTCTAACTAAGCTCGGACAGCCCTTTTTAAAGGGTGTTTCAAGGTGATTTGCACCTGTTTTCCCATGGGAAAATGATGTCCTTGAGATTAGATTGTTATCAGGGATTGCCCATCCCCCAATGTTAATGTCATTTCAAGGTTACTTGAAGGTTACTTCAATATCACCCCTCCCCCTCTCTTGGGTGGTGAACTCTTGGGTCAAAGTTTGCGAACATGTGTGTGTTTCTGGGTAAATTCCAGTCCTAATAATTCATTGTGCCCCTGGGGGCTCTGTCCAGACTTGGCACAAAGCCCTACTCTCAGGAATACAAAACAATAACACCAAGAAGCGGTTTCACATCTCCACACCTTAGCTCAGCTGACTACATAAATTACAGTGGCACTTTCATGGTGCTGAATGAAATGGCCATTCAGATTCCCATTACATAATTCTTCCATAATTTCAATTATTGTTTTCCTTTCTCATCCATGTCTTATATATAATCTTGCTTTTACATTCTTACTGGATTTTAAATTGTCTCCTGGATTTTAAATTGTCATTGTCTGCACATAATTTCTTTATTTTCTTTTCCAGCTGAATTTTCACTTTTGGAGTGCTAGGAATTTTCTCATTTTTTATAACTCGTAATTAAGCTCTATGGTTATTATGACAGTTGTGCTATACATGAATTGATTTATTTCTTAATGTGTGATGGTTAAAATACTACCAATTTCCATCGTCATTTACTGGTTTCCTTTGTAATTTGTGTAAAAGTTGTTGTAGTAAAGCAAAGCAATTACAATTATATACAGCCAATAGCACTTAGTGCAGTCTCTGGGTGGTTCACAAGTTAATTAGCATTTTGCCCCCAACTTTCAGGGTACTCATTTTACTGACATCAGAAATATGGAAGACTGAGTCAACCTTGAACCCTGTTCAAGATTGAACTCACAACCTTTTGGTTGCAGGACAGCAATTTAACCATTGAACCACTGGGGGTCCTCTGTAGCCATATCGTCACATGAATTAGAAATATGGTAAGAACTGTTCTTCTTCCATGTCTAAGAACTGTTAATCAACCAGGACTTGCTACCTCTGAAACAGCCATTCTGTCTAAGGACTGCTTATGATATCTTTTACAAAAACAGCCAGAAAAGTTCCTAGAACTAAACATAAAACTCTGTGTATTTGGATGGAAACTGCAACTGTAGGCATTGTTTTTCACCAGAACTTTTAGAAAGAAACAGTCATTTTAACAACCCTTCAATGAACTTTGTTTTATGCTCACACTGAGAAATGTGAATAAATTTCATTAAAATGATTACAGTGCAAATGTTCTTCTTGAATGGATGGACTAAATTTCCCTCATCAGTACATCTTTGTTATGATGTGCAATCCAATACAATTTCAGAAGAAAACGTCTTTTCATTTGAGAGCCCTAATATTCATATAGCTGCAACGATTTATCCCAAATCCATGCTAATTATCTTAACCAAATGTGTTAACTCTCAGTTGCAGCGAAGTAAATCCAGCACATCCATACAAATTTCTGGAAGAAACTGAAATACTTGTCAGCTCAATGGTAAAGGAAGAGAAGGAATAATTTCCCACTCCCACTGGTAAGAATGCAAATGAAAAAGCACTAAAGCCTCAGGCAAATTTCTCCTGATTTCTTCCTTTATTATTCTTTGTAATTACTGCAGAAATGATGCTAAGTAACTTAACTCACTGCAAATAGATTCAGTGCTTCTTATCTCTTTCGGAGTTGGAAAGGCACAGCTGTGATCTTGGAGCTCAACTGGCCAAGCCGATGCAGCATCTGCAGATAGTAACTAAAAATTTGGATCTTTCAGGCTGATGTTGATGTGTTCAGGTGTGCGTTAGAAAAATGGTAGTCATAGCCCATTACTAATGTGGATAATGGCCACCTGAAGTCATAACCTGGACAATGTTCATTTTTTCAACTTCACTGGTAATCAGGGCAGAGAAGAGAGGAGTATTTAATATGTTTAGTTCTAGGAACTTTATCAAAAGTAGATGCCAGATGGCCAACAATTTAATTCATGTGAACAGCTCATTTAGCAGGATAAGACCAATGATTCAACAGCTTCAAGATAGAACAGCATATTTGAGGAAAAACATGAGGGGGAGGAAAACCATGAAATATTGAAGCAAACATATCAAACTGAAGCTTAGACAACAGACATGCACCTGAGCTCTGCCACAATGGAAAGTTCATGAATTTTTAAGGTCTTCTGACTCATCCAGACAAAACCTTACCTTCTTGGTATGTCCATGTGCATTGAAGAACAGAAAATTAGCCAGTTTTCCATGTTTTTGATATACAATGGAATGCACTTTATGCAGCCTCTTCCAAATGCAAAGTAGTAGTGAACTTATTATACAGATTGAATTGAACATGAGCCAAGGGTTTGAGGTCAAAATACAAAACACTGAGATCAAGCTGAGAAAGATGTAGGCCCCTAGATGTTGTTGGAAGGCATCTCCAATCAACCTTAGGCAGTGAGCAGTCATGGGAGACCAACAGCGTAGAAGGACCAAAATTCCATAGTATATGGACATAGGCAATGTTTACTTACACTACAAAGCAATTTCAATGGGGCTTTCAATATATACAAGGCAGACCAGAAATGGAAATTAAATCAAGCTGGTCTGCTTCGAGCAACTCCATCCCCTTTCCAGCTCACCTTCTCCTTGATTAGCCACCAGTGTACTAAATGCTTCTGAAAAACATGAGAAATGCTGAGACAGTGGTTTCAGCCATGTGTCTGCCATGATCTCAACCACTAACTCTTGCAGCTGCTGCGCTTCACTTCTGGGCCACAAACAGGATCCCCTGGTATGTCAGACTACTAGCTTGTCAGAATTATTTAAGTAAAAAATTCATACTGCTAATTCACTATGTTATACTGTTTCATTTTTTTAGCATTGTCAGTAAAAAATTTATTTTCCAGATCCTCATTTTTAACATGGGTGAATTCATTTTGAATTCTAACATTCTGAATGCTCTCAGCTTGTTGTTGTTGTTGTTAGTTTCACAGTTGATTCTGACCCCCTGTGACCCCATGGACCATTGCACGCCAGGCACCCCTGTCCTCCACCATCTTCCTCAACCCGCTCAACTCTGTGCTCATTGTGTCAACAATACCATCTAGCCATTTCATTTTCTGCTGCCCCTTCTTCTTTTGCCCTTAACTTTTCCCAGCATCAAAGCTTTCTCAAGTGAATACTCTCTTCTCATTTGATGTCCAAAGTTCTTTAGCTTCATATTCACTCTCAGCTATACCTAATAAATATAAGTTTAAGATAAACTCCTACCCAAAAACCCAAAATAAATAATGTCACATGGTTATGGCAGGATCACAGGTTTTAAAAACTGGTGTTCTTCACACCATGTTGTTTGAAGTTAACCAACAGTAATAGCCAGATAACGGCTTCTAGGGTTCCACTTTTAGTCAGTGTCTCACCTCTGATGATGTCCTCTCAATTAGTTGTTTCTTCCCCACAGTTCTTAGTAAGCAATGGATTGAGTTACTCAATTATATATTGCCTTCCCCCTAAATTGCCCAAAGTCTTTTGCTACTTCCCAGACTTTATCACTTTTGACAATGCACATGCTTGCTTAGTCTTTAGTGTTAAAACTGGCTTGATGGAATCTCCCTCTGTGAATCTATGCCTTCTTCTTCCTTTTACTTTGTCAATATAAATTAGAAAATTAATGAATTCAAGAAGATCTGACTGTAGAGTTCTGCACAAATGGCAGCTCATTAACCAAATACATCTCCAGAGTCACTTAATACAGGGGAAGTAATACTTAATTTCTACATCTATTTAGTTGTTGTCTTTGAATCTATGTTCTAAACAAGTACTCCATCTAGACATTTTTAAAGGATCTTCTCTTTTAAAAAAACACCATCCATGGTATAATTTCAGCAGATGAGCAAATGATATAAAAGTGCAATGGATGATGTTCAGAAAATGAATTAAGATAACGGTTGAAGTAAAGCAAGTCACAGTTAGAATAAGCCCTTTTTATCAATAGAATTTATGGAGGAGTTGACTCAGCAAACCTTCATTGAGTTCATTGGGCTTACTGTAGTGTCATTCATTAAGCCAAGCAAAAGGATTTTGACCAGTGATGGCTAATTTTAATTCTAAATGCTGGTAGCCTGCTGAATACCGATTCCTATACTACAGGAATGATGTAATCTGTCATAGTAGATTGATGTTAATGAAATAATTCCTTTTTAAATTTCAGAGTGTGTATGACTTTATATCATTGTGTTCACAGACCAAAAACTGGAGAGGAACTCTTTAATCAGCAACAGTCTACTACAGCTAATGGCAGAAACATCACAGAGAAAATAATAAACACATCAGATAATATTCATCCAGTAAAGGTGAACATCAACTATATGGGGTAGCTAACATCAAATCTTTCAAATTGCATGTTTGCAAAGAGCACACTGACAGAGATATAAAGGTGTGTGTTCTTCTTTACACTCATAAAAAAGTTATAGGTAAGATCTACCCCCTTTTCTTAAGTTCACTTTGATTCTGTCAACTCCAGTCTGCAGCCTATTAAGTGACTTCCAACTAACTCAGGCATCCATGTAAACATGGTAAGTCATTTCTGACATTATTTGCATCTATATCATCTCCTTAGTGGCAATCCTTCGTGTCAAAAGCACCACAGAATAATTAATACATATGTCAGAATTTTTTGGCCAAATAAAGGCAGCATCAAGAGCTTGTGGAGTAGCTAACGTCAAGCCTTCCATGGTACATGTTGAGGGGCATGGAATATATTGACATAGATATTGTATTTTCTCTCTACACACAGAGAGCTGTGCCAGTGTAAAAAACAACAACCCCAAAACCAAACAACATCCTTTGCAGGCGCACCCCCCCAATAACGGACACAGACAACATTGAAAGTGGATAACAGCATAGGGCCACATTTATTGATTCAATGCCCTAGTCCGAATTATAAATTTGTATTGGTAAAACGACCAATCATAATTCCTAAGGCAAGCAGGCCGAAGTAACACTGGTAAGGTACCACCCCAAAATTGCCAACGGCAATTGGTTACAATGTATCATTTTGTATCAATTTGTTTGTTGACAACAAACAAATTGTTGACCGTAGTCAATAACTAACTTATGACCCCACCCTCTGACGCGTATCCGTGAAATCACAGGGGTGATGCATGCTGGTTAGCAATCGTCATCACCCCATCGCCTGGTTCGTCGTTGACCGGACAACGTTTAACTAATTTATTCCTGTCTAGTGTTGTCCAGTCAATTGCGAACCTGCCGGATACTTGTGGGTCATACTGTTTACCTTACCAGTGGTACCCGCCAATGTGACCAAAGTCAACAGTAGGAACACAGAAAGACCCCTATATCAAACCATAGCCAACAGTGTGGGATGGGCAAAAAAGCCAGGACCCGGAGCCAATATGGGTCCCAACCAAAAATTCCCACCCGGCCCCGAAGCGACCATAATATCACACTGTTAACTAGGGAGGGGGTGGAGGGGAAAAAACTTCTCCGCTCCGTCGCTGAGGTAAAATGGCAGCTCGGCTGCCTCGTGGCCACCCCTTTTATAAGGGAGCTGGCCACGCCCCTAACTACCCGGATTCTCTGTCCTGTGGGGGGGGGCCCGCAAAGGGCGCGGCGGCCATTTTGGCGGCGCGCTTGCATTGCAGGCGCACCCCCCCAATAACGGACACAGACAACATTGAAAGTGGATAACAGCATAGGGCCACATTTATTGATTCAATGCCCTAGTCCGAATTATAAATTTGTATTGGTAAAACGACCAATCATAATTCCTAAGGCAAGCAGGCCGAAGTAACACTGGTAAGGTACCACCCCAAAATTGCCAACGGCAATTGGTTACAATGTATCAATTTGTATCAATTTGTTTGTTGACAACAAACAAATTGTTGACCGTAGTCAATAACTAACTTATGACCCCACCCTCTGACGCGTATCCGTGAAATCACAGGGGTGATGCATGCTGGTTAGCAATCGTCATCACCCCATCGCCTGGTTCGTCGTTGACCGGACAACGTTTAACTAATTTATTCCTGTCTAGTGTTGTCCAGTCAATTGCGAACCTGCCGGATACTTGTGGGTCATACTGTTTACCTTACCAGTGGTACCCGCCACACGGAGGGGCTTCAAAGAATACCTGACGCCCCCCCCCAGACCGTCAGCTCGGTCAACAGGCCTGCTCGCCAATCACCCAACAGGAGGTCCATACCTCCTCGCGACAGATGGACCCCATCCCCTGCGTACAAGTCATAATTTTGTAGGCTAATATCGGGGTGATGACTAACCCGTCCCCAAGCCCTGGTGGCAAGAAACCGCGCCACTGCCTTATTGACCGCGCGCCTAGCGCGGTCAAGGGCCAGGAGGTTAACGCCCCCTCTGTAAGAATGGCGCGGAACAATGTCCGACCAAACCAGGGTTGTGGCAGGCCAGACATAATGCAAGTAGGCGAGTTCCTCGCAAATCGCATGCTTGAGCGACAAGCCGGTGACCTGGCCCAAATCATTGCCCCCCAGGTGGATGATTAGAATGTCAGGCGGGTCAGCACCCAGGCCAGAAAAAAGGAAAGGCCGCAGCTCCTGCCATAACATCCCAGGCTTACCATGCCATGCGAGACTGGCGTGGTCACCCAGTCCCAGTCGGGGTCCCCACTCTGTCGCCGCAGCGTAACGCGCTGCCCTGTGCACATAGCTGTGGCCCACCAGCCATACTGTCACCGGTGTAATACGACACCCAGGGTCTGTAAGAAAATTGAGAAAAAAGGCGGTAAGGTGACTGGATTGGTACTCATGGCGGGAGTGGGCGCACATAAAACTGAAAACATTGCGAGCCCCACCTCCCCATGCTGCGTATGTCAGCCCCAGAGTACCCAAAAGCAGCTGCTGTAGAGGCTGCGCCAATACGGAACGAATGTGTGCCATAACGGGCACCTGGTAGGCCCACCCTGGTGAGGGCTCTGGCTGTCACCTTCCAAAACTGAAATTTAGTAAGGGGAGACCCATCTTGGTGACAGAAAAACGGGCCGTGGTGCATGCCACGCAGTGCCAGGAATTCCTGTAGGGCACCAACCGGACAGATGTCTGCCAAAGAACAACGTAGCAGTCTTACACCACTGCCTACGCCATGCTGATCTGTTTTAGAGGAGCGTATCCTCAACTGGGCCCAGTCTTTGGCAACATAGACATCTTCGAGTTCCAGTGCCCTACCACTTGCATCCGCCTTAGACAGCATCACGAGTTCGCTGACGCGGAGCGCTCCAAAAAATGCCACCGTTGTGGCTGCATGAAAAAGGGCTGCCTCATAATGATCAAAACAGAGGCCTGGCCAGCCCCGGGCCAACTGGGTAAGAACCCCTGGGGAAATAGGGTGCCGGTCGTCCGGGCAACGCCCGCGCTCGCGCACCCACCCCTCCAAAACATGTCTCACCCGGAAGTCAGAGGTGGTATCCACATGACCCCCCACTTTGGCCATAAAAGCCAACGCCGAGAGCTTGGATGCTATGGTGCGAGGTGCGAGGCCCTGTGCATGCAGGTGAACCATGAACCGCAGAACATGGTCCACCGGGATAGGCCAGGTCTCTGGCAAGAGAAATTGAGTAGCAAATGCCCTGTATGAATTGAATGCTTGTTGATACGCCTTACGCGTGCGTGGCGCTAGTGACAGGCCAATCGCCCGGTTCACCTCTCCTTGCCAATAGTCCACATCTCGTCCGGGAGTGGCGAGGGAAATTCCTCCGCATCCGGGGCCAAGGCGCGGAACCGGGAGATCTGCAGGCGGGACAAAGCGTCAGCAATATCATTATTAATCCCTGGGACATGCCTGGCCCTGAACAAGACGTTGAGGCGCAGGCAGCGCAGCACAAAATGGCGCACTAGATCCATGACCCTGGGCGATTTGGAAGTCTGTGCATTGACAATGTGTACAACAGCCGCATTGTCACACCAGAAATGCACCACCGAATTAGCCCACTGTTCGCCCCATAGCATCAAAGCCCCCAGAATGGGAAAAAATTCCAGGTATGTGAGATCCCGCAGGCGACCTGTGCCTGCCCATGCCGGTGGCCACCCACCATAGGCCCACTTCCCATTGAAGTACATCCCATAACCCAGGGATCCTGAGGCATCAGACTGGATCTGGAAATTGGGGGATGCCAGGAGGTCAGACCTCCAAAATGAGACCCCATTAAACTCCCTCAGGAATTGCAACCAGACGAACATGTCTGCCTTGATACCCCGGGTGAGCCTGACTCTGTGGTGGGGCCTGGATAACCCTGCCATGGCGTCGCATAAGCGCCGGGCAAAAGCCCTGCCCGGTGCGACCACCCTGCAAGCAAAATTAAGGTGCCCATGTAGCACCTGCAGTTCCCTCAGGGATGCCTTACGCTTGGCCAGCAATTCCGAGATAAGGGCCACTATCCTGGACACCTTATCACCCGGCAACCTAGAAGCCTGCACTACTGTGTCAATCTCAACCCCCAGGAATACTAGCTTGGTCGATGGGCCCTCGGTCTTTTCGGGCGCTAAAGGGACACCAAGTTCCTCCATTAGCGTCTGAAATGTGTTGAGGAGACGTGCGCACGTGTCCCAGCCCCGTTCACCCCCGAATAAAAAGTCATCCAGGTAATGGGCTACAGACCGGGACCCTGACCTGCGGACGAAAGCCCACTCTAGGAAGGTACTAAAACGCTCGAAAGCCGAGCATGATATGGAGCAGCCAAAAGGCATGGCCTTATCAAAATAATATTCCCCCTTAAATTTAAAACCCAGCAACTCAAAGTCGCCCGGGTGCACTGGCAAGAGGCGAAAAGCTGACTTAATGTCACACTTGGCCAGTAGGGCACCCGGGCCACACGAGCGCACCATGCGCAGCGCATGGTCAAACGATGTATACCTGACTGAACAAAGGTCATCAGGGATAGCATCATTGACCGATCGGCCGGCTGGGTAGGACAAATGATGAATAAGGCGAAAATCACCTAGGGACTTTTTGGGGACCAAACCCAGTGGCGAGACCTTAAGATTGGGAAACGGGGGTGCGGGGAAAGGTCCAGCGACCCTGCCCGCGTCTAACTCCTTTTTAATGCTGGCCGCAGCCACCTCCTCCCTTCCTCTGAGGGATAGAAGGTTGGGAGCATCCTGAGGGGACCTATCACCCATAAAAGGGATACGAAATCCCTGCTTAAAACCTTGAAGGAGATACTCCCCGTCCTCCCCCTTCGGGTACGATGCGAGCCAGCGCTCCAGCATGTCCACCTTAATTGGGGAGGGGGCCTTTTGGAGAACTAGCTCCATCCGTGGCAGCCTTGCCAGCCCACTGTCCACCCCTCCCTCTGCCTCGCGCCCCCCCAGGCCTGGGACAAGCCGAGGCTGCGTGGGGGCCAGAACATGTGGGACACTCATGCTTATACCTGCAGTTCTTTCGATTGCAGGAACCATTTGACGAGAAAGTCCAGCACAGCAGGCGGGCTGGAACCCCCTGCCCCGCCACCTGGCGGGTAGCCTGCACTGGAGCCGCTCGCTGGACCGCATGTCCGCAATGGTATCTATCCCCCGGGGCAGGGCGTGTGGGTGTCATATACAAAAGCCACAGCCTCTGGCACGGCTCATCCCATCTCATCTCGGGGTGGAGGGGAATCCTCATATGGAATTCCTCATCATATGCTAGCCATGAGGGGCCCGGGAAATCGACCATCGCCCTATATATGTTGTCCAAATATTGGACCATGGGAATAGCTAAATCCGGCCGCGCCCTCAAATATACCGCCATGTATATTAAATAAGCGGGGAGCCAGTTGGCCCAGGTACGCGGCGGCTTACGGCGGCGTGCCTGCTCCTTGTCCTTCTCATCCTGACCCTCCCTTTCCTCCTTGGTGGGCTCTCTGTTCAGGAGTGAGAAGATATCTACGTACTCACCTCGCCATATCTTTTCCCTAGTAGCCTGTGCCAGGTGATCACCCAATGGCAAGGAATACCCTGCCGTCGGCAAAGCCGAAAAGGGGACAGCCGGCCTGGTAAAAGGGGCCTGAGCTAACCCAGCCACCCCCAGAACATTCCCTGCAGTGTAAGGACCAATGCCCACCCCAGTGCCCAAGGTGGCAGTCGTCGTCGCCGGGTGGGTCGCCGATAGCGTGGCCCCCGCACCACCCGCGCGAGGCCAAGGCCATTGAAAGGCCCCCCCTAGATTGGGAATGTGTGTGGATGTACTCGCTTGCACCGTATACTCACATGCTGCACCCCCGCGGGCCGCCCCCACCGGGGGTTCCGGCCCACTGGGGGCGTCGGAGCTCACGACCGACGTAGAGCTCATCACCGGGGCTTGACCCGCACCTGGTTGCTGGCTGGGGAGCTGCGAGGCAGTGGCCGAAACCGCGCCACGCGCCTGCAGCAGCTCGACCCTCCCCGCCGGCTGTTGTCCTCCTGCCGACAGCGCCTCAAAAGGAACCCCGAAGGGGGCACCCGCCTGACTGGCCCGAGCCAACGACGCCTCCAGGGCCGCAATGCGGGCCAGCAAGGTGTCCACGTTGACCATGGGCAAAGGGCCGGCCGGCCCGCCTGGTCCAGGCATGGGTACAGGTCCCTGTACCCCGGGACCCACATATGGCCATTGGCCAGCACCGAAGCCCGGCAGGGTTGATGGAGAAACTTGCCAAGGCAGGGGGCCGCACCACCCCCCAAGGCTAGAGGGCCCAGGGAGAGGCTGCGGCCCAAGAGGAGTAGGCCCGACAGAGTGGGCAGGAGCAGGAGCGGTGTCCACCGCTCGTGGGCCGCGGGCCGGAACCCCTTCCGCGCCCGTACTCTGATCGCCCACTCCGGGCCAAGGGGCAATAGACCCCATTCCGCTGGCCCCGGCCGGGGCTGGCAAAGGTGGCTGCTGAGGAGGCGGCACCGCGGTCCTCCGACCTGGGTTGCGCCTCCTAACAGCGCGAGCTGAACTCGAAGCTGCCTTCTTCTTCGAAGGCATCTCCTCCGAAGCAGAAAAGGGAAGCCGGCAAGGCAGAATCGCTACCAAAAGGCTTCCCGGTAAGCTAACGAGCGACGGAGACACAGGGGAAAAAACTTCTCCGCTCCGTCGCTGAGGTAAAATGGCAGCTCGGCTGCCTCGTGGCCACCCCTTTTATAAGGGAGCTGGCCACGCCCCTAACTACCCGGATTCTCTGTCCTGTGGGGGGTGCCCGCAAAGGGCGCGGCGGCCATTTTGGCGCCGCGCTTGCATTATTTAAAGCTTGCCTTGATTCTGTCATCTTTATAAGAACTCTCTCTTCTTCCTTTTTATAGTGGATGGGATGGGTGGGTGGGATATAGGGTTTTTTAAAGGGGGTGGGTTGGGGGTTTTTATAATGTTTTTATGTATTTTGTGTATTGTTGTGATGCTGCCCTGAGTCGGGTTTGCCTGAGCGGGCGGCATATACAAATTTGACTAATAAATAAATAATAAATAAATAAATAAATAAATAAATCTTCATTCTCTACCTATAGAGTAACTTCCAGTTAACCCAGTTTTCTGTGTGGCTGGCAGGGATTTAAACCCATGCATCCTGAGTTGTAGTCATTTATTTATTTATTTATTACATTTTTAAACTGCCCATTAATTACTCTATTCACTATACTACTCTGGGTAGCTAGGTGATTTAAGTCTTTCACTGTTAGTTGCTACCTTTTCCCATGTGTCATTGGGTGCAATGCCAGCTAGGTAACAAATTTTGTCAGCAGGGGGGTTGGCATTCATCAACTTTTACTGAGTGCTACATGTTTGTATGGGATGAATAATACCGCACTGTTCTGCTGTAATTGCCTACAATGTAGTATATGGCCACTCTTACTGTTTGTGTATCACAACTGCTTCCTGGTAGCTTTCAATGAATATTGTTTCTTGTGCAGACCTTTTGTTTTATGTTTTAGCCATGTCTCTTATAGGAGGAGCATGAACTAAAGTAACACCTAGGAGACAAGATAGTAATCTATTTGGATGCCTTCCAGGTTGATTTGCCTCATACTTTGCACCAAGTTCTTCTAATTCATCTTGTAAGAAATATTCTACCATCTGAAAAATGTCCATCTGTGCAGGAAGTGAAAGATTGTCAACACTGATAAAACTTCTGGTGCCTTGAGGAAGTGGTTGATCATTGGTGTAGATGTTAAATAAAATGAGAACCAGTACATTGCTGTTGTGTATGCAAGGACACTGTTGCTTTAAGTAAATGAATGTAACCAGCCCCATATCACAATGTATCACAGCTGCTAAAAGAACGCGAGCGGACCGCCCATTGAGGGCGGATGCAAGCGTTCATACTCACATGGCTCAATCCCCAAATCACGGACAGCCGCGGGAACTTCTCCGCATGAAGAACTACAGAAGAGGGGGGCGTGACTCTAGTCGACGCCCCCAACGGTGGCAACCAATGAGCCACCGTGCAACCAGATTCAAATGTGTTTCGTTACTGTATATAATGTGATGTACCTCCGCCATTACCACATGTTCGTTCTGATCATCAACCAATAAACCTGTGTTAGTCCTCATTGCGACTCCTTCTTTGTCTTCCGTGCAAGACACAAAATTGGCGACGAAGGTGGGATATGGCGAATCCCAGAGTCAAGACGTACCATTTCGACGTCAGCGAGCCTGACCAGTGGGAGCTCTACGAGTGCCAGTTTCGGCACGCGATGGAAGCAGCCGGCATCGACGACGACGCGTTGATACGCTCCCATTTCCTGGCCCAGGTGGGACCGGCCACGCTGCGCATCCTCATGAACTTGGTGGCGCCAAAGAAGGTTGAAGCAGTGCCTATCGACCAACTCCTGGAGCTGCTGAGGGCACATTTCCAGCCGCCCGTGTCGATCTTTCCGGCCCGGGTCGCGTTCCATCGGCGGGACCAGCGTTCAGGCGAGTCCGTGTCCGACTACGCAGCGGCCCTTCGACTGGCGGCCGTGCACTGCAAGTGGGACGACCTGAACCAGGCTCTGCGAGACCGCCTGCTGTGTGGCCTGCGGGACGAGGAGCTACAACGGAAGCTCATGACCCGCGACGAGCACCTCTCGTTCAATGAGGTGTTGCGAGAGGCGCAAGCGGCCGAGGCGGCCAGGAGCGGGGTCAAGGTGTTCAAGGCCCGCAGCACAGTATCCGAGCGGGCCAAGTCCCCCGTTCAAGCCCGAGAGCAAAGGCAGTTCCAGCCATCCCCAGCACCACCAGCGGAAGGCGGCCGGTTCCAGGAAGGTGTCCACCATTCACGGCGAGGACGGCGTGCACCGCGTGGCCCTGGAGCACCGGCGATTCTACGTGGAGGTACAGTTGCAGGGGCGCCCCGTGAAAATGGAGATAGACTCAGGGTCGTCATACTCCATACTGTCCCAGAGGGAGTACTTGCGCATCCCCCCAGAGGCGCGGCCCAAGTTGCGGGCCATGCGGTCCCATCTGCGGGACGTACAGGGAAACGGGATCCCAGTGTTGGGGGTGGGGAAATTCAAGGTGAAGTTCAAGAATTTCTCCGAAAGGCTGCCCCTAGTGGTCCTCAAGGGGGGGAAGTGTTGCCTCCTAGGGACGCAGTGGTTTGCTCCCCTGGGAATAGAACTGTCCGGCATCCATGCCATAGAGACTGACCCAATGCAGGACGTTTGCAATGCGCACCCGGACGTTTTTAAAAAGGGGCTCGGGACTTACAGGGGGCCCCCAGTTTCATTCGAGTTGGACCCAGAAATCCGGCCCATCTGCCTTAAGCCGAGGAGGGTGCCCTTCGCACTCAAGGACAAGATCGAGGCGGAACTGGACAAATTGGTGGGGCAGGGGATTTTGGTTCCAGTTGATTCGGCAGAGTGGGAGACGCCGATTGTTACGGCCCTTAAATCAAACGGGGAGGTCAGGATTTGTGCGGACTATAAATGTACGATCAACAAGGCCATTCGGCCAAATGCATACCCAGTGCCCGTGGTCAGCCATCTGCTGGCCACACTCCATGGGGGGAGGTGTTTCGCCAAGTTAGACCTAGCCCAGGCCTATCAGCAACTTTCAGTGACCCCAGCCGCTGCCGCTGCGCAGACCATAGTAACGCATAAGGGGGCATTTAAGGTAACGCGCCTTCAGTTCGGCGTGAACTCGGCCCCCGGGATCTTCCAATCCCTCGTGGAACGCCTTTTAAAAGGGCTTCCAGGAGTTCTACCATACTTCGACGATGTGCTGATAACAGCGGGGAGCGAGGTAGAACTAGCTAAAAGACTAGATGGGGTCCTCTCAGTTTTCGAGAAAGCGGGGCTTCGACTAAGGAAGGACAAGTGTGTGTTTTTTGCGAGGGAGGTTGAGTTCCTAGGTTTCAAAGTAACCCCAGAGGGGATCAGGCCCTCAGAGTCCAAGGTTGCAGCCGTACAGAATGCCCCTCGCCCCACCGGAAAACCGGAGCTGCAGTCGTTTCTGGGGCTCCTTAACTTCTATCACTCGTTCCTGCCTAGGAAGGCATCGGTTGCGGAGCCACTGCACGCCTTGTTAAAAAAGGACGCGGTTTGGCGGTGGGGGGACAAACAAGAGAGAGCCTTCCGAGAACTAAAATCACTCCTCTCCTCAGATGCGGTCCTGACACATTTTGACCCTAGGAAGCCAGTGGTTCTGGTATGTGATGCGTCCCCGGTGGGGGTGGGGGCGGTCCTGTGCCATGTGTTAGAGAGCGGGCGGGAGGCCCCGGTGGCTTACTACTCCAGGTCCCTTTCAAAGGCTGAGCGCAATTACGCGCAGACAGACAGGGAGGCACTGGCCATAATTGCAGGGACCAAAAAGTTTCATGATTTTCTATACGGCCGCGAGTTTACGGTAGTGACTGATCACAAGCCGCTTCTGGGGATCTTCACTACCGGCAAACCTACCCCCCAAATTCTCTCCCCCAGGATGTTGCGTTGGGCCATATTCCTCAACGCCTACCAATACGAGTTAGTCTACCGCCCAGGGAGGGAGATCTCCCATGCAGACGCCCTGTCCCGATCTCCCCTCCCTAACTTGGGGGATTCCGCATGCGAGGTAGAGCAGGACCACCAGGTCATGTTAATCGAGTCCCTCGACTCACCCCCCATTGTCCCGGCCGACCTCGCCAAAGCCACGGCGGCCGACAAGATCCTAGCCCAGGTTAGCTCATGGGTGAAAAAGGGGTGGCCCACTACTCCCCCAGAGGAACCGTTCAAACCGTTCTGTAGGCGCAGGGTGGAACTTTCCCTGGAAAGGGGCTGTCTACTCTGGGGCCAGCGGGTGATTATCCCAGAGAAATTAAGGGCAAGGGTACTGAAGTTACTACACACCAGTCACCCGGGGATCGTGCGGTCCAAAGCCCTAGCCAGAAGTTTCTTTTGGTGGCCACAGATAGACGCTGACATAGAGCGTCTAGTGGGCACGTGCGAGAGCTGCCAGAGCTCCCGGCCCAAGGAGTCCCGATTACCCCATAGAGAGTGGGACACAGCCCGCGGGCCGTGGTCTCGTATCCATGTCGACTTCGCGGGGCCCTTCCGCGGGGCCACGTTCCTACTGGTTGTCGACTCCTACTCCAAGTGGTTGGAGGTAATCCCCGTGAGCAGCACCTCCTCCGCGACAACCATAAAGCAGTTGCGCAAACTCTTTGCTTGCTTCGGCCTGCCAGACGTCCTCGTGAGCAACAACGCAAGTTGCTTCACGTCGGCCGAGTTCCAAACCTTCATGGAGAGGAACGCAATCAGACACATTACTGCTGCCCCATTCCACCCCGCCACAAACGGTCAGGTAGAGCGCCAAGTGCGCACTACGAAAGACGCACTGCGGCGCATGGGTCCCGGCGACCTGAACCTACACCTGTGCCAGTTCCTAATCACCTACAGGACCACCCCCCTAGCTTCAGGGTTCTCCCCGGCCGAGCTGCTTATGAAGAGGCGCCCGGCAACGCTGTTTGACCGGATGGATCCGTCCAGGGTGGAGGATGAGGGGAGAAATATAAATTTAGGGGGGGGGAGCTCCAAGAACTTTTCCACAGGGGACCCGGTTCATTGCAGGAACTACGCGGCCTCGGGGCCAGCGTGGGTGCCGGGGACAATCATCGAGCAAACGGGGCCAGTCTCCTACAGGGTCGAGACGAACTCAGGGCTAACATGGAGACGGCACGCCGATCAGCTCCGAAGGCGAGTCACTAGTGAGGGGGAATCAGCGTTAGGGTCCTCCCCCACCCGCATTACCCAAGGGGGAGACACGGAGGCGTCCGAGAACACTTTGAAAGAGAGGAATGAGTTTGTCCCCGCATATGAAGATGATTATAATTTCCCGTACCAGGGGGAGTTAGCGGAGTGGTCCCCCACCCGTCCTAGCGAGAAGAGGGGTTTCAGTTCAGCCCCTGGTACATCACGCCCCCAAAGCTCGGGCATGCTAGAGTACACCATAGTCCCGGCACCCAAAAGGCAAACGCCACAAAGACAGGCGACCAGCGAAATCTCGCCAGCCTCAAATCCCCAAACCCCCGATCAGGCAGCGGGAGATAGCGGGTCCACGAGAGTCTCATCGTCAGTTCCGAAGTTCGTGCTAGGTGGGTCCCCGGGCTCTACTGGCAGTAGGCAAGGGTTCACTTCCCAACTGTTCATTCCATTCCCGTCCCCACAGGCAAGGTCAACGCAACCTCATTACAGAACCACTAACGAGTCCTCACCTTACATTGCAGGACAAGACCGCGCGGGACCAGGAGCCACGGGCTCCCCTGTGTTAGGGCAAGCTGACACGCGCCCCAGGCGCACGTGCGGGAAGCCACAATGGTTAAGGGACTTCGTCCCATCCTAGGGGGGAGGGATGTTGTGTATGCAAGGACACTGTTGCTTTAAGTAAATGAATGTAACCAGCCCCATATCACAATGTATCACAGCTGCTAAAAGAACGCGAGCGGACCGCCCATTGAGGGCGGATGCGAGCGTTCATACTCACATGGCTCAATCCCCAAATCACGGACAGCCGCGGGAACTTCTCCGCATGAAGAACTACAGAAGAGGGGGGCGTGACTCTAGTCGACGCCCCCAACGGTGGCAACCAATGAGCCACCGTGCAACCAGATTCAAATGTGTTTCGTTACTGTATATAATGTGATGTACCTCCGCCATTACCACATGTTCGTTCTGATCATCAACCAATAAACCTGTGTTAGTCCTCATTGCGACTCCTTCTTTGTCTTCCGTGCATCTTGTAAGAAATATTCTACCATCTGAAAAATGTCCATCTGTGCAGGAAGTGAAAGATTGTCAACACTGATAAAACTTCTGGTGCCTTGAGGAAGTGGTTGATCATTGGTGTAGATGTTAAATAAAATGAGAACCAGTACATTGCCCAGGGGGAAAACATTCTTCTGAGTTCTGTATTGGTCTTGTAGAGCTTGTTCTGTGCAATTCTTCACAAGTCTAAAGCAGCCTATTGAGAGATGAGTGATTCCATTACCTCCATTAATACTTGGGTACACAGAAAGAGCTCTCTCAAAAATTGTAGTATTTTAAAAACACAATTGGGTGTACCTCAGGCGATGGCTGGGGAGTGGCTGGGGAGGCACTTTGGGGAGAAACAGAGACCTGGAAAAGCCTTGGACAAGGGGGAAATGGCTTCATAGGTTTGCTATAGAGTGATGAAAATAGAAGAGGCTTCTATTTTCATAGCTCTATAGCAAAGAGCAGTCACATGGCCAACAGGCCATGCCCACCCAGTCACATGGTCATGCCCACAATGTGGTAGGAATGTTTTTGATGCCAACCACTGTATTTAAGGGTACCTTTAGGATGTTCCCAAAGTAAACGGATTGAAGTTGTTGCAGAATTTTATTAATATACATTCTTTAGTGGTACAAGAGCATGGGGAGGCATGGGCGTGGGCGTGGGCGACGCGTGGGACCACCCGGCCCCCTTTGCAGATTCGCCGCCCTATGGCCGAGGCTGGCGCGGAAGAGGCGGCGCTGCGAGAAGTTGCTGATATCTGGAGAGTCCCCAGTTTTGTGGTGTTTTTCAAGCGGCGGAAGGGCCAGCCGCGCGAACGCCGGGCAACCACCCCCAGCCGGGGGGTGGGGAGGAGAACCAGCCAGCCGGGCGAGCAGCGGAAGGGCCAGCCGCGCGACCGCCGGGCAACCACCCCCAGCCGGGGGGTGGGGAGGAGAGCCAGCCAGCCAGCAGGGTGAGCAAGCGGCGGAAGGGCCAGCCGCGTGGCCGCCGGGCAACCACCCCCAGCCGGGGGGTGGGGAGGAGAACCAGCCAGCCAGCAGGGTGAGCGAGCGGCGGAAGGGCCAGCCGCGCGAACGCCGGGCAACCACCCCCAGCCGGGGGGTGGGGAGGAGAACCAGCCAGCCGGGCGAGCAGCGGAAGGGCCAGCCGCGCGACCGCTGGGCAACCACCCCCAGCCGGGGGGTGGGGAGGAGAGCCAGCCAGCCAGCAGGGTGAGCGAGCGGCGGAAGGGCCAGCCGCGTGGCCGCCGGGCAACCACCCCCAGCCGGGGGGGGGGGTGAGGAAGAGGAGGAGGAGGAGAACCGGTTGAGCAGCGGAAAGGCCAAGAGAAGACCAACTGAAAGACGGGAAGAGGGCAGAGGAGGAAAAGCAGGGGGCGAGACTCAGAGTCCCTGGCAAAGGATAAGTACCTGATATGCAGATGTAGAAGACTTAATATAGAAACTGACATAGAGACTTTACACTAACTAAATACAGAAATTGACATAGAGACTGTGTATAAAGTGTATAAAGTGTGATAATATGCATGACAATATGTTGTCTAAAATGTTTTAAACTTTTAAAAACTGTGATAAAATGTATGAGGAGGGAAAAATGGCGTAGACACCGGCAACCACGCCAAAAATCTTGCCAAGAGAACCCTATTGACCAAAACAAAAGGCAAAACAAAGGAGCAGGCTAGGTGATACAGGATGCTTAACACCACAGAGGGGAGAAAGGGGAGGGACAGGAAGGGGGGAGGGGAAATGCAATGTTGTAAGGAGCAATACTGTATAGGGACATGGAATGTGAGATCAATGAACCAAGGTAAACTGGAAGTGGTAAAAAATGAGATGGAAAGAATAAGCATTGACATCTTGGGCATCAGTGAGCTCAAATGGACAGGGATGGGGGAATTCAGCTCGGGAAACCATCACATCTACTACTGTGGACAAGAAAACCTTAGAAGAAATGGAGTAGCCATAATTGTCAATAAAAGAGTGAGAAAAGCAGTAATGGGATACAACCTTAAAAATGACAGAATGATGTCAGTCAGAATTCAAGGCAAACCTTTCAATGTCACTGTGATCCAAATATACGCACCAACCACTGGTGCAGATGAAGCCACAATGGACCAGTTCTATGAGGACGTACAACACCTCATAGAACAGACACCAAGAAATGATGTCCAAATTATTTTAGGAGACTGGAATGCCAAAGTAGGAAATCAAAAAGTGGAGGGAATAACAGGCAAATTTGGTCTTGGAACACAGAATGAAGCAGGGCAAAGATTGATAGAGTTCTGCCAAGAGAACGCACTGGTCATAGCAAACACTCTCTTCCAGCAACACAAGAGGCGACTTTACACATGGACATCACCAGATGGCCAACACCGAAACCAGATTGACTACATACTCTGCAGCCAAAGATGGAGAACCTCCATACAGTCAGCAAAAACAAGACCTGGAGCAGACTGTGGCTCAGATCACAACCTACTGATCGCAAAATTCAGGCTTAGACTAAAGAAAATAGGGAAAACACGGAGACCAGAAAGATATCACCTAGACAGCATCCCTAAAGAATACGCGGTGGAGGTGCTGAACAGATTTAATGGCTTAGACTCAGTAGACAGAGTACCAGAAGAATTATGGACGGAGATGAGGGACATCATGCAGGAAGCCGCAAAGAAAACCATACCAAAAGAAAAGAAGAGTAAGAAAGCAAAGTGGTTGTCTGATGAGGCTCTTAAAATAGCAGAGGAAAGAAGGAACGCAAAAGCCAAAGGAGAAAGGAAAAACTACAATCAGTTGAACACAGAATTTCAAAGAAAAGCAAGGAGAGATAAGGAAAACTACCTAAAAGAACAGTGCAGAGAAATGGAGGAAAATAACAAAAGAGGCAGAACCAGAGATCTTTTCAAAAAAATCGGCGAAATCAAGGGAACATTTAAAGCAAAAATGACCATGATAAGGGACAAAGACGGAAAGGAGCTAGCTGATGCAGAAGAGATTAAGAAAAGATGGAAAGAGTACACAGAGGAACTTTACAAAAAGGACATCAACACTCCTGATAGTCACAATGATGAAGAAATTGAACTTGAGCCAGACATCCTGGAGAGCGAAGTCATAAAGGCCCTAAAGAGCACTGCAAACAACAAAGCTAGTGGAGATGATGGTATCCCAGTTGAATTCTTCAAAGCGCTAAAAGATGACGGCGTCAAATTACTGCATTCAATATGCCAGCAGATTTGGAAAACAAAACAGTGGCCACAGGATTGGAAAAGATCAGTATACGTCCCAATCCCAAAAAAGGGCAATGCCAAAGAATGTTCAAATTATCGAACAATCGCGCTCATCCCACACGCCAGCAAGGTGATGCTCAAGATAATACAGGATAGACTTCAGCAACATGTGGAGAGAGAATTACCAGAGGTGCAGGCTGGTTTCAGAAGAGGCAGGGGGACTAGAGACCACATTGCCAACATACGCTGGATCATGGAGAAAACAAAGGAATATCAGAAACAAGTTTACTTTTGTTTTATTGATTACACTAAGGCATTTGACTGTGTGGACCACAACAAGATGTGGCAAGTAATTAAAGAGATGGGAATTCCAGAGCACCTCATAAGCCTCCTGAGAAATCTGTACATGAACCAAGAAGCAACAGTTAGGACAGAAAACGGAATGACAGAGTGGTTTGGAATAGGAAAAGGAGTAAGACAAGGCTGCATTTTGTCACCATGCTTATTCAACCTATACACAGAGCACATAATGCGCAGTGCAGGGATGGAGGAATCACAATATGGGATCAAAATTGCTGGGAGAAACATCAACAATCTGAGATATGCAGACGATACCACCCTAATGGCAGAAAGTGAGGAAGACCTAAAGAACCTCTTGATTGGAGTGAAGGAGGAGAGTGCAAAAGCTGGCTTGAGACTCAATATCAAGAAAACCAAGATAATGGCAACAGGCCCCATCAGTTCCTGGAAAATAGATGGGGAAGAAGTAGAAGCAGTGACAGATTTTACTTTCTTAGGATCAAAGATCACTGCAGATGGGGATTGTAGCCATGAAATAAAAAGGCGACTGATTCTTGGGAGACAAGCGATGAGAAACCTGGGGAACATAGTGAAAAGCAGAGACATCACATTGCAAACAAAAATTAGAATAGTCAAAGCAATGGTTTTCCCAGTGGTGATGTATGGATGTGAGAGCTGGACAATTAGGAGGGCTGAACGTAGAAGAATAGATGCCTTTGAGATGTGGTGTTGGAGGAGGGTTTTGAGAGTCCCCTGGACAGCGAGGAGAACAAATAGGTCAATCTTAGAAGAAATTAACCCTGACTGCTCATTGGAAGGTCAAATAGTAAAGATGAAGCTAAAGTACTTTGGACATCAAATGAGAAGGGAGGATTCACTTGAGAAGGCATTGATGTTGGGAAAGGTGGAGGGCAAAAGAAGAAGGGGGAGGCCAAGGATGAGATGGCTAGATGATATTGTAGACACAATGGGCACAGAGCTGGGAGGGCTGAGGGGGATGGTAGAGGACAGAGGCGCCTGGAGGAAAATGGTCCATGGGGTCGCAAAGGGTCGGAGTCGACTGTGCGACTGAACAACAACAACAAGAGCATTAGAAATATTGACATATGAATGAATTTTAAAATATGGTTTCACATTAGTTAGGGGACTCCATAGTCTATGGGACATCCACAGCCCTTTGCATAAAATAAAGTGAAGTGACACAGAAGGAAGAGAGAGTAAGAGAGGTGGTAGCACACAGAAAGACCGAGAAATGTGGACATACACCAATAGCCTAGGTAAAGGTAAAGGACGCCCTTGCTCAAAGGCCAGTCATATCCGACACTAGGGTTCAGTGCTCATCTCTGTTTATAGTCAAAGAGCCAGCACTGTCTGTGTCTACAGATGTTTCCATAAACATGTGGCAGGTATGCCTCAACACCAGAGTGCACAGAATGCTATTTACCTTACTAGGTTGGCAGGAGCTGGTACAGAGATGGGAGCTCACTCCATTGTGCAGCACTCAGGTTTCAAATTGCTGACCTGTTGACCTTCCAGTCAACAAGTTCAGCATCTTAACCACTAAGCCACGCCAATCCCTACCAATGTCCTAGCCCTGTCCATATTTGTTCTGTTCACCATAAGCTACAACTTACTTTGGAGCTTATCATGAATTGGTGGCCCTTTACTGAAAAAAAGCTTCCCTTCTCCTTAAGGAAGAAAGAAAAAAAGAAAGGAGATTGTTGTCCTCACCTTTCAAAATAAATTATCATTCACTATCCAAGAGCTGCACAAGTGGCTAAGTTTTACGCTTTAAGTTTCCAACATCTGTCTCTTTCCTATGGCCATCTTCACTCACTGAGACAGAATATTTGATCTCTTGACCTTGCAGAGGAACACTTTCTAAGAGCATTGAAAATCATTTGCAGACGGGCAAGTGATACTGTTAGAAAAAGTACAACAATGCCACCCCGAGCTCCTGAGAAGCACTGGAGGAAGCAAGCGAAAATGTGATTGTGAGAAGTGAGATGACAGTTTCAAGGTTGTAATGTATTCAGAGCCAAGTGCCCTTGTTGGTTTTGAATTTTGTTTCCTCCTATGACAAACTGAAGGTGTAGCCCTATTGTGGTTCAATGCTGAAAGGTGTCTGTTTATTGGAAAATCACATTTCCATTTCAAATTATGGCACATGCCATGCTCACTATGTGGCATCTGACTTTACTGTTGCTTTGAGAGGCAAGGCAAATATGTTGCATGTGACACTATCTTTATATTCAGTCACTTGCAGGTGTTGGGATTCATCTGTATGCTGTTAACGTTTTGCTAGTGAGTGGTCTGTTGAACATTCATGCATTAGTACAACTATGTACTGCATACCAGTGGCAATGTTCATTGTTAACACCTAGGCACAAATTCAACAACAAATTATGTGACTAGGAATCAAATGACATGCACCCATCTTTTGAAACCTTTATATGTTGTCCTATGAACATACTTGAAAATTTGATTTAATCTATGGAACTAAAGCATTATTGGCACTTCCACTGTAGTTATTGAGATTACAGCGACAGTAGAGACAGCAACAGCCTGGAAAGAAGAATATGGGTATCAAATTTATTCCAGCAGCTTCTATTTTGGGTATCAAATTTATTCCAGCAGCTTTAATTTCTTTTGTATCTGAAGAGGAATGGGAAATTTGTTCCTCAGTCTCTGGATACCTGTATTTAGTTACCTACTAATAGGTCAGATATTTTAAACATCATATAGATGAAAAACAATAAAGGTAAGAGATTGCTGTGTCCTTCTGAAAAACTGATTTGAACTGACATGGATGTGAAGTTGTTTGATTGATTAAAAAGGGAAGGGGTAAGATTGATAGAGGCAGACAATGGAGAAGTGGGGAAGCATCAAGCAGAAGTAGTGCAAATTGTGATGTCCTTACTAGTTCTATATAATATCCTACTTAATTAAATGAAAACATGATGGTAGTTGATTTTTAAAAATCATGTCAGAAGCACACAAAGGTGCTTTCTGGGTTAAAAGATTTTTGCTGGAGGAACTCCACTAATGAGGTCTGACAAAAGAGTTTTGGACTCAACTAGCAAAGGTTGAAATTATATTCCCTAATTTTTTATTTCTTTGTGGGAATAATGACCAGAATGCTAGTCTTAGTAGCGGTTCCTTCTGCATCAAATAATTCTTGATTTCCCCCCAATGTATATTCTTTGTGCCACTAGTCAATCTGTCTGCCTGCCTGACTAATGCATTTTATACTACCCATTTGGTGGTTTCCAAATAAACAAAAATCCTTTTTGTTCTGTTGCTTTGGACAAGACTGTTGAAGAAAGTGGCTCCCGGCTCCCAGTTTCCTTTTCAGCCATTACAGGACCATAGCTAGGGGATGCAGGGGGGTGGGGCTTGGCCCACCCTGAGTTAGCAGTTTGCCCATCCTGGAAAGACATGGCAAGACATAGACATGTATTGAAAAGAGGCTTTGTTGCCCACCCTGAAAATTTTTTACCCACCCACATCTGAAATCCTGGCTATGGCCCTGAGCCCTTCTGGTGGGGTACACAGAAAGAGCATCCTCAAAGATTGTGGTAATTTTGAACTGCAATCGGGCATACCCTAGTAGTGGCAACATTGTTGTGCCAGCTAATCTTTCTCACACTAGATCAGGTGAAATGAACTGCAGAATGAACTCTCCTAAGGTGTCTAGTGTCTGGCTTAGATATGGAAGAAGAGGAAGAGGAAGAATGAAATAATACAGTAGAACCTCGGATAACGTCTAAACTCCGTTCCACAAGTTTGGACTTTATCCAATTTTGGACTTTATCCAAATTAAATGGGCGATGCATCGGATAATGTTCAATAATGGATGTTTTCCGAAGTTCCTATACCAAATACCTCGGATAACATCCATTTTTAAAGCGGTTTTGGACTTTCTGTGATGCATCACGTGTGCATGAAAACCGCAACTTTATCCAAATCAGACTTTATCTGAGGTACCACTGTATTTTGGAAAGTCCATTTCTGAGTTACTCAACTGGCAGCTTTTACTAGCCAAGATGAGCAAGAATCAAATAAGGAGATAATGACCGAGCAAACCGCAAGTGCCTTGTCTGCTTCCTCACATGTCATAAACACACTACGTGTTGATTCATAGTTTCATTGATCTGCTGGGAATTATAATTTTCCCTGGCTATCTGGACCTGTTGCAAATATTTGCTGTTTGCTCATCAAACTTGTACCAGGTTGTAATCTGAGGAGGTTTGCCTCCATCAGCTCTCTAGCCTTCTCCTTCGTTGTTTCATCACTCACAGCTCCTCCATGAATCATGGGGACAGACAAGCTCTACAATGGAAAGAGTTTTCAAGAGTGATTGTGTCAACTGCCCTGGTCACTACCAAGTACTATTTAACAACCTGAGCGTTGACAGGAGCACCAACAATCTCTACTGTATACTCTCCCAAGGCCACTTGGAAATCTATATTTTATTTATTACATTTTATACCACCCACCTGGGGTATTTCACACTCTGGGTGGTGTGCAAACCATTAAATAAACACCAACTATCTACACCTATAAAATGGTGTGTTAACCGTTGGAATGTGACAAAGGATGTTTAGCCAGGCCCTACTAGCCCGTAATGGGCCTCTGTTCACTCGCCCGAAACCAGTTTGCAGGTAACTATCGGGTTGAAATTTGTGTCAGTGGGGCAGGAGCCCCCCGGATGCAAACAAAAAAAGGGAACGTCAATTCCCAATGTTCCTTGCACTGTGCCGCACCAGGCTGAGCGGCGCAAGCAAAAGGAAAGTTCAGAAACGTGCCACGGCCAATAAAAAAGAAGCCGCAGGGAAAAACCACTGAACAAACTAAAATTGCACATGCCAAACTACAAGCCCCAGTGTCCTGCACGCCATGAGCATGCAGAATGCTGAGGCAGCTGGCGGCGCAAAAAAAAGGCAGGCCGCGAAACCCCCACCGCCACATACAGCGGCGATGGGATTCCCATGGTCTGGCCACCCAGGCCGGCCCATGGGAAAACCCCCACCCCAACGCCGCATGAAGCGGCGATGCAATTTCCGTGGTCTGGCCACCCAGGCCGGCCCACAGAAATACCTCCCCCCCATGCCGCATCAAGCGGCGAGGGCATTTCCACAGTCCAGCCCCTGAGACCGGACCACGGAAATACCCCCACCCCAACACAAAACAACAACACCCAAAAACAGTCAAAAATAATCAAAACCAAAAAAGAAACACAAAAAGTAAACACAAAAACATCCAAAAACACAATCCAAAAACAGTCAAAAATAATCAAAAGCAAAAATAAAAGACAGAAAAAGAAAACACAAAAACATCCAAAAACAAACAATAAAAAACAAACACCCCCCCCAAAAAAACCCAACCCCCCCAAAAAAAATGAAAAAAAAAGAAAGCCAGAAACCTTACCAGGAGACGTCCTCACTCCATGATGACCGGAACAAAACTAAGGAAAGAAAGAGACTACTTACCGGAAGAAGAAGTGACACCCAGAGGACAGTAGAGAAAAATAGTAGAATACAAGAAAAGCTCACCAACCCCATCCAGAGGCCACAAGAGAAAAAACATTCAAAAATATTCAAAATAATAAAAATAATTCCCAAATTACTGAAATAAGTTATCAAAACATTCAAAAATATTCACACTAATCACAAATAATTCAAAAAAAGAAATAAGTTTTCACTCAAAAAAACAAAAAAAACATCTAAACACAGTATAGAAACATTGATTTTTAAAAAACCATATTCCTACACATTTTAAAAATTAATATCCAAGGCACAACTATTAAAAAAAATTCACATAGCAACACATTATTTGGTTGAATACAATAATTATAAAAAAATATATCATCCTTTCCTCTTTTTAAAAACAAAAAACAAAAAATAAAAAAATCACAATTTATAACAGCCCATGCGTAAAAATAAAAATTTAAAAAGCCACAATTAAAAACTAACCTCATTTGCATAAACATAAAACAAAAACCTTCCAACACAATTTAAAACAGCCCAGCACCGCCGGGCAAAATCTGCTAGTATAATATAAAAAGAACAATAAAATATAGATCAGATGGCGTCTGAAGGCAAATCTACACAACTAACTTATTGCCAAGGTAAAATATTCTTAAAGGTCTCATTGAAGAGAACTGTTTTGAACTGTTTCTTAAAAATGTCTACAGAGGAAGTTTGATGCATGTCCACTGGTAGTGCATTCCAAAGTGGTGGCACTGCCATCAAGAAGGTCTATTTCTAGTCATAGTCTTCTTTGCAATCCTTAGTGTCCACACCTCGAGCTGTGCAGATTGCGGGTAAAGCAGGGAGCTGTTCTGAGGAATAGACACTCTGACAAATAATAAGGTTTCAAACTGTATAGGGACTTATATGATAACACTACGTTGTATATGACATGCTCTTCTTCTTCAAGTGTCATATCCATTCCAAATATTGTCTAACATCATGGCGATAGTCTTCCTGTTCTTAACTCCTCGGAACAGTTCTTCAGAGGACATTCCACACCAGACTCTCAGGTTCATTAGCCATGAAGTCTATTTATGTCCAGGGTCTCTCTTCCAAAAGATCTTCGCTTGCATAATCAGTTGGAGTATTCTATACTTCATGTCTTTCCCCATGATATGCCCAAGGTATGATATGGTAGGGAACAAGAATAGGATAGGATCTAATAGCATGTGAAGATCTAATAGCTTGTGAGGCCAGACCCTCTTAATTGGTCCTGCCTCCCCATAGGCAATCTATACAGGAAGTCATGGTGTGCCCATGTTCAGGCCTTTTTTTAGTGGAATATGTGTTATGAAAGTGGGAAACCAAAGAAAATGATACTTTTCATCTCATTATATTTGAACTTTACCTACAGACAGTTAAGAAAGTATATTTAGTAGACCTCTGAGATAAACATTAGGTGGTTTTATAGTTTGCAACTATTGTTGTATAGAAGCTTTCTGGTCCATCTTTTACCTGTATAAAGGACATACACATCAAAATTGACTTGTCCTGTATCCTCTAAGAAAAATTCTGAACCCCACTCCAACCCACCTCAACCCACCTAGGCCATGGTGCTTTTTTTTGGCATTTCCAGATTTCTGTTTTTCAGAAAACCTCACAGATTGGAAGGGGCTGCAAGAGGCTATTTACTCACATCCCATACTATGATTACCCTTTGATGATCCTAACCATGCCATCATATTTCAGCAAACTTTAGTAAACTAAGTGGAGTGAGGGTGCAAAGAAAATTGAAAATATTTCTGAATAGAAAAATCTACATGGACAGTGCCAGAACTGTTTCTCATTACTCTATAGCTCTGCCAAATGCCTAGTGGGTCAGCTGCAAGGAGATACAAATGTGTGATCTCAGTCTGACCTCTCCCTAGAGCCACAGCAGTTGGAGTTCCAGGGGAGATTTTCCATGTTACAGGTGAACTCATCTGTCCCTCGCCTTTTTCTCTGACTTCTGAAATTCAGTCTACTCTTAATGTATTGTATTGGCTTTCTCTCTTTTCTCAATTCAAATTGCTGGCCATCTTGGTATTGTTTTCTCTGAGGAGTGAACCATGAGCAGCAGGTCCTTGTTCATACCTTTCTCTCAGGAATTATGCAAGTACTCCTGATTCACTCTGCTTTTGCATATTTTTCTAGAGACAATGCACATACAGTACCTGGTGGCAATGTTACCCTGCTTTGTAGCTGGAAGACAACAGAAAACAAAATTAGATTTTAACTTGAATGTGAACTCTCAAGTGCACATTTGTGAACAATTTCCAGTAGTTACAGGATGCCTGTATAATATAAATTGTGCCCCAAAGTCTGTTCCTACCCAAACTGCATTTGTTTTCCTATAGACAGATTGGATCGTGCACATTTTTGTTGGTTGCAAGTCCTATGATCAAGGTGACAAATTGATCAGCTTTAATAGCATGTATGGGCTTAATTCTTTAATAGAGAAGGGGAAAGAACTGCAACATATTTGTTTCCTTTGAATATTTAAATTTGAATTCATCACCTTTCAAAACCATGAGGAGCTCAAACTTCAAATGATGCACTTTGCATTTGAATGGAAATCAGGCTGGAAATTTCTATAGTTCCTCTACTTTTGCATTTTTGTTAAAATTAAACTTCAGCATTCATTAGTTTGAGTGGACCACTTAAAACAAACGGATCAAAGTCCAAGTAAGATTTTGATCACACTGACAAGAATGTGGTGTGGAAATGTAACTTGAAAGATCCCAATGTTTTTGTTCCATCTGTTATTAGAATGAAGTCACTGCAGACCATGAATTAATGTTAGTGAACTAAGTCAGATCAGAACTTTGAGGTCTTGGATCAACCAATAGCTCTGATTACACAGAAAGGAACCCAAACATCAAGGGGATTGGTTTACTGTTTGAAGAGGGATGTGAATTAAATTCACATAAAAGCTTTTCCAATCATGTATGCTAAACACTTCATCTTCTAAAGAGAAGAGAACGAGCTTTCACATTCAAAGCTCTGAATCAAAGACATAATATGTAGTCTGCTTGAGTGTTCATCATTGTAAATAACTAAATTTGATTTGCTAACATGACTATCTACCTAGTGATAGCTAAGGATGTAGAAAGGGACCTCATTAATTATTTCATCCTTCTTAAATGATAGTAGTAGAGCTGGAAATGACACCATGAACTCCCTGTAGGAAGTAACAGCAAGTTATTTGGGGGGAGGGGTTCATATTCAAGAACACGTTTGGAATATTTTTGGGATGTGCCAGGATTATGCATGCTTTGCCCAAAGGTCTCTGAGCCCTTGTTCTGTTTGTGTTGGGTCAGCTAGTGTTGGGAGCATGGAAGTTTGAACATATTTCTCTAATCCTGGCTTGCCTGGCTTGCCTGGCTGTAAACTTCTGTGCCTAATGTAAGGTATTAGTTATGACATAGAAGGTCCTTCATGGCTTGGGACCATTCTGTCTGATGGAGGGTCTCTCCTGGTTAGTTATGGCCTGGGCCAACCAGTCTTACCAGGCATTAGGGCTGTGGATACCCAACTGAGAGTACAGGTTTTTTTATTTTGTTTATTCTTGTACCTGGATTGTTCAACTAAGAATTTTATTCTCTTGAGGTGGGATTATCATTTTAATTTTTGCATGTGATTCACCCATGTAGTAAGAAAGCAAGATAACAAAAAACAAACAGACAGACAAACAAACAAACAAACTTGTACTGTTTCTGAGAGCGATCAAAATGAGAGTTAGATGTCTATCACATGGCTATTGTTTTCTAACTTAACATTCTGATTTTCATCAGAGTGGGATAATAATAGTTTAGTGTCAGAAATTACTCTGGGTTGAAAGGATTTTTAGAATGGGATAGGAATGCCTGCCCCTGAGGTCTCTTCACTGGGATTGACTAGGGGTGCACCAGAACAAATTGCTCATAACATTCCTAAATTCAGAAACTGTATGACTTAAGTAAGAAACAAAGGATGATGAGAAAGAAACAAGAAGATATGTTATTAACAGATTCTTTTCCACTGATTAAACTTGAAGAAGACAGAGCCCAGATTGCCAACTCAATAGCTTTAATTACAGTAAAACCCCAGGTTACGAATGCCCTGGGTTATATTTGCCACCGTTTATGAATGCAAATTTAATTAAAATAATTCCCTGGTTTACAAACTTTTTTAGGTTTATGACTAAAAATTGTGGTATTTTAAACTCTAAAATGACCACCACAGCCATTTCAGAGTTTAAAATGGTCACGACTGCCATTTTGTTGTTTAACATGGCCACTACCCCTCCACCTGAAGTCACAATGCCTGGGGGGAGGTGCACATTTTCAGCTGTAGTGCTACCCAGGGAGCTTGGAGGAAGGTGGGAACTGAGCAGATAAGGTCCCCAGATTCCCTTGGGCCAGCAGGGGTGGAAAATAGGCTCACCATGTGCCTCCCCAAGGTTGGAACATAGCCGATAAGGTCCCCAAATGCCAAGGGAAAGGTAGGGAAATTGCTTTGTTGCTTTTGTGGGGGTGGAGGATGATCATGTCTGGCATTTTTTGGGGGGGTTGGGTGATTTTTTGTGGGTTTTTGTATTTTTAAAATTATTTTTGGTCCGGTTGGGGCTTTGTAAAATGTACTTTAGGTTATGATTTTTTCATGTTACGACAGAGGCTGTTGGAATGGACCTCTGTCGTAACCTGAGGTTTTGCTGTATAAGGAACCTGATGCAAGAAATTGCATTAAAATGCACACAATTTGGCATTTCCCTGCTCAGAACAAAGGGTGGAAATAAAAATAAATAAATATACATAAAAACCCAGCAAAATAAAAATTGGCATCTCTATTTGGCCAGAAGCCATAAAATCTTGTTTATGGAAAGAAGTCTCAGCAAGGGGTCAGTGTAGGAAGATTTGGAAAATTGCCGAGAACAAGAGATTTCTGAGAATACTTGCACAGATAATTAGAAGCGGAAATCCATTAGTGTTCCATAGATGCGATTTAGGTAGATGCATGACTAATCAATTTGCAAATGATGCCGGTCTAACTACCTGTACCACAAAAAACAAGTTCATTTGCAAAGTACAAGATGGGTGAAAAGCTTCTGCTATGAAAATCTGACATTTTTAGAATTTTAAAGAATTGCAAATACTAATGACCTATATAGTTTGGTCCTTATGTGAGAGACTCAAAAAGTGATGGCTGCCTATGGCAAATCGAGAGGCTTTGTTTTGTTTGGATTTTTTTTTGAAAGTCCACAAAACATTCTCAGGCAATCAGAAGTTATTTGCATGCTCTGTCAATAGAATATTATTAATCCATTCATATTTATTATGTTGAAGATGATTTTGATTCTTTATCCTGTTTCTTTCTAAAAAAATATTGTTGACCTAGCAGTGATCAGGACCATGACCTCAAAATAGAGAGAACCTTTGGTACTTCCAGATATATAGCTTCAACACATTACAAATGGAAATCAGAGTTCCCATTTTCAAATGGCAGCAAGAGTTGCAAATCAGCAGATGAATGCTAAATAAATAAATAAAAACCTTATTTTCATTCCAGACATTCAGTAAGTACAAGGAAGCTAAAATTCAGAGTATATGGAATCACTACAACCAATAAATTAAATGCTCATTTATTGCTCAGAAACATGACAAGAGAATAACACAACTTTGATGAGACAACGATGCCTTGTAAAATCAGCTGCCGCCAAACACAGGAGAATAATACTTCCCCTTACAATGTTATTCTGAAAATTTATTACTCTAGTTTCGCTCCCTGAGGGATAAGGTCACAATAAATGTCATTTACAATTTCAGATCCTGTACATCCCCTGAGAAGAAAGACGCAAGTGTTGGTCTAAACCAGTGTTTCCCAACCTTTGGTTTTTGGACTTCAATTTCCACAAGCCTAAGTCAATTCCCCAAAGCACTGATCAGCCAATGCAATGACTTAGGCTTCTGGAAATTGAAGTCCTCCTGTGGGGCATCAGCCCCATATTGGGAACCACTGGTCTAAACTAAGACCACAGTACTACCTATTCACAGCAACAACTACAGTGTTCCGTTCCTCATATGCTGGATTAGGCTAGGGTAGGAGACCCTTAATGTAGCTTGCCTAGATGTCATGAAATAAGGCAGGCAACCCAGAATCCATATGCCTGTCGCTTGGTATTTTTAGTTGAGTGAAGCTCCCCATAAATACTTTCTTCTGCATCAGAGTTTTTCGGGTTTGTTGAAAAACTAAGATCTCAGTGCCATTTTGCCTTGTTTTCTTTTCCCCCATAATTTGTGCAGGAACTGCCAAATTCTGCAGAGCCTAATACTTTTCCTGGTGAATCCTGTGGAAAGATGTCATTCTGTGCAGAATCTTCCTTAGCTTGATAGGGTATTTTTTCCTGTTCTTTTAAGGAAAATATTGGACATAGGTCTTCTGTGCATGGAGTATTACACTTTTATGTAGCATGGCATTTCTTACAGGGAAGAAATCATACACAAAGAAATCTTGATAAGAACAGAAAAGAGTGCCCACACCAAATTTCTCTCCAAGAATTACAGGAGTGAGATTCATGCCTGCATGCTAAAGGTGGTCCCTTTTCCAGTTCCTGTGTTCAATAACTTGAATGACAAGTTGATGAAATAATAGCAATGTTGCATGTACTAACACTGGGTTTCAATGTGAGGGGTTTTACAGCTTAATATGATTGTCATTTTCCACTAAATTAATTGGTAAAGTTCTTTTCCCATCTCTGGATTTCCTACCCTGAGCCCTGCCTTTTTTAAAATCTGCTTCCACTGTTTTTGTTGATTTTGATTCCCCCCCCCCCCATACTGTCCCATTAGTGCAAGTAGTACTCTGGACAGCTTATAGGTAAAAACTAAAAGAAACCCACAATACCCCCACAAAACAGTGTGCATTCAAGAGATTATGATGCATATGTATTGAACCCTTAATCAATATAGAAAGAAAAGAAATAAACATAAACATTAAAAAAGTAAAAACTAACAGAATTTGGCAAGTTCAGTTGTGTAGAACAGGGGTTCTTAGCTTTTTTAAGCCATGGGCTGGACCAGCAGGCTGGACTGGTGGTTCTCCCCACCATAAAAGCTGCTGTAAAATGCATCTGCGGCTGTTGTAAACACATTTATGACAGCTGCAGGTGCATTTATGGCTGTCATAAATGTGTCCACTTCTGCTTCAGGTGGCAGTGGCGGTGATGTGGGCCACATCAAATGGTATTGCGGGCCAGGTTTAGCCCTCGAGCTACATATTGAGAACCCCTGGTGTAGAATATTTACTGTGTACATTTTTAAAATGGACAGAGTAAAGGTTTTTAAACCCACTAATCACAGTTCAAGAAATGTAATGTTTCTTCATGACTTCCCCCATGTGTTATTTCTCCACAGCTGCTATCAGCTTCTCAGTGTGGCTCCAGCATAGGGACACATCCTATACATCAACAACACAATCCTATGAAGTTTCCTTGAGAACTAAGTCCCATTGTGTTCAAGCTAGGGCTTATTATTAAATCACTGGGCTGATGCCTGAAGAGTTTTATATAAATAATGAGCACTAAATATTATGTACAACCTGCTGCACTATAGCAGTAATGAAACCTATACTTGCATGTTAAAAAAAAGCAGCTTAATTTCATTTTTTTGTTACTTCCCATGCTTTCTTAGTCTAAATTTCCTTTGATCTCAGTGGAACTGAACCACTCTCTCATTACAATATGACTAACTGCTTTTGTAAATTATATTTTATGGCTAGAGAGAAATCATCCTTGGTGTCTTGGCAAACAGTCAGCAATACACTAACATGAGAAAGTGTGATCACTTTCCCTCTGTAAGAATTCCCCTCTGTAAGAATTGCAGCCAAGCAATGCAAGGGAAAGGCCAGAGGAATGTTTGTAGGAAATAGCACAGTTAGAAGGAAACAGGTCAACAAATGCAAGAACTCATCAGCAAGGGGCAAGGGGTGGAGGGAAATCAGCAGACATTAGTATTCCCTTGTACCTCTATAAAATTTTAGATGTGTTTTGTAGCATCTGTCTGTTCCATGTTGTAAGTAAAGAGTACCAGAATCTGAAACATATGGGGGGGGGGGGGGAATTAAGTCAAGCCTATTGATCAAACTCTTCCTGTGCACTCAGTGAATTTTTTCTATGACCATGTAAAAAATACACTTCATGAATATGCATACCTGTTAAGTTTTGGATTTGAAAATAAGGGAAATTTTGGGCACACCCCTCTGTGGGTGTGGCCACATCTGTGGGCATGGCCAAATATAGCCATGTGACTTGCTGAGCTCTAGTCATGCCTGCCACATGGCCATGAAGATGTCTGCAAACATAGACACCACTGCTCTTTGGCTGTAAATGGAGATGAGCACTGCACCCTAGAGTTGGATACGACTGGCAGATTTTACTTTCTTAGGATCAAAGATCACTGCAGATGGTGATTGCAGCCATGAAATAAAAAGGTGACTGATGCTTGGGAAACAAGCAATCAGAAACCTGGGGAACATAGTTAAAAGTAGAGGCATCACCTTGCACACAAAAAATTGCATAGTCAAAGCAATGGTATTCCCGGTGGTAATGTATGGCTGTGAGAGCTGGACCATTAGGAAAGCTGAGCGCAGAAGAATAGATGCCTTTGAAATGTGGTGTTAGAAATAGGTCTATCCTAGAAGAAATCAACCCTGACTGCTCATTAAAGGTCAAATAGTAAAGATGATGCTAAAGTACTTTGGACATCAAATGAGAAGAGAGGATTCACTTGAGAAGGCCTTGATGGAAGACAAAAGAAGGGGGTGGCCAAAAATAAGATGGCTTGATGGTATTGTAGATGCAATGGGCACAAAGCTGTGTGGGCCAAATAACCCTTTCCCCATCTTCTTGGGGGACTTTTGTTTTGTTTTCTTTCTTGTTTACTCAGTGGCTTAAGTGACCAAGATGATGACTGGGAGCAAGGGATTAATTTCCCCCCCCTCTCTCTCATATAGTGATCAGGCAACACCCCCCCCCCAATTAGTATGGAGGAGCAAGGGATTAATTCCCCCCTCTCTCTCATATAGTGATCAGGCAACCCACCCACCCCAATTAGTGTGGAGGAGCAAGGGATTAATTCCCCCCATCTCTCATATATAGTGATCAAGCAACCCCCCCTCCCACTGATTTGCCCCTGCATATATGAAATATATCGCTCAACTAGAGTAGACTCCTGCTCCCAGCAGCCAAAACAAAGCAGCCTCCATGATGACCACATAGCAGGAAAGGGAAAGAGAAACTCCAAAATGCCCCCACCACCTTCTCTCTCTCCCCTTCCACAAGCGAAAAGCCTGCCACACAGCGACCTCTGGTGGCCGAAAAAAAATACTGCAGCTTTGCCTGTGAGGGCTCCGGTCAGGATATTTTTTTAAAAAATAAGGGAAAATACTGGGAAATTAATAAAATGGGAGGGGGCAGGAAGAGGGCTAAAAATAAGGGGTTTCCCCAGGAAAATGGGATAGTTGACAGGTATGTGAATATGGGATATTGCTTCTGCATACACAACACAAAATGGCTCATCATTTCCTTGCAAGATTATGTCTCTGCTGCTAGCAGAAAAAAGGATGTAAAATATTATATACCAAAGATCTGTCTGAATGTTGATAACATCATGAGATACAGAAGCAGAGGGAAATAGCAATGACAATATACTGCCCCATAGTGCGGATCACAAGGTAATTAGAATTTTGCCCCCAAAATGCTGGATACTCATTTTACCGACCTCGGAAGGATGGAAGGCGGAGTCAACATTGATCCCTGTCAGGACTGAACTCACAATGTTTTGCTTGCAGTACAGCAGTTTAACTACCAGTTTAACCACCATGCATGTGCCAGAAGTCTCCCCAACCTGGCCTGTGCATGGAAAAGGGGCCCACATGGACTCTTTCTTGTAGAAATGCAAATCTTGACTTATTTCATACTTGCAGAAAAATACAGAAAAATCAAATAATTTTCTCTCCACTGGACTGGCATATGGGAATCTTTGTGTACATTTCACATTTTGGGCTTTTTGCCCTTGTTCAAAAGTTGTATATTGGGCAAAATATTTATTTATTTATTTATTTATTTTTCAAATGCTGCAGTTGATAACAAGCTGATGGTCTTTCGACTGCCATGCAGGAGTAAGAGATCTCACAGTGGACTATTTTCTCTCTCTAAACAGGGTATCAAGCTGGTTAGATAAGTCAGTGGTAATTGGCTGTGGAGCTAAAAGTTGGGAGTCTGAGAACTGAGTCTCCAGGGAGAAGATCAGCCTATATAGTCATGAGTAAGCTGGACAGTATCAAGGTGGCCTCAGAAGAAAGGTATTCCACTTCTGAATATCTTTACCTATAAATCTGAGCATTAACCATTGGAATGTGACAAAGGATCCTACACCCGGCCATACTGGCCCATACCGAGCATTCATGCACTTGCCCGAACCAGGTTTGCAGGTAACTGTTGGGTTGAGAAATGCGCCAGTGGGGCAAGAGACCCACGAATGCAAACAAAAAGAAAAGACTTCTATTCCCAACATTCCTTGCACCGTGCCACAGCCAATCAGGCTGAGAGGAGTGAGCAAAAAGAATGTTGGGAAACGCGCCACGCCCAAACAAAATCGAGCTGCATTAAAAAAACTGCCACATGAACGCAAACCACAAACACAAAACTACAAGCCCCAGTGTCCTGCGCACCATGAGCACGCAGAACACTGAAAAAGCAGGTGCAAAAAAATAAAAAAAAACACAACGGGAATGCATGTCTGCTGCAGGTGGATGCAGTACCTCACAGCCACGCAAACACCCACCAACCTTCTTTCATGGAGCAACAGGGAGGAGAAGGACTCCCTCTCCTCCACATTACCCTGCTGAAGACAAGGCGAGACCACCACCGGCCTCAAGAAAAGTTGAGCCGGAGTGGAAAAACCCACAAAAATAGGGGAGGGATCAAGGGGTGGGACAGGTACTGATGCCTTCACCCCCCCCCCTTGAAAGCAAAACAATTCCTCCACAAAGCAAAGGCAGTGAACGGTGCTCTGTCCGCTGCCTTTACTTTACAAGTAAGTGTTTCGCTTTCCAGGGAGGGTGAAGGCATCAGTGCCTTCCCCTCTGAAAGCGAAACAATTCCTCCACAAAGCAAAAGCAGCGAACGGTGCTCCGGCCGCTGCCTTCGCCTACCGGAGGTACTCACCCGGCAGCAGCCTCCTCTCTCTCCCTCACACACTCACACACACACATACACACACATACACCTAACCACCTAACCAAAAAAAACATAATTAAAAACAACCATTACTTAAAACAAAAATCACAAAAAACACACAAACCCACTTACAAAACAACTAAGTACAAAACAAAAAATGGATGCGTGGTGCCAAAATGGCCGCCGTGTGCTTTGCTGGCCCCGCCCCTGAGGCGCGGGCACAACAACAAGGCAGGGGGCATGGCTGGATGCCCTTTTTAAGGGGCAGCTCAGCCAACGGTCCCCCTCCTTTTGATTTGGCTGGCCCCGGGCATGCTTGCAGCCCTTCGCCAGCCTTCCTCCGTCGGCTCGCCTTGCCCGGGCACGGGCCTGATGAGCCACGTGGTTTTTTCGGCGGCTTCCTGCCGCACGCGACGACCCAAGCCAGCCGGCTCGGGGAACCTCCGCCGCCGCCGCACTGGTTTGTGGCGTGGTCGGCCTTTGGTGCCAGGCCTTGCCTGAGAGTGGGCTTTGCCGGAACACCACCAAATGGGCTCGTGCTCCCTGCCCGCTCTCCCTTTGGGCACCATGGCGCCTAGGAAGAGGCCCCTACAAGGGGCCTGTACCGGCGTGCGGCGTACATGTGCTCCGGCATGGCCCACACCTTCCTCCTCTCCAGGTCATAGGCCCACATCGCCCCCTAGTCACCGGCAATGCCGGGCCACAGGCTGGGCCGCCCAGGGTGGCTGCCTGCCTTTGCTCCAAGGGGGCCCCACAGCCTCGGGAGCACCCCCTCCAGTGGCCACACCTGGCCCTGTTGCTGAGGTGGTGCCCTCTCCCTCGGCCCCCATGGCGACTCCTCCGGCGTCGGTGGAGGGCCGGTTCGCGGCCCTTGAGAGGGCTTTGGGTATTCCACCAGCGGCCGGGGCCACAGGACCTGAGGCCACCCTAGGTGGCAACCAGGGAGCCCAGGACCCAGCAGCAGTGGAGCAGCGCCTGGCCAGGCTTGAGGCCGCACTATTGGCCAGGCCGGCTATGGGTGCCATCTCAGTGGGCCCCCCGACTGATCTGCAGGTGCCCGGATCTCCCGTGGTGGCCAGCGCTACTCCGGGGACAGGGGCCGCGAGCGCGGTCGTGAGCTCTGACGCCCACTCTCAGTCACAACCCCCGGTGGGGGCGGCTGGGGGGTGAAGCCGGTGAATATGCTGGTCAAGTGAGCACATCAAACACACACCCTCTTGTTTTGCTGGCAGCCCCTCACCCCTTGCCCCTGCAGAACCAGGCTGTGTGGCCCTGGCCGTTGTCGCAACCTGCGGTACCTCATGTGCAGGTGGCCCCACCTATTATGGCGGGCCAGGGTGCACAGGGCGTTTGGCGCGCAGCTTACCCTCCGCCCCCGCAGGGTGCACACGCGGCCGGGTCCTCGCTACCGTACCCGACATGGCCTTATGGCCCCCTATTAATCCCGGGTATCACTCTGTCCACTCCTCGGCCTTGCCATCTGCGGGGTTGATCCTTCCCTTGGGTGACCATCTCCTCCCAGCGACCAGGGATAAGATCTGGCACAGGGAGTATGTGGATCTTTTCAGCCTCCTCAACAGGGAGCCTACCCACGATGAGAAGGACAAGGAGGATGAGAAGGACAAGGAGCTGGCCCACCGTAGGAAGCCCCCGCGTACCTGGGCCAATTGGCTCCCAGCGTACTTGATTAATGTGGTCGTCTCCCTGAGGGCACAGCCTGACTTGGCAATCCCCCTTTTCCAGTACCTTGACATCATCTATCAAGCATACGTTGACTTACCCGGCACTGCGTGGCTAGCGTACAATGAGGAATTTCATATGCGCGCCGCGTTACACCCGGAGATGCATTGGGATGAACCCAACCAGCTCCTGTGGCTATACTATATGACGCCCTCCCGCCCTGCCTCGGGCGATCGCTTCCATTCGGGCCACGCCATACAACGGCCTGGCCTCGCACTGTTTCCCCGCTAGACAGCGGGGCAGGGGGTTCCAGCCCGCCTGGTGTGCTGGCGGTACTCCTCCACGGCAGGGTGTTCCAGGCAGAACTGTAGGTACCTGCATGAGTGTCCCAACTGTTCCGGCTCTCACCCGGCCTCTGCCTGCCCAAGACCCGGGAGAACCCAGGCCAGGGGCAGGGGCTCTCAGGGCACCCCCTGGCCTGGTAGTGAACCGGGCCTGCCTCCAAAAGTCCCCCTCCCCAATTAAGTTAGCAATTCTGGAACATTGGTTACGGGTTTACCCTAGGTGTTCTGACGTGGAGTATATCCGTGCGGGTTTTTCCGAGGGTTTTCGGATCCCTTTTGTTGGCCCCCGTTCACCCCAGGATGCCCCTAACTTGTTATCTCTCCACGGTAAGGAAGAGGTGGCTAGGGAGCAGATTCTCAAGGAAGTCAAAGCGGGTAGAGTAGCTGGACCTTTTACACCCCCCCCCCTTTTCTGAATTTGAAGGTTCCCCCCCTTGGTCTAGTCCCGAAGAAAGTGCCAGGCGAATTCAGGTTGATCCACCATTTGTCATTTCCTGCCGGCACGTGTGTCAACGATGCGATACCGGATGAACTCTGTTCGCTATACTTTGTTTGACCAGGCCCTTGCTATGGTTAGGGCATGCGGGCCGGGGGGCACTCTTGGCCAAATGTGACATCAAGTCGGCCTTCCACCTCCTTCCCGTTCACCCGGCCGACTTTGAGTTGATGGGTTTCCGCTTTCAAGGCAGATACTTTGTTGACAAGGCCATGCCATTTGAGTACTCTGTTTCTTGCTCGGCCTTCAAGCATTTCAGTTCATTTCTTCATTGGGCCTTTGTCCTGCGGTCGGGGACGGCTTCAGTCGCCCACTACCTGGACGATTTTCTTTTTGGTGCCCCAGCGGGCTCCAATGAATGTGTATGCCTCCTTTCCACTTTCCAGGTTCTTATGGCTGAATTCGGTGTCTCTTTGGCTCCCGAGAAGACTGAGGGCCCGGCCACCACTTTGGTTTTTCTGGGGATCGAGATTGATACCGTAGCGCAGACATCTAGGTTGCCCCATGACAAAATAACCCGGATTTTGGGTGCCATTCTGTCCCTATTGGCCCAGCGTAAGGCCTCCCTCAAGGAACTGCAGGTGCTCCATGGTTACCTTAATTTTGCTTGCAGGGTGGTGGCTCCTGGCAGGGCCTTCACCAGGCGCCTGTGTGATGCCATGGCGGGGCTGACCAGGAAGCACCATCGTGTCCGCCTGACCAAGAGCATTAAGGATGATCTCAGGGTCTGGCTGGGATTTCTTTCCGACTTTAATGGGACCTCCTTTTGGTGTGATGAGCGCACGGTGACTCCCGCGTTCCAGGTGCAGTCGGATGCATCCGGGGCCTTTGGCTACGGGATGTACTTCGATGGCCACTGGGAGTATGGCAAATGGCCGGAGTTGTGGCATGATTCCGGCGTCCTTCGAGACCTCACTTTTCTTGAATTTCCCCCCATTTTAGGCACCCTTCTCCTCTGGGGTGAGGCATGGTCCAACTCAGTTGTGCATTTTTGGTGTGACAATGCCACAGTGGTACATATTGTCAATGCACAGACTTCCCGGTCCCCTAGGGTTATGGCCATGGTGCGCCATTTTGTTTTGTGCACTCTTCGCCGCAATATTTTGTTTTGAGCCAGACACGTCCTGGGTATCAATAATGATATTGCTGACACTTTGTCTCGCTTACAGATCGACCGCTTCCAGGTGCTGGCACCAGGGGCCAACGAGCTGCCTGTACTGCTCCCTGCAGTGATGTGGTGTTTTGGCGCCTAGAGGTGACCTGTGCCATAGGACTTTCTTTAGTTCCGGGCACCCGCAGGGCCTATGCACGTGCCCTCCTTGCCTTTGAAGAGTTCCGCCGAGCGGCCAGCCTCCCTATGGGTTGGCCTGCCCCTATTGACCACTTGCTCCAATTTATGGTGGTATTGCATGGTCGGGGTTCGGCTCCCCAGACGATTGCTGGCCGCCTGTCAGCCTTGGCTTTCCATGCAAAGGTCAACGGTTTCCCCAATACTACGACTGATTGTAGGGTGCATAGGGTGCTCGAGGGTTGGGCGCAGGAACGCGGCCCTCTCCAGGACACGCGCAGACCCATTTCTCCTTGGATACTCCGGCAGATGTCAGAGGTTTGGCACCAGGTTTGCAGGGACCCTTACCAGGTGCTCCTTTTCCGCTCTGCTATCACGCTCGCCTTTTTAGCGGCCCTCCGGGTCAGCGAGCTTGTGATGGGGTCGGCGGGGGATTCTTCTCGTAGAGCACTTGAGTTGAATGATGTTCAGTTGGTGATGACAGGGTTCACGTCACTATTCGCTTCTCCAAGACTGACCAGGTGGGTAGGGGCAGCGTGGTTACTCTGCTCCGGTGTGGGGATTTGGCTATTTGCCCAGTGGCGGTGCTTACCGCCTTTTTGGCCATTCGCGGCCCGGCACAGGGTCCACTATTTCGACACTGCAATGGTTCCCCCCTCACTAGGTTCCAGTTTTGGAAGGTCACAGGCTGGGCGCTAGCCAGGGTGGGGCTGGCCGGGGTGTGCTTTGGGACCCATTCCTTTCGCATCGGGGCGGCTTCTACTGCTGCTGTACAGGGTTATCCGGCGGCTGACATCCACTCCTTGGGGCGCTGGGGTTCGGATCGTTTTAAGGTTTATGTGTGCCCTCTCCAGCAGTAGTTCCTCGCTCGTTCCCCCTCTTTCTTTTCTTTTGTTTCAGGCTTCGAGCGTCTCCGAGCACCGATGAGGGTTTGGATCCTCGGGCACAGTTATGTATACTGGGCCGCCCATCAAGCGGGTTCCACCTCATGGGGTCCTCACCTCGGTGTTGGTGCCATTGCCTTGCTCCATTGGTTTGGCTACAGGGGAATGCGTTGGAGTCACCTGTTGCCGCTGGTCAGGTCTATGATGGGTCAATGCCCCCCGGAGGTCCTGGTCTTACACCAGGGTGGCAACAATTTGGCTCAGTTACCTTGTCTCCGCCTGATTTGCAATATTCGCAGGGACTTGGCATTGCTGGCTCAGTCTTGGCCGGATGTCTGGATTATGTGGTCCCAAATGGTCCTGCGGATTTTCTATAGGGGCGGGGTGAACGCTGTTGCCGTGGACCGAGCCCATAGGTCGGTGAACCGAGCTGTGGCATGCTTCCTTTATGCGCATGCGCTGGGATCCATGGTTCACCACCCCCTGATACGCAGGCAGGATGAGCTCCTATACAGGAGTGACGGGGTACACCTGTCGAGCCAAGGCCTTGATCTCTTCCTGGCAGCATTGCAAACAGGCCTGTTGACCGCATGTGCGGTCGGGCCGGGGTGTTGAGTTGCTTACTCCACCCCAGAGTGTGGCCGTGTGCTGGTTTTGGTTGTGGCGTCGAGTCGCTTACTCCGCCCTGGGTGTGGTTCGGTAGTGGGGCGGGAGTCGCTTACTCCTCCCCGTGTGGCGGATAGCACTGGTAAGGGGCAACTGCATTAGTAATTAATAAGGCAAGGCAATTGGCTGGCCATAGGGAGGACAAGGTTAACCAGATTTGTATGGCCAGTCAACTTGCTGGGGATAAGTTACAGCTGAAAGGGGTCAACGACATGCTGATGAGGAAGCATGTTGTTGACGGAAGCTTACACCCAATTGCCGCTGCAACAGGTGCTTTTAGTTAGTGTTTTAGTTATAATTTTAATTTGCCCCTTGCCAGTGCTATTTTGGCCCGTTTGAGCCTTAACCATTGTTAAGGTAGGCCTATTTGATAATCAATAAAAGTGGCCCGATTTTTCATCCATAAATTATGTGGCCGCGTTGTTATTGAGGTGTGGGTACAGCAAAGCACAAATTACACAAACAAGAAAAAGTAAACAAAAACACAAAAAACCAAACCAAATAAACCTAAAAATAAAACAATACAACAACAACCAAACAGAAAATCCTCCCAGACAATCACAAAAGCAAAATAAACCAAACCCCCAAAATAAAGGAAACCAGCCAACTCACCACCATGTCCTCCCTCCCTGACGACCGGAACACAAATAAAGACACAAAGAGACGACCTACCGGAAGAAGCACCACCCAGAGGCCAGAAGAGAAAAAACAGTCAAAGTAAACGACATCCACTAGCAGCCCCACCTGCAGGCCACAATAGTAAAAACAATTCAAAAAGACACAACAGCCCCAAACAAAAGGCCACAACAGTAAAAACAAGTCAAAAACATAACAAAAAATCACAATTTTACACAAATCACAAACATGTGTCAATAAAATAAAATAAAAACATTTCTAAAATCCATTGAATATAAAAAACGTACTTTTACATTTTTTAAATTATTACCTACGGTACAACTATTAAAAAAACCCCACAAACTAAAACATTATTTGGTTAAATAAAACAATTTGAAAAAATTATATCATACTTTGTTCTTTTTTTCATCCACAACCCCCCCCCCCCCAAAAAAAAAGCTGATCACAGTTTATGACAGCTCAGCCAAAAAAAATTGTATAAATAAACATTTTAAAAATGACAATTACAGACTAAGCAATTTTTTTTACAAACATTAACAAAAAATAACCTTCCAACACAATTTAAAACAGCCCAGCACCGCTGGGCAAACTATGCTAGTTACCTATAAAACTGAAGAAAGGGTCCCCATAAATTGAAATCAACACAAAGATACACAATTATTATGGCTCTCTGGATAGCTCAGTAATTTAGGAATCTACTACAAAAGTAGAGGCTGGGAATCCAATTCCCCATTGTGCCTCCTGGGAGAAGAGCCAGCCTGTATAGTCATGGGCAAGCTGCACAGCCACAGGGTACTACCAGAAAATGGGTTGGTAAACCATTTCTAAGTATTCTCTACCTAGAAGCCCATGAAAAAATTAACATAAGTGAGAACTGATTTGACCACACACAAACAAACACAAGCATATCTTGATATCTCTTGGTTACCCTTTTTTCACTGATGATGAGAACATTTATGACCAGAACATGTTTGTTTATTTATTTATTTTTATTTGCAACATTTATACCTCACCTTCTTCATCCAATAACATGTTGTAACAATAAACTATGGGCAAGGACTATATACTTTGCCTTACAGTTCATTGACTGAAGGTGAGATAAAATGTAGCTATGCATCAATATGTTGAGTCACGCACACTTTCTTCCCAACTGTATATATATTGAATCTGCAATTGATCATCATATAGTGTTCATGCTAGACATTCATGAAGAAACTGAAGCAAAAGGAAGCCAGACACTGTTTTCCTCCTGACCTGAAAGGTAATTTTGACTCTGAAGATATTTCTAAGCTTGTCTTCATTCAGTATTGGAGAAGGTGGGGAGAGATGTACCTTTACTCTGTATTTACTCACACCCATGTTGAACCATCCGTTTAACAACATCATGCCTCGTTAGTTCCATGTCTCTGTCGGCTGAAATAAGGCAGTGCTGGAAAAGCCAGGCCTGTGTGATTTATTCCACATTACTTCTGCATGTTGAACACCGGCTCACTGACTAAGGCTCCCCAGAGGTCAAAGCATCTTGGAATTACTGTCTCCATTGCCAAGACTGGATGGCAAAACATTAGATGCTCCACTGAGTATGACAAGAGTCCCTGTTGGGATTCCTGGGGCCAGATAATACAGGTGAAAACTGATTCATTCAGTTCCCTGTACAGGTATTGTGAAAAGCAGGAGAAAACAGACTACTTTTTCCAGCTGTTGCTTCTGTTTTCTCTGTTCAGCTTTTTGTGAGGTGTGCTCCTCTGTCTCTTCCAACAGATTAAATCGCAGGCACTTGTTCCCTCCAGGTCAGGTTAGCAATGAAAAAGATGCAAGACTACCCTCTAAGGAAAAACCGAGTGGAAATCTGACTCTGTTGGAATTAAAAGACTTTATATTGGATGACCAAATGTTTTTTTCTTTCATATGCAATGTGTGTTCAGTGTCTAGTTGTGGCTTCATGTGGAAGCCATGTAGGATTTATATATGCTGCCATATATCCTTGTTCTAAAATAGGGATTATTTAAACGTGAGTTCTAGGCAGGTAAAAATTATAAAAGTTTATGATTGGTTCTGAATTTTAATCTTATAAAATCACATTCTAGAAAATGTTATGTGACATTTAAGAATACAGCAAAAAGTTATGACTCTTAAATAAGATAAATACATGACTCAAATAAGGAAGTCATGATGAGATTTACCTAAGACTCTTGAGGGAGAAATCTCAGAAGCACTCGCTATTATATTTGAGACTGTTTGCCTAATGGATGGGAGAAATAAAATACATGACTTTAAACAGAGGGGGAATGGATTACCAGTTGAGTTGCACTTTTTAAAGCTCCTTTTCTACAGAACAAAAGAGGACAAGTTCCAAAAATGACATCCCAGAACTTGATCCCAGAATGCAAACTGCTTCATTGCATTGTTTGTGTTTATGTGAAGAGATATATCACATTTCCGAGGTTATCCTTTTCCATCAATTACAAAGCAAGTTACTTAACAGTGTAGATGGATGATATAAAGATTAGTTAACTGATTTTGCTTTCAGAAGAAGAAATATTCCACTTTACTGCTTCCTAGGAAGGCGGAAGGATGGCAGAAGCAGCATCAAAATTATTTCCACTAGAATTTTTTTCCCTTCCAATAAGATGGATATAAAATTGGCAGCTAGAAATTATGAAACAGAATGCAAGGAATTCTGATATTGGAATAATTTAACACCATCATGGATAATTTGGAAAAAGTTTACTCCAGTCTTTCTCTGTTTGACGATAGAAGGTTGCCACTAGGATTTTCAACATACTTTTCTGGAGGAGCTGTTTGTGTAAAAGAGTACTTTCAAATGGGTGAAATGTCTGCTGAGAATCCTACAGTGGCTGCTGGTTTACACCAACTGTGTGTATCCTCCCCTCTCTTCTCTTATTCTTGGTTTAAACAAAGCCATTTCAATGGCAAGCATGTCTTAATCTCCTTATCAGTATTTGTAGTCCACAACATCCTTTGAAGGACTCTCAACAAGTGTTAATACAATGTGTAATTATATTAACTATTAGCAAATATAAAGATTTTAAAATGCTTTAAAATGTTTTAAATTTCTTTTTAATCTTGGATTAATTGTTTAAAATATATCTATATGGTATATTAAAACTGTGTATTCTTCTAGATTTTGTGAGCTGAATTGGGTAACCTATGGAGAGAAAAGTAGTAAGCAAGCAAGCAAGCAAGCAAACATTTCCCCCCAATTTTCCCCCCAAGCACGATGCAACAGCTTTAAATGACAGCTCTTAAGACTATCATACAGGCAAAAAGCAGTAATACTACTCGCAGAATCTAGTAATATCCTGAAACAATTCATCGGGGGGAGGGGAGTGCAAATACTTTACTGTTGTTAAACATTAAGAAGATAATTAAGATTACAGAAGAACTATCCAGCTTGAATGCTGACACTGAAGAAATCAAAACTGTCAGAGTTTATTAAACCTTGGTTTAATCAACCCAAATGGAGGATGCAGCCAAGAAATCAGGAGAAAAATGACCCTGTAACTACACATATATTTGTGATTTGAGTAAAATAGATGCATTGGGATTTTTTTACACTGATCACATGACACAAAGGGCATTGTGATTCAGCCGGCCCTACTTTTCATTCTGATAGGGGCTTCTACTTTTTCAGCCTGGAACTGTTCAAATGGATTCCCCACCCCTGCCCACTGTGTGATCAGTAGTTTCATTGTGCAAGGGGACAGCAGTGTGTGACTTGGGGTGGTATTCTGGTGACATACTAACTTAGATATGATATTTTGGAAAGTGGGATCACCCACCTCCACAATATTTCTTCCTAGTCATTTTAAAGTATTTTAGAGGGGGACTTCAATTCTCAGAAATCTAAGTCAGTATATTGGCTGATCAATGCTCTGGGGCTTCTGAGTATTTGAAGTCCAAAACCAAAGGTTGGGAAACCCTGTGCTAGAGTAAAGCTTTCCAGGTACCATGGACAGCGAAGAAGACAGACAAATGGGTCCTAGAGGAAATCAAGCCTAAAGTATCTTTGAAAGAAAAATGAAATAGATGAAACTGAGTCTGTTCTACTTTGTGCACATCATGAGAAGACAAGGCTTGATGCTTGTAAATGCAGGAAAAGAGGAATACCAAATAAAAGATGGATTGGCTCTTGCCAGTCAGAATAAGTGTAATTATGAAAGGCCTTTACATTAGCACTGAGAATACAGTAATGTCAATACCAAAATGCTGCTCTGGAGAAAAATTCCATTAAGGATTCCTATCTGGGAAAGACTTTCTGTTGCTACCTTGCCTCTCCTCACTTGGGTTTCTAGGTCTCTGAGTTGACCAACATCTACAAGTTGCTTACAACATGGTGTTATTGGCATACAAACAGAACAAAAAAAGGATGAAATGGAATTACTATTTCTTCTTCAAGTGCTATATCTGATTCCTAATATTCGCTATTATCTTGGTGATTAGCTATGAAGATTGTCCTGGAAACAATATAATGTAGTGGTCTTCCATTTACCTTCTGCATCACAGCATGACACCTATACTACTGATCCGGTTCCATGTCACTTTCTGATCCTGAGCCCTTTTGGCACACAAAGTCTTCATCAGTCCAGGTCAGTATTGATGAAGCTGCTGCTCTCAATCAAGATGGATTCAAGTGGGATTTATTGCATTTGAGGACCATCACCCTATTTTTTAGCTTTATAGCTTTTACTTGGTTCCACAAGTTTGGACTTTATACGGATTTGGACTTTGTATGAGGCATGCAAAATCCTAGCCACAATGCCTCATACAACGTCCAAATCCTTGCCGCGATGCCTCACACAACGTTGTTTCTATAGAGATACATTGTACTGTAAGAGGACAGACTTCAGGGCAAAGTCAAGGAAACAGACAGGAAACTGACAGAACTTTAAGAAATCATTGTTTAAAGGCTAAAAACATTACAAAAACATGTCAAACAAACCTGATTGTCCAAAAACCTGAAGAATGCTGCAAAAACCCCAGGAATGCTTCTAAAAATTCTGACGAAAAAATTCAAAAAAATCCGAAATCATGCTCAAAACCACTCCTAAACACTCTTCGCCTCATGCAAAACCCACAAGAGCAATGCACACATGTGTCCTGCCTTTATACTGCCCAGGCACAATGCAACTTGGGAAAAACCCAATGCCTCATACAAAGTCGCACGACTTTGTATGAGGCAACTTTTTTCAAGGAATTAGGTGATGTTGTATGAATCCGATGTTGTATGAAGCGGACTTTGTATGAAGTATTACTGTACTTGCTTACGTTTATTCATATGAAACTGCTTGACTTTCTAGGTAGTATTTTTCAAGTCTTTAAAATGCTTGTTCAACTCCTTTGTCTCACTCTTGAGTTCAGAATAAAGTTTAAATAGCAAACACTTGAAAATCATGCTTAGTAATAGGAAGTACCTCCACTTCATTGAGTACAAGATCTGTAAACAACTTCACTTTGGCATGAAATCAATAGGCTCAGATGTTTATTGCCCTGTAGATCAAAATATGTCTAGCTTAGGCTGCGCTCACTGAATATGAATCAAAAATACTCAGAAGCCATCTGCAGTTAGTCTGGAAAGGTTCTTTCTGTATATCTCTTATATATACATCCCGAAGTCAAAGAACAGATCATAACACTTTTAGAAACATTTAAGTGGTAGGAGGTGAAGGGGGAAAACGTAATTAGGTCTTTGGATGGATAATGCCAAGGTCAACTTTTTATGGAGTGATAACTTCACTGAAGTGCAAATCAACACAATTCTCCTGAAACTGTGTAAGTGGGTGCTACAATTTATAGGCAAAGTAATTATCAGAAACACTAATTGCTACCTTTAAGAGGGACTGTCACAGGACATGAAAGAAGAAGCATGAGAATGAAATGTGAGTTCTTGTTCTTGCTCTTGTTCTTGTTCTTTTTATTTTGCAGCAACCACACAGCAGAACAACTTGGGGTGGGGAGTAGACCAAGAATAGAAAAACAGTCTGTGCTGTTTTGCTCTTATTAATTCTAGTGCAACAATGAGATTCCTTAATAGCTAAGCATATAGATGTGTCATCATGTCACTGTCTGAGAAGGGCCTGCAGATGTGCCAATTGTTTTGTTTTTCTTGCAGGGATCTATTCTTAGATCTATTTAACAAGAACAATCCAGCTTTATTTGAGGCGGAAAAGTGTTCTTCCTTGGTGGTTTAGGTGATCAATTTGAAAGGTAGCCTCCAATGTATCAGCCACCCACAACCTCCATTTTATGTAAAGGATGAGGCACATTTAGATGATCTGCCTTCTTCAATTGCTATTGAAGAAACACACAACACAGCAAAAAAACAAACAAACAATTTTAAAACTACAATCACATGTATTTCCTGGCCAGCACTGAGAATTATGAAAGTAATAGATGAACTCAGATGAGTAGTGCTTGTGTCAAAAGGGTGAAGTATAAATGTAAATAATTAATTAATCATTATTGTCAGCTTCCTTCACAACTGGTGATTCTAGTTGATGATGAATGGAAAGAAAAGCAGATGGGGGTTGCAGAAGAATGGACTGCCCCAAGGAAGTGTATTGGCTCCAACACTGTATAATATATAAGCAAATAATCAACCAGTTTTTGTCAATACCAAATTCATCTATGTGGGTGACACAGCAATGGCTGTTCAAGGTTCAAGCTTTAATTAGGTAGCTGGAAAACTTACTGGAGCACTTGAAGAATTATGACAGTATGACAACATCAAATTAAACATGTAAAGAGATGCCTAGAGTGCCGGAGATCCCGGAGCATCTCGGACCGAACATGAGATAAAGCCTCTATTAGAGCCTACCTCATGGTGAAATGGCAGTATTTTGTCACTCGTATCACATCAGCAGATAATTGCCCAGCGGCCCTGTGACTAGGTCCCTCCTTGGTTGGGGTGATCTGACCCTGGATGGCAGGGGTCTGCTGAGGAGTTTTCTGATTATCTGGAGGATAAAATTAGTCAGATTCACTCAGAGCTGCACTGGCTGCCTATATGTCTCCGAGTGCAATTCAAAGTGCTGGCTGTCACCTTTAAAGCCCTTCATGGTAGCAGACCAGAATACCTCAGGGACCGCATCGTCCCTAGGACATCGACCCGTCCCACAAAAGCAAACCAAGAGGGCACCCTTCAGGTACCATCTGTTGGGGAGGCTTGCCTCTCCAGCACAAGGAAAAGGGCCTTCTAAGTCATAGCCCCCACACTATGGAACCACCTCCTGGTGGAACTACGCCTCCAGGCCCAGTTGCTACCATTTAGGAAAGAACTGAAGACGTGGTTGGCAAAATGGGTCTGAGGGCTGGGATTGTCAACAAACTCCCCTTTCTGGCTCATCTGAGGCTCCCAACCTCCTATAATTAATTTTTAATGTTAAGGAATGCAGATTTTATATTTGTTTTTAGATAGTAAATGGCACAGCGGTGGGTAATATTGCTATGTTTTTATGGGTTTTTTAATTGTTTTATATTAGTTTTAATTTGTGTACACAACTCAGAGTCCACTGGATAGGGTGGTATATAAATTAAATTAAATTAAATTAAATTAAATTAAATTAAATTAAATTAAATTAAATTAAATTAAACGGTTTGAAGCCCAATCCAAGTAAGACTCAAATGTGTGCTTTCCACCTTCAAAACCAAGAGGCAAAGTTTGAGATAGATGTTACGTGGTGAGAGAACATATTACTGCATTATTCAGCACCAAAATACCTTGGCTGTGATGCTTGACAGGACACTCTTTTAAGCAGCACTGCCGGAATACCAAAGCCAAGAAACAATATCATCAGAAAACTCACAAACTATAAATGGTGAGCTCAACCATCCATGTTGCGTACATCAACTTTGGTCCTGAATGTCTCCGCAGCGGAGTATTCTGCTCCAGTATGGAGCACGTCCACACACACAAAACAAGTTGACATCAGTGTTAATGAAACCATGCATATTGTGACAGGATGCCTCAAACCTACACCAGTTGAGAAAATATACCCTCTTGTTGGTTTCACTCCACCTAAAAAAAGGAGAGAAATTGCAGCAGACACTGAAAGTACTAAGCAAGAGAATGACCCTCAACATCCTCTGAATGGATATGAACCTCAAGTCCGCAGGCTCAGATCCAGGAAGCAAAGCAAAAGCAAAGCAATCACACTTATATACCACCCCATAGCACTTAGTGCACTCTCTGGGTGGTTCACAAGTTAGAATTTTGCCCCCAACATTCTGGGTGGAAGCCTGAGTCAACCTTGAGTCCTGGTCAGGATGGAACTCACAACCTTTGGTTGTAGGACAGCAGTTTAACTACTGCACCACCAGGGCTCCTGAAAAGCTTTAAGTCAAGAACAAACATTCTTGAGGGTAAACAAGTGCAAAACCAAATTACAAGATGGAAGAAGAAGCTCACTGGACAAGGAACAAGATTAAAGGAAGATTACAGTTGATGACCTCAACCTCCCCTTGGAGGACCCTGAATAGGCTGAAATTTGGGGTCCCTAAATGTAAAACCTCATGCTCAAGTAGGTGCTCCTGGCAGACTGCAACATGCTGTGTGAATATGGAGAGAAACATAATCTGGCTCATTTACTGTTCTACCTATTACTGCCATAAACATGCACCGATATGGCCAACAACAAACTCAAGAAAGTAGCTTCATTTTTGGCAGTCCAAAAGAGTTTGGGTGGTAGAGTGCATTTTGGAAAAAAAATCAGACTTTCCAAATGCAAATTACTTATAGGAAAGAATGAAAGCGTGGCGCCAAAATGGCCGCCACGCTCTTTGCAGGCCCCCCCCAGACTCAGACATCCGGGTGAGTTAGGGGGCGTGGCCACCCCTCTATAAAAGGGGTGGCCACGAGGCAGCCGAGCTGCCATTTTAGAAATAGCGACGGAGAGGAGAAGTTTTCTCCGTCGCTGTTTGTTCGAGTCTTCGGCTGTTTAGCCCTTGGTCCTTCCCGGCTGGGAAGGAAGGATTCACAGAGAGCCTTTGGCTTGCTTGCTGCTCTGTGCTTTTTGGCGCTAGGTTGATCCCTGGAAAGGGATCCTGATCCTTCTGCAAGATATGCCTCCCAAACGGAAGGCCCCGGTGATGAAACCGCTGCCAAAGGGGAGGACTTTTGCGGGCCCTGTGCAGGACGGGGGGCAGCCTGCAGGTCAGAGGACCAGGGCTGCGCCCCCGCGGCAAGGCACTAGCCCAGCTCTACCCACCGATACCGATGGGATGAGCCCCGCAGTTGCCGGCCATGGGTCAGGATAGCGGGGGAGGGCCTGGTGCGGGTGCGCAACACGTTCCTCCTCTGGCCCCTCATGGGCCGGAGTTTTGGGCATGGCCCTATTCTGGCCCAAGTTCTCACTTTGGTGTTCCTTGTCAAATGCCTGGCGGGCCTTCCGGCCCACCTGGCCCGCCTTATGCTGGGGGATCTGTGGCAGTGGATGCGTTACTAACACGATTAGCTGTGCTAGAGGCATCCTTGGGGATTGCACACAACCCCATGGGAGGGGGCCCTTCTCTCTCTGCTGGGGGCCCTTCGTGTCCACCGGCTACCTCAACGGCTGCCACACTGCAACAGGCGGCCAGCCGGTGTCTCGCAGCTCCCTGTTCGTCCAGAGCAGCAGCCGGGGAGCGGTCAGGTGTGGCCCCAGAGCTCGATTCCGGTCCCGAGCTCCGACGCCTGCCGTGGGCCGGAACCCCCAGTGGGGGCAGCTCACGGGTGTGCACCTAGTGACTATCAGGTTCAAATTAATGCACCCACATCACAGTCCACTTCCAGTGGTGGGGTTCAGTGGCCCTGGCCTCGTCAAGTCGAGGCGAGTGGGCATCAGTTGCCAGCCTATCCCAGTGCCCCTTGGTTTCATAATGGCACATCATTGGGGGTGGGGGTTTCTGCCCCCGGGGCAGTGCCGGGCATCGCAGGGGCTGTCCAGGTCCCGCTGCATATGCCCTGAGTACCTAATGTGCCGGTGACGGCTTTGCCGACGGCTGGTTATTCCTTGCCCCTTGGTGATCATTTGTCCCAGGTCATGAGGGAAAAGATTTGGCGGGGGGAGTACGTGGATATATTCTCCCTATTGAACCGTGAGCCCACTAAGGAGGAGAGAGAGGGACAGGATGACAGAGACAAAGAGCTGTCCCACCGTCGTAAGCCACCGCGCACCTGGGCCAACTGGTTGCCCGCATATCTTATTTATATGGCGGTGTACCTTAGGGCCTGGCCTGATCTGGCCATTCCTATGGTCCAATATTTGGACAATATTTACAAGGCGATGGTGGATTTTCCTGGCCCATCGTGGTTGGCTTACGATGAGGAATTTAGAATGAGGGTGCCCTTGCACCCGGAGATGAGATGGGATGAGCCCTGTCAGAAATTGTGGCTCTTGTACATGACCCCCACGCGTCCGGCGCCTGGGGATAGGTACCATTGTGGCCATGCCGTGCAGCGAGCTGCTCCAACACAGACTCCCCGCCAGACGGCGGGGCAGGGGGTTCCAGCCCGCTTGCTGTGTTGGAGCTTCTCGGCTAATGGTGTGTGCAATAAGCGGCAGTGCCGATACAAACACGAGTGTCCCTCTTGCGCTGGCCCCCACGCTGCCGCCGCGTGCCTGCGGGCTGGTGAGTCATGGGGCAGAGGTAGAGGTGGACAGGGAGCGGGCAGAGCTTCTGCTGATGGAGCTGGCCAGACAAAAGGCCCCCTCCCCAGTTAATGTGTATATGTTGGAGCAATGGCTCTCAACTTATCCAAGGAGGGAGGACGCGAGGTACCTCCTGGAGGGTTTCCAGTGGGGCTTCCTTATCCCATTCAAAGGAGTGGGGGGGACCCCAAGATGCCCCCAATTTACTGTCCCTGAAGGGTAGGGAGGAGGTGGCTGCCCTGAGTATTGCCAAAGAAGTAGAGGCCAAGAGGGTAGCGGGCCCCTTTTCTGTACCACCCTTCCCCAACCTGAAGGTATCCCCTCTGGGGTTGGTACCCAAAAAGGCCCCGGGGGAATTTCGCTTAATCCACCATCTATCATACCCGGCGGGTTATTCTGTCAATGATGCTATTCCTGATGACCTTTGTTCGGTCAGGTATACGTCTTTTTACCAAGCCCTACGGATGATGCGCTCTTGTGGTCCTGGTGCCCTCCTGGCAAAATGTGACATTAAATCGGCATTCCGATTGTTGCCAGTGCCCTGGGGGGACTTTGAGCTATTGGGTTTTAGATTCCAAGGGAAGTTTTACGTAGATAAGGCCATGCCTTTTGACTGCTCTATTTCCTGTTCAGCATTCGAACATTTTAGCACTTTCCTTCAGTGGGCCTTTGTTCGCAGGTCCGGGTCTCGGTCTGTAGCCTAGCTTATTTGCATTATGTCTGGCCGTCCACAAGGCTGCTATGGTCGGACATCATACCACGTCACGCTTACAGGGGAGGTATTGACCTCCGTGCCCTTGACCGCGCTCGCTGCTCGGTGAACAGGGCAGTTGCCCGGTTCATGGCAGACAAGGGTTTGGGGATGGTCATCCGACACCCCACCATTAGTTTACAAAATTATGATCTTTATGCAGGGGATGGTGTCCACCTGTCGGCTAGAGGTATGAACCTCTTTTTGGAAGATTTGCAAGCAGGCCTGTTGACCGAGCTGACGGTCTGCGGGGGGGGGGGGGGGCGGTGAGTCTTCATTGAAGCCTCCCCGTGTGGCGGGTAGCACTGGTAAGGTAAATATTTATGACCCATAGGTATCCGGCAGGTTCGCAATTGACTGGCCAACACTTAGACAGGTACAGGTGTAATAACGTTGACCGGTCAATGACGAACCAGGCAAGGGGTGATGGCAGGAGCTTTTCAGCATGCATCACCCCGTGATTTGACGGATACACGTCAGAGGGTGGGGTCAGTAGATAGTTTATTGACTCCGGTCAACAATTTGTTTGTGTCAACAAACAAATTGATACAAATTGATACATTGTAGCCAATTGCCATTGGCAATTTTGGGAGGAACCTTACCAGTGTTACTGCGGCCTGCTTGCCTTAAGAATTATAATTGGATGAATACCAATTGAAAGTTATAATTCAGACTAGGGCATTATTCAATAAAAGTGGCCCAATGCCTTTATCCATATACCGGTGTCTGAGTCTTTCTTTGGGGGGTGCGCCTGCAAAGCACAATGGTAATCCCGCTCTATTATACAGTACAATGTTACGCTAGGTAGTTTAGCCTGAGAAATAGAATCGTATCATTTACCTGTGGTCACTCAATAGAAATCATTTTTGTTTGTTTAAATCCAATTCTCATTAAGAAGTTTTGCATTCCACAAACATATACCTTTTAGTCTGTGTTAACTGACGTAACAAAGTAATTAACTAAATTACAAAAACTCTTTTACTGAACAGAAAATAACGGACACCAGTTTGGGACAAAGATGCTCTGGCAGGGGCAGAATAGAAAGGGCAAAATACTTGCCTGAGATGTTTTTAGACATGTCTGTCCCTTTTTTTTAAAAAAAAATTATTTTATTTTTAAATAACATATAACATGCAACATGTAACATATAACCCTCCACCCACCAACACGCAACCCTCAAAAATCTCATCCCCCCCCCCCCGCCGCCAGGTTAAATATTGCCAGGCCACTCCCATTTAGTGAATGGGGGTGGAGGAGGAGGGAGATTCTATTCCTTCTATTCTAAATTCCTTCTTTCACTATTCCCCATCTCCTTCTCTTATTTTCCCTCTATTTTAATTCTTTTCATCCCTATTCTATTCATATTCCTAAATTGTTAACACTTTCTTGCCTGTGCCTATTTATATGTATATATTATTTTTACTTTTTGGCTTTTGGCTTTATCTTTGCACCAGACAATTCTGCATCCTTTTCTTCTCTTATTTCCCCTCCACTTCCATAACCCAAAAGTTTCTCCATTTGTTTCACCCTTGAATGGTCTCTCCCCTTTGCTTGGTGCTCCTCTTTCCCCTTTGATCCTTCTGAACCTTCTCCATAGAGATTTTTTTGCCAGTTTTTCCCAGTTTAGGTCTCTCATCCCTATAATTTTTAGTAATTCAAGTTGTCTCATTGCTCCCTTTGGGTCCTCTGCTCTAACCACCTTCCCATCATGAAGTATCTTTAAGAAGATAGGGAAACCCCATTGATATCTTATATTACAATTAAACAAAATTTCAGTTATTGGCTTCATTTGTCTTCTCCATTGAATAGTCTCATTACTTAAATCATGATATACTTGTACTTTTACTTCTCCTATCTTTAATGCAGAGTCACCATGCTTCCTTAAATAGTTCATTACTTGATCTTTATTATAACCTGATACAAAAGTAATTATCATATCTCTGGGGTGTTGACCTCTCTTGAAACCGACCTTAAAAATTGCTTCGATCTCTTCTTCTTTAATTGGGCCAGAGTCCAAAGCAAAGGTTTGTAACCATATAACCACTTCAATTTTTAAATTGTCTTTATCCAGGTTGGGGAAAAACTTAATCCTGGTGTTTTTCTTTTTCAATCGATCCTGTAGCTTCACCAATTGCTCAAATCTTTTGTCCATAGTATTTTCATGCCTTACTGCAATCTCCACCAAGTCCTTAACCTCTAACTCCAAAGTATTGGTTCTCATGTTTAATCCAGAAATTGATTTTTCCAGAGATTGCACTTCCTCTCTGACCAACTCTTTAACAAACTGTTTAATTTCTTTTTTATTTTCATCAGATTTTTGTAGTTATAAAGTCTTTTACTTCCAACAGAGTCAGATCTCCACTCGGTTTTTCCTTAGAGGGTAGTCTTGCATCCATATTTTCAGATTCTTCTTTGTTTATTGGCCTGTCATCTGCACTGGCAAGTCTATATGCTTTATCAGATACAGTCTCTTTTTCCCAGACTCTCCTCTTCATTTATTTTGATCCACAACCGCTGCAGTAACCCTTGTAAAAAAAGTCTCTTACTGTTGTCTCTCTTCCAGTACCTGCAGCTATCAATAGTCCACAAATATTTTTTCCGCCAGCTACTAAGAGACTGCAGTTTTATTTTAATTTACAACCACAAAGATTTATCTTATCACAAAAAGCACCTGGCTTCATGCCAACTCTGTCGGCTCAGCCCAATATGGCGGTTCCTCCCTCTGAAATTAGGATGGCAACAAAAAGAAACAGCTTTAGTGGATAAACTGTAAACTTTTCCAAACCAATCTTGTATGAAGCCTTTTCCTCCAAAATTGTATCAGAAGTAAAGAGGTGAAAAAGAAAGTCCTCACAGCAACAAAAGGGAGATGGCAGGTCTATTGCTTTAAAAAGCCTTGCAGCCAATGCAAGCGCGGCGCCAAAATGGCCGCCGCGCCCTTTGCGGGCCCCCCCCCACAGGACAGAGAATCCGGGTAGTTAGGGGCGTGGCCAGCTCCCTTATAAAAGGGGTGGCCACGAGGCAGCCGAGCTGCCATTTTACCTCAGCGACGGAGCGGAGAAGTTTTTTCTCTCCGTCGCTCGTTAGCTTACCGGGAAGCCTTTTGGTAGCGATTCTGCCTTGCCGGCTTCCCCTTCTTTGCTTTGGTGGAGATGCCTTCGAAGAAGAAGGCAGCTTCGAGTTCAGCTCGCGCTGTTAGGAGGCGCAACCCAGGTCGGAGGACCGTGGTGCCGCCTCCTCAGCAGCCGACTTTGCCAGCCCCGACCGGGGCCGGCGGAATGGGGTCTATTGCCCCTTGGTCCGCTGCGGGCGAGCAGAGTGTGAGCGCGGATGGCGCTCCGGCCCGCGGCCCACGAGCGGTGGACACCGCTCCTCCTCCTGCTCACTCCGTTGGGCCCGTTCCTTTCGGGCCGCAGCCTCTCCCCGGGCCCTCTAGCCTTGGGGGGTGGGGCGGCCCCCTGCCTTGGCAGGTTTCTCCACCAGCTCTGCCGGGCTTTGGTGCTGGCCAATGGCCATATGCTGGCCCCGGGGTGCAGGGACCTGTACCCGTGCCTGGCTCAGGCGGGCCGGCCGGCCCTTTGCCCATGGTCAACGTGGACACCTTACTGGCCCGCATTGCGGCCCTGGAGGCGTCTTTGGCCCGGGCCAGTCAGGTGGGAGCCCCCTTTGGGGTTCCTTTTGAGGTGCTGTCGGCAGCAGGACAACAGCCGGCGGGGAGGGTCGAGCTGCTGCAGGCGGGTGGCGCGGCTTCGGCCACTGCCTCGCAGCTCCCCAGCCAGCAACCTGGTGCGGGTCAAGCCCCGGTGATGAGCTCTAGGTCGGTCGTGAGCTCCGACGCCCCCAGTGGGCCGGAACCCCCGGTGGGGGCGGCCCGCGGGGGTGCAGCATGTGAGTATACGGTGCAAGCAAGTACATCCACACACATTCCCAATATAGGGGGGGCCTTTCAATGGCCTTGGCCTCGCGCGGGTGGTGCGGGGGCCACGCCGTCTGCGGCCCACCCGGCGACAACAACTGCCACCTTGGGCAATGGGGTGGGCATTGGTCCTTACTCTGCGGGGAATGTTCTGGGGGTGGCTGGGTTAGCTCAGCCCCCTTTTACTAGGCCGGCTGTCCCCTTTTCGGCTTTGCCGACGGCAGGGTATTCCTTGCCATTGGGTGATCACTTGGCACAGGCTACTAGGGAAAAGATATGGCGTGGGGAGTACGTAGATATCTTCTCACTCCTGAACAGAGAGCCCACCAAGGAGGAAAGGGAGGGTCAGGATGAGAAGGATAAGGAGCAGGCACGCCGCCGTAAGCCGCCGCGTACCTGGGCTAACTGGCTTCCCGCCTATTTAATATACATGGCGGTATATTTGAGGGCGCGGCCGGATTTAGCTATCCCCATGGTCCAATATTTGGAGAACATATATAGGGCAATGGTTGATTTCCCGGGCCCCTCATGGCTAGCATATGATGAGGAATTCCGTATGAGGATTCCTCTCCACCCCGAGATGAGATGGGATGAGCCGTGCCAGAGACTGTGGCTCTTGTACATGACGCCCACACGCCCTGCCCCGGGGGATAGATACCATTGTGGACACGCGGTCCAGCGAGCGGCTCCAGCGCAGGTTACCCGCCAACCGGCGGGGCAGGGGGTTCCAGCCCGCCTGCTGTGCTGGACTTTCTCGTCAAATGGTTCCTGCAATCGAAAGAATTGCAGGTATAAGCATGAGTGTCCCACATGTTCTGGCCCCCACGCAGCCTCTGCTTGTCCCAGGCCTGGGGGGGCACGAGGCAGAGGGAGGGGTGGACAGTGGGCTGGCAAAGCTGCCGCGGATGGAGCTAGTCCTCCAAAAGGCCCCCTCCCCAATTAACGTGGACATGCTGGAGCGTTGGCTCGCATCGTACCCGAAGGGGGAGGACGGGGAGTATCTACTTCAAGGTTTTAAGCAGGGATTTCGTATCCCTTTTAGGGGTGATAGGTCCCCTCAGGATGCTCCCAACCTTTTATCTCTCAGAGGAAGGGAGGAGGTGGCTGCGGCCAGCATTAAAAAGGAGTTGGACGCGGGCAGGGTCGCTGGACCCTTCCCCGCACCCCCGTTCCCCAATTTTAAGGTTTCACCACTGGGTTTGGTGCCCAAAAAGTCCCCAGGTGAGTTTCGTCTTATTCATCATTTGTCCTACCCAGCCGGCCGATCGGTCAACGATGCTATCCCTGATGACCTTTGTTCAGTCAGGTATACATCGTTTGACCAGGCGCTGCGCATGGTGCGCGCGTGTGGCCCGGGTGCCCTGCTGGCCAAGTGTGACATTAAGTCGGCTTTTCGCCTTTTGCCGGTGCACCCGGGCGACTTTGAATTGCTGGGTTTTAAATTTAAGGGGGAATATTATTTCGATAAGGCCATGCCTTTTGGCTGCTCCATATCATGCTCGGCTTTCGAGCGTTTTAGTACCTTCCTAGAATGGGCCTTCGTCCGTAGGTCAGGGTCCCGGTCTGTAGCCCATTACCTGGATGACTTTTTATTCGGGGGTGAACGGGGCTGGGACACGTGTGCACGTCTCCTTAACACATTTCAGACGCTAATGCAGGAACTTGGTGTCCCTTTAGCGCCCGAAAAGACCGAGGGCCCATCGACCAAGCTAGTATTCCTGGGGGTTGAGATTGACACAGTAGCGCAGGCTTCTAGGTTGCCGGGTGATAAGGTGTCCAGGATAGTGGCCCTTATCTCGGAATTGCTGGCCAAGCGTAAGGCATCCCTGAGAGAACTGCAGGTGCTCCATGGGCACCTTAATTTTGCCTGCAGGGTGGTCGCTCCGGGCAGGGCTTTTGCCCGGCGCTTATGTGACGCCATGGCAGGATTATCCAGGCCCCACCACAGAGTCAGGCTTACCCGGGGTATCAGGGCAGACATGTTCGTCTGGTTGCAATTCCTGAGGGAGTTTAATGGGGTATCATTTTGGAGGTCTGACCTCCTGGCATCCCCCAATTTCCAGATCCAGTCTGATGCCTCAGGATCCCTGGGTTATGGGATGTACTTCGATGGGAAGTGGGCCTATGGTGGGTGGCCACCGGCATGGGCAGGCACAGGTCGCCTGCGGGATCTCACATACCTGGAATTTTTTCCCATCCTGGGGGCTTTGATGCTATGGGGCGAACAGTGGGCAAATTCGGTGGTGCATTTCTGGTGTGACAATGCTGCCGTTGTACACATTGTCAATGCACAGACTTCCAAATCGCCCAGGGTTATGGATCTAGTGCGCCATTTTGTGCTGCGCTGCCTGCGCCTCAACGTCTTGTTCAGGGCCAGGCATGTCCCAGGGGTTAATAATGATATTGCTGACGCTTTGTCCCGCCTGCAGATCTCCCGGTTCCGCGCCTTGGCCCCGGATGCGGAGGAATTTCCCTCGCCACTCCCGGACGAGATGTGGACTATTGGCAAGGAGAGGTGAACCGGGCGATTGGCCTGTCACTAGCGCCACGCACGCGTAAGGCGTATCAACAAGCATTCTATTCATATAGGGCATTTGCTGCTCAATTTCACTTGCCAGAGACCTGGCCGATTCCGGTGGACCATGTTCTGAGGTTCATGGTTCACCTGCATGCACAGGGCCTCGCACCTCGCACCATAGCATCCAAGCTTTCGGCGTTGGCTTTTATGGCCAAAGTAGGGGGTCATGTGGATACCACCTCTGACTTCCGTGTGAGACATGTTTTGGAGGGGTGGGTGCGCGAGCGCGGGCGTTGCCCGGACGACCGGCACCCTATTTCCCCAGGGGTTCTTACCCAGTTGGCCCGGGGCTGGCCAGGCCTCTGTTTTGATCATTATGAGGCAGCCCTTTTTCATGCAGCCACAACGGTGGCATTTTTTGGAGCGCTCCGCGTCAGCGAACTCGTGATGCTGTCTAAGGCGGATGCAAGTGGTAGGGCACTGGAACTCGAAGATGTCTATGTTGCCAAAGACTGGGCCCAGTTGAGGATACGCTCCTCTAAAACAGATCAGCATGGCGTAGGCAGTGGTGTAAGACTGCTACGTTGTTCTTTGGCAGACATCTGTCCGGTTGGTGCCCTACAGGAATTCCTGGCACTGCGTGGCATGCACCACGGCCCGTTTTTCTGTCACCAAGATGGGTCTCCCCTTACTAAATTTCAGTTTTGGAAGGTGACAGCCAGAGCCCTCACCAGGGTGGGCCTACCAGGTGCCCGTTATGGCACACATTCGTTCCGTATTGGTGCAGCCTCTACAGCAGCTGCTTTTGGGTACTCTGGGGCTGACATACGCAGCATGGGGAGGTGGGGCTCGCAATGTTTTCAGTTTTATGTGCGCCCACTCCCGCCATGAGTACCAATCCAGTCACCTTACCGCCTTTTTTCTCAATTTTCTTACAGACCCTGGGTGTCGTATTACACCGGTGACAGTATGGCTGGTGGGCCACAGCTATGTGCACAGGGCAGCGCGTTACGCTGCGGCGACAGAGTGGGGACCCCGACTGGGACTGGGTGACCACGCCAGTCTCGCATGGCATGGTAAGCCTGGGATGTTATGGCGGGAGCTGCGGCCTTTCCTTTTTTCTGGCCTGGGTGCTGACCCGCCTGACATTCTCATCATCCACCTGGGGGGCAATGATTTGGGCCAGGTCACTGGCTTATCGCTCAAGCATGCGATTTGCGAGGAACTCGCCTACTTGCATTATGTCTGGCCTGCCACAACCCTGGTTTGGTCGGACATTGTTCCGCGCCATTCTTACAGAGGGGGCGTTAACCTCCTGGCCCTTGACCGCGCTAGGCGTGCGGTCAATAAGGCAGTGGCGCGGTTTCTTGCCACCAGGGCTTGGGGACGGGTTAGTCATCACCCCGATATTAGTCTACAAAATTATGACTTGTACGCAGGGGATGGGGTCCATCTGTCGCGAGGAGGTATGGACCTCCTGTTGGGTGATTGGCGAGCAGGCCTGTTGACCGAGCTGACGGTCTGGGGGGGGGGCGTCAGGTCTTCTTTGAAGCCCCTCCGTGTGGCGGGTAGCACTGGTAAGGTAAACAGTATGACCCACAAGTATCCGGCAGGTTCGCAATTGACTGGACAACACTAGACAGGAATAAATTAGTTAAACGTTGTCCGGTCAACGACGAACCAGGCGATGGGGTGATGATGATTGCTAACCAGCATGCAACACCCCTGTGATTTCACGGATACGCGTCAGAGGGTGGGGTCATAAGTTAGTTATTGACTACGGTCAACAATTTGTTTGTTGTCAACAAACAAATTGATACAAATTGATACATTGTAACCAATTGCCGTTGGCAATTTTGGGGTGGTACCTTACCAGTGTTACTTCGGCCTGCTTGCCTTAGGAATTATGATTGGTCGTTTTACCAATACAAATTTATAATTCGGACTAGGGCATTGAATCAATAAATGTGGCCCTATGCTGTTATCCACTTTCAATGTTGTCTGTGTCCGTTATTGGGGGGGTGCGCCTGCAATGCAAGCGCACCGCCAAAATGGCCGCCGCGCCCTTTGCGGCCCCCCCCCCACAGGACAGAGAATCCGGGTAGTTAGGGGCGTGGCCAGCTCCCTTATAAAAGGGGTGGCCACAAGGCAGCCGAGCTGCCATTTTACCTCAGCGACGGAGCGGAGAAGTTTTTTCCCCTCCACCCCCTCCCTAGTTAACAGTGTGATATTATGGTCGCTTCGGGGCCGGGTGGGAATTTTTGGTTGGGACCCATATTGGCTCCGGGTCCTGGCTTTTTTGCCCATCCCACACTGTTGCTATGGTTTGATATAGGGGGCTTTCTGTGTTCCTACTGTTGACTTTGGTCACATTGGCGGGTAGCACTGGTAAGGTAAACAGTATGACCCACAAGTATCCGGCAGGTTCGCAATTGACTGGACAACACTAGACAGGAATAAATTAGTTAAACGTTGTCCGGTCAACGACGAACCAGGCGATGGGGTGATGATGATTGCTAACCAGCATGCATCACCCCTGTGATTTCACGGATACGCGTCAGAGGGTGGGGTCATAAGTTAGTTATTGACTACGGTCAACAATTTGTTTGTTGTCAACAAACAAATTGATACAAATTGATACATTGTAACCAATTGCCGTTGGCAATTTTGGGGTGGTACCTTACCAGTGTTACTTCGGCCTGCTTGCCTTAGGAATTATGATTGGTCGTTTTACCAATACAAATTTATAATTCGGACTAGGGCATTGAATCAATAAATGTGGCCCTATGCTGTTATCCACTTTCAATGTTGTCTGTGTCCATTATTGGGGGGGTGCGCCTGCAAAGGCCTCTGCTTCTTAGCACTTTTCTCTCTGGTATTTTTCAACAGAAGATTTATCAGCAAATAGTTTTTCAACAGGACCTTCAACACCTCCCACAGTACCTTCTCATCCAAATGACTGCAGTAGCTATCTTTTGGCAAGTTCCATGGTACTTTTAAGCCAAATAGGACCTTTTTTCTTTGTCTGGAGAAGGAGACGACAGAAATCACTCCAACCAGCTACCTTAGGCTCCTCCCTCCTATGTCTGTCCTTTTAGGCTAACACTTTTACTATTAACTAGGTCTTAGGTATCAAAAAGTGTTAATAAGATGCCTGAGTATATGACCCATTAGAGTGAAAATTAGCTTGGGTTGTTGAAAGCACTCAAGCTTCTTGATGCCTTGGCAGTAGAGGGTCCATGTTTCACAGCCATACAATAACATTGAGATAACAAAAGCTTGGTATACCATGAGCTTGGTCTGAATTGTTAAATCTTTGCTCATGAAGACCCAGTGTCATAGACGTCCAACGGCAGAATGGGCAGCATTTTGAACATCAAGTGGGATGACTATGTCACCAACATTGCAGTTCTTGAGAAAGCGATTGTAAACAGCATTGAGAAGCTTCCATCATAGGCCATGGTCTTAGATGGATAGGGCATGTCCGCCATAAGGATGGTTCCAGGCTTCCTCGCTAAATACTTTACGGGGAACTTTGATCTGGTACAAGACCTCACAGAGCTCCTCTGAAGAACTATAAGGACCAGCTGAAACAAACCATGATTGTGCCAAGTATAAACTTAGGAGACAACGGCTAAAGATCACCCACTTTGGTGCCATACCATCTCTGTTGCGACCGATCATTTTGAAGGGGAATGCTGCAGACATGAAGAGGCTAAGAGACAAGCATGGAAGCATCCTCCTCCATCTATCTATTCAGTGCACTGTGTATGGTTGCATGTTCCATGCCAGGATCAGTTTGTGGAGTCATCAGAGACACATCCACCAGCTGAGAAAATGACCTCCAGGAAAAATGTGTGCTAGGATGTGAGTAGCTGCCGACGAGGAGGAGAGTGAAAATTAATTGAATAGCCATCACTTCTTTGGGAAGTAAAGTTGGTGGAAGTATAACCTTCTCAACACCAGGCTGACTTTCTATTCCCTGATTTGCCTTTTGACTTAGTGGAGACACCTTGTTCATGACTAGATCAACTTTCAGGTTGCTGAGCACAGAAACTGGTTCAGCACATAAATGACTTGCTCTGATTCTGATGGCAGGGAGAAGTTAATAGATTAGTGGCTATTTATTAACCAAGTGTGCATTTGATACAGCTCTTAATCTTTTCTGTTGCACAATGTCAATAACAAGAGGTTAAGGTATTCTCAATATGTCTGTCAGTTTGATTGGTACAGAGGAAAAAGAGAGAAACACATTTAACTATTGAATGTCTGCCTGCTTTGAGAACTACTAAATTCCATTTCCAAGTGATGTGATGTGTAAGAATTGAAAGGAAAGTCCCTGTTAGAGAACTATTAGGTTGCTAGCAGGTGTATGACATGTAGAAGTTTTCCTGATAGTTCCCTCTTTTCACCATTATTGTAGTGAACAGTATTGGGGCTTTATTTCTGATGAGAAACAGTAGGAACAGAAGCATCTTTACTGTCTTCTACAAAAGGATGGAAAACACAAAATAACACCAATAGATTTTAACTTACTAACTCATTCCTTCAAAGAGCTCAAGGAAATCACTAAATAGACTGCACATGAGCACAGCAAGATATAGAAATACTCTGAATAAATGGAGATACTCAGTGATGTCAGTCCCCTGCAACTGTGGAGAGGTGCAGACAATGACACATATGTGCGAGCCCTTTGTGCCCTGCTCAATGTACAGCTGATGACCTCATGACAGCACAACAGAATACAATCAATTGTGCCCACTTTTGCACAAGAACTTAATTCAAAATTTAAAAATAAATAAATATTATATTTCATATTTAAATGCTATGTTTTAATGTTTAATTTAATTGTGATGTTTCTGACACCAATACAGAAAGAAAGAAAAAGCTCATGATGCTATTATTTATCTTATCTTCCCCAATTCATCTCCATAACAACTTTATTAGATAAATGGATTTGCTGGCCTAAGGTCACCCAGTGAGTTTTGTACTTGAGTGGGAACCTGAATGTCTTAAATCTCAGCCCAAGATTATAACCACTACAATATAATAGGGATATTTTTACAAGTCATTTCCCTAATAGAACACATTATGCTGCCTCCCCCTCCCCCTCTAGATATACAGTTTTGTATATATTCTTCACACTATAACAACCTAGTATGCATTGTTGATGGGAGAAATGCATTCTATCATTTGAAGAAATCAGGAGTTTGAAGGATAACTGAAATTTGATATGCGTATTGGTTCAAAAGGTTAAAATTAGGTAAATTGGTATTAATATCTGAACTGAATGAACCTACACTACCTCCAGATATTTTGGTTCAAAACATCCTTGAGCCATAGCTAGCGTAGTTGCTGTCAGAGCCTCTAGCTATGCTAAACTCTAGTAGTTCTGGGCCTGCCAGTAGCATGACAGTGATAAAGTGTGATGTCAGGGGGGATTTTCAGCTGCAAGAGGCTAAGAAGAAGTTTTTAAAATCAATTTACATTTAGTTCAGGATCACCCATTAAAAAGCGCTTTCTTTCTTTATGCTTCAGAAGAAAATGTTGCTCAGCAAGAATCTGACATTTTGCTTTAGAACAAGCTAAGGTGGTTAAACTCAGTCCTGATGAACTAAGAAAGATGTGGCATCATTCAAATAATTAAAGAACAGTCTTTCATGTTAACAGTTTCCAGGAGACACACATTTATCACCCCTGTGATATATTAGGTTTTAAGTGAAGCACCGCTGAAGAAGGCAACAGATCTGTGTGTGCTATAATAAAAACTGCTCAATTGTGCAAAGTCTGGTTGCTCAACTGGGGTAACATTAATATCTTCTTTAACATAAATGCTCTGCAGACTTTTGTTAGCAATGGATTTAGTTGACTGCAAGGGAATTATAAACAAGGCACAGGACAACCTTTAGTAGAACATGAAACAATATTAAGATATGAGTTGTCTTGCCTTCATTTTTTTACCTCTCTTGATTGCCACAGTGTTTAACTATTAGTTTTTATTCTCCTGTCTGCCTTTCATTACAACCCTCTCAACTAGTATAAGTAAGCAACTTATTATATCAAATGATAAGCTATCAAGAAATTCTAAAAGCAATAAAAATATTCTCCAGGTAGTGGTTTAGCTATTCAATGGGAATGGAAAAATCCAAGAACAGGCAGAAGTGCTCAATTCCTACTTCAGCTTGGTCTTTTGTCAAAAGAAGTTCTGTGAACCTCCAGGCAAATGTGAATTATAAGAGGAGGGGACAGACTGAAGTCTGATATTGATAAGCAAATGGTCACGGAATACCTTATTACTTTGAATGAGTTCAAATCTCCAGGGGCGGATGAACTGCATCCAATAATATTGAAGGAACTGGCTGAAAAACTCTCAGAATCACTGTCTATTATTTTCTTGAAACTATGGAGGATAAGTGAAGTGCCGGTCATTGTCTCTATCTTCAAAAAGAGCAAAAGGAGGAAACTGGGAACTAAAGATCAGTCAGCCTGATATCAATCACAGGGAAATTCTTTAGCATATTATAGAGCGGTCACTCCGCAAGCACCTTGAAAACAATGCAGTAATAACAAGAACAAATCCTGCCAAACTAATAATTTTATTTAAATTTGGGTAACCTTGTGGTAGATGTCATGATAATCCCAAGGGACATTCACACATTTTTATTTATTTGCATTTATTAGGTATTAAAGTTCACATAGCATATTCTCTGTAAGGTTGAGAAAGGCTAACTCGATAGGGAAGACACTCAGAGTCAGTTGCATTCCAGTACACATACCATTTACATTCCACACATCAAAACATCATCAAGCATCTAGGTTGCTAAGCAGCAGTTAAACACCTGTGAGGGAGTCCATGCTTGCACATTAGCATCTGAACGGAGATGAACCCAAGGTAACAATGGGTCAGTCAATTCAAAGGAGGGGAGAGGAACTCCATCCAAGCCTTAACAGGAAGAAGAACACTTTCACCTGTCATTTCACACTTTGAAATTCACACTTTCAACCATCACCTTAGAAAGGGAAAATGTGACATTCTGATAGAAGTGGACTATAGGATACCCAACACCTGTGAGAGGTGTTACATCATTAGTTACATCATTGTTTGGGGAAACACCGGGATAAACACCTGTTAGTCAAAACAACCAGATACTTCACATTCTGGGGGGAGTGGTCAAAATACAATATAAACCCCAAGATTTGAGGGTTCAGCAGCACCAATTTGAAGTGGGCATGAGCCTATGTCACTTCAAACCCAGACCATGGAAATCTAAGTAAATCCTAAGGGGGCGAAAGCCCAAAGCAACAGCACTTATTTGTCTAAGTCTTTGCCAAAACCATCTGGGACAAAGTACTTAGAATCTGACAGAAGAAATGCCAACTTAGAAGAGTTAGTTATTTCTTATTTTATTTAGCTTGTTTAAGTTAGGATAGATATAGGGGTCCAATCTATGGACATGATAGTGTTTGCAGGCGCACCCGCCAATAAAGGACTCAGACACTGGTAAAAGTGGATAACGGCATTGGGCCACATTTATTGATTCATGCCCTAGTCCAAATTATAAATTTCTATTGGTATTTGACCAATTATAATTCTTAAGGCAAGCAGGCCGAAGTAACACTGGTAAGGTACCACCCAAAATTGCCAATGGCAATTGTTACAATGTATCTATTTGTATCAATTTGTTTGTTGACAACAAATTGTTGACCGTAGTCAATATCTAACTAATGACCCCACCCTCTGACGCGTATCCGTAAAATCACGGGGTGATGCATGCTGTCTAGCTCTTGCCATCACCCCGTCGCCTGGTTCGTCGTTGACCGGACAACGTTTAACCAACTTATGCCTGTCTAGTGTTGTCCAGTCAATTGCGAACCTGCCGGATACCTGTGGGTCATAAATGTTTACCTTACCAGTGCTACCCGCCACATGGAGAGGCTTCAATAAAGGCTCGACGCCCCCCCCCAGACCGTCAGCTCGGTCAACAGGCCTGCTAGCCAATCACCTAACAGGAGGTCCATACCTCCCTGCGACAGATGGACCCCATCCCCTGAATAAAGCTCATAATTTTGCAAACTGATGGTGGGGTGCCGAAAGACGCGCCCCCAGCCCTTGTCGATAAGGAACCGGGCAACAGCCCTGTTCACCATGCGTCGAGCACGGTCAAGGGCCTGGAGGTCGAACCCTCCCCTGTAAGCGTGCCGCGGTACCATGTCTGACCAAACGAGGGTCGTGGCAGGCCACACATAATGCAAGTAGGCGAGGTCACCGCAAATCACGTGCTTCAGCGAAAGGCCAGTGACCTGTCCTAAATCATTGCCCCCAAGGTGTATGATCAGAATATCAGGCGGGTCGGCATTCCTGCCTGAGAAAAGGAACGGCAACAGTTCCCGCCATAACATACCGGGCTTACCATACCATGTGAGACTTGCGTATGCACCCAGTCCCAGTCGGGGTCCCCACTCTGTCGCCGCAGCGTAACGCGCTGCCCTGTGCACGTAGGTATGGCCCACCAGCCATACTGCCACCGGTGTGAAACGACACCCAGGGTCTGTCAAGGAAAAAAGAGGGAGAAAAGGTGCGGTGACTAAACTGGTACTCACGGCGGAAGAGGGCGGACATAAAACTGAAAACATTGTGATCCCCACCTCCCCATATGGCGTATTTCAGCCCCGGAGTACCCAAAGGCAGCCGCAGTAGAAGCCGCCCCTATCCTGAAGGAATGGGTGCCGTAACGGGCCCCAGGGAGGCCAACACTGGCCAATGCCTTACCGGTCACCTTCCAAAATTGAAACTTAGTAAGGGGAGACCCATCTTGGTGGCAGAAAAACAGGCCATGGTGCGTGCCACGCAGTGCAAGGAATTCCTGTAGGGCACCAACCGGACATATGTCTGCCAAGGAACATCGTAGCAGTCTTACTCCACTGCCTACGCCATGCTGATCCGTTTTAGAGGAGCGAATCCTCAACTGAGCCCAATCCTTGCAGACATAGACATCGTCGAGTTCCAGTGCCCTACGACTTGCATCCGCCTTAGACAGCATCACAAGCTCGCTGATGCGGAGCGCTCCAAAAAAGGCCACCGTGGTAGCCGCATGAAACAGGGCTGCCTCATACCTGTCAAAACAGAGGTCATGCCAGCCCCGTGCCAGATGGGTGAGTACCCTTGGGGAAATTGGGTGGCGGTCATCCGGGCTACGCCCGCGCTCCCGCGCCCACCCTTCCAAAACATGTCTCACACAGAAATCAGTAGTACTGTCCGCATAACCGCCCACTTTGGCCATAAATGCCAGCGCTGACAGCCTGGATGCTATGGTGCAAGGTGCAAGGCCCTGTGCATGCAGGTAAACCATGAACCAGAGGACGTGGGCAACTGGGATAGGCCAAGTCTCGGGCAGCCGAAATTGGGCGCAGAAGGCCTGGAAGGAAATGAATGCGTGGTGATACGCCTTACGAGTGCGCGGCGCCAGCGACATGCCGATCGCCCGGTTCACCTCTCCTTGCCAAGCGTCCATATCTCGTCCGGGAGTGGCGAGGGAAATTCCTCTGCATCCGGGGCCAAGGCACGGAACCGGGAGATCTGCAGGCGGGACAAAGCGTCAGCAATATAATTATTGATACCTGGAACATGCCTGGCCCTGAATAGCACATTGAGGCACAGGCTGCGCAAAACGAACTGGCGCACCAGGTCCATGACCCTGGGAGATTTGGACGTCTGTGAGTTGACAATGTGGACAACAGCCGCATTGTCACACCAGAAATGTACCACCGAATTGGCCCACTCCTCACCCCATAGCATCAAGGCCCCCAGAATGGGAAAAAATTCCAGATACGTGAGGTCGCGCAGGCGACCTGTGTCCGACCAGGCTGGCGGCCACCCACCGTAGGCCCACTTCCCATTGAAGTACATCCCATAACCCAGGGACCCAGATGCATCAGACTGTATCTGGAAAGGTGGAGAAGCCAGAAGGTCGGACCTCCAAAATGATACCCCATTGAACTCTCTCAGGAACTGGAGCCAGATAAGCATATCTGCCCTAATGCCCCCGGTGAGTCTAACCCTATGGTGGGGTCTGGACAAGCCTGCCAGGTGCGACCACCCTGCAAGCGAAATTGAGGTGACCATGCAGCACCTGCAGCTCACGAAGGGACGCCTTGCGTTTAGCAAGCAAGTCCGATATGAGGGCCACGATCCGCGACACCTCATCCCCCGGCAACCTAGATGCTTGCGCTACCGTGTCAATCTCCACCCCCAAGAATGTGAGCTTAGTAGATGGGCCCTCGGTCTTTTCGGGCGCAAAAGGGAGACCAAGTTCCTCCATTAGCATCTGAAATGTGCGGAGGAGACGTGTGCACGTGTCCCAGCCCCGTTCACCCCCGAATAAAAAATCATCCAGGTAATGGGCTACAGACCGAGAGCCTAACCTGCGAACAAAAGCCCACTGCAGGAAGGCACTGAAACGCTCGAAGGCCGAGCATGAGATGGAACAGCCAAAAGGCATGGCTTTATCGGAATAATATTAACCCCGGAACTTGAAACCCAGCAACTCAAAGTCACCCGGGTGCACCGGCAGGAGACGGAAGGCGGACTTAATGTCGCACTTAGCTAACAGCGCACCCGGGCCACATGAGCGCACCATGCACAGCGCCTGGTCAAAAGACGTATACCTGACCGAGCAAAGGTCATCAGGGATAGCATCATTGACCGATCGGCCGGCTGGGTAGGACAAGTGATGAATTAGGCGAAACTCGCCCGGTGCCTTCTTGGGCACTAAGCCCAAGGGGGAAACTTTAAGATTGGGGAACGGGGGTGCAGGGAAATGGCCGGCAACCCTGCCCGCATCAACCTCCTTAGTAATGCTCACAGCAGCCACCTCCTCCCGTCCCCTGAGTGACAAAAGGTTGGGTGCATCTTGGGGAGACCTGTCCCCCGTGAAAGGAATGCGAAAACCCATTTGAAAACCTTGAAGCAGGTAAGCTGCGTCTGCCCTCCTCGGGTACAATGTGAGCCAACGCTCCAACATGTCCACATTAATTGGGGAGGGGGCCTTTCGCTGGACCAGCTCCCTCTGCGGCAGTCTTGCCGGCCCCTTGTCCACCCCTACCTCGGCCCCGCAGTCCCCCCGGCCTGGGACAGGCGGAGGCGGCATGGGGGCCAGCGCAAGAGGGACACTCGTGCTTGTACCGGCAATTCTTCCTACTGCAGGAACCATTGGACGAGAAGGTCCAGCACAGCAGGCGGGCTGGAACCCCCTGCCCCGCCACCTGGCGGGGTGCCTGAGCTGGAGCCGCTCGCTGGACTGCATGTCCACAATGGTATCTCTCCCCAGGCGCGGGGCGCGTGGGGGTCATATACAGAAGCCACAGCTTCTGGCAGGGCTCATCCCACCTCATCTCTGGGTGCAGGGGCACTCGCATACGGAATTCTTCGTCGTAAGCCAACCACGACGGGCCCGGGAAGTCAACCATCGCCCGGTAGATGTTGTCCAAATACTGGACCATCGGGATGGCCAGATCCGGCCGGGCCCTGAGGTAAACCGCCATGTATATGAGGTACGCTGGCAACCAGTTGGCCCACGTGCGTGGCGGCTTACGACGACGTGCCTGTTCCTTATCCTTCTCGTCCTGCCCCTCCCTCTCCTCCTTGGTGGGCTCTCTGTTCAGAAGGGAGAAGATGTCCACATATTCCCCCCGCCAGATCTTCTCTTTGGTAGACTGGGCCAAATGATCCCCAAGGGGCAAGGAATACCCTGCTGTCGCCAATGCCGACACCGGCACGGTGGGAACGGTGGGCATGGTAAAAGGAGCCTGAACCAACCCCGTAACCCCTAGCAAGTTCCCAACAGAAGAGGAGGCCCCACCCCAAGTAGGGCCCTGGGTTAGAGGTGCAGTCGCCGGGTGGGCGCAAAGTTCTACACCCAAGGGGAAAAAACTGAACACATGCATACAAGATGGGGAATATTTGGTTTAGTAATATTAAGAGCGAGAAGGAATTCGGAATTGTTGTAGATCAGAAGCTGAATACAAGCCAACAATACAGCTGTTGAAAAGACAAATGTTCTTTTAGGCTGCATTAACAGAAGTATAGTTTTCATAACCTGTAAAGTACTAGTCCCTCTCTATTCATCATTAGCTAGGCCACATTTTGAGTACTATGTCCAATTCTGGGCACCATATTTTAAGGATACCAACAAACTGGAACAAGTTTAGAGGAGGGACATAGGTAAGATCATGGGACTGGAAACTAATCCCACTGAGGAAAGACTAAAAGAACTGAGCATGTTTAACCATGAGGAAAAAAAAGACTGAGGGGAGATATATATCTTTCTAGCAAAGAGAGATACAGTTTTTTGGGCCCAAGGGTTCCAAGAGATAAGGTATAGACAGCTACCTTAATAGGTATACATTATGCAGGATTTTTTGGTAACCGGGGTATACCTGGCCAATGGGAACTCTGCATAACGAACATTTTTTTGTTCATTATCCGGGGCATCTCTGGTTAGCTTAGCATAATGATAAAAACCACATAGCAAAGAGCTCTGTGGAATGGAGTTTTTTCCATTATGCGGGGTTCTACTATATTTATAGTTTTAAAAGTTTTATGGGTAATGCTTGTAAAAGCTCCTGTTTCTCAGTTCCTTTGTTATGTCTGCTACTTTCTAGGTGGACACTTTTCATAAGTTTCCTCATTTTTTCTTTTCTTCTTCTTTATTTTTGCATATCTCTGCCTGTGTTTATTTGCAAGTTCTGTTTTTTCTAACATCCTTCACCTCAGCCATATCAAACAAGATGTACAGAGATACCACAGGCCTCCGTCTCTGTAAGTCTCATTTAAGGTCTTCAATTTAAAAAGGCTTTACTTTGGTTCATCTACTCTTTGGCCTTTATACTTATGTCCTCACAATACATTCCAAACATTTGTAAGGTTGTCATACAGAGGAGGGGCAGGATCTGCTTTCATTTATCCCAGAGTGCTGGACACATACAGAAAGCCAAATGTCAGTTGAATATCAGTAAAATACTGGGGCTGCCATTTTGCTTAATGTCGAGGTTTCATAGTCAGGGGTTATTTAATTTTGAATCATTGTGTTATTTACTTGATGCCTAGTGTGCCTTAACAATTAATCTGCCTTTATTCTGTTAAAATGTTTAGCTTAGATAAGTTTAAACGGATCCATTTTGGAAGATTGCAATGCACAGAAGCCAATTTTTGACCAATTAAAAGTTGCAGGTCAACCTCCTCCTTGTTTCCAGACAGTGAACCTGGGAGAATGTCTGCTCTCAGGCCAAGCACCTGTGTGCCGCACACTTCCCAGACTCACCATCTGTGGTCAGACATGAGAAGCACGACTTTCTGATGAGAACGCTGATTAAATGACCTGTCTCAAACTGGACTTCAAAAAGAAGGTGTCTGTCACTCATATCATCCCAGCATGCGTTCTCACCAGAACAGTATAAATATTTGGCTGATTAAGCCCAGATAGGAGATGGATGCCATCAAGATGCTACTCTCTGCCTTCCAGAACTGATCCGGCCTGTAGCCCGTTACCTGGATGCATGGCTCGCTCAGCCGCACTCTTTTGGATAAGTGTGCTTTTCTGAAATGCTTTCTTATTTTCTTAGAAATATGTATTTTGCTAAGAGTAGATTAGTGAGGATTTTTATATGTTGGAATTCTCTATTTTTTTTACTCCAATAAACATTTTAAATGATTTCTTCATCAAGAAGAGTTATTCTGTTTCCTTCCAGCCATGAAGGAGCAGAAGGGGAATTTTTCAGATAAGGCCTTGTTACTTTTCAACACTGGAGCTTGTTTTTTGGCCAGTGCAGCTGAAGCCAATAATCAAAGGAAGCTAAAAGGGAGAGACTTCAGGAGTCCAGGCTTCCCAGGACTGTGACTTACTCCCCCTCTTCTAAGCTGCAACATCAAAGGCCAAATTCCCACCATATTATTTTGATAAGGGAGTGCTAGTTCTAGTGGGCAAAGACGCTACCAGTCCCAGAGGGCTTTGCAGAGTTTTTCAAACTGTGACACTTTTGAAGGCATCACTATTACCCAATAGAACACCCATTTCCTCACTGGTTTTCCCTGCCTGGGTTTACCTAGTCAAGGCACCCTTTCTCAATGCTACCAAAAGTCCACCGGATTTTCCCTCTCTGAGTCGGCAAACCGTCCCAAGATTTTGGGGATGAGGTGAACAGAGCAGCCTATCAGCGGGAGAAGGTTTAGGTGCAGCTGGGATGGGGCCAGGTTCTGTGTTTGCATGTGGTGCAGCAGACAAGGGGCCGGTTCACCAGTTCATGAGACTTAATACACAAACTGCTGTAGGTCAAGAATGCAGCGGCCAGATTAATGTCTGGACAAGGAAATATGTTCATATCTCCTTTGTCTTGCCTCATCTGCACTGGTTTCCTGTTCCCTTTTTGGGTTAGACACAAGTTTTTAATGATTATATATAAAACTCTAAACAATTTAGGACCTCATTATTTGGAGGACTGTCTCTCCCAAAGATCAGTTGCTAGCATCACTTGATCTTCACAGTCAGCACGGTTCCAGGTGCCAACACCATAAGAGGCAAAGAAGACCTCAACAAATAAATGAGCCTTCTTAGTGGAGGCACCAAAATGTGGAATGCCATTCTCATAGAGCTGCATCAGGCCCCATCTCTGTATATTTTCAAGAAACATCTAAATACTCTTCTGTTCAAGGAGACTTTTAAAGATCTACTACCAACAGCCAATGAAACTAACTTTCTCTTTACTGTATATAGGTTTGTTTGGGCACAAGATTTAGAATTAATCTTGTGTTATATAAGAAATTATCTTTGTTCTATCATGATGCCTCAAGGAATTTGCTATAATTGTATCATTGATCTTAACCATCCATTTCTTTGTATTTTCTTCTTATGGTTTTGTTAACCACCCAGAGTGGGAAAATATCCTTGATGGTGGTATATAAACAAACAAACACACTTCCTAATGGATGAGAAGTCTGACAATGGAAACAGTCACCTCATGAGATGGCAAGAACTCCAACATTGGAGGCATACAAGAGAAGGTTTGGCAACATTTGTCAGACTTTGATTTGGATTCTTACACTGAGCAGGGGGTTGGACCTGAGAGACATATAGGCCCCTTCTATGAGTCTATGATGCTATTAAAATCTTAGTGAATTCTGCCATACTGGGGGGGAACAATTCTTGAATACAGTATATACTAAGAGATTTTTTTTTTTAAAAAAAACTGTGGTCTTATGGATGTTTTTGGAATGCAATTCCCATCAATCTATGCCTATATAGTTGATAGTGAAGTATCAAAGGAAACATAAGAAGTTGAAAAAAAATTGAAGGACAAAACATTCCCCACTCTACTTGTACACTGTGGCCAGGATATAATCATAAGATAATTGAGTTGGAAGGGACTTATGAGGCCATGGAGTCCAAACCCCTGCTCAATGTATGAATCCTAATCAAAGCAGATCTGGCAGATGGTTGTCCAATTATCTCTTGGATGCTTCCAGTGTTTGAGTGCTTACCATCTCTTGAGGCAGTTGGTTCCATTGTCAAAGTGCTCTAACAATTCCTGATATTTTTCCTGATATTCAGCCTATATCTCTCTTCCTGTAGTTTCATCTCATTATTATCTTTTTGGAGTTTATGCTAGAAGACATCCAATACTTTCTTGTGGAAGATGACACTGAGAAGAAACACAAACATTCCAATTTCAGAAGCGGCATTAACAAGAGTAGCTAAACAATGCAAGCTTTTGGAAAGATAAATAGGGAATATTGGACAATATTTCACAAACCATCCTCAGTCCCCAAACTAAAAGCTTTTGGCTGCATGGCAAACAGAAGGTACAGGAAAGAAAAGGAAATTATGAAGAAACACACAATAACTTTTTTTTAATAAATAAAGACCTTATTAAATAGAACTATATTTAGCTCCTGCTTCCAGTTGAACTGACAACCATCTTGTCACAGTTGTAAGTTTGAAAGGTCTTATCTAACAATATAATAGAAGCACTGGTTAATTACATTGTTAGAAACAGGAGAGAGCATGGTCATGATGACCAGAGTTCATATGTTTTTTTTCATTATGAGATTGTATTAGAATTGCATGAAAGGTTCCTAATTGTCTGCAGAGCTATGAAAAAGGTACAAATCTTCTTTTTCTTCTTCTGGCTGTATTTTCTCCTGAAAGTCTACCAGTGATTATAACATTTCTTGGGTGGTAGGGACAATATTCCTCAGCCTTCCTAACTCAACTAATAATTTACAAATAGGAGGGGGAAGGGGGAAGAAGAAGGAGGAGGAAGACCTCGGCCCACCATCACCCCGCGCGACCACCCCTCTGCACTGGAGGTGAGGAAGTGAGAGAAGTGGGAGGAAGACCTCGGCCTGCCATCACCCTGCACAACCACCCCCTGCACTGGAGGTGAGGAGGGGGAAGAAGTGGGAGGAAGACCTCAGCCCGCCATCACCCTGCACGACCACCCCTCTGCACTGGAGGTGAGGAGGAGGAAGAAGAAGGAGGAGGAAGCCCTCGGCCCACCATCACCCCGCATGACCACCCCTCTGCGCTGGAGATGAGGAAGTGGGAGACGTGGGAGGAAGACCTCGGCCCACCATCACCCTGCACGACTACCCCTCTGCGCTGGAGGTGAGGAGGGGGAAGATGGAGGAGGAGGAAGACCTCGGCCCGCCATCACCCCACGCAACCACTCCTCTGCGCTGGAGGTGAGGAAGGGGGAGAAGTGGGAGGAAGACCTCAGCCCATCACACTGCGCGACCACCCCTCTGTGCTGGAGGTCCATCGCACATGGCAACAGACCCACCATTGCCCGCCGCCACCTCCGCTTGCACACTGGGCAGCAGAGGTGAGGGAGGCAGAGGAGGGAGGACCTGGCAGGCTGCCCACCGCCAGCCACAATCAAAGAAGCATGCAAGTAACTTAACTAAAACCATGTAGTCTGCAACTATAGCAATGTAGAGACTTGATATAGTGGACTTTTCTTTCATACTAAGATTTTACTTTTACTTTCACAACAAAATGAACTAATTTGAACTAATATAGTAACTCACATAGCAACTGATGTAGATACTGAACCTACAAGTAGAGACTTGATATATTGAACTTTCCTTAACTGTGTTTTCTATTTTAAACTGATAATATGCATGATAATACTTTGTTTTGAACTATAATAACATGTAGGATGTGAGGATACTGGTGTAGAAACTGGCAAACCACGCCACAAATTTTGCCAAGAGAACCCTATGGACTAGAACAAAAGGCAAAACAAAAGAGGCAAGTTAGATGAAACAGGATGCTTAACACAGATCAAAAGAAGGGGAGGAATGGGAGAGGGGGAGGAGAAATACAGTGTTGCAAAGAACAATACTGCATAGGAACATGGAATGTGAGGTTAATGAACCAAGGAAAACTGGAAGTGGTGAAAAATGAGATGGAAAGAATAAACATTGACATCTTGGGAATCAGTGAGCTACAATGGACAGGGATGGGTGAATTCAACTCAGGAAACCACTACTGTGGACAAGAAAACTTCAGAAAAAATGGAGTAGCCATAATTGGTAACAAAAGAGTGAGAAAAGCAGTAATGGGATACAATCTCAAAAATGATAGAATGATGTCAGTCAGAATACAAGGCAAACCTTTTAATATCACTGTAATCCAAATATACGCACCAACTACGGGTGCAGATGAAGCCACAATGGACCAATTTTATAAGGACCTACAAGACCTCATAGAACAAACACCAAAAAATGATGTCCACATTATCTTAGGAGATTGGAATGCCAAAGTAGGAAATCAAAAAGTAGATGGAATAACAGGCAAGTTTGGTCTTGGAACGCAGAATGAAGCAGGGCAAAGATTGATAAAGTTCTGTCAAGATAACACACTGGTAATAGCAAACACCCTCTTCCAGCAACACAAGAGGCAACTTTACACATCGACATCACCAGATGGCCAACATTGAAACCAGATTGATTACATACTCTGCAGCCAAAGATGGAGAACCTCCATACAGTCAGCAAAAACAAGACCTGGAGCAGACTGTGGCTCAGATCACAACCTACTAATAGCAAAATTCAGACTTAGGCTAAAGAAAATAGGGAAAACAATCAGGCCAGACAGATATGACCTAGACAACATCCCTAAGGAATATACGGTGGAGGTGAGGAACAGATTTAATGGTGTGGAATTGATAGACAGAGTACCAGAAGAATTATGGACAGATATACAGGACATCATGCAGGACGCAGCAAGAAAAACCATACCAAAAGAAAAGAAGTGTAAGAAAGCAAAGTGGTTTTGTGATGAGACTCTTAAAATAGCAGACGAAAAAAGGAATGCAAAAGGCAAAGGAGAAAAGAAAAAATACTATCACTTGAATACAGAATTTCAAAGAAAAGCAAGGAGAGACAAGGAAATCTATTTAAATGAACAGTGCAAAGAAATAGAGGAAAACAACACAAGAGGCCGGACTAGAGATCTTTCCCAAAAATTTGGGGGAATCAAGGGAACATTAAAAGCACAAATGACCATGATAAGGGACAAAGACGGCAAGGAGTTAGCTGATGCAGAAGAAATTAAGAAAAGATGGAAAGAATACACAAAGGAATTTTACAAAAAGGACCTCAACACCACTGATAATCACAATGATGAGAACAGTGAACGAGCCAGACATCCTATAGAGTGAAGTCAGAAAGGCCCTAAAAAGCACTACAAACAACAAAGCTAGTGGAGATGACGGTATCCCAGTTGAATTTTTCAAAGAATCAAATTACTGCATTCGATATGCCAGCAGATCTGGAAATCAAAACAGTGGCCACAGGATTGGAAAAGATCAGTATACGTTCCAATCCCAAAGAAGGATAGTGCCAAAGAGTGTTCAAATTATCGAACAATTGAGCTCATCCCACACGCTAGCAAGGTGATGCTCAAGATAATGCAGGATAGACTTCAGCAGCACGTGGAGAGAGAATTGCCAGAGGTGCAGGTGCAGGGGGACTAGAGACCACATTGCCAATATACGGTGGATCATGGAGAAAACAAAGGAACATCAGAAACAAGTATACCTCTGCTTTATTGACTATACCAAGGCCTTTGACTGCGTGGACCACAATAAGATGTGGCAAGTACTTAAAGAAATGGGAATACCAGAACACCTCATATGCCTCATGAGAAATCTGTACAAGAGTCAAGAAGCAACAGTTAGGACAGAACACAGAATAACAGAATGGTTTGGAATAGAAAAAGGAGTAAGACAAGGCTGCATTTTATCACCCTACCTTTTCAACCTATATACAGAGCACATAATGTGCAATGCAGGGATGGAGGAATCACAATATGGGATAAAAATTGCTGGGAGAAACATCAACAATTTGAGATATGCAGATGATACGACCCTAATGGCAGAAAGTGAGGAAGATTTAAAGAAGCTCCTGATTAGGTTGAAAGAAGAGAGTGCAAAAGTTGGCATGAGACTTAACATCAAAAAAACCCCAAGATAATGGCACCTATCAGCACCTGGAAAGTAGATGGGGAAGAAGTAGAAGCAGTGATGGATTTTACTTTCTTGGGATCTAGGATCACTGCAGATGGTGAATACAGCCATGAAATAAAGAGGCGACCGATTCTAGGGAGACAAGCCATGAGAAACCTGGGGATACAAACACAGTGTACCGTTTGTGTATGCCCAAAAATGATGAAGATAATGATAAACGAATCTTCTTATAAGGTCTTTGTATTCTTAATGTTATTTTTATTTTTTTATTTTGCAAACTCTGATAATAAACTGATGTATATTAACTTGTAATGTCATCAAACAGAAACTAAACTCAGATACTTCTCTGCACATAAAGCCTTCAACTTCCTTTTGTAATCTTGACAATAGTAACCAAATTCAAATATGTTCTCTTCAACTTCTTCACTATGTCCTTTGTAACAATATGAAACAATAATTCATTCCTCTATTACACTTTCTATCTCTCGTCCAAAACAGCTGTGTTTGTATCCTTTTCTCCATTTGGCCATTTTTCGCTGTGATGAGAAACCTGGGGAACATAGTGAAAAGTAGAGACATCACCTTGCAAACAAAAATCCGTATAGTCAAAGCAATGGTACTCCCGGTGGTAATGTATGGTTGCAAGAGATGGACCATTAGGAAGGCTGAGCGCAGAAGAGTAGACACCTTTGAGATGTGGTGTTGGAGGAGAGTTTTGAGAGTACCCTGGACAGCGAGGAGAACAAATAGGTCAATCTTGAAGGAGATCAGTCCTAACTGTTCCTTAGAAGGTCAAATAGTAAAGATGAAGCTGAAGTACTTTGGACACCAAATGAGAAGAGAGGATTCACTTGAGAAAGCCTTGATGCTGGGGAAGGTGGTGGGCAAAAGAAAAAGGGGACGGCCAAGGATGAGATGCCTAGATGGCATTGTGGATGCAGCGGGCACCGAGCTGAGTGGGCTGAGGAGGATGGTGGAGGACAGGGGTGCCTGGAGATCAATGGTCCATGGGGTCGCAAAGGGTCGGAAGCGACTGTGCGACTGAACAACAGCTAGTTAGATGCATGCAAGTCTAGCCAGGTTATTCTGCTATGGTAATAGAGTAGACCTGTTCTGTTTCCCCCACTCACTCCCTTTTCCCTGTCAGGAAAACACTCACTGTAAGGGATATCCAAAGAGTAGTCTAAGTCCGGTCCAAAGTTCTAATTCCAGAGTTTCCAAAGAGTAGTCCAAAACCAGTCCAAAGTTCTATTTCCAGAGTTTCCAAAGAGTCAAGACGCCACAGTACCAAACAAGAGCAGGGAAGCTAAACTTTGTCCATCACAGAGCCACACCCGGCGTCCTGGTTCCTTATGTGCCTGCATGGGTGTGGCCAGACGCTTCCTGATTACCTCCTTCCTCTCAGTCTCTGTAGAAAATGCTTCGCCCTGCTTCGATGCCTAGCATCCAGCCACGCCTCATCCCCAGAGCTGTCTGAATGCGAAGACTGCTGTTGGAGGACAACCTCATTGCCATCCTCCTGCTGCAGTTCCAAGGGAGGCTGAGACAGTGCTGGGAGGGGGGATCCCAGAGAAAGAGGGTCCTGTCAGCTCCTCCCCTTCATCCTCAGAGTCTTCATCCCCAAGGTGGGTCAGTTCAGGGGCCAGAGGTGGGCTGGGGGCCAGAGACACAACAAGACCACACTGTCAGCAACTCCTTGCCAAGCGTCAGGTGGTGATTGACTAACCTGACAACCCTGTGGACTATCGGCTTTGGCAAAGTCCACAGGGAAGGGTGATAGTCCCCAAATGGATTAAATTCCACTTGAATCCTTCTTGGTGGAGGGCAGCAGCTTCATCAATACTGGCCTGGAGCTGAGAAAGACTTTGCATGCCAAAAGAGCTCAGGACCAGACAGTGACTCGTGGAACTGGATCAGTGGTATGGGTGTCACACAGTGATGCAAAAGGCAGATGGAAGCCCACTGCATTATATTCTCAGGACAGTCTTCATGACTGATTACCATGATGATCCCCAATATTCAGAATCAGATACAGCATAAAAAGAAGTTTGATGCATTACTTAATTCATCCAATTACAAAGTATAACTACATTATATTACAGCCTTATTGAGAAATAACTTTGCAAGCGCACCCCCCAAAGAAAGACTCAGACACCGGTATATGGATAAAGGCATCGGGCCACTTTTATTGAATAATGCCCTAGTCCGAATTATAACTTTCAATTGGTGTAATCATCCAATTGTAATTCTTTAAGGCAAGCAGGCCGCAGTAACACTGGTAAGGTTCCTCCCAAAATGCCAATGGCAATTGGCTACATGTAACTATTTGTATCAATTTGTTTGTTGACACAAACAAATTGTTGACCGGAGTCAATAAACTATTTACTGACCCCACCCTATGACGTGTATCCGTTAAATATCAAGGTGATGCAGGCTGTAAAGCTCCTGCCATCACCCCTTGCCTGGTTCGCCCTTGACCGGCCAAACCTATTTCCCCTGTACCTGTCTGCGTGTTGGCCAGTCAATTGCGAACCTGCCGGATACCTATGGGTCATAAATCTTTACCTTACCAGTGCTACCCGGCAAAAGTGACCAAAGTCAACTTACCCCTTTTCTCAAACACTAGCAACAGTGTGGGATGGGCAAAAAAAGCAAGAACCGAAGAGCCAATTGTAGGTTCAAGCCAAAAATTCCCACCCGGCCCCGAAGCGACCAAAAATTCACACTGTTCATTAGGGAGGGGGTAGAGGGGAAAACTTCTCCACTCCGTTGCATTTCTAAAATGGCAGCTCGGCTGCCTCGTGGCCACCCCTTTTATAGAGGGGTGGCCACACCCCCTAACTCACCCGGATGTCTGAGTCCAGGTGGGTGGGGGGGCTGCAAAGAGCGCGGCAGCCATTTTGGCGCCGTGCTTTCATTGCAGGCGCACCCCCCAAAGAAAGACTCAGACACCGGTATATGGATAAAGGCATCGGGCCACTTTTATTGAATAATGCCCTAGTCCGAATTATAACTTTCAATTGGTGTAATCATCCAATTGTAATTCTTTAAGGCAAGCAGGCCGCAGTAACACTGGTAAGGTTCCTCCCAAAATGCCAATGGCAATTGGCTACATGTAACTATTTGTATCAATTTGTTTGTTAACACAAACAAATTGTTGACCGGAGTCAATAAACTATCTACTGACCCCACCCAATGACGTGTATCTATTAAATATCAAGGTGATGCAGGCTGTAAAGCTCCTGCCATCACCTCTTGCCTGGTTCGCCCTTGACCAGCCAAACCTATTTCCCCTGTACCTGTCTACGTGTTGGCCAGTCAATTGCGAACCTGCCGGATACCTATGTGTCATAAATCTTTACCTTACCAGTGCTACCTGCCACACAGGGAGGCGTCCATGATGACTCACCGCCCCCCCCCCCCTAGACCGTCAGCTCGGTCACCGGGCATGCTTGTATATCCTCAAGAAAGAGGTTCATACCTCTGGCCGACAAGTGGACCCCATCTCCTGCATAGAGATCATAATCCTGCAAGCCTATCCTAGGGTGCCGGATGGCTGTCCCCAAGTCCTTGTCTGCCAGGAACCGGGCAACAGCCCTGTTCACCGAGCGGCGAGTGCAGTCAAAGGCATGGAGGTCAACACTTCCTATGTAAGTATGTCGCGGCACTATGTCCAACCATAGCAGCCGCGTGGACGGCCATACGTAATGCAAATAGGCTAGGTCCCTGCAAATCGTGAACTTTAAAGAGAGGCCAGTGACCTGGGCAAGGTCATTGCCACCGAGATGCAGGATGAGGACATCAGGCGGTCCAGCATCCCTGATGGAAAACAGGAATGGCAACAGTTCCCGCCATTTCATACCACGCTTACCATACCATCGCAAATGTGCGGTTGCACGTAGCCCGAGATGGGGTCCCCACTCTGACGCCGCAGCATACTGCACTGCCCAGTGCACGTAACTGTGCCCCACCAGCCATACTGCCACCGGTGTGCGGGAACACACAGGGTCTGTAAAAGAAGGAAAAAAGGAATAATGACATAACTGGTACTCATGCATGGAGGGGGCGTACGTACAATGCAAAGTGCATGGATCCCCACCTGCCCATCCTGCGTATATCAGCCTCAGAGTACCCAAATGCAGCCGCAGTAGAAGCGGCACCTATCCTAAATGAATGGGTGCCGTAACGAGCCCCAGGGAGGCCCACACTGGTAAGTGCCATACCGGTTACCCTCCAAAACTGGAATTTAGTAAGGGGAGACCCATCCTGGTGGCAGAAAAATGGGCCAGGGTGCATACCACGCACTGCCAAAAACTCATGTAGGGCACCAACCGGACAGATGTCTTCAATGGAACATCGTAGCAGTCTAACTCCACTGCCTACACCTTGCTGATCAACCTTTGAGGACCGTATCCTCAACTGAGCCCACTCTTGTGTAACATAGACATCGTCGAGTTCCAGTGCCCTACGAGACGCATCCGCCTTAGACAGTGGTACCAACTCACTGATGCGGAGCGCTCCAAAGAAGGCTACAGTGGTAGCTGCGTGAAAAAGAGCCACCTCATACCTATCATAGCATAAGTTATGCCAGCCTCGTGCAAGGCGGGTAAGAATCTCTGGTGAAATTGGGTGGTGTGTGTTCTGGCGGTGGCCACGTTCACGTGTCCACCCTTCCAAAACATGACGTATGCGGAAATCATTCACGCAGTCAGCGACGCCCCGCACCTTGGCCATAAATGCCAGTGCCGAAAGCCTAGAGGCTATAGTGCGAGGGGCCAGCCCATGACCATGAAGATAAACCATGTATTGTAAAATCTGGTCCACAGGTATTGGCCATACTTCGGGTAAACGTAGTTGCCCACAAATGGTTCTAAATTGTATGAAAGCATGTTGATATGCCTTATGCATGCAAGGTGCCAAAGACATGCCAATCGCCCAGTTCACCTCTCCTCGCCAAATGTCCAAATCTCGGCCTGGAGTGGCGAGGGGAATTCCTCTGCTTCGGGAGCCAAGGCTCGGAACCGGGAGATCTGCAGGCGGGATAAAGCATCAGCAATATCATTATTAATGCCTGGTACATGTCTGGATTTGAAGAGCACATTAAGGCGTAGGCTTCTCAAGACAAATTGACGGACCAATGCCATGACCCTAGGGGATTTGGACGTCTGAGCATTTACAATGTGCACCACTGCAGCATTGTCACACCAAAAATGGACCACTGAGTTGACTCACTTATCGCCCCATAGCATTAGTGCCCCCAAAATGGGGAAAAAATTCCAGGAAAGTAAGATCGCGGAGACGATCCGTGCCCTGCCATACGTGAGGCCATCGGCCATATGCCCACTGCCCCTCGAAATAGATCCCATAACCCAGAGAGCCGGAGGCATCCGACTGTACTTGAAATTTAGGGCAGACCATAAGGTCCGATCTCCAAAAAGAGACCCCGTTAAATTCCTGGAGGAATGTGAGCCAAACCGATAGGTCTGCCTGTATACCCCTGGTGAGCATACCCCTTAAAACGCCCTGTGATGGCGTATTAATAGGCTAGCCATGGCATCACACAGACGCCTGGCAAAAGCTCTGCCCGGTGTGACCACCCTTCAGGCAAAGTTGAGGTGGCCGTGAAGTACCTGTAGCTCACGAAGGGACACCTTACGTTTAAAAATCAGTGCCCGAATCACCGCAGAGATCCGAGCCACCTTGTCTATGGGTAACCTGGATGTCTGTGCGACAGTGTCGATTTCGATGCCTAAAAAGGTGAGCTTGTTAGCTGGGCCATCGGTCTTTTCAGGCGCTAAGGGGACACCCAGTTCCTGCATAAGGGCCTGAAATGTAGTAAGGAGACGCGTACATGTGTCACCCCCGAACAAAAAGTCATTGAGGTAATGGGCTACAGACCGGGACCCTGACCTGCGAACAAAGGCCCATTGAAGGAAAGTGCTAAATCGTTCGAATGCCGAACATGAAATAGAGCAGCCAAAAGGCATGGCCTTATCTACATAGAATTTTCCCCTAAAACGGAAACCCAACAGCTCAAAGTCCTCGGGGTGCACTGGCAGTAATCAGAATGCCGATTTAATATCACACTTTGCCAGGAGGGACCACAGGCGCTTACCATCTGTAGGGCCTGATCAAACGACGTATACCTGACTGAGCAAAGGTAATCAGGAATAGCATCATTGACCGAGGAACCCGCAGGGTAAGAAAGATGGTGGATAAGGCGAAATTCACCTGTGGTCTTTTTCGGGACTAGCCCCAGAGGGGAGACCTTCAAGTTAGGGAATGGTGGTTCATTAAAGGGCCCCACAACTCTCATAGCCTGCAACTCCTTAGCTATGCTTTGTGCAGCGACCTCCTCATTGCCCTTTAGAGAAAGTAAGTTCGGGGCGTCCTGTGGTCCCCAAACACCCCTAAATGGTATATGAAAGCCAAACTGGAAACCTTCAAGCAGGTACCTCGCATCATCCCATCTAGGATAAGCGGAAAGCCATTGTCCTAACATGGGGATATTAATTGGGGAGGGGGGCTTTTGCTTGGCCAGCACCATCAGAGGGAGCTCTGACCGCCCCCTGCCCATCCCTATCTCTGCCTCGTGACCCACCAGCCCACGGGCACGCAGAGGTGGCGTGAGGGCCAGAGCAAGAGGGACACTCATGCCGGAAACGACACTGACACTTGTTGCACACACTGCTAGCTGAGAAGCTCCAACACAGCAGGCGGGCTGGAACCCCCTGCCCCGCCGGCTGGCGGGGAACCTGCGTCACAACCGCCCGCTGCACAGCATGGCCACAATGGAACCTATCACCAGGTGCCGGATGTGTGGGAGTCATATACAAGAGCCACAATTGCTGGCAGGGCTCATCCCACCTCATCTCAGGATGTAGGGCCACCCTCATCCTAAATTCCTCATCGTAAGCCAACCACGATGGGCCAGGAAAGTCAACCATCACCCTATAAATATTGCCGATGTATTGGACCATCGGAATGGCCAAATCAGGCCAGGCCCTCAGGTATAAGATATATAAGATATGCCGGCAACCAATTGGCCCAGGTACGCGGTGGCTTACGACGGCGGGACAATTCCTTGTCCTGGTCATCCTGTCCCTCCCTCTCCTCCTTGGTGGGCTCACGATTCAGGAGGGAAAAAATATCAACGTACTCCCCTCGCCAAATCTTATCCCTAGTAGCCTGTGAAAGATGATCACCCAGGGGCAAGGAATAACCAGCCGTCGGCAGAGCCGCCGTCGGCACCTGTTGGATGAAGGGTATGTGCAGTGGGCACTGAATAGCCCCTGCGACGCTTGGCATACCCCCGGGGGCGGACACCCCTGTCCTAACCGAGGGGCTATTTGGGAACCAGGAATTAACAGGGCAGTGTGGAAGCAACTGCCCACCCACAGTAACCTGGCGTGGCCATGGCCACTGTACCGCCCCAGTGTGACTGGACCGTGTCGGTGCACTAAATTGAACCGGATACTCACTAGTCGCACCCCCGTGAGCCGCCCCCACGGTGGGCGTTGGAGCTCGTGACAGGCATCAAGCTCTGGGGCAACACCTGACTGCTCCCCACCGGCAAATTCGAATGTGCGGGGAGCTGTGAGGCACCAGCTTGGGCTGGCCTGATGGCCTCAAGCAGCTCGCCCCTGTTGGCGGCCCACTGGAGAGTCACGGCCGACGTGTCTGCTGGGACCGACGAAGGGGCCGTAATCGAAGCAGCAGCTAAACCCCCATTGGGAGGTGGTTGGGCAATGACCAGTGATGCCTCTAGCACTGAAATACGTGCAAGAAGGGCATCGACAGTCTCCAAACCCCCAGTATAAGGTGGGCCGGATGGGCCAGACGGCTCTGTGGCCAATTGCTGAGCGAGAAACCCGAATGGGGATCCAGGGCCTGAGTAGGGCCATGCCCCAAACTCCGGCCCATGGGGGGGCCAGAGGAATGGTGGGGCGGAAACTGCCACCAAGTCCAAGTGGGCAACCCTGTCCTGAACCAAGAAAATCCCATCCAGGGGCAGGGATCCCTGAGGAGCCAGCCTGTGCCAGCCCAGCCTGGAGGCCTGTGCCGGGCTGACCAGTGGAAGCCTGCTCGGCCCCACTGGCAGCGGCGGGCAAGAGGAGCGAACTCCATTCGAAGAGAAAGGTACGAAGGGCGAAGAAGCAAGAAACGCGGCAGAGAAAACTTCTCCGCTCCGTCGCATTTCTAAAATGGCAGCTCGGCTGCCTCATGGCCACCTCTTTTATAGAGGGGTGGCCACGCCCCCTAACTCACCCGGATGTCTGAGTCTGGGGGGGAGTCTGCAAAGAGCGTGGTGGTCATTTTGGCACCGCGCTTTCATTCTGTTTATATTATAGCTTTAACCTTTAAAATTTTCTTCCACAATTTTATTGAGGTGTAACTTCACTAAGCGGTACACATTAATACAGCATGAGAATAGCATGGGATCCTGGATCAATTCTAAACTCTGTGCTGCTGACTTTTATATTGTTTGCAGGGAAATATAAGGTAATGGTAATAATATTTCTCATCCCTAGCTGTGAAAGTTTGGGGTTTTTATGAAATGAGTGAAGGAAAGTATGTTTTGTATCATGGGCCAGTGGCTCATTGTATTCAAATTTATTTTAAGCAATTAAAGATAAGTGTGTTGGTTACCTTTGAAAAATTGCAAAGTGAATGTCAAATAAGATATGTTAGTCAAAAGGGCTACTGACAACTTGTGTATGATCACAATTTTCTGCATCTCAATTTATTTTACTCTGTCCTGATAATCAGAATCAGTGTGCATATAAACTTGTGGCTACAATATTGTATTCCATGCCTTTGATGTTCTGGTTTTCAAACACAACAATGCCCATGATAGATCATGCCTAATACAACTTGTTAGTTTTAACATTGGTAAAATACTCTTGCTTTTGTTGCAACACAATAATGTAAACTAGCACCTTCAAAATCCTAAAATATTCTAACTGTCATTGCAGCTAACTACTTGGGAGTCTTGAAGATGTAATGGAAAGTAATTTGTCCAATTCTGAATGCTTACAGATGATTGCATACAAAATTCCAGATTGTACCTCAGCAAAACCTCTAGAATATAATGTAGTCTAAATAAATCTGTCAGCTCATGTTTATACTATATCTTCAGATTCTAATAATGCTGTATTAATATGTACTGCATTTTACCCAACAATTTGGTCAAAAAAGGCTTACAAAGCAGTTTATAAAGACTGAATGGTAAGATTGTCCGTACTCCCCTTAACAGTCTAAAGACACAACAACAGGCAAGGGCAACAACAGGGAAGGGCAACAGGCATTGGATGGGAAGAGAAAATCTCTCATACCAATTCATGCAGCACCAACTGGAATAGAAAAACACCAAGGAAAGTAAGTGAAAATAGTATAATTTACAATTTATTTTGTTTTATTTGCTTTTGCCATGCCTTCCTTCTTTAAATTCAGACATTTAAAAATGTTCCATATAGAAATCAATTTTAATTTTAATGTTAGTATATTTGGACTTGGAAATCAGGTATCTCAAATAGCCTGAATTCCTGAGAAGGAATTCTGAAGGACTGAATATATTTTGAAGTTGAATTTCTACTTAGGACAGCACCATTTCACAGTTATCTGCCAATGTATAATAACTAGCAAGTACCAGTAGTTGGAAAAGTCCAGTGCCTAAAGGAAGAGGGTGGGGAAAGAAATGAACCATTTGTGAAGGAAATGGAATAGGCTCTATGTCTGAGAGACGAAAGGTAGAGGGATGCATCAGCCAGATTCAGTTGCTTCTAACTGTAAAAGAGTAAGAAGGGAGCTTTCCACTCTAGTTGCAAACATGGCATTAATATGTGTGGAAATGAAAGGAGAATTTTGATCCATATGTTGTTGTTGTTCAGTCACATAGTCGAGTCTGACCCTTTGCAACCCCATGGACTACTGCATGCCAGGCATGTTTGAAAGCAATGAGATGCCTCTGTCAGGATATTTAGAATACAACTTCTCCAAATGTATCCCTTTGCAGGCGCACCCCCCAAAGAAAGACTCAGACACCGGTATATGGATAAAGGCATCGGGCCACTTTTATTGAATAATGCCCTAGTCCGAATTATAACTTTCAATTGGTGTAATCATCCAATTGTAATTCTTTAAGGCAAGCAGGCCGCAGTAACACTGGTAAGGTTCCTCCCAAAATGCCAATGGCAATTGGCTACATGTAACTATTTGTATCAATTTGTTTGTTAACACAAACAAATTGTTGACCGGAGTCAATAAACTATTTACTGACCCTATGACGTGTATCCGTTAAATATCAAGGTGATGCAGGCTGTGAAGCTCCTGCCATCACCCCTTGCCTGGTTCGCCCTTGACCGGCCAAACCTATTTCCCCTGTACCTGTCTACGTGATGGCCAATCAATTGCGAACCTGCCGGATACCTATGGGTCATAAATCTTTACCTTACCAGTGCTACCCGCTACACGGGGAGGCATCCATGATGACTCACCACCACCACCCCGTCAGACCGTCAGCTCGGTCACCAGGCCTGCTTGCACCTCATCCAAAAGAGGTACATACCTCTAGCCGACAGGTGGACCCCATATCCTGCCTACAGATCAAATTTTCTGTAAGCCTATCCTCAGATATCTAATGGCTATCCCCCAAGCCATTCTCAGCAAGGAGCCGGGCAACAGCCCTGTCCACTGACCGCCGGGACGGTCCGAACTGCGGAGATCCATGTCTCCTCTAAATTGGTGTCTCGGCATGATGTTAGACCATAGCGACCGTGTGTAAGCCATAAACGGTATAACCCCAGAACAATATGCAAGCTGAGGCCATGACTCAGGTGATTTAGACGTTCGGGCATTGACAATGTGCACCACCGCAGCATTACCACGCCAAAAGTGAAGCACAGAATCAGGCCGCCTGTCGCCCAGAGCATAAAGTGTACCCAGAATTGAGAAGATATGTTAGAAACATAAGATCGCGTAAACGATCCGTGCCCTGACATCCCTGGGGCCAATGACCATAGACCCTTGTCCTGAATTAAATCCCCCCACCCGGGGAGCGGGAGGCATCCGACTATACTTGTAACTGGGATGGAGAAGATATGTTAGAAACATAAGATCGTGTAAACGATCCATGCCCTGACATCCCTGGGGCCAATGACCATAGACCCCTGTCCTTAATTAAATCCCCTCACCCGGGGAGCCGGAGGCATCTGACTGTACATGTAACTGGGCTGACCAGAAGCTCAGGCCTTCCAATGCAGCAGCATGGAAGTCCTACGGTAATGTGAGCCAAACCAACAGGTCCGCTCGCAAACCCCTAATCAGCTGTACCCCGCAGCTTCGTTTAACAAGACCCACCCTAGCGTGACCCAGGCACTAGGCGAAAGCACTGCCTGTTATTATCACTCTGCAGGCGAAGTAGAGGCACCTTCCACTTGGCAACATTGCCACCTTGCAGCAGGGGCCGCTCACACTGACCGACAATTCGGTCACCTGGCCCTCTTGCACGTCACTCAAAAGAGAGGTGCCTCAACTTGTTGACCGGTGAACCCCATCTCCAGAATACAGGCCAAATTCCTGTAACCCTATCCCCAGACCACAAATGGCTGTCCCCAGGCCATTCTAGATAAAGAACCAGGCAGCAGTCCTGTTCACTGACCGTCAGGCACGGTCCAAACTCTGGGACAAAGTGTCAGCCATGATGTTGCATCGGCATGATATATGACCGTAGCAATCGTGTAGACGGCCATAAATGGCAAAGAAACGCCAGGTCCCTGCACTCGGAAGTCTTTAAGTCCGGGCCAGCAATCCGGTAAGATCACCGCCTCCAAAGTGCAGCATTAAAACATGTGGCGGCCCAGCATCCCCAATGGACATCAGGAATTTCAACAGTTTCTGCCACCTCTATGCCAAGCACCCATACCACTGCATACGCGAGGTTATGCGTCATCCAAGATGGGGTCCCCGTTCTAACAAAGTGGCATACTGCACCGCCCCAGTGCACAGAGTTGTGTCCCACCAGCCACACTACCACCAGCGTGCGGGAACACACTGTGTCTGTAAATTAAGGAGGGAGAATAGAGGGCAGACAAGGCACTCATTCAGTGCAGGGACAAATGGACAGAGGAAATTGGGCAAATCCACACCTGCCCCTGCAACATATGTTGGGCTCTGGGCACCCAAACGGAGCCGCAGCTGATGCGGCACCCAACCAGGAGGAATGGGTACCATTTTCAGTTCAGTCAGGGTAGACCCGGCTTGGTGGCAGACGACAGCCCAGGAAGCGAACCAAGGGCTGGCACAAACACCTGTGGGGAAGCGACCAGACATATGGCAGTGCCAGGCTAGTAGCCTCTCCCGGGTGATCGGCCCCTGAGGAGTGAAGCCTCACCAAAGCCCACTCCTGATCGCACAACCCGTGATCTAGCGCCAGTGTCCTGCAAAACATGTCCCCCGTTCAAGGTAGTAGCAGCTAACTCAATCTGGGAGCTCCAGATCAAGGTACAAGTGGTTGCCCGAAAATGGACTCTCCGCACGTAGCATAAGCGTTGCCACGTAAGAGTCACATACAGTAACCACACTCGCTAACAGGGGTCGTCGCTGGCCTCATAGGGGAAGGGGTCGCCCTAAGCCTAAGGTCTTCACGTATGCTAACCATGACGGGCCAGGGAAAACAACCACGGCCCTGCCATCATTGTCCCAGCACTGCACCATTGGAACGGCCAAATGAGGACGGGCCCTCATACATCCAACATGGATGCCGAATAGGCCGGCAACCAATCGGCCCCATAGGGGGGGAGGGGGCAGGTTGCGGCAACGGGGCAACACCTTGACCCTGTTGTCCTACCCCTGATCCCCTGATCAGTGTGTTCACAATGCCAGAGGGGGAAAACGTGAATATATTCCCCAGACCACAGTGCCCAGCTAATATCCCAGTACAAGAGGGCACCCAGGGGCATAGAGCAAGCAGCCAACACCAGAACCACCGTTGGCACTGATTGTAGTGATAAACACATAACCGGCCCTACGGGCCCAGGGGAAGTAAATAAAGGCATAGGGGCGGTAACCCCAATAAGAACCAGAGTGTAATTGCCTTGCTGCAACTATGGCCACTACAACCCCCCCAGCATGACAAGCTAGTGTCAGAGGTGTGCTAACTTGACCTGGATACTCACTAGGTGCACCCCCACGAGCCGCCCCCACTGGGGGTTCTGGCCCGTGGCGGGCGTTGGAGTCCGCGATGTCCCTCTAGCTCTGTGTTCCCGTGCATCCCGGGCCGGATGGGGAGCTGCGAGGTGCCGGCCTACACTGGCCCGAGGCCTCTGGCAGCTCAACCCTGTTGGTGGCCCACTGCGTAGCCATGGCCGGCACGTGGACCAGGGATGCCTCCATTGCCGAAGTGGAGGCGAGGGAGCATCTGCAATACCTAACCCACCAAGACGAGGTGGGCCGGATGGGCCGGATGGCTCACCGGGTAATTGATACGGGGGGCCAATAAGCAGCAGGGGTAAGAACCCCAGCGGGGCAGGCCTGTGCCACCCCCACCCGAGCCCACAGCCTGGGCTCATGGTACCTGCGGTGTTGCCATATGAGCCCTCTGGCCCGGTGGAACCCCCGTAAAATAAAGGGGTGGTTAGAGCCCACCCCATTGAAGCATCCCGTTCTGCAGTGCTTCGAATCGAACCGCTGACTTTCAGCCTCTCAGTCAGCCTCTTAGCCGCCCGAGCCACTGCAGTCCGGAACAAAATCAAGCCTCTTGCAAAGAGGCAAGCAAAGTTCTATGAAGGGCAGGGAAAGCCCTTCCGGAGACCTCCTGAAGGATCCCTGGCCAGGGATCAAACCCTGAGCCCTGAGTACCGCAGTAGCAAAGAGAAGGTACGAAGGGCAAAACTCTAAGCAAAAACGCGATGGAGAAAACTTCTCCACTCCGTCGCATTTCTAAAATGGCAGCTCGGCTGCATCGTGGCCACCCCTTTTATAGAGGTGTGGCCACGCCCCCTAACTCACCCGGATGTCTGAGTCCGGGTGGGGGGGCTGCAAAGAGCGTTGCGGCCATTTTGGCACCGTGCTTTCATTCTTTTCATGCACTTTCTCCAGCATAGATGGTTTTGTATGCAATTTTTCAGTCAAGACAAAATGTGTAGAAATGCACAGTCCCTGAAATAACAGTTTAAACACTTGAATAGAATGTGCAAATATATTTCTTGGATGTATTTAAAAAGGAATTGAGATGCCTCTCAATGAGCTGAAAAAGAAAAACAGGTAAAAGCAAAAATGGTGTGTTGGATCAGGGCCCGATATGGGCTGGAAGGTCCCGGAGGAGACTGGTCAAGTAAAGACACATGAGGCAAGATGGAGCGAAGACCAGCCGTTTATTGATCAGAAGGCTCTAATCTTTATACCTTGCCTAGCTCGACCGTGTGCATAGGTTGCACGTGGCCATTACAGGAAAAATACAAGTCTGCACTTTGAGATTACACAAGTTACTCATCAGGGATGACTTCACCAGGGGAAGTTCCTTATCTATACTACCAGGGGACATGCATTGTCTACCGCTATTGGGAGTAAACATCTGCCTAAGTTGACTCTTGGGCTCAGAGTCTCTGCAGATACAAGATTACCCATTACATGATGATCGAGTTCATCACCCAGTGATCTTTTGCCCTCTACTGTCTGAACTGCCTGCCAGGTCAGCGATCGGTGAATTAAACTATGACTATTAATCCGCACCCCAATATCTGTCCCTTCGGAACCAGGCTCCAAGGAGTGTTCCCCCAAGCCGTGGTTCTGTCAGGGACAGTATGCCAATTATGTGAGCGGAACCCACAATGGTGCAAATGTATCAGTAATAGAGCAAAGCTATACCACTATGCTGAAGAATGGCAAATCATAAGTTGTACCTCCAAACTGTGCCAACTGGATTAAAAATGGAACACAAGCAAAATCCTCTCTCAGCAATAGTCTAAACCAGGGGTGCCCAAACTATGGCCCATGGGCTAGATCCAACCTAAAGTTGTAGGAATCGGGGCCGCTAAGGGCCGGAGGTCCCGGAGGAGACTGATCAAGAAACGATACGAGGCAATATGGAGCGAGATCAGATCAGTAGTTTATTGAGGGAAAACTTCAACATATATAGGAGAAAAAGCACAACGGTGGCAAAACCGTCATCTGACAGAAAATCACATCACCCATCTACCCGGGTTAATGGGAAATCTTTCTTGGGGAAGTTAATTAACTTGGACAAACACTGACAGGGGAAGACACCATTGTTTAGGGATAAGACCAGGGTAAATATGGCCCCTATTTGCACCAGGGATTATGCTCTCCTTGGAGATGAGTGATTACCTTAATGGGTAACGGAGTTAGATATTCGCTCTCTCAGCAGAACCGCCGGTCAGGTCAAGGAATTGGGTGAATCAAACCCTATCATTAATCCACCCCCCTTAATTTCTCTGCCCGCAGAAACCACGGCCGGGAGCCTTCTCACCTAAGTGGCCTCTGCAAGGGCCGTTTCCATACCAGATGGGCATGGGGAATCCGCATAAAGTGCCAATTAATCTGGCACGTGCCGCCCTCATAAATGCGTTGCGTGCATACATGGGCACATTATGTGCACACACATGCACATTTTACTTCCACTTCTGGTGGGAGGAACCACGTGACTGACATGCTCAACCACATGACCAGCCTGCAGCCCGAAAAGTTTGGGCACTCCTGGTCTAAACCCATTTTCTGCCAAACTCTCCCCCTACTTACCAATTTCCCATGCTGGAGACTGGAGGGAGGGAGGGAGGGAAAACAGTGAAGCACTGGAGGGGGCTTGAGCTGACGATTGTTTTCTCTCCATCCACACACTGCTATTGCTCTGGCTGTCAGAGGGAGAAGAGGCAGCAGCCTTTCTCTTGTGCTTAAATCCAGCTCTGTGACTTGCTCAACAAACAGCCTGCTGAACTTGATAGCCAAGGGCTTAAAGCCTATGTTTGCTTTTGCCTCTTTTTGCCTCCCAATCTTTTTACCTTTTATGTCTTGCTGTTTAATTGTAAGCCTTAGGGTAGGATTTATTCTGCTAACAGTTTTGTAAGCGCCTCTGGGAACTCTTTTCTTTCTTTCTTTTTCTTTTTGCCCAAGGAGCAGGACAAAAGGGCAATTGTACATTTCCAAACTCAGAAGGCGGCTTTGCAGAAGCCAGCATGCCCACCAGGGAATGAAGGCATTCTGTCATGTACTTGACATGTATGTAATGTGTGTCTTTGGGAATGATGACCTTCTAGCCACCAAGTGAAAATGAATGGAGTTGAGCTTCAGTTAGATAGAGATAGAAATAGAGATAGAGATATTGATAACAGAAATGGTAATGGTAATGGTAACGGTTGTCAGGGAACCTTGCAGGAAGTTACTTTGTATTAAGTTACTTTATATTCATGTATGCAAGGTGGTCGAATGTCTTTCTTTCATAGATTTAAGTAGTCTAATGCTCAGTTAAGAAAGAGCAATATTGACTCCATTTTGCATTTTCCCAAGCACTTACATTCCACTGTAGTACATCATCTTTTCAGACAGCATGCCAATGTCTGTCTTGAACACTCGACTGGGTGCTGGCTTACAGGAGACATGTACAAAAGCTTAACTTTAGGCTGTAATTATTGCCTTTATCCGCAGACTCCCAGTGCAGCCTAAGGTCACCTCACCGTATCGCACCACAATCAGCTTCAAAGATCTTTACCTATTGCTTACAGGGAGTATGCGGTGGTTTAGTATATCTGTAGCATATGGGGTCTTAGAGCGAAGTACTTGGATATAGCCTGATAAACTGACATCCACTCTGTTGGTATTACTAACAAAGAGTTTTATTTTCCATTAGCATCTGAAAAAGAACAGAGACAGACAAAGACAAATTAGATAGCAATATAAGGTTAATAGGGTTCCCTTTGATAGGAGGGGCACATATCGGGTATGTGCCTTGCCCCGATGGGAAGGTATTTGAGTCCAGCCTGAGGAGACAGAAATTTTGCCTTCTAACCAAGAGGACTGAAGAAATGATGGAAAGGGCCCTGCTTATATACACAAAAGGAGCAGATTTCCCTCCCACCTTTGCATTCTTGTGATCTCACTGGAGAGTCCCAATCTGCAGGTGTTTGTGCAGCTGGGGTTTGATTTACATGAGAGGGGACGTCATCTCCCTCATGGTGTAGTCAGCTGATCTTGCTGTCACTCAGTACCCTTGTGCTACTGCAGGTGCAGTAGCTGTCAATCTCCTCCCTGTGGGACTGCAGCTGTGAAGAACTCATTCCAAAAGAATGTGAGTGTGTGGTAAAGTTCTAGTAGCTTTAGATAAGGTTGCCATGGATACTCAAGATCATGACAATGTCAAGGTTACATTCTAAAATACCAGATAGGCGCTGGCACAAAAACCAGACATAACAAATATTTAACAAGACATCCTTAGAATTCCAGGGGGAGGGAGCAAGAGACCCCAAAATCCTATATAAACAGACATCAAATCTGGGGTCCGTTAGATCCTTAGGGACATTGTTAGGAAGATCGTATGGGATTATAAAGATATTTGGATAAGCCTTCTCAACTGGACTCATGATCCATTCTTCAACTGCATGAGGGCAAACATGCCTGCTTGGATTTACAAATGGGATTTTACAACATGGCCTTACAATTGGATCTATTTTCTTTTATTCATTGGATTTACAAATATGCTCAATAAAGTCTACTAAGGGATATTTTGTTTCCAGCGGTTTTTCTTTGCTCTCAAGGAGAAGGGAATAAAACTTGGTGGAGCACTGATAAGGGCACCTGCTCTTCAACAGTATTGCAATTTTAAAAGCCTGCTTTATTTGGGGATGCTAGCAGAAGCTGAACTTCATTAAGTTTCGTTTCCTCACCGTGAGGGTGTCACCAGTGCGAGGAAGGTTTTGTTAAAGGGAAGGTACCATCCTTATCACCCCAAACTCCCCTTTAGCAGGGCTTTGATCTTCACCAAGGGAGAGTAGTTGTGTTGTAGGAGTTGGCAGAATGAGACTTTTTAATTGGCCATCCCAAATAGATATCGAGATACCTGCAACATAGCAAGGGGGGTTTGCCATCCTTCTACTTATGAGCCAGTTCAAACTGGACAGAAGAACGTCCTGCCAGCATGGCAGGTCAGTAAAGAGGGGCACGTTCTTAAAGCATAATCACACACATAGACCAGTGGGCCTTGCTGTCTGAGCGGTCCCAAGAGTGGAATACAAAAGTAAATTTGGGGTGTCGTACGCGGGGGACCCCTGAGAACGGTAACCATATCAGTAACGATAATGGTAATAGTAATGGTCTTCCTTGCTCGAAATCCAGTCCTATCTGAATCTAGGGTTTAGTGCTCATCTCTGTTTATAGCCAAAGATCTAGCACTGTCTGCATTTGCAGATGTTTACGTTGTCATATGGCAGGGTTGACTAAACACTGGAGTGCACGGAACACTGTTTACCTTCCCATCAAAGTGGTACCTATTTATCTACTTGCAATTTATTGCTTTCAAACTGCTGGGTTGGAAACAGCTGGGACAGAGACGAGAGCTCATTTTGTCAAACTGTTGACCTGCTGACCTGCCAGTTGTCAGGTTCAGTGTCTTAACTGCTAATCCACCACAGTCCCCCAACATAGACATAGATATAGATAAAAACTGAGTTATATGTACTTAATGGGAGATGTTTTAAAGAAAACAATATCAGGACTCTAAATATAATAATTTACAGGGTTTCTGTCCTTGGAGGTTTGAGTACTCTACATTTGAACGGATTATCTCACTACCATCTTCTTTCTCATTCCCCATTCCCCAGTGGTTTCATTGGTTGCCACTTGTTTGATATACTTTACCTCAGCTGTATGTTTGATATGTTTTAAAAGCAAAGAGAACTATTAAAGAGGCTAGAGGATGAGAAATCAGCAAATGTACTGGGAAGCAGAAGTGTTTGAAAACCTCTTGAATTATTATTTGTGATTTTTTGGGTTGTGAACATTATGATTGAGTTCATGCACCCTTCAATCTTTTAAACAAATTCTGTCCCAAAGAAAATCTCATTCCAGGTGGAAAGCAGAATTCTTTCTTGTCCATACGAATTCACACACATGGCCTGCTTAGAAAAGATAGTGGCCACAATCTAGCAGAAACACAAAATCTTGTTAGGGTGTGACCACCTGGGAATGATGAATTGGAACTGTGGTTTGATTCGCAGCCTCAACTATGATTGAAATCATAATGAATGTTCACATTGGGCTCATAGATTTAATTGGAACTTCAGTTCAGTGTCCACACTGGTGATGTAATTAGCATTCAAATCCAACCCGTAATTCCCCTTCTTTCCTTCCTATAGATGCTCTGGCATCTAACTTTTCTTTCCTTCATGAAATATTATTTCCTATCCTTCTGGCTCTCTTTTTTACATTAAATGGATGAGAATAGCACTGTATCACCATATCACTTTATTGCTAGGTCTTTGTTCTTATGATTATTTCTTGTATTTATCTCCTGATAAATGTAAGTAAAAGATTCAATTCAGATGAAATGAAATATGTTCCTCTTTGTTTTCAAAGAGGTATACAGTTTTCAAGAAAAGGTGGCAGCATTCCAAATACATTGCATGAACATATATCATTTCATAAAAGCAAAGAATGCATTTTATTTCATCTGGATTGCTTATTTTACTGATATTGTTTGGGGAACAGATCAGGAGATAAATAAAGTGATGTTTTGATATAGTGTTATTCTCATTTGTTTTTAAAGAGGATGATTGGCACAGAGGAAACAATGTGAGGGCATGTTACCACAGTCCTGAACATCACACCCAACTGCTTACATCACTGAAATACCACCTGCTGAGCCCCCCATCGTTACATTCATCTGCATGGAAAAAATTATTTTGAATCACTACAGCATATACAAAAATTAAAAGCCCTCAATTGGCATGTGATTTAGAAGAAAAAAACCATGGTTTTGATTCAGCCTTTAGTTCATGCGGGCTGGAAAAAATAGTTTGAATTCACCCATTTTAAATGTGGAGAAAATCCTGATGTATTTGGTGGTGTAGTCAGCCACTAAGTTCTATAAACTTCATGAAAGTGAAATACACATAAAACGATTGGAATTTTTGAAGCCCATTGGTTGCTTTTCTCCTTTCAATCAACTTGGCTTTTCTAGGAAGCAAATTCAAGAAAATATGACACTTTCCTCAAATATCAGATGCAGTGTAAACCTTTTTATCTGTTCGTGAACAGAAAACTGTCAGTATTACAATATGTGCAATAGCAAATGCCTGATCAGGTATTTGTGGTCACATAATGTCCAAACTGGAGTAATACTCATCACAACTAGTAATTATTGACCACCTTATTCTGCACTGATTTCTCTAATACATATTTTAATGCTGCTGATGTTGAAAGCCATGACTGTAACTTCTGACAGTAACGTCTAGCATTTGGCAATGGCTTGCATAGACAAGTACATCCTTTTCTCTATCTATTCAGCTGCAAAGTATGTCCCTGGAATCCAGTATTATGAGAAGGAGAAACTTCACAGCATGCACCATTTTATATACATCTGATTCACTGAACTGTCCACTATAACCTCAAGACCTCTTTCTAGGTCCATCACTGTCAGTTCAAATTCTACCAGTATACATATTAAATTGGGATATTATTATTTTTGCCCCATGACAAACAAATTGCTTCAATACATAAATAGTTTTGCAGAAGCCACATTTGTTCTATATCTTTATTTTTAATAGTTTCATGTATAATAATGCTTATCTAGAAGTTAACCAACCTAGAATTTCTTTAATCCCCTTGAGTTTCTTTGTAAAAATTTCTTTTCATTGGCCACTTTTCAGTCTTCCCATGCAGAGGCTGATCATAAAAGTGTAATGTAGGTGAAATATGTTCCCTAGAAGATCATCCATCTCATATTGATTATGATTAAAAATTAAAATGTAATTGGGAGAGGATATCTTTGGAGGTGTCCCTCTTTCACTCTTAGCTTCGCTAGAGGAATTATCCCCAGTGATTCTTTTCATGTGCTGAAAGGAAGGTTAGGGGCTCATTTTGAAGTTAAGGGAGGGCTGAAGTTTTGTTTATTATGTTTGTGCCTTCTTCCTTTTGAAATTTTCTACAGTTGCAGTGAGGGGGGACATAACTGTGAGAGCAATTTACTGGTCATATAATGGGAGCCAGGAGACTGTTTCTGCCATTTTTCAGTTCTCTGAGTGAAGTTTTCCCAAACAAATTTACATGGTTTACTTGTGAGTAAGGTTTGACCAGCTTACTCATGAGTATGGAGTATGGAGACAGTGGCCATCATTCAGCAGGCTGAGATGACTTTACTTTTTTTGTTCAATAAAATAAGTGACATATTTAAACAGCAATGTATCTATCTAGACTAGCATGGCACACCTTTGTTGTTCTGTCGCACAGTCTATTCTGACCCTTTGTGACCCCATGGACCATTGCCGCCAGGCACCCCCATCCTCCACCAGCCTCCTCAACCCACCCAGTTCTGTGCCCATTGTGTCTACAATACCATATAGCCATCTCATTTTCTGCCACCCCCTTTTTCTTTTGCCCTCCAACTTTCCCAGCATCAAGGCTTTCTTAAGTGAATATATATTATATGCATCATGAGAAATTTGTACATGAGTCAAGAGGCAACAGTTAGGCCAAGATACGGAATGATGGAGTGGTTTGGAATAATAATAATAATAATAATAATAATAATAATAATAATAATAATAATAATAATAATAATAATAATAATAATAATAATAATAATAATAATAATAATAATAATAGGTTTATTCATATCCCGCTTTCTTGGCACGAGTGCCACTCAAAGCGGCCTACAACATAAGAAAAGGAAAGCTTTCTTCAACAAAAAGAAAGCCTTCTCACAATATATAAAACATTACATAGAAATATCAGACACAGCAATACAAAATAAATACAATGCAATTGTTCAAAAATGCAACAATACCAATTCAGAAATTAAACATTACATTACAGTACAGTTGATACAATAAAAATATCCATAGGAAAAGGAGTAAGACAATGCTGCATTTTGTCACCCTGCTTATTTAACTTGTATACAGAGCACATAATGTGCAATGCAGGGATGGACGAATCACAAGTTGGGATTGAAATCACTGGGAGAATTTACAACAGAGAAACATCAACCGTTTGAGATATGCAGATGATACTACCCTAATGGCAGAAAGTAAGGAAGACCTAAAGAAGCTCCTTCTTAGGTTGAAAGAAGAGAGTGCAAAAGCTGGCTTGAGACTCAACATCAAGAAAACCAAGATAATGGCAACAGGCCCTATCAGTCCCTAGAAAATAGGTGGGGAAGAAGTAGAACTTCATTGTTTCTGTTATAGTAATAATGCAAAGTATCGGACAGGATTTCTCCATCATCTATTTTAATGTCACAACCCATTACATAACCCACAGGGTTCTCACCTCTTGTAATATTGCCCAAAGATCCGTTTGAGTGTGACCTGCCTACACAAACAACCTTGGGACAGAGTGATTTAAATGAAAATGTGTGTAGATACAATAACTGGAATTGATCCCAACTGCAGCAAAATGATTTTTAAAAAGCAGAATATATGCTAGTTTAGTCAGCCATGAAGTTTTCTTATATCTAAATTCTTTAGGAGATCATGGATGGATTTGTTTTTGACCTTGGCAATTTGTTTAATTTTTTAGTAAGGCCTAGAATTTAAACTCTTGTTATTGCTATTTGCCTCAACTCTGCTAATACCTTTTCTTGAAAACATACAGGTATTTCTCCTGTTTTTGACAGATGAAAAGAATTTATTTAGCAAGACTAAAATTTCATTATTCTCCTTTAGAATAAAGAATAAAGGAGAATCTTGTTATACATCTTTGTCATTCCAGCTGTTTTCCATAGACTTTGCTCCTGATGTATTAAAATATTTATTTATTCTTGGTCTAAATGCTGTTCGCGGTATGCCCTTCAAAATCCTTTCTGTACCCTTAGTTTTCTGCTCATGTTTCCTTTGTGTTTATTCCTCCTCTTTTTTGTTCTGCTGCTTTGGACAAGACAGCCAAAGAAAGTGTCTCCTGGCTCCCAGTTTCCTTTTCACCCCTACTGGTGGGGTACATAGAAATAGCCTCCTTGAAGACTGTGGTATTTTTGAAGCACAATCAGGCGTACCCTGGTAATAGCAACCTTGTGTTGCCAGCTAATCTTTCTCAAACTAGGTCAGGCAAAATGAACTGCAGAATGAACTCACCAAAAGATGGCATCATTTTGCCAGTTTCGCATCTGGTCTAGACATGAAAGCAGCAGCAGCAGCAGCAGCAGCAGCAGCAGCAGCAGCAGCCACCCTACTGGTTAGCTCCTGGATTTTCTAATATTTTTCCTTAATGTGTATACCTGTTAATTCTGTTTTGAGTAACCTGCAAGCATTTGTAAAGTCTGGCTAGGTTATCCTGCTATGGTTATAGAGTAGACCATACTGCCAGCAACTCAGGAAGTTGTTACCTAACATGACAACCCTGAGGACTAATGTCCTTGGGTGGTAAAGTCCACAGGGAAGGGTGACGGTGCCCAAGTAGATTAAATCCCACTTGAATCAATATTGATGGAGGGCAGCAGCTTCATCAATACTGACCTGGGGCTGATGAGGACTTTGTGTGCCAAAAGGGCTCAAGATCAGAAAGAACTGAATCAGAGGTACGGGTGTCACACTGCAACGTGGAAGGCAAATGGAAGGCTACTGCCTTATTTTGTTCCCAGGACAATCTTCATGGTTGATTACCATGATGATAGCCAATATCCAGAATCATATATGACACTTGAAGAAGAAGAAGTAAGCAATTGGAGACTTCTGACACTCTTGAATTATTATATTTTAAAATAAGGTATCTTTTTTTAAGAGATGTTTTATTTCCTGAAATCCAACATGACTATGTTGGAATTGAATTGATTCAATAACAATAATACCTTAAGCTAGGTCCCAAGCAGGACTATTTCTAATTCAGTATGGGAACACCTCCCCTCAGCTTGACTTTTTGCCATCTCCTTAAGGACATCGTCATATAGGGTACACAGAGTAATTATATCATCGTCATATAAGGTACACAGAGTCATTATATCTGTTACAACCAGTCCTGAACAAAAAATCTTCATTCTCATTTCAACTCAGATGCCAGACAGAAGGGTAGCATATCTTGCCTAACTTGCATAGATGAGGACAATGACAAGAACAGGCCTTAATCAAGTCTTCTTTTTACTTCTCATCTAATTTATAGAACAAATTCTAGATTTCTCAAGGCCCACATATATCATTTGAGAGAACAAAAACTCACTGCATGAGGCCAAGGTAAGCCATTTTCCCACAGCCTGTTTGCCTAAGTGCTGAACCCTATGTGGTAGTTGCTAAGCAACCATATATCTATTTTGCTGTTGCTTCCGCATCCTGAAAAATCTCACAAAATATTCTATCAGGAAATATAGAGATAGCATAGCAGATTTATAGGTGTGAATGAACACCAGAAGCATGTGTGTGTGTGTGATATAGGCATGAGATAAATCACAGTTATCCTGTAGATAACTACAGGAATGTAGTTCTGGCCCTCTACTAAATGCAACAGCTGTTGTAAATACTATTAAAGTTAAATTCAAAGCCAGTGTGAGAGTTGTTTGGAATGAGCCTTTGAAATGTATTTCACAGAACTGCAGTGGAGATCACTGCCAGATGAATGCAGATTGTGTGCAGATTTCAGAGGCAAACAGAATTCATTGTGAACCTTTGGACTGGACCTGGCCTAACATTGACATCACATTGGAATTAACACTGGGGAGGCACAAGGAAATTGTTTAGCATCAGGGTTGCCAAGCGAAACTGCATGTTACTTCTGATTTAAAATACAAACCTGTACCTGTTTATTCTGTTTGGATTTACTTTTGGGTTTGCTCTGGGATATAAATGCAGTTGCAAAGTAATGGAATGACAGTGTTAGGGAGGAAGAAAGCAAATGCTAGTTGTGTTCTGCACAGCTGCCAAAGCATACATGGCAATCGTGAGGAAATACATATAAGAACACTAATTTCAGGATATGAGTTCACACATCTCCTTGTCAAGTTCAGGAAAGGTTGCAGGAGTCTCAGAGGATTTGTGTGCTCCTCTGGCTAGAAAGGTTAATCTCAGGGTCACTGGTGGAGGAAGAAAATGTAATTTCAAAAGATGAACTATGTTTAAAGTCTGGGCACTCATTTCTATCAATTTCCAGCTGGTGCTGGGTTTCATTGGGTCCACATGGAGATGTTTATGCTATGGCACTCATGTGGTGCTCATGCACTAAAAAGCTTGGAATGAGTACTGGTACTTGGCAACACCCTGTACTGTTTTGAGCAACTGATGGAGTGTACCACTAGTATCACAATTGGTGAACAACTCCAGCAGCACTGTAGGGAGTGGAAAAGTATCCAATATATGCCACTAGCTATTTTGCCCGGCTTCGCCCAGGATTTGGAGGTGGGGGTGTTGGCTCACTGGGTGGGTGTTGGCGGCTGGCTCAGTCGCCTTTGCATTTCCCCACTGTTTTGAGGCCAGCCTTGAAACAGCGAGTGGGAAGGGCAAGGGCATCAGGCAGGTCTCCGCAAGGGAAGGCGCCTTCTCCAGATAGATACCAGCCTGCCACCTTGGGACCTCGCCCTCGCTGTTTCAAGGCCAGTCTTGAAAAAAGGAGGGGGAGTGGCAAGGGCGGCAGGCAGGTCTCCACAAGGGAAGGCATCTTCTATGAATGGATGCCAGCCTGCTGCCTTGGGATCTCCCCCTCGCTGTTTTGAGGCCAGCTTTCCGGCTTGGGATTTCCCCCCCCCCTTTTTTTTTGAGGCGAGCCTCGAAACTGTGAGGGGGAGATCCCAAGGCATCAGGTAGGTCTCTGCCAGGCAGGTCTGCAGTGGTGGCGGGTGGCCAGGTGGCAGCATCGGGAGGGTTGTGGTGGGTGCCTCCGGCAGTTTTGCGTCCCCGGTAAGGGGGGATCGGGTTGTAGTGGTGGCAGCCGGGTGGGAGGCAGCATCGGGAGGGACACGGCATCCACCTCTGGCAGCCTTGCATCCCAGGTCAGGGCAGGCGATCATGTTGCAGCAGTGGTGGCCTGGCGGGAGGCAGCTTCGGTAGTCATGCGGCAGCCAAGGTGGGGGCATTGTGGTGCTGTGTATTGGTGGGTGTGAGGGCAGCTGTGTGGCATCCATTGTGCACTGTGCAGCCCCTGCCACACCTCTCCTGGGCTCGCTTCAGCCTCTCTGATTGGCTGGGGCATAGCGCAGGGGATGCTGGGGCATGAAGTTGTTTTTTAATTTGTACTCCATGGGTCCTATGCCCCACCCACGGTATCCGGACCCCCCTCGTTGAACGCTAGGACGGGAAAGGTAGTTTCAACTGTAGGACAACACTCCATCCCCCTGCAAAATGTTTTTACAAATATTTGTGTAGTCTTCCAAATCTTACTATTTGTTTTTTTTCCCTCCACTATCAGGATTCCTTATGTGTACAATTTGAAAATCAGTTGGCAGAGAAACAGTTTTGTCCCCTTTAGGGAATGGGATGCTGCTAAACTGCAAACTCTATTTACAACTGGGGTTGTGTGTCTTAATTTGAGGACATCCAAGAGGTTTGATATGACTAGCAATGTGTCCTAGAGGGGTTGTGCCCATCTCCCTCTTTCTCAAAAGGTTTTGCCTAAAGCAGGGATTCTCAACCTGCAGCCCACGGTGCCATTTTATGTGACCCCCACCACCTGCACAACACCAGGAAGTGCCATGTGGTGGAGGAAGGGCAAAATGGCGATCCGGTCCCCGAAGCTGTCTGAGGGAGCGTGACATGGCCCCTGGCTTAAAAAGGTTCAGAACTCCTGTCCCAAAGCAATCAAAATCTAATTTAACAGGCTTTCTTTTTCCCTGCAAGTAATTTAAGAATAAAAAAAAATAGAGGATGAGTAATGGTGAAAATTGTTCAATTCATTTTCAGAGTTTCCTCCTTAAACACAACAAAGATAGACAGTGTACACAAATATTTCCAAGTGTTATCAATCCTAAACTCTGATGAAATTTCAGTGCATGGTACTGTTCACCTTAAAAATCAGTGAGCATTGAGAGTTATTATTAATCTGAATGAGAAAAAAAGATGACAGGTAGGTTAAATGAACAACCTTCTAAAGACATCACAGCCAATCACATTGTGATGGTCTCTCAGAAGAGAAAAGCCTGAAACTTTTCCATTTTTGGAGATACAAGATATATTACAATATTAAGGAATGTCAAAATAGCATTAAAAATTTGGGATAAATTTCACTTATTTGCATTTAAGAAATTAACATACAGTTTCCATGGAAATTATGTCAAGAGGCTAAATTGGATGTGTCCAGAGAATGTGAGTCCAAATCAAATGACCTTCCTGGCCCTCTTTGAGAGTCCCTGCCCCAAATTAGCACAGCAAAAACCAATCAGTTAAGAGGAGGAGGTTTTAAAATTATTGGGACTAATAGTTTACTTTCCTGGTAGAGTTTGGCAACAGAAAATAACACATAGGACTGAGGTTTTGTGAGTCTAAATAGGGAATCGGGATCTCTCTCTCTTTTTAAGTTTCCATAGGTCAAGGAAAGCATATGAAAAAGAAGCTAGAAGTGGTTTAAAAAATACACAGACATCCTATTCTAGGTAAGGTTAGATTTTGGTGATTAGTTCTTTGGTTGGAAACGTGTGGTGGGATCAGTGAAATCTGAATTACCTGGGAGCTGATAACTTGAATTATTGTACCTGTGACAAAATAAACAGTGTCCCTTCAAATGGACTAAACACTAAACTCTATTTCTCACAGAATGTTTTGAATTTTTTTTTCAGTCCCAGCAACTGTCTCAGTTTATGGTTTTTAGGGAGATCGTTGGTTTAAAGGCCTCCATTAAAAATTTAAAATGGTAACTACCAACTGATGGTAGCTGATGTGTTAACATTATTATGAGCATTATTAATTGTTATATAAAATACAAGGCATGGGAGAGCCAATGATTCCTGATAGTTACAAATCACAAGAATTCCCTATGGTCACTCACTCAAGGTAGCTGCTTCTTCGGGGAAAAGCCCAACAATCCCTGCTCATGGATATGCTGTTATTAATGGCTGCTAGCTGCTATTATTATCATTATTGGTTGGTGGTTTTGGTTCATTTCACATTTTGCATGGTTTTTACTCTTTTTGCACTTTACCTTGGAATTGTTTGGATAAGAAAACTGGGGGAGGAAACCCCACCATAAAATTAATCATATACATACAGGCAGGCTCTACCACATCAGAGCAACTAAAACATTTTGATAATTAGCCTTTTTTAATAGAGAATATAGGATGCTACATGCTGCAGAGAGAGCAAGAACTGAACAAATTTCACTATGCCAGCAATACCTGCTGAGGAAATAACAGATTCAGCAAAGTATTTTGAAATCCAAAATTACCAGGTAAAATCTCTCTGCATGACCTTTTCAGAGTTGTTGCAAATGTAGTCTTAGATAACATAGACAGTATTCTAAATTGTGCAAATTAACCCACAGCATTAGACTCCTAACTTCCCACACAGTGCTAGGAAATCACTGTGTGATTTCTAATCCAGTTCTGAAAATGCAGCTTCTGCCACCACCTACAGAAAGTTTGAGTGACATATTAAGAAGCCTTACTCTCAGTGCACTTGCAAACTTTGGCCTCTTGCAGATGTAAAACCACTTTGAGCCCATTTAAAGAGAATGTCAATTCAATGTGTGGTGGTTTTGTTGTGCTTGGCACTCAGCTGAAACTAGTCAGAGTTGAGACTGCATGATCAGTCTAGATCAAGTGGAATTGAAATGTTGAGTTTGAGTTTCTCATTAATCATTAGTTGTTAAACCCATGTTAAGGATGGGGAGAAGTTTCATTTCCCTTTCAGTTTAAATATGCACTCCCTAAAATCATTCTGAAAAGAAATGTAGTAGTTACCCTTCTTTTATTGCACTTGCTGGAATCTTGTCTTGCAATGTGTATTAAATACACATATTAAATACACATGTATTAAATACACTCTGAACACAAATATGCATATATTTAAAAAGATACCAGGGATAGAGAATGTATAGTCCTTCCAGTGGATTTTAGACTTTGACACTTACCGTGCCTCTACATTATCTACATTGGATAGTAGAAGTTGCAGTCGTTCAACACTGTGAGGGTCTGTATATCTCCTAAACTTTAAACATAATGCCTTTTCTTTTTATATGTATTTATCTCAATATGTGCATTTGTTTGTACATTACTTGCATGATAATGTAAGTGATTTTTCTTAATGTATGTATTTTTAATATATTTTCCTAGTGTGTGCATTTTGCCTCTCTCTTTTTCTATTGTACACATTTTTGTTTCTTAAGGGCAACTTTCCATGAATGGCTGAGAACAATCTCCCCACAAGTGCCATCAGATCACTGATCAGTGTTTCTGAAAAGAGAGAGAGAGAGAGTAAGTGTTATGATCTGGGTTGTACTTTTAAAGCCACCTTTTTAATGAAAAGTAAAGGAAAAAAAGAAAGCTGAAGCAGAATAAATACATCTACAGTGGTTGCATGTATTATAATATGTACCAGACCTTCCTTTTAAAGGATGTATCAAATACTTCGCTTGACTCCTTAAATCAGAGAGGTATACTCTGACCTTCCAAATGTGATAGAATTACAATTCTCATGTTTCTTCACCATTGATTTAGGGCAGATAGGACTTAAGAATCCAACAATTTCTGGATGCCTACTAGTTGCCTAGTACCCCTTTGACAGCTAATGGTATTATTATGATCATTCTTCAGTGCTTCCCATCCAGCTTTTTTTTTGGGGGGGGGGGGGGCTATATTTGGGAAAACAAGATTTCCCAATATACTCAATTATAGTCCCATGAGATGCACCTTTGTCTTGTAGAAGTTTCCAGAAAGAGACCACTGTGTAGCTCATCATACACCAATGATACCTGTATCAAGGTCAGCTACCTACCACATAAGTTGTCTTCTGCAAATAAGATCAAAAAGTCTCAACAAACCTATCAGTATTAATTATTGGGATGCTAGTTTGTTCTCGTCAATGTAACAGTACCAGGGTGTTTTTCTTCATATCATGATGTGGTGTAACAGAAGGGATATATTTCAGCAAGTTGGGTACTATTGAAAGAAATTGCTGGTTGTTCCATTGAGGCACACTAGAGTTTTTTTGAGTCAAGAAATATCTGATAATGTTTGTCTGCTTGCTTAACATATTTATATCTAGTGGTTTACAATATCAAAACAAACCATATACAAACTGGAATGGGAAAGAACGAACAAATAACACAGCAGCAGTCACCCCTTTTAGGCAGTTTTTGAGAGAAAACTTGCTTGAAGAGAAAGTTCTTAGCCAACCTCTAGAACATGGATTCTCAACCTGTGTCCCATGGGTTGGATGCAGCCCGCAGCACCATTTCATGTTGCCCCTCACTGCCTCCACCACACCAGGAAGTGCCATGTGGTGGAGGAAGGGCAAAATGGCCATCCGGCCCCCAAAGCTGTCCGAGGGAGCGTGACCCAGCCCCCACCTTTAAAACGTTGAGAACTCCTGCTCTAGAAAGACAACAAAATGGGGAGAAAAAGCAGCAGTGTGTGTTCTGTCCAGAAATCAACTGGCTGCCATTGGAGCTGTTATAAAAGGGGGTTACACATTTCTTGTTAACAGCTCCAGTTAACAGATTGGCAGCAGCATTTTGGACTGGCTGAAGTTTGTATTTTATGTTAATTTCATTCATTTTGTTTTATGTTTATTCCATCTAATGGCCTTGGTGTACTTTAGTGTGTGTGTGGGTTAACTTTGGAGAAAAGATGTAGTACTTGCAAACATGGGGGACTTTTATGCCTTGAAACACACATGAACCATAGGAAAGAGATTCAGTCAATTGATCTGTTCAGCATTAGCTAGCTATTTGTGATTAACTCCACTTTGAAAGAATGATGGCACAAATAAATTACATTATGAGGGACAGTCTCACTCCATGTTTGATGTTCCAAATCCCAATTCAGTAATATTCATTCCCTAGTAAATGTGTTTACAACTGTAGCCTTATTCTTCTGAATTGTGTTGTTCATATATTGTACATGAAAGGTTGATAACTCCAGAACGACATATAATCAAAATGGATGGTGTGGAAATTTAATCTCATATTTCCAGCAATGTGTTTCAGTTGTGACTTGCAAAACCATCAGTAATTTCCATTCTGCCCAGCTGCAATTTGATATGGTTTGTGCATGTCCATTATGCTTTTCAGTATCTCTGTCACTTGCTCATAACAGCATTGCTGAACAGCCACAGTAGAACTAATAGGCTGTCCATCTCTTTTGCACCACAGCTATTTGTTCGCTCTCTGCTTGAAGCATTGCAGATTGTATTGTTAGCAGTAACAGATAATGGAGATTTTAACAATTAACTTATAACTTTGAAAAGGCTGGTGATTTAAAACAGTTTAAGTAAACTTTAGCAGCACACAATAGAGATAAATTTTTATCTATCTAATTTAATTGCTAGACCCTATTTTAACCAGCATATCATTATTTGTCACCAGGATGACAACAGAGAGGGAGCCAACCTGACCCTCTGAGGAGGGACATCCCACAATCTGGGAGCATCCACAATAAAATCCTTCTTCTGCTTTGTCACCAAATTTGCACTTCCTATAACAGTGGTGGTGAACCTATGGCATGTGTGCCAGAGGTGGCATTCAGAGCCCTCTCTGTGGGCACCCATGCAGTCACTCCAGCATAGAATTTGCCCTGCTCCTCTGCCCAGCAGCCCAATGGGAACACTTCCTCCCTCCCCCAGCACAGAGTTACCCCACCCCTCTGCTCAGCAGCCCAATGGGAGCGCTTCCTCCCTACCCCAGCACAGAGTTTGCCCCGCCCCTCTGCCCAGCAGCCCATGTTACTTCCTCATTTGTTGCTGTGTTGGCACTTTGTGATAAATACTGTATTTTCTGGCGTATAAGACTACTTTTTAACCCTGAAAAATCTGTGCCAAAGTTGGGGGTCGTCTTAACTGCAGCTTGTTTCCCCTTGCTTCATATGTCCTGCGCATATGGTGGGGGGTGCCGCGGCCGAGTCCCTGCTCTGTGCAGGGAGTATGAAGCAAGGGGAAGCAAGCTGCACACATCTTCCTGTACCTCGAGGAGGAGAACGTGAGCGTGGATTGGCTCTCCACCAGAACCTGCCCATTCGACTCGGAGGGCTGCGCGTCTTCGGGTTGAGTGTGGGTTAATTTTTATTTGGTGTGCATTGGAAGAGAGGTAGTCTTATACGGCAAGTATATTCCAAACTCTATATTTTAACTGGAAAAGTTGGGGGTCATCTTATACGCCCAGTCGTCTTATACACCCAGTCGTCTTATACGCCGGAAAATACGGTAAGTGTTTTTGGGAGGTTGCAGTTTGGGCACTTGGTCTCTAAAAGGTTTGCCATCACTGTCCTATAACATCTTGGTGTCATGATAATGGATGATTTCATATTTTAATTTTCTTTACATTTATTATGTGTTAAGATTCATATAGTATATTCTCTGTAGGTTTGAGGATAGCTAACTCTCAAAGGGAGACACTGATGTCATCTGCATTCCAAACACATTCCACACAATAACACATCACTAAGTATTTAGGTTGCTAAGTAGCAATGCCAGTCACTTAGATACCTGTGAGGGAGCTCACACTTATATAACAAGGGGGATTCCCAAGGTTACAATCAGTCAATCACCCATCACATAGAAGTGGATCATGGGACATTAACACCTGTTCAAACATCTGGGGACAGGGTGATTACAACACCTGTTGAAAAAGAAGTGGAGCCAAATGGTGTAAGTCAATGAAGAAGAGGAACAATAACCATTTGAGGCATAAAGTTCAACTGAAATATTCTCAATTTAATTTTTCTTATTCAAATTAATTTTCATTTTCATTTTCAAAGGCAGTGGTTCTTAACTAAATTTCAAAAGTTGATTCTCACAGTAATTTCATCAGGAATTTGCTTTCAAAATTGGTAAAGTAATGCAACCCAAGCCTCCTACGATTATTCTTTGGTGCTCTCCACCAAAGAATAATCATAGGAGGCTTGGGTCACATTACTTTACCAATTTTGAAAGCAAATTCCTGATGAAATTACTGTGAGAATCAACTTTTGAAATTTACTTAAGAACCACTGCCTTTGAAAATGAAAATGAAAATTAATTTGAATAAGAAAAATTAAATTGAGAATATTTCAGTTGAACTTTATGCCTCAAACAGTTATTGTTCCTCTTCTTCATTGACTACAACACCTGCAAAGACACCTGAGAATTAGGTTACATTATTTCATGTCTGGGAATTTGGCTACATTGTAAACACCTGTTTTGGCAAATGATACTTAGTCATCTCACATGTTTAACATTCTGGAGGAGGGGCGCGAGGACCCCAAAAACATATTTAAACCCCAAATTTTGAGGATTCAGGAGCACCAATTGGGAGTAGGTGCAAGCCTATGTTATTTCAAATCCAGACCATGGAAATTTAAGGAAATCCGGTGGGGGCTTCCAGCCCAAAGCCCAGTGCATTAGCAGCTCTGAGTCTTTGCCGAAACCATCTGGGCAAAGGATTTAGAATCTGACAGAAGAAATGCTGACATAGAGAGTTAGTTATTTCTTATTTTATTTAGCTTGTTTAAGTTAGGATAGATTTAGGGAATCCTGTCTCTGGATTATGCTTAGTGTAGTTAGTGTTCAAAGTAGAGTTAGATTGATTGCTTTGATCTACGTTTTGATATGTTTTTGGATGATTATTCTTCTTCAATAAAAAGCATCAAAGACATCGAGAAAGCCTCGTCTTTGACCATCTTTGCAAGGGCTCAGACTTGAGGTGCAACCTTTCTCAAAGGGACATTTACTTTGGGGGAGATAAGGTTGCCACAGTGATTTGAAAGGGAGGAACACCTGCTTCAATCATCAGCCTGGGAATATTATCTGCCGGAGCATCCCAGCCTTTGATGGTAAAAGCTATCTTCAAGCAGTGCAGTGTCCCAGGGCCAAGTCCGCTCTGTGTGCATGTGGGAAGGTGGCAATACAATGGACTGTTATTCAGCCTTGCTACCACATTCCTGCCAAAGGTGGAGAAGTGCTATCATTCCAATCCCCAGCGCAGGACTCGAGGGAAGGTGTTCTTGGGGTAGGTGGGTCTTTGAACCTAGAGGGATCGCCCCGCGTGGGTACCCCAAGTCTGGCAACCCCCTTACACCTCATGAGATATCTCCCCTGGGTCCCTGACACCTGGCAGATACAAACTTTGCCCAGTTTTTAAAGAGACTAAAAATTCACTTGTAGTCACACTCAAGAAGACATACTGTGACCATCCAACTTTCTATAACAAAGAAAAATTAAGCAAGTAACAGAGAGTCATTATCAGGAAAAGCTAAAATCTACTTCTTGGAATCTCCTGCCAACCTAGCAGTTCAAAAGCAAGAAACTGCAAGTAGATAAATAGGGACCACTTTGGTGGGAAGGTAACAGTGTTCCGTGTGCTCCGGTGTCTAGTCATGCCTGCCACATGACCACGGAAATGTCTGCAGAAGCAGACAGCGCTGGCTCTTTGGCTTAGAAACAGAGATGAGCACTGCACCCTAGAGTCGGATACGACTGGCTTTCGAGCAAGGGAAACCTTTACCTTTACCTACTTCTTGGAATAGATGTTGCCAAGATTATTTTATACACGTTGCTTCCCTATGTCGTCGTCAAATAATTTTGTTCAGCTGAAGTAAGCAGATGGCACAGAGCATCTTTTCACGGTTAAATGCAAGCCAAATTGAATGTGTGTCTTTTCTACCAATTCATAATTCCAAAAAAAAGGGAATATTGTATACTAAACATCTATTTCATTGAAACAACAACATTCCAAAGGAACATAGATATTATTCATGACCATTTATGCTTTTCTCCACTATAATGAAAGTAAGATATTTTTAAAATAAGAGAACTAATATTTTGCTTTCTCACCTCAGTTTCATATACTGTATCTAGATAGGAAGCAGACTGTTTTTTGTAATGTCTTTTGCTACAATAGCAGCAAAAATAAGTCCTATTGAGTCTACTGACAAAACCGTAATTTGGGATCAAAAGACATGATAACAGATAACCATATGGTAATATGCTCTCTTAAGTGATGAACATGTTAACCATTTAATTTCCTGACACCTCCCTCTTTACAAAAGAACAATGTTACAGTCTGACCATTTAACAACCACATTTGCTCCCCAGTGTAATTTGAGGAGCTTAAACATGACATCCGTTCTTACTATTACAAGTTAACATTTTAGGCTACTTATCTATTCTAAGTTCAGTATCTTGCACATCATCTTTCCATTAACAAACTTGACATACTTTTACCATACAATCCCTTTTATACCAAGTACAATGAATTTAAAAGAGGACATACAGACTTCTATAATAGTCTTAAAACACAAGCTTAGAACTATTGGAAATCTCAGCTCTTTATGATAGCTCCACCGTAATTCAAAGGTACATTGCAACAAGATTACTCCAACAATTATACATAGTCTTAGAAACAGTTTCAAAGCACAAACACTTCAGAACATTACATTGCAATCATGCAAAACACAGTCTTGTTCAGGTTACAATCCAAACATGGATTTATTTCCTTAACACTTCTGGTCAAGTTACTTTTTCATGTCCCTTTGTTTTGGCCCTGCACCCAGAATCCCCAATCAAAGAGTTCACAGAATTCAATTAAATTTTTTTACAAATTGAGGCTCTTTCCACATTATTTGCAATTTATTGGTTTTTACATTAGACAAAACAAGGATCTTATGCCCTTCTGTAAATTCTGTAGGCCTTACTTTAGGACCATAATGTATTTTGCAGGCGCACCCCCCCCAATAACGGACACAGACAACATTGAAAGTGGATAACAGCATAGGGCCACATTTATTGATTCAATGCCCTAGTCCGAATTATAAATTTGTATTGGTAAAACGACCAATCATAATTCCTAAGGCAAGCAGGCCGAAGTAACACTGGTAAGGTACCACCCCAAAATTGCCAACGGCAATTGGTTACAATGTATCAATTTGTATCAATTTGTTTGTTGACAACAAACAAATTGTTGACCGTAGTCAATAACTAACTTATGACCCCACCCTCTGACGCGTATCCGTGAAATCACAGGGGTGATGCATGCTGGTTAGCAATCATCATCACCCCATCGCCTGGTTCGTCGTTGACCGGACAACGTTTAACTAATTTATTCCTGTCTAGTGTTGTCCAGTCAATTGCGAACCTGCCGGATACTTGTGGGTCATACTGTTTACCTTACCAGTGCTACCCGCCACACGGAGGGGCTTCAAAGAAGACCTGACGCCCCCCCCAGACCGTCAGCTCGGTCAACAGGCCTGCTCGCCAATCACCCAACAGGAGGTCCATACCTCCTCGCGACAGATGGACCCCATCCCCTGCGTACAAGTCATAATTTTGTAGACTAATATCGGGGTGATGACTAACCCGTCCCCAAGCCCTGGTGGCAAGAAACCACGCCACTGCCTTATTGACCGCACGCCTAGCGCGGTCAAGGGCCAGGAGGTTAACGCCCCCTCTGTAAGAATGGCGCGGAACAATGTCCGACCAAACCAGGGTTGTGGCAGGCCAGACATAATGCAAGTAGGCGAGTTCCTCGCAAATCGCATGCTTGAGCGATAAGCCAGTGACCTGGCCCAAATCATTGCCCCCCAGGTGGATGATGAGAATGTCAGGCGGGTCAGCACCCAGGCCAGAAAAAAGGAAAGGCCGCAGCTCCCGCCATAACATCCCAGGCTTACCATGCCATGCGAGACTGGCGTGGTCACCCAGTCCCAGTCGGGGTCCCCACTCTGTCGCCGCAGCGTAACGCGCTGCCCTGTGCACATAGCTGTGGCCCACCAGCCATACTGTCACCGGTGTAATACGACACCCAGGGTCTGTAAGAAAATTGAGAAAAAAGGCGGTAAGGTGACTGGATTGGTACTCATGGCGGGAGTGGGCGCACATAAAACTGAAAACATTGCGAGCCCCACCTCCCCATGCTGCGTATGTCAGCCCCAGAGTACCCAAAAGCAGCTGCTGTAGAGGCTGCACCAATACGGAACGAATGTGTGCCATAACGGGCACCTGGTAGGCCCACCCTGGTGAGGGCTCTGGCTGTCACCTTCCAAAACTGAAATTTAGTAAGGGGAGACCCATCTTGGTGACAGAAAAACGGGCCGTGGTGCATGCCACGCAGTGCCAGGAATTCCTGTAGGGCACCAACCGGACAGATGTCTGCCAAAGAACAACGTAGCAGTCTTACACCACTGCCTACGCCATGCTGATCTGTTTTAGAGGAGCGTATCCTCAACTGGGCCCAGTCTTTGGCAACATAGACATCTTCGAGTTCCAGTGCCCTACCACTTGCATCCGCCTTAGACAGCATCACGAGTTCGCTGACGCGGAGCGCTCCAAAAAAATGCCACCGTTGTGGCTGCATGAAAAAGGGCTGCCTCATAATGATCAAAACAGAGGCCTGGCCAGCCCCGGGCCAACTGGGTAAGAACCCCTGGGGAAATAGGGTGCCGGTCGTCCGGGCAACGCCCGCGCTCGCGCACCCACCCCTCCAAAACATGTCTCACACGGAAGTCAGAGGTGGTATCCACATGACCCCCTACTTTGGCCATAAAAGCCAATGCCGAAAGCTTGGATGCTATGGTGCGAGGTGCGAGGCCCTGTGCATGCAGGTGAACCATGAACCTCAGAACATGGTCCACCGGAATCGGCCAGGTCTCTGGCAAGTGAAATTGAGCAGCAAATGCCCAATATGAATAGAATGCTTGTTGATACGCCTTACGCGTGCGTGGCGCTAGTGACAGGCCAATCGCCCGGTTCACCTCTCCTTGCCAATAGTCCACATCTCGTCCGGGAGTGGCGAGGGAAATTCCTCCGCATCCGGGGCCAAGGCGCGGAACCGGGAGATCTGCAGGCGGGACAAAGCGTCAGCAATATCATTATTAACCCCTGGGACATGCCTGGCCCTGAACAAGACGTTGAGGCGCAGGCAGCGCAGCACAAAATGGCGCACTAGATCCATAACCCTGGGCGATTTGGAAGTCTGTGCATTGACAATGTGTACAACGGCAGCATTGTCACACCAGAAATGCACCACCGAATTTGCCCACTGTTCGCCCCATAGCATCAAAGCCCCCAGGATGGGAAAAAATTCCAAGTATGTGAGATCCCGCAGGCGACCTGTGCCTGCCCATGCCGGTGGCCACCCACCATAGGCCCACTTCCCATCGAAGTACATCCCATAACCCAGGGATCCTGAGGCATCAGACTGGATCTGGAAATTGGGGGATGCCAGGAGGTCAGACCTCCAAAATGATACCCCATTAAACTCCCTCAGGAATTGCAACCAGACGAACATGTCTGCCCTGATACCCCGGGTAAGCCTGACTCTGTGGTGGGGCCTGGATAATCCTGCCATGGCGTCACATAAGCGCCGGGCAAAAGCCCTGCCCGGAGCGACCACCCTGCAGGCAAAATTAAGGTGCCCATGGAGCACCTGCAGTTCTCTCAGGGATGCCTTACGCTTGGCCAGCAATTCCGAGATAAGGGCCACTATCCTGGACACCTTATCACCCGGCAACCTAGAAGCCTGCGCTACTGTGTCAATCTCAACCCCCAGGAATACTAGCTTGGTCGATGGGCCCTCGGTCTTTTCGGGCGCTAAAGGGACACCAAGTTCCTGCATTAGCGTCTGAAATGTGTTAAGGAGACGTGCACACGTGTCCCAGCCCCGTTCACCCCCGAATAAAAAGTCATCCAGGTAATGGGCTACAGACCGGGACCCTGACCTACGGACGAAGGCCCATTCTAGGAAGGTACTAAAACGCTCGAAAGCCGAGCATGATATGGAGCAGCCAAAAGGCATGGCCTTATCGAAATAATATTCCCCCTTAAATTTAAAACCCAGCAATTCAAAGTCGCCCGGGTGCACCGGCAAAAGGCGAAAAGCCGACTTAATGTCACACTTGGCCAGCAGGGCACCCGGGCCACACGCGCGCACCATGCGCAGCGCCTGGTCAAACGATGTATACCTGACTGAACAAAGGTCATCAGGGATAGCATCGTTGACCGATCGGCCGGCTGGGTAGGACAAATGATGAATAAGACGAAACTCACCTGGGGACTTTTTGGGCACCAAACCCAGTGGTGAAACCTTAAAATTGGGGAACGGGGGTGCGGGGAAGGGTCCAGCGACCCTGCCCGCGTCCAACTCCTTTTTAATGCTGGCCGCAGCCACCTCCTCCCTTCCTCTGAGAGATAAAAGGTTGGGAGCATCCTGAGGGGACCTATCACCCCTAAAAGGGATACGAAATCCCTGCTTAAAACCTTGAAGTAGATACTCCCCGTCCTCCCCCTTCGGGTACGATGCGAGCCAACGCTCCAGCATGTCCACGTTAATTGGGGAGGGGGCCTTTTGGAGGACTAGCTCCATCCGCGGCAGCTTTGCCAGCCCACTGTCCACCCCTCCCTCTGCCTCGTGCCCCCCCAGGCCTGGGACAAGCAGAGGCTGCGTGGGGGCCAGAACATGTGGGACACTCATGCTTATACCTGCAATTCTTTCGATTGCAGGAACCATTTGACGAGAAAGTCCAGCACAGCAGGCGGGCTGGAACCCCCTGCCCCGCCGGTTGGCGGGTAACCTGCGCTGGAGCCGCTCGCTGGACCGCGTGTCCACAATGGTATCTATCCCCCGGGGCAGGGCGTGTGGGTGTCATGTACAAGAGCCACAGTCTCTGGCACGGCTCATCCCATCTCATCTCGGGGTGGAGAGGAATCCTCATACGGAATTCCTCATCATATGCTAGCCATGAGGGGCCCGGGAAATCAACCATTGCCCTATATATGTTGTCCAAATATTGGACCATGGGGATAGCTAAATCCGGCCGCGCCCTCAAATATACCGCCATGTATATTAAATAGGCGGGAAGCCAGTTAGCCCACGTACGCGGCGGCTTACGGCGGCGTGCCTGCTCCTTATCCTTCTCATCCTGACCCTCCCTTTCCTCCTTGGTGGGCTCTCTGTTCAGGAGTGAGAAGATATCTACGTACTCCCCACGCCATATCTTTTCCCTAGTAGCCTGTGCCAAGTGATCACCCAATGGCAAGGAATACCCTGCCGTCGGCAAAGCCGAAAAGGGGACAGCCGGCCTAGTAAAAGGGGGCTGAGCTAACCCAGCCACCCCCAGAACATTCCCCGCAGAGTAAGGACCAATGCCCACCCCATTGCCCAAGGTGGCAGTTGTTGTCGCCGGGTGGGCCGCAGACGGCGTGGCCCCCGCACCACCCGCGCGAGGCCAAGGCCATTGAAAGGCCCCCCCCCTATATTGGGAATGTGTGTGGATGTACTTGCTTGCACCGTATACTCACATGCTGCACCCCCGCGGGCCGCCCCCACCGGGGGTTCCGGCCCACTGGGGGCGTCGGAGCTCACGACCGACCTAGAGCTCATCACCGGGGCTTGACCCGCACCAGGTTGCTGGCTGGGGAGCTGCGAGGCAGTGGCCGAAGCCGCGCCACCCGCCTGCAGCAGCTCGACCCTCCCCGCCGGCTGTTGTCCTGCTGCCGACAGCACCTCAAAAGGAACCCCAAAGGGGGCTCCCGCCTGACTGGCCCGGGCCAAAGACGCCTCCAGGGCCGCAATGCGGGCCAGTAAGGTGTCCACGTTGACCATGGGCAAAGGGCCGGCCGGCCCGCCTGAGCCAGGCACGGGTACAGGTCCCTGCACCCCGGGGCCAGCATATGGCCATTGGCCAGCACCAAAGCCCGGCAGAGCTGGTGGAGAAACCTGCCAAGGCAGGGGGCCGCCCCACCCCCCAAGGCTAGAGGGCCCGGGGAGAGGCTGCGGCCCGAAAGGAACGGGCCCAACGGAGTGAGCAGGAGGGGGAGCGGTGTCCACCGCTCGTGGGCCGCGGGCCGGAGCGCCATCCGCGCTCACACTCTGCTCGCCCGCAGCGGACCAAGGGGCAATAGACCCCATTCCGCCGGCCCCGGTCGGGGCTGGCAAAGTCGGCTGCTGAGGAGGCGGCACCACGGTCCTCCGACCTGGGTTGCGCCTCCTAACAGCGCGAGCTGAACTCGAAGCTGCCTTCTTCTTCGAAGGCATCTCCACCGAAGCAAAAAAGGGGAAGCCGGCAAGGCAGAATCGCTACCAAAAGGCTTCCCGGTAAGCTAACGAGCGACGGAGAGAAAAAACTTCTCCGCTCCGTCGCTGAGGTAAAATGGCAGCTCGGCTGCCTCGTGGCCACCCCTTTTATAAGGGAGCTGGCCACGCCCCTAACTACCCGGATTCTCTGTCCTGTGGGGGGGGGCCCGCAAAGGGCGCGGCGGCCATTTTGGCGCCGCGCTTGCATTCTGCTTACACTGGCTCTTTTCGAAACCTTTTCTGGCTATCTGCTGAACCTTTTTCAAAACCCCATCTTCTGAGTCCTTCTTTGTCTTGCACATAAAGACTTTGCCACCTCTGCATGGTTTCTGAGACAGTTCAGGGGCCCTTTCTCCCTGCTCCTGCCTACCAGCATCAAAATCAAGAGTCTCTACTCTTTCACTTTCTGTGTTTTCCTTGGGTGGCATTGGCTATTCAAGAGGATTCTTCTCTTCCACTTTTTGCTGAGCTCCATCCTCTCCTCTTGCTCCTATGTAAGGGGTTCCAGTGACTCAGTTGCTGTTGCCTTGCTGTGTGTAGTCACCTACTTCATTCCAATCACTTTTGAGATTCTAAAGATCAGATCTTTTCCAATCAGAGCTTCTAGAAATCCCTCATGCATGATCACCCATTTCTGGATTCTCATGCCCTGGAATTCCATATCCAAATATGCCATTTTTGCCTTATGAACTTGGGTATTTTCCATACTATACGGCTCAACTTGAAGCCTCAATTCCTTATCAGTTAGTTCAAAGGACACCCATCTTTTAGGGATATTGATTATTTTATGCCTACTATATACTCTAGCCTATAACTTAGTAACTTCCTCTCTGTTATCAGTAAAAATTGATTTGCAAAATTTCTCTCTGTCCTGCCACCAGGAAATTTCAATGTCTTTCCGGCATTTTCAAAGGGTTTTTCTCTCTCCAACCTTTGGGGGAAATCTTCCTCCTAATTTTCTGCTGAAGCACCAGCCACTGATGGTCTTTTGAATGAGTCTTTCTCTATCCCTGCTGTCACAGAGCTCCTGGATCCACTTCCTCACAGTGGTTGAACTGTTGTTTCCTTCAGGTGTTCTCTCTGAGGACTGTTCCTGCAGCAACTGTCTCTCCTCTCTCCCAGCTTCTTGTTCATCCCGGGCTCTCTCTGCAGGGTAAATTGTTGTGATCTTCCTTTGAAAAGCTGCCTTCAACTCTTTTCTTTTTTGACACATTAAGAACATGTACTATTGAATTGTGCTCGAGTTGTTATTATATTATTGTGTAAATTTGTATCTTATTTTTGTTCCTATTCACATCCTGTATATTATATTTCGTACCTTGTAAACCGCTTTGAGTTCCCTTAGGGGGAGTAAAGCGGTATAGAAATATAAATATAATAATAATATAATAAGAACATAAGAACAGCCTTGCTGGAACAGGCCTTGGTCCATCCAGTCCAGCATTTTGTCTCCCACATTGGCTTCACCATTACCTCAGGGTATTCCCAGCAGATGCCTACACTTGCCTAGGATTCCCTGGAAATGGCATTGAGAGATATCTTACTAGTCTCTCCATCTCAATGTTGTTATTAGGTATCCATAATTATAGTCATTTAAACCCTTATCATCCACAAACTTGTCTAATCTCTTCTTAAAGCTATCAAGACTGACAACTGTCACCAGTTACATTTTTTCTTCTTCAAATGACCCATTTCTCCACACCAGAAACATTCTGTGGATATAACAGGGGTTGTTGGCCTTGGATCAGCCTCTGTGTTACTGGACAACTCTCTCACTCTTTCCCCCTTGAGAAGAATTTGCAGTTGCTTTCTGCCTGGAGTTTTAGCAGCTTCCTACATTCTATGTGCAAAAAAATCATTTACAGACAGGCCTGCATTTTATATCCCTTTAAGCCACCTATCAAACTGTGGGATCATCAAACAGCTTGGAAGTAGATTGTTCACATGCCATGTGCTCAATTAGTTTCTCCATGAATATTATGCCACTCATTTCCAGCCATAACCTAAATTGCTTATACAGCCTATTTAAAAGGGCAGAGTAAGATGCCGTCACCTTGCTTCTTCATTGAGCAAAAGGTGCACCTGCATTCCTCCAATGTACAAGGATTTCTGCTTCATTAACACCTTGAACACAGAATAACTCTTTTGTTCCTTTATTTCAGTATCTTTCATCACAGTGTGCTTTGTGTTGTACAATGAATAGGAATGATTGATTAATTGGTAAGTAAATCTGGGTTTAATTTAAAAATCTGATATGCATCTCTCTCTCTCTCTCTCTCTCTCTCTCTCTCTCTCTCTCTCTCTCTCTCTCTCTCTCTCTCTCTCTCTCTCTCTATATATATATATATATATATATATATATATATATATATATATATATATATATATATATATATATATATATATATATATATATATATATATATATATATATATATATATATATATATATATATATATATAAGCAGCCAGGAGTTTGAGGGTGGGCAAACTGCTAACTCAGGGTGGGCCAATTCCACCCTGTCCACCCCCTGGCTATGGCCCTGCGACATTAGAAATATTAATGGCAATAAGTTCCAACCTCCTTAAGGAAGGTGGGAAAAGAATGGAATGACTATTACTCATCGTTGTTGTTGTTATTGATGGCGGCAGTGGCTGCTACTCATGTCCAAGTATACATTTTCCCCCTAAAAATAATTTTCACAGTTGAAAGAAGAATGAAAAACAGGAAAAATGCTATTGGCATGCATTTGTTTAAAGTGGGTCCCAGTTTGCTATGAAGTGACCCACACATTATGATCACAGAGACATCTCCTGTGGCACGTTTGAAATGAGAGATGCAGGATTTGACAACAGGACTGCAATGGACTGCTGCAGCCTTGAAGATATTGACAAGGTGTGCCTTCACAGCCAGTCTATCTGACATGGCCTCTTCCACCACCATGACCATTGGGAATCAGAATGGTGAAGTGGTTCCTCCTCGGCTCATTTTGCCTTTGGGTCCAATATGATGGTTTCCAATGGCATTTCCTCCACTGAGGGGGGGTCATCACCCCACCTAAAGGGGATCATCCACTCATAGCCTTTGGCCTCTGTAGGAAGTCAGGTTATTTGGTGTTGAGTCACTGGCTGTACAGTCTACTCCATTACCATAGTGGGATGTCTGGCCAGACAGACTGACTATTGCTAACTTTAACAATAAAGGCTAGAATCCTGCAATCCTTCTCCACTCATGTGAACAGTTACATTTTTTTTACTGAAAGGAATTACCTTTATGCACAAGTTGGTTTCATAAATGCAAGCTGGAGATTGTGGGATGCTGCTAGCATAGCATTGCTTGGCATTTATGGTGCAGTAGAATTCTGGCCAACAACCCTTTTTTTAAGCTTAAATGTTGACCAGTTTCATTTGACATATTTGGCATTCATGGTTTATAGACTGTATTTTCCATAAAGTGTCACAAAATTCTTTATTGGGTTTGCTGCAACTGCTGCAAACATGAATACCTCATCCAAAATGTTCTTGTTTATAGCCAGCAACTGAGACTGAATAAAAATCAATTTCTTTGTGTGAATCTCACAATGAGTCACTGGTTTCTATTCCTGCTTCTTCCTGCAGTAACTGGCGCATGCACCTTATTTTCTATCAAACTAACCTATGTATAATCAGAGAAATCACCCCAGTTGATGAATATATTATCTCTGGTCAAGCGTCTCTATTGTGAAGTCAGCTGTTCATAAATGAATGTAGAGAAAATGAAGAGCATCAGACCCTTCAGTGCTTTTTCATTTATAATGGATGAGATGAAGACATTGAGTCATAACTCTTTTCTTTCTCCCTTTAGACAATGGTATGATGTGGGAGTCCTGCAGGGGGTGGTGATAGAAATCGAATAAAACAAACAAACAGACAGACAGTATAGTTTTATGACTGTATCTTTATCTACTGGGTGTTTAGTGCTCTAATCATGGCATTTCTATCCAGTGAAAAACTGATGAAAGACAACAAAAAGCAGACTAGCCTGAATATCTTTTTTTAAATATAAAAACACTCTCCTCCTCTTGAGAGTGTTGCAAAGTACATTTTCTTGTCATGGTGCAAGGAGAATAATTTTACACATAAGAATGAGACAATCAAGGATTTACCTTCCTAAACAAAACTTCTCTTGTCCAACAGAGTTTTCCCAGGGCTTCTCTGCAACCTTCAAAAGGTATTTCAGAAGTCTAAAAAATTCTCTGAGATGGTTTGAAAGTGCACCCCGCATAGTGGGGTGCAAAGGTAGGGGGGCTATCATCAGAATGTGAAGCTACTGTCTTGCATGAAAGGAATTATTTTCTACTGCCTGAATAGTCCATTGAATCCTAGTTGTCACATTTATCACAGAAGGACATTGCTGTAATTCACCACTTTTTCATAGTGGTGGAAGGAAAACAGAATATTAAGTTTTCTGACTGAGGCTCACATAACCATCTAGGATTAGATGGATCTTGCTGTCACCATCATGCCTTTGACTTTTAAAGGACAGCAGAAAAGCACATAAAATGCAATGGAACTGATAATTAAAAGAAAATACCTTGAAATAGATTTTTCTCCACATCAATCTCCCATGCTTTACTAAATCCCCAAACATAAGCTAGTACGGGGAATTTGGTTATGAATGCTGCTGGTTGGATAAGGCAGAATTCCTGCCAGCTATTTGTTTGTATGTATAATCATAAACAGGCCAGTCTGGTCCATTCTTGTGTGCTGACGTTCAGCAAACACTCCAGTCTCTCTGGCTTTTAAAAGGGTAGATGTTTGCAGAAGCTAATTTCAAAGTGTCATGCATATTTGCAGACAACGCTTTTGAAATTTGCATACATTCATATTAGTCACAGAAGGGACTCCAGACTCAACCCAGTAGACAGCTGAAACAATATGTGACTCGTACAACTACTTGTAACTGGCAGGGTGGACCCCAATTAGTCAAAACATTGCAATATGTGGTAACCTTGTGAATCATCTAAGATACTGTTGAAGCTAAGCAAAGATTTACATCATGGAACCTTGTGTTCATGGAACCAAATGTCCTTTAGGATTTATTCCATTAAGTCTACCCAGAAACAAATTCCCTTGAAGTTACATGCTCATTCTTATGGAAAAGTGGTAAATGACAGCAATGACTCCCATTGTTGGCAAAAAGTAACCTCATCCCAGATCCTATGTCAGGGATTCTAAATCTATGGTCCAGGGGCCAGATGTGGCCCATGACACCATTTCTTGTGGCCCACCACCACCTTCACCACACCCGGAAGTGCCATGTGAGGTAGGCAGGGCAAAATGGCCATCTGACCCCCAAAGCTGTTTGAGGGAGCATGACCTGGCCCTTGGCTTGAAAAGGTTAAGAACCCCTGTCCTATGTCATCCCTCTAGTGGGGTGTCTGTATCACAGGCATGCAATACAAAACTGAAATGTAAAGTGTGAAATCAATTTAACAAGAAAGTATTGAGCAAAACAGCTTTTTCTTAGGTCCAGAAAGCAAATCCATCAAGTACTTTGTCTGAAACTCTGCAGATATTTGAGTTAATTTATGCTGTTGTCAATTATCCTATAAACCACTGAAAGCATTTGTTAAATTGCAAGCGGTAAATTATTCCCCTTAATTCTTGTTTCAACTATGCATTTTTAAAACTTCTAACTGGTTTAAAATTGGAAGAAGGAGGTGAAGACAAGATTAAATGAATTAGATTGGAAGTAATTATTAGCAAAAGAGATTGCACCTCAAGATCGCTAAAACATTCAGATCTGTGAGGGCTATGTATGGAGAAGTAAAGCAAATACTTCAAGGTCACTGATCAAGATCTAAATTTCTCTTTAACTCTGTATAAATAAACAGATTGGTAGAAATCTCATAGGAGAACTTGAACAGTCTCTTCTCTCCTTGAAAGGGGTTGTGGAAATCACATTGAAACCTCTCTTAAAAATACAAAATGTCCACCTCATTTGAATACCCCTTCAACCAAAATTGTAACCTATTGACTTCAATTGGGTTGGGACCCCTTTGCTAGGAGCACCCCTCCATAGCCTCCTTATCCATTGCCCCGTGTTTGGCACTTCTCACTTTCAGCTAAGCCATAAAGCCTTGTGCCCCCAAAACCAGTTGATGGTGATGCTTCTACACCCACAGTCCTCCCACCTCCTCAACACCATGAGGGGAGAAGAATGTTCTCTCTCCCTTTCAGTTGCATAGAGACAGAAGACAGAGGTGATGCCAGTCCTGAAAAAAGGTGAAGTTGAAAACAAGTGGCAGCTCATGGAGTTGCTGTCTGTAACCCTGTCCGTGGGCAGCTCTGGGAAACTCCACCAAGTGGCAGAATTCTCTCAAATGATACAGCTGAGGCTCTACCAGGATTGGAAGCATGGAGAGTGTTAATTTGTTGTAGGCAATGGCCTTACTTAGCATCATGGCTCCTCTTCCTGGCTCAGTTTCAAAAAGTAGAAGGTGATATCTCAGAGCTGGAGGAGGCAAATATACAAAGGGAATTTTGATGACCCAGCAGGCAGCATTCTTTCAGAAGCCCAAGAAGGGAGGACAGAGAACAGAGAGCAGAACTCAGTCTTGCCAGAAAAGACCCAAAGGATGAAGAGTGGCTGGCTGATAGAAAGATTCTTGTTCATGTCAAAGAAAATAATTGTATGTCTATAATTCTTCATGAAAACTCCAGTTTCTGTGAATGAAGAAATACAAATAACACGTCAGGTCATAGATTGTGTGCTGTAAACAGAAAAGAAGGGATATTCCTCTTTCCTGATTTTGAAACTAATGGCACTGCAGCCACAGTAGAGAATTTGATGATTTAACCAATGACTTTGTAGAGGTCATTAAAGGAAGGCCCATTTCTTTAAAAAAGGAACTTCATTATTGCCACCACTTTGGTGCCTTTGTTAGCTTTCATTTTCATGCTTTTGTTTGTGACATATGGCTGCCAGATTTAATGTGAAAGATTTATGGAGGATGTCATTCCACAACACAATTCCTAAGGACTCCTTGCTCCACCCTACGGTTGCACTAGAATTGTGCAAGTACCCCATTTTGCACATTTGTGCAAAGATGGTGCACACCTCTACTGCAAACATTATTCCTCACTTCATAGAACACTAAATGGAGCATGGGTAAATATATTTGTAGATCACTTCATTTTATAAAGTGTTGCTGTTCATCAATGAATGGCTTCAGGAACAAAAGTCTTAGTGATAGGAACAAGATTAGTGTCTGGCCGGATATCCCGCTACAGTAATGGAGTAGACTACACAGCCAGCAACTCAATGCCGTGTGTTGGGCAATGGTAAATAACCTGACTCCCTAAAGGGGCCAACAGCTATGGCAGGATGAGTCCCTTTAGGTGGGGTAATAGTCCCCCTCAGTGGAGGAAATGCCACTGGAAACCATCATATTGGGCCCAACAGCAAAATGAGCAGAGGAGGAACCACTTCACTATTCTGATTCCTAATAGTCATGAAGGCAGAAGAGGCCATGTCAGATGGACTGGCTGTGAAGGTGCACCTTGCTAACATCCTCAAGGCTATGACAGTCCATTGCAGTCCCAGTGTTAAATCCTGCATGTCTCATTTCATACATGCCATAGGAAATGGCTCTGCGATCATAGTGTGTGGCTCACTTCATGGCAACCTGGGATCCACCTTAAACAAATTCACACTAATAGCATTTTTCCTGAAAACGATAATTTTTTTTTGGCGGGGGGGGGTGTATACTCGGTTATGAGTAGCAGCTGATGAGAAACATGATTGTGGTTGTAACTACATCGACACAGATCTCACTCTAAAAATATCAAGAGAACATCTCTGGGATGCTTAAGTTGTGCAGCTATTGTTGTAGTGAAATGCCTCTACCTCAATCTGTGTGCCAAAATTAGTATTCATATTACTTTCCAAAAGAGTAAATTTCTTCTCTTTTTTCCTTCCTCTTCATGTGCTCTATGGAGAAATTTCTTCTTAGGGAAATGAGCCATTCATTGCTGGAATTAATCTCAATGTGTATTAAAAATTGCAAATTGTGACTCAGGTGACCTCAACACAGTTTATGAAATACATTAATCTGTGCAAATCTATCATGTGTAGTTGGCTTCCATTTATTTCCTGGAATATCATTTATCTTCTGCAATGCCAACAGAAAAGGTCAAATTGATGCATCTGATGCTGTGCAGAGTAGGATGACTAGGGAAGTCATATTTGGCCTTCTCCTACACGGTTAACAGCATCTACATGGAAACATACCTTTTGAATCTTCCCCCGTAATCTTAATGGTAGGGTGCTGTAGGGGAACAAATGTTCTCGGACTAGAATTGTCCAATCTCACCAGTCTTGCCATCAGAGCACAATTAGCAAAAACATGGATTTTCTGTTCTTTTCTTCCCTCATGGCTTTCTTATTCATACTCAATGAACAATCTTTTCCTCTGCAAGCAATATGCTTGGGGAGTCATTAGGTCCAATATGCTCTTAGATGCATCTCAGGGCATAAGCAGATGAAGTGCCAGCTTTGTAATTAGAAGTGGGGCTTCCTTAACATTAGTTTTTTTTCCTATTACAGCATTTCTATAGCTCTGTAAAAGTGCAAATTAGCTCCTTTTTGCTTGCTGACTGGTCATTGGAAGATAAGCATGGGACTCATTTGCAAGTTGATTACCCAGACATGCAAGCTTTGAAGCATTGTGTATTTGGAGGCATGATGTTTTAGCACCTTCTAATGCTGAGACTGATGTCGAATGTAATTCTTTGCTCCATTTCCCTTCATGTTGGGGACATGGGAAGGAGTTCAGAGGATATTAGGTTCTGCAGATTCAAGCCCCCTCTCTATTCTTGCTCCTCTCTGAGGTACAAGTTCCAGTATCAATAATAAACCACTGCAGGGACATCTGTAATGGTTGTTTATTTTTCTTGGTTTTGGGGAGAGGATCTATGTGTGTTTGTTTTATTCTTCTATCCCCCCCCCCCTTTGGGGTGTCAGGGGATACTTTCCTGTTTGACTGATTTTTTTAAAATGGTTGTTTAGTTAATTTACTCCACATTTATTCTGTTAAAGGTTTATGTTTTGGTAGGGGGTTTAGACTGTTTTGTGTTGAGTCTTCTGTTTTTAGAGTAGATTGATTCTCTGTTGCATTGCCTCTGCTTTTTCTGAAGTAGGGTTTATTAGTGCTACAGGTTTTTTTTAAAGACTAGTTCCAGGAAAACTAGTCTCCCTCTATTTGGCAGTAGTCACCAGGAAAATAAATGGGGGGAAAGGGAACAAAATTGCTCACAAGAAGCATTCTCTTTCATATTAGACAAAAGGGCCAGTGTATAAAAAGTATGAAAATGGAAAAGGCATCAGGCAAATAATTAGCAAAGAGGATCAAAGGTATTAATGGGTGGATCCTTCATGTTAAATCCATCATTAAGCGACATGGTAGGAAGTGGAGGAAGAGAAAGAAAAGCTCTGGAAGACAAAAGAAAGTACTGTACAGTATGCGTAAAAATGAATCTCCTTTGAGCATTTTCAGACTGCCTCCCATCTAAACAACAGAAATTATCTTTCCTGATATACAGAAAAATTAAATATTTCCCTTGTTCCTCCGTAGATGGGCAGGGAAAGTGTATTTACCCACTATCTCATTGTTGTAGCCTAGGTTGAATAGTCCATAACTATGGCTTACATGTGAATCACTCAGTTAATGACATGGCTTTGTCATTTGCATTTCTTCAGTTATACATCTAACACAGTGTTTCCCAACCTTTGGTTTTGGGACTTCATTTCCCAGAAGCCTAAGTCAATTCCCCAAAGCACTAATCAGCCAATATACTGACTTAGGCTTCTGGGAATTGAAGTCCTCCTGTTCAGAACCACTGGTCTAGGAGCTCCACAGAGAATCAGAATTGTATAAAAAGTGTCATGGAGTATGCTCCTCCTTTGTCTTCCATGCAAGACACCAAAGAGTGTAACAGAAATTGAGATGTAGTGTCACCAAGAGAACACAGGATAGCTCAGTAATCATTTTATGTCCTTTATTCAGGCAAAAAAGATTAGGAGGACTTCTACACTTTCCCATTGTGAGAGTTTACACAAGGGAAAGTCTTATTGTGTCTAATGGGAGGTATTTTCTTGTGAGTGCATTTAGCATTGTAGTCTTTAATGGCTTGCATATTTTTTCCCTTTTACCTCTCTTTTTAATCATTGCCATTCCTGACATTCAGCAAAGAGGGAAATGGGCATTTTTAAATTAAAGAAATTAAGCATCTAAATCTCTATTTCCCCTCATTTTAAATCCCACTGCTGTATTTTGAAGGCTAGCCTAGTCAGGAAAATGTGAAGTGTTTAAAATGAACATTTTCTCTTTCATAATGAAGCTGAATGTCTTAAGCAGCCATCTGTTTTAAAAAGGAAGAAAAATATGATAGCTTTTGGAAAGTATTATCCAATCTCACAGTGAAGCTAGCATTGGACTTTAGATACTCATGCATTTCCATCAATGCTCTTGGCAACTGTGGAGTTAGATATATCACAGTGATAAGTGATTATGGAAATCATTTAACTTTAAATTATGGCTTCTTTAGAAGTTATCAGAACTTTTTTTATATTAATGCATTCAGGCAATTTTATTTTCTGGAGATTCTACAGTTGCTTGTTTAAGAAGACAAAAACCCCTTGGATAGAGAGAGAAAAGGTACAACAAATATATAGCATGACAGGGTGATAGAAGGAACACAAGAAGCACCCTGAGTGAGATTATATTTAGACTAATATAATCTGTGGTTGCTAACAGTGGCTCTTAGTAGCTTTCAGTCAGTAGGTTATCTCTGCCACAGCTACAGTAGATAGAGGGTAGGGAAGATATAATTAAATTGCCTTATAGCTCACACTAGACTTTACAGACAGCTCATTGCAAATTTTCAATTTTTAAAGATTGTTTGATTGGCATTGCTCAAGTTCTTCTGATCTCTCTAAGCCCGCAAGCATAATTTGTTTTGTGTCATTAGAAGGTGAACAAAGATTTTGTTTGTGTTCGAATACCTTGGACATTAGTGGAGACTGTCATAAAAATGACATGTATTCTCTGTCTAGAACACAATATTTCAGTTTCTCCTTTTGCTGCATGGTATGTATTCATCTTCTAATAATAGGCTAACCATAAGATCTGTTTTGACCTTTAAAGTGCCATTTTCAGAATTTAATTGAGGATTTTTATTCTGAAGGATCTTGAACAAATATTTTTTTCCAAAAAATAAAAAATGACCGAAAAGTCATACATTATTCAGAAACAGAATGATTCACCTCTAATGGTTGGAGGAATGTCTGATTTCTTCTACATTCATATTTTTTTAAATAACTGAAATAAAATTTCATATGTTTGCACTGTGTTCCAACACAGAGAGATCCAAGAGATGCCTGTCATACAAATGTTAAGGATGAAATATCTCACAGAAGAAAAATTCAACATTAAAATAATTTAATATGTAGGAATTCAAACCCAGACTTTTAAGACCTCTGCATTCAAAGTTCTGAGCCTGAGTCTGGATGGCAGAATATTTCAGTTTCCCCTTCTGCTGCAATTAATTCTTGCATACTTTAAAGTTTTTTCCATTCTAGATATAAAGACATATGCAGATTTCAGAATATTTCTATTAAGAAACTAAACCAAAATGAAATTTACCTCTATTCTTATGCAGCACTAGTGGCTATCAAATGTGACAGTCTTTATTTCTTCCATGTCTTAATTGTAGCCATGAAGAAACTGAAAGGATCATGCATCCGTAGCTGTCTTACTATTCACTCCCGTTTTCATAGCCATCAATATGCCTTTTATTTGTTCATCAGTAACAGTAATCAGCTTTAGTGGGCTATTGGATGCTTTCTAAAAATTCTTCATCTATCTTCATATCAACTAATAGTTCATTAGGGAGTAAACAAAACAAAATAAAAAATAAAAAAAATGCTGTCGCACCTTAAAGACTAAATCCTGTATTTGAATGTTAGCTTTTGTGGACCAAGTCCACTTCTTCAGACATAAGAGTGGATTTTCATTCTGTACATTTATACATTTCATATAGAGGCCCTAAGTAGGTGTGCAAATTGGATTGGTTCAGGAGATGGGCATGTAAATCAAAGAGTTATTTACAACCGGTAATAAAAAGCAATCAGTTTGTCAGGTGAATCTCTGATGGAAAACAGTTTGAGTGGTTAGATTTACAAAATAAACATTTTGACATGCATCTTGACATTATACCTGTACATCTCCTTGTGAGTTGGCTGACTAAGTTCAAATAGTTCATTAGGGTTTGCCCTTAGCAGTTCTAAACTATGAGCATATTCTTTTTTATTATTCTTATTTATTTACTTTTTTCTGAGGCATACTATTGAAGAAAGAGAATAAACCTGCAGTCCAGCTAAATTTCCATGATTTAGTAGGATCCAGATATAGTAACTGAAATCAACATGACTTAAGTTAACCATAAGAACACAAGTATGGCCAGGTTATCCTGCTATCATAATAGAGTAGTAGACCCTACTGCTGGTGACTCAATGTCGAGTATCAGGTGGTGGTTAACTAACCTGACCACCCTGAAGACTAATGGCCTTGGGTGCCAAAGTCCACAGAGAAGGGTGATGGTCCCCAAGTGGATTAAATCCCACTTGAATCCATCTTAATGGAGAGCAGCAGCTTCATCAATACTGGTCTGGGGCTAAGGAGGACTTTGTGTGCCAAAAGGGCTCAGGACCAGAAAGTGACTCATGGAACTGGATCAGTGGTACAAGGGTTATGCTGTGATGCAGAAGGCAGATTAAGGGCACTGCATTATATTCTCAGGACAGTCTTTAGGGCTGCTCACCATGAGGATCGCCAAAATTCAGATATAGCAGAACAACAACAACAAGAACTCATTTGTTTCAGCTCATACCATAGATCAGTCAGGGTTTAACTTCTTGTGGCTGAATCACACAAGGAAAGATCTTCTGTCAGTCCCTGAAACCAAGTGTATTTAACAGAAAGCCAAGAAAGTCATCACAATAAACAAACAGCACACGTGTGACAATTTAATCAGTGTTAAAATATCTCATAAACATTTTTTCCTGAAAAGAGGTAAATCTCTCTCAATATGATACATTTATTTATTTATTTATTTATTTATTTATTTATTTATTTATTTATTTATTTACTTACTTACTTAATGTTAATTCCATGCCAATTAATTATCTATATATCAACATACTTCTTTACAATTTTCTTAGTAGATGCAGAATTCCATAGTAGAAAAATTGACAGTTTTCTAGAGGAAGTAGTTCTAGTTAGAGAAACAGATCTCTCTCTCTCTCTCTTAGGAATCTGTTCAGAATAGCGGAATTTTACCACTGCCCAGAGGCATTCAGCACAAGCTGTCAGTTGTTACTGTTAAGAACAAACTGAGACTAAATTGTAGCTAATACTTGGCAGTGTATATCCCAGTTTATTAATCTGTATTTACCTGTGGAATATGTATCTGGCAAAATATTATGTAGAGAAACCAAACGGAAGCAGTAAATGTTACTAAACCAAGAAGTACTGTTCTAAATTCTGTTAAGAATACATTGCAGTGCACTTTTGGAAGTAACATGTTGCAAGTTACAATATTAGCTTGGTAACTAAGACCGTGGCATTGGTTTTGCATAGTAATAGTTAAAGGTATGTTGTTTCCTTTGGAAATAATGTTTCAAGCTTTCCTAGAGAAGAGCTTGTACAGGAATCTCTATCAAATAAAGGAGCAAAGGAGTAGAGAAGTATGATGCTGAATGAGAGACAAGAAACAAAATTAAAAACAAAAATAAAGAAGACAAAAATTTTGTGGCTTCTTAAAAACCAACTGCTATATTTTAAAAGTGAACTTTTGTAGATCAGGTCCACTTCCTCAAGTGGATCCCTGTGGCTTAAACCAACATGCTCAAGAAAGTAAGTCATTTTAGGCCACAGGGATCCACTTGCTCCATGAAAGCTCACATTAAAATTCAGCAGTTAGTCTTTAAGACCACAACTTTTTTGTTGCTTTTTTTAAAAAATTGTTTTATTTCTTGTCTGATCCAGACTAATGTGGCTACCACTTCAAAAAACTATAGCCACTGAATGGGACAGGCTTTCTATCATTGATCTTCAGATTTAACCAGTTCAAATTTAAATAAAAGAGTGTGTTTACATCCTATGTTAATCTATTTTGAGCAGTGAAACTTTTTTTAAATGTCATAATATACTGTATTATGTGGTAAAGTGATTTCTACAATAAAGAATGTTTTATTATCTGTTTCCCCCCAATAAATTAATCTTCATCAGTGATGTAAAGTAATAATCATCCTTACTTCCCATATGTCCCTCCATCATTACTATGGAGTTAAGACTGTGTTAGACTTTCTTCGAGTTTTCTCTCTGGCTCTTGATGTGATCTGTGAAAAGCCATTTAAAATTAGCTATTTCTCTCTTCCTGTGATTCTGCATAACTCTTAGCAGAGATCTCAAGAGCTGTTTTAGAACCAGTCTGCAAAATTTTAATTTATTCAATGACAATGCATGTAACTGTCAGCTTTAATAATTTACTCTGCTTATTGCTGATTTGCTACTTTTCCATGTGAATCCCCCCTTTTTTTTTGCTTCCTACATGGGACAATTCAATATTTTTCATATATCCCTAAAAATGAACAATTGAGATGTTGTGAATGGTATCTGGTAGCAAGCTGCAATATTCTTAAAAGTGGACCAAAAAAACTATTATAAGGCAAAAGATGATTGATTATTATACTGATTTAAATCTTCACACTCATTTCTTAGCATTCTGATGATGTGGGATCCCCATTTTAGATATTGCATGGAATAAAAGAGTAGTGAGCAATGGTTCAGACCCACCCTTTTTTCTCTGTGTATGGATAGGCAGGTACGTAAGAGGTTTTTTAGTTACAAAAACACAGTGCATGTAAAGATTGGACCTTTTGGGGAGAAAGGCAGGGAATAAATAATGAAAATGAAAAGGCTCATGTGTTTTACTTAGGGTGAGTCAGATGTAGCTTGCAGATCAAATTTGAGCTCCCAGCTATTTATGAGGGCTGCAGTGGTATGGCTGAATACCACTGCTGCTGTGTTCATGGTAAAAATAATAAAAATAGCAAGTTCTTTTTTTAAAAAAGTGTATTAGAAAGTGTGTTATCAGGTTGAATTGTGCTCTTGGAAAATCCTGGCTTCATAATACATCTTATAAAGAAGATTAGCAGTTGCTGGTGACTCCCACAGCTGAGAGTGCTTTGAATCCTCTCTGTGCGTAAGTTTGCACTTTGTAGAAGAGCCCCAAGGTGCCAAAACTGTTTGGATATTAGAGTCAGCACCTTAGATGTCTCTGTAAAGTGTAAACTGAAAGCTTAGATCCACAGCAACCTGAGTATTGGAATCACCAGCTACCTTTGCCAACAGGTACAGTGACATCCTTAAGTATGGCTTTGCTTGTGTTACCCAATTTATTTAATATGTTGAACAAAGTTTTTAAAAAGCCTATACTGTACTGACACATGTGAAGCCACACTTCTGAGCTGTGTCTGCCTAACTATCTGTTGAGGCCTCTCAATGTGATCGATCCCCGATGTGAAAAATCATTTCTTGCATAACCTGTTCACCATTACTTCCCTAGCACACTGATCATAGGGCTTTTCTTTAGTACCATATCCAAGAAATGCAGCTATTGTTTACTAAAACAAAGTTTTTGAAAGTTTTATTTAGAACTCCTTATTGATCAATGGCACTCACTCTTCAAGTAAACATTCTAAAAACTATAGCCTTTACCTGGCCACTTAAAAACAAACCGAGGACAAACCAAATGGCATTTCTATCACATGATGTAGACAAAAAGTAAAAAGGACTTTATGTATTTCTGTAAATAAAATTCTTATTATCTCTTTTTTATAGCACTCATGAAAATGGCAAAGTTAATTTTACTGTGAAAATGGGATCCTTTTGAATAGCTTGCCACTATTTGTGCTCAGCTACCTAGAATGGAAATTCAGCATGCTGCATTACTATTTTATGCAAATTTCTGTGCATATTCATGAGTGCATATTAACCAAATGACAAGCTCAAATGAACTGCTCTCCCCCCTGCATTAGCGTATTCACCCATTAAAATATAATCTAATAAACAGCTCAAAAAAGAGATCTTGATGAGGAGAATGAGAACAACTTTTTCCTCTTCCCCTGACATCCTATTTCCATCTGTGCAGTGCTAATGGCCTCAAACAGCAGTTTAACCACTCATAGAGTAAGGGGGAAAGAGCAAGATATTTTATGAATTTATCTGTTTATGGCTTGTCTTGTCTTACCTTCATAACATTGGCCTGCTATTTGTTTTGCATGCTCAGATGAACAAGCTGGATAGCTTTGACACAAAGACTGACATCTGTAAATTATGACATAAGGCCGTCCTAGAAGCCAATGAGGACTTGTTTTCAGGATGCGACCAGCTTATGATGTGCAACCATGTTGAGGAGATGACAACCACTAATTTCCTGAACAGATCCAGAGGTGTGTGTATGTGCATGCACACACAAAAATCTATGTGTTGTTGGATATTTTCTACTAAAATTCACATAGTTTGACAAGGGAGAAAACAGTTTTACTCTCTGCCAAAGCAATTGTCAGACCTTCCTTATCTTGGCTTCTTCACTTGGTACATTTTCTTTGACCCTAAACTAAGAACTTCCCTCACAGTCTGGAGTGGACCTTCATAAATTAGTTTATCATACAGGGGAAAGGCTCCAACTACAAAACCCTGTTCTCCATAATTCTAATTTATTTATTTATTTAGGAGATTTTTTACCCTGCCTTCCTCATCCAAGGATGACCCAAGGCGGCTTACATGAAGGTTAAAACATACATGGTTAAAAAACAACAAGAACCCACCCATACCCTCCCTAACCCCTTAAGAAAACATACAGAACACAGTTTAAAAATTGTACAAAGGTAAAAGGAATTAAAAGATATGAAATAGAAAGAGTTAAAAAGATTAAAAAATAAAAAATAGGGGGGGAGAAGGGAGAGGAGGGATAAAAGACAGACAGGTGCGCTACGGAATGGCCTTCATACCAGCCAACGGGGCTGGGCCATCACAACTGTCGGGCCCAATGTCAGCTGGCACATCCAGGTCTTAAGCGCCCTCCGAAAGGGGAGTAGCTCTGTCTGGAGGTGCAGTTCAGGTGGTAAGAGGTTCCACAGGGCCGGGGCGGACACTGAAAAGGCTCTTCTTCTCATCCCCGCCATATGTGCCTCTTTAGTAGGTGGGACCACCATTGAGCCACTCCTGTCTGCCCTAGTAGGACGGGCGGAATATCTTGGGGTGACACAGTCTCTTAAGTAACCTAGTCCACTGCCATGTAGGGCTTTAAAGAGTTGGGAGAAATTTCTGCAACAGTGTATGTGAAGTGATACTATGTGTGCTTGTAGAGAGAGATGAAAGAAAACGGTGAAAATTGTCACCGTGACCTGACCCTATCATTGGGGAATCGGACTATCTAGCAGTTTATTGTTTTAGTAGTTTATTGCTATACCAAAAAGTTCCTGTCAGTTTTTAAGGCACTCTGCTTTCACTGTCTCCTGTTTAGCCTTGCCTGCAGCACAATTCTGCCCAGACTGTTTTCTAAAAGCATTAATTTATTAAAGTAGCTAGTAATGTTTCATCCTCTGGCATGGCCTTCCCTTTATGATTTATTTCAGAAGGCTTTCCCTTTGTGGATGGTAATCTCTCCATCTAATGCAAGATCTAATTTCCCAGTATTCGCTTCCCAAAGGAGGCAGAGACTATCTCTCACTACTGCTTAACCAGCCAGTGCACTGATAAACCATAGGAGAAAACTGAAACATCCATGGATTGAATGAATATTATACAAATCTAATTGATGACATTTCAGTTCTAGGGCTATGAACATTAGGAATATGAAGAATTCAAAATCACTACTTTTCTTCTTCTTAAACAAGACAGCCTGCCAAGGAATTGCTGATGCTTGTGAGACTTCTCTATGAATCTGGGAACAAGACAGGGTTTTTTCTTCTTTGTACTCTTTCTATAATACTGTACATGTGGAAACCATTTGTTTTTGTTTTGTGAAGCAAGGTAGGAGGATAGCAAGATGGCAGGAGTAGGGAAGTGGTGAGGATGTTTTAAAAAGAAATATATTCTCAACCATTTTCCAAATCACACTATGCCAAAACTTTCTCCTTCACCAGCAAGTGTACCTAGCTTCCTGCAAAAGCAAAAAACAACATTGAACTCATCTTTCCTGCCCTGCCTTTTTGCCTGCTTGTTTGTGTAAAATGACCTGCCAAATTCTGTCCAGCTCAATTCAATACCTTTTCTAGAGAATCTTATGTGGGAAAGAAGCCATTTTGAAGACTGGTGGTTCTCCATGACTAACCATTGTTGTTCAGTCGCACAGTAGACTCCGACTCTTTGCGACCCCATGGACCATTGCTCTCCAGGCACCCCTGTCCTCCACCATCCTCCTCAGTGCCCATTGTGTCTACAATACCATCCAGCCATCTCATCTTCAGCTGTCCCCTTCTTATTTTGCCCTCCACCTTCCCCAGCATCAAGGCCTTCTCAAGTGAATCTTCTCTTCTCATTTGATGTCCAAAATACTTTAACTTCATCTTATTAAACATTCAAGTATTACTGCAAAATTTCCCTCAAAATTTCTTCAGAGGGAAATTACTCACACAGAGAAATTTTGCTGCAAGGAGAAAAACAGGATTGATTTTTTTATTACCTCAAAAAGAGTGAGAGACTGTGAAATCCACACCTAATAACAGGAGACTGGACAGTGTCTTTCCTGTTAGCTCAGTGCTGTCTGTTACATTGTAGAAGTAGAGGAGAAAGGGTAGAACCCAGAACATCATTTTTTGAGAGACAAGAAAGAAGCAAGGACACTAGTATTTGTTGCTCTTTTGAGTATTCACCTCTTGTGGACCAGATTAAAAAAATCATAAGAACATAAGAACATAAGGACAGCCTTGCTGGAACAGGCCACAGAAGCCCATCCAGTCCAGCATTCTGTCTCACACAGTGGCTCATCATTTCCTTCAGGGTATTCCCAAGCAGATGCCTTCACCTGCTTAGGATTCCCTGGAAATGGCATTGAGAGATATCCTGCCTATCTCTCAAACCCGGAGGTTGTCCTTAAGTATCCATAATTATAGCCATTGATACCCTTGTCCTCCATGAACTTGTCTAATCCTTTCTTAAAGCTGTCAAGACTGACAGCTGTCACCACTTCTTCTGGCAGGGAGTTCCATAGACCAGTAATCCTCTGGGTGAAAAAGTACTTTCTCTTATTTGTTTGAGAACTAGTACCCAAAAGTTTCATGGAGTGTTGATATACAATATACAGGCATTGGCATTTGGTAGCAGATTTGCAGAATTGTAGTATGCGTCCGCTTTTTGGGTATAGATGGACTAAAACATTGGGTAATTATGTATCTAGGAGTGATTGTCTGATTATGCAAGTGGAGAAGCAGTTAGTGAAAGGATAGTTTATATGTTCACAATGTAGCTGCTGTAAGCAAGTTATAGAAACCAAGGTTGTGAATATTTCTAAAGTCAGATTTAACCAAGAATTGCAAGGTTTCTATAACTGTGATACATTCGGATGCGTTTATCTAATATTTTTTCCTTGCGAACTTATTTATGTCGGGATGATGTCATGGGCTATCAAACAGTGGATATTTAATTTAATTTAATTTAATTTAATTAATTATTCGACCAAGGCCGACTGAGGGCGGTTCACAATCATAGAAAAAACAGATAAAAACAGAATTAAGAACCTGCCCCCTAAAAAGGGTGCAGGTAATGAAGGAACCATGGGGGAAGGAATAATCCTCTATACCAACCACCCAACGGAAGCCACCCTTCCACCTGCACCCCACATTTGGCCCACCAGCCAGGTTTTTAATTCTTTTCTAAAAGGCAGCAACTCCGTCTGGAGGTGCAATTCTACTGGTAGGAGGTTCCAAAGTGCGGACACGGAGAAGGCCCTCCTCCTTGTGCCAGAGAGGCAAGCCCCTCCGGTCCACTCTGGTTGGATGGACAGATGTCCTTAGGGCGATGCAGTCTCTTAGGTAACCTGGCCCACTACCATATAGGGCTTTAATGGTCAAAACCAGCACCTTTAATTGCACCTGGAGGCAAACTGGTAACCAGTGCAACTCCTGAAGAAGTGGTGAGGCATGGGCATAATGTCCACACACCATCACCACCCAGACCGCAGCATTGTGGACTGCCTGCAGCCTCCGAATGGTCATCAAGGGCAGCCCCATGTAGAGCTCATTACAGTAGTCTAGTCTAGTCACCAGAGCATGAGTGACCATGAGCAAGGAGTCCCAGTCCAGGAGTTGGCGCAACTGGCAAATCACCCGAAGTTGGGCGAAAGCCCTTCTGGCCACAGCCGCCACCTGTTCTTCTAGCAGCAGCTGCGAATCCAGAAGGACCCCCAATTTGCGCACCGGGTCAGTCTGGGGCAAAATAGCCCCATCCAGAACCAAAGATGGTAGCTCCCAGGATAGCACAGGACCCCTTATTCATAGCCACTCAGTCTTGCTAGGATTCAGTTGTAGCCCGTTAGCCCCCATCCAGACCCCAGCAGCATCCAGACATCTGGAAAGGACTTTGACTGCATCACTGGGGACTTTGCGTGTCATCCACATACTGATGGTACCGCACCCCATGGGAATGGATGATCTCACCCAGTGGCTTCATGTAGATGTTAAATAGGAGAGGAGAGAGTACTGAGCCCTGAGGCACCCCATATTTTAGGGGCCTAGGACTGGACCTCTCACTCTCCAACCACACCAACTGGGTCTGACTCCTCAGAAATGAGGAAAACCAGGACCACACAGTGCCCTGGATCCCCAATCCTAAGAGCCATTCCAGAAGGAAAAAATGGTCAATGGTATCGAAGGACGCTGAGAGGTCAAGAAGAGCAAGGACAGACGGATGACAACCATCCCGCTCTCGCCAGAGATCATCCATCAGCACGACCAATGAAGTCTTGGTACCATATCCAGGTCTGAATCCTGACTGGAAGGGGTCCAGATATTCCACTTCATCTTGTACCCCCTGCAACTGACGCACCACTGCATTCTCTAATACCTTCCCCAGATAGGAAAGGTTGGAAACAGGTCTGTAGTTGGTTAGGATTGCTGGATCGAGAGATGGCTTCTTCAGGAGGGGGCACACCAAAGCATGTTTCAATGGTGCAGGAAACATCCCCCCCCCCGAAAACACACATTAATTATAGTCCCGACCCAGCCACCTGTCACCGTCTTGGAGGCTTTTACCAGCCAGGTGGGACAGGTGTCCAATGGACAAGTAGTGGCGCAGACCACCGCAAGGAGCCTGTCCACTTCATCTGGGGCAACTGGATCAAACCAATCCCAGATAACATCGCAATACTGTGCACTGGCTCCCCCCGGACCCTCCCCATCCATGCCAAGATTAAACCCTGAACGAATCCAGTCGATTTTCTCCACCAGATGGTCAACAAAGTCCTCAACCGACCCCTGCAAACCTACCAAGGAGGGACCTGGTCACCTGAAACAGGGTGGCTGGGCAATTATCAGTGGAGTCAATAAGGGTGGTGAAGTATTGCCACCTCACCACCCCCATCGCCACTAGGTAGGCCCTAATAGCAGCTCTATCTAGTGTCCAATTGGAATCGCTCTGTGTCTTCACCCAGCGGCGCTCTAGGCATTTCTTGCCCATTTGAGCTTCCGCAGTTCTTTCATGAACCACAGGGATAACCTTTCTCCACGGGGTCTGAAAGGCCATAGTGGAGTGACTACATCCAAGGCAGCTGTGCCTCTGGCGAATCGTGTCACCGATCCAGAGGAAAATCCCCCAGTTCACTCTGGAATCCATACGGATCCATCAGTTGCCGGGGGCGGGCCACTTTAATAGGCCCTGCCTCCCTACGATGAAGTGTCAACCCCAGAAAGTCTAGAGCCACCAGATAGTGATCTGACCATGGCACAGGTGTTATGTCTAGCTTCTGTAATCTCAGATCACTCTGCCACCACTCCGACAAAAAAAACTAAATCTAGCATGTGGCCACTGCCCCTAGTCGGGCCCTGAATTACCTGAACCAGGTACATAGCTGCCATGGAAGCCATGAACTCCTGTGCGACCTTGGAGCCAGACCCCAGCAAAGGCAAATTGAAGTCTCCCAGAACCCCAGAACCATCAGCCTAGGAAACTCCAATAGCAACACCAAGACGGCCTCAAGGAGCTCAGGCAGGGAGTCCCTTACCCTGCAAGGGGGCAGGTACAGGAGTAAGACCCCTAACTGTCCCTGAGGGCCCAACTGCAGGAACAGGGCCTCACAGCCCGAAATTTGAGGAGTGGTAGCCCTGGTAACTCCCAGTAACTCCCTGGCTATAGTGGCAACACCACCGCCCTTACCCTCATCCCTAGGCTGGTGCCAAATACTGAACCCGACTGGACACATTTCTGGTAGAGGAACCCCATCCTCTGGTCTCAGCCAGGTCTCAGTGATGAATGCCAGGTTGGCCCACTCCCCCAGAATAGAATCTTATATTTGGGGCACCTTATTACAGATTGACCTGGCATTCATCAGCAGCAGCCTAAGGGCGGGATCACCCTGGGTCAACTGCTCAGGACCTAGAGGTTTAATCAGAGGGCCAGAATGTGAGACAGATACTAAATATCAGCCCTGCATTCCCCGAGTGCGGCCCACCCCTCGGTACCTGCTATAACGCCCCAAGCCCATCACAACCCCTATATGGGCCCCCGGAGCCTCCCCAATTGTCCCAGATGGAGTGTCGACCCCTCCTCCTGGCTGACAAGGCAGTCTCTCCCCACTCCCTCCCTAACCCACTTAAAACATACCCTCTCACTCCCCCACCCCTGGGACAAAATTCCAGCAGCAGCAGCGGTGGAGCTGTTCATCACGGCCACTTCGAATCCCCCAGCTGGGGCAAGTTATCCTTCCACCCACCATGACTGCTGCATGCCCAGGTAACAGCAGTTCCGCTCGCCTCCCAACAAGAGGGCAAGATATTCCTGCTGAGCCTTGGTCCAAGGGGGTGAGGCTGGTGTAACAACAGTAAGGTCAATGGCAGCAGCAGGGGCTTTTGAGCCTGGTCCAGGGGCCACCCTACCAAAGATGTTCCCTCTAAGTATCCTTCCAATGAATGGAGGTTAACACAGCGGTGGTGAAACCGGCGGCAGTGGCAGCTTTTGAGCCCAGTCCAGTGGCCGCCCCTAAATTCCCTCTGGGGGCTCGCAGGTGTGGGCAGTTGTTCCCACCAGCCACTGGGCAAGCGAGGCAGGCTCCGACCCCAGTGCCGACTCCTCCGGTGACAACCTTTAAAGTCCCTCTGGAGGCCCAGCGCTGACTCCTCTGGTGACAGGCTTTAAAGTCCCCCCTGGGGGGCTCACAGGTGCAGGTAGTTGTTCCCACTGGCCACTGGGCTAGCGAGGCAGGCTCTGACCCCAGTGCCGACTCCTCCGGTGACAACCTTTAAAGTCCCTCTGGAGGCTCGCAGGTGTGGGCAGTTGTTCCTGCCGGCCACTGGGCGAGCGAGGCAGGCTTTGACCCCAGCGCCAGCTCCTCTGGTGATGGGCTTTAAAGTCCCTCTGGGGGCTTGCAGGTGCAGGCAGTTGTTCCTGCTAGCCACTGGGTGAGCGAGGATATCTGAACATAAATCCCGAATCCGGAACCGGGTTTTAAAAGCTCCCCTCATAGAACATTATGTGGAAATGAATCATAGAGTAGATCAATTGAGATTTCTTGTTCTTGAGATGGTACGTTCTGACAGGTTCAGCAGGATTAATTTCAAGAAAAGGTTACAGCAGCGGGAAGCCTTTCATATACATAGGCTTCAGTTCAGACCTTGGCACCTATGGGTCTTGATAGTGAAATGGATTTGGTTTGCTACTTATGAGTAAGCTAAATTAGAGAAGACAGGCTGAGTTTTTGCTCATTTAGTGAGCAGCATTAGTGCTTCGTTACTAGTAACACGTGGGGGCTTTCAGGAGAGAATAAATAGGAACAGCATGCAAACTATTTTTAACGTCGATAGGCAATGTAAGAGTAAGCAGTAGAGGCCGTTCGCGATACGGAATGGTAAGCCACGCAACTTGTATATTGAAATAGATTAGGAGATTGTATTTACACCAGTATGTATGTATGTATGTATGTATGTATGAATGTATGTATGAATGTATGTATGTATGTATGTATGTATGTATGTATGTATGTATGTATGTATGTATGTACTTATACTTCTATGCTTTGTTATAGTAAAGAACATAACTTCTGAAGAAGATAATTTACAAAAGACCGAATACCGGATTGAGTTTCAGGTCTTTTTCAAGTTTTTGTGAAGCATATAATATCACCTTTTATTGAGAAGGATCAATTTTCATTTATGGACTATATATCTACAGAAAGAGAATATTGTTTATTGAGAAGTACCACAAGTTCCACAAGTTTGGACTTTATACGGATTTGGACTTTGTATGAGGCATGCAAAATCCTAGCTGCGATGCCTCATACAACATCCAAATCCTTGCCGGGATGCCTCATACAACATCATTTCCATAGAGATACATTGTACTGTAACAGCACAGACGTCAGGGCAAAGTCAAGGAAACAGACAGGAAACTGACAGAACTTTAACAAATCATTGTCTAAAGGCTAAAAACATTACAAAAACATGTCAAACAACCCTGATTGTCCAAGAACCTGAAGAATGCTGCAAAAACCCCAGGAATGCTTCTAAAAATTCTGACAAAAAATTCAAAAAAATCCAAAATCTTGCTCAAAACCACTCCTAAACACTCTTCGCCTCATGCAAAACCCACAAGAGCAATGCACGCATGTGTCCTGCCTTTTGTACTGCTCAGGCACAATGCAACCTGGGAAAACCCCAACGCCTCATACAAAGTCGCACGACTTTGTATGAGGCAACTTTTTTCAAGGAATTAGGTGATGTTGTATGAATCCGATGTTGTATGAAGCAGACTTTGTATGAGGTATTACTGTATCATTGTTTATTTTGGATATTACAAACAGAAGAGCATCTTTGGATAGCCACAATAAATTCATCAAAACTTTATTGCCTCAAACGGTTTTTGTTCTTCATTTGGTATTGACACCGTTTTGCCGTTTTCTTGGGTAGTGGGGCAGGGCAAAATCTGTGCTGGGGCTACAGCGTATGTGCCCACAGAGTGTGCTAAGAGTGTCCTCCCTGGCACACGTGTCCCCTCTGGCACCACTGCTGTCTATAACATAACCCTAAAAATGGGAGCAGTCCAAACAAAAAGTAATATTTTTTAAATGAAGCTTCTGGTAGACATCTCTTACTCTGTGCAAAATTTTGGGGATATTTGGACAAACGGTTTTCACATTATGGTTTTTAAAAGCAAAATTGTTTCATCCCTTTAGTCAGAAATAGATGATCCCCAAATGCCTTGGGATTAAACCAGCCCACATAAATTGAAAGAATCAGTCTTACTTATCTTGAAAGACAATTGTTTGCCTCATTCATTTTTCTTTATTTGGTTTGAACATCAAGAAAGGCCTTTCAAATGGGGTACCTCTGCCCAACGCATCACTGCTGGGTGCAGAATCTTTGCCCTTCCTGACTCAACAGCCAGGCACTTAATGATGCCATCATTTCTTGCCACTTGGATCAGACAGGAAGGGAGACATTCCTATGCAGCCTGCCCCCTCCTTGTAACCAGCCTCTTTTCAAGGCAAGAAAAGGTGTAACTGTTTAATGAATTGAACTTGAACCTTTAGTATTTTGAATTTTGTATTCAGTCCTCAGCCGAGACACAGAGCTCCTTCCCCCATTATTTGTTTGCTGGGGGGGAGTCGGATTGCCTGTGCCAGCTTTTATTGTATTATTGCATACTTATTATATATTCTGTATATATATGTTCTTATTTGATATTTTGTATCTTGTATCTTATTGAATTTACTGTATTGTACTGTGATATACTATATTTTTTGTGATATTTATTGTGATATTTTTATGCTGAAACCTGTAACTTGTAAACCGCATTGGGCAGAGAATTGCGGTATATAAATTAAATTTCAAATTAAATTAAATTAAATTTCAAATCAAGAGCCAGTGAGTGCTCTGTTTCCATCTCTTGTCGGGCTGTCAAGAGTTGACGAGGCTTGCCGTTGTCTCCCAGGCGCAGGTGGTGAGCGGGTTCTGCCCATGCCATATCTGGTGTCTTGGTGCTGGTTGGTGATTAAGGGTGTGTGTGTGAGGGAGACCCTGATTAGCTTATTTATATAAGAACTGGTCTTCTTCCCAGAAACTGCCTCAGCGACAGAGGTTGGTAGACTTCCAGAAGGATATTATGGAGTTGGAAAAAGTGCAGAGGAGGGCAACCAAAATGATTAGGGGACTGGAACACCTTCCTTACCATCTGAGGCTGCAACGGTTGGGCCTCTTCACTCTTTCACAGCGGCGTCTAAGAGGTGACCTAATTGAAGTTTATAAAATCATGCACAGTGTGGACAAAGTAGATAAGGAAAAACTGTTTTCCCTATCGCATAACACTAGAACTAGGGGGCAGTCCATGAAACTTTTGGGTACTAGTTCTCAAACAAATAAGAGAAAGTACTTTTTCACCCAGAGGATTACTGGTCTATGGAACTCCCTGCCAGAAGAAGTGGTGACAGCTGTCAGTCTTGACAGCTTCAAGAAAGGATTAGACAAGTTCATGGAGGACAAGGGTATCAATAGCTATAATTATGGATACTTAAGGACAACCTCGGGGTTGGAGAGATAGGCAGGATATCTCTCAATGCCATTTCCAGGGAATCCTAAGCAAGTGAAGGCATCTCCTTGGGAATACCCTGAAGGAAATGGTGAGCCACTGTGTGAGACAGAATGCTGGACTGGATGGGCTGTGGCCTGTTCCAGCAAAGCTGTTCTTATGTTCTTATGACTTGTTGTTGCTTGAATCCTGGATCTCCTGTCTTGTTCCAGGTTTCTAGAAGATCACTTCTTGTTCTTGGTTCCTACTTGTGAAGACTTCTGCCCAGTACCTGTGGATTGTTGTTCTGCCTTGCCTGGATGCTTGCTCCTTTAACTTTGTCCTTACCTTGTTCCAGCCTCCAAAGATACTCTGTCTCATAAATGAAGGTCAGCAGACTTGCAGTTACAGTAGTACCTCATACAATGATTTTAATCTGTTCCATGGGGTTCGTTGTTGTACGAAAAAATTGTATAGCAATTTTCCCTATGGAATGCATTGTACAACAAATTTCTCTATAGGAAAATCATACAACAACAAAAAATTCATTGTATGATTTTCCCCATGGAGATTCATTGCATTGTATAACAATTTTAGTAGTTATACGGGGCACAATGTTTTTTAAAATCCTCGTTGTTGTACAATTTAATTGCTGAACAAGGCGTTTGTTATACTGGGTACTACTGTACAGTACTTGTTTTCTGCATCTCTTGCATTGTTCCTGGTTTCTGATGTCAAATATCACTATATTGTTCCTGTTTCTGAATTCTTCTGCTCAGTTCTTGGTTCCTGTGGACTGTTGTGCCCTACCTGGATCCTTGTTCCTGGAATACTGTCCCTGCCTTGCTCCAGCCATCAAAGACAGTGCCGCCATCAGTGCCCAGGCGATGGTGTGTTAATCTTTTAAACTTTTTTTTTAACCAGCAGCTGGCAGCGCTACTGTGCATGCCCCGCCAGAGGGCTCCACCTTGACCTGTATATCTGGGTCCAAGGCTTCAGCCTTCAGTGCACGAGGCACGCCAGACTGACAGAGAACCTGTGCCGGGGCCGGAGGTGGTGGAGGCGGCTGCGGAGGAGAGGAGGGGGCAACTGCATCCCCAACGCTTGGGCTGGGGTGCTCGGTGAGCTCACCTCCTTCTCCCAGCACTCCGTCCATCACGCCTGTCGCTGTGTCTGAGGCAGATGGGCATGGGCAGGCAGGGCAGGAGGGAGGGAAGCAGGGGAGTCTTTTTCTCCTTCTCTCTGTGTGTGCACGTGTGTCTGCGCATGTGTCTGGCTTCACTCTGACTTGGACTATGGACTGATACAGTTACTGTTTGATCTGTTACATGGCTGCCCTGTGTCCAGGCGTTCGTGTCACCTCCAATCTGCCTCTGACAGATGCTTGTGATGGAGTTTTTGTGTAATGTATGGATACTTAAACTTCATTTTTTAAAGCCAGAAAATTCTATTCTTTGTAAATGCCAGTGGCTTATGAACATAGGAAGGTGTGTTTCTGTATCCATGACTCCAAACACCAGGAGATTGCCCAAAATTGCTGTGTAATGTCATGCCTGCATCGCCATCAGGAAAAAGAATGCCAAGCTTTAACTAGCAAATGGCTGCCTGAATGCTGACAACATCAATGTCAATAGTCAAGATGGTCTACAGCAAGGATTCTCAACCTGCAGCCCATGGGCCAGATGCAGCTTGGCCCCCCACTATCTACACCACACCAGGAAGTTCCATGTGGTTGAGGAAGGGCAAAATGGCTGTCTGGCCCCCGAAGCTGTCTGACCTGTCCCCCAGCTTTAAAAGGTTGAGAACTCCTGGTCGACAGTGTGGGAGGCTACTTGGACTGGAATTGTTCAATATGCTTGTATTCTCCATTACTAGCAAGCGAGACCCCACCCCCAAGACTGATGCAGCCAGGCCGAGGGAGCCGAAGGCCGCCGCCGCCGCCGCACGAAGCCGTCCCTCCCCACCCCCTGCCACCGGGCGGGGAGGTTAAAAGGGCTCCCTGGCCGAGGGAGCCGAAGGACGCCGAAGGACGCCGCAGCCGCCGCGCGAAGCCATCCCTCCCCGCCCCCTGTCACCGGGCGGGGAGGTTAAAAGGGCTCCCTGGCCGAGGGAGCCGAAGGACGCCGCAGCCGCCGTGTGAAGCCGTCCCTCCCCACCCCCTGCCACCGGGCGGGGAGATTAAAAGGGCTCCCTGGCCGAGGGAGCCGAAGGACGCCACAGCCGCCGCGCAAAGCTATAACGCCCCAAGCCCATCACAACCCCTATATGGGCCCCCGGAGCCTCCCCAATTGTCCCAGATGGGGAGGTTAAAAGGGCTCCCTGGCCGAGAGGCCCTTCGGCCGCACCACCTGGTCGGCGTTCCAGCCCCACCCTCCACCCCTCGCCAGGACTTAAAAGGCGAGGGGGTCTGCCGGGCGAGTCCACCGCCACAGCGCTCCCGGCCCCGGTGGGGGCGAAGAGGCCCTCCGGCCACACCACCGGCCGGCGTTCCGGGCCCCGCAGTCCACCCTTCGCCAGGACTTAAAAGGCGAGGGGCTCTGCCAGGCGATTCCTCCACGCAGCGCTCCCGGCCCCGGTGGGGGTGAAGAGGCCTCCCAGCCATGCCACCGGCTGGCATCCCAGGGCCCTGTCCCCCCCTTCATAAGACTCTGGAGGCAGGGTTTTTTTGTGGGTGGTTTCAGGTGAATTGTTTTCTTTTTTCGGATGTGTGCTGATATTTTGTATTTTGCGGATTGTTTTGCTTAATATTGTAATTTGTATTGTTGTACTTATGTGAAACACTGTATTGATTATTGTATTTTGAACACTGTTTCTTGTATCGTATATGTAAACCCCTTGAGTTGTCCTGGGGTCATTTATATGTTGTTAGCCGCCCTGAGTCGGCCATGTGTTGAGTAGGGCGGGATACAAATTGAAGTATAATAATAATAATAATAATAATAATAATAATAATAATAATAATAATAATAATAATAATAATAATAATAATAATAATAATAATAATAATAATAATAATAATAATAATAATAATAATAATAATAATAATATATTACTCCACATGTGCAGACAGAGGTAAAAGTGCCTACTCACGCTTCCATATAAGGTTATGCTTGCTATGCTCTAGCTGATGAGGTGCCTGATGTATGAGCACCTGATAGGCTGATGAGGTGTATGACGTATGTAACCTTGTATTCAATAAAAATACCGTGCTGGGTGCGGCCGGTAGACATTTTTCTTTTCTTTGTTTGAGTGCACCAGATATTCAGAGTGCAGTCTCCCTTTGTTCCCTGATCACGCCATTTTGTGCCGGAGCTGAACTCCGACAAGTGGTGCCCCCTGTGAGGCTCTTTGCATTTTATCATCTTCAGCGCTGTCTTGCTGCTCACCCACGATCCGCCAGGTCTTCAGGGCACCCTTCACATCCGATTGGATCCTGGGTGAGTTAATCGACATGGGAAATTCCCTCACTTCCCTGCAACAGAAATACTGTAAGGATTTAGTGTATCTCTTGAATAAGAATGGCCATAAAACCATTCCTAAAGAGGTGGAAGCATTAGTTCGTGCCATAGATGATGTCTGCCCCTGGGTTCCAGAGGGGGGCGCACTCGATTTAAAAACATGGGACAAGATCGGAACTTGCTTCCAGGGCCACCCCAGGGTTTCCATTCCAGTGCAACATACCTGGTGTAAAGTCAGGGTCTGCCTTCAGGGACTTACCCCGAAGAACATCCTTTTGGCCCAAAGCCCGAACACCCCAATGCCACGAATATTGCCACCCGCCACAGGAGATCCTCTATCCCCAACAGCACCCCCACCGCCATATGGGTGACAACTGCCTCCAAAACCCCCTGATGAAGGTGGAACGTTATATCCTACTTTGCCACCATCAGGCACTGTTAATACTACAAAAACCCCGTTCTCCGCTGCTTTAACTGCGGCTGTCCTGGACTTGAAGTCCACCACTGCATTTCTAGTCATCCGAGGTGCCCCGGCAGTCAGAAATTATCCAGCACTCCCTGACAGATATGAGACCCTTCATTACAAATATTTAAAGGAGCTAAAAGGTAGCATCCGGGACTATGGTGTTAATGCACCTTTCACAAAAGCGCCGCTAGAAGCCATCTCTACACAAAAACTGGTGCCGGCTGATTGGAAAGAAATGATCAGGGCATTCCTGCCTCCGGCCGAAGCCATGCTTTGCATGCAGGAATGGAGGGATCTGGCTTTGGAGCTACATAACACATGTCCTGCTCTCACCATAGAAATGTTATGCGGAGAAGGAAATTTTGCCACCCCCACACAGCAATTGGCACTCACTGATGCCCAGTTGGGAGAGATTGCACAGATAGTCTTACGTGCTTGGAGTAAGATTCCTTCTCAGGGTGTCAGCTCTGTTGCTGGATTTGCAGCGATCAGGCAAGGAGCAAAGGAGGACTATACTGAATTTATTAACAGACTTATGACAGCCCTTAACCACCAAGTTGAAAATGTCCCGGGCCTGGAAATGCTCATGAGACAACTGGTGTTTGAAAATGCCAATGAGGATTGCAAGGGTGCTCTGACATCTATTTATAGTCGCCCAGGTACCACAATAGCAGATATGATGAAAGTGTGTCAAAATGTTGGAACCCACAGTTACAAAGCTCAGCTTCTGGCAGCTGCAGTTCAGTTGCCCACAAATCCGGCCCAAAACAAGCGGTGTTTCGGTTGTGGGAAAGAAGGTCATTTTAGGGCCCAGTGCTGCTCCTCCCAAAAGCAGGCAGCACGTCCCTCCCAAAAATGCCCCATTTGCCAGAAGGCATATCATTGGGCCAACCAATGCCGCTCAAATCCTAATGCCAACCCTCAGCAAAAGGACTCTGGGTCTTACCCGCAGCAGTCGGGAAACTGGTCAGCGGGCCACGCCCAGGCCCCAGGGAAATAACAGGGTGGGGAGAGGAGGTTACAGAAGAGAAAGTTACAGAAGAGGATATAGAAGATGCCTTAAGGGAGGAGCAGGACATTTGGGAGGAGGTGGGCAGGATGGCCCCTTCCCGGTTGGGACAGCCCCCACCTGTGGGTGGGTGGCCTTTAATCACTTCTGCAGACTGTAATTTTCACACTCCGGGACTTGTGGAACCTCTATCAGTATCTGCCTAGGGGATTCTACCCAAAGGCATGGTTGGGGTGGTTTTTCCCTGAACGGACTTGTTGCCAGCCGCTGTCCATGTTACACCAGGAACCATCTCCACCCTTGGCAATGCCACTTTCACCATTCCGGCTACTGCTTCCCAAGTTGCCATGATACCACAGGGCCAAGAGATAGGGCGCATGTATGCTTTGCAGACTTCAAAGTCAAAAATGGCTACCACGGATACACCCACTTCCCTTGCCATGGTGCTGATTATCATCACCAGGGATAGACCAACCCACTCACTAGTCATGGGGGGGGGGCAATCGGTGTCTGGGCTCATTGATACAGGAGCAGATATTTCAGTGGTGTTAAAAAAAGGACTGGCCAATTGAATGGCCTACCCGCCCCACCCAGGAGGTGTATGGGGTGGGTGGGTACGAACCAGCACAACAGAGTGTCCACTTGATTAGGTTTGAAACCTCTGGGGGAACAACGATCTTTCTCCGACTGCTGGTCATGGACATTCCTATAACCTTGTGGGGCCGAGATCTCATGGCTAAAACAGGGTGTACCTTGCAGACAAATTTTTGATACGGGCCTCCCCCGCAGCACCGTTACATGCACTTCCATTGCAATGGAAAAACACCCCGCCGGTGTGGGTGGATCAATGGCCGATACCAAAATAAAAGCTCCAGGCAGCGGAGGCCCTTGTACAGGAGCAGTTAACTCTGGGACATATTCAAACAACCACTAGTCCTTGGAACTCCCCGATTTTTGTGGTAAAAAAGAAGTCTGGGAAATGGAGTTTGTTGCATGATATGAGAAAAGTTAATGAGCACATATTGCCAATGGGACCTTTACAGTGTGGGCTCCCCAATCCTAATATGATTCCTGAAGATCACCAAGTCATGGTAATAGATTTGAAGGATTGCTTTTATACCATCTTGTTGGCACCACAAGATAGAGAAAAATTTGCATTTACATTGCCAGTATACAATAATGAACGCCCTACCCAACGTTTCAAATGGTGTGTCTTGCCAATGGGTATGGCCAACTTGCTGACGTTATGCCAACATTTTGTGAACATAGCCTTGGAACCTTTCAGACAACCCCACCCAGAGGTTCAGGTCTATCATTACACGGATGACATTTTATTACATGGCCCACAAATTAAAGAAAAACACTTGCAGGACCTAGCAGAAATCTTGCAACGGGTGGGCTTGGTGATCACTCCTGAAAAGGTGCAGCGGATGTATCCATTTCAATATCTGGGACATAGGCTTTCAGCTACAGCTTCAACTCCATTGCTGCCAACCATAGCTATTCCAGAGCAGTTCACTCTTGTGCAGTTGCAGCAATTGTTGGGGAACATAAATTGGGCTCATCCCTTCTTAGCCCTTAGCACTGAGGAATTGTCGCCGCTCTTCACCGCTCTTTCTGGTCATACTTCCCCGGCAGACATCATACTATGCACAGAGGAGATGCGCACAGCTCTTCAACGCCTCAACGATAAACTCCATACCATTGCCATGGATTGTGTTCCCCCAGGCACCACAGCACTGGCATGCGCTCTTCTCCCCACGCCAAAGTTCCCCACCGCTGTTCTGTTTGTGCCTGTCAACTCCCAGAAAGTGGCTATTGTGGAATGGCTGCATTTGGCGCACACTCCTCCAAAGAGTTGTTACTGCTTGCCGGACGCACTTGCTGACCTTTTTCTTATGTGCCGTAATCGAGCTAAGCATTTGACTGGCTATGACAATGACTTTATTTGTTTTCCCCTCTCACAGGAGCAGTTAACGGCTTTATTACAGCATTCCGAAGCCTTTCAGATTGCCATGGCAGATTTTGTGGGGCAGATCAGGTTTAAGCCCCCAAAGGATAAGCGGTTCACTTTGCTGAATCTCACTTCTTATTCTCTATCATCTCCGCTCTCCCTGCAACCTATTTTGCATGCTGTCACTCTTTTCACAGATGGGTCTCCCTCCCAGGGAGTCCTTACATGGCAGGGGCCAACTGGGGATTGGGAAACTGTGTTCACAGACACACAGACCTCAGCGCAACGGGCAGAGCTGGCAGCCGTCATTCTTGCCTTCTCAACCTTTTCTGATGTACCTTTTAATCTAATTGTGGACACTCAATATGTTTTTCATCTTATTTTTACTTTATCTCAAGCCTATCTATCTCCTTCTTTGGACAAAGATCTTTTTTACCTTGTTTCAACAGCTCCAAGGGTTTCTTTCCACTCGTACTGTTCCATTTTTCATTGCCCATATACGCTCCCACACAAGGATCCCAGGATATTTGACTGAAGGCAATGCACGAGCAGATTCTGCTCTTCGGGACTCTACTGAGGCTTTTTCCTTATTTGATAATCCCATTGAGAGTCATGCAATGTTTCATCAATCTGCTAAAGTTTTGCATAAACAATTTTCTATTCCTATGTCACAGGCTAGGGACATTGTATCTTGCTGCACCTCTTGCGCAAAGTCACCTCTGTTTCTGCCTTTCAATGCTGTTAATCCTCGAGGAACGGAAGCAGATCAACTATGGCAGATGGACGTCATGCAAGTATCTGCTTTGGCTCCGCTTTCTAAGCTACATGTGACTGTTGATACCTTTTCTGGATTTATATGGGCTACACCTTTGCAGGGGGAAACATCCAGACATGTCATACAACATTTCATATGTTCCTTTGCGGTCATGGGTAAACCTACATGCCTGAAGACAGATAATGCACCCTCATATGTTTCTTCTGCATTTCAGGACTTTTGCCGCCAATGTGATGTCAAGTTAATGCATGGAATAACCTACAACTCAACCGGACAGGCTATTGTTGAAAGGGCCCACCTGACATTTAAGAACTTATTACATAAGCAAGTGGGAGATAGAGGGGTCCCTGTGGCTGAAATACCTACAACCATTGCTAAAGTGCTGTATACTCTTAATTTTCTTCTTGCTCCCCATAACAGGTCATACTCTCCAGTTGAATTGCATTTCAAGACAGAGGAATGTCTTCCTAGACCTTTGGTCACTTATCGGCAACAACCGGATCCTGAATGGAAGGGTCCTGTCCCACTTATCATTTGGGGAAGAGGATACACAGCTGTGTCTACCACTTCTGGACCTGTGTGGGTGCCTGCCCGAGCAATCCGCCCATGGAGAGAAAAGAAGGATACTCGGCTCGACGACGGTGGCTCAACAGTACAGTAGCATTGCTGACGTTTGGTCTTTTCTTCCTTACTGTGTTTCCCGCCATGAGGGCAATGAGACATGGTGGGAACCCCAACTTTTGGCTTCGCCATGCTAATTATATGTTTGATGTTCATGGAAAGGATGCCACACTATACTATGAGCATCCCCTGGCAGTGTCTCAGATGGCCTTCAACCCGACATTGTTCAACACGCCTGAATTAGTCATTGGACACCTGCAACACATTGACAGATCTACTGTCTTTTCTAACCCCCCCGGACCAATTTAACAACACCCATTGGAGAAGCATGACGTTCAAGAAGTATACCAAAAGGCTTTGCTTCTGTTGCCATAATTCCAGGGTTTGGAATAATAAATGGAAGTACTGGCATCGAGCAAAGCGGGTTTTGCAGAATGTGGGCAATTATACGGGATGTTATGATTATTTCTGGTTATGGGGTAATTATAACAGTTCATATAAACTTAATTATATCTTGTTTAACACTACTATCGAAGGTATATATAATGAGTTTCCTATGTTTACACCTGATTATTCTGCTATAGCTGGTGGCTCAATTTGCAGCGGATGGCAAATTAAGGATCCAAACATGTGGTTCTTTTTTAATGGAGTTGCCATGAATTTTCACCCAGAAGGATATCAATGTGCCGCATTAGGTTACTTTACCTTACCTGTACAGGTGCAAACACCATTGAAGGGTAAAGTGCGACACCGGCAGGCTGTGGCCGGCCCCATGGGTCCTGGTTGCAATGATGAAGTGATAATCGATGTTCAACTTTCTGATGGTAGCTCCTGGGGCAGAGCTATAGTAGGTGCTATCACTGGAGCCGTCACCCTGGGATCTTACCCAGGTGTCATTTCCCAGGAAAATAGGAGGTCCATTTTGGGACTTACCTGTAGGCTGGAGAAATCAATCAATGCCACAGGGAGGATTATACAGGACCTTCAAATGGAAATCACTGAACTCCATCAAGATCAAATGCAGGACAGGTTGGCCATAGATGTGGCGAACTAGCGAAATCTGGAGGATTTTGTAAACTGGTAGGGACCCAGGGGTGTCAGGTGAAATTCCATGATCTAAACAGTACAATTGAGAAAGAACTCCAGGATCTGCAGGAGACCATTACTAATAATGTGCATAATGATGTATCTCTTTTTGATTGGATGACTTCTTGGTTGCCTGATCTGTCCTTCCTCAGGCAGCTTTTCTTTTTTGGGGTCATTGCTATTATATGCCTTATACTTCTATGCTGTTGTATTCAATGTATTCCTAATCTTATTTCTGTTTGCAATACCCGTCTACTGAACAGAAAGGAAGCCTCTGGTTCTACGAAAAGGCAATTATACTCTGTAAAGTATCATCCTCTTGATCAGCATGCCAGGAGCAATGAGGGGTATGACGCCTGGGAGGATAGTGATGGTGACTATGAGGGGGTAGGTATGAATTATGCTGATATGCAGGTATATAATTGGCGGTCCCTCACTCAAAAATTAAAATAAAGAAGGAGGACATGTGGGAGGCTACCTGTACTGGAATTGTTCAATATGCTTGTATTCTCCATTACTTGCAAGCGAGACCCCACCCCCAAGACTGACGCGGCCGGATATAGATTACTGCACATGTGCAGACAGAGGTAAAATTGCCTACTCATGCTTCCATATAAGGTTATGCTTGCTATGCTCTAGCTGATGAGGCGCCTGATGTATGAGCACCTGATAGGCTGATGAGGTGTATGACGTATGTAACCATGTATTCAATAAAAATACTATGCTGGGTGCGGCCGGTAGACATTTTTCCTTTCTTTGTTTGAGTGCACCAGATATTCAGACTGCAGTCTCCCTTTGTTCCTTGATCACGCCATTTCGTGCTGGAGCTGGACTCCGACACTACAGGATGCCCTCTTATGCTCACAATGATTCACAGAGACACCAAAGAAGGGAAAATCCAAGAATTTGATACCTTTGTTCATTAGTTACCCATTTCTCATCCAAGCAGAAAACAACTGTGAGACTGATTTTGTTATTGCTTCTACTGTTTCTTCCCCATGTCTTACCCCCACCTTACCTTGCTTCATTTTTGTCTCACCTTCACATTTCAGAGGAAGACAGTGAGAGCTTCAGTCAGATTCAGTGTACAGTCACATAGCAAGCCCAGAAGGAATCATCCTCCCTTCATCTTCTTCTGTGAGAGAGGAAGAAACACTACATGCAGCCATTCACAAAGTCTAGACTACATATATGTTTCAACCAAAATCTTTCTTGTCTGCTTTTATGCCCCCAGACTTGGACGGCTGGAAGTAAGTGAAAGATAGGTGGGGTGGGATGGGATCGGTGGCCCCTTGGCCCGATCCGCGGTGCGGGCAGGTTGCCCCGGATGGGGCCTTGGCCCTTGGCCCGCAACCGATGCCTAGTGCCCCCGCCGGGGTCCGTGCGGCTGGGCCCTCTTGCCCGGGTGCACAGTTCCCCATGGGGGGACAAAGCCACGGGGGGTGGTTGGGTTCCCTGCCTCTGCAGGGTGTGCCCTCGGCTTCACAGGGGCCTGGCATGAGCTCTTGGCCTTATCTGGCCCCTGGGACTCAGGGGCCTGGACAGGTACCCTTTAATTATGGGCCGATTGCCCATTCGCCCCCTGTTGGGGCTGGTGCATTGGTCAACGTGGAGGCCCTTCTGGCCCGCGTTGCGGCCCTTGAAGCATCCTTGGCGAGGGCCAATCAAACAGGGGTTCATTTAGGATTCCAGGTGCCCCCTTTAGCTGCCGAGCAGCGGCCGGCGATGGGTTGGGTTGAGCCGCCTGAGGCGCGCGGGCCGGTGGCGGCCACTGCCTCGCGGCTCCCCACTCAACAGGTGCAGCACTCTGGTGTGGGTCTGGCCCCGTCGACGAGCTCAGCTTCGGTCGTGAGCTCCGACGCCCCCAGCGGGCCGGAACCCCCGGTGGGGGCGGCCCGTGGGGGTGCATCGGGTGAGTATGCAGTTCAAGCCAGTGCACCCACACAACTGACTTCCTGGGGGGGGGCTTTCCAATGGCCATGGCCTCGCACGGGTGGTCCGGCGGTCCAATTGCCTCCAGCCCACCCGGCGACCTCACCCCTGACACAGGGCCCGGGTCCGGGTGGCGCCCCCTGTGCGGTAGGGAATGTGTTGGGGATCCCCGGGCTGGTGCAGGCCCCCTTTGCTTTGCCCGCAGTTCCCTCTGTGCCGGTGTCGGCATTGCCGACAGCAGGGTATTCCTTGCCCCTGGGGGACCATCTGGCCCAGTCCACCAAGGAAAAGATCTGGAGGGGCGAGTACGTAGATATCTTCTCCCTTCTTAATAGGGAGCCGACCAAGGAAGAGATGGAAGGGCTGGACGAGAAGGATAAGGAGCAGGCACGTCGTCGTAAGCCGCCACGCACGTGGGTGAATTGGTGCCAGCGTACCTGATCTACATGGCCGTTTACCTCAGGGCTAGGCCGGATTTGGCCATCCCTATGGTCCAGTATCTGGACAACGTCTACCGGGCCATGGTTGACTTCCCGGGTCCGTCGTGGCTGGCTTACGACGAAGAATTCTGCATGAGGATTCCACTGCACCCAGAGATGAGGTGGGATGAGCCCTGCCAGAAGCTGTGGCTTCTGTATATGACCCCCACGCGCCCGGCGCCTGGGGATAGATACCATTGTGGACATGCGGTCCAACGAGCGGCCCCGGTACAGGCTCCCCGCCAAGTGGCGGGGCAGGGGGTTCCAGCCCGCCTGCTGTGCTGGACCTTCTCGTCCAATGGTTCTTGCAACAGAAAAAATTGCAAGTACAAGCACGAGTGCCCCGCTTGTTCTGGCCCCCATGCTGCCTCCGCCTGCCCCAGGCCGGGAGGATACAGGGGCAGGGGTAGGGGTGGACAAGGGGCAGGCAGGACTCCCACGGAAGGAGTGGGTTCACCGAAAGGCCCCCTCCCCAATTAATGTTGATATGCTGGAGCATTGGCTCGCATTGTACCCGAAGAAAGCAGACGCTGTGTACCTCCTTCAGGGTTTTCAACTGGGTTTCCATATTCCTTTCACGGGGGATAGGTCACCGCAGGATGCACCCAACCTTTTGTCACTTAGAGGACGGGAGGAGGTGGCTGCCGCCAGCATTAATAAGGAGGTCGCTGCGGGCAGGGTCGCTGGCCCTTTCCCCGCGCCCCCTTTCCCCAACCTTAAAGTGTCTCCTCTAGGACTAGTGCCCAAGAAGTCCCCGGGCAAGTTCCGCCTGATTCATCACTTGTCCTACCCAGCCGGTCATTCGGTCAATGATGCTATCCCTGAGGACCTTTGTTCTGTCAGGTATACATCATTTGACCAGGCATTGCGCATGGTGCGCTCTTGTGGCCCGGGTGCACTGTTGGCTAAGTGTGACATTAAGTCGGCTTTTCGCCTCCTGCCAGTGCACCCGGGTGACTTTGAGTTGCTGGGTTTCATATTCCGGGGTGAATATTATTTTGACAAAGCCATGCCATTCGGCTGTTCCATATCCTGCTCGGCTTTCGAGCGTTTCAGTACATTCCTGCAGTGGGCATTTGTCCGTAGGTCAGGGTCTCGGTCTGTAGCCCATTACCTGGATGACTTTTTGTTCGGGGGTGAACGGGGCTGGGACACGTGCACACGTCTCCTCAACACATTTCAGATGCTAATGCAGGAACTCGGTGTCCCTTTAGCGCCCGAAAAGACCGAAGGCCCGTCTAATAAGTTAGTATTCCTGGGGGTGGAGATTGACACGGTAGCGCAGGCGTCTAGGTTGCCGGAAGACAAGGTGTCAAGAATAGTGGCCCTTATATCGGACTTGCTGGCTAAGCGCAAGGCATCCCTTCGGGAACTGCAGGTGCTACATGGACACCTTAATTTCGCTTGCAGGGTGGTCGCACCTGGCAGGGCATTTGCTCGGCGCTTGTGCGACGCAATGTCAGGCTTATCGAGGCCCCATCATAGGACCAGATTGACACGGGGCATCAGGGCAGATCTGCACATATGGCTCCAGTTCTTGAGGGAGTTTAATGGGGTCTCATTTTGGAGGTCAGATCTCCTGGCCTCACCCCAATTTCAGATTCAGTCTGATGCCTCGGGATCCCTTGGTTATGGGATGTACTTCAATGGGAAGTGGGCATATGGTGGATGGCCACCAGCCTGGTCAGGCACGGGTCGCCTGAGGGATCTCACATATTTGGAATTTTTCCCATACTGGGGGCCTTGATGCTATGGGGTGAGGAGTGGGCCAACTCTGTGGTGCATTTCTGGTGTGACAATGCAGCCGTTGTCCACATTGTCAATTCACAGACATCTAAATCTCCCAGGGTCATGGACCTCGTGCGCCAGTTTGTATTGCGCAGCCTGTGCCTCAATGTACTGTTCAGGGCCAGGCATGTCCCGGGGGTGAATAATGATATTGCTGATGCTTTGTCCCGCCTGCAGATCTCCCGGTTCCGTGCCTTGGCCCCGGATGCGGAGGAATTTCCCTCGCCACTCCCGGAGGAGATATGGACCTTTGGCATGGAGAGGTGAACCGGGCGATCGGCATGTCTCTGGCGCCACGCACGCGTAAGGCATATCACCACGCGTGGGTTTCCTTTCAGACTTTTTGTACCCAATCTCGACTGCCAGATACCTGGCCGATCCCAGTGGCCCACCTCCTTCGTTTCATGGTTTACCTGCACGCCCAGGGCCTGGCACCCCGCACCATAGCATCTAGGCTATCAGCGCTGGCTTTTATGGCCAAGATGGGAGGTCATGCGGACAGTACCGCTGATTTCCGTGTGAGACGTTTTGGAGGGGTGGGTGCGGGAACGTGGGCGTAGCCTGGACGACCGCCACCCAATTTCCCCGGAGGTCCTTACCCAACTGGCACGGGGCTGGCATGACCTATGTTTTAATAGGTATGAGGCAGCCCTGTTTCATGCGGCTACAACGGTGGCCTTTTTTGGAGCGCTCCGCATCAGCGAGCTTGTGATGCTGACTAAGGCGGATGCAAGTCGTAGGGCACTGGAACTCGAAGATGTCTATGTTTGCAATGATTGGGCTCAGTTGAGGATACGCTCCTCTAAAACAGATCAGCACGGCGTAGGCAGTGGTGTAAGACTGCTACGATGTTCCTTGGCAGACATCTGTCCGGTTGGTGCCCTACAGGAGTTCCTTGCACTGCGTGGCACGCACCATGGCCCGTTTTTCTGTCACCAAGATGGGTCTCCCCTCACTAAATTTCAATTTTGGAAGGTGACTGGGAAGGCACTGGCTAGGGTGGGCCTCCCTGGGGCCCGTTACGGCACCCATTCGTTTAGAATTGGGGCGGCCTCTACTGCGGCTGCTTATGGGTACTCCGGGGCTGACATACGCAGCATGGGGAGGTGGGGCTCGCAGTGTTTCCAGTTTTATGTTCGCCCACTCCCACCGTGAGTACCGTTTTTTAGTCACCACATATCTCTTCCTTCCCTGTTTTTCCTTGACAGACCCTGGGTGTCGTATCACACCGGTGACAGTATGGCTGGTGGGCCATAGCTACGTGCACAGGGCAGCGTGTAACGCTGCGGCGACAGATTGGGGACCCCGACTGGGACTCGGTGCGTACGCAAGTCTCACATGGTACGGTAAGCCCGGTATGTTGTGGCGGGAGCTCTTGCCATTCCTTTTTTCGGCAAGGAACGCTGACCCGCCCGACATCCTGTTCATACATCTTGGGGGTAATGATTTGGGACAGGTCACTGGCTTATCGCTGAAGCATGCGATTTGCAGTGACCTCGCCTACTTACATTACGTATGGCCCGCCACAACCCTTGTTTGGTCAGATATGGTCCCACGGCACGCTTATAGGGAAGGCCTTGACCTCCAGGCCTTGGACCGCGCTAGGCGCATGGTGAACAGGGCGGTGGCCCAATTCCTTTCGACCAAGGGCTGGGGGCGGGTCAGTCCTCATCCAGCCATTAGTCTGCAAAATTATGGGCTTTACGCAGGGGATGGGGTCCATCTGTCGCAAGGAGGTATGGACCTCCTGCTGAGTGATTGGCGAGCAGGCCTGTCGACCGAGCTGACGGTCTTGGGGGGGGGGGGGCGTCGAGCCTTTATTGAAGCCTCTCCGGGTGGCGGGTAGCACTGGTAAGGTAAACATTTATGACCCACAGGTATCCGGCAGGTTCGCAATTGACTGGACAACACTAGATAGGCATAAGTTGTTTAAACGTTGTCCGGTCAACGACGAACCAGCCGAGGGGGTGATGGTTACCACTAGACAGCTGGAATCACCCCCTGATTTTACGGATACACGTCAGAGGGTGGGGTCATTAGGTAGATATTGACTACGGTCAACAATTTGTTTATTGTCAACAAACAAATTGATACAAATAGATACATTGTAACAATTGCCGTTGGCAATTTTGGGTGGTACCTTACCAGTGTTACTTCGGCCTGCTTGCCTTAAGAATTATGATTGGTCGTTTTACCAATAGAAATTTATAATTCGGACTAGGGCATGAATCAATAAATGTGGCCCAATGCCGTTATCCACTTTCATTTGTGTCTGAGTCCATTATTGGGGGGGTGCGCCTGCAAAAAGAAGCTGTATAAACAGCTAGGTAGACAATGCCACTGCTAAGGAGTAAAATGATCTAAAGAAATAGCTGCAATCCTTCCCCTTCCTCTTCTGCTTTGCAGCTTGTGGTGCTGAGCTCTGTGACACACCTGCTTAAGGTGAAAAAGAAGACAAGGAGCATCCAATTTCTGGGGTGGCCAGAAAGAGCTAAATTCAGAATATAGCCAAAACTTTGTTTTCCAGTTCAGCAGTACAACCTCAGCAATAAAAATAAAAGTATCTTTTTGCACCAACACAGCTTTTGCTATTTTCTTTTCCACACTGCATTCAAGAATCGTTTTGGATTTTGCTTCATTCAGACAGGCAAAGTTGCTTGCAGGTTGGCCATTCAGCTGAGCCTTAAGCAGCAGTAATGAGTTGGGCCTTTGCTGTGGACAAAGTAGGACTGGGATGAATATTTGAAAACTGCCTCATTCCTTGTGATTTTCCAAGTCTCACCATGAAAAAATGGGTTCCTGGAGTTGTTCTTCTTCCGTGGTTAATCTGTTTGTTTACTTCTTTCTTCCCAAAAGAAGCCAACAGATTTTGTACCAATCAATACTCTTTCCAGATAATCTTGCAAAGGGAAGTTATTGTTTTGCATAGTATAGTAGTATTACATTTCTTTCAATTTGATGTTTCTTCCAGAAGGAAAATGACCCAGAAGCACTCACGAAATTTTTTACTAAATAAATAATAGAATATATAACAAATTAAAACTGAAAAAATAAAATTAAACCTTACACAGAAAAATCTTGCTGTAAAAAGTGATGGTTTTCTCAATTCCTTTCTGCAAGCAGTAAGTAATGTGACCTTCATATGCCTAATACAAAACACTTTAGGAGTGAGACCATTTGGATTATACCATATTCATCCCGCACATAGATTAATAAGGTGTCATTATGTTCTAATAATATTTTCAAGCATTTTCCATGGGAGACTGAAGATAGCATTTTTATTTGTGTATGTGTGTGTTTTAATTTCTGAGACTTTCCATATAGGGATGCAATATTTCCCTCCCACAAAAACAGGACAGGAGTAAAGGTTGCCCTTGCTCAAAAGCCAGCCATATCCGACTCTAGGGTTCAGTGCTCATCTCTGTTTCAAAGCTGAAATGCCAGTGCTGTTTGCTTCTGCAATTTCTCCCCACTCCCATGTTTCTGGTGTTTCCAAAAGAGAAAGAAATGAAAACTTCAGGGCACAACCAAATGGAGCCCCGCCTCCCTGGAGATGGTCAGCGGCAGGTCGAACTCTTTGCCTCCAAACAGGCAAAAGCCCCACAACCACGTGGTGGGTTTCACTCATGTTGCTGGAAGGCACTTCTCCCCAGCTTTACTCTGGGGAAAGGGGGAAAGGAAAGCCTGCTGGCTGGGGAAAGAGGCTCCTCCACCCCCGAACTCTGGGAGAGAAAGAAAGAGTTGACAGGAGACATGGGGGGAGGGACCCCTCCAGAATGCCTGGAGTTGGCGCCTTGCCGTGGTCTTGCAACAGGCATGACTAGTGCATGGAACGCTGTTTACCTTCCCTCCAAAGCAGTTCCTATTTGTCTACTTGCAGTTTCTTGCTTTTGAACTGCTAGGTTGGCAGGAGCTGGGACAGATGACCAGAGCTCTTTCTGTCGCATGCAGTAATCCTCTGGCTGTGGCTGCACAGATGCCACCTCCTGGCAACTCAATAGAATCACCGCTCCAAGGTAAGAAAAAGGCACAATTTTTTTCTTTTAAAACCAAGCTTGGTTTCAAAAGTGGAAATTATCAATGTTTTTTATGGGATCAGGTGGGACAGTTACCATCCGTGAAATTATTGGGTTTCCATGACATATGGCAACCCTAAGTCCATATGACCTGATTTTAGTGCTGTAGGAATGGGATTGCAACAGCTTCAATGGCTGCTTTGAATCAGAGTGGCCAGCTCTCTGAATCACCTTTAAAATTAAGCTTCTTAAAACTTCTTATACTGCAGTGTGTTGAAATCTGATTCATGTAAGATCTCTTCTCATTCAGTCTCATGAAGCAGCAATTTATATCCTCAGATCTTTTAAGATAGAAACTTAAGAGTCCACGAAGTCCAGCTTCATTAGGCTCAGAGTAAGGAAAGAACAGAGAGAGACAGAAAACAGGACTCCAGTCTTTGGCTGAACAAACGATACTAATCCTACTCTTTATTCAGGCAGAGTATATCAGAAACGAAACTTAAGCAAGCAGAGTATACCAGAAACGAAACTTAACAGAAACAAAACCTAAGGCCCACAGCCAATCAGAAGTGTCAGAGCCCAAATAAGGAGAAGAAAGGAGAATTCTTTTTCACTATTCTATGCATGCAAGCAAAGAGGCTTTTGGTTACAAAATGTGTCCGAGACAGCCTGACAGAATCCAGATACATTCCCACATGTCCTCCTTTTTCATTTAAATTTGAGAGAGGGACGGCTAATCATACCCCTGCATGTCATCATACTCCATAACTACTCCTCCATATACATCATCACTGTCCTCCTGGACATCGTATCCCTCCTGACTCATGGTACTTTGTTCCGGAGGATGATACCTCATTGAGTACAATTGCCGTCGTGCAAAACTCGATGTCTCCCTTCTACGCAGTGGACATGTGTTACACATAGAAATAAGATTAGGGGTGGGCGTGTCAAGATGGAGGGCTGAGAGGGGCAAACTTTTCTCTGCTCGGAATGGAGAGAAATGAAAGTGACTTTTAAAAGTGAAAATAGCTCCTGAAATTGGCAAAAAAATGGATTAGAAAAAATAGAAGGAAAAATAGATACGGAAAATACTTTGGAGGCTCCAAAGCAGCGCTGGGAAAGGGAGATAAATTAGAGTTTCGATCTTGGAGAGAGCGGGGGGAGGGGCGACCTATAATGGCGACGAGTCCCCGGAGCTCTTAAAAGAAAAGCGGATAGATTGGAAACAAGAGGAGATCGTCGTCCCGGTGAAATTGATTAGAAGTCCGGGCAAAGAGGATAAGTGGACGATCGGATCGAAAAGGGCAATCTCGTCGGGGTGTGAAAGAGGTAAGCTGAAGCGGACCTCGCCCGCCCCCGCCACCCCCTCGATCGGAGACGGCCGGAGCTTTGTGGAGCTGGACAAGAATAAAGGGGAGAAGTGGAGAAAGCAAGACGGTGAGCATTTTTGCAAAGACTTTCAAAGAGGTTAAGGGGAAGAAAAGAGACTGAGACTTTCCGTATTGAGTTTTGCCGGTGGGAGCTGATAAAGCAGCGGCTAAGTAAAGAGAACAATAGAGCTACTTCCTGCTTTTCTTTTTTCTTATTCCCTTTTTTCTTTTTGCTCCCCTCTCTTTGTCGTTATGTAAGCTGTGGACTTGGAGTATTGGCTTTTAAAGAAAAAGGAGCGGGTTTAAGTGTGCCCCTGCATATATATTTTTTTTGGAGCTATAAAGTGAAGCAAGATGGTGCTGTGGGCTAGAGCCTAGGGAAATAAACTGCCGTTAATCTGAAACTTTGGAGAGCAGGAGCCTGAATCCGTCAGTGTTTTTTACTTTTGTATTTATCCCATAACAGCAAGATAAAGTGAGCTCTCCCTCCAATAATTTTTTGAGCTAAAGTCTGAAGACACTTTCTAACTGCTTTTGTTTCAACTCCCCTCTTTTACTGCTTGTGGGAAATTTTTATATTTTTCATTATTAAAAAGTTTTACCTTTTTTTTTTCTTTTAAATATAAATATAATTTTTCTTTTTGGTCTTTTTTGTTTTACCATCCCCCTTTTTATTTTTATCTCCCTCCCCCCTTTTTTTCTTTTTCTTTTTTTCTTTTTCTGTTTTAAATATTAAAATATTTAAAATATCTAAAATTTAAGAGGGAAATTAATGAGGCCTAAATTGGGATACTGACCTTTTTCCCGCCATCACCCTCATATAGAGTGAGATCTGGGTGATTACCTGTGTGTGCATGTGTGTGCATATGTGTGTGTAAATACACACACATATATATCACAGGGAGGGAGGGGGAGGGGGAGGAGAGGATAAGGGTTAAGTATTATACTTTGAAATAAATATATTGAAATTGGTTAGATTTAAAATATAGTGTGAATTTTGAATGATAAATTGTTTATGTAAACTGATAAAAGCGAAGCAGTTAGAAATACATTTGGATGAAACGGCAGGGGAGAGGGAAAGAGAAGGAGAAGAAATTGGCTTGGACAAGAGGGCAAAGACCAACGTCCTCAGATAGGAGCTTCAGAAGGCTTACAAGGTTGGATGAGGAGGAAGAGGAGATGAAGAAAACAATGCAACAGGAAATAAAGGACTTGGAGGAACAGGAGACAGTGAAGAAGATGGCACAGCAATTACAACAACAACAGCAACAGAAGACAATAATATCGCCAACTACTGTTGCTCCATCTGTGGTGAAATCAATTGTGATAACAACAGCGAAAGTTACAACAACAACGACAGCTACGACAACTGTAACAACTACAGCGGCAATAGCAGGGACAGCACCAACAATGATAGTAACCACAGCCACAGCAACAACACCAACATCGGCAATGGGGGAGGGGCAAGGATTTAAATCTGAATTTGAAAGCTTAAATGAGAAATTTGATATCCTGGGGAATAATATTGGAAAAATGATTGCCCAAATTAAATTGGACATGAAACAAGAACTGCAAGATACGATAGGAAATCTTGTGAAGGAAATCAACGACCTAAAGGAGGATACAAATAACCTCAAAAAAGAACAAGAAGTTATTAAAAAAGAACAGATAACGATTAAAGCAGAGGTTATGGACTTGAGAAAGAGAGAAAAGGAGAGAGAAAATAAGGTTGGAGACCATGAAAAGAGATTAGAAAATGTGGAAGAACAACTAAGACGAGCAAACGTCATAATTCGAAAATTCCCAGAGAATTCTCCAGATAAATTAAAAGAAAGAATAGTGAAATGGCTTGATGAAATTATGGAAGATGGTTTCACGCCGCAGGAGGTTGTAAATGTATTCAGATTGGGATCAAGAAGAGGTAAAACTGGGTCAAGGAATGTCATGTTAAAATTTGCCAATGTGTCTGATAAACTGCGTTTAATGGCGCTTATACGGGAAAAAGGAACAGAGGTTCTAAAAGTGGAAGGTCATGAAATTGAAGTGTATAATGACATTCCAATTGAGGATCGATTTTGGAGACAATCGATGAAGCCAATTACAAAACGATTTCAGGAAAAGGGAATAAGGTACAATTGGAAATTTCCACGACAATTAAGCTTTTTTTATTTGGGAAGACGTTACTTAATTAGTGAGGGTCCTAATGTCTTGGATGCAATGACAGATGCTAAGTTAGTGGAAGCAGGAACCAAAGAATGGTTTGATTTGAAGGAAGAATTGATTATATCTGGTGGTTATAGAAGACGAGATAGTAATGGAAATGAGAATATGCCTAACGGGGCGGAAGGAGGAATTGATCCGGGTGGGGAGTAGTTTCTGATCTCTCCCAAGCTCCTATGATTGATCGCACCCCCCCCTCCCCTCTCTGAACCCCAGAGGCCATTTGTTAAAAGAAAATGGGGAGGGATAGTAGTAGATTGTTCAATGTAATTTTTTTAGATGTTTTCTTTTTTCTTTTCTTTCTTACTTATTTGTATAAGGTGAAGGAAATGTTATATGTTAATCACAGGTCCGTAGGAGGAAGCGGGAAGTGTAAAAAATGGTGGGAGAAGCACAATAAATGAGGAATGTAAAAGTAATGACATGGAATGTGAAAGGTACTGGCTGTCAAGTGAAGAGAAGGAGGTTGGAAGCGGCGCTTAGGAAAGACAGACCGGATATAATCTTTCTTCAGGAGACCCATCAGAATTCGGAAAAATCTAATAAGCTATTTCTAGGATGGACTCAAGTTTATGAAAAAGCATACGGTTCTTCAAAGGCCAGGGGGGTCGCAACTTTGATATCAAATAGATTGGGATTTGAGATGATAAAAAGTATATCAGACCCAGAAGGTAGATATCTAATAATAAAGGGAAAAATAGAGGAAGAAGAAATAACGTTGGTGAACCTGTATGTACCAAATGAACACCAAAATAGTTTCTTAAATAAGGTATACCGAATATTAGAGAAGGAAAAAACAATAAAAATGATTGTCGCGGGAGATTTTAATTTAATAGGATCAACTATAGATAGTACAAATACAACGAGATGTGTAGGTGGAAATAAAATGCATGTGTTAAACAATTGGGTGAAATCCCTGGGGTTGAAAGATACATGGAGGGCACTTAAAGGATTGGAAAGAGCCTATACATACTTCTCACAAGTGTATAATACATATTCCAGAATAGACTATATATTTGTTACGGATAATTTGATAAGTAATTTAGATGGTATAGAAATAGGAATTTTCAAAGAATCGGATCATGCAAAAGTTTTGTTGGAAATGAAGATAGATGCTATAAAGAGCATGAAAAATTGGAGATACGATGTTAGATTGTTTAGAGATAAAAAGTACAAAGATCAAATGGTAGAAAAATGGGAAGAAAACTGGAAATGGAACGATACAGGGGAAGTAGGAATAGGCATAGTATGGGATACAATGAAAGCAATATTTAGGGGTGAAAGTATTAAGATGGCAAGCATTAAAAATAAACAATTAAAAATTAAACAAGAAGAAACTGAAAAAGAGATTAAAAGGCTACAGGAGGAACATGCAAGAACTAAGGATAGAAAGGCTTACGAAAGGATGCAGGGACTAAGGAAGGAACTAATAGGAAATGACATGGAAAAGGTGAAAAGAGATTTAATATATTTAAAAAGAGAATATTTTGAATATAGTAATAAAAATTCAAAATTATTGGCAAGAGCGGCTAAAGAAAAAAGAAGTAGAAGGGAAATAGGGATTTTGGTAGATAAGGAAGGTATAAGATATAATAAGACTAAAGACAAATGTAAACTGATTAGAGAATTTTATCAAGATTTATACTCAAAAAAGAAGATAAATATAGATAAATTAAAGGATAGATTGGAGATGCAAATCAAGAATAAAATTAGTCAGGAGCATAAACAAAGAATGGAAGAATTAATAACTGAAAAAGAGATAAAAAAGGTAATAAACAAATTGAAATCAGATAAATCACCCGGAGAAGATGGATTACCCGCTGAATTTTATAAAGAGTTTAAGGATATAGTAATCCCGAAATTGTTAAACTTGTATAATGGGATTCTTAATGGGGAACAGTTACCTGTATCTTGGTATAGAACAATAATTGTCTTATTACCAAAACCGGGAAAGGATCTAGAAAAAGTAGAATCATATAGACCCATCTCCCTGATAAACCAAGATGCTAAGATTTTTACTGCAATATTGGCAAACAGATTAAATAGTTTCATGGATAAATATATAAATAAAGACCAGGCCGGATTCGTGAAAGGGAGACATATGGCGGATTTAGTAAGGCGAGTATTAGATTTAATAGATGTGGCAAGACAAAATAAAGAGAAAGTAGGATTATTATCGTTAGATATCTTTAAAGCTTTTGATTCTTTACAATGGGTAACAATTAACGAGATAATTAAGAGTTATGGATTCGGTAACAGGTTTGTAAAAACAATAGAACAATTATACCAACAAGGATATGCTAAAATTAGGGTCAATGATGGCCTTACAGAGGAACTGAGACTAGAGGCAGGAACAAGGCAAGGGTGTCCCTTATCTCCAATACTATTTATTATGGCAATGGAAATATTAGCCAATACAATAAGGGAAGATAAAAGTATAGAAGGAATAATGGAAAATAAAATTAGTTTATATGCAGATGATACTTTATTAATTATGAAACAACCTAGAAGAACTATGGAAAGGATTCAAAAACATTTAAAGAATTTTGAACAAATTACAGGTCTGAAGGTAAATTGGGAAAAATCTGAATTGATCCTAAGTAATATTGGAAAGGAAGAACAAGAGAAAATTAGAGATGAATTTAAATTGCAGATCAAAGCGAATTTGAAATATCTAGGGATAATTATTTCCGATAAGTTAGAGGATTTGAAAAGATTAAATTATGATAAACAAAAGAAGGAACTTAAGGTTAAAATTTTACAGTATCAAAAACTGAAGTTGTCTTGGTTCGGCAGAATAGCATTGACTAAAATGATGTTATTACCAAAACTAAATTTTTTATTTGATGCCTTACCAATTCAACTGACGGATAAAGATATTGAGGAATTCCAAAAATTATTTAATAATTATTGTAATGGGGGACGTAGAGTTAGAATTTTAAAGAAAATGTGGTATTTATCTCAAAAAGAAGGGGGCTTAGGAATACCTAGCCTAAAGAATTATTACAAAGCATTCCAGATAAAGAACGTAGTTAAGATTTTGATGAAGGAGTCGGTTATTTGGGAAGAAATTGAAATGAAGGAAATAAAGGAAGAGGGTAAGAGCCTCTTTTTAGATAAGGAAATAGGAAAAATATTGGTTAAAAATAGAATGATGAAATCAATGTTGGGAGTATGGAAGAAAATTAAAATGAAATTGGCCCCAAATATTTCACCGATTATTGAATTAGAAGATTTGAAAAAGTTCCCAATAAGTATGGATAATGAGATGAAAGAATTACTGTTGACAAATAAGGTTCTCCTGTTGAAAGATTGGATACGAGTTTGTAAAGATGATGAGAAGAAAAGAGAGTTATATACCCGGATGAAGTTGAATTGGTTTCAGATAGCAATGCTGAACAAGTGGAATAATAAATATTGGAGGGAACGGAGCTTGGAAAGAGATAGGACGGAATTTGAGGAATTAGTATGGAAAATAAGGAAGGGGGAAATTGGAATTAAAGGGTTGGTTAGTAAAATTTATAAAATAATAAATGTAGAAGGTAAACCACAAGAAATATTAAGAAATACATGGGAACAGGATCTGAATATGAAGATAACGGAAAAGGAGTGGCAAAATAAATGGAGAAAAAGAATCATGAGATCCCTGTCGGTTAGAATAAAGGAACATAACTTTAAAATGTTATGGAGGTGGTACCTGACCCCTATGAAATTACATCAGATAGATAAGAATAATAATAAAATGTGTTGGAGGTGTAAAAACACCTTGGGTACATATGTTCATATGTGGCACGATTGTAAAGTGGTAGAAAATTTTTGGTTAAAAATTGAGACCGAGATAGGAAAAATCTTGGGATTGCGTCTTAAGTTGGGGCCGGGCACCACCCTATTGACCGATGTTGATAATGTTAATATAGACAAAGATAAGAAAGAGTTGTTGTCAATGATGCTTGTAATGGCAAGAATGTGTATTGCAAAAAATTGGAAAAGTGAAGTAACGTTAAAGGTGGAAGATTGGTACGGGCAGATGTGGGATCTCGCATTGAATGAAAAACTAACATGGGAGTTAAACTTTAAGAAAGGTATAGTAAAAGAAAATAGATTCTGGAATATATGGCGAAAATTCGTTGAATATTCATTGACGAGAGAAGGAACACATAAATTGACACCAGACCAAATGAAATTTTGGGAATAATAGAAACGAATGGGAGATCCCACAACCTCCTAGGACAATGTATATAGCACTGGGTGACAAAGTATATAATTGTATGTAATATATAGTTTGTATTTTTTTTCTTTTTCTCTTCTTTTATATGAATGTAATGTGGTATTTCTCTTCAGGGTGAATGTATTCAATGTATTTTTGTTCATTTTTTAAATATATGTATCATATTGTATTGTATTGTAACGTTATGAATGTATTAACTTTGTAATTTGTCTGAAAAATTAATAAAAATTAAAATAAAATTAAAAAAAAGAAATAAGATTAGGAATACAATTAATGCAAAAACACAAAGGTATAAAGCAGATAATAATAATAAACCCATAAAAGAAAACTTGTCTAAGGACAGATAAATCAGGCAACCAAGAAGTCACCCAATCAAAGAGATTAACATCAGTGCGTACATTGTTAGTAATGCTCTCCTGTAAATTCTGAAGTTCTTTCTCAATAGTATTATTCAGATCCTGGAATTTTACCCGACATCCCTGGTTCCCGACCAGTTTACAAAATCCTTCGGATTTTGCTAACAGGTAATCTATGGCCAGTCTGTAAGGTAAAATAACCCAATGCTGCACATTGATATTGTCCTGGATGGAAATTCGTGGCAACTCCATTAAAAAAGAACCACATGTTAGGATCCTTGATTTGCCATCCATTGCAAATTGAACCACTATCTATAGCAGAATAATCAGGAGTAAACATAGGAAATACATCATATATATCTTCAATAGTAGTGTTAAACAAGGTATAATTAAGCTTATAAGAACTGTTATAACTACCCCATAACCAAAAATAATCATCACAACCCGTATAATTGCCTACATTCTGCAAAACCCTTTTTGCTTGAGTCCAGTACTTCCATTTACTATTCCAGACTCCAGAACTATGACAGCAGAAACAAAGTCCTTTAGTGTATTTCTTGAATGTCATGCTTCGCCAGTGGGTGTTGTGAAATTGTTCTGGGGGATTGGAGAAGAGTGTAGACCTATCAAGATGTTGCAAATGTCCAATAACCAACTCTGGCGTGTTGAACAATGCCGGAAGAAAGGCCATTTGAGACACTGCCAGTGGATGCTCATAGTATAACGTTGCATTCTTACCATGAACCTCAAACATATAGTTAGCATGACGAATCCAAAAGTTGGGGTTGCCCCCATGAGTCATTGTTCTTACAGCTGGAAGCACAGTAAGAAAGAAAAGAACAAATGTCAGCACATTTAGTTTACTGGTGAACCACCATCCTGGAGCTGAGTAACCTTCTTCTCTCTCCATGGGCGGATCGCTCCAGCAGGAATCCACACACTCAGGATCCCCTTGTTGCCAATAAACGACCAATGGCTTAGGAAGACACTCCCCTAAGAAACAGGAGCATGCCCTGTTATTACTAGTACCATGTAACTAAACATGAAACATGAGTGACATATAACACAAATGCAATATCACAAACCCATTTACACGTGTAGGGTACTCTTCCATGTACTTCTGAAGGTACCTTGAGATATGCAGTTTCATAAGACAATACATAACATAAGCAAAGACAGGTCTTTCTCCTGCAAGAGAATAAGCAAACATTTAAGCATAAACAAAACATGAACATTTCTTTTCTTCCTTACATGAAGGAGGTCTGGTTGCATTTTAGAAGGCATTTCTCACTTCCCCAATTACATGAGTAAGGCATTAAATTTCTTCTTCTCCCACTGGTGTAAGTGAAAGAAGCATTCAATAAAGAAGCATTCAATAACTTATAATCAGCATAGCATGGTAACTCAAATACAGTACAAATCTCATTAGCATGAGCAGGTAGACAATTTCTTAAAAAGGCTGTCAGGTTTTATAATGCAAACAAAGCCAATACTTCTTTACAGTCCACACAAACTTTTTTTTCTTTTTAGTCCAATTAAAATGTCCAAATTAAAAGTCCAAATGTTGATTAAGCTTTCTTCTTAAACACTTAAACAAACACTATCTTCTCTCCAGCACAGTTCTTGGCATTGCAAGTTGAAATTAAGCCATAAATTAAGTCTCACTGACTTCACAAGACAATCCCACACAACCCCCCTTTTTTCAGCTTTTCAGGCAAACACACATTCCTTCATGCTCCAGCCACACCCATCTGCATTAAGGCAGGCCGAGGAGGTGTGAAGGCACAAAGAACAAATTCTCCAGAAGTTGCAAGTAATTTCACACAGAAGAAAATCACAGGGAAGTCCAAGTTGCTTTCCCTGCAATCCTGATGCTTGAAACTTGGGACAGCTCACTCTGGATCTCTTTGTTTGAGGGTTGGGCAGTTCAAAATCAGCCAAAAACTCCTTGTATTTTTGCAACAGCCTGCTGTCCATCGAGGAGGGATCCACCCCCCTTTTCCTCTGTACTTTTTTCATCTCCAGCATCTGATTCTCAACCTTATGACAAACTGCATCTGTTAGTTTGTACTTGCACCCCTTTCTGGTCTTGGGTTTTGTGCATTCCTCCTTTGGGCCATCCTTCCATTTCTGCAGGATCTTCCTGCCCAAACGTGAGGTATCAAATTTACTACTCAGCTTCTCCTGCTTTTGTGATGAGGGTTAATTCACGGGGGGGCTGAGATCCCCTAAGCTGCTCTTTGAAACACAGTCCTTGCTTCCTGCCACTCTGCATGCATTAACAGCTTCAATCTGTGATGGGGTCCCCACCATTTGTTCCCCATCAGCCGGCACTAGTTGTTTTTTAGACTCGGCAGGCAGTATTGCAGCATTCCCATTTGCAAGCGGCTCTCTGTTCACTGGATATACATCAACAGGTTCCATATCCAGCACAGCTGCAGTTAAAGCAGCAGAGAACAGGTATTTTGTAGGGCTAAAAGTGCTTGATTGCTGCAAGGCAGGATATAATGTCCCATCTCCATTTCCACCTCCACCCCCATCAGGGGGCTTAAGCTGTTGTTGCTCATATGATGGAGGGGCAGTTGCCATAGCCCCTCCCTTGGCTGGAGGCAAAAGCTGGTGAGGGGGCCATCAAGCCTCTGAGAGAATAACATATTCTTTGGAGTGAGTCTCTGAAGGCAGTCTCTAACTTCCTCCCATGTAAATAATACTGATACAGAAATTCCATTATGCTTCTGCATTTCTCTCCCAATCTGTTTCCACTGTTTTAAGTCCAGACATTCATCAAATTTAACCCAAGGACTGATTTTTTCTATAGCTTTGACTAGCTTTTGTATCTCCTTCTCATCAGCCTTTCGCCCATTGTTATTCAAAAGATCTGAGATATCTTTACAAAGTTCCGTCCCTGCCGAAGTAAGCACGCACCCCATGATTCACTCACCCTATTGTAATTCTCAAGCGCTTGATTGGACCTTTCCTCTGGTCGGACCTGTCTGGTCAGAGGTGAATGAAGACCTTGTCCCCGGTCGATGAGGTGATAATTAGGTGCTAAATGCTGAAGCAGAGTTCTTCAAAGCATTCCTTTGAATTTCATTCAATGGCCTCACACGGGGCACCACTTGTTGAAATCTGATTCATGTAAGATCTCTTCTCATTCAGTCTCATGAAGCAGCAATTTATATCCTCAGATCTTTTAAGATAGAAACTTAAGAGTCCACGAAGTCCAGCTTCATTAGGCTCAGAGTAAGGAAAGAACAGAGAGAGACAGAAAACAGGACTCCAGTCTTTGGCTGAACAAACGATACTAATCCTACTCTTTATTCAGGCAGAGTATATCAGAAACGAAACTTAAGCAAGCAGAGTATACCAGAAACGAAACTTAACAGAAACAAAACCTAAGGCCCACAGCCAATCAGAAGTGTCAGAGCCCAAATAAGGAGAAGAAAGGAGAATTCTTTTTCACTATTCTATGCATGCAAGCAAAGAGGCTTTTGGTTACAAAATGTGTCCGAGACAGCCTGACAGAATCCAGATACATTACCACAGCAGTGCTGAAGAGATGTCCTGGGAGTAGGTAAATAGCTTAGTCTAGAGCAATGATTTTTAACCTTGGAGCTGCTTTAGATGATAGCTACTAGAATCCCAGGAAAATAAAGGAGCTTGTTAAATGTGTTAACTAAAGATTCTGAATATTGTACTTTAATTCCACTTACATATCTAAAGGTAGACTATCTGTTTTAAACCTAGGTTCTGAAGTGAGGTGCAGACATTTCCTCTTTGAGGAGTGTGCAAGTTGTAGTGGATTGAATAATGTGCTTTTTAGGAGTCATATGGTGAGATAATTTTTAAGGGTCCTGCACTGCAGCCCTCTTATGAGTAATTTGTGTGGTTTGGTGGATAGAGTGACTGACTAGGATTCAGGATATTCTGAATTCCTGCTCAGGGAAACTCACTAAATGTGCATAGAACTGATAAAATTCCTCCTTAAATATCCCACTTACCCTGAAAGCTCTAACAGGGTCACTTGTTGTTGTTGTTGTTCAGTTGCACAGTCGATTCTGACCATTTGCGACCTCATGGACCATTTTCCTCCAGGCACCTCTGTCCTCCACCATCCTCCTCAGCCCGCCCAGTTCTGTGCCCATTGTGTCCACAATACCATCTATCCATCTCATCTTTGGATGCCCACTTCTTCTCTTGCCCTCCACCTTTCCCACCATCAAGGCCTTCTCAGTTGAGTCCTCCCTTCTCATTTGATGTCCAAAGTACTTTAGCTTCATCTTCACTATTTGTTCCTCCAATGAACAGTCAGGGTTGATTTCTTCTAATATTGACCTATTTGTTCTCTTTGTTGTCCAGGGGACTCTCAGGACTCTCCTCCAATACCACATTTCAAAGGCATCTATTCTTCTGTGCTCAGCTTTCCTAATGGTACATCTCTCACACCCATACATTACCACCGGGAATACCATTGCTTTGACTATGCGATTTTTTGTTTTCAAGGTGATGTCTCTGCTTTTCACTATATTCCCCAGGTTTCCCATAGCTTGTCTTCCCATAATCAGTCGTCTTTTTATTTCATGGCTACAGTTGCCATCTGCAGTGATCTTAGATCCCAGGAAAGTAAAATCTGTCACTGCTTCTACTTCCCCATCTATTTTCTAGGGACTGATCAGACCTGTTGCCATTATCTTGGTTTTCTTGATATTAAGTCTCAAGCCAGCTTTTGCACTCTCCTCCTTCAATCCAATCAAGAGAAGTACACAAAAGTGATTTAACATTCCCTTCATCTGGGTGGGTGGGGTGGGGGTGGGGGGCTGGGACTGCACAGCTTTGCAGTCCCAGCCCCCCCACACAAGTGTTGGCACTTGTTTGGGAAGCATAGTGGGGAATCAAATTCCCAACTTCTGGCTCCATGGCCTGATACATAGACCACTAAGCTATCCAGCCAGCAGCTTTAACTATGCTACCAACTTACTTTTCCAGTTTCTAACATTTAACTCTAAATAGTTAATTTTTAACAAAACATTCCAGTCTCTCTACCTAACCAATGTAGTAGCGAAAACAAGGGTAACTAACTGAACAACAATGTGTATAAAATAATTCTTGCAAAGACAAGAACTATCAGCAGTAGAGGAAGAAAACTTTTCATCATCCTGCACTTGGAAACAAATGAGCAAAGTGTTTACACCCTAATGCATGGCTCCCTGAAGCTCTCCCAAGGTTGATTCCATCTGGAATGATGTAGCCCTCATGCAGTCTGGTTTTAGGGTATGCTATTTTTTAAATAATTTATATTTTTAACATTTTTATCTCATTGTTTTATATATTGTGATTTTTATATGTGTAAACCGCCCGGAATCGCCTAGGCAAGAGGGCTGCAGCATAAATGTGACTAAATAAGTAAATAAAATTTGAGTCTTAATTGATTAGGAAATTCAGATAACTAGTCCTAGCACTAAATTGTGCTGGAAAACCAGAATGGTTGTAATTGTCTTCTTTTTTATTAGTACATATGAAATTTAGAAATGTCATTCAATAAACAGAAGAAAATGAACCTGCCAGTTTTCAAAATGCTGATAGCTGGAGCAAGCTAGTCAACTTTTATATTTACCTTCTTTACAAAAAGTGCAATACTTAAAATCATAAGTACTTGGTTAAGTACTGAGTCTTGCCCATTCTTGCTGCATTTTGCCACCTGTCTACCTGTAAACAGCAAAGAGAAAAAAATCTGAAAGAATAGCGTGCAGAAAGAAATCCAGAAATTCAATGACATTTAAGGGCCAATCGGCTGTAGGGAGAGGAAACATTCCCCACCGAAAGCACACATACACTCAATAAACAAACACAGAAAAATGTTCATCTTCTCTAATTCATAAATAGAAGCAATAGGAAATGAAGAGAGCTAGAGATACTACCTCCTCTGAATCTGGGATTTGTTAAGTACTGTACTATTCTAACAACTAAATGAAGAGCTATGTGAACCATTTGATTATGTAACATCAGTGACCTTATACAATCAGGCCTTGTAAGCACAACGATTGAAGGATGGCAGTATGGCTCTTACCGCAGATTACAAGTTAGAACTGTCAATGACCAAGCATAATAAAAAAGTAGAGACATCACCCTGCTGACTAAAGTCTGCATTGTTAAAGCAATAGCCTTACCAGTAGTAATGTACAGCTATAAGAGCTGGAAAATAAGGAAGACTGAGTACAGAGGAATCAATGCCTTTGACTTCTGAGAGTCCCCTGGACTGCAAGGAGATCAAATCAGTCAATCCTAAAAGATATAAACCCTGACTGCTCCTAGGAAGGACAGATACTGAAGCTGAGGCAAAAATATTTTGGACACCAAATGAGAAGAGAGGACTCACTTGACAAGGCCCTGATGCTAGGAAAACTCAAAGGCAAAAAGAGAAGGGAGTGGTAGAGGATAAGATAATTAGACAGCAATATTGACATGGTAGGTTGGACCTGGGCAGATGACAGAGAATGGCAGATGACAGAGGCTGTGGGTCATGAAGGATGTGACTCAACTGTGTGACTAAATAACAACAAATCTAGGCAGAGTCAATGCGCTCTCTTGATGAGACTTTGATTTTAAAAGGGGGGAAAAGCCCTATTAATTCATGAAGCATAAGCATAACCAAATATGTAGATATAGGCTCCTATGTTAAAGTTAAGAGCATGTTTAAATTAAGAGGACAGTAGGGCTACGTTTTCAGCCAATGTAAGGAAAGAACACCATTATTAACAGTTTTCTTTTTGACCCATGAAAGATTATTCAAAGCTTTATTTAAACATGCCTCAAATCAATCTGGAGTATTAAAGTTTTAATTAATCTGCTTTACTCTTTTGTCACATCCTTTGAAAGAAAGGTTACTGCAATTAAAGGAACTGTCATCTATGCTTTAAATTTGTCATTTTTTTAAATGACGAATTTAAATTCGTCTTTTCCCCCCACTTCATGAGAAAGTGGTCATTATTGAAATAAGTAGGCCTAGAATGACTTAATTTTGCTAGATTTCTTTGGATGTGACAGTCACCAACCTGAATTATTCCCATTACCCAAACCAGCCCAGACTGCAGAGATGAGACTCAGGTGATGAATTTAACTAGGACTAATACTTAATTGAACCTTTGAACTCTAAACACCCCTACCTCCTGTAGAGAGGTCCTCTGTCATGTGGAAATCTATGTTAGGAGCCAGGGATCTCACCTTATCAGGGCGGATGCCAAAGCCATGATTCTAAGCAGTCGTGTAGACAGCTCATTTTTGTTTTGCAAAAAGATGTTACATCTTAAACTCATCACCGCTATACAGTTCCAGACACTACTGATACCAAGCCAGCCCACATTATTGGCTCTCCAAAACAGTTGTTGGATGAAAGACAACCAGACAATCCACATCCTTGGCCATTTTGCTTTCAAAGCATGCATAAGTTTAAATATTAGTGACTTGCTGTTCCTCTGCATCGAAACATTACTGCCTAGGTCAGGGGTACTCAACCTACAACGGCCCATGGCATCGTTTCATGTGGCCTACCACCCTCGCTCCTACCACTGCTGCTGGAAGTGGTGGAAACAGTCATAAATGTGCCCACTACTGTTGTATTTTATTTATTTATTTATTTATACTTATATTTCTTTACCACTTTTCTTCCCCTAAGGAAACTCAAAGCAGTTTACAAGATACAAAATATGCACGATATGCATAGGTACAAAAAATAAGATACAAATTTATACAATAATACAGTAACAACTCAACTCAAGCACAATTCAATAATAAATTTCATATGTAAACAATTCAATAATACATCACAAAAAACATTATTAATACCAAATAAGTGAATGCGGACAACTTCCAAGCCTGCAGCCCAACTAGGGTGGAGGACCAGAATGGGCTCAACAGCTTTGCCTCTCTCCTTCCTAGCCAGTGAAAAAGGACAGAGGGGGAGGTGGCAAAGTCCCTGCCCAAACCAGCCAAAGGAGGGGAGGGCAAGCGTCCTGGGTCCGTAGTGCTGGCGAGTAAGTTCATCATGTAGCTGCCATGCCGGCCACCCCAGCTGGAGTTGGTTTCGCCTCTCTACCCTCCTGCCAAGCCGGCCAATGGAGGGGACGGCGAGCATTTTCATGACAGTGTTTATGGTGGTGGGATCCACCAGTCCAACCCACTCTACTTTCTGAAGGAGTGTGACCTGGCCCGCAGCTTGAAAAGGTTGAGAACCCCTGGCTAGTCTCGTCTCTCCATCCTCCCGCCAAGCTGGCCAAAGGAGGGGAAGGCGAGCGTCTGGGGTCCGTAGCGCTGGCGAGCAAGTTCTTCATATAGTTGCCACGCTGGCCATCCCAGCTGGAGCTGGTCTTGCCTCTCTATCCTCCTGCCAAGCCAGCCAAAGAAGGGGAGGGCGAGCGTCTGGGGTCCATAGCGCTGGTGAGCAAGTTCTTCATATAGTCGCCACGCTGGCCACCCCAGCTGAAGCTGGTCTCACCTCTCTATCCTCCTGCCAAGCCGGCCAAGGAGGGGAGGATGAGCGTCCAGGGTCCATAGCACTGGTGAGCAAGTTCTTCATGTAGGCACCGCACCAGCCACCCCAGCTGGAGCTGGTCTCGCCTCTCTACCCTCCCACCAAGCCGGCCAAAGGAGGGGAGGGCGAGCATTTTTATGACAGTGTTTATGGTGGTGGGAACCACCGGTCCAGCCCACTCTGCTTTCTGAAGGAGTGTGACCTGGCCAACAGCATGAAAAGGTTGAGAACCCCTGGCCTAGGTGGACCACCAAAATATTGAGGGCAATTCCTCATTACACTGAGGCACCATTGGCAACAATCTTTGCCCCCATACTCAGTGGAAACTTCTGCTCCAAGACCCAAGTGCAGCCCCGAGGCAGATAATGCATCATACCAGACTGCAAAGAAAAATAAAACTGTGGCCACAAAGTAGGATCTAAAGCCATCTTGTAAGCAAGTGTAAGCCTGAAACAGAATGAACAGGAGAGGGGAAACCCAGCCACCAGCAAGTTGCTGGGGTAATGAATGCACATGTGACTGATATCTGTGAGAAGACCACCTTCCTATCTTCTTTGTCTCCTCCATTCCATATTGCAAAGCTGTGGCTGTTGAGATGGCTACAATGAGAAATGAGTGGTTTATCAAATCACCAAGCCTAAATCTTTGCATTAGTCAGCACTGAAGAGGTAACTTTTCAGATTGAAATTTAGTAAGGAGGGTACCATCCCTGAACTGGAATAAAACACCCGGCCCCTCCCCCCTCAGTGCCAAATAAACTACAGTACATTATCAAGGTTTTTACAGCCCTTCAGTCTTCTGCCAAGAGAATTTCCAGTTCCATTGTAAGACCCTGGGAAAGGCTAACATGAGGAGCACATAGTGTCCAGAAGCCTTCCTTTGGAGAATAAAAATTAATAATCAAAATAATGTATGGAATATGGCAAACCTGCCCTGTGTTTAAGCATTCACCTTAAAAAGAAACTGAATGCTCAAATATTGTGCATAAAATGGAACATTCCATGGGAAATGCTCCATTTATGTAAAAGGAACCCTCAAAAACAAAAGCTATAAATTCAAAGGCATCTGGCAGGAAGTGAAATGTGGGCTTTATGCGCACTTTTGCTTCCTCTGTGCCCACTCCACAAGTGTGTACCATTAACAACACAGCATCAAAAGATATGGATTGAAAACATAATACAAGCGCGGCGCCAAAATGGCCGCCGCGCCCTTTGCGGGCCCCCCCCCCCACAGGACAGAGAATCCGGGTAGTTAGGGGCGTGGCCAGCTCCCTTATAAAAGGGGTGGCCACGAGGCAGCCGAGCTGCCATTTTACCTCAGCGACGGAGCGGAGAAGTTTTTTCCCCCGTGGCTCCGTCGCTCGTTAGCTTACCGGGAAGCCTTTTGGTAGCGATTCTGCCTTGCCGGCTTCCCTTTTTGCTTCAGTGGAGATGCCTTCGAAGAAGAAGGCAGCTTCGAGTTCAGCTCGCGCTGTTAGGAGGCGCAACCCAGGTCGGAGGACCGCGGTGCCGCCTCCTCAGCAGCCACCTTTGCCAGCCCCGGCCGGGGCCGGCGGAATGGGGTCTATTGCCCCTTGGCCCGGAGCGGGCGATCAGAGTGCGGGCGCGGAAGGGGTTCCGGCCCGCGGCCCACGAGCGGTGGTCACCGCTCCTGCTCCTGCCCACTCTGTCGGGCCTACTCCTCTTGGGCCGCAGCCTCTCCCTGGGCCTTCTAGCCTTGGGGGGTGGTGCGGCCCCCTGCCTTGGCAGGTTTCTCCACCAACCCTGCCGGGCCTCGGTGCTGGCCAATGGCCATATGTGGGTCCCGGGGTACAGGCACCTGTACCCACGCCTGGACCAGGCGGGCCGGCCGGCCCTTTGCCCATGGTCAATGTGGACACCTTGCTGGCCCGCATTGCGGCCCTAGAGGCGTCGTTGGCTCGGGCCAGTCAGGCGGGCGCCCCCTTCGGGGTTCCTTTTAAGGCGCTGTCGGCAGGAGGACAACAGCTGGCGGAGAGGGTCGAGCTGCTGCAGGCGCGTGGCGCGGTTTCGGCCACTGCCTCGCAGCTCCCCAGCCAGCAACCAGGTGCGGGTCAAGCCCCGGTGATGAGCTCTACGTCGGTCGTGAGCTCCGACGCCCCCAGTGGGCCGGAACCCCCGGTGGGGGCGGCCCGCGGGGGTGCAGCATGTGAGTATACGGTTCAAGCGAGTACATCCACACACATGCCCAATCTGGGGGGGGGGCTTTCAATGGCCTTGGCCTCGCGCGGGTGGTGCGGGGGCCACGCTGTCGGCTACCCACCCGGCGACGACGACTGCCACCTTGGGCACTGGGGTGGGCATTGGTCCTTACACTGCAGGGAATGTTCTGGGGGTGGCTGGGTTAGCTCAGGCCCCTTTTACCAGGCCGGCTGTCCCCTTTTCGGCTTTGCCGACGGCAGGGTATTCCTTGCCATTGGGTGATCACCTGGCACAGGCTACTAGGGAAAAGATATGGCGAGGGGAGTACGTGGATATCTTCTCACTCCTGAACAGAGAGCCCACCAAGGAGGAACGGGAGGGTCAGGATGAGAAGGACAAGGAGCAGGCACGCCGCCGTAAGCCGCCGCGTACTTGGGCCAACTGGCTCCCCGCTTATTTAATATACATGGCGGTATATTTGAGGGCACGGCCGGATTTAGCTATTCCCATGGTCCAATATTTGGACAACATATATAGGGCGATGGTCGATTTCCCGGGCCCCTCATGGCTAGCATATGATGAGGAATTCCGTATGAGGATTCCCCTCCACCCCGAGATGAGATGGGATGAGCCGTGCCAGAGGCTCTGGCTTTTGTATATGACACCCACACGCCCTGCCCCGGGGGATAGATACCATTGCGGACATGCGGTCCAGCAAGCGGCTCCAGCGCAGGTTACCCGCCAGGCGGCGGGGCAGGGGGTTCCAGCCCGCCTGCTGTGCTGGACTTTCTCGTCAAATGGTTCCTGCAATCGAAAGAACTGCAGGTATAAGCATGAGTGTCCCACATGTTCTGGCCCCCATGCAGCCTCTGCTTGTCCCAGACCTGGGGGGGCGCGAGGCAGAGGGAGGGGTGGACAGTGGGCTGGCAAGGCTGCCACGGATGGAGCTAGTCCTCCAAAAGGCCCCCTCCCCAATTAAGGTGGACATGCTGGAGCGCTGGCTCGCATCGTACCCGAAGGGGGAGGACGGGGAGTATCTCCTTCAAGGTTTTAGGCAGGGATTTCGTATCCCTTTTATGGGCAATAGGTCCCCTCAGGATGCTCCCAACCTTTTATCCCTCAGAGGTAGGGAGGAGGTGGCTGCGGCCAGCATTAAAAAGGAGTTAGACGCGGGCAGGGTCGCTGGACCTTTCCCCGCACCCCCGTTTCCCAATCTTAAGGTCTCGCCACTGGGTTTGGTCCCCAAAAAGTCCCCAGGTGAGTTTCGCCTTATTCATCATTTGTCCTACCCAGCCGGCCGATCGGTCAATGATGCTAGCCCTGATGACCTTTGTTCAGTCAGGTATACATCGTTTGACCATGCGCTGCGCATGGTGCGCTCGTGTGGCCCGGGTGCCCTGCTGGCCAAGTGTGACATTAAGTCAGCTTTTCGCCTCTTGCCAGTGCACCCGGGCGACTTTGAGTTGCTGGGTTTTAAATTTAAAGGGGAATATTATTTTGATAAGGCCATGCCTTTTGGCTGCTCCATATCATGCTCGGCTTTCGAGCATTTTAGTACCTTCCTAGAGTGGGCTTTCGTCCGCAGGTCAGGGTCCCGGTCTGTAGCCCATTACCTGGATGACTTTTTATTCGGGGGTAAACGGGGCTGGGACACGTGCGCACGTCTCCTCAACACATTTCAGACGCTAATGGAGGAACTTGGTGTCCCTTTAGCGCCCGAAAAGACCGAGGGCCCATCGACCAAGCTAGTATTCCTGGGGGTTGAGATTGACACAGTAGTACAGGCTTCTAGGTTGCCGGGTGATAAGGTGTCCAGGATAGTGGCCCTTATCTCGGAATTGCTGGCCAAGCGTAAGGCATCCCTGAGGGAACTGCAGGTGCTACATGGGCACCTTAATTTTGCTTGCAGGGTGGTCGCACCGGGCAGGGCTTTTGCCCGGCGCTTATGCGACGCCATGGCAGGGTTATCCAGACCCCACCACAGAGTCAGGCTCACCCGGGGTATCAGGGCAGACATGTTCATCTGGTTGCAATTCCTGAGGGAGTTTAATGGGGTCTCATTTTGGAGGTCTGACCTCCTGGCATCCCCCAATTTCCAGATCCAGTCTGATGCCTCAGGATCCCTGGGTTATGGGATGTACTTCAATGGGAAGTGGGCCTATGGTGGGTGGCCACCGGCATGGGCAGGCACAGGTCGCCTGCGGGATCTCACATACCTGGAATTTTTTCCCATTCTGGGGGCTTTGATGCTATGGGGTGAACAGTGGGCTAATTCGGTGGTGCATTTCTGGTGCGACAATGCGGCTGTTGTACACATTGTCAATGCACAAACTTCCAAATCGCCCAGGGTCATGGATCTAGTGCGCCATTTTGTGCTGCGCTGCCTGCGCCTCAACGTCTTGTTCAGGGCCAGGCATGTCCCAGGGGTTAATAATGATATTGCTGACGCTTTGTCCCGCCTGCAGATCTCCCGGTTCCGCGCCTTGGCCCCGGATGCGGAGGAATTTCCCTCGCCACTCCCGGACGAGATGTGGACTATTGGCAAGGAGAGGTGAACCGGGCGATTGGCCTGTCACTAGCGCCACGCACGCGTAAGGCGTATCAACAAGCATTCAATTCGTACAGGGCATTTGCTACTCAATTTCTCTTGCCAGAGACCTGGCCTATCCCGGTGGACCATGTTCTGCGGTTCATGGTTCACCTGCATGCACAGGGCCTCGCACCTCGCACCATAGCATCCAAGCTCTCGGCGTTGGCTTTTATGGCCAAAGTGGGGGGTCATGTGGATACCACCTCTGACTTCCGTGTGAGACATGTTTTGGAGGGGTGGGTGCGCGAGCGCGGGCGTTGCCCGGACGACCGGCACCCTATTTCCCCAGGGGTTCTTACCCAGTTGGCCCGGGGCTGGCCAGGCCTCTGTTTTGATCACTATGAGGCAGCCCTTTTTCATGCAGCCACAACGGTGGCATTTTTTGGAGCGCTCCGCGTCAGCGAACTCGTGATGCTGTCTAAGGCGGATGCAAGTGGTAGGGCACTGGAACTCGAAGATGTCTATGTAGCCAAAGACTGGGCCCAGTTGAGGATACGTTCCTCTAAAACAGATCAGCATGGCGTAGGCAGTGGTATAAGACTGCTACGGTGTTCTTTGGCAGACATCTGTCCGGTTGGTGCCCTACAGGAATTCCTGGCACTGCGTGGCATGCACCACGGCCCGTTTTTCTGTCACCAAGATGGGTCTCCCCTTACTAAATTTCAGTTTTGGAAGGTGACAGCCAGAGCCCTCACCAGGGTGGGCCTACCAGGTGCCCGTTATGGCACACATTCGTTCCGTATTGGCGCAGCCTCTACAGCAGCTGCTTTTGGGTACTCGGGGGCTGACATACGCAGCATGGGGAGGTGGGGCTCGCAATGTTATCAGTTTTATGTGCGCCCACTCCCGCCATGAGTACCAATCCAGTCACCTTACCGCCTTTTTTCTCAATTTTCTTACAGACCCTGGGTGTCGTATTACACCGGTGACAGTATGGCTGGTGGGCCACAGCTATGTGCACAGGGCAGCGCGTTACGCTGCGGCGACAGAGTGGGGACCCCGACTGGGACTGGGTGACCACGCCAGTCTCGCATGGCATGGTAAGCCTGGGATGTTATGGCAGGAGCTGCGGCCTTTCCTTTTTTCTGGCCTGGGGGCTGACCCGCCTGACATTCTAATCATCCACCTGGGGGGCAATGATTTGGGCCAGGTCACCGGCTTATCGCTCAAGCATGCGATTTGCGAGGAACTCGCCTACTTGCATTATGTCTGGCCTGCCACAACCCTGGTTTGGTCGGACATTGTTCCGCGCCATTCTTACAGAGGGGGCGTTAACCTCCTGGCTCTTGACCGCGCTAGGCGCGCGGTCAACAAGGCAGTGGCGCGGTTTCTTGCCACCAGGGCTTGGGGACGGGTTAGTCATCACCCCGATATTAGTCTACAAAATTATGACTTGTACGCAGGGGATGGGGTCCATCTGTCGCGAGGAGGTATGGACCTCCTGTTGGGTGATTGGCGAGCAGGCCTGTTGACCGAGCTGACGGTCTGGAGGGGGCGTCAGGTCTTCTTTGAAGCCCCTCCGTGTGGCGGGTAGCACTGGTAAGGTAAACAGTATGACCCACAAGTATCCGGCAGGTTCGCAATTGACTGGACAACACTAGACAGGAATAAATTAGTTAAACGTTGTCCGGTCAACGACGAACCAGGCGATGGGGTGATGACGATTGCTAACCAGCATGCATCACCCCTGTGATTTCACAGATACGCGTCAGAGGGTGGGGTCATAAGTTAGTTATTGACTACGGTCAACAATTTGTTTGTTGTCAACAAGCAAATTGATACAAATTGATACATTGTAACCAATTGCCGTTGGCAATTTTGGGGTGGTACCTTACCAGTGTTACTTCGGCCTGCTTGCCTTAGGAATTATGATTGGTCGTTTTACCAATACAAATTTATAATTCGGACTAGGGCATTGAATCAATAAATGTGGCCCTATGCTGTTATCCACTTTCAATGTTGTCTGTGTCCGTTATTGGGGGGGTGCGCCTGCAATACAAGCGCGGCGCCAAAATGGCCGCCGCGCCCTTTGCGGGGCCCCCCCACAGGACAGAGAATCCGGGTAGTTAGGGGCGTGGCCAGCTCCCTTATAAAAGGGGTGGCCACGAGGCAGCCGAGCTGCCATTTTACCTCAGCGACGGAGCGGAGAAGTTTTTTCCCCTCCACCCCCTCCCTAGTTAACAGTGTGATATTATGGTCGCTTCGGGGCCGGGTGGGAATTTTTGGTTGGGACCCATATTGGCTCCGGGTCCTGGCTTTTTTGCCCATCCCACACTGTTGCTATGGTTTGATATAGGGGTCTTTCTGTGTTCCTACTGTTGACTTTGGTCACATTGGCGGGTAGCACTGGTAAGGTAAACAGTATGACCCACAAGTATCCGGCAGGTTCGCAATTGACTGGACAACACTAGACAGGAATAAATTAGTTAAACGTTGTCCGGTCAACGACGAACCAGGCGATGGGGTGATGACGATTGCTAACCAGCATGCATCACCCCTGTGATTTCACGGATACGCGTCAGAGGGTGGGGTCATAAGTTAGTTATTGACTACGGTCAACAATTTGTTTGTTGTCAACAAGCAAATTGATACAAATTGATACATTGTAACCAATTGCCGTTGGCAATTTTGGGGTGGTACCTTACCAGTGTTACTTCGGCCTGCTTGCCTTAGGAATTATGATTGGTCGTTTTACCAATACAAATTTATAATTCGGACTAGGGCATTGAATCAATAAATGTGGCCCTATGCTGTTATCCACTTTCAATGTTGTCTGTGTCCGTTATTGGGGGGGTGCGCCTGCAAAACTCTTGTGTCATGTTATCTATGGAGGAGACCCCAGGGGAGAATGTGGTCCATTTCCCCCAGCAGATGAGGGTCCAGAGTTCAAGACTTCAACCTCCCCAGTAAACTCAGTGGAGTTTACTGAGGGAGCTGGGGGATTTGTAGTCATGGAAAAGGTATGGGAGGAGATGGATGGGTGCAAGGTGAAAGCAATAGAGGGAGAATAGAAAGAGTTAATAAGAGTGAAGGATGGAACAGCTGGAATTGAAGGAAAGAAAAGAGTGGAAGGAATATGTCAATGGGATTGGAAGGGATGCAGATAGGCACTCAGAGGTAGAACTTATGTAGAGGTCTGCATACTGGCATGGATTCTAAAACCTGAAAATCAATAATTGATTTTAAAAAAATATTGGCCTGATTTTGGTCTGGGAAGCAAGGAAGTAGATATGGGCTAATTTCCTTTATTCTATCCTTAAGAATCAATGTAGCATGTTGAAAACACATATGCACCTTTCTTATCTTTTTCCTTGGGCTAAAAATTGTATTATGAGCAAAATTGTGTTTTAGTTACATTAGGAGGTTGTGAACAGTAATTTTCTTGAATAATGGCAGCTCGGTAGAATAACTTTTGAAACCTAATTTTTCTAGGCTTTACTATTTAAAAGAAATCATCACTGAAAGGGGTGGGGGTGGGGAAACCTAAATGTACAGTGTTGTAGAAAAGTAATATTATGGTGTCTTTGCTTGATTCCATTTGTGCATGGTGGTGGTGGAGTGTCTGGGAAAATGCAATTATATTTTTAAAAAATGTATTTTAGATGATTGTGGTTTCAATCGGCAATACACAGAAAGAGAAAGGATTTTATTGCTTTCTTTAAAAATGCAGTGCAAGATTGATCATCTGAAAACATTTTAAAAATTGCTCTTCTCCCAATAGAGTTCAGAGATATTCAGGAGAAGCAATCAACTCTATTTGGACTGTAGGATAGTGGCTAAAGACACATTGCTCTTTCCCACCACTACCACCACACGACTGATTCCAAGGTGATCAAGGGTGATCCAGCTTGCATCTCAATGTGCCTTCATGACATGCCCTGAATTAGACTTTTAGGTTCACTAACAGTTAGTTGAACTGTTAACTCTTTCCCTTCTCTGTTTTCATAACCCACTGTGAAAGAAATGAAGGTCAGTTTTGTATATTGTTTAGTTTAACATTAATCATAGAGATAGAACAATGTGCCCTTCCAAGCACATACGCAATACATTCTTGTCCTCTCCTGCTTATTTTTGATTTCTTTATCAGTAATTTACTATACAAGGATTTTATGTGCCATATTTCATCAGCATGATGCTTTTGTTGCTATGGCGATCAACTTCAATTTTCTTCCATTCAGGCAATTGTATTTTTTATAGTCTCCTGTTCTCAAAAAGATAAGCTTTCCTTGTATTTCACATAGATTTTAAGAATTACTTTGTGGAGCAGACATTGCCAACCTTTGGAATAGAACTGCATTCTGCTATTTGCATCTGCAATTGCAGATGTCCTATTGATTTCTCCCCCCCCCCCTCCTGTACTACCTATTTATTTGATACATTTTTTTGCTATAATTTACTTCTCAGTACTCACCTCTTACAGCAATGGGATTCTGTATGCTTATTTAAATTTCATAGTGGCACAGGCAACATGGTAATAAAAGTAACCCTTAGCTATACTTTCAGAGTAAAGAAGTGTCCTACAGATGCTTAACAGCTTCTGGGCTCTTGAAGAAGAATTTAGAAATAACTAATTGCATGAAATTAAAAGTAAAGATTTCCCTTGCTTGAAAGCCAGTCATATCTGACTCTAGGGTTCAGTGCTCATATCTGTTTCAAAGCCGAAGAGCCAGCACTGTCTGCTTCTGCAGACATTTCCATGGTCATGTGGCAGGCATGACTAGACACCAGAGCGCACGGAGTGCTGTTTATCTTCCCATCGAAGTAGTCCCTATTTATCTACTTGCAATTTCTTGCTTTCAAACTGCTAGCTTGGCAGGAGCTGGGACAAAGACGGGAGTTCATTCCGTCCTGCAGTACTCAGGAATCGAACTGCTGACCTCCCGCCTTCCAATCAGAATCTTAGCCACTTGAGCCACTGCAGTCCCTTGCATATAATTAGTTGCAAATAATTGGTCATTTGTAATTAATTTCCTACTCAAAAACAATGATATAATTAAGTTGTATGGTGTAATTTAGTGTTGCTAATCTTCTAACACATTATTCCTGAGCTGTACAACAAATGCATTAATTACTTATTAAAGCAAGTATCTTAAGATAGGTAGTTTGGAAAATAAATTGATGATTAATGGAAAACCCAAATATGAATAAATAACATGGGTTTAAAATTATGCAAAAAGTTTATGGAATGTAAACAGATTACTCTTGGAGGAGGAGGAGGAGGAGGAGGAGGAAGACAGTGGCGGAGACGGCAGTGGCGGCAACGTTGACTGGGGATATAACCTACCTTTATTGCTTAGTTTGTTTGCAGCATGCAGCACAAAGTTTCTGTACTGTCAAAAGAACAACCCTGTTTAATTTCCTCTCAGTTTATTTCAGATTGCGTTTCCCCCCATACAGATTTACTGTGTCATTCTATTTTGTACAGAAATTTTAGTACCAAAAGCACTTTATTTTATTTTTTAATATTTTTTATTTTTCAATAACATATAACATGCAACATATAACCCTCCACCCACCAACACGCAACACTCAAAAATCTCATACCCTCCCAAGCAGGTTAAATATTACCTCGCCGCTCCCATTTAGGAAATGGGGAGGAGGAGAAGGGAGAGCCTATTCCTTCTATTCTAAATTCCTTCTTTCACTATTCCCCATTTCCTTCTCTTATTTTTCCTCTATTTTAATTCTTTTGGTCCCTATTCTATTCATATTCACATTCCTAAATTGTTAACACTTTCTTGCCTGTGCCTATTTATATATTATTTTTACTTTTTGGCTTTATCTTTGCACCAGACAATTTTGCATCCTTTTCTTTTCTTATTTCCCCTCCACTTCCATAACCCAAAGGTTTCTCCCTTGAATGGTCTCTCCCCTTTGCTTGATACTCCTCTTTCCCATTTGATCCTTCTGAACCTTCTCCATAGAGATTTTTTACCAATTTTTCCCAGTTTGGGTCTCTCATCTCTATAATTTTTAGTAATTCAAGTTGTCTCATTGCTCCCTTTGGGTCCTCTGCTCTAACCACCTTCCCATCATGAAATATCTTTAAGAAGATAGGGAAACCCCATTTCAGTTATCGGCTTCATCTGTCTTCTCCATTGAATAGTCTCATTACTTAAATCATGATAAATTTGTACTTTTACTTCTCCTATCTTTAATGCAGAGTCACCATCTGCTGTAATGTGGAACCCTGCTGTGCTGGAATAAAGGCACATGGAGCCTGGGTTATGGTGGTCCAGCCTCAAATTGAGGAGGGCAAAGATGTTTTATTACCCTGCATGTAGGTGGAGCAACTCTGAGGTGGTCGCCCACCCCTCGATACAGATTGGCCCTTTTGCTAAGCATTTACTACGTCACATTTACACTACAGGAAAGGGGTCTCTAATCTAATTTAAGTAGCATCTGTTTCCCTAGCTCTAACTGACCTTCTTTAGCTCAGGAAGGCATCCTGTGGCTATTGTCTATGTGAGTGCCAGAATGTGCCAAGTCAGTCAGGGAGCATCTAAGGAATTTGTTTTCCAAATATTTATCTACCTCTCCAGAAAGACCCATGCTTCCACGCTAGGTAGTCTTTTCCCAACTCATCACTTTCCGCCGTGGCCGGCAAATAGACCTTCTGGGAGAGGAATGATTAATATTAAATAATTCCCACTACATGGGGAATCCACAACCATGCTTCCTTAAATAGTCCATTACTTGGTCTTTTTTTATAACCTGATACAAAAGTAATTATCTTATCTCTGGGGCATTGACCTCTCTTGAAACCAACCTTAAAAATTGCTTCGATCTCTTCTTCTTTAATTGGGCCAGAGTCCAAAGCAAAGGTTTGTAACCATTTAACCACTTCAATTTTTAAATTGTCTTTATCCATGTTGGGGAAAAACTTAATCCTGATGTTTTTCTTTTTCAATTGATCCTGTAGCTTCACCAATTGCTTAAATCTTTTGTCCATAGTATTTTCATGCCTTACTGCAATCTCCACCAAGTCCTTAACCTCTAACTCCAAAGTATTGGTTCTCATGTTTAATCCAGAAATTGATTTTCCAGAGATTGCACTTCCTCTCTGACCACCTCTTTGACAAACTGTTTAATTTCTTTTTTTATCTTCATTAGTTTTTGTAGTTATAAAGTCTTTTAATTCCAACAGAGTCAGATCTCCACTCGGTTTTTCCTTAGAGGGTAGTCTTGCATCCATATTTTCAGATTCTTCTTTGTTTATTGGGCTGTCATCTGCACTGACAAAACATCTATATGCTTTATCAAATACAGTTTCTTTTTTTCCAGACTCTCCTCTTCATTTATTTTGATCCACCACCACTGCAGTAACCCTTGTAAAAAAACTCTCTTACTGTTGTCTCTCTTCAAGTACCTGATATTATTTGCTCAGCAACTTGCAGCTATCAATAGTCCACAAATAGTTTTCCACCAGCTACTAAGAGACTGCAGTTTTATTTTAATTTACAACCACAAAGCTTTATCTTATCACAAAAAGCATCTGGCTTTGTGCCAGCTCTGTCGGCTCAGCCCAATATGGTGGTTCCTCCCTCTGAAATTAGGATGGCAACAAAAAGAAACAGCTTTAGTGGATAAACTGTAAACTTTTCCAAACAAATCTTGCATGAAGCCTTTTCCTCCAAAATTGTATCAGAGGTAAAGAGGTGAAAAAGAAAGTCCTCACAGCAACAAAAGGGAGATGGCAGGTCTATTGCTTTAAAAAGCCTTGCAGCCAAAGGCCTCTGCTTCTTAGCACTTTTCTCTCTGGTATTTTTCAACAGAAGATTTATCAGCAAATTGTTTTTCAACAGGACCTTCAACACTTCCCACAGTACCTTTATCATCCAAAGGACTGCAGTAGCTATCTTTTGGCAAGTTCCATGGTACTTTTAACTCAAATAGGACCTTTTTTCTTTGTCTGGAGAAGGAGACGACAGAAATCACTCCAACCAGCTACCTTAGGCTCCTCCCTCCTCACCAAAAGCACTTTAAAAGGATGCTTCCCTAAATAATGTTTTTGTTCTAGGTTTCTGCCATACTGAGTTACCATTAATGTTTTGTTTAGTTGCACCATTCATAGCTTCTACATATTTACTGTTTCTTTCTTTGTTAGCTTTCCCCCAATAATTTCTCCCCACTTTCTTTTATAACATCCATTTTGTATGAGACCTTGGAAATTTGCTTTTCAAAAGCAATCAATTGAATCTAGATAGCAAAACCTCCCAAAAGTAGTTAGTTACCACAGTAGCTACAATTTAAACTATATTTTCCACTTTTTGAATTATACAGTAACTGAAAAATATTGGAATGCAGCATCGTCTGAAGCACAGCACAATCTAATACTTAACTTGATAGATGGGATTTTATTCATCCATTACTTAGTGAGTCCATCCCCTATAACTATAAGAGTAATAAAAACATGATTATTGCATCAAGAAGGATTATCTCTCCTTAGGTTACAATATAACAATGTAGTTTTACCCTTATTGCTGAGAACTTGATATATGTTATTGGCTGCTTCCAAGCTTTCTTTTATTAGGTCATTAATAATAACCAATAATTTCCCTAAAATTCAGTGCTGCCATTTCCCTCCACTTTTCTTGGACATTCTGGAAGAGTGCAGAAATGGGCTTAACGGGCCCCATGTATCCTTTAGCTCACATTTCACCCTCCCTTGACTTAAATAAATTTCCAAAGTGGGGGATGTGGGCACACAGCCTCACTTCAAATAGAACAATCAAAATAAATACCCAAAACTGTGACAGGAAAACCAGAGAGGCATAACATATCCCAAATAAACTAAATAGAATGTATTCAAAACCCAATGCCACCTGTAATGCTTGCATAACAACCTTACACAGAGAGGGTAACCTGCACAAGTCAAAGCACTGACCATGTGCTAGAGGAATGATTTTATTTTTCTGTGACAGACTAAAGAAGGAATTTTCCCTTCAGTTCTCCTTAATAAAATCCTCTCCCCGTCAGTCCAGATATAATTGGCTGGCTGGGAAGGGAAAATATGTAGGAACTTTTACAAGCAAGAAATGTCTGCTAGACTACTGTGAGAAAATGGCAACCATGTTTCCTTGCTCTCTATCACAGGGAGCAAACAGGATTCCAAGTCAATTGTGGGGTCTTATTTTTACTAAACATTACAATAACTTTTCTGATTTGTTTCTCTCTGAAAGTATTATTGATTACTTTTTTGCTGGAGGTCTCAAACAGAGGCTGGATAGACATCATTTAGGGATGCTTTATCTGTGGCTTTCTTGCCTAAGCCAGGATTTGGACTAGGTGACCCTATGGTTCATTCCAATTTTACTGTTCTAAGATTCCAGGATTCCTGATTTTAACTCATGATAAATTTACTCATCGATCCTGGTGACTGACTTTATCTGATAATCGTTGGTTCACCTCAACTTGCTTCTCAAGGTCTTTCAACACTAATGACTCCTCCTGTTCCACATCTAGGACTCCTTTCCATAAACAGTGAGAAAAATGATTATTACCAGTCTCTTTTCTTGGTCAAGATACCTCATTCTCTAGTGTTTGATGAGGTGTTTCCACCAAGTAGACCAACAATGCAGGGATTATCCAAGTGTCATCCTACATAGAGAGCCGTTGTTTCTGCTCTCTTCAGTACTGAGCAACAATCGATTACTTAAGTTCAAGTATAATGAATATGGGAAGCATATTCAAGATAAGCTGCACTCTTGCCCCCATTTTAATCAACTAATTGGCCAAGCATGAGGACAACATTCATTTGAATCATCTTGTACAGTAATACTTCAAATATCGAATGCATCGGATAATGCTAAAATCAGATAATGATGCAGATTTTTGAATTTTTTTTGCATCTTATAATGTTATTTTAGCGTTATCCAATGCATTGTGTTTGGCCCTCTGAGAAGGGAACCGGCGAAGCACCTGGCCGCTTCCCTTCCTGGAGGGCTGGTGGGTGAATGCAGAGTGCCAGCGTATGGGCGCTCCATTCGGCAGCTTCTTTTCAGAGAAGGCAAGGCGGGCGGCCTGCCTTGCCTTCCCCGAAAGGCAGCTGCCAAATGGAGCACATGTACACCGGCTGCCCACCCCCACAAAAAGGACGACATGATCCCACCATTGCTGGGTGCATGTTTCAGGTTCTCTGCCTCCCCTGCAGCCTCTGTGAGGGTTGAAGGACCTTTTTCGTGCTACTCCCACCTTTCTATGGCATCCCTGGTCCACACAACAGCTGAAAATGATACAGTGGCCATTTTGTTTAAAAAACAAAATGGCGGTGGCAACTTTTTTCAGCTTTTGTGAGGCCCCCAGGGATGTCTGAAACATGCCTGAAACATGCACCCGATGATGGTGATTTCCCCCCCCCCCAAACAGCGTGAAAAGGTAGGAGATCATGTCCTTTTTGTGGGGGTGGGCAGCTGGCGTATGTGTGCTCCATTTGGCGGCTGCCTTTTGGGGAAGGCAAGGCGGGCTGCCCTCCTTGCCTTCCCCAAAATGCAGCCACTGAACGGAGCGCCCGTACGCTGGCTGCCTTTGCAGGTGGATCGTTCCCTGTTCCCTTTCCTCTTTGGAAAGGGAACCGGGCTTTCTTTTAAAAAATGTTATCCAATGCATGCATCAGATAATGCTAAAAATCAGATAATGCTGACTTGTGGAACCAAGTTTTAGCATTATCTGAGGTATTACTGTATATAAATTTGTATACATTTCTTAAACTAAAATGCATGTATGAAGGGAATGTGCAGGTAAGCCATCTTTGCTACTTTCTTTTCAGCAAGCAGCCAAGATAAGAAGACATTGTTTTACTGGCTACTTTTCAAGTACTGTCACATAGTGACACACCAGAGCTGAAAAACCTAAAAGCCATTTGAAACTGCTTGCATCTTGGTTTAGTGCTATGTAGAACCCCAGATATCAGAAAGAGTAAAGAAGAAGACAACCTTCTCCCTTCACAGATACTGCTACTATTCCTCTTCCTCTTCTGCCATATCTGAATCTGAATATTGGCGATCATCATGGTGATCAGCCATGAAGACTATCATGAGAATATAATGCAGTGGCCTTTTATCTGCCTTCCACATCGCAGGATGACTCCCATTCCACTGATCCATTTCCGCAAGTGACTTTCTGGTCCCTTCTAGAGCCCTTTTGGCACACAAACTCCTCATCAGCCCCTGGCTAGTTTTGATGAAGCTGCTGCCCTCCATCAAGATGGATTCAAGTGGGATTTACTCCACTTGGGGATCATCACCCTTCCCTGTGGACTTCAGCACCAAAGCTGTAGTCACCAGGGTTGTCAGATTAGTTAACTGCTCCTTAACACTCTGTGTTTAGTCATGGCTATTACCATAGCAGGATAAACCTGGCCAGACACTCAGACACCTACTATTAGTAAAGATAAAGATTTCGCTTGCTCAAAAGGCAGTTGTATCCAACTCTAGGGTTTGGTGCTCATCTCAGTTTATATCCAAAGAACCAGTGGTGTCTGCATTTGCAGATATTTCCATGAACATGTGGCAGGCATGACCAGACCTGTCAAGTATCCCGTTTTTCCCAGGAAACCCCCTTATTTTTACCTCTCTTCCCGCCACCCTCCCATTTTATTAATTTCCCCATAATCTCCCATAATAATTTTTTTAAAAAATTCTGACCAGAGCTCTCACAGGTGAAGCTGCATTTTTAAAACTTCTGCCACCAGAGGGCGCTGTGGCTTTTCATAGGGTCGGTTCACTCCCGCTCCTCTGAGACCTCCGGAAGTGTCTGTAGCTGGTTGGAACAGGCATGAGATGGGTGAGCAAGAGGCTCCATTGCCTTTCTGGGGACCAAGGATGAGTGGGCCGAGGGAGGGCTGAGGCAACAGGCTGTAGCCAGAGTGGGGTCAGGGTTTGTGTGTGTGCAAGGCTTCGCCCACCCTGAGTTAAACAGTTTGCCAAGCCTGCATTGTGCCCCCCCCCCAATGAGGGGGAAGGAAAAGGAAGATTGGTGAGGCAGAAAGTGCTTTTGCTCTCCTGCCTTTCTCCACCATCACCTCCTCCTTCCTTCCCCAACACCCTCTGCTATAACTTCCCCCCAGAGAGAGAGAGAGAGAGAGAGAGAGAGAGAGACTGACTGTCTGACTTATTTCTTGTTGTTCAGCTGTCCAAAGATGGTTGCATCTGCCTTGTTAGAATGCTTTAACACAAGGGATTAGTCAGCCTTTAATAGCTAAGAAATGCCAGTCTGGCCAATGTTGTTTTTTTGCTTGTTTAGGTTTGAAAGGTTATTGTTTAAGTAAGGGATTGGGGGGTTATTGCTTTTAAACACACTGATTTTGCTTACTGCCCTATTTTCCAGTCCTGCAATTGAGCAGATTTCAAACTTGCATAATGTAATAAAAAATTTTTTTTAAGGAATCAAAACAAATTCATGGAAGATAGCAATTTTATTTATATGATGGGATGGTCTCTGTCTCGGCTCCTGCCAACCTAGCAGTTCAAAAGCAAGAAATTGCAAGTAGATACATAGGGACTACTTTGGTGGGAAGGTAAACAGCATTCTGTGCATGTGCCAGTGTCTAGTCATGCCTGCCACATGACCATGGAAACATCTGCAGCAGCAGACAGTGCTGGATTTTCGGCGTTGAAACAGAGATGAGCACTGAACCCTAGAGTCAGATACGACTGGCTTTAGAGCAAGGGAAACCTTTGCTTTTACCTTTACCTATCATCAGTTGACAGTTGAGGCAGTGGAGGGTCTGAGCCTGGTGGGGAGTGGCCTTCGATGCTTGACTTGAGGGGGGAGTCCTGTTTAGGTTGAGAGGAGGAGGAAGAGCAGGCCGCCCAGCCCAAACGGACACGAGCCCCACTCTTGGGCTGGTGGTGGGCGCCATGGCCCAGTGGGTGCAGTCGGTGCAGGAGTTCCTCCAGGACACCTTCATGCCTTTGGTGGCCGCCCTTTGCAGCGCAGAGGCGGAAAGAATCACCCGCAACAACAACTTGGGCTTCTGCGAGTTTTGGTCAAGCCTTTCTGCCGCCTCACCTCGGAAGGTCGGTGCCTCTCCCCGTCGGGGACTACTGGGCAGTTTCCCTGAGAGGGGAGGGAAATCCAAATCGTGGGTAGCCTCTGTGTGTGTGTTGGGGGCTTTTCATGTCCTTCATGAAATGAATGAGGTGCCTTTTCTTGTGTATTTTACCCTTCCCTAACGTGGCTCACTCCTGCCAACCTAGCAGTCCGAAAGCAAGACATTGCAAGTAGATAAATAGGGACCACTTCGGTGGGAAGGTAAACAGTGTTCCGTGCGCTCCGGTGTCTAGTCATGCCTGCCACATGGCCACAGAAACGTCTGCAGAGGCAGACAGCGCTGACTCTTTGGCTTTGAAACAGAAATGACCACTGGCCTTGTAGGCTGGAAGGCCAGTGAATCGGCAGTTCAAGACCAGAGTACTACATGACGGATTGAGCGTCCGTCTCTGTCCCAGCTCCTGTCAACCTAGCAGTTCAAAAGCAAGAAATTGCAAGTAGTGAAATAGGAACCACTTTTCTGGAGAAAGATCTTGGGGACATGAAAGGAGCCTCATCCCCTGAGTGGAGTTCCATCAAGCAAAAATATTTTCAACCCAGAATAATTTCTGTCACAAAATTATTATTATCTATTTCATGCATTTCTAAATCACCACCCCTCTTGAAGACTGCAAAAGGAAACTTATTGTAGAATGACACAATAGAATACTATGATTTTAAACAGAATAGAGAAATATGTACCTTGCAATGTAATTGACAAACCTTAGAAAAAGTCAGAGCCACATTAAAGAACAGCCTGGCTGTTCTTTAGCTTCATCTTTACTATTTGACCTTCTAAGGAGCAGTCAGGACTGATTTCTTCTAAGATTGACTTATTTGTTCTCGCTGTCCAGGGGACTCTCAAAATTCTCCTCCAACACCACATTTCAAAGGCATCTGTTCTTCTGCGCTCAGCTTTCCTAATGGTCCAGCTCTCACAACCATACATTACCATCGGGAATACCATTGCTTTGACTATGTGAATTTTTGTTTTCAAGGTGATGTCGCTACTTTTAACTATGATATGTTCCCCAGGTTTCTCATAGCTTGTCTCCCAAGCATCAGTCTCCTTTTTATTTCATGGCTGCAATAACCATCTGCAGTGATCTTTGATCCTAAGAAAGTAAAATCTGCCAGTCGTAGCCAACTCTAGGGTGCAGTGCTCATCTCCATTTACAGCCAGAGCCAGCACTGTCTGTGTTTACAGACGTTTTCATGGCCATGTGGAAGGCATGACTAGACAGAGCCCAGCAAGTCACATGGTAACATTTGGTCACGCTCACAGATTTGACCACGCCCACAGAGGGGTGTGGCCAAAAACCCCTTATTTTCAAATTCAGAACTTGACAGGTATGGGCATGACTAGGCACCAGAGTGCATGGAACACTGCTTACCTTCCCAATGAAGTGGTACCTATTTATCTATTTACAATTTCTTGCTTTCAAAGTAGCTGCCTGGGCAACACATACATTCGCCATACTCATTTGCTACTAGTAGCTTTTGGCTAATCTATGTGTTGCACAGAGAGCTGCTTTTAAAGAAAGGAAGTTGAATGTTGGGTGGGGGATAGAGCTTCAAAAGTATTGTTTTTATGATACACTGAACTCTTCAGTAACTGAGCCGTAGAAGGATGATGCTGTATGCCCAAGAATATATAAATTTGAACAAACAAACAAACATCATCTTGCCATATCATTACCTTTATTCCTCTAGAGCTGTGCTTCACAACCTTTGGTTTTTGGACTTTAATTCCCAGAAGCCTAAGACAATTTCCCCAAAAAATGATCAGCCAATATACTGACTTAGGCTTCTGGAAAATGAAATCCCCTTGTGGGGCATGGGCCCCACATTGGGAACCACTGCTCTAGAGAAACATTTCAGACTCTGTAAAAGGTCTGGGTGTATGAGAGATCTTTTTGATCTGTCGGCGAGCAAAATTCAAGTTGGCATGAAAAGATGACCTTTTTTCTGGGAAATAATGCTCACTTCCCAACCAAATTTGTATCAACTGAGAGATTCCTTATTTCCTAAAAAAATTGGGTCCTCCTCAGTTTTAACACAATTGAAAGTGATCTTAAAGAGTGGACAGAGGAAACAGCATAGACTCAGTTGGTCCCTGTTGCAAATAATTCAGAATGACAGGTTGCTATTATTTCACAGTAATATTATGCATGAGCATGGCAGTTTCGTGAAGTAAGATTCATTATGCACGACATGGAAATTTCTCTTTATTTGGGGGGCTGGAGAGTGTTGCATTGCAAGCAGAGGGAATAAATCTGGCTGCTTGAGGAAAAGCCATGCATCCAAGTGTTGCTACTAAGAATCAGTTAGCTAGACAGAGAATGGCAATGATCCAGTCTTATTTAAGAAATTTCTCAAGGTAAATCTACACATTATGTTAAATAAATGACACAGATTGCTGTGTGTTGTAGTTGATCTTCAGCTGGCAAGCCTGCAAAGAGAAAAGGTTTCCTTCACCCACACTGGTTTCTTAATTACTATTGTTTCTGATAAGAACATAAGAACAGCCTTGCTGGAATAGTCCACAGCCCATCCAGTCCACCATTCTGTCTCACACATTTGCTTCAAGGTATTATTCCCAAGCAGATGCCTTCACCTGTTTAGGATTCCCTGGAAATGGCATTGAGAGATATCCTGCCTATCTCTCCAATCCGGAGGTTGTCCTTAGGTATCCATAATTATAGCCATTGACACCCTTGTCCTCCATGAACTTGTCTAATCTTTTCTTAAAGCTGTCAAGACTGACAGCTGTCATCACTTCTTCTGGCAGGGAGTTCCCTAGGCCAGTGATCCTCTGGGTGAAAAGTACTCTCTCTTATTTGTTTGAGAACTAGTACCCAAAAGTTTCATGGAGTGCCCCCAGTTCCAGTGTTGTGCGATAGGGAAAACAGTTTTTCCTTATGTACTGTGTCCACACCGTGCATGATTTTATAAACTTCAATCAGGTCACCTCTTAGATGCTGTCGTTCAAGAGTGAAGAGGCCCAATCGTTGCAGCCTCAGATGGTAAGGAAGGTGTTCCAGTAACCTAATCATTCTGGTTGCTCTTCTCTGCACCTTTTTCCAGCTCCATAATATCCTTCTGGAGGCATGGTGACCAGAACTGTTCACAGTATTCCAGATGGGGCCTCACCATAGATTTATAAAGAGGCAAAATGACACTTGCTGGCTTATTTTCTATACCCTTCCTAATGATCCCTAGCATTGAGTTTGCTTTTTTCACTGCTAAGGCACACTGGGTTGACACCTTCATTGAGTTGTCCACCATGACACCAAGGTCCTTTTCCTGGTTTGTCGCAGAGAGTTCAGACCCCATCAGTTTATAAATGTAATTGGGTTGGTTTTTTTTTTTTGCCCCAACATGCATCACTCTGCACTTACTAGTGTTGAAGCTCATTTGCCACTGTTTTGTCCACTCCCCCAGTGTCAAGAGATCCCTCTGGAGCTCCTCACAATCTCTCACAGTTTTCACTACCCTGTATATTTTAGTGTTGTCAGCAAATTTGGCTACCTTGTTATTTACTCCTACTTCTAGATCATTTATGAAGAGGTTGAAAAACAGGGGTCCCAGTACTGAACCTTGGGGGACCCCACTCTTTACTTCCCTCCACTTGGAGAAGTGTCCATTTAGTGCTATCCATAATTCTGATGTCAATTTTATGTCCCTTTGTTCTTCTGTATAGAAACTGACATGATTGTGTTGTGTAAAATTGGGATATTGGTGGCAAAAGATAGCATAAATCACATGGGAAAATGAGCAGATGGTGTACGAGCCCATGACATTGTGGATTTCACTATAGGGTAATTTAACAATGTTTCCAGTATAGACATTGGGACGCAGTTGGGTACGGATATGCAACAAAGACTGGTTCCTACCGCAGGATCTCTGTTGCAGGGTCTATTTTTGCTGGTTAGTATTCTTTTGTTTGAGTAGGTGTCTTTATACATGTTCAGCCTTCCACCTCAAAGACACAAGAGAAGTATTATTGCCCAGAAGGGAGTATATAGTAGATTGCTGATAGTATATACATGAGTGCTTTTAGGTGGGAACAGAAGATTAACAAGTGATGTTCTGTTGTTATCTATTTTGAGTTTATAGAGCATGGGTCCTTAATCTTTTTAAGCCAGGGGCCGGGTCACACTCCCTCAGACTGTTGAGGGGCCAGACTGGTGGTCCCCCCACAGCTGCCACAACCAAAGCAGTGAGCACCCCAAGCCCACCACACCCGAAAAAGCCCCCCACTCTTCCTTCACACTGCTCCCCTGCTTACCGGTCTGGAGGAGCTGCCCTGCATGGGTGAAGGAAATGTGCCCGTGGCCACCAGAAATGCCCCTGCAGCAGCCGGAATGGCACCCATGGCCACTGCCGCCACTGCCAACTCAATCCTTGTCTGTCTCAATCCTTGTCTGTCTCTAACAGCACTCCCTAGCAGGGCAGATGTTGTAAGCCTTACAACATCTGCCCTGCTACTGAGCACTTTTAGGGATACGCCAAGCCAAGTGGAGGAGACAAGGATTGAGGTGGAGGCAGGAGTGGGGGCTGGCGCAAGGTTGGGGGCCGGATGATTTGGTGCCAAAGGCCAGATCCAGCCCATGGGTCATAGATTGAGGATCCCTGTTATAGACGATTGTTACTAGTAACTAGAGTAGCCCTGGTAATCAAATATTATTCTATCAGTGTTAATAACACAACTGTGATTTTCCGTATTGCATTTCATTCTGTCTCACCCCATAATTAGATCCTATGGACATATAAAACTGTGTATTGAATATGTTACAAAAGATGATATCAAATAAAATTTAAATGCTTGACAAGATCCTCTCTCCCAACCACCAGTTAGTTAGTTTTCAGGAAGTTTCTTGTTGATATAAAATAGTACTTGATATTTTTTTAATGAATCTTTTCAGAAACTACAAAAGATTTAAAAGCAATGGCATTTTGAGATGAATGCAGCTTTGCACAAAAATAGACTTTCATCCCATCCCCATGCCAAGCTAATATGCCTTCAGCATGGCACAATCCATTTGCCCCCAAGAGGAGAGAGGATGTTTTGATATAATACTGTAGCATTGCTACAGTTTTGCTGGTGAGTAATTATTTGAAGTTAGGACAGATGTCTCTATGCATTTATGGGCTTTACATTACCAGGATCCAAGGGAAGTGTTATTGACCAGAATGGGGGTATTGATTGCTCATGAAATATAGCAATATAGCATCACTACATTGTAGGAGTTCAAGGTGGTGGACAGAAGGGCATATATAGTGACCTCTTCCCTGTTGGCCTTGTGTTCCTTCCTACTCTGGGAGCCAGTGCAAGCTTTAGCTTAGGGGTGCCCAAACTAAAACCTACAGGCTGGATCCAGCCCCCGACACCAATTCATTCAGTCCGTGCCATCCTCGTCGCTCCTGGAAGTGGAAGTAAAATCCACCTGGGTACATTTTCCTTCTGCTTCTAGGAGTGATGAGGGTGGTGTGGGATGGATGAATTGGTGTCGGTAGCCAGATCTGGCCCATGGGCTGTAGTTTGGGCACTCCTGCTTTAGCTGGTCATTCTGGAGGTGCATAGTAATTTTGAATTTGAATCACTTGATTGACATATTGAACAATCAGGCTGCATCATTTGTACATGTGTGCTAGCAGGAGAGTTAGCAAGGGTTCAAAAATCTTGTATAGTGTTTTGCAGGTGCTCAATGGCATCTTTAGATAAAGTTGGGGCCATCAGACAAACATTTCAGATCATGTAATTCAGGCTTGTCTTAAGGCCTACTGGGTTACAAACACAGTACCTTAAGGCTTTACGGATTGAAAAGAAAATGCACCAATGAAGGTCTACCTGATGGGTAAAGATGGTTGGGTCCAGGTGTCATTTACAACTGTGGCTGAGAACAGATGCTTACCTTAAAGGTAGAGGAGGTGGTAAAGGAAGACATTAAGTCAAGAATGTTTAATATAGTTGTAGCTCTAGTTCACCCATCACTGTGTCTTGCTTCTTTATTCCACATGAGTGGGAAATAGTTTTGTAAGAGCAGACATTTTAGCTGCTGTCTTGAAGTCCATTTTACTTACTCATTTCTTTGTGCATATCAGGAATCACAAAATTGTACAAACCTGTCTGCAGAAGACAACTATTCAAGTTAAGCCCCATGTTGTTTTCTATGAATAACAAGCCTATTTATTTGTCTTTCCTCCACACATTTTCACATCTTAATCAAACTTAATCACATCTGCTATTCGTTTCTGTTTTATCTCTGTCCTTGTGAGGATTCTCACAAATTGAATGAGAGCCTATTTTCTTCAATTTGTTGTTGTTGTTGCTCAGTCACACAGTTAACTCCGGTCATTTGTAACCCCATGGGCCACAGTAGGCCAGACTAATCTGTCATCCTCCAGAGTCTGCCCTGATGAACGCCCACTGCATCAATGATACCATCTAACCAAGTTGCCCCTCTGACACCCTCAAAATTAGACTGCTCCCAGGAGCAGAAACTTCTGCCCTGTTGCTTGCCTCCTTGGCTGACCAGAAGGATTGACTGATTTGATCGCCTTGCAAGCTGCAGTCCAGTTTCTCAAGATTCTTCTCCAGCAAAGCAGGAGTCTATTCTTCTCCACTCAGCCTTCCTTATGAACTAGCTCTCACAGCTATACATTACTACTGGGAAGACCATTGCTTTATCAATGTGGACTTTTGTCAGCAGGGTGATCTCTATTATGCTGCCTAGGTTTGCCATAGTTAGCCTCCTGAAGAGTAAGTGCCTTTTTATTTCATTGCTTCAGTCACAGTCTGCAGTGATCACAAATCCAGAGAAAGTAAAGTCTGTCACTGTTTCCATTTCTTCCCTTTCAATTTGCCAGGAAGTGATGGGGCCATATACCATGGTATTCACTTTTTTATATATTGAGTTTCAAGTAAACTATTGCACTCTCCTCTTTCACCCTCACCAAGAGGTTCTTTAGATCTTCTTCACTTTCTGCCATTAGGTGGTGCCCTCTTATTTCTGAAGTTGCTGATACCTTTCCCAGCAGTCTTAATTCTGGTTTGTGCTTCATCCAGCCCTGCATAATGCAGGATGCACTTTGCATATAAGGTAAATAAGCAGGGTGATAATATATAGCCTTGTCACACTCCTTTTCTTATTCTAAATGAATCAGTTGTTCCATATCCAGCCCTAACTGTCACTTCTTGAGCCGGACACAGGTTTCTTATAATACAGATAAGGTGATCTGGTACTTTCATCTCTTTAAGGACTTGCCACAACTTGTTGTTTGATCCACACAATTGAAGAATTTAGTGTAGTCAATGACTCAGAAGTAGACTTTTTCATCATAATCCAGTGAAAGTTGGCAATTTGGTCTCTAGTTCACCTGCCTCTTCAGAAGCCACTTTGTACTTCTGCTGGTTCTTGACCCACATACCGCTGAAGCCTAGTTTGTAGGATCTTGAGCATGACCTTGCTAGCATGTGGGATTAGCATAATTGTATGATATCTTGAACATCCTTTGCCATTGCCCTTCTTTGGAAGTGGAACGTAAACTGACTTTTTCCAATCCTGTGGCCACTGTTGCACTTTCCACATTTTTGCTGGCATAGTGGGTGCAATACTTTAACAGCAGCATCTTTTAGGGCGACAGATCTTGAGGACATGAAAGGAGCCTCATTTGGGCATCCTCTGAGTGGAGTTTCTCCAGCAAAAATTATTTCAACTCAGAATAATTTCTGACACAAAATTATTATTACAACACTGATCCTTCTGATAACCCCCCCCCAAAATCCTTTCAACCCAGAGTAATTTCTCATATGAAATTTAATTATTTAATAGCTCAATTGGAATTCCATCATCTCGACTAGCTTTGTTGTTAGTAATGCTTTTAAGGGCCCTCCTTACTTCGCACTTCAGGATGTCTAGACCAAGGTCAGCAATCATATCACTGTGATTGTTAGGGATTTTCAGGTCCTTCTTGTATAGTTCTTCTATGTATTCTTGCCACCTTTTCCTAATCCCTTCTGCTTCTGTCAGGTCCCTACCATTTTTTACCTTTATCATGACCATCTTTGCTTGAAATGTTCCTTTGATTTCTCCAATTTTGAAGAGATCTCTAGTCCTTCCACTTCTGTTGTTTTCCTCTATTACTTTGCATTTTTCATTTAAGAAAGCCTCCTTATCTCTTCTTGCCATTGTCTTGAAATTTGATGATAAAAACTGTACTAGTATAAATGTGCTTTCAAGACATTTATACTAGTATAGCTAGTATATATGTTTTAAGAAGCTCCCCTTCTAAATGTAAAGGTATTTTCCCATCTCTATTAACTTTTATAGTAGAGAGATTACAGGAGAAAATTCTCTTAGTGAAGGTTAATTCCCTTTCTTCTACCAACAGAAGACAGGAACTAGATTACAAACTTTTCTGAGAGTGGAAACAACTTGTTCGTTCATGGAAGGGAATTCAGCACAACAGGGAAGATTGGTCAGCTTTGCTTTCACCAACATCTGGTTGATTCTGATTTTAACTCTCCAGTTTGTGAAGCAATGTGCAGATTTGGTCATATTCTTATTAAATGCCAGTCAAATTCATTAATTACAGCTCTTCCCCAAATGCAAAGGACCATGCCGTACCTGCTGCCTTTTTGCTGTAAAAGATAAGGAACTTGGCACTGAAAAGAAGAAGTAACAAACCTAATATAGCACTAAAGGAATTCAAGCACTGGGATTCAAAGTTGAATCTTAATGGCTAAGAACACAAAGTTCTTTGCCTGAATGGATGAAAGCTGGCCATTTTTGCTTTCTCCCATGTTTAATTAGAAAAACTTCTTCTGTCTCCTATTTGAAGACATAAGAGAATTTTAGTAAGCTTTTATTTTAATAAATGAGGTGAACTAAATTCTCACTCATCCCTAGGTGACAGATCCAAGTTTTAAAAATATGTAATAAATCTAGTTGTGAAAAATAAATAAATAAATTAGGAGGGCAGACTTCACAAGCTAATGTGAATCAATGAATGAAGTTTATCAGCCACAAATCCTCTTTCCAGCATAGTGTAAATGGAATGTCTTTGGCATAACTTTCCTTGTAAGGTAAGAAAGCACTGTAGGTATTATACAAAGTAACAGCTATAAGTGAACCAAATTGCTCAACTCATCACATAATAGACAGTATCTTCAGCAATTCAGCATTGGTAGTTTTGCCTTTTTATATTTTGCCACTCATAGGGTTTCAGTACATTTGTATATGCCACAGCATCAATCCTCCAGCACCAGCTTAAAACAAACAGTTATAAAAATGTTTCAGAAGCTTCCTCTGGGAAAAGAAATGTTTCTCAGAGTGCTGTGGTAAACAAACACTGTGTATCATAGACTATTTAGTTAAGGAAAGGATCAGTGGTGAAAGGCTGAGTAATTAAGCATTTACTCACAGGAGAGACAGATCATCAGTACAAACATGCATGTAGTGCTACCCCATAAAAGCAACCAAGCATGTTGCACAAGAGCACCATGAGGTGCAATTTGTGACTGTGATATATGGAAGTGCAGACAACAGATACATCCTGAGTCAGAGTACTCATACATCTACCTCACTATCAACCAGTCTCCTTTAAGCACCATTGATTTGCCAGGCAGGTCTTTTTTTCAATAGCATGAGAACTCTGGTGTTCCCTGTGGTCTCCCATTCAAGAACTATTCATTCATTTATTTATATTTGTATTGTAGCTAAACTAATTCGTTTAGCTTCAGGTGTGTTCAAGATAACCAGGGTGAGATACTGTTGGTGCTCAGATGTCTTCTGCAAGAGCAAACCTTCACAATCTAGGGCCTTTTTGGGAGAAAGGTGTGATAAAAATATTTTCAATAAATAAATAAATGATATCTTTGAAAGTTATTTCTTAGATAAATGAATACAAATGGCACACTGAAGCCATTTGTTATTAAATGGTGGCAGTTAATTAGTAGTGGGTTCCAGGTAGGCATTCTGTTACTTATCCTTTATAGATGTTGTGAGACATGCTCACTATAGACAGGAGTGTGGTCAAGACTAGAAGTGATTAAAGCTACACACTTTATTCAGTTGTTTATATTGCTGATACCAATCATAGACTAGTTACGGTAGTGTGAACTTTACAAGCCTTGGACAGGTTGCCCTTGATCCATTAACAACAACATTGAGGTTTGATTTAAAATAGGCTTTCTCTTTCCTCCCAGCTATGCTGCTGGGAGAGGCTCTAGTCTTGTTCCTTTTAATGGTTTTGAGACCACTAACCCAGAGAGTGGGTCTCATAGTAAGGAGGGTTGATATGTCCTCATTGAGGGCAGTAACATTGCTCTTTCACCTCAATCTCCTTGTGTCCTCTGTTTTTTTTGTGTCTGACAGACTCTAATACTATTTCCACCAGTCTATTTCCACTTGTCTGATGGTCTGCTACCCCGGGTTACATTCACTGGCTCAGTGCCTCCTTTCTCAGTGTTCCTGTTCTGCCCAATATGAACAACAAGGGGGGCTGACCATGCCCCCAGACAGTTGAGCAGGCCAGACCAAGGCCCCTAGAAGTGGAAGCAGGTGCATTTACAGCTGTTGCATATGCACCCATTTCCATATTTACGACAGCTGCAGGGTGAAGGCGCGTTTGTGCATGCATGTTTTATGGCCGACAAAAACATGTCTGCTTCCACTTCCGGGTATGGGGGAGGCAGAGATGGGCCAGATGAGATGCATCAGGGTCCAGGTCTGGTCTGCAGGCTGTAGGTTGGGAACCCCTGGTTTAAGGTGTCAGTAGACTTTGTCCTGGACATCCTGAGATAAACCTGTACCATGACCCAGGTACCTTCTTTATATGGACGGTACAAACTCCTCAGAGAGCTCCTTCTCAACCTGAAAGCTCTCATCTGGTGCATACCTCCGAGGAACCCTCATCTACCTCCTCCTCCTCCTGCACTACTTCATCCTGCACTACTTCATTTGTACCCCATGCTCCAACATCTGCTTGCATTCCTCCAGACTGTCCTGACTGGCTCTCCATTACCCAAATCCCAGGGTCCTCCTTTCCCCTCCAGCAGTTGCTCCTTCAAGGTTAGGCTTCCAGCACATGTCTTCAGGACCTTCTTCTGGATTCCTTCTTCCTGCCATCGAGATCTGATCTAATATGGCTCTACATCCCCCAAGTCTACTGAGGAACCGATGATCAAAATTCTGCAGGTCCTGGGTAAAGGTGAAATGATTATCTGTCACAGTCTCTTTCTCCTGTCCCCAGCTTCACAGGTAGCCTTTACATTTTAGGATATTCTGAGCTGTACCCTATCCTTTGATCTGGGTACTGAAACAAGAAACTAAGGCAATAGTTGTATATTGAAGAACTGTTTTTATATTAATTCATTTAAAGAGGTTTAAGTGAACAGATGTGTACTGGTCAATGATGTAGTCTGTGTTTGCTGCCCAACCCATGGCTTTTTTGAAAATAATCTGGCCTAATCTTTGTCTGTATGGTTTCTTCTCTGTGTATTTCTGGATTTGCATAAAACAAACACATTTTAATAAACCTTGAGTGTCCCTTTGCTCTGCCCTGTGATTACTTCAGAAATGCACTAATGGCCAAATAATGTTGCAACATTTGGCTAAATACAGTGCACACCACTAGTTGCACATTTAGTGCTTTTGCCCATTTCAGGTCCTGGAACTTCAAATGCATTAGTTGTGAGAAATTAAAGTAGCAGCATTCAGGAATTTTACTGTGGTTTTCTGTGCACAAAAATGTTTACTAAAAGCTTGATCTTTTGTAGAAAACTCTTTTTAAGCTCTTTTCTTACCTTTAAGATTACCAGGATTGTGCTAATCTGATTTGCCCCATCTAACCCTTTTCATAGTAGAACTCTATGTGACAGTTTAACCACAATCTCCAGATTTCCTAATATCTTCTGATTGGTTGCTTTCCTGCTGCATGACAGTTGGTTGAGAAGTGACTCAAAGAGGCTGCTTGTTCCTTTGACTGTCACAGATGGCTTCTGCAAGTCACTGTAGTCATATTTCCGAAAGAAAATTATTGAGCTCTTCTTTACACAGTCTGTCACAAGGAGGTGAAAATTCCATGTGGGCTGAAAGTAAATTATTGTATCTTTATATATGGTTGGTCAATACAGCTTACTGAGTTCATTGCATTACAAAAGGGGGTGAAGAAAGACTGTAATTTAAATAGACAGGCAAGAAAAGAAATAAGAACTTCTAGAGTATTCCTATAGTTTGACAGTTCTTTTGTTGCAGAATAAATTGCATGTCAGATCAGGCTCCAAGACTAATTAATTTGCATTCTGTCACTCTGCTCCCACTGATAAGTGTCACCAAGTTACATAGACATCATAAGCACCAGCTGATCAGTAATCAATACAACCTTGATTAAATACCTAAGAATCTTTAAATAATAAGAAAAGGCTTTACCTCATTGCTCATGGCAAAGATAAATATGCAGAGCAAACTGGAAAAAGAAACAAGAGCCAGCATTTGAAAAAGCAGACTGATTCACAAACCTCTTTCACCAACCATGTAGCTAAAGGTTTTGTGGTGTTGTAATGAGTTGTAGTTGTGCCTGGGAAGAGGAAGAGGAATGCATTTCCAGATGAGTCTTCTTAGGATATAAGCGGCCCCATTCATTTCCTCCCACTGTACAGTTAAAAGGTACTATGCTTCTAAAAATTCTTCTCAGAAATCACTTTTTAAATTGTTGGTATGGAATATTTAGTAGGTATCCTCTCTGGAGTCATTTCTTCTATAGGTTTACAGGACAATTAGTATATATCTTACGTGCTGAAGAGCTGTTCTTGCCACAAAAGCTTATGCCAAGTAAAACATGTTAATATTTATGGTGTCTTAAGATGCTTTGTCAGCATGGGTCCTAACAGGCAAGGACAATTGCTTGTTAGATGTTGTAATGGTCCGTGGGCGTCGAGGTGCTGAGCTCAAGGAAGGCATGAGAGACTGATGTATGATGGTAAAAGTCAGCCCCAATTTCTCGGGTAGACTGTATTTATTGACTACAATCAGGAGTTATCATGTATACCCCTCGTGCGACCCCCGTGACAGAAAGCTGCTACGTGGCACTTGGCTGGTTGGGTGACACTTACCAGTCTGCATGCCCAGGTTAGCCATAAGCAGGCTTAATCAGCAGATAGTGGCAAGACTTACTGTTCCTGCCTTATCTTGGTCCTGGAAGACTATGTGCCTATGCATAGCTTGTTTGGTCTATCTGCGGTTTGCTTTTGCTCAGCACAGTTCGTGGACGTGAGCCAGATACTGTATGCTGTTTATGAGACCTTGGGTCTCTTACCTCCTGACACGTATCCCAGTGCTGTTAAAGTCTCCAGCCAAGGAAAACATGGAGTCACTAATGCTCCCTGCCGCTATAGGCCCGTACCCAATTTCCTTTCCGGAAAAGTCCGGTTGGCACCCAGCCCATCAGGAAAGGTAGCAGTTCAATTAGTGACCTGGGCAAACCACATTTATGCTCTGTCCTTCATATACAATCAAGGAGAAGTAGGCGCAAACGGTGTAGTACTCAACTAGCAATAGAACTGTTTGAAGTGGTGAATGTGGCTCGGCAAGAGTTAATGTGATGAATTCTTCTTACAAATGAAGACAATGTATATGGACAAAAAATTCTTTTATAGAAAATATTTCAAAATGCTTCATAACAAAAATAATTCCTCTGTGGGTAAGTATAAATGATTCAGTGTTACATTAGTAATGTTCAATGCTCTATAGATGATTATTCATAATTCTTGGTAACAAAAATAATTCCTCTACGGGTAGATATAAATGATTCACTGATATAGCAATATTTTCTTTCAAAGTCGATACCAGTTATTTCAACTTTTCGAATTACTATTTCTTCTTCAGGAAATCTGCACACAAAAATAATTGTACATAAAGATAATAATTAGCATGACAAAGAGATGGAAAAGACTGTTACACATGAGTTCACGTAAAATGTATATCGCTGCTATGCATCTAATATATAAGACCAATACTACATAAAAAGGCACAAGCTTACCAATATGTAAAAAGGTCTCTTGACAGCATTTCTATAGGTAACTTTCTAGGGTGCAAGTTTTTGCGGCTTCAGTGGGTCACTTCGGGTGTTCATAATAATTGGTCACACGTGAGTCATTTTCTACTAAGCATAAAGGCAGCTGCCTCACACACATTATCAACGTCCATATGCACTTAATAGTATGAGCGGAGGCAAGGACGCGACTTTAAGAGACCTTTTTACATATTGGTAAGCTTGTGCCTTTTTTATGTAGTATTGGTCTTATATATTAGATGCATAGCAGCGATATACATTTTACATGAACTCATGTGTAACAGTCTTTTCCATCTCTTTGTCATGCTAATTATTACCTTTATGTACAATTATTTTTGTGTGCAGATTTCCTGAAGAAGAAATAGTAATTCGAAAAGTCGAAATAACTGGTATCGACTTTGAAAGAAAATATTGCTATTTCAGTGAATCATTTATATCTACCTGTAGAGGAATTATTTTTGTTACCAAGAATTATGAATAATCATCTATAGAGCATTGAACATTACTACTGTAACACTGAATCATTTATACTTACCCACAGAGAAATTATTTTTGTTATGAAGCATTTTGAAATATTTTCTATAAAAGAATTTTTTGTCCATATACATTGTCTTCATTTGTAAGAGGAATTCATCACATTAACTCTTACCGAGGCACAGTCACCACTTCAAACGGTTCTATTGCTAGCTTCATATACAATCATCTGGACTGGCTGTCCTCAATCCAGATGCAGGCTAAATTCCAGGTGAAGGGAACCTATCTCACCCAACTTTGGAGGATGAGATGACACAGTGGGTGTAGATCTGGGCAGTCTTCGGAGGATTGCAGATGACAGAAGAGCCTGGCTAGCTGTGGTCCATGGGGTTGCAAAGGGTCAGACTCGGTGCAACTGAACAACAAAAACAGTGTTGCTAAAATTTAAAGTATTGAGCTGTTTCTTAAATAACATGTGGGAATATTCCTATGTTTACTTTTGTTCTGGGTTTCATCCATTATCCAACAGACCCATATTCACCACACAAAAATTGAAACAGAAGGTCACTTTGGAAATATTTTTTATCACACCTTCCTCCCAAAGTTTCTCCCAAACAATCCCACCATAATAGCCTAGAACTGTGATGGTGAACCTTGGCACTCCAGATGTTCTTGGACTTCAATTCCCAGAAGCCCAAGCACCGTGTGAATCCACACAAATTGGTTTACTGCGATTCATCCAGCCCATGCTGCCCTCATCGCTCCTGGAAGAGGAAGTAAAACGCGCCCAGACGGGTGTACATAAGAACATAAGAACAGCCTTGCTGGAACAGGCCACAGCCCATCCAGTCCAGCATTCTGTCTCACACAGTGGCTCACCATTTCCTTCAGGGTATTCCCAAGCAGATGCCTTCACCTGCTTAGGATTCCCTGGAAATGGCATTGAGAGATATCCTGCCTATCTTTCCAACCCAGAGGTTGTCCTTAAGTATCCATAATTATAGCCATTGATACCCTTGTCCTCCATGAACTTGTCTAATCCTTTCTTAAAGCTGTCAAGACTGACAGCTGTCACCACTTCTTCTGGCAGGGAGTTCCATAGACCAGTAATCCTCTGGGTGAAAAAGTACTTTCTCTTATTTGTTTGAGAAATAGTACACAAAGGTTTCATGGAGTGTCCCCTAGTTCTAGTGTTATGCGATAGGGAAAACAGTTTTTCCTTATCTACTTTGTCCACACCGTGCATGATTTTATAAACTTCAATCAGGTCACCTCTTAGACATCGTCGTTCAAGAGTGAAGAGGCCCAACCATTGCAGCCTCAGATGGTAAGGAAGGTGTTCCAGTCCCCTAATCATTCTGGTTGCCCTCCTCTGCACTTTTTCCAGCTCCATAATATCCTTCTGGAGGTATGGCGACCAGAACTGTACACAGTATTCCAGATGGGGCCTCACCATAGATTTATAAAGAGGCAAAATGACACTTGCTGACTAATTTTCTATACCCTTCCTAATGATCCCTAGCATTGAGTTTGCTTTTTTCACTGCTGAGACACACTGGGTTGACACCTTCATTGAGCTGTCCACCAGGACACCAAGGTCCCTTTCCAGATGGTAAGGAAGGTGTTCCAGTCCCCTAATCATTCTGGTTGCCCTCCTCTGCACTTTTTCCAGCTACATAATATCCTTCTGGAGGTATGGTGACCAGAACTGTACACAGTATTCCAGATGGGGCCTCACCATAGATTTATAAAGAGGCAAAATGACACTTGCTGACTAATTTTCTATACCCTTCCTAATGATCCCTAGCATTGAGTTTGCTTTTTTCACTGCTGAGACACACTGGGTTGACACCTTCATTGAGCTGTCCACCAGGACACCAAGGTCCCTTTCCTGGTTTGTCGCAGAGAGTTCAGACCCCATCAGTTTATAAATGTAATTGGGGTTCTTTGCCCCAACATGCATCACTCTGCACTTACTAATGTTGAAGCTCATTTGCCACTGTTTTGCCCACTCCCCCAGTGTCAAGAGATCCCTCTGGAGCTCCTCACAATCTCTCACAGTTTTCGCTACCCTGTATAATTTAGTGTCGTCAGCAAATTTGGCTATCTTGCTTTTTACTCCTACCTCTAGATCATTTATGAAGAGGTTGAAAAGCAGGGTCCCAGTACTGAACCTTGGGGGACCCCACTCTTTACTTCCCTCCACTTGGAGAAGTGTCCATTTAGTGCTACCCTCTGTTTCCTGTCCCTTAGCCAGTTGCTGATCCAGGACAAGACCTGTCCCTTTATTCCATGACTGGTAAGTTTATTCAAGAGCCTTTGGTGTGGAACCTTGTCAAAAGCCTTCTGTAAGTCCAGATAAACAATGTCAACTGGATCCCCCTTATCCACATGCTTGTTGACACTCTCAAAAAATTCCAACAGATTAGTGAGGCATGATTTGCCCTTGTAAAAGCCATGTTGGCTCTCCTTTAGCAGCGCCTTCTCTTCTATTTGCCTATTAATTCTATCTTTTAGGATGGTTTCCATCACTTTACCTGGGACACATGTCAAACTGACAGGTCGGTAATTTCCTGGATCACCCCTGGATCCTTTTTTGAAAATTGGTGTTACATTCACTACCTTCCAGTCATCAGGCACAAAGCCGATTATATATTTTGGCTAGGAGATCAGCAATTTCATCTTTAAGTTCCCTGAGAACTCGTGGATGGATGCCATCTGGTCCTGGTGATTTGTTTGTGTTTAGTTTAACAAGACATGCAAGGACCTCCTCCCTGGTTATTTCTATCTGGCTTAATTCTTCGGTTTCCCTCCCTACGAAGATAGGCTCTGTTTTGGGCATGTGGCCTCTGTCTTCTTCAGTGAATACTGAAGCAAAGAATTCATTGAGTCTCTCTGCAATCTCTGTTTCCTCTTTAATAACCCCTTGCCTTCCATTGTCATCTAATGGTCCAATGGCCTTCCTAGTTGGGTTCTTACCTCTAATGTACTTAAAGAAGTCTTTGTTATTTCTCTGAGTATTTTTAGCTATATGCTCCTCAAAGTCTTGCTTGGCTTTCCTGATTGTTGCCTTGCATTTGTTCTGCCAGAATTTATGTTTCTGCCTGCTGTCCTCATTCGGACAAGCCTTCCATCTTCTAAATGAGCTTTTCTTGCTCTTGATCACTTCCCGAACAGCTCCTGTAAGCCACATTGGACCTGGCAGTGCCCTTTTTCCTTTTGGGTATGCATTCCAATTGGGCCTCTGTTATTGTTTTTGTAAACAGCCTCCATGCCTCTTGTAGTGTTTGGACTCTCTCAATTTTCCATTTCAGCTTCTTTTTTACTAGTTTCGTCATCTTTGGGAAATTTCCTTTTTGAAAATTTAAGGTCTCTGTGTTAGATTTTATCAGTGACTTGCGGTCTATGATCAAGTTAAACATAATTGAGTTGTGGTCACTGTTCCCTATTGGATCAGTCACATTAACATCTTGCACCAGATCCTGAGTATTACTCAGGATCAAGTCAAAGATTCTTGTACCTCTAGTTAGGTCTTCAACCATCTGTCCCAGGGTGTGTTTTACTTCTGCTTCCTGGAGCAACAAGGGCAGCACCGGCCGGATATGAAATTGAAAAAGTAAAAAGAGACCTAATTTATTTGGACAGGGACAACTTCAAATTCAGCAATAAGACTTGCTAAAGCAGCTCGAGATAAAAGAAGCTGGAGAGAAATAAAAGTGCTAATTGACAGGAATGGAAAGCATGTGCTCAAAGATGAAGAGGAGGTAGTAATAGCAGAAAAGTTCTTTTAGGATCTGTATAAAGCTAAGCATATTGATATTCCAGAACTGGAAAAACAATTAGATGGTGAGCCCTTAAAAAAACTCCAAGAGTTGCATAAATATATAATGGAGGAGAAAATTACTGAATTTGAAATTGAAGAAGTAATAAAGAAGCTTAAGTCTGGGAAAACACCTGGAGAAGACGGATATATGATGGATTTTTTAAAAGCCTTTTGGGATGTCATTATTCTAATGTTGAGCAAGCTATACAATTATTTCCTAGAAGGAGGGAAAGTTCCAGAGATGTGGAATAGATCAATAATTGTTATAATCCCTAAACCAAATAAGGATACAGAAAAAATCAACTCGTATAGACCAATTACTATTTTGAACCAAGATGCGAAGATATTTGCTACAGTAATGGCTAATAGAATGAGTAGATTTATTGGTAAATATATACATGTGGATCAGGTGGGTTTCCTGAAAGGGAGACACTTGGGAGATCATATAGCGAGGATCATTAATATTCTAGAATTAGCAAAAAAAATAACAGAACTAAATTGTGTATCCTCTCATTAGATATAAGGCATTTGATTCTATACAGTGGCTAACGATTCTTACAATTATTGAGAAAATGGGATTAGGAAACAAATTTCAGCATATAATTAAACAACTATACAGTAAATCTATGACAAAAATAAAGGTGAATGATTCTTTTACCAAAGATATAGAATTAATGGTGGGAACAAGACAGGGTTGGCCCCTGTCTCCCCTGTTATTTGTCCTGGCTATGGAGTTAATAGCAAATGTCATCAGAAGTGATCAGGGTATAGAAGGTTTAGGAGGGGAAAAATAAGTATATTTGCCGATGACACTCTATTAATACTATAAAAGATGCTAAGAAATCTATTGGTAGAGTCCAGGAACAGTTGTCAAAGTTTGAAGATATATCTGGGTTGAGAATTAATTGGGGGGGAGGGGATGGGGTCACATATAATTACAATCAAAAGGAAAAGGATGAAATTAATAAATGATATAAAATATGCATAAAAAGCTGTTTGAAATATTTGGGAATACATATAACAGAAAATATTAAGAAATTACTAAAAATAAATACCCAAAAATTAAGACAGGAATTATAGTCCAGTTTAGAAAAGTTAGTCAAGTTGGAGGTATCTTGGTTTGCAAAAATTAGTATAGGACCAATGAAAATTATGTCTAAAATTAATTTTATACTAGAAAATCTCCCTCTAAGAATACAAGAAAAACAACTCAAGGAGTGGCAAGTAATGTTGGATTCATTTTGTAATGGAGGAAGGAGACCCAGGATAACAAAATCATTATGGTATCAAAGGCAGGAGGAAGGGAGGCTGGGTATCCCAAACATAACAAATTATTATAAAGCTTTCCAGCTAAAAAGAATAGAAAATATATTAATACAAGATAGTGATGGAACAAAGGAAATAGATAACGTTGAATATAGGAATTTCAAAGGTAGTTTGTTTTTAAGCGCACATGACAAGAAACCACGAATTAAAACTAAAACATTAAAGGGATCCTTCATATTCTGGAAAGGGGTAAAGAATAATTTAGCAAAAGGGGTTTCCCCAATTTTGGAAGTGACAGATTTCCCAGGTTTCCCCTTTAAATGCAGTGAAAGGTATGAAACAGAAATTAATTCTGAACAAATTATTGTTATTAAATGATTGGATTTCAAAGGATAATACGTATCAAAAGAGGGAAGAGATGTACAAAGTGTTGGAAGTGAATTGGTTTTATAAGATTCAAGTAGAAAAATGGTTTAGGAAGATTGGAAATAAGGGTCAGATGGGAAGAAAGCTTACAAAATTTGAAGAGTTGGTTTATAGTTTGAGAATGGGGATCATAGCAAGGAAAGGTTTGGTTGGTAAAATTTACAGAATTTTGAATAGTAAGGAAGAGCCCCAAATGATATTAAGAGGGATATGGGAGGAAGAATTAGGTGTAACAATAGGAGAAAAGGCATGGAAAAGAAAATGGAAACAACGAATAATGAAACCGTTATCAATCAAAGAAAAAGAACATAACTTCAAGATGATTTGGAGGTGGTATTTGACCCCGGTAAGATTATATTGCATAGGTAAAGTAGGAGCAAACAAGTTTTGGAGTTGTAGCAAAGAGGTGGATACCCACATCCACATGTGCTGGAGCTGTGAATATATGCAGAAATGTTGGAAACTTGTAGAACAGGAATTAAGATTTTTTTTTTGAAAAAAAATAAGGTTATAAATCCAAAATTAATTCTACTGGGTGAGTTTGAGGATTTAAAATTGGATAACAACAAGAAGGAGTTATTAGCCACTCTACTTTCAGTAACACGACAGATAATTGCTAAGGAATAGAAGAATAGGTTCACTATAAGTAGAGAAAGATGGTACGGACAGGTTTGGCGGTTAGCCCTAAATGACAAATTAACATCAGAAATAAAATTAAAAGGGTGTGAAATTGCAAGAAGCTCTTTCTGGGAAATTTGGAAAACATTTGTAGTATTTAGTTTGGCAAACAAAAATGGAATAAGACCCACCCAAGGAGAATGTAAATTTTGGGCAAGTAATTGAATAATGGTTTGTTCATTTGTAGCTTGCTTGGCATTATTTCAAACTTGTATAGCACTAGGGTGTGGGTGTGGGGGGAATGTTGTATGGAAAACCTGTCTAATTTGTATGTGTTATTTGATTTGTGTATTTTACAGTATATGAAATTAAATAAATATTATTATTTAAAAAAAGATATTATTCTGGGTTAAAAGGATTTTTACGGGGGGAAACTCTGCTCAGAGAATGCCCGAATGAGGATCCTTTCATGTTCCCAAGAGTTGGGACAGAGACAGGCACTCAATCGATCATGCAGTACCTGGGTCTCAAACTGCTGACTTGCCAGCATTCCAGCTAACAAGATGAGCTTCTTAACCACTGTGTCTTCCCACTGAAGTGGTACCTATTTATCTACTTGCAATTTCTTGCTTTTGAACTGCTAGGTTGGCAGGAGCTGGGACAGAGATGGCAGCTCACTCTGTCATGCAACACTCGGGTATTGAACTGCTAACCTGCTGACTTTCTACTCATCAAGTTCAGCGTCTTAACCACTAAGCCATCTCAGTTCCCCTTCTTGCAGTAGCTGGACCTTAATTCTATATATCAAAACTAATCAGTTTACATTTCAAGTCTAGTCTTTAAATAAACAGAACTGATTGCCACTGATTGCCACTAGAGATCCTTTACCAGCAGGGTTCTTGTGCTTTCTGTATCTGCAGGACAAGCAGAAATTCAGTTGATATTACTTTTTTCTGCTTCTATAACTGAAGATTGTAGCAAGAGCCTAGTGGCACATCAGCATTTCTGAGAAAACATGAAAGGGAGAAACTGGGAAAAAAAAGTTCTTTCTAGATTCTGAAAGGATGAGATATTTTCTGTCTATCTTGAACAGAGTTCTCACAGTTATAACTATAATTTTTGATCAAATAATCCAAAAGAAAGAAAGTCAGCAAAAGGAGTTTGCTTAGCACAGTTGGAATGCTACAGAATACAAAAGTAATCCCATCAGGATCTCAGAAGGCTTAAAATAATAGTAGATGTATTAAATAACGTGAAAGATTGCAAGAAATAATAAAAATAAGAACGCATATTTGCACTTACTGTATTTGCCAGGGCATAAGACACATTGGAGTATAAAATGCACCCTGTTTTTATACACATTTTAAAGGAAAAAACATTTTTTTTACATTTTTTCATGAATTTCCAGAATGATTTATTGTACTAATTTTGTAGTTATTCATATCTACAAAAAATATAACTAGGAAACACTGTAGTTTGGTATCTTTTAATCTTCATCCTCAAAACCCAGAAATTCATCTCCAGAGCTCTACCTGCCCTCCCATGCTCAAGACCCTTTGTGACAGTCTGCAGAAGATGACCTAGAGGGGAGGATAGGGGAACCCATCCCTCTCTCTCTCTCTCCCACCCCCTCCCCTGCATGCAAATATCTACATGCTCTTGGAGATGTGTGGCTGCCAGCCCTCCAGGTGTGAGGCAAACTGGGTGAGGAGAGAGAGGTAATGAAAAATGTGTGTGTGTGTGTGGGGGGGATAGGTGGCAGCTGGAGCTGGGGAAAGGGTGGCTTCAGAAAGACTGCTCTTCCCCTGCTGATCCTCACAGGCTGGGGAGAGGGTAACATAATTTTCACTTTACGAATGAAAATCCATTGAACATAATGACTCGCTTTACATTTTTTTTGGAATGGATTAAATGGTTTTCTGTGCATTCCTATGGGAAACCACATTTTGCTTTATGGATTTTGGTTTTCAATGCAATCCTGTGGCAAACTGCATTCAATGCATCCCTATGGGAAATTCGCTTTACAAATTTTTCGTAACATGAAATGTCCTGGAGAAAGCATTGATTTCATAAAGCGAGGTACCACTGTGCCTTAAAATTTACCCCCCTATTTTGTGTAAAAGCATTGCACTTGGTTCAATAGACTTATACTTTTGTGTAAAATTTGCATAAATTAAAAGTTTCCTCCCCATAAAACACATTTTGCATACAACTTTTCATTTAGAATGCTGTGGCTGAATCTAGTCTTTTTGCTTTCACATAGGAGTTAAAAATGTCAGAGCAGTTAAGGCCTGTTTTCTTTGAGGATAAGAAAAAATTGCAAGTACATGTTACATCCCAGAACAAAAAGAGCAGCCACTGTCAAGACAGCATGACAGTGAGGGGGAAATGGCTTAGGATCATAATGGGGCATTTCAGGAAAAAGCTTTGGTGAAGGAACATGACGGAATATAAAACAGTCTGAAAAACAGAGAGGAGGGGATTGTGTCAGACAGTGGCAACGATTTGACAGAAGGCAAAGAGTTAGACTTGGGAGATTTAGACAAAGCAGGTTGACAGCAGTGCAGTTTCTCTACAGAACAAAGGGATTTTGCAGGGAACCACAGAACAATAGAAGGGGGATTGCAGCTCAGTTATTTTCCTGTCCATGACAATTTCCTATTGTTATTGTGCATATATTCCAAAATATTTGCATATCCTGGCCTGGTAATTTGCAGGAGATTTATCCAAAATGGGTTGGTTCTATCACCTTATGTGAATTTGATTTGATTTATTCTACATCTTCTGTAATTTGCAGGGTACATGCTGTCAATGTGATGCAATATGAAAGCAATTCTTTCTTATAACAAGATGGGGAAAAATTCTGGTGCTCCCATTCCTTACGTCATTTACTCTTGCAGGCGTCATTTTTACTGCAGTCATTCTAAGTAATGATATAATGGTATAATGATGAATGAAAGGAAAATTCCTCTTTAAATTGGGTTTGAATTTTAGTAGGTTATCTCAAGATCTTTGATACTCTTTATTGTAAGTGTCAAGATGAAACTTTCATGTTTAAGGACATTGGTAATTGATTTGTCTGGGGACATATTCTGACTTGAGCCCCTTAGTAAAGCTCAGGTGCTGGGCTTGCATAGTGCACTGAAGAAATGTCCCCACTAATCAAAGTCCAATAGCCTTTTTCTTTCAAAAATCTTGTGTTGATGGGCAGTAGAAGTTACTGAAAAATTCTGAAGTTATTGTGAAAGTGTTGCATCTCATTCAAAAACCAACTTAATGCAAGGCCAGGAGGGCCTTTGCACAACTTTGTGTAATTCACAAGTTGTGCCTGCTCCTGGATAGGGATTCCTTGCTCATGATCACACATGCGCTGATTACCTCCAGACTTGATTATTGTAATGCGCTCTACATGGGGCTGCCCTTGACGTCCATTCAGAGGCTGCAGCTGGTCCAGAATGCAGCGTCTCGGGTAGTGATGGGGTGCGGGCGCTATGCTTGTACCTCACCTCTGCTCCAGGAGCTGCACTGGTTACCAGTTTGCCTCCAGGTGCAATTCAAGGTGCTGGTAATTACCTCTAAAGCCCTTCATGGTAGTGGGCCAAGTTACCTAAGAGACTGCATTGCCCTAAGGGAGTCCGCCCATCCTACCAGGGCGGACCAGAGAGGGTCCATCAGTGTTCCATCGGCTAGAGGGGCTCGCCTCTCTAGCACAAGGAGAAGGGCCTTCTCTGTGTCCACCCCAACTTTTTGGAACCTCCTGCTGGAAGAATTAAGGCTTCAGTCAGAATTGCTGCCCTTTTGGAAAGGGTTAAAAACCTGACTGGCAGGGCAAGTTTGGGGGGCCGACGGGGCATTGACTCCTGCATGTTGGCTCAGTTGATGTTACATGTTCTTTCAATGATTGTGGGAAGGGGTGGGTCTTTTTAGACATGGGGTGGTTTTTATAAAGAGTTTTTTATTGTAGTTTTTTATGGGGTTTTATATTGTAATGTTTTTATATGTTGTACGCTGCCCTGAGTTGATGTGGAGCAAGAGGGCAGGATATAAATCTAAACAAATAATAATAAATGAATAATAATAATAAGGTAGAAAAATTCCAACAACAATTCTAGAAATAGGATAAGAAACATAAAAACATGTGTAAGGATTTTTGGATGACTGAACAGCCAAGAAGAGTCAGAATCTCTTATGCCAACTCTTCCTGATTGTACTCGTGTCCAGCTGAAGAGAGAAGGGCAGCCACTAGATACAAAAGAAGTGTTTTTTTTAAAATTTAAGAATTCCTCCTGAACTGGTTCCTACAAGGCATTAGTTGATTCTTTTCTCTAGTACAGCGATGGCAAACCTTCGCACCCCAGATGTTCTTGGACTTCAATTACCAGAAGCCCAGGTCAGCACTCCTGCTGATCAGGGCACCTGGGAATTAAATTTCCAGAACATCTGGAGTGCCAAGGTTAGCGATCACTGCTCTAGGACATTAACCCTTTCCAGGCCTTCTGGGTATGCATGTATGTTGCAAACTTGTAACATGAAGATCAGGACTTTTTACACATTGCCGTGTAATGGCAGTGATGAATCTACTGTCATGATAGCTCATAAAGGTGGTGTGTGATGTCCAAGGCTGGTTACTGGCAAACAGTTTTGATGCTAAATAGTCATGACGCTTCATGCAACCAGCCTTATGCTTCCCCTTTTTCACTATTGTGTCTCTAGATTAGCAAAGCAGACTGTCTTTAGAGATTCCACAGACATCTACAGAGATATATGCAAGGGATGTCAAATGAACATGAACAAAAACAAACTGAGCAACAAATCTGTCTGCAGTCAAACTGTCTTGAAATGGCTTTTTTTTACCAACAAGAGTTTTTCTTAGCTACAACCCGCACTGCTTCCTCTTTTGAAAATGCAAAGAAAAGGAGGAGAAGGATAAATCTTGTGTTTTCTTAAAATGTAAGCTACTTAATACTGAGGAAATGGCCCACCTTGGGAGGAGGAGCAAAAACGGCCCACCTGGGAGGAGGAGCAAAAGGCCCACCTGGTGGGGGCACAAAAATGTCACTTTGCATGATCCCTGAATCCAAAAGGCATCTTGGTCCTCCAAAGGAAGAGGACAGGGCTGCTGCAGCAGATTGATGGGGTGACCACTTTCAATTAACTGGGAAGCAGCTGTCTCTATTGTACACATATTCTGGGAATGGGATAAAACACAGCAGGACAATTGAGAAGATTCCCAAGCCTAGGTCTCAAAATGGGGCAGGTTGGGCTAATTTGCCCACTTCAGTTCATAATCTGTGTGCATTCAATTAGGCCAGGTATCCTCAAACTATGGCCCGTGAGCTGGATCCAGCTTACAGCACTAAATCATCCGGCCCATGCCCTCGCTACAGCAGCCTTCTCCTCCTCAATCCTTGTCCCTCCATTTGGCTTGGTGTGACCCTAGTGGCCCTCTGTAGCAGGGCAGATGTTGTAAGGCAGTGTGTGTGGGAGTGGTGGGTGGTTTGCAGTGGTTCTGCCACTGCTGCTGGTGGGGTGGGCTTGGGGTGGTCCTGCCACTGCTGCCACTGCCAAAGGTGGTGGTGGGACCACCAGCCCAGCCCCTCAACAATCTGAGGGGGCGTGAACCAGCCCTCAGCTTTAGAAGTTTGTCCTCTGCACTGTGCAACCCCTCAGCCAATTAGGTGGAGGGACGCAAGCACTGAGGGGGCTGGGAAAGCACATGCTGACTTTAAAAAAAAGCCGGGAGCCAGAGGGAAAGACTTTGAAAGACCCAGGTGGAGGCAGGAAAAGGAAAGTGTGGTCGGTGCGGGTTAGGGGGTGGGTGGGTGAGGCAAGGACCCAGTAACCATGCCGATGCCCCCACCCTACCACCTAGCCCCCCCCCCCCCCTGAGAGGGTATGTTTTAAGTGGGTTAGGGAGGGAGGGAGAGACTACCTTGCCAGCCAGGAAGTGGTGGCGACACCCCATCTGGGACAATTCGGGAGGTTCCAGGGGCCCATTTAGAGGTTGTCATGGGCATGGGGCGTTATAGCGGGAACCGCGCTCGGGGAACGTGGGACCGATGTTTAGTATCTGTCCTGCATTCTGGCTCCCCGGTTACACCTCTGGGTCCTGAACCAGGGTGACACCGCCCTTAGGCTGTTGATAATGAATGCCAGGTCATTCTGTAATAAGGCACCATTCTATTCTGGGGGAGCGGGCCGACCTGGCATGCATCACTGAGACCTGGCTGTGACAAGAGGATGGGGTTCCGCTATCAAAGATGTGTCCAGCTGGGTTTGGTGTTTGGCACCAGCCTAGGGATGTGGGTAAGGGCGGTGGTGTTGCCATTATAGCCAGGGAGTCACTGGGAGTCGCCAGGGCCACCGCTCCACAAATTTCGGGTTGTGAGGCCCTGCTCCTGCGGTTGGGCCCAAGGGTCAATTGGGGGTCCTACTCCTGTACCTGCCTCCTTGCAGGGTAAGGGACTCCCTGCCTGGGCTCCTTCAGGCCATCTCAGCATTGGCATTGGAGTTCCATAGACTGATGGTTTTGGGGGACTTCAATTTGCCTTCGCTGGGGTCTGGTTCTGAGGTGGCACAGGAGTTCATGGCTTCCATGGGAGCTATGGACCTGGCTCAGGTAATTCTGGGCCCGACCAGGGGCAGTGGCCACACACCAGATTTAGTCTTTTTGTTGGGGCAGTGGCAGAGTGATCTGAAATTACAGAAACTAGACATAACACCTGCGCCATGGTCAGATCACTATCTGGTGGCTCTAGACTTTCTGGGGACAACACTTCATCGTAAGGACCTATCTGGACCCCTTCCAGTCAGGATTCAGACCTGGATAACTGAGACTGCATTGGTTGCACTGGTGGATGATCTCTGGCGAGAGCGGGACCATGGTATCCTTCTGAAACGGCTCCGAGGATTGGGGATCCAGGGCACCGTGTGGTCCTGGTTTTCCTCATTCCTGGAGGGCTGGACCCAGTCGGTGTGGTTGGAGAGTGAGAGGTCCAGTCCTAGGCCCCTAAAATACAGGGTGCCTCAGGGCTCCGTACTCTCTCCTCTCCTATTTAACATCTACATGAAGCCGCTGGGTGAGATCATCAGTATGCGGATGACACTCAGCTGTACAACTCAACCCGTGGGGACCCCAGTGATGCAGTCAAAGTCCTTTCCAGATGTCTGGAGGCTGTTGGGGTCTGGATGGGGGCTAACGGGCTACAACTGAATCCTAGCAAGACTGGGTGGCTATGGATAAGCGGTCCTGGGTTATCCCGGGAGCTACCATCTTTGGTTTCGGATGGGACTATTCTGCCCCAGACTGACCCGGTGTGCAACTTGGGGGTCCTCCTGGATTCACGGCTGCTGCTAGAAGATCAGGTGGCGGCTGTAGCCAGGAGGGCCTTCGCCCAACTTTGGGTGTTTCGCCAGTTGCGCCCGCTCCTGGACCGGGACTCTTTGCTCATGGTCACTCATCCTCTGGTGACCTCCAGACTAGACTACTGTAATGCGCTCTACATGGGGCTGCCCTTGATGACCATTCGGAGGCTGCAGCTGGTCCAGAATGCTGCGACCCGGGTGGTGATGGGGTATGGACGTTATGCCCATGCCTCACCACTGCTTCGGGAGTTGCACTGGTTACAAGTCTGCCTCCGGGTGCAATTCAAGGTGCTGGTTTTGACCTTTAAAGCCCTATATGGTAATGGGCCAGGTTACCTAAGAGACTGCATCGCCCTAAGGACGTCTGTCCGTCAAACCAGAGCGGACTGGAGGGGCTCCCTAATTGTGCCATTGGCCAGGGGGGCTCGCCTCTCTGGCACAAGGAGGAGGGCCTTTTCCGTGTCTGCACCAGCCCTTTGGAACCTCCTGCCAGTGGAATTGCGTCTCCAGATGGAGTTGCTGCCCTTTAGGAAAGAACTAAAAACCTGGCTGGTGGGCCAAGTTTGGGGTGCAGGTGGAGGGGTGGTTTCCGTTGGATGGCTGGTTTAGAGGATTATGCCTTCCCCCTCGGTTCCTTCGGTACCTGCACCCCTTTTTAGGGGGTGGATTTTAATGCTGTTTTTATCAGTTTTTATCTATTTTATGTTGTGATTGTGAACCTCCCTGAGTCGGCCTTGGTTGAGTAGGCAGTATAGAAGTCCAACAATAAAATAAAATAAAATAAATAACCCCCACCGACCGCACTTACCTTTTGCTGGCTCCGGCTGGATCTCTCAAACTCTTTCTCTCTCAGCGCGGCCTTCTGCGTAGGGAGAAGCACTGGCCTTTCCTTCTGTCCCTGTGGGTGACGTACCCTCCACACCTGCATGGACAAAGGAGAGGCCGGATCACCTCCTGGCCTACCGGAGAGAAGGACTCGCCTCTCTCTGGGTTGGCTAGGAACGAATGTTCCTTTTCCAGCCAACCCAGAGAGAAGCAAAGCCCCTCTGTGATGGAGATTCCTTCTCTCCGGGAGGCAAAGGTGCTGCAGAGAGGGGAGCCCCCTGTAGGACACCCCATTATTAAAGAGAGGAAAGCAACCTCTGACCAGCTGAGGTGAGCCCCACCCCTCCTCCCTTTGCCAGGAGAGGTAAAGGGCCATCGGGGCCAGCAGAAGACAACAGCTTCTGACCAGCTGAGGTGAGCCCCACCCCTCCTCCCTTTATCAGGAGAGGTAAAGGGCCATCCGGGCCAGCAGAAGACAACAGCCTCTGCCCCTCCTCCCTTTGCCAGGAGGTCGTTGGGACCACCCTCACCATCGGTGTCCCAGGCTTCCACCTCCCTGCGGGGGGCTCAAAAGGCTGGCGGCTGTGGATGAACTTCCACCGCCACCATGGAGACACCTGCAGCCAGTTTGGAGCTCGCTGGGACCACCCCACCATTGGCATCCCGGGCTCCCGCCTCCCTGTGGGGGGCTCAAAAGGCTGGCAGCTGCGGAAGAACTTCCACCACCGCCCTGGAGACACCTGCAGACAGTTTGGAGCTCACTGGGACCATCCCACCATCGGCGTCCTGGGCTCCCGCCTCCCTGTGGGGTCTCAAAAGGCCAGCAGCCACGGCGGGATTTCCACCCCGCCCTGAGGACACCTATGGCCAGTTGGAGCTCACTGGGACCACCCCACCATCGGCATCTCGGGCTCCTGCCTCCCTGCAGGGGGCTCAAAAGGCTGGCGGCCACGGAGGAACTCCCACCACCACCCTGGAAACACCTGCGGCCAGTTGGAGATTGCTGGGACCACCCCCATCATCGGCATCCCAGGCTTCCGCCCCCCTGTGGGGGGCTCGGTAGGCCAGTGGCCAAGGCAGAGCTGCCACCACCACCGCCCTGGAGACACCTGCGGCCAGTCGGAGATTGCTGGGACTGCCCCACCATTGGTGTCCCATGTTCCTGCCTCCCTGTGGGGGGCCCAAATGGCCGGCAGCCACGGTGGAATTTCCACCGCCGCTCTGGAGACACCTGCAGCCAATCAGAGCTTGTTGGGACCACCACCACCATCGGTGTCCCATGCTCCCACCTCCCTGCGGGGGGTTCAAAAGGCCGGCGGTCGCACCGGAATTTCCAGCGCTGCCCTGGAGACACCTGCGGACAGTTTGGAGCTCACTGGGACCATCCCACCATCGGCGTCCTGGGCTCCCACCTCCCTGTGGGGTCTCAAAAGGCCAGCAGCCACAGCGGGATTTCCACCCCGCCCTGGAGACACCTATGGCCAGTTGGAGCTCGCTGGGACCACCCCACCATCGGCTTCTCGGGCTCCTGCCTCCCTGCAGGGGGCTCAAAAGGCCGGCGGCCACGGAGGAACTCCCACCACCACCCTGGAAACACCTGCAGCCAGTTGGAGATTGCTGGGACCACCCCCATCATCAGCATCCCAGGCTTCCGCCCCCCTGTGGGGGGCTCGGTAGGCCGGTGGCCACGGCAGAGCTGCCACCGCCACCACCGCCCTGGAGACACCTGCTGCCAGTCGGAGATTCCTGGGACTGCCCCACCATTGGTGTCCCATGCTCCTGCCTCCCTGCGGGGGGCCCAAATGGCCGGCAGCCACGGTGGAATTTCCACCGCCGCTCTGGAGACACCTGCAGCCAATCAGAGCTTGTTGGGACCACCACCACCATCGGTGTCCCATGCTCCCACCTCCCTGCGGGGGGTTCAAAAGGCCGGCGGTCACACCGGAATTTCCACCGCTGCCCTGGAGACTCTTGCAGCCAGTCGGAACTCGCCGGGACCATCAACACGGGTAGAGAAACTGAGAGGGTATGTTTTAAGTGGGTTAGGGAGGGAGGGAGGGAGTGATGGCCCTGCCAGCCGTGAAGATGGGGCGACACTCCATCTGGGTTAATGGTGGAGGTTCCAGTGGCCCATTTAGAGGTTGTGACGGGCATGAGGCATTATAGTGGGAACCGTGGGGCGGGCCGCACTCGGGGAATGCGGGACCGATGCTTAGTATCTGTCCCACGTTCTGGCCCCCCAGTTTCACCTGTAGGTCCTGAGCAGCTGATCCAGGGTTACCCCACCCTTAGGCTGCTGCTGATGAATGCCAGGTCAGTCTGTAGTAAGGCGCCCCTAATACAAGATTCTATTCTGGGGGAGAGGGCCAACCTGGCATGCATCACTGAGACCTGGCTGAGACCAGAGGATGGGGTGCCTCTATCAGAGATGTGTCCGGCCAGGTTCGGTGTTTGGCACCAGCAAGGGCAGTGGTGTTGCCATCATAGCCAGGGAGTCACTGGGAGTCACCAGGGCCACTGCTCCACAAATTCTGGGTTGTGAGGCCCTGCTCCTGCGGCTGGGCCCAAAGGGTCAGTTGGGGATCCTACTCCTGTACCTGCCCCCTTGCAGGGTAAGGGACTCCCTGCCAGGGCTCCTTGAGGCTGTCTCAGCATTGGCACTGGAGTTCCCTAGGCTGATGGTTCTGGGGGACTTCAATTTGCCTTCACTGGGGTCCGGTTCCGGGGTGGCTCAAGAGTTCATGGCTGCCATGGCAACTATGGGCCTGGCTCAGGTAATTCGGGGCCCTACCAGGGGCAGTGGCCACACACCAGATTTAGTCTTTTTGTCGGAGCGGTGGCAGACTGATCTGAGTTTACAGAAGCTAGACATAACACCTGTGCCATGGTCAGATCACTATCTGGTGGCTCTAGACTTTCTGGGGGCGACACTTCATAGTAGGGAGGCAGGGTCTATTAAAGTGGCCTGCCCCGGCAACTGATGGATCCAGATGGATTCCAGAGGGAACCTGGGGATTTTCCCTTGGATCGGCAACATGATTCGCCAGAGGCACTTGTTGACCTGTGGTGTGGATCAACGACAGCTGCCTTGGATGTAATCGCTCCACTACGGCCTCTCAGAGCCCATGGAGCTAGGTCATCCACGTGGTTCACTGAAGTACTACTGGAGCTCAAACGGGCAAAGAGATGCCTTGAGCGCCGCAGGGTGAAGACCAGGAACGATTCCAATTGGACACTAGCTAGAGCCGCTATTAGGGCCTACCTAGTGGCGATGGGGGTGGTGAGGAGGCAATACTTCACCTCCCTTATTGCCTCCGCTGATAATCACCCAGCCACCCTGTTTCGGGTGACCAGGTCCCTCCTTGGTATGGGGGGGGCTGTGCCTGGTTGGCAGGGATCAGCTGAGGACTTTGCTGAACATCTGGTGCAGAAAATCAATCGGATTCGCTCAGGGTTTAATCTTGGCATGGATGGGGAGGGTCAGGAGGGAGCCAGTGCACAGTCTTGCGGTGTTATCTGGGATTGGTTTGATCCTGTTGCCCCAGATGAAGTGGACAGTCTCCTTGCGGCGGTCCACGCCACTAATTGTCCATTGGATCCCTGTACCGCCTGGCTGGTAAAAGCCTCCAAGACGGTGACAGGTGGCTGGGTCGGGGCTATAATTAATGCATCTTTTCGGGAGGGGATATTTCCTGCACCGTTGAAACATGCTTTGGTGCCACCCCTTCCTGAAGAAGCCATCCCTCGATCCAACAGTCATAACTAACTACAGACCTGTTTCCGACCTCCCCTTTTTGGGGAAAGTATTGGAAAGGGCAGTGGTGCGTCAGTTGCAGGGGGTACTGGATGAAGCAGAATATCTGGACCCCTTCCAGTCAGGATTCAGTCCTGGATATGGTACTGAGACTTCATTGGTCGTGCTGATGGATGATCTCTGGCGAGAGCGGGATGGCGGTCATCCGTCCATCCTTGCTCTTCTTGACCTCTCAGCGGCTTTCGATACCGTCGACCACGGTATCCTTCTGGAGCGGCTCCGAGGATTGGGGATCCAGGGCACTGGGTGGTCCTGGTTTTCCTCATTTCTGAGGGGCCGGACCCAGTTGGTGTGGTTGGAGAGCGAGAAGTTCTGTCCTAGGTCCCTAAAATATGGGGTGCCTCAGGGCTCGGTACTCTCTCCTCTCCTATTTAACATCTACATGAAGCCACTGGGTAGATCATCTGTTCCCACGGGGTGCTGTAACATCTGTACGCGGATGATACACAGTTGTACATCTCGGCCCGTTGGGACCCCAGTGATGCAGTCAAAGTCCTTTCCAGTTGTCTGGAGGCGGTTGGGGTCTGGATGGGGGCAAATGGGTTACAGCTGAATCCAATATAGTAAGACTGAGTGGCTGTGGATGGGGGGGGGTGTCCTGTGTTATCCTGGGAGTTACCATCTTTGGTTTTGGATGGGGCTATTTTGCCCCAGACTGACTCGGTGCGCAACTTGGGGGTCCTCCTGGATGTGCGGCTGCTGCTAGAAGAACAGGTGGCGGCTGTGGCCAGGAGGGTCTTCGCCCAACTTCAGGTGATTCGCCAGTTGCGCACGCTCCTGGACCGGGACTCTTTGCTCATGGTCACTCATGCTCTGGTGACCTCCAGACTAGATTATTGTAATGCACTCTACATGGGGCTGCCCTTGATGACCATTCAGAGGCTGCAGCTGGTCCAGAATGTGGCGGCCCGGGTGGTGATGGGGTGTGGACGTTATGCCCATGCCTCACCACTACTGCGGGAGCTACACTGGTTACCCGTTTGCCTCCGGGTGCAATTCAAGGTGCTGGTTTTGACCTTTAAAGCCTATATGGTAGTGGGCCAGGTTACCTTAGAGACCGCATCACCCTAAGGACGTCTGTCCGTCCAACCAGAGCGGACCGGAGGGGCTCTCTAATAGTGCCATCGGCCAGGGGGGCTTGCCTCTCTGACACAAGGAGGAGAGCCTTCTCTGTGTCCGCACCTGCCCTTTGGAACCTCCTGCCTGTGGAACTGTGTCTCCAGATGGAGTTGTTGCCCTTTAGAAAAGAACTGAAAACCTGGCTGGTGGGCCAAGTTTGGGGTGCAGGTGGAGGTGGTGGCTTCCGTTGGATGGTTAATATAGGGGAGGATGCCTGCCCCACGGTTTCTTCAGTTCCTGCACCCTTCTCTTTTTTGGGGTGGGTTCTTATTGCTGGTTTTTATCTGTTTTATTTATTTTTATCTGTTTTTACCCACTGTTGTGAACCGCCCGGAGTCAGCTTTGGCTGAGTGGGCTGTATAAAAATTTAACAAGAAATAAAAATAAATAAATAAATAAAATAAAAATGGAGTGTTTGGGGGTGGGGGTATGGAATCAATTCACCTCTCCCGGGTCCCCTGGGTACAGATGGGTTTGGGGAATAAAAGGGGTCTGTCCCCCCAACCCTTCCAAACCCAGGGGACCAGGGAGAGGGGATCGAATCCACCCCCTCCCAAACACTCTGTTTTTAAAGAGAAGAAACCTCTTGGTTTCTTCTCTTTAATAACAGGGTGTCATGCGGGGGGATCCCCTCTCTGCAGGGTCCCATTGCTCTGGAAGGGTTGTGGGGACAGACCCCTTTTGTCCCCCCAACCCTCCCAAAAACAGGAGACCCGGGAGAGGGGATCGATTCCCCCCACACTCCATTTTTAAAGAGAAGAAACCGCTTGGTCCCCTGGGTTCGGGGTTGGGGGGTTGGGGGGACAACACACACACACACACACACACACACACACACACACACACACACACACACACACACACACACACACACACTGCTTCTCTCTCTCTCTCTCTCTCTCTCTCTCTCTCTCTCTCTCTCTCTCACACACACACACACACACACACACAAAACTCCTGCCTTGCCAGGAATTTTTAATGTGTGTGTTGATAGTTGGAGTGATATTGTATGGGTGGTGGTGGTTGTGCACACCGAAAACCACCCCTAACCACCAACACACACTTTAAAAATGCCCGGCTGGCCGGGCACAAATATGCTAGTTACATTATAACAAATAAGAATAAAGGAGCTTTGGTGATGGTTTAATTTGGTGCCGAAATGAGGTTAGTGCCAGCAACTGATGGGCCTTTACATATTGGACCATTGTCCATAACGGGGCCCAGAGGAGTCTCGCAGCAGATCTTAGTGATTGGACCAGTACATCTAGGGAAAGGCATTCCCTCAAGTATTCAGATCCCAAGCTGTTTAAAAATTTAGAAATTGCCATCAATACTTTTAACTTGGACTAAAAATGCCTTGGCTCTAGAGAACAGGAAAACAGGGATCTAAGTTTTCTCAGCTAGGTCCTTGCTCATGCCATGTTTACAAACAAAGCTTGTTAGAACTTCCTAAGTTCTTTTTTTCCCTTCAAGGTCACAAGTCCAAAGAATATCAGCTAGAAACCAAGGTTGGTTGTCCCAGAACTGTCAATTGTTTTCGACACAATTGCTCATGGCACAGACTATCGACCATCCACACTGAAATCAGGGCACAGTATGAAAGCTGAGAAACTTAATTCATGCAGCTCATATGTGTTGTTGTTTTTTATTCAGGAACATTTGCTGCTTTCATTTTACATTACTCTGGTAGAGCAGTTTTTGGATGATTTTTCCCCAAATTGAATCCATCATGTAGCAACCTCATTTGGAAAGGCAAATGTAAACAGATTTTCATCCTGATGATGTGGTGTATGTTTTGAAACTGCTAGAAGTGTGAATGCCTGAGAGATAAGCATATTAAGGAGTGCTGCTAGAGATACCATTTTTTGCCTGAACCTTCCTGTCACATATTTTTGAGGATTATTCCCTGCATAGTGTTCATCCGGGCAATCTTGGTTTCAGAGTGACATTCTGCAGAAACAGAAAAATGGAACTTTCACAAGAAACTATTCAGCTGAATCCAGCTTTTCTGAAGTTGCAGCAAGATTTGAAAGAGCTGCCTTAGCTTTTAGCGAGTCTTTGAACTGAGCCCTTTTTGAAATTAACTGAGAAGTTGTCTAGCAGCCACTATGAGTCAGAAAACATCCTTGTGTACACAAATCAATAACTGTATGAACACAGTCTAGGCTCTGTAGTGTTAATCTGCCAAAGACCCAGTTGTGTGCTTTTGTAGCGTGGATGAGAGACAACATATTTGGCTTCCCCATGCAAACTTCCATTTCACAACACACCGAACTAGCCACTGACAGTATTTGTCAAATCCATCCTGGAGTAAGGATGCTGGAAATTACTTAAAAGATACTCTTATTTTTGTGCCAACATATTAATTATCTCTCTGGTTTGGCAGAACTCATCACTTCTCAATCCCACCTTTCTTTCTCTCATAATCTCTTTCTTTCTTTGAGTCTTCTACCAAGAGATGTCAGGCCAACTCAGCAATTCTGCTGACAGATCATCTTGTTGGGAGATCTTTTGAATCAGCCAGCAGGAGGACTACAAAGACCTTTCTGTTGGCATACAATTTATATACATTTGAATTAGGGTTACATCATCAATTTTCTAGCTGACAAAAAAATCCAAAATCCTGAGATATGTAAGGCTGGATCTCACAGCAAATGTGATACAACATCTGGAAACTGATATCATGGGTACCTATTCAGTCATGCTTTGAAATATGTGGAGTCCACATGGGTTAACAAGAACACAATAGTCCCAACCCTCCTACTGCTTTCTTAATCCCTTCAGACTATCTGAAGATGAGGAGGTTGCTAAGCCTATGTTGCCTCACCATGTGAGCCAATCCCTCCACAGTGGGTTTAGAGTAGTTGAGACAAACAAAAGAAAAATTTATCAAACAAGTCTTACTTTAACCATGTCATATTAGAAAACAGGTGTGTAGGGGAAAAGTTATCTTCAGAAATGCAATATCGAAATCATCTGCCCAACTGAAAGATCATTATTTCAGACAGTTGCTACCAGTTGATGTGGAAAAACACTCAAATATGTGAAATTTTTAAAATGGTAGCTATGTTTCCATTGTGTACAGTATGTAACTTTAATAGTGCTTAAAACAGTTTGTAATTATTATTGCAGGATCGGGTTGATCCTCCATTTTGTCTTCTTCATGGTACTAAGTTATCATGGGACTTGCTTTCCCACTCTTTCTAATGAGACGTGCAAAGTCCCCCCAGTCTCCAGTCACCCCACGATCACCCCACTTATCTCCCAACCAATCCTGTTGCTTCCTGCCCAAATGTATCCATTGCATATTGTATATAAGGCGCAGCTGTGACATTGCTGTTCATGTTCAGTTTGCTTACAATAAAGTTGTGTTTGGCCCTTTTATGCTGGCTGCTTCTCTTCAGTTCCTGAACATCAAAGTTTCCCTCAATACCCGATGTGGTAAAAGAGGAAGCAAAGAAGAAGGAGAAGATGTAGCCATGTTAGTCTGTGTTTTAAGCATATCAGAGAATAAACAACAACAAATAAAGAATGAAAATGTTGGGGCACTTTAAAGCAGTTAGTTTTTAAAGTGCCACAATGTGGGTTGTTTTGGTTTTGTATACTCTGTGATATATTCAAATATGTGGTATAGTTTGAGGGGTGGGACCATATAAGGAGTTGTTTTCTCCCAAACACTTGAACCAGTCCTTTTTACAATGGACTAGTACTTCTTCCTTGGGAGAAGGGTAGGGTTCTTTTACATAGATTGGAATTTGAAGCCAGACTGAGATTAATTTTGTCATGGATATTAGACAAAAAAAAAAGATTGATTATGATCCCATAGGTCTTTCCAACTCTGGTTTAATGCATTACTTCACTTGTTTCAAAATGACCCCTGTAAAATTCCTGCTGCCTAAGCAGCATGATAAATGATCCTTATGACTAAATTAATAAATAGCTGCCTATAATATCATTGAGATATATGAAGAAAAAACAGGAACATATGAAATTTAATAATCTTCATAAAAAGCTTTATTTAATATAGCTGACCTTTCATTCTGATCCATTTTTATCCTGTGTTCTTCAACTAGGTTTTTTAAAATACATCAGCTCATCCTTCATTAATCAATGTTTTTAAGCATTATTTAGATCTTTGTTCATTGGTCCATGGACCTGTTTCACACCTGTCTCAAGAACAGTAAGGCAAGGTTTTGGGAAGAAATTCTTACTGGAATAAAACTTCATAAGATAATTGCTTTTATATCCATTTTCAATGCAACACAACCAACCAACCAGAAGGTGAAAAAGAGTTATGTGGCACCTAGAAGACTAGCAAGCAGTACTTAACAAAAGCTTTTGTGGACTACAGTGCGTTTTCCAGAAGCTTCCCAAAAAGTGGGCTACGGACTACCAAAGCTTATGCTATTGAGCAAAAAAACCACTCCCAATTCTGGAATTTAGTCTCCTGTCGCTCAAGAAGTAATAGCACCACGGCTTCTATTTTACCAGAAATCTGGAAAAATCATTTTCAAGAACTGTATTTGGCCCTTGATATTTTGGACTCCACACTAGGCTATTCGGCCAGTAGTGACAATCTTCTCATATATATATATATATATATATATATATATATATATATATATATATATATATATATATATATATATATATATATATATATATATATATATATATATATATATATATATATATATAGAGAGAGAGAGAGAGAGAGAGAGAGAGAGAGAGAGAGAGAGAGAGAGATAGATAGATATAGATATAGATATAGATATATATAGATAGATAGATAGATAGATAGATAGATAGATAGATAGATATATATAGATAGATAGATAGATAGATAGATAGATAGATAGATAGATAGATAGATAGATATAGATATAGATAGATAGATAGATAGATAGATAGATACACACACACACACACATACTGCAGGGACTTACACACTTCACTACACACACCAAAGCTGGGTACGAAGCATATCCCAATACTTCTTTACGCTGGTGATGCGGTTGTACTTTCCAGGTCGCAAATTGGGATGTGTAGGGCTCTTCGCACCTTTGCCAATTACTGTCACCAAAACCAACTGGAGATTAATTACTCCAAAACTAAAACTATGGTGTTTGCCACAAAACCTAAAATACACCAGTGGTATCTAAACCAACAAGTAATTGAACAGACCCACTATTATAATTACCTGGGGGTAATCTTTCAATCTAACGGTAGCAAAAATTCACACATAATGCATCTAGCCTATAAGGCAAGGAGTAGTGCCGGCACCATCCAAAACATTTTGCAGGCGCACCCCCCAATAAAGGACTCAGACACTGGTGAAAGTGGATAACGGCATTGGGCCACATTTATTGATTCATGCCCTAGTCCGAATTATAAATTTCTATTGGTATTTGACCAATTATAATTCTTAAGGCAAGCAGGCCGAAGTAACACTGGTAAGGTGCCACCCAAAATTGCCAACGGCAATTGTTACAATGTATCTATTTATATCATTTTGTTTGTTGACAACAAACAAATTGTTGACCGTAGTCAATATCTAACTAATGACCCCACCCTCTGACGCGTATCCGTAAAATCACGGGGTGATGCATGCTGTCTAGCTGTAGCCATCACCCCGTCGCCTGGTTCGTCGTTGACCGGACAACGTTTAACCAACTTATGCCTGTCTAGTGTTGTCCAGTCAATTGCGAACCTGCCGGATACCTGTGGGTCATAAATGTTTACCTTACCAGTGCTACCCGCCCATGTGACCAAAGTCAACAGCAGCAACAGAAACCCCTATATCAAACCATAGCAACAGTGTGGGATGGGCGAAAAAGCCAGGACCCGAGAGCCAATTGTGAGTCCCAGCCAAAAATTCCCACCCGGCCCCGAAGCAACCAAAATATCACACTGTTAACTAGGGAGGGGGTGGAGGGGAAAAACTTCTCCGCTCCGTCGCTTCGCAAAATGGCAGCTCGGCTGCCTCGTGGCCACCCCTTTTATAAGGGTGCTGGCCACGCCCCCTAACTACCCGGATGCCTTCGTCCGGTGGGGGGGCCCCCGCAAAGAGCGCGGCGGCCATTTTGGCGCCGCGCTTGCATTGCAGGCGCACCCCCCAATAAAGGACTCAGACACTGGTGAAAGTGGATAACGGCATTGGGCCACATTTATTGATTCATGCCCTAGTCCGAATTATAAATTTCTATTGGTATTTGACCAATTATAATTCTTAAGGCAAGCATGCCGAAGTAACACTGGTAAGGTGCCACTCAAAATTGCCAATGGCAATTGTTACAATGTATCTATTTGTATCAATTTGTTTGTTGACAACAAACAAATTGTTGACCGTAGTCAATATCTAACTAATGACCCCACCCTCTGACGCGTATCCGTAAAATCACAGGGTGATGCATGCTGTCTAGCTGTAGCCATCACCCCGTCGCCTGGTTCATCGTTGACCGGACAACGTTTAACCAACTTATGCCTGTCTAGTGTTGTCCAGTCAATTGCGAATCTGCCGGATACCTGTGGGTCATAAATGTTTACCTTACCAGTGCTACCTGCCACACGGGGAGGCTTCCCAAAAGGCTCACCGCCCCCACCCCAAGACCGTCAGCTCGGTCAACAGGCCTGCTCGCCAGTCCACTAACAAGAGGTCCATACCTCCCTGCGACAGATGGGCCCAATCCCCTGAGTAAAGCTCATAATTTTGCAGACTGATGGTGGGGAGGCGAATGACGCATCCCCCACCCTTGTCGAAAAGGAACTGGGCAATAGCCCTGTCCACGGAGCGTCGGCTCGGTCAAGAGCCTCGAGGCCGAACGCTCCCCTGTAAGCGTACCGCGGTATCGTGTCCGACCAATTGAGGGTTGTGGCAGGCCACACCTAATGTGAGTAGGCCAGGTCACTGCAAATCGCAAGCTTCCGTGATAGGCCAGTGACGTGTCCCAAGCCATTGCCCCCAAGGTACATAACCAGGACATCAGGCGAGTCAGCATCCCTGATGTAGAAAAGGAATGGCAACAGTTCCCGCCATAACATGCCGCGCTTACCATACCACCTTAGACGTGTGGATGCACCCAGTCCCAGTCGGGGTCCCCACTCTGTTGCCGCAGCATAACGCGCTGCCCTGTGCAGCGTAACGTGCTGCCCTGTGCACGTTGCTATGGCCCACCAGCCATACTGTCACCGGTGTAATACGGCACCCAGGGTCTGTCAAGGAAAAAGGGGGGGGGGAGAAACAGTGCAGTGACTAAACTGGTACTCACGGTTGAAGAGGGTGAACACAAAACTGAAAACATTGTGATCCCCACCCTCCCATGCAGCATATTTCAGCCCCGGAGTACCCAAAAACAGCTGCAGTAGAAGCCGCCCCTATCCAGAATGAATGGGTGCCGCAACGAGCCCCAGGGAGGCCAACACTGGCTAGTGCCTTCCCGGTCACCCTCCAAAATTGAAATTTAGTAAGGGGAGACCCATCTTGGTGACAGAAAAATGGGCCATGGTGCGTGCCACGCAGTGCAAGGAACTCCTGTAGGGCACCAACCGGACAGATGTCTGCCAAGGAACATCGTAGCAGTCTCACTCCACTGCCTACGCCGTGCTGATCCGTTTTAGAGGAGCGTATCCTCAACTGAGCCCAATCATTGCAAACATAGACATCGTCGAGTTCCAGTGCCCTACGACTTGCATCCGCCTTAGACAGCATCACAAGCTCGCTGATGCGGAGCGCTCCAAAAAAGGCCACCGTTGTAGCCGCATGAAACAGGGCTGCCTCATACCTATCAAAACATAGGTCCTGCCAGCCCCGTGCCAGTTGGGTAAGAACCCCTGGGGAAATTGGGTGGCGGTCGTCCGGGCTACGCCCACTCTCCCGCACCCACCCCTCCAAAACGTGTCTCACACGGAAGTCAGCGGTACTGTCCGCATGACCGCCTACTTTGGCCATAAAAGCCAGCGCTGACGGCATGGATGCTATGGTGCGAGGTGCGAGGCCCTGAGCGTGCAGGTAAACCATGATTCGAAGGATGTGGGCCACTGGGATCGGCCAGGTGTCTGGCAGCCGAAATTGGGCACAGAATGCTTGGAAAGAAATGAATGCGTGGTGATACGCCTTACGCATGCGTGGCGCCAGCGACATGCCGATCGCCCGGTTCACCTCTCCTTGCCAAGGGTCCATATCTCGTCCGGGAGTGGCGAGGGAAATTCCTCCGCATCCGGGGCCAAGGCGCGGAACCGGGAGATCTGCAGGCGGGACAAAGCACCAGCGATATCATTATTGACACCCGGGACATGCCTGGCCCTGAACAGCACATTGAGGCGCAGGCTGCGCAATACAAACTGGCGCACCAGGTCCATGACCCTGGGTGTTTCAGAAGTCTGTGGGTTGACAATGTGGACAACGGCCGCATTGTCACACCAGAAATGAACCACCGAGTTGGCCCAGCCCGCACCCCATAGCATCAAAGCCCCCAGGATGGGGGAAAATTCCAGATATGTAAGATCTCGCAGGCGACCCGTGCCCGACCAGGCTGGCGGCCACCCACCATAGGCCCACTTCCCATTGAAGTATATCCCATAACCCAGGGATCCAGAGGCATCGGACTGTATCTGGAAACGAGGTGAAGCCAGAAGGTCGGACCTCCAAAATGACACCCCATTGAACTCCCTCAGGAACTGGAGCCAGATAAGCATATCTGCCCTGATACCCCGGGTCAGTCTCACCCTATGGTGGGGCCTGGATAAGCCTGTCATGGCGTCGCACAAGCGCCGAGCAAATGCCCTGCCCGGTGCCACGACCCTGCAAGCGAAATTGAGGTGACCATGTAGCCCCTGCAGTTCCCGCAGGGATGCCTTGCGTTTAGCAAGCAAGTCCGAGATGAGGGCCACTATCCTTGACACCTTATCCCCCGGTAACCTAGAAGCCTGCGCTACCGTGTCAATCTCCACCCCCAGGAAGACTAGCTGAGTAGATGGGCCCTCGGTCTTTTCGGGCGCTAAAGGGACACCGAGTTCCTCCATTAGCGTCTGAAATGTGTTGAGGAGACGTGTGCACGTGTCCCAGCCCCGTTCACCCCCGAATAAAAAATCATCCAGGTAATGGGCTACAGACCGAGACCCTGACCTGCGGACAAAAGCCCACTGTAGGAAGGTGCGGAAACGCTCGAAGGCCGAGCATGATATGGAACAACCAAAAGGCATGGCCTTATCGAAATAATATTCACCCCGGAACTCAAAACCCAGCAACTCAAAGTCACCCGGGTGGACCGGCAGGAGACGAAAGGCAGACTTAATGTCGCACTTAGCTAACAGCGCACCCGGGCCACATGAGCGCACCATGCGCAGCGCTCAGTCAAAGGATGCATACCTGACCGAGCAAAGGTCATCAGGGATAGCATCATTGACCGATCGGCTGGCTGAGTAGGACAAGTGATGAATCAGGCGGAACTCGCCCGGTGACTTCTTGGGCACTAAGCCCAAGGGGGACACTTTAGGGTTGGGAAATGGGGGTGCAGGGAAAGGGCCAGCGACCCTGCCCGCATCAACCTCCTTAGTAATGCTGACAGCAGCCACCTCCTCCCTTCCCCTAAGGGACAAAAGGTTGGGGGCGTCTTGGGGGACCTATCCCCCGTGAAAGGAATACTAAACCCCAGTCGAAAACCCTGAAGCAGGTAAGCCGCGTCTGCCTTCCTCGGGTACAATGCGAGCCAACGCTCCAACATGTCCACATTAATTGGGGAGGGGGCCTTTCGGTGGACCAGCTCCCTCTGCGGCAGTCTTGCCAGCCCCTTGTCCACCCCTACCTCTGCCCCGCATCCCTCCCGGCCTGGGGCAGGTGGAGGCAGCATGGGGGCCAGCACCAGAGGGACACTCATGCCTGTACCGGCAATTCTTCCTATTGCAGGAACCATTGGACGAGAAGGTCCAGCACAGCAGGCGGGCTGTAACGCCCTGCCCCGCCACCTGGCGGGGTGTCTGTGCTGGGGCCGCACGCTGGACTGCATGTCCGCAATGGTATCTTTCCCCAGGCGCAGGGCGCGTGGGGGTCATGTACAGAAGCCACAGCTTCTGGCAGGGCTCGTCCCACCTCATCTCTGGGTGCAGGGGAATTCGCAGACGGAATTCTTCCTCGTAAGCCAACCACGACGGGCCCGGGAAGTCAACCATCGCCCGGTAGATGTTGTCCAAATACTGGACCATCGGGATTGCCAGATCCAGCCTGGCCCCGAGGTAAACCGCCATGTATATGAGGTACGCTGGCAACCAGTTGGCCCACGTGCGTGGCGGCTTACGACGACGTGCCTGTTCCTTATCCTTCTCATCCTGCCCCTCCCTCTCCTACTTGGTGGGCTCTCTGTTAAGAAGGGAGAAGATGTCCACATACTCCCCACGCCAGATCTTCTCTTTGGTAGACTGGGCCAGATGATCCCCAAGGGGCAAGGAATACCCCGCTGTCGGCAATAACGACACCGGCACGGTGGGCACTGTGGACATTGTAAAAGGAGCCTGGACCAACCCCGTCACCCCAACACGTTCCCGACTAAGTCAGAGGCACCACCCCAAACAGGGTCCTGGGTTGGAGGTGAAGTCGCCGGGTGGGCCGGCGGCGACTGAACCGTCGCGCCACCCGTGCTAGGCCACGGCCACTGAAATGCTCCCCCCCCAATGTAGTTAGGTGTGTGGGTGCACTAGATTGAACCGCATACTCACATGCTGCACCCCCGTGGGCCGCCCTCACCAGGGGTTCCGGCCCACTGGGGGCGTTGGAGCTCACGATCGCGACTGAGCTCGTCGATGGGCCTGATCAGCACCAGCCTGTTGAGTGGGGAGCTGCAAGGCAGTGGCCGACGCCGGCCCACGCGCCTCGGGCAGCTCGACCCGTCCCGCCGCTTGCCGCTGCCCGGCAGACAAAGCATCAACCTGCGCTCCAAAAGGCGCCCCTGGGTGGTTGACCCTCGCGAGCGATGCCTCAAGGGCCGCAACGCGGGCCAGAAGGGCCTCAACATTGACATAGCCCCCGGTGCCAAGGGGGGGAAAGGGCCGGCCAGCCCACAGGTTGCAGGCGCCGGTCCAGGTCCCTGGACCCCGGGGCCTGAATACGGCCACGAGCCCAGGCCCTGCCCCTGCGGGGCCGGGGGCATGCCCTGCCAGGGGAGGTGACCCCACCACCCCCCATGGCTGAAACCCCCCGCAGGAAGCTGCGTACCAAGAGGAGAAGGCCCCGAAGAATGGACCATGCCAGGGGCAGTGGCCATTGCTTGCGGGCCGGGGGCTGCGGCCCCTGCCGGGCCGGTATGCGGACGCCCCGCCTCAGGCCAGGGGGCTATCAACCCCATCCCACCGGTCCCGGTGGGCTCTGGCAAGGGAGGCTGCTGGGGAGGCGCAGTCGCGGTCCTTCGACCCGGCTGGCGCCTCCGCACAGAGCGAACCACCTTCGCAGTTGCCTTCTTCTTAGAGGGCATAGCTGCTATCTGCTGGGAAGCCAGATAAAGATGAAGAAAAACTGCGTCCAAAGAGGCTTCCCGGCGAAAGGCAAGAGCGACGGAGGTAAGAGGGAAAAACTTCTCCGCTCCGTCGCTTCGCAAAATGGCAGCTCGGCTGCCTCGTGGCCACCCCTTTTATAAGGGTGCTGGCCATGCCCCCTAACTACCCAGATGCCTTCGTCCGGTGGGGGGGCCCCGCAAAGAGCGCGGCGGCCATTTTGGCGCCGTGCTTGCATTCTGGAAGAAAGGCGGTTATAACACCGTAGCTGCTCTAAGGCTGTTTTCAGCCAAACCCCTGGCTCAAATGTCTTATGAGGCCCCATTTAGCGCCGCATCGAGTATTCATCCCTTAGAAATTGTCCAATCTAAGTTCCTGAGGTCAATTATGCAGACTCCATCTTGCATTTCTAATGCTGCCCTAAATTTAGAAACGGGCATGCTAACCGTGAAGGCCAGATTATTAACATGTGCCGCTATGTATTGGGTGAAACTTCTGTTTTCTCCAGTGGGTCTACTTACTTTAATGATGGCAGATAATGTAACTTCCCCTTGGATTTCTCATATAGAAGCAGTTTTGACATTATATGGACTTTCTAAAACTCATCTTGTTTTCCCTGGAACCAAATTGAGCCAGGGAGGAAATTAGACAAAGGGTAACTGATATATACTGCCAAACACATCTAACCAAAATTACCTCTTCCTTGTTTGAGTGGCCGCATTTTAATGTGCTTAAACCGTTGTCCTATCTTTCCTCTTTAAATAACTGAGACCACAGACACTCTTTTAGTCTCATTCGATAAAATATGCTTCCCTCGGCATTTAGGGAGGGGCTTTTTAAGAAAAATCCAGTTTGTGAATGTATATGTGCTTGTCACACCAACAAGATAGAAAGTTCCGAGCACATTCCTTTGGAGTGTCCCTTTTATGAAGATCTCAGTAAAGAGCTCTTTTTAGCAATTCCGTACTTGGCCTCCAGCGATAATAGAAACTTGAGCATATTACTATCTAAAAGTTCCAAGGCAACGACGGCCGCTATCGCCAGGTTTGCATGGAAATCATCCTGCATTCACAAAAGTATGGCGATTCATGTCTTTTGACCCCAATAGTGCTCAGTAAATTGTGAGCCTCCAGTGTTAAAATTCACAAACATGAACTTGGGACAGACAAGACTAAAGTAAAATACTATGGTGAGTATTATAGGATTCTCAAACAAATTTTTAATTTTTAATATTTTACTGTATATGCTCGGTGTGTCGGATATCCTTTTATTCTATATGTGATTCCAGAATGGTTGTGTTATCTGGTGCACTCTGTGCACCAGGACCCTTTCAGTATAGCTATCTGGCCTTTGGCTGTAATAATAAAGAATTAGAATTTAAATAAAACCTACTGGCCAAAATCTAATTTGGATTTTAGTAAAGAATTAAGGAAATTATGTAACTCATGACAATGAACTGAATCCGATTTTAGCCTGAAGTGGGGAAAGGGGGTGTTTGGAAATAAACTGGATATTCTTTTTTTTTTTCTTTTCATGTCCTGATCAAACCTTGGAATGTCAAAACTAAGCCACTTTGTTGGGTTTGTCGTATGCCAAACTTAAGTCCTGTTTCTGGTAGTAATTGGCAGACCAGTAAATGAACCGAATTCTGTATCTCTCCATATTCACACAGTGTGTTGTTGTCCACCAGCAACCCCCACTTGAGCATGTTGGTCTTGCATTTAGGGACTCCAACTATCATCCTATTCAGGGTCCTCCAAGTGATGTAGGGGAGGTTAAGTTCCTCAGCTATATCCTCCTTTAATGTTGTTTCTTGCCCAGTGAGCTCCTTCCTCCATCTTCTAATTTTGTTTTGCACTTGTGTACCCTCTCAAGAGTGTCTGTTCTTGCCATAAAGCTCTTCTTGGATCTGAGCTGGCAGATTTGAGGCTCATAACCATTCAGAGGATGTGGGGAGTAATTATTTTGTTTAGTTCTCTCAGTGTCTGCAGCTATCTCTTTCCCTATCTTAGGTGGAGTGATACTAAGAAGATGGTATATTTTCTCAACTGGTGTAGGTTTGAGGCATCCTGTCACTATACACATGGCTTCATTAACAGCAATGTCAACTTGTTTTGTATGTGTGGATACTTTCCATTCTGGAGCAGCATACACTGCTACGGAGATGTGGATGGTTGATGATCAGCACACCTTTAAAACACTCCCCCCTTCTGTAATTTATCATGGAAGGGCCTTTGTAGACAGAAAACACCATTTAGACAGAAAACACCAACATTATAAGCTGGAAGGGGGTCTCCCACTGAAATCAGTGGGAAATGAAAAGAAAACATGAAAATTGCAAAATGAATGAACAGCTCAGAATCAGTTGCAAAAATGACAGAAAAGTAAAAAAAATTACTGTAGGAAAGGAGATATACTAATAGATTTACTAGAGATTTTTCCTGAGTAATTCTGTCACTTCTTGGACTTTTCTACATGAATTATTGACTTTCGTTGGAAATTAATGTGGATGTATTTTGTATTCACAGAATCCTCTAGGGAGAATGGCCATCAGTCTTATCATGCAGGGAATCTGTGGAAAGTAACTTTTCCTAGGTGTGTGTGATACAAAGGGTTGGTCAGACAGGGTGCACTGAATCACATACTGTTGCCTCTAGTCTCCATAGTTTACTTTTGTATTGCTGTTACATTGAGCAATATGTGATTGCATTGTTTCATACTTCTCCAAGAGTTGCAATATCTTCGCAGAGAACCTGGAAATGTCTCCTGTGACATTCTAAAGAAAATGCCAAATTCAATAACCAGAAGTCATAGTAGTACTTAATTGAGAGTGATAGGACAAGGGACAGCTGCTGAAATTGTTTCAGACAAACTGCAGACATTAGTTGGTGTACATCGGCTTATATTCAGCTCACGTTTTTTAGCATAAACAACAGAAGTGGGTTTCTCAGAAACTAAAGCTGCAAGATTTGGGAGAGCAGTCGGAGCCCATTGCTCATTAAAATGGGTGATATCTATTCAAACTAATGGAGTAGACCCAGGACCCTTTCAGTATAGCTATCTCCATTAAAGTAGAATACCAGGTAGCTGTTAGAGGAATCTGTGGTGACAAGTGAAAATATGCACAGAGCAGAGCCAGGAACCTGTACCTCTGAAGACTCAAACATGAAGGAACTCACAAGAGAGATTTCTTTGCAGACATGAGTAATCAGTGATGCCATGGGCAGAGTATCGTCATTTTTCAAAATGGTTGAACCAGGGAGAAGCAGGTTCTAATCCTCACTGAGGCACAGAACTTACTGGTTTCCATGGGACTATTCACTCTTTCCCAGCCTCACCTACTTGGCAACATCACTAGCTTGTTATGAGGATAAAAGGACTGCCTGCCATGTTTTGCCAAAATAAGCTTCTTACAAATTAAATAGATAAAATAATAAAATAATGTCGAGATAGCAACTCGGTCAGAAAATAATTGATTACTAGCAATATGCACAGGGAAAATTTTCAGAATTTATTCATTTCAATATCTTTTGGCAGAGTGCCTCATACATTTTTGGTCTTTTGGATACCATCCTTTTCATTAAATATGACTTGTTTGGGTTCTTCCATTTGCAAACCTCAAAGAACATTTCTTAAAAAACAGTACTAAATCAGGAAACAGAGAATCAGTTCAAAAGCCCAAAGGAATTCTTAGACAATGCAGGTCAGCAATACACATTAAATTTTTAAAATGATACAGTTTAAAAAAAAACAATCCAACAGGAAAAACACTCCCCCCACACACACACACATATCGAGGGAACAAAGGTAAAATAAAGAGCACACAAGAAAAGAAAGGAGAGAAATAAAAAATAAAAATACAGTCAAGCTCTCTCCCAAGCTAAAATGACCAGAATATAGGGCTATTTCCATTCCCTCTACTACTCATTGTGTTCTCTGTTCTTTCATGAGACCATTGCCAACATACAGCAGCAGGCAGAATGCATAAGCCAGGAATTGGGTGGGAGGGGAGGGAAAAGAGGGGAATCCTCCCAAAAATCCAGAAAAGATGCAAAAAGTAGGTACAGATGGAGATCAGAAACTAGATAGAGGGCCCCATGGAGCTCAATGGTTATTCAGACTGCACTCACAAAGACTGTTCCAAATGAAAGCGCGGCGCCAAAATGGCCGCTGCTCTCTTTGCAGCCCCCCCCACCCAGACTCAGACATCTGGGTGAATTAGGGGGCGTGGCCACCCCTCTATAAAAGGGGTGGCCACAAGGCAGCCGAGCTGCCATTTTAGAAATGCGACGGAGCGGAGAAGTTTTCTCTGCCGCGTTTCTGCTTCTTTACCCTTCGTACCTTTGCCTTTGAACGGAGTTAGCTCCTCTTCATTACCGCGGTACTCAGGGCACAGGAACTGATCCCTGGCCAGGGATCCATCGCTTCTTTGGGAGCCATGGCTCTCAAGCGCAAAGGCCCGGCGGTCAAGCCGCGGCCTAGGGGAAGGGCTTTCCCGCCCCCTCCTTCTACCGGGGTGCAGCCATTGGGTTGGAGGACTTGGGCTGCACCCCCCCCCCAACTGGGCAGCGGTATGGCCCTGCCTGCTGCTGCCAGCGGGGCCGAGCAGGCTTCCACTGGTCAGCCGGGCACAGGCCTCCAGGCTGGGCCGGCTCAGGCTGGCTCCTCGGGCATCCCTGCCCCTGGCCAGGATTTCTTTGGTGCAGGACAGGGTGGCCCGCTTGGACATGGTGGCGGTTTCCGCCCCACCATTCCTCCAGCCCCCCATGGGCCGGAGTTTTGGGCATGGCCCTACTCAGGCCTTGGATCCACATTTGGGTTTCCTGCTCAGCAACTGGCCACAGGGCCATCCGGCCCACCCGGCCAGCCCAGCCCACTTTATACTGGGGGCTCGGAGACTGTCGATGCCCTTCTTGCACGTATTTCGGTGCTAGAGGCTTCGCTGGGTATTGCCCATCCACCTCCTGAGGGGGGTTTGTCTGCTGCTGTGGGCACGGCCGCTTCTAAACTTTCAGACCCATCAGCCGTGACTCTCCAGCGGGCTGCCAACAGGGTCGAGCTGCTTGAGGCCGTCAGGCCAGCCCAAGCTGGTGCCTCACAGCTCCCCGCATGGTTGAATCTGCCAGTGGGGAGCAGTCAGGTGTGGCCCCAGAGCTCGATGCCTGCCGCGAGCTCCTACGCCCGCTGTGGGCCGGAACCCCCAGTGGGGGCGGTTCACGGGGGTGCGACCAGTGAGTATCCGGTTCAATTTAGTGCACCGACACTGTCCAGTTACACTGGGGGGTGCACTGGCTATGGCCACGCCAGATTACTGTGGATGGGCAGTTGCTTCCACACTGCCCTGTTAATTCCTGGTTACCGAATGGCCCCACGGTTAGGACAGAGGTGTCCGCCCCTGGGGGTATGCCAAGCGTCGCAGGGGCTATTCAGGGCCCGCTGCGCATACCCTTCATTCAACAGGTGCCGACGGCGGCTCTTCCGAGGGCTGGTTATTCCCTCCCCCTGGGTGATCATCTTTCACAGGCTACTAGGGATAAGATTTGGAGAGGGGAGTACGTTGATATTTTTTCCCTCCTGAATCGTGAGCCCACTAAGGAGGAGAGGGAGGTACAGGATGACCGGGATAAAGAATTGTCCCGTCGTCATAAGCCACCGCGTACCTGGGCCAATTGCTTGCCGGCATATCTTATATATATGGCCGTGTACCTCAGGGCCCGGCCTGATTTGGCCATTCCGATGGTCCAATATCTCGACAATATTTATAGGGCGATGGTTGACTTCCCTGGCCCGTCGTGGTTGGCTTACGACAAGGAATTTAGGATGAGGGTGGCCCTACATCCTGAGATGAGGTGGGATGAGCCCTGCCAGCAATTGTGGCTCTTGTATATGACTCCCACGCGTCAGGTGCCTGGTGATAGGTACCATTGTGGCCATGCTGACTAGCGGGCGGCTGTGGCGCAGGTTCCCCGCCAGCTGGCGGGAAAGGGGGTTCCAGCCTGCCTGCTGTGTTGGAGCTTCTCAGCTAGCGGTGTGTGCAACAAGCGTCAGTGTCGTTTCCGTCACGAGTGTCCCTCTTGCTCTGGCCCTCACGCCGCCTCTGCGTGCCCGTGGGCTGGTGGGTCATGAGGCAGAGGTTGGGGTGGGCAGGGGGCGGTCAGAGCTCCCTCTGATGGTGCTGGCCAAGCAAAAGGCCCCCTCCCCAATTAATATTCCCATGTTAGGTCAATGGCTTTCCGCTTATCCTAGACGGGATGATGCGAAGTACCTGCTGGAAGGCTTCCAGTTTGGCTTTCATATACCATTTAGGGGTGTTCGGGGACCGCAGGATGCCCCAAACTTACTTTCACTAAAGGGCAATGAGGAGATCGCTGCACAAAGCATAGCTAAGGAGTTGCAGGCTATGAGGGTTGCAGGGCCCTTTGATGAACCACCATTCCCCAACTTGAAGGTCTCCCCTCTGGGGCTAGTGCCAAAAAAGAACCCAGGTGAATTTCGCCTAATACACCATCTTTCCTACCCTGCGGGTTCCTTGGTCAATGATGCTATTCCTGATGACCTTTGTTCGGTCAGGTATACTTCGTTTGATCAGGCCCTACAGATGGTACGCACCTGTGATCCCAGAGCCCTCTTGGCAAAGTGTGACATTAAATCGGCATTCCGATTACTGCCAGTCCACCCTGAGGACTTTGAGCTGTTGGGTTTCCGTTTTAGGGGAAAATTCTATGTAGATAAGGCCATGCCTTTTGGCTGCTCTATTTCATGTTCGGCATTCGAATGATTTAACACTTTCCTCCAATGGGCCTTTGTTCGCAGGTCAGGGTCCCGGTCTGTAGCCCATTACCTCGATGACTTTTTGTTTGGGGTTGAATGGGGCTCGGACACGTGTACGCGTCTCCTTACTACATTTCAGGCCCTTATGCGGGAACTGGGTGTCCCCTTAGCGCCTGAAAAGACCGAGGGCCCAGCTACCAAGCTCACCTTTTTAGGCATCGAAATTGACACTGTCGCACAGGCATCCAGGTTACCCGTGGACAAGGTGGCCCGGATCTCTGCGGCGATTCAGGCACTGATTTCTAAACGTAAGGTGTCCCTCCGTGAGCTACAGGTACTGCACGGCCACCTCAATTTCGCCTGCCGGGTGGTGATACCGGGCAGAGCTTTTGCCAGGCGTCTGTGTGGTGCCATGGCTGGCCTATTAAAATGCCACCACAGGGTATGGCTCACCAGGGGTATACGGGTAGACCTTTTGGTTTGGCTCACATTCCTACAGGAATTTAATGGGGTTTCCTTTTGGAGATCAGACCTTATGGTCTGCCCTAAATTTCAAGTCCAGTCGGATGCCTCCAGCTCTCTGGGTTATGGGATATATTTTGAAGGGAGGTGGGCATATGGCCGATTGCCTCACACATGGCAGGGCACGGATCGTCTCCGCGATCTTACTTTCCTGGAATTTTTCCCCATTTTGGGGGCACTAATGCTACAGGGTGATAAGTGGGCCAACTCAGTGGTCCATTTTTGGTGTGACAATGCTGCAGTGGTGCACATTGTTAATGCTCAGACGTCCAAATCCCCTAGGGTCATGGCATTGGTCCGTCAATTTGTCTTGAGAAGCCTACGCCTTAATGTGCTGTTCAGGGCCAGACATGTACCAGGCATTAATAATGATATTGCTGATGCTTTATCCTGCCTGCAGATCTCCCGGTTCCGAGCCTTGGCTCCCGAAGCAGAGGAATTCCCCTCGCCACTCCCAGCCGAGATTTGGACATTTGGCGAGGAGAGGTGAACCGGGCGATCGGCATGTCTTTGGCACCTCGCACGCGTAAGGCATATCAACATGCTTTCGTACAATTTACAACTTTTTGTGGGCAACTACGGTTACCCGAAGTGTGGCCAATACCTATGGACCAGATTTTGCAATATATGGTTTATCTTCACGGTCATGGGCTGGCCCCCCATACTATAGCCTCTAGGCTTTCGGCACTGGCATTTATGGCCAAGGTGCAGGGCTCGCTGACTGCATGAACGATTTCCACATACGTCATGTTTTGGAAGGGTGGACACGTGAACGTGGCCACCGCCAGGACACACGTCACCCTATTTCACCAGAGGTTCTTACCCACCTTGCACGAGGCTGGCATAACTTATGCTATGATAGGTACGAGGTGGCTCTTTTTCATGCAGCCACCACTGTAGCCTTCTTTGGAGCGCTCTGCATCAGTGAGTTGGTACCACTGTATAAGGCGGATGCGTCTCGTAGGGCACTGGAACTCGACGATGTCTGTGTTACTCAAGAGTGGGCTCAGTTGGGGATACGGTCCTCAAAGTTTGATCAGCAAGGCATAGGCAGTGGAGTCAGACTGCTACGATGTTCCATTGAAGACATCTGTCCGGTTGGTGCCCTACATGAGTTTTTGGCAGTGTGTGGTATGCACCCTGGCCCTTTTTTCTGCCACCAGGATGGGTCTCCCCTTACTAAATTCCAGTTTTGTAGGGTGACCGGCATGGCACTTACCAGTGTGGGCCTTCCTGGGGTTCGTTATGGCACCCATTCATTTAGGATAGGCGCCGCTTCTACTGCAGCTGCGTTTGGGTACTCTGATGCTGATATACGCAGGATGGGCAGGTGGGGATCCATGCGCTTTGCATTGTATGTACGCCCCCTCCATGTGTGAGTACCAGTTATGTCATTAATTCTTTTTCCTTCTTTTACAGACCCTGTGTGTCCCCGCACACCGGTGGCAGTATGGCTGGTGGGCCACAGTTACGTGCACTGGGCAGCGCAGTATGCTGCGGCGACAGAGTGGGGACCCCATCTCGGGCTACGTGCAACCGCACGTTTGCGATGGTACGGTAAGCACGGTATGAAATGGCGGGAACTGTTGCCATTCCTGTTTTCCATCAGGGATGCTGGACCGCCTGATGTCCTCATCCTGCATCTCAGTGGCAATGACCTTGCCCAGGTCACTGGCCTCTCTTTAAAGTTCACGATTTGCAGGGACCTAGCCTATTTGCATTACGTATGGCTGTCCACACGGCTGCTATGGTCAGACATGGTGCCGCGACATACTTACATAGGAGGCGTTGACCTCCGTGCCCATGACCACGCTCGCCACTCGGTGAACAGGGCTGTCGCCCAGTTCCTGGCAGACAAGGGCTTGGGGACAGCCATCCAGCACCCTAGGATAGGCTTGCAGGATTATGATCTCTATGCAGGAGATGGGGTCCACTTGTCGGCCAGAGGTATGAACCTCTTTCTTGAGGATATGCAAGCAGGCCTGGTGACCGAGCTGACGGTCTGGGGGGGGGGGGTGAGTCATCATGGACGCCTCCCCGTGTGGCGGGTAGCACTGGTAAGGTAAAGATTTATGACCCATAGGTTCGCAATTTACTGGCCAACATGTAGACAGGTACAGGGGAAAGAGGTTTGGCCAGTCAAGGGCAAACCAGGCAAGGGGTGATGGCAGGAGCTTTACAGCCTGCATCACCTTGATATTTAACGGATACACGTCATAGGGTGGGGTCAGTAGATAGTTTGACTCCGGTCAACAATTTGTTTGTGCCAACAAACAAATTGATACAAATAGTTACATGTAGCCAATTGCCATTGGCATTTTGGGAGGAACCTTACCAGTGTTACTGCGGCCTGCTTGCCTTAAAGAATTACAATTGGATGATTACACCAATTGAAAGTTATAATTCGGACTAGGGCATTATTCAATAAAAGTGGCCCGATGCCTTTATCCATATACCGGTGTCTGAGTCTTTCTTTGGGGGTGCGCCTGCAAAGAACATTCTTCACTGGGTTCCACAACTAATCCAGGTCGTTCTATGGTTCAGAGTTGGTCTCTCCCTCCAGATGTTTTGACTGGCTGCTGACACACACCCTCATGACATTATTTGATTAAGCATGCCCCATGGCCTGTATGGCAAAGCAGTAAACTAAATTTTAAATTTGATTAAACACTTCCCAGGCAATTTAACAGGCATGGGGTGAAGGAAAGGGAAAATGAAAGAGGGAAACATGAAAGAATCTGAAGCTTTTGTTATTCTCTCTTTCATTAAAACAAAGCATTCAGTTTTCAGAGGCACTCTTTCAGAATGAAAGGAAATAACACAAAATTAAAAGTGAGTGCCTCTTTTGTGTGTCTCTTGCTCTCCATTTCTGGTTAAATCTTCCCTATCCCTTTCCAGTACTCTTTTCAAATGAAATCATTTGTCTCATACCATAATGTAGAATAGTAAGACTGGGGCTTCATTTTTACTGGCATCAATACCACATTTTACTCAAACGCAGAATGACACAGCACAAAAAGAGGACATGTGTGTGTTGCAATGCACCTTCTGATAATGCCACTGACTCATAAATGGTAGGTTGTCAGAAGCACAAAATATTTCCTTTTATTATCATTTCTATGTTTGCTTTAGTATTTCTTTTAAGTAAAAACACACTGTTGCTCCTATTGTGAGGAATATTTCTTTAAGAATTATATTAAAACAGCAAGTCAATGCATCAAGATATGCAGGAGGATGAGATTAATGCAAAGCCATATTTTTAAAAACATGGAAAGAGACAAGGTCCTCCTTTATGAGAAAGGAAAGTTTTTAAATCCAAAGCTCAGAGTGGTGTGTTAAAGGCAAAGCAACAGACAACTAAAATTAGTATCCAGCCATTTCATGTACGCCTTCTTTTCTCTACCCTAAACTGAGATAATTACACATGACTCATTTGTACAATATATTAAGGATTTAAAGGTTTGATCAAGGTCTCTTTGAAAAGAAATGTTATGGAAAACTACTTGGTAATGAAAAACAGGCAGGAAGGTCATTGCTCTTCTGTACCTAAACTTTCTAAGATCAAGTTTCATAGTTATGGCCCACTGCTAGAGTCTGAGATACCATAATAGGACGCAGCTTTCAACTCCTACTCAGCTATGAAGCATAACTGTGGTCCTTTGTAAGTTACTCTTTCCCAATCTAGCATCATAAATCATTCTCTTCCCATGAATATTGTATACTCCAGGCATGATGTACTTCATGGCACTACAAATCTCACCTTTCTGCCAAGATATTCCTGGTACTCCATCACACCTTACACAATCATTCATAGTTCCTACTACTTGCTGCATTGAAACTCCAACCCTGTACACCTTTCATAATAAATATTAAGAGAAAACCCTTTCTTTCAATAGGCAACCAAAGAAAATTAGCCATGTGAACCCTATTCAAATTACACAAAATGCACAAAATGCAGGAGGAAGGCGATACCTTTATTGGAACACTGAAAAATTAAAATTAAAATATTGTGACCTTTCGAGATCCAAGATCTCTTCATCAGGCACGGCATGTTGTTTTGCCAGGTACCCATCATAGGAATGCATGTTGAACAACAGCAAAAAGGCTTCTTGGTGTTATGATGGCAGTGGACCAGGATACTTAAGAGACCGCATCACCCCAAGGTGTCCAGCCCATCCTACGAGGGCAGACCGGAGAGGCTCTGTAGTGGTCCCACCTACAAGAAAAGCACATCTGACTGGGACCAGAAGGACAACCTTCTCAGTGTTTGCCCTAGCCCTTTGGACCTCTTGCCATCTGATTTGTGCCTCCAGACAGAGCTGCTCCCCTTTAGAAAAGCTCTAAAAACATGGCTATGCCAGTGGGTGTGGGGCATTAATCATACCTGTCAAGTATCCCATTTCCCCCAGGAAAACCCCTTATTTTTACCCCTCTTCTCACCCCCTCCCATTTTATTAATTTCCCCATAATATCCCTTATTGTTTTTTTTTAAATCCTGACCAGAGCCCTCACAGGCAAAGCTGCAGTATGTTTTTCCAGCCACCAGAGGTCGCTGTGTGGCTTTTTGCTTGTAGAAGGGGAGAGAGAGAATGTGGTGGGGGCATTCTATAGTTTCTCTTTCATTTCCCTTCCCTGCCACATGGTCATCATTGCTGCTGCTGTTCGGAGCCACCATGGGACGGGAGTCTATTCTAGAGGTGAGCGATATTTCATATATGTAGGGGCAAATCAGTGAGAAACTTCTCTCTCATTCTCATGCTTTATTGAGCTGTTTCTGCCCTGCCTCCTGGCTGGAGGCTTCCGTTTCTGTTCTAGAGTTAACTTGGGAGGGAGGCGTGGGGATGTTGCTTGATCACTATATGAGAGAGAGAGAGAGAGCACCCCACCTTCTAACAAACCATCTGGAGGGAGATTAACTCCTCAGCTGCTGGGAGGCTTGGAAACTACAGAGGTTGCTTTTTTACTTCTTTACTAATTCCCTTCCTTAAACTGGATCAGACATTCTCAGGTGTTGGTGCTTCAATTGGTTGCAGTGAGGAACAAATAGATTGGACTGGTTAATTTGGGGGAATTAATCCCTTGCTCCTCCACCCTAATGGGGGGGGGAGTGTCTAGCCATGTGCAGGGCTAATTCATTAAAGCCAAGCTGCTTACAAGCAGTTGGTAACCTTAGGGGGCTGGTTTACTATTCTGCACTTTCTATGCTTCCCAGGAAAAAAAAATTAAAAATGAGTAAGATAAAGATAAAGCTTTCCCTTGCTCGAAAGCCAGTCGTATCCGATTCTAGGGTTCAGTGCTCATTTCTGTTTCAAAGCCGAAGAGCCAGTGTTGTCTGCGTCTGCAGACATTTCCGTGGTCATGTGGCAGGCATGACTAGACACCAGAGCGCACGGAACGCTGTTACCTTCCCACAAAAGTGGTCCCTATTTATCTACTTTTTTTCCCAATAATTTTTTTATTGAATATAAAAAGATAAACATTACAAGAAAGAAGAAAATACAGAAAAGAAAACACATAATTGAAAAGAAGAAAAAAAACATATACAATTTTTATCAAATCCAATTACATTAGACATAACATAAGCACTAATAATCACCCTGTGTATTTACAAATTATAAGAGCCTGCGGGATATTGCCTTTTTTACCATTTCCAAAAATATATATAATCTGGTACAAGGCTATCGCTCTGATCTCCATTCAATGAGTATTCCACAAAAGGTTGCCAAATTTTCCAAAATCTATTTTCTTTAATTTTCCCCTTATATTTATTTATCTCCCATGTCAGTTTGTGGTTCAGTGCAAGATCCCACATCTCTTTGCAGGCGCACCCCCCCAATGATGGACTCAGACACAAATGAAAGTGGATAACGGCATTGGGCCACATTTATTGATTCAAGCCCTAGTCCGAATTATAAATTTCTATTGGTAAAACGACCAATCATAATTCTTAAGGCAAGCAGGCCGAAGTAACACTGGTAAGGTACCACCCAAAATTGCCAACGGCAATTGTTACAATGTATCTATTTGTATCAATTTGTTTGTTGACAACAAACAAATTGTTGACCGTAGTCAATATCTAACTAATGACCCCACCCTCTGACGTGTATCCGTAAAATCAGGGGGTGATTCCAGCTGTCTAGTGGTAACCATCACCCCCTCGCCTGGTTCGTCGTTGACCGGACAACGTTTAAACAACTTATGCCTATCTAGTGTTGTCCAGTCAATTGCGAACCTGCCGGATACCTGTGGGTCATCAATGTTTACCTTACCAGTGCTACCCGCCAATGTGACCAAAGTCAACAGTAGCACAGACAAACCCCTATATCAAACCATAGCAACAGTGTGGGATGGGCGAAAAAGCCAGGACTCAAGAGCCAATTGCGAGTCCCAGCCAAAAATTCCCACCCGGCCCCGAAGCGACCAAGAAATCACACTGTTAACTAGGGAGGGGGTGGAGGGGAAAAACTTCTCCGCTCCGTCGGTTCGCCAAAATGGCAGCATGGCTGCCTCGTGGCCAGCCCCTTTATTAGGGTGCTGGCCACGCCCCTAACTACCCGGATGGTTTCGTCCGGTGGGGGGGGGCCCGCAAAGAGCGCGGCGGCCATTTTGGCGCCACGCTTCCATTGCAGGTGCACCCCCCCAATGATGGACTCAGACACAAATGAAAGTGGATAACGGCATTGGGCCACATTTATTGATTCAAGCCCTAGTCCGCATTATAAATTTCTATTGGTAAAACGAACAATCATAATTCTTAAGGCAAGCAGGCCGAAGTAACACTGGTAAGGTACCACCCAAAATTGCCAACGGCAATTGTTACAATGTATCTATTTGTATCAATTTGTTTGTTGACAACAAATAAATTGTTGACCGTAGTCAATATCTACCTAATGACCCCACCCTCTGACGTGTATCCGTAAAATCAGGGGGAGATTCCAGCTGTCTAGTGGTAACCATCACCCCCTCGCCTGGTTCGTCGTTGACCGGACAACGTTTAAACAACTTATGCCTATCTAGTGTTGTCCAGTCAATTGCGAACCTGCCGGATACCTGTGGGTCATAAATGTTTACCTTACCAGTGCTACCCGCCACCCGGAGAAGCTTCAATAAAGGCTCGACGCCCCCCCCAAGACCGTCAGCTCGGTCGACAGGCCTGCTCGCCAATCACCCAGCAGGAGGTCCATACCTCCTCGCGACAGATGGACCCCATCCCCTGAATAAAGCCCGTAATTTTGCAAACTGATGGCGGGATGATGACTGACCCGCCCCCAGCCCTTGGTCGAAAGAAATCGGGCCACAGCCCTGTTCACCATGTGCCGAGCGCGGTTCAGGGCCTGGAGGTCAAAGCCTCCCCGATAAGCATGCCGTGGGACCATATCTGACCAAACAAGGGTTGTGGCGGGCCATACATAATGTAAGTAGGCGAGGTCCCCACAAATCGCATGCTTGAGCGATAAGCCAGTGACCTGACCCAAGTCATTACCCCCAAGGTATATGATCAGAATGTCGGGCGGGTCGGCATTCCTCGACGAAAAGAGGAATGGCAAAAGCTCCCGCCACAACATACCGGGCTTACCGTACCATGTGAGATGTGCGTATGCACCCAGTCCCAGTCAGGGTCCCCAATCTGTCGCCACAGCGTAACGCGCTGCCCTGTGCACGTAGCTATGGCCCACCAGCCATACTGTCACCGGTGTGATACGACACCCAGGGTCTGTCAAGGGAAAAACAGGGAAGGAAGAGATACATGGTGACTGAAAAGGTACTCACGGTGGGAGTGGGCGAACATAAAACTGGAAACACTGTGAGCCCCACCTCCCCATGCTGCGTATGTCAGCCCCGGAGTACCCATAAGCAGCCGCAGTAGAGGCCGCCCCAATTCTAAATGAATGGGTGCCGTAACGGGCCACAGGGAGGCCGACGCTAGCCAGTGCCTTCCCAGTCACCTTCCAAAACTGAAATTTAGTGAGGGGAGACCCATCTTGGTGACAGAAAAACGGGCCATGGTGCATGCCACGCAGTGCAAGGAACTCCTGTAGGGCACCAACTGGACAGATGTCTGCCAAGGAACATCGTAGCAGTCTTACTCCACTGCCTACGCCGTGCTGATCTGTTTTAGAGGAGCGTATCCTCAATTGAGCCCAATCATTGCAAACATAGACATCGTCGAGTTCCAGTGCCCTACGACTTGCATCCGCCTTAGACAGCATCACAAGCTCGCTGATGCGGAGCGCTCCAAAAAAGGCCACCGTTGTAGCCGCACGAAACAGGGCTGCCTCATACCTATCGAAACATAGGTCCTGCCAGCCTCGTGCCAGTTGGGTAAGTACCCCAGGGGAAATTGGGTGACGGTCATCCAGGCAACGCCCACGTTCCCGCACCCACCCCTCCAAAACATGTCTCACACGGAAATCAGCGGTACTGTCCGCATGACCCCCCACTTTGGCCATAAAAGCCAGCGCTGATAGCCTGGATGCTATGGTGCGGGGTGCCAGGCCCTGAGCGTGCAGGTAAACCATGAAACGGAGGATGTGGGCCACTGGGATCGGCCAGGTATCTGGCAGGTGAGATTGGGTACAGAAGGTCCGAAAGGAAACCAACGCGTGGTGATACGCCTTACGCGTGCGTGGCGCCAGTGACACGCCGATCGCCCAGTTCACCTCTCCTTGCCAAAGGTCCGTATCTCCTGCGGTAGTGGCGAGGGAAATTCCTCCACATCCGGGGCCAAGGCACGGAACCAGGAGATCTGCAGGCGGGACAAAGCGTCAGCAATATCATTATTCACCCCCGGGACATGCCTGGCTCTGAACAGTACATTGAGGCGCAGGCTGCGCAATACAAACTGGCGCACAAGGTCCATGACCCTGGGAGATTTAGAGGTCTGTGAGTTGACAATGTGGACAACGGCCGCATTGTCACACCAGAAATGCACCACAGAGTTGGCCCACTCCTCACCCCATAGCATCAAGGCCCCCAGTACGGGAAAAAATTCCAAATATGTGAGATCCCTCAGGCGACCCGTGCCTGACCAGGCTGGTGGCCATCCACCATATGCCCACTTCCCATTGAAGTACATCCCATAACCAAGGGATCCCGAGGCATCAGACTGAATTTGAAATTGGGGCGAAGCCAGGAGGTCTGATCTCCAAAATGAGACCCCATTGAACTCCCTCAGGAACTGTAGCCATACGTGCAGATCTGCCCTGATGCCCCGTGTCAATCTCGCCCTATGGTGGGGCCTGGATAAGCCTGCCATGGCGTCGCACAAGCGCTGAGCAAATGCCCTGCCAGGTGCGACCACCCTGCAAGCGAAATTGAGGTGTCCATGTAGCACCTGCAGTTCCCGAAGGGATGCCTTGCGCTTAGCCAGCAAGTCCGATATAAGGGCCACTATCCTGGACACCTTGTCTTCGGGCAACCTAGACGCCTGCGCCACCGTGTCAATTTCCACCCCCAGGAACACTAATTTATTAGACGGGCCTTCGGTCTTTTCGGGCGCTAAAGGGACACCAAGTTCCTCCATTAGCGTCTGAAATGTGTTGAGGAGACGTGTGCACGTGTCCCAGCCCCGTTCACCCCCGAATAAAAAGTCATCCAGGTAATGGGCTACAGACCGAGACCCTGACCTACAGACAAATGCCCACTGCAGGAAGGTACTGAAACGCTCGAAGGCCGAGCAGGAAATGGAACAGCCGAATGGCATGGCTTTGTCAAAATAATATTCACCCCGGAATTTGAAACCCAGCAACTCAAAGTCACCCGGGTGCACGGGCAAGAGGCGAAAAGCCGACTTAATGTCACACTTAGCCAACAGTGCACCCAGGCCACATGAGCGCACCATGCGCAATGCCTGGTCAAAGGATGTATACCTGACAGAACAAAGGTCATCAGGGATAGCATCATTGACCGAGTGGCCGGCTGGGTAGGACAAATGATGAATCAGGTGGAACTCGCCCGGGGATTTTTTGGGCACTAGTCCTAGAGGAGACACTTTAAGGTTGGGGAACGGGGGCGCGGGGAAAGGGCCAGCGACCCTGCCCGCAGCAATCTCCTTATTAATGCTGGCAGCAGCCACCTCCTCCCTTCCCCTAAGTGACAACAAGTTGGGTGCATCCTGCGGTGACCTATCCCCCGTGAAAGGAATACGAAAACCCAGCTGAAAACCCTGAAGGAGGTACACAGCGTCTGCCCTCCTCGGGTACAATGCGAGCCAACGCTCCAGCATGTCGACATTAATTGGGGAGGGGGCCTTTCGGTGAACCCGCTCCCTCCGTGGCAGTCCTACCTGCCCCTTGACCACCCCTACCCCTGCCCCTGTATCCTCCCGGCCTGGGACAGGCGGAGGCAGAATGGGGTCCACCACAAGAGGGGCACTCGTGCTTGTACTTGCAATTTTTCCTGTTGCAAGAACCATTGGACGAGAAGGTCCAGCACAGCAGGCGGGCTGGAACCCCCTGCCCCACCACTTGGCGGGGGACCTGTACCGGGGCCGCTCGTTGGACTGCATGTCCACAATGGTATCTCTCCCCAGGCGCTGGGCGCGTGGGGGTCATATACAGAAGCCACAGCTTCTGGCAGGGCTCGTCCCACCTCATCTCTGGGTGCAGTGGAATCCTCATGCGGAATTCTTCGTCGTAAGCCAGCCACGCCGGACCCGGGAAGTCAACCATAGCCCGGTAAATGTTGTCCAGATACTGGACCATAGGGATGGCCAAATCTGGCCTAGCCCTGAGGTAAACGGCCATGTAAATCAAGTACGCTGGCAACCAATTAGCCCACGTGCGTGGCGGCTTACGACGACGTGCCTGCTCCTTATCCTTCTCGTCCAGCCCTTCCCTCTCTTCCTTGGTCGGTTCCCTATTTAGAAGGGAGAAGATACCTACATACTCGCCCCTCCAAATCTTTTCCTTGGTGGACTGGGCCAGATGGTCCCCCAGGGGCAAGGAATACCCTGCTGTTGGCAAAGCCGACACCGGCAGAGAGGGAACTGCGGGCAAAGCAAAGGAGGCCTGAGCCAGCCCGGGGATTCCCAACACATTTCCTAGAACATTGGGGGCGCCACCCCGACCCAGGCCCTGTGACAAAGGTAAAGTCGCTTGGTGGGCCGGGGGCCATTGGACCGCCGGACAACCCAAGCGAGGCCACGGCCATTGGACAGCCCCCCCAAGGAAGTCAGTTGTGTGGGTGCATTAGCTTGAACTGCATACTCACCCGATGCACCCCCACGGGCCGCCCCCACTGGGGGTTCCGGCCCGCTGGGGGCGTCGGAGCTCACGACCGAAGCTGAGCTCGTCGACGGGGCCAGACCAGCACCAGACTGCTGCACCTGTGGGGTGGGGAGCTGCGAGGCAGTGGCCGCCACCGGCCCACGCGCCTCGGGCGGCTCAACCCGACTCATCGCCGGCCGCTGTTCGGCGGCCAAAGGGGGCACCTGAAATCCCAGAGACACCCCTGTTTGGTTGGCCCTTGCCAAGGACGCTTCAAGGGCCGCTACCCGGGCCAGGAGGGCCTCCACGTCGACATAGGCCCCGGCCCCAACAGGGGGCAAATGGGCAGCCGGCCCATAAGTCACGGGTACCTGTCCAGGTCCCTGAGCCCCCGAGGCCAGATAAGGCCAAGCGCCCATGCTCGGCCCTTGGGTAGCCGTGGGCACGCCCTGCAAAGGCAGGGGACCCAACCACCCTCCATGACTCGCACCCCCCATGGGGAACTGCGGGCCCGGGCAAGAGGGCCCAGCCGCGCGGACCATGGCAGGGGCCGTGGTCGTCGTTTGTGGGCCAAGGGCCGAGGCCCCGTCCAGGGCAGCCGGTATACACCGCGCCTCGGGCCAAGGAGCTACCGATCCCATCCCACCGTTCCCGGTGGGCTCCGCTAAAGGTGGCTGCGGAACGGGCGCAGTCGCGGTCCTCCGACCCGGCTGACGCCTCCGCGCCGATCGAGCCACGTTCGCGGCTGCCTTCTTCTTCGAGGGCATGGCTAAGGTAGCTAGGAAGCCTAAAACAAGAGAAAGCTGCCCGAAAAGGCTTCCCCCAAAAGGACACGAGCGACGGAGGTCAGGAGGAAAAACTTCTCCGCTCCGTCGGTTCGCCAAAATGGCAGCACGGCTGCCTCGTGGCCAGCCCCTTTATTAGGGTGCTGGCCACGCCCCTAACTACCCGGATGGTTTCGTCCGGTGGGGGGGGGGCCGCAAAGAGCGCGGCGGCCATTTTGGCGCCACGCTTCCATTATACCATTCCTCTGCTTTTAAAACTCTATCAAGTTTCCAGCTCCTTGCTATACACATTCTAGCTGATATCAACATAATAGCTATTAGTTCCTTATTGTCTTCATTTACTTTCAAATTCTCCACATCTGTTAACAACACCATATTTAAATTCAATTCACATTCTACCCCCATAATATCACATATTTCTTTCTCAAGTTTTCCCCAGTACTCTTTTACCACTTTACAATTCCACCACATGTGTTTATATGTCCCTAAAGAGTTTTTACATCTCCAACACATTTTACTTTTAGCATTGTCCATTTGAAATAATCTCTCAGGGGTCAAATACCACTTCCATAACATTTTATAATTGTGCTCTTTCATTCTTTTTCTCCACTTGTCTTTCCAAATTTTTCCTGAATTTTTATGTTCAAATCCTGTTCCCAGCATGACTTCAAAGTTTCTTGTGGATTACCTTCATTGTTTAAAATTTTATAAATTCTACTTACTATACCCTTTAGTCCCATATCTCCTTTTCGTATCTTTAACAACAATTGCTCAAATTCTGTTTTATCCCTCTCTAAACTAAATTCTTCCTTGTATTTATCAGTCCATCTATCCAACATTATCTTCTGAAACCAGTTCAAATTCAGCTGGGAATAGATTACTGCTTTGTTCTCACTATCTTTACAGGCATGAACCCAGTCCTTCAGCAAAGAAACATTTTTCCTTTCCAATACCATCTTCAAACTATTATCTAATTGTATCGGAAAACTTTTAATAACATCTAATTCTATTATAGGAGATAGTTCTGGACTCAATTTCTTTTTAACCTTGTTCCAAACATCCAACATTGTTTTCATCATTTTATTTTTAACACCAATTTTCCCTTTCTTGTCATATAGAAATATCCCTTTACCCATTTTTAACTCCTTCATCTCTATTTCTTCCCAGACAACCTTCTCCCTTGCTAAAAGCTTCACAGTATTCTTAATATGGAAAGCTCTGTAATAATTCCTTAAATTAGGTATTCCCAATCCTCCTTCTTTCTGGGATAAATACCAAAAAATCTTAGCAATTCTAGGCTTTTTTCCTGCATTACAATAATTATTTATTATATTTTGGAAATCTTTAATTTCCTTATCAGTCAATCTAATCGGCAACGCATCAAATAAAAAAAATATTTTTGGCAACAACATCATTTTAGTTAGCGCTATCCTACCAAACCATGACAATTTGATTTTTTATACAATTCTATTTTCTCTTTAATTTCTTTTTTCTGTTTATCACAATTTAATCGCTTAAGATCCTCAATTTTATTTGAGATACTTATTCCTAAATATCTCAAACATTCGTTAACTTGAATTTTTGAACTTAGCCTTTATTCTCTCTTGTTCCTCCTTCTCAACATTACAAGATATCATTTCTGATTTGTCCCAATTAATTCTCAAACCTGTTATCTCTTCAAAATCTTTTAAATGTCCTTGTATTTTTTTCTAATGCCTTTCTAGGATGCTTTATTATTATCAAAGTATCATCTGCATACAAACTTATTTTATTTCCAGCTATCCCTTCAATGCCTTTATCCCCTCTTATAATTTTTGTTAACAACTCCATTGCCATTATAAACAATACTGGAGATAATGGACAAACCTGTCTTGTACCTGCTTCTAATCTTATTTCTCCTGTATTTTCATCATTAACCATGACTTTTGCAAATCCAAATTGATATAACTGATCTATCATGTAACAAAATCTATCTCCAAATCCATAACATCAGATTATCTCTTTAATTGTGACCCATTGCAAAGAATCAAAAGCCTTAAATATATCTAATGACAATAATCCAACTTTCTCTTTTGTTTGCCCTATATCAATCAAGTCCAGAACTCTCCTTATCAAGTCAGACATATGACGTCCTTTCAAAAATCCCGCTTGATCCTCCTTTATATAATTACCCATGAACCCATTTAATCTTTTTGCAATTATTGCTGTAAATATCTTAGCGTCTTGATTTATCAGAGAAATAGGCCTATAAGATTCCACTTTTTCAACATCCTTTCCAGGCTTTGGCAGCAAAACAATTATAGTTCTGTTCCATGATGTCGGTATCTTTCCCCCATCTAATATATAATTAAACAATTTCAATAATCTTGGAACTACACTATCTTTGAATTCCTTATAAAAATCCGCTGTCAATCCATCCTCACCCGGAGATTTACCTAGCTATTGTATCTTTTACCTCTTTTTCCGTTATTCGCTCCTCCATTCTATTTTTATACTCCGAATCTATTTTTATTTGCAAATGCTTTCCTAACTGTTCTCTCAACTTTTCTATATTAATATCTCTTTTAGTATACAAGTTCTGATAGAAATCTTTTACAGTCTCAATCTTATCATTAGCCTTATTACATCTCACCCCTGATTTTATTTATCAAAATTCCAATCTCTCTTTTCAACCTCTTTTCTTTAGCAGCTCTTGCCAATAATTTAGAATTCCTGTTACTATATTCAAAATAATCTCTCTTCAAATATAATAAATCTTTTTTAACCTTCTGCATATCTTTTCCTATCAACTCTGACTTTAACCTTTGAATTTTATCAAATACTTTTTTACTATTTGTCTTTATATGTTCCTCTTGCAATTGCTTAATCTCTTTCTCTATCTCAAGCTGTTTATCTCTACGTTGTTTATTTTTAATACTAGCCAACCTAATGCATTCCCCTCTAAATACTGACTTCATGGTATCCCACACCACATTATAACTAACCTCTCCATTATCATTCCAAACCCAACTTTCATTCCAATTTTCAATTATCTTTTCTTTACTCTTTTGATCATAAAATAATTTTTCATCATATCTCCAATTCCTCCTATCCTTTTTTTCACCATCCAATCTCAATTCCATCCAGATGATCGGATTCCTTAAAAATCCCAATTTCTACATCATCTACATTTTTAATCAAATTTTCTGTGGCCAAGATATAGTCAATTCTGGAGTATGTATTATACACCTGTGAAAAGTAAGTGTAAGCCCTCTCTGATCCTTTAATCCCAAACTCTTCATCCATTTATCTAATATCTTCATTTTGGCTGGTCTTCCAGCTCTAACTACATTGGTACAATCTTCCGGGGCCCTTATCAAATTAAAATCTCCTGCCACGATCATATTAACTGATCTCTCTTTCTCCAATATACCCAACACTTTATTTAAAAATTCTTCTTGATGATCATTTGGGGCGTATATATTTACCAACGTTATCTCTTCATCCTTTATTTTCCCTGTAACTATTAAATATCTGCCATCTGGATCGGAAATACTCTTTAACATCTCAAAGCCAAGTCTCTTCGAAATCAAGACAGCCACCCCCTTGCTTTAGAGGTTCCATAGGACTTTTCATATATCTGCATCCAACCCAAATAAATCTTATTTGTATCCTCTGTTTTTTGATGTGTTTCCTGGAGAAAGACTATGTCCGGCCTGTCCTTCCTGAAAGCAAATTCTAACCTCCTCCTCTTCATTTGGCTGCCCATACCTTTCACATTCCACGTCAATACTTTAAAAGTCCTCATAAATTATCTAACATCCTTACATTTTGACCACCGCAGACTCTTTTTTGTGTGATTACCCTCACCATACATATAACTAAATTTTTAAAAAAACCAATCAAAATACATTTAACATTCAAAATTGGCCTCCCCACTCTTCTTACCAAAAAGTGGCCCTTATTCTTCAAAGGGGGAAGGGGGGAGACATGTAAGATGTGCATTCTAATTGAAGCTCAAGCGCCGACACTCCTCTTCAAAATCTAACCTAATTAAAGCCCCTCATCTTTCTCTTGCCCGTCTAAATCCCCCTCACTAATACCCTGCCTCACCCTGGCACCTCCACCACCTGTCCCTCCTCCTCCTCCTCAGTTCCTCCTGTAGCCCCCCTCTCTTATTCACTCCCAAACTCTCTTTGTATACCCCCCGCTTCAAACAGGGCCTTCCTCAAGGCCCGTCACTCTCGAGATGCTGTTTTAACCAATCCAATCTGGCACAAATAATCTAATGAGTCCATTTCAGTATCTATTGTGTGCATTTTTTTTCATAAAAAAATCTGAGCTGTTGAGGAAACTTCCAATGATAAACAATTTCACGTTCTCTTAATAATTATGTCACAGATTTCATCTTATAATGCCACACCCGTTCCTCAACAGATATGTCGTTATAGACCTCAACATCACACCCATCAATTTTTAAAAGGCCAGACCCAGCTTGTTTTATGAATGCCATCACCTTCAACTTATCCGCCCAATTTGCAAATTTAATCAACACATTCCTTTGAAATTTTTTCCCCTTCCTTGGGCCCAATCTAAAAACACTCGCAATATCTTCATTTACAAATTTTTTCCCCGTATTCAAATTATTCAGCCAATCCACTATTCTTTCTTTCAGCTTATATGGTGTTTTCTCCAACAAATTTCTTATCACCACGTTCTGTTTTCTCATCACCTCTTCCACCATATCCAATTTCTTCCCAAAACCCTCCACTTTCAGTTTAACCTCTTTATGTTTCTCATGAAGCACTTTCATATCATTCTGCATTAATTTCATATCTTTTTGCACCAGATTCAAAACTTTATCCACTTTCTGACTATTAGCATCCACCTTTATAGAAAAATCAGTAAACATGCCAGCAAGTTTCTTATGGCTACCCATTAACTCCTCCTTATCTTTCACTCTCACATCCCTTATTTCTCTTAATCCTTTTGTAGTCATTTCCTCCATCTTATCAATTTTTTTAAACAACTTCCCCAGCTCTACCAAAATTTGGGTTTGATCCATTGCTCCCGTCTGCTCTACGGTTGTTGCTGCTGCAGATGATGAAGATGCATCGGCACTTAACGCTTTCTTCTCCTCTTTTCTTACGTCAGTCTTTTTTGGTCTTACAGTCTCATCTTCCTTTCTCTTCTCCATTTTAGTTATAAAATCTTCAAACAAAGCACCCAGAGCCAAAACACTTTTATACGCAACAAGCACTTCACCCCGATTTTTTTCCAGCTTGCTTTAATATATATATATATATATATATATATATATATATATATATATATATATATATATATATATATATATATATATATATATATATATATATATATATATATATATATATATATATATATATATATATATATATATATAGGCCACAGGGCAACTTGTATCCACGCTCCAGGCATTAACGGGCAGGAAAAAAGACAAAAAAAAGATGAGAAGCAACTATATTTCCTTCACTCCGGAAAACCCGACTGCATCCCCACACAGTTGAAAGAAAAAATATTTATACATCCAGCCACATTGGCGGCTCCCGAACCCGGTCTCTCCTCCGATCTCCCAGACACTCCAGCCGTGTTCCATGCCTTCCAAACGGTCTCTTCCTTACTCCGTCTTAACTCTGCTGAAATCCTCACCTTTCCCCTCTCCAACCTCCGTTTCCAGCCTCAATTTCAGCTTTCCAACCATTCCACCACCACTTCCCACTCTCCTCTCCTCTCAGCCATCCTCGAAACTTTTAACTTTCGTTTCTGTTCTTCCTCGCCGCCATTACTCCTTCCCGGCTTTGCCCTCCATTACCAAGCTTATCCCTCCTCCTTCCCTCCACACTTACTGTGTCCTCTCAATTATCCAACTCCGAGACCTTGTTCACCACCGCCAACGTCCTCTTTAATTTTATTTTTCCTTTTCTCTCTCTTAAAGTTCCAAAGCTCCAAAGCCCATTTCACTTTTAAAAATCACCAGAAACCTGTCCGACCCGAGCCGCGAGCTCAGCCCAGCTGACGCTGCACTTCCCTTGCCGCCCGCTCCTCGAACTCCATCTCCGGCGAAAATAAACTCACTTCAAAAGACTCCCAGGCTCCAGAGGTACACTCTCTGGCAGTTCGGTTCTAATTTTTTTGTTATTTAGCCACTTTAAAGTCCCATTCTCGGCATGAGCAAAACAATGTATGTGTTAACCAGGCACCTTCTTAGCCATGCCCCCTATTTATCTACTTGCAATTTCTTGCTTTCGATCTGCTAGGATGGCAGGAGCTGGGACAAAGACAGGAGCTCATTCCATCCTGCAGTACCCCGGAATCGAAATGCTAACCTTCTGCCTCCCAGTCAGCATCTTAGTCACTTAAGCCACTGAGTAAACAAGAAAGAAAACAAAACAAAAGTCCCCCAAGAAGATGGGGAAAGAGTTCTTTGGCCCACACAGCTTTGTGCCAATTGCATCTACAATACCATCTAGCTATTTTATTTTTGGCCACCCCTTCTTTTGTCCTCCACCTTTCCCAGCATCAAGGCTTTCTCAAGTGAATCCTCTCTTCTCATTTGATGTCTAAAGTACTTTAGCATCATCTTTACTATTTGACCTTTAATGAGCAGTCATGGTTGATTTCTTCTAGGATCGACCTATTCCTAACACCACATTTCAAAGGCATCTATTTTTCTGCGTTCAGCTTTCCTAATGGTCCAGCTCTCACACCCATACATTACCACCGGGAATACCATTGCTTTGACTATGCAATTTTTTGTTTGCAAGGTGATGCCTCTACTTTTAACTATGTTCCCCAGGTTTCTCATAGCTTGTTTCCCAAGCATCAGTCGGCTTTTTATTTCACGGCTGTAATCACCATCTGCAGAGATCTTTGATCCTAAGAAAGTAAAATCTGCCAGTCGTATCCAACTCTAGGGTGTAGTGCTCATCTCCATTTACAGCCAAAGAGCCAGTGCTGTCTGTGTTTGCAGACATTTTCATGGCCATGTGGCAGGCATGACTAGAGCCCAGCAAGTCACATGGCTATATTTGGCCACTCTCACAGATTTGGCCACACCCACAGAGGGGTGTGGCCAAAATTTCCCTTATTTTCAAATCCAAAACTTGGCAGGTATGATCAGAGATGAAAAATAATAAGCCCACTATATGCAGAAAGTGGATGGTTGAATTTGCTTCATAATAAAAACATGAATCACTGATCTTCCCTCATAGGGAAAAGAGGAGGATTTATTTTTTTTTTGTCAGCTGTGAAGACTGGCCAAGATTTCCTGCTTCACATGACTAAGCCATGCACATGTGATGATGATTTTTCATGCACAGAATACATTCTGCAAAACACCCTAATTTTAGGGGCATTTCACAATTTAAACTCTTGAAAAGAGGGGGTGCTTGTGTCTTGACAAAGTCACTAAACAGAACCTCCACTTCCAAAGCCCCTGATTCTGTGAATAACAACCCTATGACAAACAGAACTTGCAGAAGGGTTGCTGTTTTTAAGGCACGTTCCCTGATGGACAGTTTATGTTTAACAAGAAATAACCAGAAGTTACTTTTTGTATGACAGGTAAAGATAGTAAGATTATTGAAGAAGTCTTGAAAAAAAGGAAAGAATTAAAGATTATGGAAATGAAAGGGAAAAAAAACACCAGTAGAATTTCATAGTCATTTCAAATCATTGCTGTTTTCTGCCAGTAAAATGATGTCATCTGCAATCCTATTTCACTAATAATTCAGGATACAAAGATATTGATTTTATGCCTGGAAGGCAAATGGCTGATCATACTGAGAGAATGTTAAATGTAGCAAATGGAATACATAAACAAAATGTTATGGCAGATGCCATTTGATTAGAAATTTTCAAGGCATTTGACTTGGTGGAATGGCCAATATTATAAATGACCTATAAGATAATAGGATTTGGTAAATGTTTTCTAGGAGTTACTGATGCATCTGTACTCAGAGAACACTGCAGTAGTACTAGTAAATGATGGTATAATAGAAGAGACACATCTGGGCTAGGAACTAGACAGAGGATGCCCCCTTTCCCTATATGCTTTTTTTATAAAACTAATAGTTAATGCTATTAGAGAAGATACAGATATTGTAGGCATTAGTAACAAGGGTAAAATAAAGATCAGTTTATTTTCTGGTGGCACCTTATTAACAATTGAAAATCCTTTAAAATACTTCTGAGCAGAAGGAATCTAATGACATGCTGAAGCCATACCTAAATGTGCAATGGTAGAATGAAGTACAGGGACATATCCTTCAGCACATCATTAGATTCCTTCTTTTTCAAGTTAATTCCAAAGCTATCCAGAGAGATATGGAAGATCAAGTTCCCTAGCCCTCATTTCCCCTCCTAAAGGGCAGTAGGAAGGTACCATAAATAAGTAGGCTTCAAAAGAGTCACTCATTGCAGATGGTGGACAAAAACTCAAAAGAAAACCTCTAGGGAAATCAGACATCTATCTTTCTCCCTTGCTCTGTAAGATATATAGACTGCAGACAATTTCAGCTACAAGATATCTGAGGCTGGTGCACTAGAAGGAACCAGAGGGGCAAAGAAAAACGTTGCCTGCTAGCAAATTGGCTGCCAAAAATGTATTTGCACTAAGTTGCTATGAAAGTTGGAAAGACAATGATGCACCATTGTATTCAGGATATTCATTTGTGCTGTCAAGATATTTCTGAGTTACAGGGAACCTAGAAATTCATGGCCAAAATCTATTAGTTATATCCATTGGCATAATGCAATTGGCATAAATCTCATTGGCAAATGGCCACAACTTAAACAGTTTGTACAGGCCTTTGTTCCTTGTGACTCAGCACACAGCAGCAAATGTCTATGCGAATATTCTAACTTTGGCAATGAGATTTATACTGACTACATTACACTGGTGGGCATAAGTAATAAAATTTTGGCTAATAATCTCCAAAGGTCATTAAAAAGAGGGGCATACAATTTATCTTTCTCTAACTCCAATTTCCAGAATTCTCCAAGAATTGTTCAAGGAGAATTCTGGGAGTTCCAGCGCACAGACCCATGCATATTTCACACTCAGAGCAGGGTCTTCCTCAAAGTTGTTGTTCAGTCACATAGTCGAGTCTGACCCTTTGCGACTCCATGGACCACTGCATGCCAGGCTCCCCAATCTTCCACCATCCTACACAGCCCACACAGCTCTATGCCCATTGCATCAACAATGCCATCTAGCCACCTCATCCTCTGCCATCCCCTTCTCCTTTTGCCTTTGATCTTTCCTAGCATCAAGGCTTTCTCGAGTGAGTCCTCTCTTCTCATTTGGTGGCCAAAGTACTTTAGCTTCATTTTCAGTATTTGTCCTTCAATGAGCAGTCAGGGTCATACCTGTCAAGCCGCGGTTTTCAAAATCCAGGAGCCGGGCATGCATGAGCAGTAAGTTTCCAGGTGCCAGGCAGGAAAGGGGTTACTGCGCATGTGTGGCCATCAGAGGCAGCAGTGCACATGCGCAGTAACCCCTGCACACATGTGCAGTAACACTTTGGCCAGAAAAGGGGCTACTACACATACGCAGTAACCCAGTAACCCCTGTGCACATGCGCAGTAACCCCTTTCCTGGCCGGTCAAATTACGGGATGGCCATGGGAAGGAGCGTGATGGAGTGGTAAAATATGGGATTTCCTGGCCAATCCAGGATACTTGACAAGTATGGTCAGGGTTGATTTCCTTTAGGATTGACTTATTTGATCTCCTTGCTGTCCAGGGGACTCTCTCGAAATTCTCCTCCAGCACCACATCTCAAAGTCATCTTTTCTTCTGTGCTCAGCTTTCCTTATGGTCCAGCTCTCGCAACCATACATAACTACTGGGAATACCATTGCTTTGACTATGTGGACTTTTGTTGGCAGGGTGATGTCTCTATTTTTTATTATGTTCCTTAGGTTTCTCATAGCTTGCCTCCCAAAAATTAATCTTTTTATTTCATGGCTGCAGTGATCATCTGCAGTGATCTTGAATCATAAAAAGGTAACATCTGTCACTACTTCCATTTCTTCCCCTTCTATTTGCCAGGGAGTGATAGGGCCTGTTGCCATTATCTTGGTGTGTTTTTTTATGTTGAGTCTCAGGCCAGCTTTTTTACTTTCTTATTTCACCCTAATCAAGAGGTTCTTTAGTTCTTCTTTACTTTATGCCATAAGGATAGTATCATCTGCATATCTCAAATTGTTGATGTTTCTCCCAGCAGTTTTAATTCCAGCTTGTGATTCATCCAGCCCTGCGTTGTGTATTATGTACTCTGCATATAAGTTAAATAAGCAGGGTGACAATCTGTAACCTTCATACTCCTTTTCCTATTCTAAACCAGTCAGTTGTTCCATATCCTGTCCTAATTGTTGCTTCTTGACTCATGTACAGATTTCTCAGAAGACAGATTAGGTGGTCTGGTATTCCCATCTCTTTAATTACTTGCCACTGTTTATTGTGATCTACACAGTCAAAGACCTTGGTGTACTCAATGAAACAGAAGAAGACTTTTTCTGCTACTCCTTTGCTTTCTCCATGATCCAGCAAATGTTGGCAATTTGGTCTCTAGCTCCCCTGCCTCTTCAAAACCCAGTCTGCACTTCTGGCACTTCCTGCTACTTTCCTCTTTTCCTAGCAGCATTATATTTTTCACTGAATGTTATCGTCTCATTATATGTCCAAACTACAATTGCCTTAATCTATCCACTTTAGCTTCTGAAAGAGTCTGTATTATGGAATTTATTACCAGTTGAGCTGTGCCAGGCCCCATTGCTGGACATATTTAAAAAGCAAGTGACAACATTACTCTTTAAAGATATATTTAGGGACATCTTCCCTATTGCCAATTAGTAGCTTAGTTTAATTTAGGATAGTATCCTGCCTCAAACAGGTAATAGCCTGGCAGTTGTTTCTTGTTATATTTGTAAAAATTTAAATTGTTATATACCTCCCAGAGTGGCAAAATAACCCACATGGGCAGTCAGTAGATAGATACTGTACACAGACAGATAGATAAAAGTAGAGCTTGATTTAAAACAAAACCTATTCACTTGTCTTTCTCGTGGCCTACAATACCCATAAGGCTGTCCTCCAACAGTACTTTTCAAATGAATAGATTTTTTTCTCTGTTTGCTCTTTTTATCCTCATTGTCCAGCTTTCACGGTTGTAGAGAGTAATCAGGAATATTATAGGTATGGATGACCATGGCTTCCATCTTTAGAAACACATTCTTATATTTGTCATTGTTAGATTGGGTCCTGTGTGTGTTTTAAGTCTGTAATGGAGAGTGGTGTCTCTCTGTGTGTGTACTGAAGGGGAGGAGTTATGGTGCACTCCAGAACAGGAGTGATAGTCAAAACATGCTAGCATCATGATTTGGAAGAAATGAAACTTAAATTGGACAGACATGTGATACTGTATAGTCATTGGTTGGATTCCTTTAGGGGAATGGTAAGATGGTGGAACTTGTTTGAGGAGAGAAAAACCAGAGGGAATAGCCAGGATTTTCTCTTGGTCTGGTGCTCAACGTTGAGTAGATGTGTAGGCTGGTAAGAGAGGGAGGGAGGGGGTGGGCCCTCAGAGCTTCCACTTAGATTGGCTTTCATTGTTTTAATGTGCTTTCTTAACTTTTTGTTGTTGTTCAGTCGCACAGTCGATTCCGACCCTTTGCGACCCTATGGACCATCGTTCTCCAGGCGCCTCTGTCCTCTGTCTTAACTTAAGAAACATAAAACTAACGTGCTTCCTGAAACTTGATTTATGTAACTTACTTTGACTATAATATATTTTTAAAAGACAAGAAGATAACTGGAGTGGTTTAATTTCTGGACTTACTTACAGCCGGGATTTAGATCAAGACATGTGAGAAAGAAAGATTAAAATTCTGGATTCAGGTTCGGTCACACCTACACGTAAACTAAAGTTCTACTCGTGAGTAACGAGGTATGAGGCAATATAATGGTTTGTTCTGGACATGTATGCACTAGCAGCCTAGACAGAGTCCTGGGAAGGAAGGAACATTAAACTGTCAGTGTGGAAATTGCCCCCTCCCTCAGACCAAGGGTTGCCAGTAAGTTTTGTGGCCACAGAAATAACCATTCAGACCATATTATGGCATATTTGCACATATATTCTTTTGTGCAGCCTTCAGTAAAGAGGGAGCAGTATCTCCTTGGAACACTGCCAGGCTGTCAACAGAAATTATGGTTTGCCATAGCAACATAAGTGTTGTAGCATACTTGCCCACATGACCAGGTCATGAAGTTACTCACAATATTTGTCATTTGTCAAGATGTTTGCCTTACACTGCTTAAATCATCTCAAAATCCATCAAGTGCAGGAAGACTGCTTTTTTTGCCACCTGTAAAGTTAGCACAGAAAGCTCTCAGAAATAAGTCGACTTGGTGTGGAGATTCTCCTTGTGATTGATTCAGTCCACACAATTAAGCTGCTTCTAAAGGTCACAACAAATAAGTGAAGTTTTTTTTCTTGATCACACCAAGTCAAACAGCTCCTGGGATCCCCATTATGCCTGGTGAGTCTTCAGATAATCAATGTATTGAAGGAATATATAGAATGAGAATGGCTTTGTACTGGGCATTCAGAAGTACACAATAGACTGGAAAACTAGACATTATTCAGTTAGCATTTCTGTGTTTGCAACATAGTCTTGAACAAAGCACAACTTGAACAAAGCACAGAGACTTCATTTTGACTTCCCCTCCTCCCCAGTCAGGACAGGAAGAACATAGACTAAAAGGACATTAAATAAAATGACAGATCTGGTCACTCAGGTTGAGGACTATCAATCATTGCTTCAAAGAATGGATTTGAATTCATGTATATTCAGGTGTCAGTGATGAATTAGGATTGCTGTCTCTTTTCTCAGACATTGTCTCATTTAAGACCAATTTGACAGGCAGAGAGGTATTACATTACCCCCTTCTGTGTTGGAATGAAGATGACAGTGATTATTTATTCAACAGTGATTATTTATTCAATTTATACCACATTGTTCCTCCTAGAAGCTCACCATTCTTATTGACACACATGGTCAAAAAATTGTAAATTCCAAATATTTAAAACCACACATTAAAAGTTTTTGTCAAAACACAAGACTAGCAATACAAATACCAGTAGACAATAAGTGGAATATGCACATACTCTCTATATAGGTGTATGTTTTTAAATTTATTTAATTAAAATTTAAAAAAGCACAACCAAAAACACACAAAAAACACAGACAAAATCTTAACAAAATTACATATACGTGCACCCACCATCAGTGGGACTTATAAATATTCTCAATATGATTGCATTTTCTATATATTCATCCTCTCATTCCAAAGAGATAATGTATCTTACTCTGGCTTTACTCATTTCCCTTTCACTAATACATAAAAACTTCTTCCCATCTTTCTCTGCAATCAGAGTTTTTATGATTCCCTTTTTTTACCTTTAACACACATAATAATTTATCATTTATAGCTATATTATATATCTCTTTATACTGATCATCCAGTTCAAATTCCCAATTACTTCCCATTTTTAATATTATTCAATTTCAAAGCTGTTACAAATATAACAACCATCTCTTTCTTATTCCACTCTATCTGCATGTTTCCAAAATCCATTAATAATGATATTTTAGGACACATCCCCTTTCATTTTATAGATAATATTTGATTCATTAAAAAAAACAAATTTTCATACCTTTTCCACATTCTTACACTTCCACCATAAATGAAAATATGTCACAACTTCCTTTTTACATCTTCAGCAGTCTTTTTAATATTTTGAATCATAATAACTTAAATGCACCAGGATCATATGCCGTGTCCATATTGTTTTGCAACATTCTCTCAATCTGTATCATATTTAACAAGGTATTTGATTCATTTTTTAAAAATTAAATTTCATACGACACTGTAAATGCAATTAACATGTATGTCAATGAGGTACACAGAAAGAACCTCCTCGAAGATTGTGGATACATTTTACATTTTTAAACCCCAAGCAATCGGGCATACCCTGGGCAACAGCAACCTTATTTTAGCGACTAATCTTTCTCACACCAATTTTTTATAAAATTTATACTTGAAAGAAGAAGTCAGTGCCATATTTAGTCCAGCCTTCACTAAAGGCACACACACACACACACACACAGACACACACACACACACACACACACACACACACACACACACACACACACACACACACACAGAGGACCCATAACTTTGGGTGCAGCCATCAGGATGATCTGTCTAGTGTATCCCAACATTTCCATAACACTAAACTGAAGAGTTCATTTTTGTTCTTAGGGAGCTGGTGAAATGATGGAATACTGTTGGCCCTTATAATTAAATTTGTAAAATATGAAAATATGGAGACCTCTTGTAAATGCAGCAGCCTGACATAGTTTTTGTTTAATGGTTTAGCTTTAGGCACACAAACTATTGTTCACACTGTTTTATTAAACTGCTTCATTACCGAAGGTTAGGCTGCATTAATTTTGCACTGAAACATCTTGTTGTTGTTGTTACATGTCTCTCTTGGGTACCTTGGACAAAACAGGGAGACAGAAATGAATAAATTAATTAAAGAACTGTCTTACTATGAGGTGTGTAGATTTCCAGCAGGGGAGCCTCTGAAGAATGTGGTGCCTTGCCTGGCTCATGCAGGCTTTCTGTTCCCTGATGAAGTTTTTAATAATGCATTTCTGCACATTTCTGCACTTTGAGGGGAAGGAAATAATCTCTACCAACTCCAAAGCTGACCTAGATCAGCAGCCAAGGTGGAAGCATGGCTTAAAGCTGTGAGGTCTATGGGTAATCTGGGAGCATAGGTTCTTCTGACACTGATTTGCACAATCTTAGCACATCTCTTATCCACCTTACATTTCCAGTTCTGGAATTTGCATGTTGTAAAAGAACCAGACTCAAAGGTTTTTCACAGAGAGGGGGGGAGGGATTCTTATCTAAGACCTCCCGTTCCTAAGATGTTTCTCTCTGCTCTCAGGGAGAAGCCTCTGCTATCAGGCACATAGATATAGTCTCCCCAGGTGAGGTGTCAGGAAGACACTAAGGCCATTTCAACTCTCCTCTGCTAGCAAGCCACCATTCATTCTATATCAGAGAGGAACACCCCCACCCCCCCACCACCCCCCACCCCGGGGTACCATTACCTTCAGAAATGTCCTTGCAAAGCTGCTACTGCAGCTGAAGCTGGAGAAGGAAGAGGCAAGTAGCTGGGCAAAAAATAATATATATTTTTTGGCTTGGATGGTCTTGTCAGAATCAAAGCAGGATGAGAAAACCATCCAAAGACATTACATTACTGGAACTTGGTTTAGTTAGCTTCCTATAATCCCTTCCAATTTGGTGGTTTTGGATTGTAAAATGGGGGTTTCACAAGAGAAATGTTTAGGAAGACAAATTATAACAAAGTTCAGCCAGGCAGGAATAGAAGGTGCTGTGAAGTTTAAGCTGTGATCTTTGCTCAGTTTAAGCTTGTGATCGTTGCCCAGCCTGCATGTGTATATAAACAAATACAGATGCTACAAAACATGAGAAAGCTTCCATTGATCTTCAAAACTTGAATCTGCAGTTCCTCCCTAAAAAATTTTACAGCCCACAGAACTGTGGTGTGTGTTGCATTACTATAACAAGAAGATGCAAATTGTCATTGTAAAGGAGTCAGTAGATAGGGCCGGGGTAGCAGAGACAGGAGGAGGCAAATTCTCTTCCCTTTCATCCACCTGCCTTGTATATATATAAAGGTGAGCCAGCAAGCTCCTTCTCTTAATACGGTTCCTCTCCTACCTGCCTCAAGCCTCCATCTCAGTAAGCTTCAGTGTTATTATTTATTATTTTTCTGTCCTTGAACAAACCTTTTTGATGCATTATTTCCACTCACAATTTTGAATTGAGGTGGCGGCAGCGGTGGGTATTAAGTTGAAAAGCAGGTGCAAAATTCACCCTCCCTGGGTAAAGGAAGACCTTTATGGGAGCTAGGAGTGAAGGCATGGCCATTGCTCTGCTGCCCTCCCTGGGACCCATTCCATCGGCCCTGGAGATGCGAGGCAGCTGCGTCACCCCGCCCCCAAGCCTTGTTTGCTGGAGGGCTTAAGAGGAGCCAACACTGGAGCTACCACCACTGCACTGCCCTCCCCGGGACCCACTCCATCAGCCTCAGAGATGCAAGGCAGCTGTGTCGCCCCTGCCCCCCGCCCCGAGCCTTGTTTGTGCTGCCCTCCCCGGGACCCATTCCATCGGCCCCTGAGATGTGAGGTGCTCATGCACAGGGCCCCTCCCCAAAAAAGACAATGCTGTTTCCTCCAGAGTACTTTTTTGGACATTGAGCCCTGGTCTCGTTTGCGGTTTTGAGTTTGAGTTTGTTATGAATTGTGTATAATTGTATATTGTATTTTTGAATTGTATTCTGTAATTTTGTGATATGTTGTGATGCTGCCCTTGCACCGAGTAGGGCGGGGTATAAATTAAAATTAAAGTTAAAATTAAAATTAAAGTTAAAATTAAAATTAAAGTTAACATTATTATTATTATTATTATTATTATTATTATTATTATTATTATTATTATTATTATTATTATTATTATTATTATTATTATTATTATTATTATTATTATTATTGCCAGGCTTAGCTTAGAAGCAGGAGTCTCTGACTCAGAATTGGGTGTCAGGGAGCCTACAAGTGGCATGCATCCACATTAGACTCAAACAGACTGTCACTTCAAGCATACCACAGCAGTTGCTGCAATTGCAGGACCAACAGGACTGAGGTGAAATTTGGGCATCCTGATGTTCTGGATTCACCCCCAGTGCCCTGCTAGAAATCCTACTTCTAATAACTTATGGCATTCTTTTCAAGGACTGTGAGCTATACTTTAGGAGCACAATCAAATCAATAGAACATTTCACTTCATTCACAGCTAGAAAAAATGACACCACAATATTAATACAATCCTAGTGTGTTTATTTTCTTTGTAAAAGATAGTTTCATACCACATAAATTACAAATCGCTGAGACTCTGCTTCTAATCTCCTCCTTCTAAACTCTATTATTCATATGTTGTTTTCATCCTCTACCATTTAATGTGTGATGTAGTGGATAAAGCTCAGGTGATCTTGGTTCAAAAATTTGCTTGGCCATGGAAATTCACTGAGAGGTGGGAATTGTATGTCATGAAGGCATAGATGGATGAAGTTTGGGTCGGGGACTGCTGGGAAGGTTATTTTTACCTTCAAATACTGGGATGCCCCGGCAGATAATATTCCCAGGCCTGGCAAGGGATGCAGGTGTCCTCAGGATCACTGTGGCAACCTTATCACTCCCAAAGTGAATGTCCTCCTTGAGAAGAGTTGTGTCTCAAGGTTAAGCCCTTGCAAAGATGTAGCCTTTAGCTTGGCCTTACCTTGGCTCCTCTCTGCTCCACATATACTACCTCCATCTGATGGTCAAAGACAAGGCTTGTCTTTGAGATGTTTTAGTGAAGAAGTATTTTCATCCAAAATATATCAAAATGCAGGTCAAAGCAATCAATCTAACTCTACTTTGAATACTATCTACGCTAAGCATAGTCCAGAGATAGGACTCCCTATATCTATCATAACTTAAACAAGCTAAATAAAATAAGAAATAACTCTTCTAAGTTGGCATTTCTTCTGTCAGATTCTAAGTACTTTGCCCCAGATGATTTTGGCAAAGACTCAGACAAATAAGCACTGCTGCTTTCGGCTGGATGCCCCCTTAGGATTTCTTCCTAAAGTTCCATGTTCCGTATTCCATGGAACGTAGGCTCCTGCCTATTCCAAAATGGGTGTTTCTCCAAAGGGACGTAGGGGGCTCATGCCCACTTCCAAAAGTTGATGCTGAACCCTCAATGTGAAGTATCTGGTTGTTTTGACTAACAGGTGTTTATCCCAGTGTTTTCCCAGACAATGATATAACTAATGATGTACAGTAACCCCTCTCACAGGTGTTGGGTATCCCATAGTCCACTTCTATTAGAATGTCACATTTTCCCTTTCTAAGGTGATGGTTGAAAGTGTGAATTTCAAAGTGTGAAATGACAGGTGAGTGTTCTTCTTCCTGTTAAGGTTTGGGTAGAGTTCCCTTGTCCTCTTTCTGGTTGGATGAACTATTGTTACCTTGAGTTCATCTCTGTTCAGATGCTAATGTGAAGTGTGGGCTCCCTCACAGGTGTTTAACTGCTGCTTAGCAACCCAGATGCTTGATGACGTCTTGATGTGTGGAATGTAAATGGTATGTTTACGGGAATGCAGCTAACCTCGAGTGCCTTTCCTATCGAGTTAGCCTTTCTCAACCTTACAGAGAATATGCTGTATGAACTTTAATACTTAATAAATGTAAAGAAATCAAAATGTGTGAACGTCCCTTGGGATTATTACAACATTGTAAGCATCTCACATACATTGAAAACTCTTTAGGTTGCCTTAAACTGGATGGCAACTAACAAAAATAATTCATAATAGTGCCTTTTCAGTCTAAACAGTTGCTTTATTTGATTACCATTGCAAATCTGCCCAAATCCTGCAATTTCCAATTATAGACAAAACATTTTTGATAGCCTGAAATGTGACTATCAAGGATGAGGAGCTTGGGACCCTCACTATGTAGCTGGACTAGAACCACTATCATCCTTGACCTTTGGTTGTGCTATCTGGAACTGGCAAAACTCACTTGACTGATATGCATACAGTCTGGTGACTTATTTCAGTAGGAAATCATTCTGTGGAATAAATAAGGCAGAAATAAAAAATTCTTAAAGGAAGGAAATTTAAAACCTGGACCTTCATTTTCCCCTTAAAAGAACCCATTCGCCTTTTGATGACTCTATCTCAAATACTTTATTTTATACAGTTGTTGTGAAAAAGTAATTGGTGTTTTGATGGCTGAAATGAGGCAAATCAGCAGAAGTTGATTAGTAATACTACAAATCCCCTTTGTACTTTATTGTAGTAAAAGCATCATCTTGCCATGCTCTGCTTAATTGCTGTTTTATATTCAATCCCTGGGCAATGTTTATTTTTTTAAAAAGTCTTTAGAATCCCCAGGCATTTTCTTCTTCTTTCCAGTGATAGAAAGAAAAAAAGAAATATATGCCCCTGGGCTTTTGTAGCATTTTTTATGCAACACAGATGGTTTGTTTTTTTAAACCACAAAACCGAACTTTGGTTTTCAAACAGATAGCTAAATATTCAAAGAATGTTGTACATCTTGACCAGCTGTTACAAACCACTGGCACAGAGGAGTAAAACAGTTTTCACTTTTTGAAAATCATAAATGAGAAGTGATGGAACAAAAACATACAACATTTCGGAAAATCTCATAAGATAGCTACCATCTTGGCTGGTTTCAAAGGGGAATCAGAAAAGTTAATGGAGAATAATATTATCTGTGGCTTATGCTGCTGCTGAGTATATATGTTATATCTGATATCAGGGGCAGGATACTTGCAAACATCAGTAGAAAGATGGTACTATTTAAGATACACAGGTGTCTGATAAAATTAGAAGAATATATTGGAAACGCTCATACACAGCACTTATCCTTTGCGGTTAGTAAAAGCTGGTAAGGGGAAAAGCTCATACTTGGTCATTGGTAAGATCAAAAGAAGGTTTAGGTTTTACTACTCTACTCACACACAACTTATACATGTAGAAAAGCATGGAGATTCCACTTATGTTCAAAGAGTTAACTTATTGTCCTTCTGCTGGGGCCCTTTGAAGGGACAGACAAAAACAAACCCTAGGACCCTGGTGGCTAACCTTAATACTCCAGCTGTTCTTGGATTTCAACTATCAGAAGCCCAAGTCAACATTCCTGCTGATCATGGCTTCTGGGAATTGAAGTTTCAGAACAGCTGGAGTTCCAAGGTTAGCCATCACTGCCCTAGGAGCTCCTATGTGGAGATCTTTGTTGGATTCAAGATCAAGGAGAAAAGGCAGAATAGACAAAGGACCTGGGATGAGTCATTCATACAGCTGAGTGCCTGAACTAGGATAGATAATTGTGCTGAGTGATCTAGTCTAACCCTTTTATCCCTGGAACAATTGCTTGCAAAATTATAACTTATCTAGCAGTTATTTTCTTTATTTACTTCTTTTTTAAAATATTTTTTATTAATTTTATAAGATATAAAGTAAATATATGAAAAGTAACAAGTAAAGTATAAAAATACAAAATATATACAAAAAAGGAAAAATCAACATATATAGAAAATTTAACATTAACATAATTATATAAAAAGGTAAAACACTAAGAGTATTAAGATACAACTAAAACTGCACTTAATTAAGTATAAGCAGTTACATTTTATCCTAATTCATTTAATTATTATCAGCTGAGTAAAGAGTTTCTATAATCAAACTAATTTGACTCTTCATACATTTGTTAAACTTCTTTTCCTTAATGCAAAAGTACATACTTTCCAAAATGGCCCGTTTAACCAATTTCTTACCATAATAAACCACAGTAAAAATCAAGTGCTAGTTCACCCCAAGTGACAATACATTGCCCTAGAGGATGCGGTGGCACACATATTTTACACTATTTCCAAAAACTGGAATGTTCCAGCACTGGTCTCCTCCCGTCACCTTTTTTTACCAAAATCCACAAATGGTTGCCAAATTTGCCAAAATCTGTTCTCTTTTATTATTCCCTTTTTCTTATTCAGTTCCCATGTTAGTTTATCATTCAGAGCTAACTGCCACATTTCCCTATACCATTCTTCCATCTTTAATGTTAGATCACTTTTCCAATTCCTCACTATACATTGCCTTGCCGTTGTCAAACATACAGACAGCAATTTTTTTTTATCCTTATCTAAATACATGTTTTCTGTGTCTGTCAATAAAGCTGTACATGGCTCCAGCTTAAAGTTCACCCCAAAAATTCTGGCGATTTCTTTTCCTATTTTCTCCCAAAATTCCTTCACTATCATACAACTCCACCACATATGCTCATAAGTTCCCAATTTGTTTTTACATCTCCAACACATTTGGCTTCTATTTTTATCTATCTGGTGCAACTGCACTGGGGTCAAGTACCATCTCGCAGATGCTTATTTGACAACTGTCAGAACAGAATATTATACTAGAGAGAATATTTGTCTGACTCAACATTATTTCTGGGATTTAGTTTCACTAGACTCTTGATTTGAGTTGTTTCGGACTTATTTCAAAGAAGTCCAAAATGTGAGCTTTCTTCAAAACAAACCAGATCCAACTTCTTAAATTTCTGATGATTCACCAGCAATTTGGATTTAGAGGCAGGCTAAATGCATCCCAAAACCAATGCATTTCTCCCTATGTTAGAAGTGTAACTTCATTATAAGTAACATCACTCCATTTGCAAACTAGCTATAACTTTTTAGTTCTATAGTTATTGGTTACAAATAATGATGACAATCATATAGCTGAATGGCTAGCTGCTGCTGCATCATTCTGCTTGCTTGAATCCTGTTGTAGATGTTGCTGTGACAGTGAGATGGATGTTAAGAGTCTCTGTGATCAGACAGGGTAATAGCTTGTTTTTTGACCATTTGTGCCATTGTTTGGTGCAAGCTATTTCTCAGGAATCACACAACCTATAGGCAGTTGTGCTTCAACCTGACCCAATTTTATATTAGTCACATTAAATGGTTCTCCAGTCACAAAGCTTTGGGTCAGGGAATGTGTTGAGTACGAGTATTAAATGCAATGCGACAGCAGATCAGGGGTTAACCAACAAGTCATTTGTCAGTTCGGACAAGTCATTTGTCAGTTCGGATTAAATCAGACTGCATTGGACTGAGGAAAACAGGATGAGTAGCAACATATATACAGACATAACGGCAGTTACAGTGATATATTTGCCTGGACTTAATGTAGGAAACCTTTGTAAAACCAATCAGAGAACATTGCAAACATATGAATAAGGTGCCTTACAGAAAGGGGTGTGAATACCGCAAAGACTTAATGGTGAACGTAACTTAAAGCAATATACGTAAATGTTTGACACAACAGAACGGAAGCAATATGTTAAAGGATTGTTATAGTGTTCACTACATTTTGATGAGCACTGAACCTTAGAGTTGGATACAACTGGCTTTTTCTATACTATACTTTGATCAGTGGCAGCTGCTCCACTAGGGCAAATAGGGCATTGCTATTCCACAGACGTAGGCTATTCCCACTTCTGCCTGTCTCATTTTCTCCAATATTTGTGCTCCCATACATGGATAGGATTTTGGCCCCATAATTTCTTGAACTGAGAAGGAGGAACTAACTTAGAGCCACTAACACAAAAGACCAAAAATCATAACATTTCTATAGCACAAAAATCAATTGTATGCTGATACTATAATGAGAAATGAGAAGTTAAAAAGATTGTTACAGCTGATAAATCAAGGCAAAATAGGGAATAGTGTCTGACGAAGTGGACTTGATCCATGAAAGCAAACATTAAAATTGAACAGTTAACCTTCAATGTGCCATAGCATTTTTGTTTTGTTTATTTTCTGATATGCTTGAAACACAGGCTAACATGGCTACTGTTAAAAAAATCATCTATGAATGGCAAGAAGATGCTCTCCACTTCATTCTGTCAAACTGTACACATACTAAGGTGATGGAAGGGGCTACAGTCATGGGTAGAGTAGCGCACTGCCCCTCATTGGTCACCTTCGGGACTGGACAGGAATTTTTGGCTCACACCTAGATTAGCCTGTGGTGTGAGTTTTTTCGCCTGTCCCATTATGCACAGGATGGGATTGGGTTTTTTTTGGGGGGAGTGGTTGTTTTTAAGTCACCTTGGTGTAGTGTGGTCAATAGGGTCCCCTCTGGTACCAGGGTCATCTAATGGAGTTCAAGATGCTGAACAAGATGTCCCAGGGTGTGGTATACACCAGGGGACGATGGCTGCCTATTCCAGGCTGTGCGTTGGTTGGATAGTTGGCAGCAGAAGGGAGGGGAATCCAAAGGGGGACTTGGCCATCTAGGCCAGGTCAGGGCTATTGTTCAAAGGGAGTACCCAGACCACACTGTGAAGACACCTACTGAAGACCCATTTCTGGTGGAATATTTCTTTGGTTACAGTGTTCAATAAAGATGGCCCTAGTTTTCAACCAACACTGGTGTCTGAGTCTTCTGTGGAGTGGATTGGCAATGGCCATCTTTCAGATTGAACAACCTCAGAGGATAATTATGAAGGTAATATGAGGATAAGAAAAAACTTTTTGAACTCTTTAGAGGAAAGGTGTAGTATAAACATAGGCCATAATCCTATTTGCTAACAGTCACATAAAAGGAATTCAGAGAGTAAACAAAACAAAAAATTTGTGGCTTTGTCTTTTTGTTTTGTTTTGTTTACTCTCTGATATGCTTAAAACACATACTAACATGGCTACTATTTAAAACATTTTAATAAAAGGAATTGTGCATCAGCTTTCCTTCTCCAGTAAACTCTCCTGTGTGAAACAGATTGTACAATGGGTACATAACTAATCAGGTGAAGACAAGACCACTGGAGGAGAAAACCAACATGCAGTTGCTTTTAATGCCTAGTGACTCTCAACTCTATTTCAAAGTAAGTAAGTAAGTAAGTAAGTAAGTAAAAAGATCCAGACAATTGTGACAAAGCATTAAAACATTATTTTAAATTGCAACAAAATGAATAACTTCAGAATTGCAGGTGTAATGTGCATTAATAAAGCAGTGAAAACACATTCTAAAAGAAACAACTGACTTGAAGCAGATTCTAGAATTTGTGAAAATATATTAATATTAATTCCAGTTTAGATAATACAGTATATGAAAAAATATGAGTATAAAACATACAATGAATGAATTTTTCCATTACTTTGAGATTTGCTCATATCTCAGTTTCACAGTTTTATACATTGTAAAAATATTCTTCTTACTATAGAGTGGAAGCTGCTGAAACTGGGGCAAATTTGCATGGTTAATAAATGCTAATCTAAGATTCTTTTCTCAGTCTAATTGAAATCTGATTAAATCGAATAAAAGCTTTTTCCCCAGGAAAAATAACCACACACAATATGTTCAACAAACAGAAAAAGATTCCATACACGTTGTGCACATTTTATATAAGAACACAATCATGAGTGTGTAACTGATGTAATTTCTGAATCATTACAAGGTAATTGGGCTTATCACTTACATGCTAATTAAACCTCAACTGAATGCTCCATCTACAATCAATTGACATCAAATAAATATGTGGCACCCATCTTATTAAGTCTAGCTGAATTGGATGAGACAAAGAATGCAGTGCAGAATGGAAAACAAATGAAGTGGCAATGGAGGGAGGAAATGCTTGGTTGTTCAGAGCCACCAGCTCATTTTTAAAATCTATCATCAATGGGGAAATCAAAAAATTACTCAGTGGAACAAAATAAGATCACTTCCCTACTCAGGTGTTGAAAAGTATTTAGGATGAAGGAGACAGAGAATTCTAGCCTGCCCCTTCATGGTCCCTTTTGTCATTCTCTTACATATGGAGAACAGAGGGAAACAGCTTCTATTAGCTGTGAGAGTTCTTCACATGAATACATTATTGGGACCTCAGAAAATCAAGGTGCTGATTTACAGAGAGGGCCCCCCATAGAAAACAGCATGTTCCTCTGCAAACTCAATGCCCTCTAAGTGTAGGAAGTGAATGAAACTGGGAAGAAGGTGGTACTAAAGTATTCCCTTCTATTCTACACATTTTAACATGAATAGCCCCAAACAATTTGGAGGATTACATATAGCCAACAGAGGCATTAAATGCATGGAACATGTTTTATTAAAAGTGATTAAATAATGTATGGAGACCATCACCACCTCCAAATTTTGTTGGGAAACAACATATACAGTGGTACCTCGCATAACGAACAAATCACATAGTGAAAAAAATCACATAACAAAGAGTTCACTATGCAATGGCGAAACCATACATAACGAATTTTTTTTTATTACACGGGGGTTTTGGTAACTGGGGTATACCCACTTAATGGAAACCCCGGTTAATAAACATTTCCCCCCGTTATACGGGGTATCTCTCATAGGAGACTGCATAATGGAAAAAACTGTATATTGAAGAGCTCTGTGGAATGGAGTTTTTCTGTTATGCGGGGTTCTACTGTACAATCATCTTTCATCAATGACCATTAAGACTGAGGTTGATGGCTTTTTAAACCAACATCTATACTAGGTTCCTTGCTGCTGAAAATAATCCAGAAGGGAGAAAGAAAATAACAGCAGAAATATTATATTTCTGAAGTAATTTCCTTCATGAAAATACTCATTTCTAAATTTAGCCAATGGAAAGATTTTAGTATAGCAGCAGTTATGTGAAGTGGTGTAACAATTATAATTATGTGTTGTGCAGTTGATTTTGAACCTTCCCAGCGTTTTCTATCTATATTCAGAAGTAGTTTACTAACCCCTTCTTCTGCTGATATGTGCAGACTGTGTAGTTTGCCCAAGACTGGATTTTCTCCCTGGTGGCAAGTAATCAAACTCCTGAACGTTATAACCAAAATCATTGAGCTATCCATCTGATGCATTGTTGAAAGGCATAACTAAATATAGTTTACAAAGTTATCCTAGAATATATTGTTGCCAATTTCTCCCTTGAATCCCAAGAGGGCATATTTGATCTTTTACCATATTTTTATGTCACTCTTCAAACTATTCTATGTAAGAAGGAACAAAACTACTAAAATGTAGGGTGAAACAATCAGCAAGCTTAAAAATCTCCTTTTCACCTCTCATTCCAGGGGCTGCAGTGGCTCAGTGGTTAAGAAGCTCACCTTGTTAGCTGGAAGGCCAGCAAGTCAGCAGTTTGAGACCTAGGTACAGCATGACAGACTGAGTTCCTGTCTCTGTCCCATGAGTGGAGTTTCTCCAGCAAAAATCCTTTCAACCCAGAATAATTTCTGACATGAAATAAATATTATTATCTCACATTCTACTATCCCCCCATGCTTTGTGAAGCATATTGGATTGAGCAACAAAGAATCTTTAACTATAAGGAGGGACGTTAACCGTTGGACTCTGGCATACGAGCCCGCACCCATCCATAGTATCCCATACCGAGCCGCCTGCACTCGCCTTAACCCGGCCCGCAGAGCACTGCAATGGTCCCGCAGTCAGCAGTGGGGCAACAGCCTCATGAATGCAAACAAAGCAAAACAACATCAATTCCCAATGTCCTCTGTGCCGCACTGACCCTCAGCCAATCAGGCTGACAGGTGAGAGCAAGTAGAATGTTGGGAAACACGGCATGCCCAATAGAAACTGAGCCGCAGGAAAAAAACCGCTGCATGAACGCAAACAAAATAAACTAAACTTCAAGTCCCAGCATCCTCTGTGCTGTGACCACTTTAGCCAATCATGCTGAAGGGCGCGAGCACACAGAATGCTGAAAAAGCCAGTGCGTGCAAAATAAAATAAAAAACGCATCACGCAATGGGAGTGCAAGGCCGCCACAGGCGGACGCAGCACCTCACAGCCTCACAAACAAAACCCCGCAGAAAAACCATGATGAGACAACTGCCACCCTTTTTTCCCAGAGCAACAGGGAGAAGAGGGACTCCATCTCCTCTCTGCTACCCCACCGAAGACACAGCCAGACCACCACCAGCTTCAAGGTAAGTTGAGCCGGGTGGGAAAAAAACAGCAGGCAGCAATTCATCAGGGGAAGCACCCACCCTGGCGAATGACTGGATTCTGCCTTTCTACTACCCACACTGCTATTTTGAGAACTAGCACGAAACAGTGGTGGAGGTAATAGAAAAGCAGCAGCCAGCAATCCGCAAGAAAGAGCACCACCCCTTATGGATTGTTGCCTGCCGATCTCCCCGTTAGGTAAGCCAGGGGGGAAAGGAGGCCCAGAGAAGAGAACCATCATCAAGCAGATAGCTCTTCTCTGCCTCTACCTACCTAATGAATATTACCAGTCGAAGAGTGAGCTGACTGCCGGCTCTTCCTTTTCCCCATCGCTGCATTGAAACCTAATTTCGAAGCAGCAATGGGGAAAAAGAAGATACAACAGACAGACCATTCTTCACACAACTAAACACAACAACAACAAAACACAACAGTTAACCAAAACGCAAAACACCAAAATTAATAAAACACAAATAAATAAACAAATAATTAAAATAAACCCATTAAACAACAAAACAATAAACAACAAAATCAACAAAAAACACCTGGAATACCAAAGGCTAACGAAAAACCATAAAAGCACACTAAACTATTCTTCTGCACTCAGCCTTCCTAATGGTCCAGCTCTCACAGGAAATCAATCCTGACTGTTCATTGGAGGGACAAATAGTGAAGATGAAGCTAAAGTACTTTGGATATCAAATGAGAAGGGAGGACTCACTTGAGAAGGCCTTGATGCTGGGAAAGGTGGTGGGCAAGAGAAGAAGGGGCATCCAAAGATGAGATGGATAGATGGTATTGTGGACACAATGGGCACAGAGCTTGGCGGGCTGAGGAGAATGGTGGAGGACAGAGGTGCCTGGAGGAAAATGGTCCATGGGGTTGCAAAGGGTCGGAATCGACTGTGCGACTGAACAGCAACAACAACAAAAATACTCAACAAACAATAATCTCACAAATTACAGAAATAAATACGGAAAAATTAAAAAAATAACAACCAGAAATAATTAAAACACTTAAACACATCTAAAACCCACAATACAAACCAACAAACAAGCCCAAACACTTTGGGGGGTTTAAGTAGAACTCTCTACTTAAACTTCCCAACCCAACACCACAAAATAAAAACAAAACAGAATAAACAATCAAGAGCACTTACCAGACACGTCCTCCCTCCATAGGAACCGGAACTAAACTGAACAAAGAAAGGAAAATCGCAAAAATCTTTATAACAGCCCCACCTAGAGGCCAAAAGAATAAAAACAGTCAAAAATATGTTAAAAATCAAAATGACAAATTTAAATAAAATAACATAAATCAAATAAAGTCACAAACCACAAATGCAAAACACCCCCACCCAAACCACCCCTAACCAAAAACACACATAAAAACTGCCCAGCAAGGCCGGGCAAACTATGCTAGTGGGTTATATTCACCCTGAGCTTCTTGTCCCATGGTCATGGTCTCCTAAGTCATACTCTGGCACTAACTCCATCTGCAGTCCTTGTTAATTTTAAAAGCCTTCTGCAAACAGTAATTTCTGATGTTTGGTAAGAGTTATCTGCCTCTTCCTCTGGAGATCACTGGGTATGAAGAAGTGGAGGAGAAAAGGTTGTCAAAATATAATATATAACAGAGGACTGAGTGAAATGCACATGGCTGAAAGAAAGTAGGATTGTCTCCACTATTTTAAGCTTTTACTAGATTCATTTTTCTGAAGTAATCCTGAGTGAATATGGCACTCAATAGAAAACACCCCCTCCCCCCAACACTACACTACATTGGCTGAAATCCAGTAGTAAGTTGCAACTAGGGCAGGCCAATTAAATCAGTGGAAGTTCCACAGATTCAACTCTAATTGTGACATATTACTGGATTTTAGCCATTGATTTTATGACTAAGGCATATTATAAAGCAAAGAAAAGCCAAGTGATTTTGATAGTCACCGCTTGTAAGGAAAACAAAACCTGGGGAAATGAGAGAGGGTCAGTTCCATCATTTAGCTATGAGGGAAATTATGTTAATACAGAGGAGGCTGAAGGCCTCCTCTTAAGACCCTACCAGCAGCAAATCTGGGACTGTACTCTCTGATTTCCCACTCCAAGTGCCATGGGTTGAGGTGATGGAATAAATGGCAACTACAATTCACAGTGTAGAATGGTTTTTTATATGCTGCTATGGGAATAGCTTTCTAGAATTTCTTGCAGCATATTGCAAAGGGAGAGAAAGAGTCACAGTCTCCATATGCTTTGGCGTTTAGAGCTACTTCAGGGCATGGTATCTCTGGCTAGATTTCAAAAGCAAAGAGGTGTTAAATCACCTAGTTATGCTCTGCTTGGCAGAGAGGTAAGTGACTTACATTCGTTCTACTACAGAAATGAAATCTAGATCATGGCACATAGCTTACCTTCCTTAGTACATTTCTTTACACACATACCCCATCAGGGTCAAATGCAAAAACCTTGTTCTTGCTTGTGAGGAAAAGTACACAGAAAGAACCTTTTCCAAGATTGTGGTATTTTTGAACCATAATTGGGCATACACCAAGCAATTGAAACTTTGTTTTGCTGGCTAATCTTTCTCACACTAGGTGAAAGGAACTACAGAATGAAATTACCAAAAGGTGGCTTCATTTTGGCAGTTTCACATCTGGCCTAGACAAAGAAGAAGAAGAAGAAGTGTGATTTTAAATCAATTAGCTTTTGTGGCATAGAACTCCATTCACCTGCACATCGTTGCTGATCAAAGCTTTGTGGAAGAAACAGCTACAAAGGCCTGTACAACAAAACGGGGCTTACTGCTGAAACCTACATGAAACAAATTTACGGAGTTCCAATAAAAATGGCAAGTAGCTTCACGCACGCAGGGAATACCACTGTGTGGGGGACTGTGCAGGGGAATAAGAAGAAAGAGGAAGATGAGGTATTGATATAGTGTATCAATACTTTGGAACCTTCAGTGCTGGTATGCTTCTTCTTTTGAGAGACCTTTTTTATTATGACTATTTCAATCCCTATATCTGGGATTCCCTCTAAATTAAAAAAATAGATGGGACCAACCATTCTCCTTCAAGGGAAGCAAGATTGGTCTTTTCAGTTTATTTGAGCACTTTTAAATCTGGGGACATAAGAGGTCATTTGTTTCTGCATGGGAGGTGGGAGGTGGGTGAGGGGAAAATAGAGTTATTTTAACAAGTCATAATCCCAAAACCCTTTGCCCAACTTCCTCAACTGTGTTATAGAACAAGAGAAGATTGTGTGCTACATCTGTGCCAAATGTGGTGCTGATCCAAACCCTAGTTTGAAAGTTACTTTTTTTTAGAATTGCCTTGTAGAACATTGTTTTGTTCTATCAGTAAAATATATCACTGCACTCCTGTGCTGTGCTAATTAAAAGTTTAAGACTTCAGAAAGCAGCCCATATATTTCCATGTTTTGTGGTATTCAACAATCACATGCATTACAGATTTAATAAAACAGCACTGTTCAACCCTGGCAGAATGTTGCATTGTGAAAACATTTTTGTTAGTAATCTATACCTATAAAATGGTGCGTTAACCGTTGGAATGTGACAAAGGATGTTGCACCAGGCCCCACTAGCCCGTAATGGGCCTCTGTTCACTCACCCGAACCCGGTTCGCAGGTAACTGTTGGGTTGAAATTTTCGGCCTGGGTGCAGGAGCCCCCCAGTCGCAAACAAAAAAAGGGAACTTCAATTCCCAACATTCCTGGCGCCGCGCCAGAGCCAATCAGGCTGAGCGGCGCGGCAAAAGGAATGTTCGGAAACGCGCCGTGGCCAACAAAAAAAAAGCCGCAGGGAAAAAACCGCCGCACAAACCGAAAAGACAAATGACAAACTACAATCCCCAGCGTCCTGCGCGCCATGAGCATGCAGAACGCTGAAGAAGCTGGTGCGCAAAAATAAAAACAAACCCACACCGTGAGCGCAAGTCCACCGCAGGCGGACGCAGCGCCCAGAAAAAAAGCAAACCCCGAAATCACTATAACATGCAAACCCGCCGGCCATCTTGCACGGAGCAACGGGGAAGAGAGGGACACCCTCTCCCCCACGCTGCCCCACCAAAGACACGGCGAGCCCAGCGAGACAAACTCACTGGAAAAAAATTCAAACCCCCCCAACCGCTGCAACAATCGCCGTGGCGGCAGCAAACAAGCACAAAACAAAAAAAGCCCAGAAAGCAAACCCCCACCCCCCAAACACACAAACCCCAAAAAAGCCAGGGCCACGGCAATACCCTCCCCCAAAAGCTGCATGAAGCAGCGAGCCAAACACCCACCCAACAAACACACATACCGCAACCGAGCGCCGGGCTACGGTATTACCCACCCACCCCCAAACGCCACATGAAGCGGCGATGGTATTTCCGCGGGCCAGCCATCAAGACTGGCCCACGAAAATACCCAAAACACAAATCAAAAACATTCAAAAAACTCCAAAAATATTTAAAAAACACACACACACAGAGACCCCTACCTCAAACCCTAAAAAGCAAAAACATTCAAAAAGACACACACAGAAACCCCCACCCAAAAACAATCAAAAAGACACACACAGAAACCCCCACCCAAAACCCAAAATAGACACAGAATGCCCCCCAAACCCAAAGCAACCCCCCTAAAAAAAACGGAGAGAGCTTACCATTAGACGTCTTGCCTCCATGAAAACCGGAACTAAAATGAAGAGAAAGAAGAGACTCACCGGAAGAAGCAAAACACAAAAATTGCTCAACACCACCACCCAGTGGTCAAAGGAGAAAAAACATCCAAAATATTACCAAAAATTCAATAAATCCCAAAAATTAGGGTAATCAATTCCAAAACATTCAAAAATATCCAAAAAAATAAAAAATAATGCAAAGATAAATAAATGTTCAATAAAAAATAAAAAATAAAATAAAATACCTTCAATTTAATAAAACATATATTTACACATTTTTAAAATTATTATCCAAAGTTAATTTCAATAAACCAAAAACAAAAAACCTTCAAAAACCACTTTAAAAAGCCCGGCACTGAGGAAGCTGGCACGCAAAAAACAAAAAAACAAAAAAAACCCACTGGGAGCGCAAGTCCGCCACAGGCGGACGCAGTGCCTCGAAGCAAAAAACCCCCCACAAAACCTTACAACACCATTTAAAACAGCCCAGCACCATTGGTGCAAGAAAAAAATTAAACCCTTTACTATCCAACACAATTTTAAAAAGCCCGGCACCGCCGGGCAAAATATGCTAGTTAAATAAATATTTAAACAAAATTGAAAGGGCAGATTATAAATATGGCCTATATCTAGTTTAAGATTTAACTGTAGACCAAAGTTTATTTTGTCACTTTCAAAAACTTTTGGAAGCAACTTTTAAATACATCAAAGCTTCCTGACCCCATTATCAAAGAAGCAAGCAGTACAACTAGTAATTTCATCCATGAAAACATAATTATAAAGAGAAGGATTATAATGAGATAATGTGAGAAAGATATCCTTTTTTCTCTTTTGTTCTTTCATGAGCAAGAAAAAGCTACATCATTTTGCAAAGCCAAACATAAAATGAGAACTCTGTCCTTGTCAGTTTGTTTCCACAGGATTTTACCTTTTCCAAATCCTTGACTTCAGTTTTGCATATGCTTGTGTGCTCTGTATGTGTGTGTGTTCGTGTGTGTGCATATACATGCTTTCACAAATCCAAACCTCAGTAAAAAAAAAAAAGTTGAGAACAATTTGTTTTAGTGGAGATGAAAAGTACCAAAACTGTTTCATCTTCTAAAATATTTTAAGCTGTCTTGTCATCAGCCTTTTCTTCTTCAGAATTATTATTCTTCAGTCCTCTCATTCCAACTATGTTCCTATGTCTGATTGATATGAAGAAAAACCCCACTGAACACAGGGGGGGAACTACTTTTGAGCAGACATGTATATTCATTTGCATATGAAATATTATGTTAATCTCAGGGTGATCATTAGTTTAGGCCAGCGTTTCCCAAACTATGTTCTGCGGAACACAGATGGACTTCAATTCCCAAAAGCCTAATTCAGTACATTGGCTGATCAGTGCTTTGGGGAATTGACTTAGGCTTCTGGGAATTGATGTCCAAAAACCAAAGGTTGGGAAACACTGATTTGGGCTATTTGCCCTCAGCTTTTTACTTTTTTGAAAGATTGTCAAACAGAATTTGTGGCAAACTGGTTCTTTGTTTCACCAAGGAGCAGGGCTAGCTTGAATAGGAAACAACCCCAAGGAAGCCAATTTTAACTATATGTCAGAAGAAATCTCTTAAATCTGCTTGTCAGCAAAAAAATAAATAAAAAAAAAGGTGCCTCTGGGGGCAGTGGGTTCTTCTCTACTGGAAAGAGTGAAGCATAGGTCAGATGGCTGTCCATCCATGATTGGCTGCTGCTTGCTATCCTTGTGCCATAAAAATTTTTGTGGCACTGCCATCAGTTGATAAGTATCTCTCTTAAAAACATAAAATCAACAGGATTTTTTTCTTAAACATGGTAAGATTAATGCCTAAGCAGCTGTGGTGGCTCCAGTGGTTAAGAAGCTCGCCTTGTTAGCTGGAGGGCTGACAAGTCAGCAATTCGAGACCTGGGTACTGCATGATGGATTGAGCACCCATCTCTGTCCCAGCTCTTGGGGACATGAAAGAAGCCTCATTTGGGCGTTCCCTGAATGGAGTTTCTTCCGCAAAAATCCTTTCAACCCAGAATGTTTTCTGACACGAAATTATTATTATTAATGCCTAAAACTCTAAGGTAAGCAAAATGTTATGTCCAGATGGGGAAAGCCTACTCTTTTTGATTTAAACAAATGGATACACAGATTTAAGAGGTCAGCTACTCAGTAGTTTATTCAGTTCTACATTCCCCTGCTGGAACAGTTGGGATTATTGTAAAATACACTGACTCCACAATGTTCTTGTTAGAGTGTTCCAGCTCATCATTAATGGTGACTCAGACAAGTTTAGGTTTTGAGCCTACTGGTTATTTGGATCAATTTAGGGTTGTGTGAAATAAACACATATCAGTATGATGTATTGGGAAGTACCTTAACAAAGAAGCTGCTTCAGGATATTGGCAAATTAATCCCTCCCCCTGCTTGACAAATGTGATATGACAGTTACACATTTTTAAACAAATTACAGTAAAACCCCTACTTACAAAAAAAAGTCCATTCTGTAGGCTTTTGCTTAAATTGTTTTTTTATGTAACTTGAAGCAAACCCGTAGGAAAAATTATTTTTACATAACTCAAAGCAAACCCATAGGAAATATGAAATTTTTATGTAAATCGAAACAAACTCATAGGAAATTGTGTAAATTGGGACATGGTTTTTGCACAAAATCATTATGTAAGTCGAATTTTATGTAACTCGAGGCATATTTAAGTAGGGGTTTTACTGTACAGTATCTTCTTTGCCTTGCTGGTCAAGAAATTAGTAAGGCAAAGAAATTGTTATATATAATTTTGCAAAGCCAAATATATATACAAAATCTCTAGATAGTAGTCTCTTTCTCTCAATCATAGACATGCACACACGCACACACACACACACACACACACACACACCTCCGTCCCCCCCAAAAAATAGAGTAATTTAGATCAAAAATAAAATATAGAAGCTTTTTGCATTGTCATCAAAAACAAGGAATAAATCTGGAATTGAATCTGTTCAGATGCAAAACTAAATCAGACTTTGCAACAGCAGGAGAGGAGGAAAGGTGGGTGAAATAATTCCTAGAGCAGCCATAAAGTAAGACAGCCATCTGAAAGCTTGGTATTCCTTCCTGCCTTGGATTTTTTTTTAAAGCATGATTTTTAATAGAGAAAATATGGCTTCTTTGCTTGCCCAATTGTTTTTTAAGCATTCTCTGTCCTAAGTAATATTTTATTATGATTGTATTTAATTGCAGCTGTTTTCAAGCTGGAAGTAACAATATCACTTAACTTCATATTTTTCTAGTTCTTTTTCAAATTAAAACTCCCCTTAAGATTCTCTTCATTCTTCCCCTTTAATTTTAATATGAGTGGGAAGAGAATAATACTCCTCCCCAATTCCTTGTATAAGAAGAATTCTAATGAATCAAACCATTTAGTTCCTATAGTAGCCAGCCATAGCTCAAAATCTATGGACTTCCCACTAACCAGTTATTTTTCTCCCCTTAGTAAAATGATCAGAGTGTAATACATGTGCATAACTATTACAGCTCAGTTGACTTCTTTTATTAATTCAATGCATTTCTACATAAAGATATTAAAATGTGATGGGGATACATATAAATCCCACCTACTTTCATTTCCCTACCCAGAAGCCACTGGAATTTTTTGGTAAGGAACACCAAGGTCTAATAAATATGAATGTAATTATTTTCTGAGAAGGATCTGTGAATATGATTCCTTTAAAAGGGGAAAGCGTACTTCAGTAATTATTCTGAAGCCACAAATTAACATTGTTCTGTCCCACTGTGTACTTACTTCCCACATAGTGCAGATAAAGCCATTTGAGACATGAGCTCTAGCAGGAATATCAGGAACTAACTGCAGCTGCTGGGAATATTTTGCTGCCTTCCTGACCACTGTAATGCACTTTTTCTGTCTGCTGTGGGATTGCAATAGCAATTAACAATTCCACTTACATACTGCTCCATAGCTCTTAGTGCACTCTCTGGGTGGTTCTCAAGTTAATTAGCATTTTGCCCTCAACATTCTGGGTACTCATCTTACCCACCTCAGAAGGATGGAAGGCTAAGTCAACTGAATGCATGGTTAACCAAGTATTATCTGGATTCTGGGTCTATTCATTTTAATTACTTTTCCATCCATCTCCTTAAATTGGCTCAATCTCCAACTCCTACCTGTCTTTTACCACCTTATATCTCTGTTATTACAAAGACACATCCTGTCTTTAGATTTTGACCCTGAAACCTCAAGGAATAGTGTGCTGGTGATTTCACCACCTTGTTTATGTTTCTAACTCAAACGTATGTATACTATATATGGTCTATTTCATTTTCAACAGTAGGAGTATAGAACTAATACTCAGGTTATCTTCTGAAAGTGCTTTAAATTGATCTATTAGAGAAACAACACTGGGAGATCATCAAGGGAATATGTTCTATTCCATGATGCTTGAATTTCCTTGTTCTCTCTCCTGTGGCTTTGCAATTGAGAAACACATGTGCATTGGAATTTATTGGATGAAATAATCCTGCATCAACATGCAGTTCTACAGAAATGACTTTTCCCCTGCCTTACATGCTCATATGAACATCATAAAAAGAAAGAAAAACAAGCAAAGGAAACCTATCTCAGATCTGAATTTTATTCACAGATTTTAACTGGGGGGAGGAGAGTTAAATATATAACTTCTAAAATGGTCGAACTATTAATGTAAAGGGTAGGAAGAGAAATAAATCGGTACACTCCACATACTTCTATTAATGCACCCAGTTTTTGAATTACTTTGGTATCCTGAAGATTTTTTTCATCTTAATTCCAAGGACCTATTGGTAGCATCATATTGATTTTATTCACGTCTTGTATTAGCTTTAATTGTTTCTCTAATTTTAATGTTACAAGGTATCTTAGAATGGGCTTATTCTTCCATTCAGGAAGCTCTTAAAATATATAAAAGATATATAAAAGAGATGTTACAGTTCTTGTTATTATTAAGGATGTATATTATAGCCTAATTGTGGAACATAAAATTCTGCATGAAAGGGAAGAAAAAAAGGAACAGACTACACTTCTCCACTTCATTTCATTTGCAGTTTGCTTTCATTAATATTACAATTCATTTATTTGCCAAAGGAAACCTCACAGGGTGATCAGATCAGGACATAAACATACTGTTGAACTAGAAAGGACCAACTTTTAATAAACATTTCCAATGGTTTTTCAAAATGTTGCCTGCACTTCTTTTGATATTTTTCAATTTCCTGCATGCCAAAGAGGTCAAAAGTTTTCACCAGTGCTCTGCAAGAGTCCCCTGATTTACTTTGGAGGCCATCCTGGGCTGAAATGATCCAGGCGCCATTAAATTCATTTGTGTCCTGGATTTTAATTGATTTGTAAATCTGGATCCTCTTCCCCCCAATTTACATGCACTGGAATGCCATTTTGGTGAGTATGCAGTCCAATTAAACACACAGACACCCCCACCACTGGCACAAGCAGCATTCCCACCAGTGCCAGCAGACTGGCCATAGCCCCACCAACAGGCACCCACAATTCCAGGGCCGGCATCAACAGACACCCTGGGGCAACCCCCAGTTTGGCGTGCACCATAACCACCCTCGCCCCTGCCCCCCGCAGGCACGGTGGCACCCACAGCCCTCCAGGGCTGGGGTAGCACTGGGTATGGCAAAACCAGGAACAATTCAGTGCCACAGGCTGCCTTACCATTTGGGGACCAATCCCTCCCACTGGGGGACCACCTATTGCCAGCCACCAGGGATAAGATTGGGTGAGAGGAGTATGTTGACATATTCTCCTTACTCAATTGGGAACCAGACAGGGTAGATAGGTACAGGCAATATTATAGATTAAAACAAAAGCATATGTTCCATTGTTACCTCTTTCTGAGCACTGCCTCTCTTTCCCAGGTTTAAGCCAGCCTCATGGCTGGGCCATCTCAAGGCCATTTTCTTGATGGCTGGGCCATTAAGGACCATCTCCTGTCTTCTAGGAACATGAGTCAATGGGGATTACCATTTAAAAATGCCCAGACTAGAGGCAAGGTGGAAGTATGATTGGGGGGGGGGGAGGGAGTGTGGTTCTTAACATATACACAAGATGTCTACGTTTCTGCTATTGTTGAAAATGCAGCTCATATATTTCTTATATATTCTAGGTGACATGGGGATTCTATCTGCAATGATATCCAGGTATCAGGTTCCTGAAAAGGAGAGAACTGTACATGTTTGGGCTTCATATTTTCTGTTTTGTGGCACTTTCACAGCAAGAGCAATTACACTCATAGACCACCACATAGAGCTTAGTGAACCTTCTGGGTGGTTTACAGGTAATTAGCATTTTGTCCCCAATACACTGGGTACTCATTTTACTGACTTCAGAAGGATGGAAGACTGAGCCAACCTTGGTTCCTATCAGAATCGAACTAACAACATTTTGTCTGCAGTACAACATTTAAATCACTGCATCCCAACAATATCAGCAGGCAAAGTGATTTATGGGGTTGTGGAGGGCTGAATAAAATTTCTTTTTAAATTTGGTAACATACCTACTTAGGCACAAGTTATTACAACTGTTCTGCAATAATCTTAAAAGAAGTTGCAGTTGATAGTTCGCTCCAAGAAAACTGCAACAATGAGGAAAAGTTCCAAGTGTTTTTTACAATGTATTTGTAGGCCTAAATAATTCAGAGAACCCCTGACAAACATTTCTCCCACTTTATGTAGTTTATATATGAATCATTAGTTAGGCTTTCCATATCTCATACTTACATTGGCTATCATTTCAACCTCCAGTGGATAATTGTTTCATGAAATAATGTGACATTGTTTCCCTCTTCCCATAGAGCCTCTCCAGGAAACACTTTGGATTCCAACCATGCATGAAGAAACAGCAATGACCCTTGAAATCAAAGAGATTTGTACAAAGTATATGAGAAGAAACAGACTTATGAGTCTGCTCCCCAGAGAACCACTTCCCCTCAAAATTCACAGCACACTGGTTCACATTACCATGGTACCACTGGAATTTGTGATTCTTTGCTAGTGTTTCTTATAATCACGAGAGAAAGCTATAAAAGTAACACTAAAGTTCCTCCTGTCTTCCTTAACTTATTCAATCTTTGACCATAACAAGGGGGTGGGAAACAAGTTGAAATCCTTCCCTGCAACTTCTGTCATGTCAGCTAAAAATTTTGATGCCAATCTGCAGTTGTATACAGGGTAGTAGAGCTTTCATACAGTGGACCAGCCAGTGGTTGGGTCAGAGCAACAGAGTCCCCCTTGACATGCGATGGAAAGGAGCTACTGGATCTGTTTGTTGGACAAGAATAGCATCACCACCCAGCCATTACTGGAACAATCAAAGATAGCCACAACTATCACCCATGTTCAGCAACCAATCCAATTGTTTGCCGCCAAAAATGTATTTGTCCCCCAAGCTGTATATAAGGTGCTGCTGCACCCCTGTTCTGTATGTTCAGTTCCCAAAATAAAGTTGTGTTTGGCCCTGTTATGCTGGCTGCTGCGTATCCTTTGCTGGACATCAAAAGCCCTAGAGTCAGATACGACTGGCTTTTGAGCAAGGGCATCTTATAAGTAAGTTTGATTGGACAGCTTGGGAAAGAAACAAGGTATGTACACATTCCTTTTGATCACAATGCAGGTTGTATGGGCATTTCTTATTGACTTATTATTCTGATAGCATGTTGCTTCTTGGTACAATAAAAGCAAATTTGGTTCCAATCTATACATTAAAAACAATACTTCACAGATAAACCATGGTTAAAATAGAGTATGTCTTAACTGCAGAATGGAAGCGTGGCGCCAAAATGGCCGCCGCGCTCTTTGCGGCCCCCCCTGCCGGACGAAACCATCTGGGTAGTTAGGGGCGTGGCCAGCACCCTAATAAAAGGGGCTGGCCACGAGGCAGCCGTGCTGCCATTTTGGCGAACCGATGGAGCGGAAAAGTTTTTCCTCCTGACCTCCGTCGCTCGTGTCCTTTTGGGGGAAGCCTTTTCGGGCAGCTTTCTCTTGTTTTAGGCTTCCTAGCTACCTTAGCCATGCCCTCGAAGAAGAAGGCAGCCGTGAAAGTGACTCAATCGGCGCGGAGGCGTCAGCCGGGTCGGAGGACCGCGACTGCGCCCGTTCCACAGCCACCTTCAGCGCAGCCCACCGGGAACGGTGGGATGGGATCGGTAGCTCCTTGGCCTGCCTTGGACGGGGCCTCGGCCCTTGGCCCGCAAACGACGACCACGGCCCCTGCCATGGTCCGTGCGGCTGGGCCCTCTTGCCCGGGCCCACAGTTCCCCATGGGGGGTGCGAGCCACGGAGGGTGGTTGGGTTCCCTGCATTTGCAGGGCATGCCCACGGCTCCCCAAGGGCCGAGCATGGGCGCTTGGCCTTATCTGGCCCCGGGGGCTCAGGGACCTGGACAGGTACCCGTGACTTATGGGCCGACTGCCCATTTGCCCCCTGTTGGGACCGGGGCCTATGTCGACGTGGAGGCCCTCCTGGCCCGGGTAGCGGCCCTTGAAGCGTCCTTGGCAAGGGCCAACCAAACAGGGGTGTCTATAGGATTCCAGGTGCCCCCTTTGGCCGCCGAACAGCGGCCGGTGATGGGTCGGGTAGAGCCGCCTGAGGCGCGCGGGCCGGTGGCGGCCACTGCCTCGCAGCTCCCCACTCCACAGGTGCAGCAGTCTGGTGCTGGTCTGGCCCCGTCGACGAGCTCAGCTTCGGTCGTGAGCTCCGACGCCCCCAGTGGGCCAGAACCCCCAGTGGGGGCGGCCAGTGGGGGTGCATCGGGTGAGTATGCAGTTCAAGCTAATGCACCCACACAACTGACTTCCTTGCGGGGGGCTGTCCAATGGCCGTGGCCTCGCTCGGGTGGTCCGGCGGTCCAATGGCCCCCGGCCCACCAAGCGACTTTGCCCTTGTCACAGGGCCTGGGTTGGGGTGGCGCCCCCAATGTGCTAGGAAATGTGTTGGGGATCCCCGGGCTGGCTCAGGCCTCCTTTGCTTTGCCCGCAGTTCCCTCTGTGCCGGTGTCGGCTTTGCCAACAGCAGGGTATTCCTTGCCCCTGGGGGACCATCTGGCCCAGTCCACCAAGGAAAAGATTTGGAGGGGCGAGTATGTAGATATCTTCTCCCTTCTAAATAGGGAACCGACCAAGGAAGAGAGGGAAGGGCTGGACGAGAAGGATAAGGAGCAGGCACGTCGTTGTAAGCCGCCACGCACGTGGGCAAATTGGTTGCCAGCGTACTTGATTTACATGGCCGTTTACCTCAGGGCTAGGCCGGATTTGGCCATCCCTATGGTCCAGTATCTGGACAACATTTACCGGGCTATGGTTGACTTCCTGGGTCCGTCGTGGCTGGCTTACGACGAAGAATTCCGCATGAGGATTCCACTGCACCCAGAGATGAGGTGGGATGAGCCCTGTCAGAAGCTGTGGCTTCTGTATATGACCCCCACGCGCCCGGCGCCTGGGGAGAGATACCATTGTGGACATGCGGTCCAACGAGCGGCCCCGGTACAGGTCCCCCGCCAAGTGGCGGGGCAGGGGGTTCCAGCCCGCCTGCTGTGCTGGACCTTCTCGTCCAATGGTTCTTGCAACAAGAAAAATTGCAAGTACAAGCACGAGTGCCCCTCTTGTGGTGGCCCCCATGCTGCCTCCGCCTGTCCCAGGCCGGGAGGATACAGGGGCAGGGGTAGGGGCGGACAAGGGGCAGGTAGGACTGCCACGGAGGGAGCGGGTTCACCGAAAGGCCCCCTCCCCAATTAATGTCGACATGCTGGAGCGTTGGCTCGCATTGAACCCGAAGAGAGCAGACGCTGTGTACCTCCTTCAGGGTTTTCAGCTGGGTTTTCGTATTCCTTTCACGGGGATAGGTCACCGCAGGATGCACCCAACCTTTTGTCACTTAGGGGAAGGGAGGAGGTGGCTGCTGCCAGCATAAATAAGGAGATTGCTGCGGGCAGGGTCGCTGGCCCTTTCCCCGCGCGCCCGTTCCCCAACCTTAAAGTGTCTCCTCTAGGACTAGTGCTCAAAAAGTCCCCGGGCGAGTTCCGCCTGATTCATCATTTGTCCTACCCAGCCGGCCACTCGGTCAATGATGCTATCCCTGATGACCTTTGTTCTGTCAGGTATACATCCTTTGACCAGGCATTGCGCATGGTGCGCTCATGTGGCCCGGGTGCAATGTTGGCTAAGTGTGACATTAAGTCGGCTTTTCGCCTCTTGCCCGTGCACCCGGGTGACTTTGAGTTGCTGGGTTTCAAATTCCAGGGTGAATATTATTTTGACAAAGCCATGCCATTCGGCTGTTCCATATCCTGCTCGGCTTTCGAGCGTTTCAGTACCTTCCTGCAGTGGGCATTTGTCCGTAGGTCAGGGTCTCGGTCTGTAGCCCATTACCTGGATGACTTTTTATTCGGGGGTGAACGGGGCTGGGACACGTGCACACGTCTCCTCAACACATTTCAGACGCTAATGGAGGAACTCGGTGTCCCTTTAGCGCCCAAAAAGACCGAAGGCCCGTCTAATAAGTTAGTATTCCTGGGGGTGGAAATTGACACGGTGGCGCAGGCATCTAGGTTGCCCGAAGACAAGGTGTCCAGGATAGTGGCCCTTATATCGGACTTGCTGGCTAAGCGCAAGGCATCCCTTCGGGAACTGCAGGTGCTACATGGACACCTCAATTTCGCTTGCAGGGTGGTCGCACCTGGCAGGGCATTTGCTCGGCGCTTGTGCGACGCCATGGCAGGCTTATCCAGGCCCCATCATAGGGCGAGATTGACACGGGGCATCAGGGCAGATATGCACGTATGGCTCCAGTTCCTGAGGGAGTTCAATGGGGTCTCATTTTGGAGGTCAGACCTCCTGGCTTCGCCCCAATTTCAAATTCAGTCTGATGCCTCGGGATCCCATGGTTATGGGATGTACTTCAATGGGAAGTGGGCATATGGTGGATGGCCACCAGCCTGGTCAGGCACGGATCGCCTGAGGGATCTCACATATTTGGAATTTTTCCCATACTGGGGGCCTTGATGCTATGGGGTGAGGAGTGGGCCAACTCTGTGGTGCATTTCTGGTGTGACAATGCGGCCGTTGTCCACATTGTCAACTCACAGACCTCTAAATCTCCCAGGGTCATGGACCTTGTGCACCAGTTTGTATTGCGCAGCCTGCGCCTCAATGTACTGTTGAGAGCCAGGCGTGTCCCGGGGGTGAATAATGATATTGCTGACGCTTTGTCCCGCCTGCAGATCTCCCGGTTCCGTGCCTTGGCCCCGGATGCGGAAGAATTTCCCTCGCCACTACCGCAGGAGATATGGACCTTTGGCAAGGAGAGGTGAACCGGGCGATCGGCATGTCACTGGCGCCACGCACGCGTAAGGCGTATCACCACGCGTTGGTTTCCTTTCGGACCTTCTGTACCCAATCTCGCCTGCCAGATACCTGGCCGATCCCAGTGGCCCACATCCTCCGTTTCATGGTTTACCTGCACGCCCAGGGCCTGGCACCCCGCACCATAGCATCTAGGCTATCAGCGCTGGCTTTTATGGCCAAGGTGGGAGGTCATGCGGACAGTACCGCTGATTTCCGTGTGAGACATGTTTTGGAGGGGTGGGTGCGGGAACGTGGCGTTGCCTGGACGACCGTCACCCAATTTCCCCTGGGGTACTTACCCAACTGGCACGAGGCTGGCATGACCTATGTTTCGATAGGTATGAGGCAGCCCTGTTTCGTGCGGCTACAACGGTGGCCTTTTTTGGAGCGCTCCGCATCAGCGAGCTTGTGATGCTGTCTAAGGCGGATGCAAGTCGTAGGGCACTGGAACTCGAAGATGTCTATGTTTGCAATGATTGGGCTCAATTGAGGATACGCTCCTCTAAAACAGATCAGCACGGCGTAGGCAGTGGAGTAAGACTGCTACGATGTTCCTTGGCAGACATCTGTCCGGTTGGTGCCCTACAGGAGTTCCTTGCACTGCGTGGCACGCACCATGGCCCATTTTTCTGTCACCAAGATGGGTCTCCCCTCACTAAATTTCAGTTTTGGAAGGTGACTGGGAAGGCACTGGCTAGCGTCGGCCTCCCTGGGGCCCGTTACGGCACCCATTCATTTAGAATTGGGGCGGCCTCTACTGCGACTGCTTATGGGTACTCCGGGGCTGACATACGCAGCATGGGGAGGTGGGGCTCACAGTGTTTCCAGTTTTATGTTCGCCCACTCCCACCGGGAGTACCTTTTGAGTCACCATGTATCTCTTCCTTCCCTGTTTTTTCCCTTGACAGACCCTGGGTGTCGTATCACACCGGTGACAGTATGGCTGGTGGGCCATAGCTACGTGCACAGGGCAGCGCGTTACGCTGCGGTGACAGATTGGGGACCCCGACTGGGACTGGGTGCATACGCACATCTCACATGGTACGGTAAGCCCGGTATGTTGTGGCGGGAGCTTTTGCCATTCCTCTTTTCGTCGAGGAATGCCAACCCGCCCGACATTCTGATCATACACCTTGGGGGTAATGACTTGGGTCAGGTCACTGGCTTATCGCTGAAGCATGCGATTTGCGGGGACCTCGCCTACTTACATTACGTATGGCCCGCCACAACCCTTGTTTGGTCAGATATGGTCCCACGGCACGCTTATCGGGGAGGCTTTGACCTCCAGGCCCTGGACCGCGCTCGGCGCATGGTGAACAGGGCTGTGGCCCGATTCCTTTCGACCAAGGGCTGGGGGCGGGTCAGTCATCATCCCGCCATCAGTTTGCAAAATTACGGGCTTTATGCAGGGGATGGGGTCCATCTGTCGCGAGGAGGTATGGACCTCCTGCTGGGTGATTGGCGAGCAGGCCTGTCGACCGAGCTGACGGTCTTGGGGGGGCATCGAGCCTTTATTGAAGCCTCTCCGGGTGGCGGGTAGCACTGGTAAGGTAAACATTGATGACCCACAGGTATCCGGCAGGTTCGCAGTTGACTGGACAACACTAGATAGGCATAAGTTGTTTAAACGTTGTCCGGTCAACGACGAACCAGGCAAGGGGGTGATGGTTACCACTAGACAGCTGGAATCACCCCCTGATTTTACGGATACACGTCAGAGGGTGGGGTCATTAGTTAGATATTGACTACGGTCAACAATTTGTTTGTTGTCAACAAACAAATTGATACAAATAGATACATTGTAACAATTGCCGTTGGCAATTTTGGGTGGTACCTTACCAGTGTTACTTCGGCCTGCTTGCCTTAAGAATTATGATTGGTCGTTTTACCAATAGAAATTTATAATTCGGACTAGGGCTTGAATCAATAAATGTGGCCCAATGCCGTTGTCCACTTTCATTTGTGTCTGAGTCCATCATTGGGGGGGTGCGCCTGCAATGGAAGCGTGGCGCCAAAATGGCCGCCGCGCTCTTTGCGGGCCCCCCCCACCGGACGAAACCATCCAGGTAGTTAGGGGCGTGGCCAGCACCCTAATAAAAGGGGCTGGCCACGAGGCAGCCATGCTGCCATTTTGGCGAACCAACGGAGCGGAGAAGTTTTTCCCCTCCACCCCCTCCCTAGTTAACAGTGTGATTTCTTGGTCGCTTCGGGGCCGGGTGGGAATTTTTGGCTGGGACTCGCAATTGGCCATTGAGTCCTGGCTTTTTCGCCCATCCCACACTGTTGCTATGGTTTGATATAGGGGTTTTTGTTCTGTGCTACTGTTGACTTTGGTCACATTGGCGGGTAGCACTGGTAAGGTAAACATTGATGACCCACAGGTATCCGGCAGGTTCGCAATTGACTGGACAACACTAGATAGGCATAAGTTGTTTAAACGTTGTCCGGTCAACGACAAACCAGGCGAGGGGGTGATGGTTACCACTAGACAGCTGGAATCACCCCCTGATTTTACGGATACACGTCAGAGGGTGGGGTCATTAGTTAGATATTGACTACGGTCAACAATTTGTTTGTTGTCAACAAACAAATTGATACAAATAGATACATTGTAACAATTGCCGTTGGCAATTTTGGGTGGTACCTTACCAGTGTTACTTCGGCCTGCTTGCCTTAAGAATTATGATTGGTCGTTTTCCCAATAGAAATTTATAATTCGGACTAGGGCTTGAATCAATAAATGTGGCCCAATGCCGTTATCCACTTTCATTTGTGTCTGAGTCCATCATTGGGGGGATGCGCCTGCAAAGAGTATCATTTGCCACAGCAAGAGCTTTTTTCATCTCCTGTACCTTGCAAATCAGCTTGCCTTGCCTTTCCATTGCTCTTTGGGACCTAAGTATGGCTTTGTTTATAGGTTTGATTTTTCAGACACAAAATGTCTGCTTGAATCCAACAGACTAACATGATTTCACCTCTAGTGGTAGATTAAATGTCACATATGATTTTGCCCTCAGATGCTGGATTTTTGCTACCACATTCCTTTGCACATTGGGTTGCATTAGTGTAAAACATGTCAACATAAGGAATCCTCTCATGTTTAACATTAGATAAGTGCATGAAGAGGGATAAATTGTTGTTTAAGTCTCACAGAAATAATATTCCTCTTCCCAAATAAGTGAGTGCTTAATTGGCATGTAGCAAATTAATTTTTACTGTTGACTCTAACTATTGTTCTCTGAGATAATTAGAAAAGTGAAGTTAAGGGAGGGAAATAATAATTGGCCATGCCCTAGATGCATATTAACTGTTGTAGCCAGACAGCTGCTTAAAGCATACGGCTGCGATTTTCTGTCAGTGTGGAGACAAGAAGGCCAATCTGTCTGACAAACTTGAGTTTTCTCTGCACACTATGGAACAGACAGCTGATGATTGGTTATTTCTGTATAAATCAAGCAGGTGTGGCATAATTGAGAATGCTTTCCTCAAAGCTTATGAAGATGCTTCTTACAAATGAATGTGAGTATACAGAATGACATTCATTTAGGCCATCTACCAAAAGGGCTGCAGAGTATTTCAGTCCTCTTTGCTTTTAAATAGACATGTAGCACCTTGGTGGTTGGAATGCTACTTGAAAGTGCTGGTGTCAGAATAAACTAAGTCTGAATTACATGTCTGAATAAACTAAGGATAGCATTTGTATAACTGTGCAGGAGATGACTATCCAGGGAAACATATCTACAAAGTTTAGTTTTATGTCAGGAGAAAACTGCATCAGATTCTCCCCGCACCCCTCATTTATTTTAAAAAAATATATGCAGCCACATAAACGGGAGTAGAGGCAATGTGGTGCAGTAGAAAGAATACCACACTAGGATCATATGTATAATTTTATGCATAGCTAAAACTATACCTATTCAAGAAACGTGTACTGATAGCAGGATACCACCACTGTCAAGTTTTCTGAGCATATGCAAGCTAAACATTGCTTTTCTTTTTTACTTTAAGATTGTAATCTGAGTAATCATTGGTTTGGGAGGAATTATAAAATGTGAAACTTGCTTAATACTAAGCCTTAACTCTGTTCCACTTTTGCTATGCAACTACCAAAATTACCCAACAAATGCAGTGTGTGAATTTTCTTCTTAGTAGGCTTATTATCAGTTAAATTTTGGCCCAGCCCACCCTGCTATTGGCACCAACAAGGAGAATGTAGTTTGTGAGACCATTGCCGCACTAAAAAAAATGATATTTGGAGTTTAAAAATGTTCCCCACCCTTATTCTAATCACTGGAAAGGGATTCTAACTGAACCTTCATAAACTGTACTTTACTTTTTTCAATGTTCAGGGTTAAACTTCTGCTTGAGAGCCATCCTTAACTATTGTCTGGTAACTGTGACATTAAGTTCCTCATATGATCACAGGTTTCCACAAATCATATGAGGAGGTTTGCATGAAAAGCAAAAAAAAACAACAAAAAAAAAGCAAAAGTCTAACTGAACTAGACTGTAGTAGATCCTGGAGAATAGGGGTTCATAGAGGAAAGGTTCTGGCAAGTAAGGGTAACAGTGTTCCCCATACCATTCCCTCCCAACCCACGAAATGAAGAGGCAAGACATGATCAAATATTTTGGAGAAAAGTTCCGGGCCACAATTTTATTTAAAATTAACCCCTAACCTGCAGGGGAGGGGCTGGTAGTGCTATAGGTCACTCTTGCTTGAAAGCCAATCATATCCAACTCTAGAGTTTAGTGGTCATCTCTGTTTCAAAGCCGAAGAGCCAGTGTTGTCTGCCTCTGCAGACGTTTCCATGGTCATGTGGCAGGCATGACTAGACACCAGAGCGCACGAAACGCTGTTACCTTCCCACCAAAATTGGTCCCTTTGTTATGTTTGTTAAGTGCTATGGTAATAGAGTAGACCAGGGATTCTCAACCCATGGCCCATGGGCTGGATGTGGCCCATGGTGCCATTTCATGTGGCTCCTCACCGCCTCCACCACACCAGGAAGTGCCATGTGGTGGAGAAAGGACACAATGGCCATCTGGCCAAAAAAGCTATCTAAGGGAGAGTGACCCGACCCCCGGCTAAAAAAGATTGAGAGTTCATGGAGTAGACCATACTGCAAGTGACTCAACACTGATCATCAGGCAGCAGTTAACTAACCTGATAACCCTGAGGACTAATGGGTGGTGAAGTCCACAGGGAAGGGTGATGGTCTCTAAGTGGATTCAATCCTAGTTGAATCCATCTTGATGGAGGTGGTAGCTTTATTAATACTGGCCTGGGACTGATGAGGACTTTGTGTGCCAAAAGAGCTCAGGACAAGAAAGTGACTCATGGAACTGGATCAGTTATATGGGCACTGCAATAATAATAATAATAATAATAATAATAATAATAATAATAATAATAATAATAATAATAATAATAATAATAATAATAATAATAATAATAATAATAATTTCATGTCATAAATTATTTTGGGTTGAAAGGATTTTTGTGGAAGAAACTCCACTCAAGGGACGCCCAAATGAGGCTCCTTTCATGTCCTCTCAAATTGGGACAGAGACGGGTGCTCAATCTGTCATGCAGTACCCAGGTCTCAAACTGCTGACTTACCAGCCTCCCAGCTAACAAGGCAAACTTCTTAACCTCTGAGCCACCACAGCCCGTGTCACACTGCAACGCAGAAGGCAAATTGTATTTGTGGAGTTGAACATCTTTTAAAAGAAAAATACAAAAATTAGTTTGCATACTGACATTCTGCATTTTTGTGTTAAAGCACAGTTTTTGCCAATGACTACAAAACACATTACTTTTAAATAATTTGCTGATGAATGACACTTTATTTTAATTCCTGATCTGTTAATATCAAACAATTTATTTCTGAATGCTGAAGTATACCACCGAACCAGCTGCATTTGTTAGTATTTTTTAGCCCTTTGATAACCATTAGAGGCTTAGAATTATTTAAGTGCTATAATCATGTACATTCTTGTATTAAAAAGCAGCTGTGGAAACTGCTATCTATGCAGTATTAAGAGCAGGGAAATGATACAATGCAATTATAAACAAAGCATCTAGGCCCAAAATCTTCCCAGGAGCTGATGGTAGTGTTCAGTTAATTTTAGCTTATGTGAGAATGAGACTGTCAGGCACGATTATGATTCAAACTGCTTTTAGCATTGTTACAGTAGCTTGTCATCAGCTCAACAATAATGTGACTTGATACAAAGCTAATGCAAAGTTCAGAAGTGACTCATTTCAAATTGGTTGTCAAAATTTTAAATCTCCAACTTCAGAAAGGTAAACACAGGAACTGTCATTTGGCAAGAGCTTTGTACGTATGTGCTGTTTATGATACATTTGGGGTATACACTTTTACCACCAGTTTTTATTTTCCCTAAAATGTCCTGAGGGAACTACAATGGCTATAAAACATGCCATACATCAAGGAACATAGTTCTGTAGAATGTATACTCTAAGGGGACAGCTGTGGTCTCATAGATATTTCTCTCCCCCCTCCCCCCAACCCAAACTTTGCTGAAGTGGACTTTATTGCCTTATTACTCTCTCATGTTCTATTATGTGTAACATGAGTTAATCCTGTCAAAGTCTAGCTAGAGCAAAGGAAATAAAAATGCAATCTGAAGACAACTCATTGGAAACCACTAGAGGACCATAGATCCATTGTGCACAAGAGTCTGCTTGTCATAAATGATTGTGCACTAGGATTTTGTGACAATGTTGGTGGGGAGGCAGGAGAAGGAAGAAGAGAACAGGGCTGAAAAACAAATAAGTCAGAAAAGCTGTGATAGCTAGTTGATATGGCATTTAGGATGGAACCTGTCATAGTTTGGGAAATGTTCACGTGTTTCGTGTCATTACATGTCCCCCTTGTTGAGCCAAATTACACATTTCAATCCATGTGTAACTCAGAAAATATACATACACTTTCTAATTGGCAGGAAATGTTATTTTTTTGTGGGGCTACTTTTTCTCAAATGTTCTGTAGCATTTAACAACCTACATAAAAAGCCAGCTCTCAAAACAGAATAAGGCCTGCAATTCCAATAAAGTAAAATTATTGTATTCATAGCTGAGAAGGAAGTCTTCACTCAAAATGTAGGAAAGGAATTAAATCACAGTCTCCTGTCTTTGAGATTTAAATTCTCCTGGTAGTTGGGCCTGAGGCTAGAGTTTATAAACTGGATGGTTAGTCACAGCAGGCTTTCATACAGGGTGAAATTCATTTGCTTCCTTCTCTGCTGTTGCCGGGTCTGCTTGCACAAAGAAGTTAGCACATGTGTGGGTGTGTGCCCATATGTGTACTAATTCACCCCACAAATTACATTATCCTTGCCTATGAAGGCAAATAAAATTGTTTGCTCTCTCCAATATGAAATCTATCATTTTGAAATGTAAATACTTCCTGACACCTTCAATATCGGTTCCAAAGATGCTTACTTGACTTTCACTTTAAAGTAATGAATTAATGAGCATTGACAGTCAGTAACTCATATATTGCTGTATTTTGCTGTTCTTGGCTGGTGGTGTGAAATAGCATTACTGTGGGGGAAAACTAGGCCAAGTTCTCCAGATGCATACTTGGCAAACTTACACCTTCACAGAGGCTCTCAGAGATGCCTGCCAGCATATAGACACTTTACTTTGGTGTGTCTATTAGAGGGCAAGGTATACTGCAGTCACACTTCCACAGAGCTGGCAAGTAACAATGTTACCAGGACAACTAGGGCATAAAAATGTTTAGTTCCCCAAAAAATATAACAGTGAGTAACATCATTACTTTGGTAGGTAATGTGTAATGCAGGGGTGCATACCTGTCAAGTATCCCGTATTGGCCGGGATTTCCCGTAATTTTGCACCGCTTTTCTTCATTTCCCGTCCGGAGCCGCCAACATCCTGTAATTTGGAAAGTAGTTACTGCGCATTCCCTTCTGCACAGGTCCCTTCTACGTATGCGTAGAAGGCTTCTACACATGCATAGAAGGGTTCTGCGCAGAAGAGGATGCGTAGAAGGCTTCTATGCATGCGTAGAAGGGACCTGCACAGAACGGTTCTGCACAGGTCCCATATTTTCCAGAGCCATGCTTGACAGGTATGCAGGCATGCCCAAACTATGGCCTGTGGGCTGGATCCGGCCCTGATGTCAATTCATCCAGCCAGCAAAGCCCTTGTTGCTTCCAGAAGCGGAAGTAAAAGGCACCCATATGGGTGTGTTTTACTTCCACTTCCAGGAGCAACGAGGGCTTCACGGGCTGGATGAATTGGCATTGGGCCCAGATCTGGCCTATGGGCCATAGTGACTGGCCCCCTGAACCACATGAGTGGCCCACAGCCTGAAAAGTTTGGGCACCCCTGATGTAATGAGTAAGTCTGGGGATGGGGATTTTGCATCTTTTAAATTTTTTCTTGGGGGGAGGGTTTGAAAATAAATTAGTTAAAACTTAACTCAATAGCACATTACATATTTAAAACCAGAAAGATGAAGATTTTTTTATAAAAAAATCAAGCTGCAGCCATAAAATCAACTATGAAGTACTGTAACTAGAAAAGATCATTAAGTGTAAAGATGTATAACTGGAGACCAAAGCCCAGTTCACCCACACTATTGTATTCCCGATTGCTATGTATGGATATGAATGGTGGGCAGTGAAGAGCACTGACAGAAAGATAGCATTTTGTTCAAAGTATGGTGCTGAAGAAGGATTTTGTGGATACCATGGACTGCCAGAAGTAAGAATGGGACTGGGGGGGGGGGGGTCACTACAACTCCCTGAATTGGCAGGAATTATTCCAGCTAGAAATCTATAGGTTTTAGCCCAAAAATCTAAGTTCTTAGAGGAGTTACAGATTTTTTTTCCTGGAATGACAGCCATTAGGCTGAAGAAGAGAGAAATAGTGGGAGTGGCATAGCTTCACAGAAGCTGCAAGGGATTTGAGGACTAGTATCTTTGCTCATAAGGCTCTGTGGAAATTAATCACTGCCACCATTTCCTTTTCCTTCAATATAAAGGCTGCTGCTCCCCAGACAGACTTGCTAAGAAACAGGAGTATATTCTGAAATTCCTCTAAAGACATGTACTTTTTTCTACAATTATCAGAATTCTGGCTGTGGGAATTTTTGATGAATTCTGGATGATTTATTGAAAAAATCTATTAATCATCAAAAAATTTGAAGAAAGGAGTTGTGAAAGAAAATACATTTTTGGATATCTGGAAGCCTTTTCTGGAGTATACGATGAAAAGTAATAAAGGGGATAAACTAGCACCTGATCCTGATACACTGAGTTATTGGGATAAATAAGGTAAGGTAACAAGCATACAGTAAATTCATGAACATTGTAAATAGCACAAGGGTGGTTATTTTATAAAGAATATATGAAAAATTGGGTAAAACATCAGGTTATTATTTTGAAATGTTGAAAAAGAAAAATGTATTTGGAAAAATGAAATTTTGATCTACACATGAGTTTGGATTTGAAAGTAAATACTGATGTTCCCAATTGTACTGATTTTTTAAAAAGTTTTTAGTGTTGGAGTTTATGAAATAAAAATAATAATTAAAAAAAGAATTTTTTGAAGTGGTAGCCGTGTTAGTCTTAAAGACTAATTCCTTTAATGTTAGCTTTTGTGAACCAAGTCCACTTCATCAGATGTAAGATTGGATATCATGGAATACATTTATACATTTTTGGTATCGGAAACCCAGAGTAGATGTGCATGTTCATTGGACATGGAAATAAATGAGTCATTTACAACCAATAATAAAAAGTTTATCTCTGGTGGAAGTCAGTTGAGGAGTTGAGTTTCTAAAATAATTAGCAAGGGATTTCTGAGACATTATCAAATTTAAAAATTACATTCACTTTGCAGAATGGTCTTAAAAGTTTGGGGAGGAGGGAGGGGATGTCTCTCATGGCAGTTGACCCCTAGCTGTGCCTACCCCATAAAGCTTCTGCAATAAACCAATTGTAATGTCAAAATGTTTATTTTAGAAACCCAACTCCTCAACTGATTTCCACCAGAGATTTTCTGCTGTAAAACTTTTTATTACTAGTTGTAAATGACTCATTGATTTACATGTCCAATGAACATTCACAGCTACTCTGGGTCTCCAATACCAAAAATGTATAAATGTATAATTGATACCAATTAGCTGGAAGACTTCTAAAGCAAGCTTGAGAAGACCAACACCATGCCAGATCCTCCTTGTACCTTGTGACTTCTTGCCTACCTTAACAACACCCCTGGATATCCTTTGAATTCGATACTCTAATCCTTACTGGTACCCTGACCTCAGCTTGTTTTCTGGTCTTGACTATTGGACTCTCCTTGGATAGATTTTTGCCAGGACTCTCTGTGTAGCACCATTGTGTGGCGAGTCAGCACACTCAGTGGTTAAGAAGTTCACCTTGTTAGCTGGAAGTGTGACAAGTCAGCAGTTCAAGACCTGAGTACTGCATGACAGAAGTAGCGCCTATCTCTGTCCCAGCTCCTGCCAATCTAGCAGTTCAAAAGCAAGAAATTACAAATAGATAAATAGGGACCACTTTGGTGGGAAAATATCTTGGGGACATGAAAGGAACCTCATTTTTGGTGTCCCCTGAGCGGAGTTCAAAATCCTTTCAACCAGTGGTGGGCATCAGCCGGTTCAGACTGGTCCGGGCATACTGCTAGTAGAACTGGCTGGCCATGCCCCCTCCCTACCCTGCCCACCTCCAGGCACCCAGACACAGCAGTCCCCCTGACGGCGCCAACCCAGCCTCACCAGGGCTCAGGAGCACCACAGGAGCCAGCATGGCCTTTGCTGGCTTTTTGTTGTCATCTGTCACCCTCCCTCCCTCCCAGTGGGGTGTGGCATGGTCCGGGGCTTGGAGTGAGGCTTCTGCATCCATCTACTGCTTCTAACAGCAGCAGCAGCGCCTGTAGTTTGTGCTGGTCAGTAGGTCAGGCAGTTGAGGGCTGAGCTGGACCCAGGAGTCCCCCTGGTTAGGGGCTTGGAGTGAGGCTTTGCCTCCCCCCACTTCTAGCAGCAGCAGCAGCAGTACCTGTAGCAGTGTCCCTCGACTGTCCATCTGCCTGCCCGGCGAGAACTACAGGTGCTGGTACTGCTAGAAGTGGCAGGCGGGTGCCAAAGCCTTACTCCAAGCCCCTGACCAGGGCACACCACACTTCATCTGGGGGGGGGGAGATGATGATGAGAGGCCGGCGGAGGCCCCGCTGCGTGCGTGTGTGCGTGCATGTGTGTGTGTGTGTGCGTGTGCGCATGCACACGTGCATGCAGGGAGGATGAAGGGGGAGGTGTGGAACCTCGGGCAGGGTCTGGGGCAGGTTAAGGGGGGTTCCCTGGAGGGGGAACGTGGGCAGTGGCTCCCTTGGTCAGTTTACCTCAGAGCAGCAGTCAAGGTGCCACATAAATCCTTTTTGTTTTGTTTACTTCCTGATATGCTTGAAACACAGACTAACACAGCTACCATTTCAAAAAATTTCTTCTGTGCAAGCATATCAGAGAGTAAACAAAACAGAAAGACAAAAACATTGTGGCACCTTATAGACTAACGGCTGCTCTGAGGTAGACTGCAGCTGGCCCAGGGAGCTCCACTCTCTTGTTCTCCCCTCCCTCCTCCCAGGGGAACCCCCTTAGGCTCCCCCATAACAAACCACATTGTGGTACCTTAAATACTAACTGCTGTATTTTAATGTGAGCTTTTGTGGATCAAGTCCACTGGCTCTTTGGCTATAAACAGAGATGAGCACAGAACCCTAGAGTTGAATACGACTGGCTTTTGAACAAGGGCGACCTTTACTATAGAAGTGTCATGGCTATGGCTATATCCTTGTTAAATATAATATTGTTCTAATTATGGGTGATCTAAAATGTATCCAACTCTAGGGTGTAGTACTCATCTCCATTTACAGCCAAAGAGCCAGTGCTGTCTGTGTTTGCAGATGTTTTCATGGTCATGTGGCAGGCATGACTAGATCATCCACTCATTCACATGGCCATGCCCACAAAGTAGGCCACACCCACAAAATAGACCACACCCACAAAATAGGCCACACGCACAGTGTGGTAGTAAAAAAAATTGAGCTCACCACTGCTTTCAACCCAGAAAGCACCTTTGTGTGCTTTTGACACGATGAAAGAAAAATTGTACTGATCCCTCAACAGATAAGATACTTAAAGAAGGCTTCAAATCCCATATATATTGTTACATGTTTATGAGTGAATTTACCTTTTGTAAGTGAGAATTCACTCTGAACCTGAACCTGAAGGATTTCTGGAAGCTGTATAATTAGTGTGATTGGTTTTGGTTGGATTTGGCAATAGCCCCCAGGATTGCCAAAGAGTTTTGGTGTCTCTCAAGAGATTTCTCCAAAATGGGAATTCTCAACTCCAAGGATAAAAGACAGAATTTGTCTAGCTGTGTGCACAGCACTAATTTCCTGTTTGCCAGTCTGTTTTAAATGGGTCCTTATAATAATAATAATCCATTGCAGGCTATAAAAACCAAATCAGCAAAATATAAAATCTATCACCACAGTAACCAAATGCTGCAAATCTCAAGTATACCTTCTGAGTTTGATATAACTAGATTCTGTTAGCAGCTCCTTTATCTTCAGTTTATCCAAATGAATGACTGAGAATTATCTTATGCTTGAAGGGTAGTACTTTTGACAGTACAACAGCATGAGTAATTAAAAGAGTAAAACTATTAAGGTTGAGAAATGGATAGCAGTATATTCTGTAGATGAAGTCCAGTGGTGTAAAAAATCACACAAACTTTGAGCTAGCCTATCTTCCTAACATTAAGAGTTGAAACCTATGAAGGCAGAAGTTTGAATAGGGCATAAAACCCACATTAAACTGTAACAAAGAAATCTCCCTTATTATGCTGTCATCCCTTTATGACTTCCATCCTTGAAATGGAGACATTTTAGCCTACATTCAGTACTAAACATTTATGTGACCAACTGTGCATATAAAAGACTATCTCCTGCTCTTGCTATAAGACAGAATAGATCTCTAGATACATGTCAAGTTATAATTTGAATATAGCTCATAACTTTATACATCTGATCAAAGTTTAAAAAAACTGGTAATAATATCTAAGTGGGAGTGTGTAGACAAGGAAAATTGTCTTTTCTTCCCAGGGGATGGATTCGAAGAGTTTCGTTTTACAATAGAACCACAATTTACCTTGGTAGTTTTCTAGCTCATAAGCAGAAATATAACTTTTCTGCACATGTCAGCACATAAACATAATTTTCAGCTCTCAGTAGTTTGGAATTGGTTAGTTTGCTGATAATTGTTTTGATTTCACACCAAGTTGCAGAAAAAAAGCATGCTGAAAAATGAATCTGGTGATTCATATTTATAAACCCAAAATGAAGTGCTGAAGTGTGCATTTATAGACCTGTGGCACAAAGTGCTATGATCATTGCAGGCGCACCCCCCAATAAAGGACTCAGACACAGATGAAAGTGGATAACGGCATTGGGCCACATTTATTGATTCATGCCCTAGTCCGAATTATAAATTTCTATTGGTAATTGACCAATTATAATTCTTAAGGCAAGCAGGCCGAAGTAACACTGGTAAGGTACCACCCAAAATTGCCGACAGCAATTGTTACAATGTATCTATTTGTATCAATTTGTTTGTTGACAACAAACAAATTGTTGACCGTAGTCAATATCTAACTAATGACCCCAACCTCTGACGCGTATCCGTAAAATCACGGGGTGATGCATGCTGTCTAGCTGTAGCCATCACCCCGTCGCCTGGTTCGTCGTTGACCGGACAACGTTTAACCAAATTATGGCTGTCTAGTGTTGTCCAGTCAATTGCGAACCTGCCGGATACCTGTGGGTCATAAATGTTTACCTTACCAGTGCTACCCACCCATGTGACCAAAGTCAACAGCAGCAACAGAAACCCCTATATCAAACCATAGCAACAGTGTGGGATGGGCGAAAAAACCAGGACCCGAGAGCCAATTGTGAGTCCCAGCCAAAATTCCCACCCGGCCCCGAAGCGACCAAAATATCACACTGTTAACTAGGGAGGGGTTGGAGGGGAAAAAACTTCTCCGCTCCGTCGCTTCGCAAAATGGCAGCTTGGCTGCCTCGTGGCCACCCCTTTTATAAGGGTGCTGGCCACGCCCCCTAACTACCCGGATGCCTTCGTCCGGTGGGGGGGGGCGCAAAGAGTGCGGCGGCTATTTTGGCACCGCGCTTGCATTGCAGGCGCACCCCCCAATAAAGGACTCAGACACTGATGAAAGTGGATAACGGCATTGGGCCACATTTATTGATTCATGCCCTAGTCCGAATTATAAATTTCTATTGGTAATTGACCAATTATAATTCTTAAGGCAAGCAGGCCGAAGTAACACTGGTAAGGTACCACCCAAAATTGCCGACGGCAATTGTTACAATGTATCTATTTGTATCAATTTGTTTGTTGACAACAAACAAATTGTTGACCGTAGTCAATATCTAACTAATGACCCCACCCTCTGACGCGTATCCGTAAAATCACGGGGTGATGCATGCTGTCTAGCTGTAGCCATCACCCCGTTGCCTGGTTCGTCGTTGACCGGACAACGTTTAACCAACTTATGCCTGTCTAGTGTTGTCCAGTCAATTGCGAACCTGCCGGATACCTGTTGGTCATAAATGTTTACCTTACCAGTGCTACCCGCCACACGGAGAGGCTTCAATGAAGGCTCGACGCCCCCCCCCCCAGACCGTCAGCTCGGTCAACAGGCCTGCTCGCCAATCACCTAACAGGAGGTCCATACCTCCTCGCGACAGATGGACCCCATCCCCTGTGAAAAGTTCATGATTTTGCAGACTAATGGCGGGGTGACGACTGACCCGCCCCCAACCCCTGTCGACAAGGAACCGGGCAACAGCCCTGTTTACCATGCGTCTAGCACGGTCAAGGGCCTGGAAGTCGAACCCTCCCCTATAAGCGTGCCGCGGCACCATGTCTGACCAAACGAGGGTTGTGGCGGGCCACATGTAATGTAGGTAGGCGAGGTCGCCGCAAATCGCATGCTTCAGCGATAGGCCGGTGACCCGACCTAAATCAATGCCCCCAAGGTGTATGATCAGAATGTCAGGCGGGTCAACATTCCGGCCTGAGAAAAGGAATGGCAACAGTTCCCGCCATAACATCCTGGGCTTACCATACCATGTGAGACTTGCGTATGCACCCAGTCCCAGTTGGGGTCCCCACTCTGTCGCCGCAGCGTAACGCGCTGCCCTGTGCACGTAGCTATGGCCCACCAGCCATACTGTCACCGGTGTAATACGACACCCAGGGTCTGTCAAGGAAAAAACAAGGGGAAGAGAAAAGGTGCGGTGACTCAACTGGTACTCACGGTGAAAGAGGGCGGACATAAAACTGAAAACATTGCGATCCCTACCTCCCCATGCGGCATATTTCAGCCCCGGAGTACCCAAAAGCAGCCGCAGTGGAAGCCGCCCCTATCCTGAATGAATGGGTGCCGTAACGGGCCCCTGGGAGGCCAAGACTGGCCAGCACTTTGCCGGTCACCTTCCAAAATTGAAATTTAGTAAGGGGAGACCCATCTTGGTGACAGAAAAACGGGCCATGGTGCGTGCCACGCAGTGCAAGGAACTCCTGTAGGGCACCAACCGGACAGATGTCTGCCAAAGAACACCGTAGCAGTCTTACCCCACTGCCTACGCTGTGCTGATCCGTTTTAGAGGAGCGTATCCTCAACTGAGCCCAATCATTGCCAACATAGACATCTTCGAGTTCCAGTGCCCTACGACTTGCATCCGCCTTAGACAGCATCACAAGCTCGCTGATGCGGAGCGCTCCAAAAAAGGCCACCATTGTAGCCGCATGAAACAGGGCTGCCTCATACCTATCAAAACATAGGTCAGGCCAGCCCCGCGCCAGTTGGGTAAGAACCCCTGGGGAAATTGGGTGGCGGTCGTCCGGGCTATGCCCATGCTCCCGCACCCACCCCTCCAAAACGTGTCTCACACGGAAGTCAGCGGTACTGTCCGCATGACCGCCTACTTTGGCCATAAAAGCCAGCGCTGACAGCCTGGATGCTATGGTGCGAGGTGCGAGGCCCTGGGCATGTAGGTAAACCATGAATCGAAGGATGTGGGCCACTGGGATCGGCCAGGTGTCTGGCAGCCGAAATTGGGCACAGAATGCTCGGAAAGAAATGAATGCGTGGTGATACGCCTTACGTGTGCATGGCGCTAGTGACATGCCGATCGCCCGGTTCACCTCTCCTTGCCAAGGGTCCATATCTCGTCCGGGAGTGGCGAGGGAAATTCCTCCGCATCCGGGGCCAAGGCGCAGAAACGGGAGATCTGCAGGCGGGACAAAGCGTCAGCGATATCATTATTGACACCCGGGACATGCCTGGCCCTGAACAGTACATTGAGGCGCAGGCTGCACAATACAAACTGGTGCACCAGGTCCATGACCCTGGGTGATTTAGAAGTCTGTGAGTTGACAATGTGGACAACGGCCGCATTGTCACACCAGAAATGAACCACCGAGTTGGCCCACTCCTCACCCCATAGCATCAAAGCCCCCAGGATGGGGAAAAATTCCAGATACGTAAGATCACGCAGGCGACCCGTGCCTGACCAGGCTGGCGGCCACCCACCATAGGCCCACTTCCCATTGAAGTACATCCCATAACCCAGGGATCCAGAGGCATCGGACTGTATCTGGAAACGAGGTGAAGCCAGAAGGTCGGACCTCCAAAATGACACCCCATTGAACTCCCTCAGGAACTGGAGCCAGATAAGCATATCTGCCCTGATACCCCGGGTCAGTCTCACCCTATGGTGGGGCCTGGATAAGCCTGTCATGGCGTCGCACAAGCGCCGAGCAAATGCCCTGCCCGGTGCGACCACCCTGCAAACGAAATTGAGGTGACCATGTAGCACCTGCAGTTCCCGCAGTGATGCCTTGCTTTTAGCAAGCAATTCCGAGATGAGGGCCACTATCCTTGACACCTTATCCCCCGGTAACCTAGAAGCCTGCGCTACCGTGTCAATCTCCACCCCCAGGAAGACTAGCTGAGTGGATGAGCCCTCGGTCTTTTCGGGCGCTAAAGGGACACCAAGTTCCTCTATTAGCGTCTGAAATGTGTTGAGGAGACGTGTGCACGTGTCCCAGCCCCGTTCACCCCCGAATAAAAAATCGTTGAGGTAATGGGCTACAGACCGAGACCCTGACCTGCGGACAAAAGCCCACTGTAGGAAGGTGCTGAAACGCTCGAAGGCCGAGCATGATATGGAACAGCCAAAAGGCATGGCCTTATCGAAATAATATTCACCCCGGAACTTGAAACCCAGCAACTCAAAGTCACCTGGGTGGACCGGCAGGAGACGAAAGGCAGACTTAATGTCGCACTTAGCTAACAGCGCACCCAGGCCACATGAGCGCACCATGCGCAGCGCTTGGTCAAAGGATGTATACCTGACCGAGCAAAGGTCATCAGGGATAGCATCATTGACCGATCGGCCGGCTGGGTAGGACAAGTGATGAATTAGGCGGAACTCGCCCGGTGACTTCTTGGGCACTAAGCCCAAGGGGGGACACTTTAAGGTTGGGAAACGGGGGTGCAGGGAAAGGGCCAGCGATCCTGCCCGCATCAACCTCCTTAGTAATGCTGGCAGCAGCCACCTCCTCCCTTCCCCTAAGGGACAAAAGGTTGGGGGCGTCTTGGGGGGACCTATCCCCCGTGAAAGGAATACGAAACCCCAGTCGAAAACCCTGAAGCAGGTAAGCCACGTCTGCCTTCCTTGGGTACAATGCGAGCCAACGCTCTAACATGTCCACATTAATTGGGGAGGGGGCCTTTCGGTGGACCAGCTCCCTCTGCGGCAGTCTTGCCAGCCCCTTGTCCACCCCTACCTCTGCCCCGCATCCCTCTGGGCCTGGGGCAGGCGGAGGCAGCATGGGGGCCAGCACAAGAGGGACACTCATGCCTGTACCGGCAATTCTTCCTATTGCAGGAACCATTGGATGAGAAGGTCCAGCACAGCAGGCGGGCTGGAACCCCCTGCCCCGCCACCTGGCAGGGTGTCTGTGCTGGGGCCGCTCGCTGGACCGCATGTCCACAATGGTATCTTTCCCCAGGCGCAGGGCGCGTGGGAGTCATGTACAGAAGCCACAGCTTCTGGCAGGGCTCGTCCCACCTCATCTCTGGGTGCAGGGGAATTCGCATACGGATTTCTTCATCGTAAGCCAACCACGACGGGCCCGGGAAGTCAACCATCGCCCGGTATATGTTGTCCAAATACTGGACCATCGGGATTGCCAGATCCGGCCTGGCCCTGAGGTAAACCGCCATGTATATGAGGTACGCTGGCAACCAGTTGGCCCAAGTGCGTGGCGGCTTACGACGACGTGCCTGTTCCTTATCCTTCTCATCCTGCCCCTCCCTCTCCTCCTTGGTGGGCTCTCTGTTAAGAAGGGAGAAGATGTCCACATACTCCCCACGCCAGATCTTCTCTTTGGTAGACTGGGCCAGATGATCCCCAAGGGGCAAAGAATACCCCGCTGTCGGCAATGCCGACACCGGCACGGTGGGAACTGCGGGCATTGTAAAAGGAGCCTGGACCAACCCCGTCACGCCTAACACGTTCCCGACTGAGTAGGAGGCACCACCCCAAACAGGGCCCTGGGTGGGAGGTGAAGTCGCCTGGTGGGCCGTCGGCGACTGAACCGTCGCGCCACCCGTGCGAGGCCACGGCCACTGAAATGCTCCCCCCAATGTAGTTAGGTGTGTGGGTGCGCTAGATTGAACCGCATACTCACATGCTGCACCCCCGTGGGCCGCCCCCACCGGGGGTTCCGGCCCACTGGGGGCGCGGAGCTCACGATCTCGATTGAGCTCGTCGATGGGGCCTGATCAGCGCCAGCCTGTTGAGTGGGGAGCTGCGAGGCAGTGGCCGAAGCCGGCCCACGCGCCTCGGGCAGCTCGACCCGTCCCGCCGCCTGCCGCTGCCCGGCAGACGAAGCATCAACCTGCGCCCCAAAAGGCACCCCCCGGGTGGTTGACCCTCGCCGTGGGCATGCCTTGCCAGGGGAGGGAACCCAACCACCCCCATGGCTGAAACCCCCTGCAGGAAGCTGCGTACTAAGAGGAGAAGGCCCCGAAGAATGGTCCATGCCAGGGGCAGTGGCCATTGCTTGCGGGCCGGGGGCCGCGGCCCCTGCCGGGCCGGTATGCGGACGCCCCGCCTCAGGCCAAGGGGCTATCAACCCCATCCCACCGGTCCCTGTGGCCTCTGGCAAGGGAGGCTGCTGGGGAGGCGCAGTCGCGGCCCTCCGACCCGGCTGGCACCTCCGTGCAGAGCGAACTGCATTCGCAGTTGCCTTCTTCTTAGAGAGCATAGCTGCTATCTGCTGGGAAGCCGGATAAAGATAAGGAAAACCGCAACGGAAGAGGCTTCCCGGCGAAAGGCAAGAGCGACGGAGGTAAGAGGAACAAACTTCTCCGCTCCGTCGCTTCGCAAAATGGCAGCTCGGCTGCCTCGTGGCCACCCCTTTTATAAGGGTGCTGGCCACGCCCCCTAACTACCCGGATGCCTTCATCCGGTGGGGGCCCCCGCAAAGAGCGCGGCGGCCATTTTGGCGCCGCGCTTGCATTCTTACTTCAGGAGACAATACAGGCTTCTAAGGGTGCTGCTGAGTTTGCAGGAAGATTATGATAATCTGGATAGGTCCTGCTTTCTTGAGAACAGGAGTGATTTAGAGTGGTGGACAACTGAGAGGAAAAGAAAGTGTCAATAATATGAGGAAGTGCAACTGCAGACTTCTAAATATTATTGGATTGCAACTACTGTATTACAGTTTTTCACTATTGATTATGCTGACCAGATCTAATCTGTTTTTAGCGATGATGCAGCAGTTTCTTAATGACCAATTTCCTCAACCCATTCTACATAATAGGTGGCAGTGATTTAGAAGACTTTGCACATATATGTCACTAAAATGCAAGGCTAGAAACCTGTTACAGGCAGACAATATTAAACTGCATGGTTTTTGCTGTTACAGTAGCTCAACAAGTTGCCCCAATGTCTGATAATTCTATTCACAGTATGCTGGGATAATTAAACATGCATTCACATTGCAACAGAAAGATCTTTCTTATTTCATTCATTGGTAATGTGCAGTAGCCATACACGTATGTCTCACATGAATATTGATGCTATCCCACTTTCTTGAGGAAAGGAAAGAAAACGTTTGGATCTCAGAATGTGTAATCCATCTCTTTTTCCTCCAGACTCCAAGCAGAAGCTCTCAGATACAAAAAAATATAGTGATATCCTGGAAACTCTGCAGAAAAATTTTGTGAAAGCCTCTTCAACTTTCCCCCCATGGGGAGGATGTAATTTTTAAAAAGGGAATTTGTGAAAATAGGAATGGCCACTTTCTTCATCTGTTTTAGGAGTTTGTTGTTGTTGTTGTTGTTCAGTCGCACAGTCGGTTCCGACCCTTTGCGACCCTATGGACCATTGTTCTCCAGGCCCCTCTGTCCTCCACCATCCCCCTCAGCACTCCCAGTTCTGTGCCCATTGTGTCTACAATACCATCTAGCCATCTCATCTTTGGCCTCCCCCTTCTTCTTTTGCCCTCCACCTTTCCCAACATCAGGGCCTTCTCAAGTGAATCCTCCCTTCTCATTTGATGTCCAAAATACTTTAGCTTCGTCTTTACTATTAGCCCTTCCAATGAGCAGTCAGTGTTGATTTCTTCTAAGATTGACCTATTTGTTCTCCTCGCTGTCCAGGGTACTCTCAAAACTCTCCTCCAACACCACATTTCAAAGGCATCTATTCTTCTGCGTTCAGCTTTCCTAATTGTCCAGCTCTCACATCCGTACATTACCACTGGGAATACCATTGCTTTGACTATTCTAATTTTTGTTTGCAATGTGATGTCTCTGCTTTTCACTATGTTCCCCAGGTTTCTCATGGCTTGTCTCCCAAGAATCAGTCGCCTTTTTATTTCATGGCTGCAATCCCCATCTGCCGTGATCTTTGATCCTAGGAAAGTAAAATCTGTCACTGCTTCTACTTCTTCCCCATCTATTTTCCAGGAACTGATTGGGCCTGTTGCCATTACCTTGGTTTTCTTGATATTGAGTCTCAAACCAGCTTTTGCACTCTCCTCCTTCAGCCCAATCAAGAGGTTCTTTAGGTCTTCCTCACTTTCTGCCATTAGGGTGGTATCGTCTGCATATCTCAGATTGTTGATGTTTCTCCCAGCAATTTTAATCCCATATTGTGATTCCTCCATCCCTGCATTTCGCATTATGTGCTCTGTGTATAGATTGAATAAGCAGGGTGATAAAATGCAGCCTTGTCTTACTCCTTTTCCTATTCCAAACCACTCTGTCATTCCATGTTCTGTCCTAACTGTTGCTTCTTGGTTCATGTACAGATTTCTCAGGAGGCATATGATGTGCTCTGGTATTCCCATCTCTTTAATTACTTGCCACATCTTGTTGTGGTCCACACAGTCAAATGCCTTAGTGTAATCAATGAAACAAAAGTAAACTTGTTTCTGGTATTCCTTTGTTTTCTCCATGATCCAACGTATGTTGGCAATGTGGTCTCTAGTCCCCCTGCCTCTTCTGAAACCGGCCTGCACCTCTGGTAGTTCTCTCTCCACATGTTGCTGAAGTCTGTCCTGTATTATCTTGAGCATCACCTTGCTGGCGTGTGGGATGAGTGCAATTGTTCGGTAATTTGAGCATTCTTTGGCGTTGCCCTTTTTTGGGATTGGGACGTATACTGATCTTTTCCAATCCTGTGGCCACTGTTTTGTTTTCCAGATTTGCTGGCATATTGAGTGCAGTAATTTGACGCCATCATCTTTTAGCGCTTTGAAAAATTCGACTGGGATACCATCATATCCACTAGCTTTGTTGTTTGCAGTGCTCTTTAGGGCCTTTATAACTTCGCTCTCCAGGATGTCTGGCTCGAGTTCAGTTTTTTCATCATTGTGGTTATCAGGAGTGTTGAGGTCCTTTTTGTAGAGTTCCTCTGTGTACTCTTTCCATCTTTTCTTTATCTCTTCTGCATCAGCTAGCTCTTTTCCGTCTTTGTCCCTTATCATGGTCATTTTTGCTTTAAATGTTCCCTTTATTTCCCCGATTTTTCTGAAGAGATCTCTAGTCCTGCCTCTTTTGTTGTTTTCCTCCATTTCTTTGCACTGTTCTTTTAGGTAGTTTTCCTTATCTCTCCTTGCTTTTCTTTGAAATTCTGTGTTCAGAAGGTTGTATTTTTTCCTTTCTCTTTTGACCTTTGCCTTCCTTCTTTCCTCTGCTATTTTAAGAGCCTCATCAGACAACCATTTTGCTTTCTTACGCTTCTTTTCTTTTGGTATGGTTTTCTTTGCTGCTTCCTGCATGATGTCCTTTATCTCTGTCCATAATTCTTCTGGCACTCTGTCTATTGCGTCCAGGCCATTATATCTGTTCATCACCTCCACCGTGTATTCTTTAGGGATGCTGTCTAGGTGATATCTGTCTGGTCTTCTTGTTTTCCCTATTTTCTTTAGTCTTAACCTGAATTTTGCGATCAGTAGGTTGTGATCTGAGCCACAGTCTGCTCCAGGTCTTGTTTTTGCTGATTGTATGGAGGTTCTCCATCTTTGGCTGCAGAGTATGTAGTCAATTTGGTTTCGGTGTTGGCCATCTGGTGATGTCCATGTGTAAAGTCGCCTCTTGTGTTGCTGGAAGAGAGTGTTTGCTATGACCAGTGCGTTCTCTTGGCAGAACTCTATCAATCTTTGCCCTGCTTCGTTCTGTACTCCAAGACCAAACTTGCCTGTTATTCCCTCCACTTTTTGATTTCCTACTTTGGCATTCCAGTCTCCTAATATAATTTGGACATCATTTCTTGGTGTCTGTTCTATGAGGTGTTCTAGGTCCTCATAGAACTGGTCCACTGTGGCTTCATCTGCACTAGTGGTTGGTGCATAGACTTGGATTACGGTGATATTGAAAGGTTTGCCTTGAATTCTGACTGACATCATTCTGTCATTTTTGAGGTTATATCCCATTACTGCTTTTCTTACTCTCTTATTGACAATTATGGCTACTCCATGCCTTCTAAGGTTTTCTTGTCCACAATAGTAGATATGATGGTTTCCAGAGCTGAATTCACCCATCCCTGTCCATTTTAGCTCACTGATGCCCAAGATGTCAATGCTTATTCTTTCCATTTCATTTTTTACCACTTCCAGTTTACCTTGGTTCATTGATCTCACATTCCATGTCCCTATGCAATATTGCTCCTTACAACATTGCATTTCCCCTCCCCCTTTCCTGTCCCTCCCCTTCCTCCACTCTGTGGTGTTAAGCATCCTGTATCACCTAGCCTGCCCTTTTGTTTTGCCTTTTGTTTTGGTCAATAGGGTTCTCTTGGCAAGATTTATGGCGTGGTTGCCGGTGTCTGCGCCATTTTTCTCTCCTCATACATTTTATCACAGTTTTTTAAAGTTTAAAAACATTTAAGACAACATATTATCATGCATATTATCACACTTTAAAGCACAGTCTCTATGTCAGTTGCTATATTAAGTCATTTTAAAGTCTTTATGTGAGTTACTATATTAAGTCATCAACATTTCTGCATATTTAACTACTTATCCTTTGTATGGGGCTCTGAGTCTCACCCCCTGGTTTAACTCCTTTGCCTTCTTCCCTTCTGCCAATTGGACCTCTCCTTCGGCGCTTGGTTGTTTTCAGGGCTTGGAAAAGGCTCTCGTTGGGGCGACTGGCTGGCCTCTCCCCGCCCGGCTGGTCTTCCTCCTCCCTCACCGGCCCGGCTGGAGATGGTGGGGACCGGCTCGGAAGGGCTCGCGTTGGGGCGACTGGCTGGCCTCTCCCCGCCCGGCTGGTCTTCCTCCTCCCTTGCCGGCCCGGCTGGAGATGGTGGGGACCGGCTCGGAAGGGCTCGCGTTGGGGCGACTGGCTGGCCTCTCCCCGCCCGGCTGGTCTTCCTCCTCCCTTGCCGGCCCGGCTGGAGCTGGTGGGGACCGGCTCGGAAGGGCTCGCGTTGGGGCGGCTGGCTGGCCTCTCCCCGCCCGGCTGGTCTTCCTCCTCCCTTGCTGGCCCGGCTGGAGCTGGTGGGGACCGGCTCGGAAGGGCTCGCGTTGGGGCGACTGGCTGGCCTCTCCCCGCCCGGCTGGTCTTCCTCCTCCCTTGCCGGCCCGGCTGGAGATGGTGGGGACCGGCTCGGAAGGGCTCGCGTTGGGGCGGCTGGCTGGCCTCTCCCCGCCCGGCTGGTCTTCCTCCTCCCTTGCCGGCCCGGCTGGAGCTGGTGGGGACCGGCTCGGAAGGGCTCGCGTTGGGGCGGCTAGCTGGCCTCTCCCCGCCCGGCTGGTCTTCCTCCTCCCTTGCCGGCCCGGCTGGAGCTGGTGCGGACCGGCTTGGAAGGGCTCGCGTTGGGGCGACTGGCTGGCCTCTCCCCGCCCGGCTGGTCTTCCTCCTCCCTTGCCGGCCCGGCTGGAGATGGTGGGGACCGGCTCGGAAGGGCTCGCGTTGGGGCGGCTGGCTGGCCTCTCCCCGCCCGGCTGGTCTTCCTCCTCCCTTGCCGGCCCGGCTGGAGATGGTGGGGACCGGCTCGGAAGGGCTCGCGTTGGGGCGGCTGGCTGGAAATAATGTTCTGGAAATAATAGGCAATAGCCAGCAATATGGGCCAAACACACAACTTTATTTGGAATAAGAATAGGCGACCAAAGCTAACAACACACCCTCACATTCCTTCTTTATCTCTGATCAGAACTGACAGAAGGAAAAAACCATTGGAATAGTTGACAGCTCTGTCTCGTGCACATCTAATTCAGAACCTTCCCGAAGTCTCGTGAGATTTCGGATCATAGTAAAGCAAATATATATTAAACTCTATCACAACAAAGACAAGATGGTAAACATGTTTCCTTAAATACACAACAAGGAGGGGAAATGTTTCACTTCTGCCAATGAACAAACTCTAAGAGACCTTCTTCTGAGGTAAGCTTCATTTGTTAGGCAATGACACAAACTTGTCTGTGCTTAACAGGAGTGTGTGATTGGAGATTTTTCAAATGACAATCATTACTTCAAAGCAAAAAGAAGGGGAAAGAGGTGAGATAAATATGAAAGTTAAAATAAATTAGTACTTGAAAGAAATCAGCATCAAGGCAAGAAAGATGAGGCCAAGGAAATGAGTTTGACATTTGAGAAAAGAAAGAGAAGAAAACAGGTGGAAGTTATTCAGCAGGAAGAAGCAAGTGGTCTCTTGGTGTCACACTCTCAGAGATGCAAATGATTTATGAAATAGTGAGGGGGAAAAGAATAATCTCTTGCTAATCCCTTTTGAGACGCTCTGACTAAAGTGGGAAGCAGCTGGCAAAAAGAGAGAGTGTGCATTTCCAAATTGCATAGTGAAGATGAGCAAGCAGCATTAGAAGTCTTCAGATTCCCCCCCCCCCCTTAGCTGGTGTAAGGAACTTAGCCCAGTCCATTCACTTGGCAAAAGAAACAGCTTCGCAATTTTGCAGATGTGAAATAAATAGAAAAGAGGAGAAATGGGAGTGTCAGCCTTTCACCCAAGACATCTGTTTTACATATGACTCATTCTCAGTTAAGAAACCCAAGGGAGATGTGTTCCTTGAAAGAAATACTGTGCTTGGAGAGATAATTTGGGTGATGAGATTACTCTGTTTTATCTTACTGAAGAGTGAGTTTGCAGGTGATGTACTGAGAATGAAAATGATTGATTTCTCTTTATTTTAAAAGAAGAAACCACAATTTTAACTGAAATAAACTTGGCAGAATTGTTCTCTATATAGACCCTTCCTGGTTTGCTGATTCATTGATTGGAGTTTTAACCCTCCCCACATAGTGTAATTTATATATATTTTTATAATTATAATAATATAATTTATATTATATATAAAAAGTATAGAAAGCTATATAAAATGAAAGAGTACATTCTCTGTAGCACAGTTAAGCCAATGCAAGTTATGAAAAGTTAAGTAAACTTTCCTTTCCCCACCACAAGCAGAACATAGTTCAGTGTAAAGTAGAAGGTGAACTTGAAGATTATAAATTCACTCAGATTTCCATTTTAAGGAATATCAGAGGCTTGTCTTTTGGTAGAAACTGGTCCATCCAAGTAAATTAGCAACCTCTGAAACATAGTAGAATCCACATTTTCCAGTCTGCTGGCAGTTCCTTAGAAACTGCTAATGAAGCAAAGGTAGCTTTTAAATGTATTCTTATTTAGGATTCTTCAATCTACAAAGAAGGAACATGATTTCATCTTTTAAAGGTTTTTTGTTAAGTCCTGCAAATTATTCAGCTGACCCAGGATCTCCAAATTTCACCGTTAGTCAGAGATAGGGTTGCCATAATTATTTCCCAACAAACCGGGACAGCCCCGTGACATCATTGCATTCTTCAAACTGTACATGCGTCAGATGGGGCTGTCGAGGAGACCTACTAGAGCGCCTTCGTCCTCCTCTTCCCCCCATGCTCTCCTTCTTTTCCTGATGGCTTCTGCTACAGATGCTAGCTGGTGCTTAAGTAGAGGCACCACTCTACAGCAGCAAGAAAAAGGTGACAATTTTTTCCAAACTAAGAGTATGCCCCTTGGTTTGAAACCTTGCAAATCCAGGACTTTTCAATGATTTTTACGGAACCAGCCGGGACAATCAAAATCTGGGAAATTCCTGGTTTTCTGGGACATATGGCAACCCTAGTCAGAGATGGGAAAGTGAGTAAATAAGGGTTTACAAAGGTTTAATTTACTATTAGCAACTTCAAACCAGGCCCAGTAACAACTCATTGTTAGTTAACTGTCATACATTTTATAAAATATTCCGTCCTGTGGCTCATGCATCTGCACATTGCCTGTTTAACATGAGGGATACATACAGTTATCCCTTCCACAAATAGAATAAATCCCTAGGGCAGTGATAATGAATCTTTTAGAGACCAAGTGCCCAAACTCAACAAGCTGCCATCAGTGCCACAGAGGGGCGGGGTAAACTATATGCTGGGGAGGGAGGAAGTGCTCCCATTGGGCTGCTGGACAGAGGGGAGGGGTGATCTCTGTGCTGGGATCACAGCACACATACCCAAACTTCCCAAAGAAAGGGCTCTGAGTGCCCCCTCTAGCACGCATGCCATAGATTCACCACCAATGCCCTAGAGACAGAGAGGAGACTCTACCACCTCAATACCCACACAACACTGCAGCCCCCCTCAAGGCCATCAACTCCAGACCTCTCAGGTCCACGTTGGGATTGAATTTTGAGTGAATCCGAGCTATTTTCTCTGTCAGATAATCAGCGAAATCATCAGCTGACCCCTGCCATCTAGGCTCAGGCCCCCCTCTACCAGGGAGGGACCCTCTACCAAGGAGTGTTGCTGAATGATTATATTCAGAGGCAATAAGGGCAGTGAAATACTGATGCTTCACTGCCTCCATTGCCACAAGGTAGGCCCTAACAGCGGCTCTAGCAAGTATTCAGTCGGAATCACTAATTTATTATTTATTTATTCTATTTATTTGATCGCATTTGTATTACCACCCCCTTGCTGAAGTGACTCCAGGTGTGTCACAGGTAAAAACATAAAAAACATCCATGATAAAATCATTAAAAACCATCACTTTGGGTCTTCCCCCAACAGTGCTCCAACAGCACTTTTTGCATGTTTCAGCTCCCTCAAGTCCTTCATAAACCACAGAGATGAGTGGGGCCCATGTGTGTGGAGAGGCCATAGTGGCATGATCATGTCCAAGGCCGCTGTCGCCCCTCATTCCAGGGGGCAACCAGAGCCTCAGTTGAATCATGCAGCTGATTGATAGGGGAAAACTCCAGTTCCCTCTGGAATCCCTCAGGATCCATCAGTCACCAGGGATAGGCCATTTTAACTGGCCCTGCCTTCCTGTGGTGGGGCACCACCCCCAGAAAGTCCACTAGGCAGAGTCTGACCATGGCACCAGTGTTGTATGTGATTGCCATAATTTCAGATCACTCAGCCAGTGCTCCGACAGGAAAACTAAGTCCGGTGTGTGTCCACTGCTCCTAGTCGGGCCCCGAATTACCTGAGTCAGACCCACAGCTGCCATGGTAGCCATAAACTCATGAGCTACCTCAGACCTAGTCCCCAATGAAGGCAAATTGATGTCCCCCAGTACCATAAGTCCAGGGAGCTCCAACGCCAACATTGTGATGGCCTTGAGGAGCTCAGGCAGGAAATTGGCTACACTGCAAGGGGGCAGCTACAGGAGCAGGATTCCCAACTGACCCTTAAGGCCCAACCGAATAAGGAGAGTCTCACAACCCGGCACCTGTGGAGCCATGGCTCTTGTGACTCCCAATGACTCTGTCTACAATGGCGATGCCACCGCCCCTCCCCTTACCCAAACACCCAAACTGTCTGGACACATTTCTGATAAAGGGACACCATCCTCAGGTGTCAGCCAGGTTTCAGTGATGCATGCCAGGTCAGTCCACTCCCCCCAAATTGTATCAGAAAGGCGCCTTGTTGCAGACCGATCTGGCATTCACCAGCAGCAGCCTAAAGGAAGTGGTTGCTCCGGGTCAGCTGTCCAGGAACCAGAGACTTAGTCAGGGGGCTTGAAAAGGGGACAGTTATTAAACATTGGTCCAGCATTCCCTGAGTGCGGCCCACCCCTCAGCCTCTGCAATATCGCCCCATGCCCATCACCACTACAATTTGGGCCCAAGGAACATCACTACCACCTCCAGATAGAGCACTGTGCTTTCCTCCTTTCTGGCCAGGCCATCCATGTCCCCCGCAACCTCATCCTAACCCTCCCCCCAATACCCACCCCTCAACTCTCCTATCCCCTCCTGAAGCTCAGAGTGTTTAATTGGCTCCAACGTCCAGGGCATCTGCCACCGTCCCCAGGCACCACTAGCATGCTTCTGCCACCAGCACCAGCACCAAGCAGAAGAGCCTGACACCCCAGCCTGCTGCTTGCTGCTGACACTGCACCAAAATGGAAGAGGGGCCCCAGGATGGAGGAGAGTTCATCCTTTCATGGTATCCTCTCCTCCTCTTTGGGTCTGTAGGCAGTGGCAAGGGTAATTCCATGCTCCCAAGGAACGGTGAGGATGGGAGGGCCACAGGCTGGATAAGGGTCCATCCTCCCACAACAACCCTTCCCCCTCCACCATAGGCAAGGCCAAAAGTCTTGCAATGGTGGCAGCGAGTGTTCTAATATACATATACAGTAAACATCTTGCAATAAGGGAAAGGAAAATGGTAGGCATTCGGACATTAAAGTAAACACAAAAAATAAAATCAAGTTTTTTTTCTTCTCTGGAACTACTTGTCCTGAAATGTCTCTCCCTGTCAAGAGGCCTGGAGATGGGCGGGGATTCCTTGTGAATTTAGCCAGTACTCTAATATCTGACAACCCTGCATAGGACTGTTATAGAGATAACACTTGTGGAAAACAACTAGATAACTTGTATGCCACTCAAAGTTTCTTGGTGGAAGGCCAGGATAAAAAGGGGGACATAATTAATTTTTATGTATAAAATATAACCAGTGCAAAATTCCTCAAGCAATTTAAAATTATGTTGGGTTCAAGAAAAAAACAGAGATTGGTATGCTAGTAAAAAAAAGTTAGTATGCCAAAAAAGTCAAAACTTTTTAATGTTTACATTAATTTTCAATTGATATTTAAATCTATCTTAGTACACTAAAAACTTTATGAGTTCAGAATTTTAAGTAGGAAATCTCATCTGTAATTGTATTTGTTGTCTCCAAATTGCGATTGTTTTAAGCCTGACAACATTTCACTATTTCTTCTTTTCATACAGAACATGTTTGGAGGATGTTGAAGGATGTTTCATTTTCTCCTGTAGCTTGCTGCTATTTATTCAGTTCTTCACATTCTTGTTGCCTTGACAACACACTGTCTTTCTTGCACTATACCTTCCCAAGCCAATACTAATCCAATACATAGCTGAAGAAACATTCATAAAACAAACAAACTGAAGTCAAACATGTTCACTTCTAAAAGGCATTAGTATTTACGGGAGCAAATGTCCCAATTTAATTGATAACTTAATTAATTGCAATATACTATTGCCAATATCTGGTAGGAGAAAAATATGTTTTAAGTGTAATTGGACACTATTATATTTAATTTGAAGGAAACCGGACCCTTCAGCTACATTTAGGTGATAGAATATTCATAATGCTTAACTATGGCATATTAAGGGGTTGCATCCAGCAGTGGTTCCTCCCTGGTTAGATAAACTGCAGCACATTACTATTGCACTGCAAACACATCTATTTGTAGACCTGTATATATTTTTCATATATACTACATGACTGTAGAACCTGAGAGACTGGTGTGGCATGTCCTCGGAAGAACTGTTCCAAGGAGTTAAGAACAGAAAGACTATCACCATGAGGATAGCCAATATCCGGAATGGAGATGGCACCTGAAGAAAATAAAATTTTCAGTTGTATTTCTGTAATTTGGAACTTAGGTGATGGTCAGAATGGTTGGATCTTCTGTGCCCTAACTATTGCTAAGAAACTCATGTTCCAAGAATGAGGAGAAAGATATTCTCACTTCTGGTGACCCTCTGAAAGTATTTAGAAAGTACTTATTTCTTCCTTAGAAAGTACTAATGAAGTGGCTTATCGGTTCCTATTTCTGCTGGTGCTTTGTAGCTTGCCCAAGGCTGCACAGTTGGTAGATGTTAACCCATCAGTCTAGCATGGAGAAGTGATCTCAGGTGATCTCAGCTGGTGTCAATGTCCTAGGAATTCTCAGCTCTGGGATCTGAAGCCAGGTGCTTCTACCCAATTAACTTGCTCTAACTACAGTGGAACCTTGGTTAACATAATTAATGCGTTCTCCAGGACGTTTCTTACAGTGAAAATTACTTTAGCTGAATTTCTCATAGGAATGCATTGAATGCAATTTCCCTTAATACTGCATTGAAAACCCAAATACTTTAATCAAAATGCAGTTTCCCTTAGGAATGCATTGAAAACCAACTAACCCGTTCCGAAAAAAATCTGTAAACCGAGCCACTATTTTCTATAGATTTATTTTTGTTATGCGATTTTTATGTTAACTGAGGCATTTGTTAACCGAGGTTCAAATGTACAGTATATTCAGATGTATATTCTAGTAACATCAAAGCAAATTGGGGAGGGGAGGGGTATAAAACCAGCTTATGTTAATATACACACCTAGTTTATTATTGTATCTTATTTATTTCCCTTACCTCCCTTTCTATTCTTCTGTTCATTTTTTCAATCCATTTATAAAGTAAAGTGCATTAAATAAAAATAAAACAGAACATAATGAATGTGTGAGTGTGTTTCAAAACTTGACTGAATTTCATAAAGCCTTTAGGTACTAACCAATTTCCAGAAACAAAATTTGATAACATGAACTATTTTACTAGATATTTGTTTCAACAGCTGTACACTAAAATTTGCTGTAATTAAAGACATATTCCTTTGCTTGACAATTCAACTATTTCTTGTATCCAAATATTGTATCCAAGAATACAACCCGAGATCCCCTAAATGCCAGTTTTGACTACTTTCACCTCTGTTTTTTCTTTCTTTTTGGAAGAATTCATTATTTCTCCTCCTTGACATACACAGCTAGGTTCATTTCATATTCCCAGGGAAACAGGTGCCTTCTTTGTCCTTTCTTTCTCAGATAAATAGAACAGTCATGCCAATATCTGTTTCACTTTCCCTGTTGTGTCATCCAACTTGATTCCCTAGAAGGGGCAAATGCCACATCCTATTGAGAATGTTTTTGCAAGCATTTTCATCTTAACAGACTTGCTCTCACACAGCAATTGCTTTGTGAACAATATCCCCATCAGATGATCAGCCAGCAGCAGGAAGCAATTTGAGTGGCATTGGGTAATGAAAAGCATATATACTCTAATCACAACATGAAAGCTATGTTCTTCTCAGAGATTTTTTTTAATGATGAGTTGCATCTTATGCTGAAATCCCAGCTGCAGTCGAGCTTTCTAAAGGACAAACAGATAAAGACACCCAATTCTTGCCATCAGCAGTTTTCTGCGATGCTGAGTTTTGCTTTATCTACTTCTGCAGCTTAGAGCTTCTACATACTGCCCCATTTTTGCCCATTCTATAAAGAACTCAACACTCCTTGCATAGAGAGTAGCATAAGAATATAAGAACAGCCTTGCTGGAACAAGCCACAGCCCATCCAGTCCAGCATTCTGTCTCTCACAGTGGCTCCCCATTTGCTTCAGAGTATTCCCAAGCAGATGTCTTCACCTGCTTAGGATTCCCTGGAAATGGCATTGAGACATATCCTGCCTATCTCTCCAACCCAGAGGTTGTCCTTAGGTATCCATAATTATAACCATTGATACCCTTGTCCTCCATGAGCTTGTCTATTCCTTTCTTAAAGCTGCCAAGACTGACAGCTGTCACCACTTCTTCTGTCAGGGAGCTCCATAGACCAGTGATCCTCTGGGTGAAAAAGTACTTTCTCTTATTTGTTTGAGAACTATTACCCAAAAGTTTCATGGAGTGCCCCCTAGTTCTAGTGTTGTGCGATAGGGAAAACAGTTTTTTGCTTATCTACTTTGTCCATACCATGCATGATTTTATAAACTTCAATCAGGTCACCTCTTAGATGCCGTCATTCAAGAGTGAAGAGGCCCAACCATTGCAGCCTCAGATGGTAAGGAAGGTGTTCCAGTCCCCTATTCATTGTGGTTGCCCTCCTCTGCACTTTTCCCAACTCCATAATATCCTTCTGGAGGTATGGCGACCAGAACTGTACACAGTATTCCAGATGGGGCCTCACCATAGATTTATTAAGAGGCAAAATGACACTTGCTGACTTATTTTCTATACCCTTCCTGATGATCCCTAGCATTGAGTTTGCTTTTTTCACTGCTGAGACACACTGGGTTGACATCTTCATTGAGCTGTCCACCAGGACACCAAGGTCCCTTTCCTGGTTTGATGCAGAGAGTTCAGACCCCATCAGTTTATAAATGTAATTGGTTTTTTTTGCCCCAACATGCATCAGTCTGCACTTACTAGTGTTGGAGCTCATTTGCCACTGTTTTGCCCACTCCCCCAGTGTCAAGAGATCCCTCTGGAGCTCCTCACAATCTCTCACAGTTTTCACTACCTTGTATAATTTAGTTTCATCAGCAAATTTGGCTACCTTGCTATTTACTCCTACTTCTAGATCATTTATGAAGAGGTTGAAAAGCAGGGGTCCCAGTACTGAACCTTGGGGGACCCCACTCTTTACTTCCCTCTACTTGGAGAAGTGTCCATTTAGTGCTACCCTCTGATTCCTGTCCCTTAGCCAGTTCCTGATCCAGGACAAGAACTGTCCCTTTATTCCATGACTGGTAAGTTTATCCAAGAACCTTTGGTGCGGGACCTTGTCAAAAGCCTTCTGAAAGTCCAGATAAACAATATCAACTGGATCCCCCTTATCCACATGCTTGTTGACACTCTCAAAGATTAGTGAGGCATGATTTGCCCTTGCAAAAGCCAGGTTGGCTCTCCTTTATCAGCGCCTTCTCTTCTATGTGCCTATTAATTCTATCTTTTAGGATGGTTTCCATCACTTTACCTGGGACACATGTCAAACTGACTGGTCGGTAATATCCTGGATCACCCCTGGATCCTTTTTTTGAAAATTGATTTTACATTTGCTACCTTCCAGTCATTAGGCACAAAGCCTGATCTGAGGGAAAGATTATATATTTTGGCTAGAGATTATAAAGATTATATATTTGGCAACGGATATTTATTATGGCCCATGGTGATGGTGTGCAATTTGCAGTTGTACAATTGTCAATTGTGATGAAGAAGATACGGAAGAATGCTGGATGATAATAATAATTGTATGCTGTCAAGTCAATTTTGACTTACGGTGACCCCTTACAGAATTTTCCACTACTCAGAAGTAGTTTAGCATTCTCTCCTTCTAGGGGTACCCTAGAGTTCTGCAGCTCGGTCATAACTACACAGGCTGGTTCTTTTCCCAGGAGGCACAGTGAAGAACTGAACTCCCAACCACCTAAATCAGCCTGGGGTGATGAATAATATCTGCTTCTTGCAGAAAGAAAAAAAAGGAACCATAAAGAAAGAGAAATAAATTATAGTTCTCCTGGTCCATAGAGCAAAAATCCAAAAACTCACAGTTAGGCTATTTTTATTTTTAATTCTTTTTTAGAATCAGTCACAAGAACGTGGCAAACATTTGGATTATAGTGAATTTTCCAGCAGGCTAAATTAGGAGATGTAGGGAGAAATAGCAAAGCTGCCAATAAAGTTGGGTATTGTAACCATGAGTTTACCAATGCAGTCAGTCTTGTGAGCCATATACCTCTCACCATTTGCTGTACCTGTATACAAAGCATGGCACTGTTGGAATATATAGGCTCGTGAAATCAATGAGAACTCCCCAGGTGCTCAGCAGTTGATATTTTCAGAGAAGGCTTTGGCTTTCATTTAGGCTTCAGCTATCAGACTCCTCCAGTGGTGATTCCTTCTTCATCTAGAACAACTGACACCATTTTTTTTAAAAAAAAAGCTTTCTAAATCTCCAAATTGCAGCATATGCGGCTGAACAACAAAAGGCATGCATGAGATAACCAGAAAAGGCCATAGGCTTCTTGAACTATCCTGTATCTGCTCCAAAAATGTAAAGGTAAAGGTCTCCCTTGCTCAAAAGCCAGTCATATCCGACTCTAGGGGACAGTGCTTATCTCCATTTACAGCCAAAGAGCCAGTGCTGTCTGCATCTGCAGACATTTCTGTGGTCGTGTGGTAGGCATGACTAGACATCAGAGTGCATGGGATGCTATCACCTTTCCTGCTGAAGCGATACCTATTTATCTACTTGCAATCTCTTGCTTTCGAACTGCTAAGTTGGCAAGAGCTGGGGCAGAAAACAGGAGCTCACTCGGTTACCCAGTGCTCGGGTCTCAAACTGCTGACCTGCCAACCTTCTGGTTGTCAAGCCTAGCGTCTTAACCACTAAACCACCATGGCCCCTGCTGATAACATAGATACACTCAAAAACTGTCACAGAAGTTGTAGAATTTTTAATGTCTTACAATGTAGAAACAGGGTCTCTTGAGGAGAAAGGAGACACAACATCAATACAATTTCTACATGTCCCTGCCTTGGACTCAAAAGCTATTCAGGAGAGGCTATGCTGTGTATGTTTTTCTGTACAATAAATTTGAGCACCCGATCATCTTACTTGCCCTTTTCTAACACTAAAAACAGAGTTAAAGGAAATCAGAAATGACTAGAGTTCTTTGTAAAACTGGAGATTTATTTTCATATGTATAATTGCCAAAGTATTGAAAGGCATTTTTGTTTTATTAATAATGCAACCAAAGAAATTAATTACCTTAGACTCAAATGCATCCTCTATAGAGATTCAAGGAACCATTTACAAACCTCATTGTACACAATGATAAAATACAGCAAAACAGATAGAAATAAGGGCAATTAAAACTTGGACTCAGCCACTCGTTCATGAATAACTTTATACAGGAATTGAAGTACTGTAGCTTTTCTACCCTGTCCTAAAGGAGAGATGAAATATCACTCTTTACATCAGCTGAATTTCATTATGGCTACAATTTTATTGCTGCACTTCGAAATGGAGATTTAATTTTTTGCTTCAATATTCACCACTCTTTATGACACACAAATAAAACTGAACTATGAAATGAATCTGTTGCAATGTTTCCACTGAAATATACACTTGCCAAGTAATTGTATTAATCTTGACAATATGTATTTGGTGCTGTGTTCAGGATGTAAAATAGAAGTGGAATAACTAGAAGCACAAGTTGTTGATGGAGATTTCAAGGGCTTACAGGCAGACTCTAACAATGCCTTCTGTACATATACTGTAGTTCAAGGAGAATTCATGCCATACCAATTAAATCAAATTTGTAGCCTAAGCAAATGTTTCACCTCTACCTCATTGACCTGTATTTTACCTTTTATTTTAAAGAAAAAACTCTCATCCTGTCAGATAAAACATTTCACTGTTCCTTAGTTATTTTTTCAAAAGTAGTGATACCTCAAGTATTACAAGTCACCTGCCATAGTCATCTATCTATAACTTATCCATAGCTATAGATATAGACAGTCAGATAGGCAGACACACAGCGCTGGCATAAAATGGCTGGGATCCTGGTGCATGTGACTCAGTATTAAACAGATAATGCCTATGGAGATTTTTTATGCCATTTCACCACTAAATGTTATGCCTTCAGTTTAACTGCACAACAGGATTTTTGCCAATGTGCCCTTTGAAATATTTTGTATTTTCTCCATCAGGTACTTTTCTTTCTCCTCAGACAATGGGGTGAACTGGGGCAAAAAATGTCACATTTTGTGGTTGAAATATGATTCAGAGAAGTTGGGGTGAGTGCTGGGATGATATTTCCTTCCATCCAGAAAGAAAGAAAATAGAAAGTGTTGGAGATGGTTATTTTCTCTTGGTGCATAGAAAAAAAGGGCATGGAAGGCTCAGCTGGTTCACCCAACATCCTTGTGGGGAAATCAGTCTGATACTTATTGGGTTAAAGAAAATTGAGAAGAGAGGAAAAACAGCTTACAAAGGGACAACCGAAAGAATGGGATGATCTTAAGAATGATGAGGTATCAAAAACAATGGTTGAGTAACAGGCATAGAGCATGTTACTTAAAGAGAAGCATAGTAGTTTGTAATTTTTCTAATGTAGGGATTGGGGCCAATTGGGGCCGCTTGCGGGGATGAAAGAAGACACAGACACAGGTCAGGATGCAAGGGAGGTGACCCCAAGGGGCGCAGAGCAACCTCCTTTTATTACCAGCCAAAAATATCTGGGCTATGCGTGCATGGCATAGTTGCACGTCAGCAATCGATCAGGAGGAAGTGGGTTCAAACAATGGTTTTTGTGTGTGTTGGTGACAGATAAGCAGATGTTTGTGCCAGAGGGTGACCAGTTAGTTGGGTAAACAGCAGTGGACAATGGCTTGTGGAATGGGGATGTTTGGTGGGGAAGATAAGGGGGCTCCATGCCTCGGGGAGCTATCCTGCTGGGTCCGATAAGGACATGCTTATCTAAGCTTCTGCAGGGGAAGTGTCCTTGAAGGATTGTTGTGATTGTATCCTGTTGATACGACCCCAGGTTGCACAGTCTGCGTGACCTGGTCCCACCCCCACCCCCTTCTGAAGCTGCTAGGGGCTGTGGGCTATGGGCATTTCTTGGGGCAGACTTGGGGTGCTTTTGGGGCAAAGGCTGGGTCATCCCTACATCTCCCCTTAAAATATTTATTTGTTAGGGGCAAATTGGGGGGGGCAAATTGCTGCAGCACTTTATATAATTGGGGCAGCTCTTCTCTCGGGGATCTGTGATACGTCGGTCTGAGAGCTGGCACACACCTCGAAAGGAGAGAAGGTAGGCATTGAAAACAGCAACAAACAGTGACTAGAATAGCCACACCAATGACGGGATATTGTACCATTTGTCTGACCCATTGCAAAGACAGGAGCCAAGACCAAAGTTCATCCTATAACAATGACAGTAAATTGCCAGTGTGTATGTTATTTTTAAAAACATTCTGAAGGTTACCCAGTTCAACATTCTGAAGGTTACCCAGTCCAGGAGCGAACGCAACTGATGGATGACGCGAAGCTGTGAGAAAGCCCTCCTGGCCACAGCCACCACCTGATCTGCTAGTAGCAGCCCCGAATCCAGGAGGACCCCTAAGTTGCGTACCAGGTCTTTCTGGGGCAAAGCAGCCCCATCCAAGACCAAAGTTGGCAGCTCCCTGGATAACGCGGGACCCCCTATCCAAAGCCACTCAGTCTTGGAGGGATTCAATTGTAGCCCGTTGTCCCCCATCCAGACCCCAACCGCCTCCAGACATCTGGATAGGACATTGACTGCATCACTGGGGTCCCCATGGGCCAAGATATATAACTGGGTATCATCAGCATACTGATGATACCTTACCCCATGGGAACGGATAACCTTGCCCAACGGCTTCATGTATATGTTAAATAGGAGAGGAGAGAGCACCGAGCCCTGAGGCACCCCATACTGTAGGGGCCTAGCGCTGGACCTCTCACTCTCCAACCACACCGACTGGGTACGACCCTCCTCCAGAAATGAGGAAAACCAGGACAGCACAGTGCCCTGGATCCCCAAACCTTTGAGCTGTTCCAGAAGGATACCATGGTCAACGGTATCGAAGGCCGCTGAGAGATCCAGAAGAGCCAGGACAGATGGATGACCCCCGTCCCGCTCCTGCAAGAGGTCATCAACCAGTGCAACCAATGCAGTCTCAGTACCATATCCAGGCCTGAAACCCGATTGATAGGGGTCCAGATAATCCCCTTCATCCAGGACCCCCTGCAACTGCCGCATCACCACCTTCTCCAGTACCTTCCCTAAGAAAGGGAGGTTGGAGACCGGCCTATAATTAGCTGGAACTGCTGGGTCGAGAGATTGTTTCTTCAGGAGGGGGCGCACCAGAGCATGCTTTAAAGGGGCAGGAAACACCCCCTCCCGCAATGAAGCATTTATTATAGCCCCGACCCAGCCTCCCGTCACCCCCTTGGAGGCTTTCACCAACCAAGTGGGACAGGGATCCAAAGGGCAGGAGGTGGTGCGAACAGCTGCAAGAAGCCTGTCCACTTCCTCAGGGACAACTGGATCGAACCGATCCCAGAAAACACTGCCAGACTGAGCTCTGATCCCTTCTGGACCCTCCCTATCCACGCCGGGATTAAACTCATTATTCATAAAGTTAATGGAGTCTTCTGTTCATGGCATCAAAACATGTAATCAATTGCTTTTTAGCCAGATAGTGTTGGAAAAGTTAGAATTCAGTGGAGAAAAAATCCATAGACACTGTCATCAAAAGTATGTGTTTGTTTGTATGGACAGAAAATATGACCTCACATGACAGTAGCTTCTTGATGGAAAATGTCTGTTTCCACTGGAGAAGCAGTGACAAGGAAAACTAGCAAATATAGATAGCCATAATGCATGTGGCATGACATGGCTATGGCTGCTTCTGTATTTTATATTCTCCAGTGTGGGAGTTCAATGAAATGAAAACATTACACTTATGAGGTAGAAATTTTTGAAGTGGTAGCTGTGTTAGTTTGTGCAAGCATATCAGAGAGTAGACAAAGACAAAAAACATTGTGGCACATTAAAAACTTAAATACAGCGGTTAGTCTTTAAGGTGCCACTTCTGAGGTAGTTTTGGAATGACTCTGTCAGAGTGACTATGACAGTAATGGGGGTGTTATATATCAATGCAATGTCAAAGGTCAACACCGGTGACCAGTAAACATTCCACAGTGGAAAAAAGTTAGACAATCTTGTTTTACGCCATTTGCAATGGGAAAGAGATCAGAGAGGATGCTATTTGTCAACATCATGGGATTCTTGAATGAAACAGTATGTGAATTTCTCATGACAACCAAATTTCTTAATAATGTTCTGTGGGCCTTCTCTACATTTTGTATCAAAAGCTTCACAGAATGTTGTGAAAAGGCTGATGGCTCTTGACACTACATCTATTTTGTTACTGTCAAATGGCAAAATCATGTCAACAGCCACTCATTCTTTATGAAGCAACATTGAATTTCAGGCAAAAGACTTGTCAAGGCAATGACCTCACAGTATTATAATACCTCATAGCACTGTTTGGTAGTTTGAGTCTGTGGTGGTCCTTCCCAGCTGATGTTCATTCCTGAAAGGATTGATTCCAGTCGGAAATGATATAAACTCTGTCAATCATATCAATGTTCATCTAGGTATCAAGGTATAAGTAATTTACTTGCTCCCAGTTGGCATAACAAAACATCATTTTTAATCTTGCTCCATCTCTTTTCAAAATCTCAGAAGAAATATTGAAGTCCCATTATCAAATCCTGCATGTCTCATTTCATATGTGCCACAGGAGATGACTCTGTGATCACAGTATGTGGGTCACTTCATGGCAAGCTAGGATTAAACAAATTCACACCAGTGACATTTTTCCTGTAATGATTTTCAGGGGGGAAATGTATACTCAGACACAAGTAGCAGCCGATGATGACAGCGCTCAAATAGCCATCTGTTTGTTTCAATCTCTGAAGTGAAATTCATGATCATGTCTGTTGTACCTCTGTATGGCTGCTGTTACTACATGTCTCCTGGCATGCTATGATGTCTGGTATCCAGTGCCTATTATCTAGTGTGGTTGGTGTCTTGTGTGTGTATGTGGTGTGTATCTCTTGCTCCCATATTTATATTTCTCTCATTTATTTATTTTTCCTCTTCGAATGAGACTTGCTGGTAGAACAAATTGTTACCTCCTATAAATACATCTTGCAAAATTTCTATGAGAATCTATGCAGCCTTGATGGCATACTGTCCTTGCAGTGAGGTATTGTTGATAATTAGACTAGGACTCTAAAAACTGTGACATTAGCAAAATGACAGGAAATGGACTTACTCATGGCAAGGCAACATTCTACTTGACTTTTGTGATGCCACTGTTACAATGCATTTTAACATCATACAATTACCTGAAAACTATTGGAATTCAAGATTACAAAAGCTAAGTGTACATGTAGATGTTCAACATGGAATAGAAATGATCCAAAGGTCTTGAGTATCTAATGTGTAAACAAGAATGCATATCTAGGAACATAACTCAATAGAGATAGTGACATCTGTGATTCATTCAGGATCTTTGTTTTCTAGTAAAAAGAACAAAGGATTAGAATCATTAATAATTGCTTTCTTTTAAAGAATACAACTTTTTTCTATCACTGCAAAATACTGTTTCCTCCTACAGTTTCTGAGCAGCTACATTCATTTTGTTTAATGCTTACTGTTTTTCTGTGATTGACATTAAACTTTGAACAATATGTCTTGGTTATTTTTTTATCACCAACACAATTTCTTTGTCAGGCAGTTATTTAGTTAACTGGTTTGGCTTGCAAGAACAGAAGACGGACTACTCAATTGCCTGCTGTGAAGAATCTGTTGACAAAATCACTCAGATTCACTCTGACTTACATTCTGAGGTTGACACAGAACCTGAGGATGTAATTTTAGCACGTGCTTGTTGTGTTATGTCTTACAAATTACACAGCCTGAGAATATGGACCGAATCCAAGGAAAGATGAGACCCATCATATATGTACTGGACCCTTGCCTTCTGGACTTACGAAAGCAGCCACAGGAGAACTGGCATAATGGATATCAGAAGTGGTAAAGCCTCTGTGGCTCAAAATAGAATTCTATCATGCTTAAAAGAATCTGTTATGTTCTTTCATTCATCCATGAATTGTCTCTGAATTTCACTATAAGATTGGACAACTATAAGATATGGTGACATCTCAGCTCCAAGGACTGGTGAGTGAAATAGGTTATCTAGATCCACTGCTGTTTAGTTTCAGATCTAATTATGGGGCTGAGACAGTTCAGATCACCTTGGTGCATCACCTATGCTGAGAACTAGGCAGGAGGACAGTGACCCTATTGTTTCTGCTAGTCTTCTCAGTAGCTTTTATTACTATTGACCATGGTATTCTTTCAGGTGACTTCACTGGGATGGGACTTGGGGCATTGTCTTGCAGAGGTTCTGGTTCCTCCTGGAGGGGCAAACTCAGAAATTGGTAATGAGGATATCCTGTCCAATGCCATTTGGCCTGTGATATCTATTAGGTTGTCTTTTGTTTCCCATGCTATTTCATATGAATTCATGAACACCTGTACATACAACCACTGAAAGAGGTTGTGTAGAGTGTGGGGGTAAAGTGTCATCAGTATCCAAAAAACTGTGTCTATTAATGTCTTAATTTACTGTGTTTTAAAATACATGCATTTCTTGTTGTCTTCTATCTTTGTCTCTTCCTAGGGAGAAAGGTGGGATCTAATTAAATAGACAAATGAGTGAGTGAGTGAGTGAGTGAGTGAGTGAGTAAGTAAGTAAGTAAGTAAGTAAGTAAGTAAGTAAGTAACATAAGAGCTTGTTGATCATATTTCACCTCTTCTGACTACTGGGGAGATTTCATGAGTTTATTTTAAAACGAATAATGCTAATTAGAATAAGACAAGTAAAAAAAAATACTAGATGTTTCATTCTTTAGACTTCTGTTGACAGGCAAGTTGTTGTCTCCCTCTACTGCTTACAGTAAGAAGACAATGAATTCTGTTAAAGCAAAAAAAAAAATGATATTACATGATGTCCCAGTTCAGTCACTCCATTGAAAAATACTAGCTTTATCCTTTCTTTTTTAGTTTAAAGAAGCTCTTACTATGGACTTATCCTTTTGCAGGCGCACCCCCCCAATAACGGACACAGACAACATTGAAAGTGGATAACAGCAAAGGGCCACATTTATTGATTCAATGCCCTAGTCCGAATTATAAATTTGTATTGGTAAAACGACCAATCATAATTCCTAAGGCAAGCAGGCCGAAGTAACACTGGTAAGGTACCACCCCAAAATTGCCAACGGCAATTGGTTACAATGTATCAATTTGTATCAATTTGTTTGTCAACAACAAACAAATTGTTGACCGTAGTCAATAACTAACTCATGACCCCACCCTCTGACGCGTATCCGTGAAATCACAGGGGTGATGCATGCTGGTTAGCAATCACCATCACCCCATCGCCTGGTTCGTCGTTGACCGGACAACGTTTAACTAATTTATTCCTGTCTAGTGTTGTCCAGTCAACTGCGAACCTGCCGGATACTTGTGGGTCATACTGTTTACCTTACCAGTGCTACCCGCCCATGTGACCAAAGTCAACAGCAGTAATGGAGAAAGACCCCTATATCAAACCATAGCCACAGTGTGGGGTGGGCAAAAAAGCCAGGACCCGAAGCCAATATGGGTCCCAACCAAAAATTCCCACCCGGCCCCGAAGCGACCATAATCACACTGTTAACTAGGGAGGGGGTGGAGGGGAAAAACTTCTCCGCTCCGTCGCTGAGGCAAAATGGCAGCACGGCTGCCTCGTGGCCACCCCTTTTATCAAGGCGGTGGCCACGCCCCTAACTACCCGGATTCTCTGTCCTGTGGGGGGGGGGCCGCAAAGGGCGCGGCGGCCATTTTGGCGCCGCGCTTGCATTGCAGGCGCACCCCCCCAATAACGGACACAGACAACATTGAAAGTGGATAACAGCAAAGGGCCACATTTATTGATTCAATGCCCTAGTCCGAATTATAAATTTGTATTGGTAAAACGACCAATCATAATTCCTAAGGCAAGCAGGCCGAAGTAACACTGGTAAGGTACCACCCCAAAATTGCCAACGGCAATTGGTTACAATGTATCAATTTGTATCAATTTGTTTGTCAACAACAAACAAATTGTTGACCGTAGTCAATAACTAACTCATGACCCCACCCTCTGACGCGTATCCGTGAAATCACAGGGGTGATGCATGCTGGTTAGCAATCACCATCACCCCATCGCCTGGTTCGTCGTTGACCGGACAACGTTTAACTAATTTATTCCTGTCTAGTGTTGTCCAGTCAACTGCGAACCTGCCGGATACTTGTGGGTCATACTGTTTACCTTACCAGTGCTACCCGCCACACGGAGGGGCTTCACAGAAGACCTGACGCCCCCCCCCAGACCGTCAGCTCGGTCAACAGGCCTGCTCGCCAGTCACCCAACAGGAGGTCCATACCTCCTCGCGACAGATGGACCCCATCCCCTGCATAGAGGTCGTAATTTTGCAGACTAATATCGGGGTGATGACTAACCCGCCCCCAAGCCCTGGTGGTAAGAAACCGCGCCACCGCCTTGTTGACCGCGCGCCTTGCGCGGTCAAGCGCAAGGAGGTTAACGCCCCCTCTGTAAGAGTGGCGCGGAACAATGTCCGACCAAACCAGGGTTGTGGCAGGCCAGACATAGTGCAAGTAGGCGAGTTCCTCGCAAATCGCATGCTTGAGCGATAAGCCGGTGACCTGGCCCAAATCATTGCCCCCCAGGTGGATAATTAGAATGTCAGGCGGGTCAGCCCCCAGGCCAGAAAAAAGGAAAGGCCTCAGCTCCTGCCATAACATCCCAGGCTTACCATGCCATGCGAGACTGGCGTGGTCACCCAGTCCCAGTCGGGGTCCCCACTCTGTCGCCGCAGCGTAATGCGCTGCCCTGTGCACATAGCTGTGGCCCACCAGCCATACTGTCACCGGTGTAATACGACACCCAGGGTCTGCAATAAAATTGAGAAAAAAGGAAGGTAAGGTGACTGAATTGGTACTCATGGCGGGAGTGGGCGCACATAAAACTGAAAACACTGTGAGCCCCACCTCCCCATGCTGCGTATGTCAGCCCCCGAGTACCCAAAAGCAGCTGCTGTAGAGGCTGCACCAATACGGAACGAATGTGTGCCATAACGGGCACCTGAAAAACCCACCCTGGTGAGGGCTATGGCTGTCACCTTCCAAAACTGAAATTTAGTAAGGGGAGACCCATCTTGGTGACAGAAAAACGGGCCGTGGTGCCAGCCACGCAGTGCCAGGTACTCCTGTAGGGCACCAACCGGACAGATGTCTGCCAAAGAACACCGTAGCAGTCTTACTCCACTGCCTACGCCGTGCTGATCTGTTTTTGAGGAGCGAATCCTCAACTGGGCCCAGTCTTTGGCAACGTAGACATCTCCGAGTTCCAGTGCCCTACCACTTGCATCCGCCTTAGACAGCATCACGAGTTCGCTGACGCGGAGCGCTCCAAAAAATGCCACCGTTGTGGCTGCATGAAAAAGGGCTGCCTCATAATGATCAAAACAGAGGCCTGGCCAGCCCCGGGCCAACTGGGTAAGAACCCCTGGGGAAATAGGGTGCCGGTCGTCCGGGCAACGCCCGCGCTCGCGCACCCACCCCTCCAAAACGTGTCTCACGCGGAAGTCAGAGGTGGTATCCACATGACCCCCTACTTTGGCCATAAAAGCCAACGCCGAGAGCTTGGATGCTATGGTGCGAGGTGCAAGGCCCTGTACATGGAGGTGGACCATGAACCGCAGTACATGGTCCACCGGAATAGGCCAGGTCTCTGGCAAGTGAAATTGAGTGGCAAAAACCCTATATGAACTGAGTGCTTGTTGATACGCCTTACGCGTGCGTGGCGCTAGTGAAAGGCCAATCGCCCGGTTCACCTCTCCTTGCCAATAGTCCACATCTCGTCCGGGAGTGGCGAGGGAAATTCCTCCGCATCCGGGGCCAAGGCGCGGAACCGGGAGATCTGCAGGCGGGACAAAGCATCAGCAATATCATTATTAACCCCTGGGACATGCCTGGCCCTGAACAAGACATTGAGGCGCAGGCAGCGCAGCACAAAATGGCGCACTAGATCCATAACCCTGGGCGATTTAGAAGTCTGTGCATTGACAATGTGTACCACAGCAGCATAGTCGCACCAAAAATGCACTACCGAATTAGCCCACTGTTCGCCCCATAGCATCAAAGCCCCCAGAATGGGAAAAAATTCCAGGTATGTGAGATCCCGCAGGCGACCTGTGCCTGCCCATGCCGGTGGCCACCCACCATAGGCCCACTTCCCATTGAAGTACATCCCATAGCCCAGGGATCCTGAGGCATCAGACTGGATCTGGAAATTGGGGGAAGCCAGGAGGTCCGACCTCCAAAATGAGACCCCGTTAAACTCCCTCAGGAATTGCAACCAGACGAACATGTCTGCCCTGATAGCCCGGGTGAGCCTAACTCTGTGGTGGGGCCTGGATAACCCTGCCATGGCGTCGCATAAGCGCCGGGCAAAAGCCCTGCCCGGTGCGACCACCCTGCAGGCGAAATTAAGGTGCCCATGTAGCACCTGGAGTTCCCTCAGGGATGCCTTACGCTTGGCCAGCAATTCCGAGATAAGGGCCACTATCCTGGACACCTTATCATCCGGCAACCTAGAAGCCTGCTCTACTGTGTCAATCTCAACCCCCAGGAATACTAACTTGGTCGATGGGCCCTCGGTCTTTTCGGGCGCTAAAGGGACACCAAGTTCCTGCATTAGCGTCTGAAATGTATTGAGGAGACGTGCACACGTGTCCCAGCCCCGTTCACCCCCGAATAAAAAGTCATCCAGGTAATGGGCTACAGACCGGGACCCTGACCTGCGGACAAAAGCCCACTCTAGGAAAGTACTAAAACGCTCGAAGGCCGAGCATGATATGGAGCAGCCAAAAGGCATGGCCTTATCAAAATAATATTCCCCTTTAAATTTAAAACCCCAGCAATTCAAAGTCACCCGGGTGCACTGGCAAGAGGCGAAAAGCTGACTTAATGTCGCACTTGGCCAGCAAGGCACCCGGGCCACACGAGCGCACCATGCGCAGCGCATGGTCAAACGATGTATACCTGACCGAACAAAGGTCATCAGGTATAGCATCGTTGACCGATCTGCCGGCTGGGTAGGACAAATGATGAATAAGGCGAAACTCACCTAGGGACTTTTTGGGAACCAAACCCAATGGTGAAACCTTAAGGTTGGGAAAAGGGGGTGCAGGAAAAGGTCCAGCGACCCTGCCCGCGTCTAATTCCTTTTTAATGCTGGCCGCAGCCACCTCCTCCCTTCCTCTGAGGGATAACAGGTTGGGAGCATCCTGAGGGGATCTAACACCCATAAAAGGGATACGAAATCCCTGCTTAAAACCTTGAATGAGATACTCTCTGTCCTCCCCCTTTGGGTACGATGCGAGCCAGCGCTCCAGCATGTCCACCTTAATTGGGGAGGGGGCCTTTTGGAGAACTAGCTCCATCCGTGGCAGCCTTGCCAGCCCACTGTCCACCCCTCCCTCTGCCTCGCGCCCCCCCAGGCTTGGGACAAGCCGAGGCTGCGTGGGGACCAGAACACGTGGGACACTCATGCTTATACCTGCAGTTCTTTCGGTTGCAGGAACCATTTGACGAGAAAGTCCAGCACAGCAGGCGGGCTGGAACCCCCTGCCCCGCCGGTTGGCGGGTAACCTGCGCTGGAGCTGCTCGCTGGACCGCATGTCCACAATGGTATCTATCCCCCGGGGCAGGGCGTGTGGGTGTCATATACAAGAGCCACAGTCTCTGGCAGGGCTCATCCCATCTCATCTCGGGATGGAGGGGAATCCTCATACGGAATTCCTCATCATAAGCTAGCCATGAGGGGCCCGGGAAATCTACCATCGCCCTATATATGTTGTCCAAATATTGGACCATGGGAATAGCTAGATCCGGCCGCGCCCTCAAATATACCGCCATATATATCAAATAAGCGGGGAGCCAGTTAGCCCAGGTACGCGGCGGCTTGCGGCGGCGTGCCTGCTCCTTGTCCTTCTCATCCTGACCCTCCCTTTCTTCCTTGGTGGGCTCTCTGTTCAGGAGTGAGAAGATATCTACATACTCCCCCCTCCAAATCTTTTCTCTGGTAGCCTGTGCCAAGTGATCGCCCAGTGGCAAGGAATACCCTGCCGTCGGCAAAGCCGAAAAGGGGACAACAGGCCTGGTAAAGGGAGCCGGAGCTAACCCTGCCACCCCCAAGACATTGCCAGCAGTGTAAGAGCCTAGGCCCACCCCCGTGGGCATGGTGGCAGTCGTTGTCGCCGGGTGGGGCACCAGAGGGGTAGTCCCCGCACCACCCGAGCGAGGCCAAGGCCACTGAAAGGCCCCCCCTATATTGGGAATATGTGTAGATGTACTCGTTTGCACCGTATACTCACATGCTGCACCCCCGTGGGCCGCCCCCACCGGGGGTTCTGGCCCACTGGGGGCGTCGGAGCTCACGACCGATGTAGAGCTCATCACCGGGGCTTGACCCGCACCAGGTTGCTGGCTGGGGAGCTGTGAGGCAGTGGGCGTAGCCGCGCCACCCGCCTGCAGCAGCTCAACCCTCCCCGCCGGCCGTTGTCCTGCTGCCGTTAGCGCCTCCAAAGGTACTCCAAAAGGGGCACCTGCCTGACTGGCCCGGGCCAAAGACGCCTCGAGGGCCGCAATACGTGCCAGTAAGGAGTCCACATTAACCATGGGTAAAGGGCCGGCCGGCCCACCTGATCCTTGCATGGGGACAGGACCCTGCACCCCAGGGGCCGTATATTGCCATTGACTACCGCCGAAGCCCGGGAGGGCTGGTGGATTAACCTGCCAAGGCAGGGAGCCGGGCCACCCCCCAAGGCTAGAGGGCCCCGGGAGAGGCTGCGGCCCAACAGGAATAGGCCCAACCGATTGAGCAGGAGGATGAGCGGTGCCCACCGCTCGCGGGCCGCGGGCCGGAACTCCCTCCGCGCCCGCACTTTGATCGGTCCAAGGGGCGATAGCCCCCATGCCACCAGCCCCGGCCGGGGATGGCAAAGGTGGCTGCTGGGGAGGCGGCACCGCGGTCCTCCGACCCGGATTACGCCTCCGAACCACCCGAGCTGCATTCGCAGCAGCCTTCTTTTTGGAAGGCATCTCACCGCAGCAGAAAGGGAAGCTAGCTAGTAAACGGAACTAAAAGGCTTCCCGGTAGCACCAACGAGCGACGGAGACGCAGGGGAAAAACTTCTCCGCTCCGTCGCTGAGGCAAAATGGCAGCACGGCTGCCTCGTGGCCACCCCTTTTATCAAGGCGGTGGCCACGCCCCTAACTACCCGGATTCTCTGTCCTGTGGGGGGGGGCCCGCAAAGGGCGCGGCGGCCATTTTGGCGCCGCGCTTGCATTATTTGAACAACACAGTTAATCAATACAGCTAGCTTTAATTTCTTGTATTTTAGCACCTCCCCCACAGAACACTAAACATATTTTTGAACTCTTAAAATACAAGTCTGTGTGTCAATTGATTTTCATGGAACTCACTCCCAGTCTTGGAAAGAGTTTTACTCATAACAAGCCTTTGCTATCTTCTTTTTCTCTCTCTGTTTTTTCTACTTTTCCTAACTCTATGCAGGTTTCATAACAGCTTTCTGTTATTTTATGTACAATTTAGCATTTTGGTAGCATTATTCTGTCATTAAAATAATTTTGTTAAACAGAGAAATGACTAACAAGAATAAAATTGACAAGCCAAAAAAAGAGGGGAGGAATTATTCCAATTAAGGTACAACTTTTCCATTTGTCTTGCTGGAAGTAATCAGACAGTGTACACCTATAATAGCAAACTCCATGCAATATATATGTCATACACATGAAAGAATACATGTCTCATCATACAGCAATACTAAATAAGTTATACAATGCCATTTCACTTAGAAGGCCATTTTCTGAATGTTGCTATACTAAGAACAATGTATTGCCTTTAATATCTTATATTTCTACTTTGGAATGCGCGGCGGTAAACAATATGGCTGCCGTGCAGTTTGCCGGCCCCGCCCCTGAGGCACGGGCACTGTGGTGACTGTTTGGGGGTGGGGTGAGCTACCCTTTATAAGGGGTGGCCATGTTCCCGCCTCCGGCAGTTGGAAATTTTGCTGGGCCTGGGCGCGTTTGTTCCCTGCCCAGCCGACTCTACCTGGTGCTCAGGCAGTGCCCGGAAACATCCTGGCCTCACCGCCGAGCACCGTAGCTGCCCGCTTGAGTAGGGCTGAATTTGGGGCTTCTGCCCCTTGTTCAACAGTACCTTGGGTATATACCCATGATGGCGCCAAAAAAATGGTCCGGCGCCGGTGGAGCCTCCTCTGCTCAGCGCGCAAGGCATGCCAGAGTGGCTGTGGCCTCTTCTAGGCTGCTCCCGGGGACCAGGTCCCAGTCCTGGCCCAGACCAGCAGCAGACCTCAGGTCTCCCCCGAGTTGGAGGGTGAGGGTGAGCCTATCACCCCCGGATGGACTCGGTGGGCAGGTGAGGGCTGCAGCCCGATCAGGCCCCTCAGCCTCCCGTGGCAGGGCCATGCAGGCAGCTGCCATGGGCAACTTGGCTGCCCCCGCGGGGACCCAGGAGCAGTAAGTCATGCAGGAGCCACAGCCCTCGGATGCCACAGCCTTCAAGGCCCACCTGGCGGCCCTGGAGCGCATTGTGGGCATTGCTCCCAGTGCAGCCACTCCCAGCAGTGGCACCACGGCCGCCCATGAGGGATCTCTGCCGCCGGCTTCCCTTGATTGGAGGCTGGCGTGACCCAAGGCCGCTTAATCTTGGGCACCCCTCTGCGGTACTGGGGCGGCTAGCTGTGGCCCACCTGCTCCTCCTCCTCATGCCGGATCCAATGTCTCGGGGTCCTCAGGGATGGGTCCAGTGAGCTCGGTTGCAAACTCCGCCACCCAGCACCAGCTGGAACCCTCGGTGGGGGCAGCTGGGGGGTGCAACTGGTGAGTATGGCAGTCAAGTCAGCTCAAACCTGGTTTTCCCTAGTTCGCAGCCCGCCGTGCCTCAATGGCCCTGGCCACAACAGCAGGCCCCTGTAACATCCACGCAAGTACCCGTATTCACGGCCTCACAGGTGGGTGTTTGGAGGGCTCTATACCTGCCTGTGATACCCGGTATCCCTCCTGCGGGACCCAGCGTGCCTTACCCGGTGTGGCCTTATGTCCCTCTGGTCAATACACTGTGCCTGCCTCAGCTCTCCCGACGGCGGGTATCTCCTTGCCGCTCGGGAACCATCTGCTGCCGGCCACCAGAGATAAAATCTGGTGTTGGGAATATGTGGATTTATTCAGCCTACTGAACAGGGAGCTGACTAGGAAGGAGAAGGAGAAGGAGGACGACAGGGACAAGGAATTTTCCCATTGCCGCAAGCCTCCGCGTACATGGGCCAATTGGCTTCCAGCATATTTGATCTATGCTGCTGTTTCTATCAGGGCTCGTCCGGATTTGGCCATTCCTTTAATCCAGTACCTGGATATCATTTATTGGGCTTACATGGATTTTCCAGGGCAATCGTGGCTCGCTTACGACAAGGAGTTTCGTATGCGGGCTGCGCTTCACCTGGAGATGCGTTGGGATGAACCCAACCAACTGCTTTGGCTCTTGTATATGACTCCATCATGTCCGGCCTCAGGTGATCGGTACCACTGTGGCCACGTCATGCAGTGACCCGGCCCTGCACAATCCCCCCAACTGGCAGGGCAGGGGATTCCAGCCCACCTGTTGTGCTGGAACTATTCATCCTCGGCCGGATGTTCATGGAAGCAATGTAAGTACAGGGATGAGTGCACAACCTGTTTGGGCCCCCACCCTGCCACCGCATGCACCAGACTGAGTGGGTCACGAGGGAGGGGTCAAGGCCAGCAGGGCACGGGTCGCGCAGCCGCGGATGTAGCAGCAGCTTCTATAGACCCCCTCCTCAATCAAAATTGAAGTCTTGGAGCGTTGGTTGCACGTCTACCTGAGGAGGGATGATGCTGGCTATCTGTGGGAGGGTTTTTCTTTTGGATTTCACATCCCTTTTGCTGGTGTTCGTGCACCGCAGGATGCTCCAAATTTGCAATCATTAAAGGGCAAGGAGGATCTGGCCAGAGCAAAGATATTTAAGGAGGTTCAGGAGGGGAGGGTAACGGGACCCTTCGATGACCTCCCTTACCCTAATTTGAAAGTGTCACCCCTTGGCCTGGTGCCCAAGAAGGCGTCGGGTGAGTTTCGCTTAATTCACCATTTGTCACATCCTGTGGGCTCGTCTGTCAATGATGTGATACTGGACGAGCTCTGCTCAGTCCAGTACACGTCGTTTGACCAGGCATTACGTATGGTCCGTTCTTGCGGACACAGGGTACTTCTGGCCAAATGCAACATCAAGTCTGCATTCCACCTCCTCCCGATGCACCCAGACGACTTTGAGTTACTGGGTTTCCGGTTAAAGGGGCAATATTTCGTGGATAAGGCTATGCCTTTCGGTTGTTCGGTGTCATGCTCGGCCTTTGAGCATTTCAGCTCCTTCCTCCATTGGGCATTTGTTCGCAGGTCTGGAGCCCAGTCGGTAGCACATTACCTGGACTATTTTTTGTTCAGTGTGGAGAACGGCTCTGGGACATGCGAACAACTGCTACTCACATTCCAGGGGCTCATGGTGGAATTGGGGGTGCCACTTGCCCCTGAGAAGACGGAGGGACCGGCCACTACTTTAACATTCCTGGGGATTGAAATAGACACTGTGGCGCAGATGTCCAGCCTGCCCAAGGAGAAGGTGGTCCGTATATCGGACGCTATCCTCGCTATGCTGGCCAAGCACAAGGTCTCATTACGTGACCTGCAGGTGCTTCATGGATACCTCAACTTTGCATGCAGGGTTATCACCCCCAGCCAGGCTTTTGCTCGGCGCCTGTGCGATGCCATGGTTGGCTTATCCTGGAAGCACCACAGGGTTCGGCTCAATAAGGGTACCAGGGATGACCTTCGGGTATGGTTGGCTTTCCTTGCCGATTTTAATGGGGTTTCCTTCTGGCGCGACGAACGTTTGGCCATGCCTAAGTTTCAAGTCCAGTCTGATGTGTCTGTTGTGTTCGGCTATGGCATCCACTTCAATGGTCAATGGTCCTATGGCCGCTCCTTGTGTTGCGCTCCTTGCATCTCAACGTGCTGTTTAAGGCCAAACATGTTCCAGGTATCAATAATGATATTGCTGATGCTTTGTCCCACCTGCAGATCACTCGGTTCCAGGCTCTGGCGCCGGAGGCCGAGGAGCTTCCTTTGACTCTACCGAACAAGATATGGATGTTTGGCGAGGAGAAGTGAATCGTGCATTTGGTTTGTCGCTGGCTAGCAGCACTCGTAAGGCATACCTACAAACATACCGGGCCTTCTCAGCATTTCATCATGGGGTATCCCTGCCTGACCTTTGACCTCTCCCAGTGGACCACATGCTCCAGTACATGGTCCATTTGCATAGTAAAGGACTGGCTGCCCGCACCATCAGAGGGCACCTCTCCGCATTGGATTTCATAGCAGAAGTCAGCAGCTTCCATGATACCACAGCTGACTTCCGCATTCGCTGGGTCTTGGAGGGTTGGACCCAGGAATGGGGCCCTCACCCCGACCTGCAGCAGCCAGTCTCCCCGGATATCCTTACATGCCTATCCCAGGCTTGGCTGGTGATTTGCCAGGACCAGTATGAGGCCTTACTCTTTCACGCAGCCACCACAGCAGCCTTTTTTGGGGCACTCAGGGTTAGCAAACTGGTAGCCAAATCCCGCCGTGATAGGTCACGCAGGGCCTTGGAGCTGACTGATGTATCCCTCTCCCGCAAGTTGGTACACTTGACCATCCACTTCTCCAAGGTTGACCAGCGGGGACGGGGTAGTGTGGTAGCTTTATCGTGTTGCAGCATAGCCCCAATCTGCCCGGTCCGCGTATTGCATTGTTTTCTGGCAGTGCGCGGTGACACACCGGGGCCCCTCTTTTGCCACCGGGATGCATTCCCTTTAACTAAATATCAGTTTTGGAAGGTTACTGGAGCCACCCTTGCTGACCTAGGACTCCCAGGGGTGCGTTACGGAACTCATTCCTTCTGCATAGGCGCCGCATCCACTGCAGCTGCCTTTGGTTACTCGGATGACACCATCCGGCAAATGGGATGGTGGGGATCCATGTGTTTCCATTCTTATGTGCGTCCCTTATTGTATTAGCTCCTTGCTGGTTCTGTTTTCTCTTCTTCTTTTTCAGCCCCTGGTTGCCTGGTTGCACTGGCGCGTGTGTGGATCGTTGGCTACAGCTATGTCTATTGGGCTGCCCATCACACTGCAGCTTCCACTTGGGGCAATCATCTTGGGCTTAGCGCCGTTGCGCATGTGAGGTGGTACGGCTTCCGCGGGATGAGGTGGCACAAACTGCTCCCATTCCTAAGGTTGATTGGGAACTGGGATCCCCCTGATGTCTTGATGATTCATCTGGGTGGGAATGATCTGGCACAGATCACAGGCTTGCAATTGCTCCTTGCCATATGCAGAGATCTCGACCTGCTGGGTCATCACTGGCTGCAGGTTTGGATTGTGTGGTCGCAGATGGTTCCATGCTCATCGTACCGGGGAGGTGTTGATCCTCGACGTATTGACCGGGCCCAGTGGTTGGTTAATAGGGCAGTAGCCCGGTATATTTCTGAACATGGTTTGGGGACAGTAGTCCCACACCCCTTGATCCGCATACAGGATCCCACTTTGTATTGCGGTGATAGGGTGCACCTTTCAGCTCAAGGCATGGGCCTCTTCTTGATGGCAATACAAACAGGCCTGCTGACCGCGGGCATGGTCAGGGGAGGGCGGTGAGTCGGTGAACTCCTCCCCGTGTGGTGGCTAGCACTGGTAAGGAAAATTGCATGACCCAGTTAATCCACCAGCTACGCAGTTGGTTGGCCATCTGTAGGACAAGTTACAGGCAGACTTGCGATGGACAATCAGTGGCTAACATCAACAAGCTGTTGCTATGCTCAAAACAGCATGCAACATCTCCAAAATTGACCAGACGTACGTCAGAATTAGGGAATTAATAAGTAGCACTCTGACATGGGTCAACAACTTGTTTCATGGGTAAACAAGTTGTTATCAGTGTCAACAATTTGGGGCAGTGGCAACAAATTGTTACAATGCATCCAATTAAGATTCAGAAATAATATTTGCTCCTTACCAGTGCTATCACGGCCCGTTTGCCTTAACAGTAGTTAAGGAAAGTTTAAAGTTACAAGTTAATAAAGTGGCCCAATTTTAATCCATCTCATGTGTCCGTGTCATTATTGGGGGAGTGGGTCTGGCAATGGTGCTTCTGGGTTGAAAGGATTAGCCACTGAAAAATCTCTGTTACTGATGATAAATCTCTGTTGCCCAGGGGATGCCTGATTGCTGAAGTAGCAATATTTAGGGAGTCCTATCAGTCAATGTGACCTACTATGTTTGCAAGAAACACACAGGAATGAAAACCAACATCGCCCCCAGGTTCCTGGAATGCAATTAATTGCCAAATGATGAAATTGGAAATATGGAAGCATAGTGTTAACCTGAACAAATCTCCAGATCCTGTCTACAGCAGTGACAGAGGAGAATAAAGTTGAAATAATAACAACTGCATTCAGTGACTGCACAGTGACATCTGTCTATAAACCACTTCCTATAAAATAACCACCATACTTTTAGAATAAACCTGTAAGGTTCATAATAGGTAACTTTAATTGCCACAACAACTTGTGGGGCTATGAAGGCAGTGATGAAAGTGGAGAAGCTGTTGTAAAATGGGTAGAATCCTATCAACTATCACTTATCCATGACAGCAAATTACCAGCATCTTTTAACAGTGGCAGATAGAGGAGAGGTTATAACCCAGACCTAATTTTCATAAGTGAGAATGTAGCACATCAATGCACATCAATGCTTAAAGTCAGTAGGGGAGCTAATACCATACCCAACACTGCCCCATTCTATGTGAGATCACAGCCATTGTTCGACCACAAGTTGTGATGTACAGAAGAAGGTACAACTTTAAAAAGGCTGATTGGCTCAAGATTTCAGTGGCCTTGGATGGAAGAGGGGTAGATATTAATTCAGACCCCACATCATATTATAAGTTTATTGATACTATCTAGAAATGTTCTAGGGAATCTATCCCTTGAGGATGTAGGACTTCCTACATCAAGAGTCTAACTCATGATACTGTTGACTTACTGAATGAATATTTTACCCTTTTTGATGCAAATCCATTCAGCAAAGAGACCATTAAAGCTGGGCAACATGTAGTGTCAGCTATCTCAGAGCACAAAGGGGAAAATGGATTAAGCTCATAGAGAAATTGCAGCAGTCAAAAAGCATGGAGACTACTTAATCATCTTAATAATGATGTAACCAAACGGCTGGTACATGCCGGTCACAGCTAACCAAATTGCCCACCAGCTATTACCCTGGATTGAACTCTCACTTTTAAGACCCACTGCCTTAATACTGAACAGAAGGTTTTTGCTAGGAACAATATTCTGAGAAAAATAACAGGCACAAGTTGGGGTGCCCAACCACACACATTAAGAACTTCTGTGTTAGCTTTATGTTACTCTGCAGGAGAGTATGCTAGTCCAGTGTGGTGCAGATCAAAGCATGCAGGGCAGGTAGATGTGGCCCTATATGAAACAGTGAGATTGGCCACAGGATGCCAAAAACCAACCCCAAAAAGTGCATTACTTAGCTGGCATCCCTCCACCAAAATTCCATTGAGAAAGTGCTGCTCAGAAAGAGTGGGTCAAAGCAAGATCCTTGGAAACACACCTGCTATTTAATCACCAACCACCAAAGCAGAGACTGAAATCAAGGCATAGCTTCCGAACAACCTCTGCTCCTCTGAACAACCAGCCCCCACAGACTGCCTTAGAACTATGGAAGGAGGGACAAGGAGCTACCAGATAACTGGGCAGAACCACATGACTCTCTACCACCTAGCCAAGAACAACCATGGCCTGTGTGGAGAGCTTTAAATAGACTTTGTGCTGGGGTAGGAAGATCAAGGGCTAATCTGAGAAAGTGTGGTTTCCTGGTACATGATAGCCTGTGTGAGTGCGGAGAAATACAAACTATCTCCCATATAATACAATGCCCATTATGCCCTCCTCAATGTGCACTGAGGAGGACCTTATGTTGGCAAAAGGAAATGCTGTTGATGTGGCCCAATAATGCAAGCGTGGCGCCAAAATGGCCGCCGCTCCCTTTGCGGGGCCCCCCCATCGGACGAAGGCATCTGGGTAGCTAGGGGGCGTGGCCAGCACCCTTATATAAGGGGCGGCCACGAGGCAGCCAAGCTGCCATTTTGCGATGCGACGGAGCGGAGAAGTTTTTCCCTCTTACCTCCGTCGCTTTTACCCTTCACCGGGAAGCCTCTTGGCTGCTGATTTCACCCTTTTTTGGCTTCCCATCGGCTAGCTGCAATGCCCTCAAAGAAGAAGGCGACTGCGGGCGCGGCTCGTTCTGCGCGGAGGCGCCAGCCAGGTCGGAGGACCGCGGCTGCGCCTCCCCAGCAGCCTCCTTTGCTCGAGCCCACCGGGACTGGTGGGATGGGGTCAATTGCCCCTTGGCTGGAGGCTGGGGGCCCACGTACTGGCCCAGTAGGGGCCGCGGCCCTCGGCCCGCAAGCAGTGGCCACTGCTCCTGGCGTGGCCCATTCTGCTGGGCCTTCCTCCGTTGGTGCGTAGCTTCCTACGGGGGGTTCCAGCCTTGGGGAGTGGTGGGGTCCCCTCCCCTGGCAGGGTACTCCCCAGGCCTTACCGGGCCCGGGCTTAGGATCGTGGCCCTATACGGGCCCCGGGGTCCAGGGACCTGGACCGGCGCCTGCAGTTAGTGGGCCGGCCGGCCCTTTGCCCCCCCTTGGCTTAGGGGGCTACATTAATGTGGAGGCCCTCCTGGCCCGCGTTGCGGCCCTTGAGGCATCCCTGGCCCGGGTTAGCCACCCTGGGGCCCCTTTTGGGGTGCAGGTTGATGCATCGTCTTCTGGGCAGCGGCAGGCAGGGGGACGGGTCGAGCTGCCTGAGGCGCGTGGCCTGGCATCGGCCACTGCCTCGCAGCTCCCCAATCAACAGGCCGGTGCTGGTCAAGCCCCGTCGACGAGCTCTATAGCGGTCGTGAGCTCCGACGCCCCCAGTGGGCCGGAACCCCCGGTGGGGGCGGCCCATGGGGGTGCAGCATGTGAGTATGCGGTTCAACCTAGTGCACCCACACACATGGCCACGTTGGGGGGGGCTTTTCAATGGCCTTGGCCTCGCACGGGTGGTGCGGCGGTCCAGTCGCCGACGTCCCATCCGGTGACTCCAACTATCACCCAGGGCCCCGTTGTGGGGGGTGCTTCTTACTCAGTCGGGAATGTTTTAGCGGTGACCGGGTTAGTCCAGGCTCCTTTCCAGATGCCCGCAGTTTCCACCGTCCCTGTGTCGGCTGTGCCGACAGCAGGGTATTCCTTGCCCCTGGGGGACCATTTGGCTCAGACTACCAAAGAGAAGATCTGGCGGGGGGAGTATGTGGACATCTTCTCCCTTCTTAACAGAGAGCCCACCAAGGAGGAGAGGGAGGGGCAAGACGAGAAGGATAAGGTGCAGGCGCGTCGTCGCAAGCCACCACGTACGTGGGCCAACTGGTTGCCGGCCTACCTCATATACATGGCGGTCTACCTCAGGGCCCGGCCGGATTTGGCAATTCCGATGGTCCAGTATTTGGACAACATTTACCGGGCGATGGTTGACTTCCCGGGCCCGTTGTGGTTGGCTTACGACGAGGAATTCCGTATGCGGATTCCCCTGCACCCCGAGATGAGGTGGGATGAGCCCTGCCAGAGGCTGTGGCTTCTGTACATGACTCCCACGCGCCCTGCGCCTGGGGAAAGGTACCATTGTGGACATGCAGTCCAGCGAGCGGCCCCAGCACAGGCACCCCGCCAGGTGGCGGGGCAGGGGGTTCCAGCCCGCCTGCTGTGCTGGACTTTCTCGTCCAATGGTTCCTGCAACAGGAAGAATTGCAACTACAGACATGAGTGTCCCTCCTGTGCTGGCCCCCATGCGGCCTCCGCCTGTCCCAGGCCTGGAGGGATGCGGGGCAGAGGGAGGGGCGGACAAGGGGCTGGCAAAACTGCCGCAGAGGGAGCTGGTTCACCGAAAGGCCCCCTCCCCAATTAATGTGGACATGTTGGAGCGTTGGCTCGCATTGTACCCGAGGGAGGCAGATGCAGTTTACCTGCTTCAGGGTTTTAGACAGGGGTTCTGTATTCCTTTCATGGGTGATAGGTCCCCCCAGGATGCCCCCAACCTTTTGTCCCTTAGGGGGAGGGAGGAGGTGGCTGCTGCCAGCATTACTAGGGAGGTCGATGCGGGCAGGGTCGCTGGCCCTTTCCCTACACCCCCGTTCCCCAACCTTAAGGTATCGCCCTTGGGCTTAGTCCCCAAAAAGTCACCGGGCGAGTTTCGCCTGATCCATCACTTGTCCTACCCAGCCGGCCGATCAGTCAATGATGCTATCCCTGATGACCTTTGCTCAGTCAGGTATACATCTTTTGACCAAGCGCTACGCATGGTGCGCTCATGTGGCCCGGGTGCGCTGTTGGCTAAGTGCGACATTAAGTCGGCATTTCGCCTCCTGCCGGTGCACCCGGGTGACTTTGAGTTGCTGGGTTTCAAGTTCCGGGGTGAATATTACTTTGATAAGGCCATGCCTTTTGGCTGTTCCATATCATGCTCGGCCTTTGAGCGTTTCAGCACATTCCTGCAGTGGGCTTTCGTCCGCAGGTCAGGGTCCCGGTCTGTAGCCCATTACCTGGATGATTTTTTATTCGGGGGTGAACGGGGCTGGGACACGTGCACACGTCTCCTCAACACATTTCAGACGCTAATGGAGGAACTCGGTGTCCCTTTAGCGCCCGAAAAGACCGAGGGCCCATCTACTAAGGTAGTATTCCTGGGGGTGGAGATTGACACGGTAGCGCAGGCTTCTAGGTTACCGGGGGATAAGGTGTCAAGGATAGTGGACCTTATATCGGACTTGCTTGCTAAACGCAAGGCATCACTGAGGGAACTGCAGGTGCTACATGGTCACCTCAATTTCGCTTGCAGGGTCGTCGCACCGGGCAGGGCATTTGCTCGGCGCTTGTGCGATGCCATGACGGGTTTATCTAGGCCCCACCATAGGGTTAGACTCACCCGGGGTATCAGGGCAGATATGCTTATCTGGCTCCAGTTCCTGAGGGAGTTCAATGGAGTATCATTTTGGAGGTCTGACCTCCTGGCTTCCCCTCGCTTTCAGATACAGTCCGATGCCTCGGGATCCCTGGGTTATGGGATGTACTTCAATGGGAAGTGGGCCTATGGTGGGTGGCCACCAGCCTGGGCAGGCACGGGTCGCCTGCGTGATCTCACGTATCTGGAATTTTTCCCTATCCTGGGGGCTTTGATGCTATGGGGCGAGGAGTGGGCCAACTCGGTCGTCCATTTCTGGTGTGACAATGCGGCCGTTGTCCACATTGTCAACTCACAGACTTCCAAATCACCCAGGGTCATGGACCTAGTGCGCCATTTTGTGTTGCGCAGCCTGCGCCTCAATGTCCTTTTCAGGGCCAGGCATGTCCCGGGGGTCAATAATGATATCGCTGACGCTTTGTCCCGCCTGCAGATCTCCCGGTTCCGTGCCTTGGCCCCGGATGCGGAGGAATTTCCCTCGCCACTCCCGGACGAGATATGGACCATTGGCAAGGAGAGGTGAACCGGGCGATTGGCTTGTCACTAGCGCCACGCACGCGTAAAGCGTATCACCACGCATTCAATTCTTTCAGAGCTTTCTGTACCCAATTTCGGCTGCCAGAGACCTGGCCGATCCCAGTGGCCCATATACTTCGGTTCATGGTTTACCTGCATGCCCAGGACCTTGCACCTCGCACCATAGCATCTAGGCTGTCAGCGTTGGCTTTTATGGCCAAAGTAGGCGGTCATGTGGATAGTACCGCTGACTTCCGTGTGAGACATGTTTTGGAGGGGTGGGTGCGGTAGCGTGGGCATTGCCCGGACGACCGCCACCCGATTTCCCCAGGGGTTCTTACCCAACTGGCCCGGGGCTGGGATGGCCTCTGTTTTGATAGGTACGAGGCAGCCCTATTTCATGCGGCTACAACGGTGGCCTTTTTTGGAGTGCTCCGCATCAGCGAGCTTGTGATGCTGTCTAAGGCGGATGCAAGTCGTAGGGCACTGGAACTAGAGGATGTCTATGTTGCCAAAGACTGGGCTCAGTTGAGGATACGCTCCTCTAAGACAGATCAGCAGGGCGTAGGCAGTGGAGTAAGACTGCTACGGTGTTCTTTGGCAGACATCTGTCCGGTTGGTGCCCTACAGGAGTTTCTTGCACTGCGTGGCACGCACCATGGCCCATTTTTCTGTCACCAAGATGGGTCTCCCCTTACTAAATTTCAATTTTGGAAGGTGACCGGCAAAGCGCTGGCCAGTGTTGGCCTCCCAGGGGCCCGTTACGGCACCCATTCATTCAGGATAGGGGCGGCTTCCACTGCGGCTGCTTTTGGGTACTCCGGGGCTGAAATACGCAGCATGGGAAGGTGGGGTTCGCATTGTTTTCAGTTTTATGTTCGCCCTCTTCAACCGTGAGTACCAGTTGAGTCACCGCACCTTTCTCTTCCTCGTTTTTTCCCTTTACAGACCCTGGGTGTCGTATTACACCGGTGACAGTATGGCTGATGGGCCATAGCTACGTGCACAGGGCAGCGCGTTACGCTGCGGCGACAGAGTGGGGACCACGACTGGGACTAGGTGCATACGCAAGTCTCACATGGTATGGTAAACCCGGGATGTTATGGCGGGAGCTGTTGCCATTCCGTTTTTCAGGCCGGAATGCGGACCCGCCTGACATTCTGATCATACACCTTGGGGGCAATGATTTGGGCCGGGTCACCGGCTTATCGCTAAAGCATGCGATTTGCGGCGACCTTGCCTACCTGCATTACGTGTGGCCCGCCACAACCCTCGTTTGGTCGGACATGGTCCCGCGGCACACGTACAGGGGAGGTTTCGACCTCCAGGCCCTTGACCGTGCTAGACGCATGGTAAACAGGGCTGTGGCGCGGTTCCTTGTCGACAAGGGTTGGGGGCGGGTCAGTCGTCACCCCGTCATTAGTCTACAATATTATGACCTTTATGCAGGGGATGGGGTCCATCTGTCGCGAGGAGGTATGGACCTCCTGTTGGGTGATTGGCGAGCAGGCCTGTTGACCGAGCTGACAGTCTGGGGGGGGGGGGCGTCAAGCCTTCTTTGCAGCTCCTCCGTGTGGCGGGTATCACTGGTAAGGTAAACATTTATGACCCACAGGTATCCGGCAGGTTCGGACAACACTAGACAGGCATAAGTTGGTTAAACGTTGTCCGGTCAACGATGAACTAGGCGACGGGGTGATGGCGATAGCTAGACAGTATGCATCACCCCGTGATTTCACGCGTCAGAGGGTGGGGTCATTAGTTAGATATTGACTACGGTCAACAATTTGTTTGTTGTCAACAAACAAATTGATACAAATAGATACATTGTAACCAATTGCCGTTGGCAATTTTGGGGTGGTACCTTACCAGTGTTACTTCGGCCTGCTTGCCTTAAGAATTATGATTGGTCGTTTTACCAATAGAAATTTATAATTCGGACTAGGGCATGAATCAATAAATGTGGCCCAATGCCGTTATCCACTTTTACCAGTGTCTGAGTCCTTTATTGGGGGGTGCGCCTGCAATGGAAGCGCGGCGCCAAAATGGCCGCCGCGCCCTTTGCGGGGCCCCCCCATAGGACGAAGGCATCCGGGTAGTTAGGGGCGTGGCCAGCTCCCTTATAAAAGGGGTGGCCATGAGGCAGCCGAGCTGCCATTTTGCGAAGCGACGGAGCGGAGAAGTTTTTCCCCTCCACCCCCTCCCTAGTTAACAGTGTGATATTTTGGTCGCTTCGGGGCCGGGTGGGAATTTTTGGCTGGGACTCACAATTGGCTCTCGGGTCCTGGTTTTTTCGCCCATCCCACACTGTTGCTATGGTTTGATATAGGGGTTTCTGTTGCTGCTGTTGACTTTGGTCACATGGGCGGGTATCACTGGTAAGGTAAACATTTATGACCGACAGGTATCCGGCAGGTTCGCAATTGACTGGACAACACTAGACAGGCATAAGTTGGTTAAACGTTGTCCGGTCAACGACGAACTAGGCGACGGGGTGATGGCGATAGCTAGACAGCATGCATCACCCCGTGATTTCACGGATACGCGTCAGAGGGTGGGGTCATTAGTTAGATATTGACTACGGTCAACAATTTGTTTGTTGTCAACAAACAAATTGATACAAATAGATACATTGTAACCAATTGCCGTTGGCAATTTTGGGGTGGTACCTTACCAGTGTTACTTCGGCCTGCTTGCCTTAAGAATTATGATTGGTCGTTTTACCAATAGAAATTTATAATTCGGACTAGGGCATGAATCAATAAATGTGGCCCAATGCCGTTATCCACTTTTACCAGTGTCTGAGTCCTTTATTGGGGGGTGCGCCTGCAATGACTACGGTCAACAATTTGTTTGTTGTCAACAAACAAATTGATACAAATAGATACATTGTAACAATTGCCGTTGGCAATTTTGGGGTGGTACCTTACCAGTGTTACTTCGGCCTGCTTGCCTTAAGAATTATGATTGGTCAATTACCAATAGAAATTTATAATTCGGACTAGGGCATGAATCAATAAATGTGGCCCAATGCCGTTATCCACTTTCATCAGTGTCTGAGTCCTTTATTGGGGGGTGCGCCTGCAATGGACAGATGTCATCTAGCCCTTTTAAATTCTATTTTGTTGTTAGATGTGTTAATTTTAGCTTTGTATGTTATATGCAGAGACTGCAGTGCTCAAGTGGTTAAGATGCTGACTGGGAGGCATCAGGTCAGCAGTTCGATACCCAAATACTGTACAACAGAATGAGCTAGCAGTTCGAAAGCAAGAAATTGCAAGTAGGGAAGTTAAATAGTATTCCGTACACTCCGGTGTCTAGTAGTGCCTGCCACAAGTCCACAGAAACATCTACAGTCACAGACAGCATTGGCTCTTTGGCTATAAACAGAGATGAGCACTGAACCCTAGAGTCAAATGCGACTGGCTTTCAATCAAGGGTGACCTATGTTATATGTTGGTGGTGTATCTGGCATGAATAAAGAAATCATAAATATGATTTCAGTTTTATTAAGTACAATACTTCAGGATCATAAAACATTGCTGGAAATGACATGCCTTCCACCTGCTTCAAGTTATTTCATTCTTTTAGTTTTAACAAATGCAAGAGGAAAATCCTTGAACCCTTGATTCAGCATTCCAACCCCCCTCCCATTGCATCACCCTGACAATAAAGCCATTAGCTGGGGGGCGGGCGCGGGGGCAGAAACACATTACTGTTTCCTGGCTATGATTTAATTAATGCTTAAGTGCTAATTGATTTCTAGACAGTAATAAATGGCCCCTTATTAAAAGGTGGCGCAGATGTCAATTTTAAAAACAACTTATAGTGTATGCTGCCAAAAGGGAAACTCAGTCTGAAACTCCGTGGAAGCAGACAGGGAAAATAAATTAATATCTAAAGCCCCCTCTCAAATGCAAACAGTTAAGCCAAAAGGCAGCCTGCAGCCATTAGCCTCATTTGCCCTTGACATCAGAGCAATCTTAGTAATCACCACCAGAACCAACACAGTTGAGGCTCTTTATGCCTGACTAGAAGTAATTCCATTTTGTTCCACAGGACTTATTTTGAGGTAATTGTACCTAGCATTGCAGTTTTTGTCCTCTAAATATACATATATATTTATGCCTTTGAAATACTCATTTGATATGGTTCTTGAGCATTGGTCGACTTGTTCCAGAAGATAGCAGGCAAGCTAAATTCCAAGAATCCTGCCTAATTCCACCATCAGGAAATGTTCTGAAGTGAAACATGCTTAAAAATAAATTCTACTTGTGTTAACTAAAGAACTGTGATTCAAAAATCTATATTTTGTGTATGGCCCACCCATTTATTTTGGAAATGTCCACTCTGATTTAACATCTATCTAAACATACACATATCTTATCCTGATGTCAATTATTTATTATTTATTTATTTATTTTTGCACATTTATGTCCCACCCTCCTGGTGGTACACCACTCAGGGCGGCTACCAACAAAAAGGGAAAGGGAAGAGGGAGAAAATACAATAAGTAAAAATTACAATATAAAACATTTCAACAACAATAGCTAAAAGTATGTAACAATAAGGGTACATATGCTGAGGTGTGAAGCTGCTGGGTAGGGGATTTTTGCCGCCTCCTTGTGGGATATCTCTTTATGCGAACTTGCCATTAGCTCCTTTAGGGAGTGCACTCCATTTTTTTAAAAGGTGGAGCTCTGGAAATGACCAGCTGCTCTGAGCAGGACTGTTGAAGACAGAACATTTTGGAGATTGCTCATTCATTTTATTCAGTCACAGTCGAGTCTGATGCTTTGTAACCCCATGGGCGACAGCATGCCAGGCTCCTATGTCATCCGCCTTCCTCCGTAGTCTGCCCAGATCTACACCCACTGCATCAATGATGCTGTTTAACCATTGTTACCCAAATCTCAGACTCCATGTCTCAGAGCTGCATGCATCCAAGCCATGGAGTGAGAAATTATTTTGTTTTAATATTTAAGGATCATTTCACGGGTGGACGCTTTGAAAGGAGCCACAGACAAATTGTTTGATACAAATTAAAGAAGTTTACTTAGAAAACAAATAAGAAAATAATAAGCAATAGCAATAGACATTTCCCCCACCCCAACCCGAAAAGTGTCATTTCAAAAAGGCAAAGGACCTGCATAGTACCTAAATTAGGCAGATGGGAAAATCTATGATTGAGGTGAGAGAGAAACTGACTTCAGAGTTCAGTTTTTATAATGTTTCATGTGGCAGCCTCAGCCAGGCCAGCTAACTATTGCAGCTTATTGCAGATAAATGTTACAGTTTTAGGTCAATACAAAGGGAAACAAAAGGAGGAAACTCATGGCTATTCAAAGAAGATAAGTACACAGATTAAAAAAAAAAACCCAAGTATAACAGTTTACTAACACAAAAGCAACAATAAATTTTTACAATTACAAACAATACAGTAACAAATCACTCTCTTTTAATTAAGCATCCCAGCCTTCACAATGAAGGACACATCATATCAGAGATTGTAAAGGTGAGCAAATCAGAGTTATAATTTTAAAAGTTCAAAACCAATCAAGTTGTGGTGCATCATGATGGGAGCCAGTTCTCCAGTGAAAACTGGCCTCTTGACATCTTGTAAACATATTGATATGCAAATTGGCAAGTTCCCTCTGCCAGCAAGGCTGATGGTCCTGGCTGGAAAAGCTGGTTGGAACGAAGGTCCTTTTGTTATGGAATACTGAACTAGACAAAATCACATTCCACACGCTAAAACAGATTAGGAGTTTTTATTATTTGTTGCATATCACTCCATGTAGGGTTATGTGTCTGGACTATGGTTCCGATTAGTTCAATCACCTCATTCGGCTTGGTACTAAAAGGTCCATAATGCTGTTTCCAATTTAACAGGTCTGTTGTGGTAAATGGTACATATTGGAAGATTGACTGATTTACTAGTTCATCATCTTCCCTCATATGGCTGGTTATCATCTCCCTCAGTGGGGCAATTATCTCCTTTCTTTTTTCCATCATTGGCGTGACGTGTGCCATTGGGGTGTTCAGAGGTGGCTCCCTACCAGCTTCATTGTTACATGGTGAAGGTCTATTATACCTTTTAAATTTTTCTTCTCCCTGTTCAATTACATCTTTCAAGATCTCAGTTACTTTTCTTAGTTTTTCTGTGGTTGGGGAAGTCTCACTTCTATCTGGGGTCTGAAATCTTCCTGCAGAGTGACTGCTTCCTGCATTTGCTAATGCAAGGTCTGAATAAATATGTGGAACTTGGCCATCTTGTGGTGCTGATTTTGGCATGACATAAGGTGGAGATCTTTGAAACAGAATTTCATCTTTTTCATTTCTGCTTAAAATTTTCAATCTTCCTTCTGTCTGCCATTCTATTTCTGGTTCTATTTCTGGGGTATTGGGTGTTCTGACCACTTTCCTACCTAATTTAGATTTCTTATCTTTGGATTTCTTTTCCTTCATTAAATATGCTTTTGCACATTCAGCCTGGCATTTCCGTAGCCAAGGGGGGGGGGTGTCATGGCTTTCTGCATTACAGCTTGCCATGCTAATATGTAGGGATACTGATCCCATTGTTTATTCTGTGTTATTCTTCGAAACACTCTATTTATAAGACCCAAATCTAGGGAGCCTTCTGGAGGCCACCCTGCTTGGAAACTGGGCCATTCATATTCACAAAACTTTCTTAACTCAAATTTTGTTAAAGGGGGTTCATGTTTCTCTGGTGTAAATACCTCAAAGTTCTCAAGGAAACACCGTAGCGGCATTCTTGGTATGCTACCACCACCACCCATTCTAAACTAAACACTACCACTGGCGTGGGGCACCCGAAAAATCAAGGGCTACCATCAGGGAACGCGATGGTTTAACCACCCACACACAATATATATTTTACACACACAGAAATCAGGTTCGCCTCCCTGATTTTTCCAGGAACACTGGGTTACTGCCTGTGGTTCATTAAGGACTTAGGAATCGCCGTCCCGTCCCCTTGAAGGTGATCAGGCTCCACTTCCACTCCTTAAATGAGTGGGCACACATAAGTATACTTCTACAGTTTCGTACAGTTTCATACAATTTTATACAATTTTATACTTGCCTGCAGGCTTTTGAAAATCCAGCTCCAGTTCCAGCTTCTGGAGAGTTCTCTGTCTGTCTTAGCTTTCCGGATCCTTGACTGGTCTGTTTCTTCTGACAGTTACTCACCGCCTCTTCACCGATTTCCCAGAGTAGATCAAAGGTCTACTATGTCGGCATTTTAGGTTATCCCTGGAGAGGCGTCGTTTTATCCCATCAGGAACAGCTGTCCAGAGTGACAATGGTACCTGCTATTTGTCAAGTCAGTCCTGGCAGAGTCTATATGCAGGAGATGGGGTCCACCTGTCGCCTAGAGGTATGTACCTCTTCCTGGAGAATGTGCAAGCAGGCCTGGTGACCGAGCTGACGGTCTAGGGGGGCGGGGCGGTGAGTCATCATGGACGCCTCCCCGTGTGGCGGGTAGCACTGGTAAGGTAAAGATTTATGACCCAGAGGTATCTGGCAGGTTCGCAATTGACTGGCCAACACGTAGATAGGTACAGGGGAAATAGGATTGGCCGGTCAAGGGCGAACCATGATTGGGGTGATGGCAGGAGCTTCTCAGCCTGCATCACCTTGATATTTGAATGGATACACGTCATAGGGTGGGGTCAGTAGATAGTATATTGACTCCGGTCAACAATTTGTTTGTGCCAACAAACAAATTGATACAAATAGATACATGTAGCCAATTTCCATTGGCACCTTGGGTGGAACCTTACCAGTGTTACTGCGGCCTGCTTGCCTTAAAGAATTACAGTTGGATGATACACCAATTGAAAGTGATAATTCGGACTAGGGCATTATTCAATAAAAGTGGCCCGATGCCTTTAATCCAAAGCGGTGTCTGAGTCTTTATTTGGGTGGGTACGCCTGCAAAGAGTAGATAGAGTTCAGATAAACTTGTTATTATGTAAAATTAAATAACAGAGTGTTTGTCTGTTAGTCATGCTATGTCAGTCACCTTCAGTAGATGCAGAATCCCATCTGCTACAGAGGACCTACATCTAAGATGAATAACAGCCACTTATTTCCAATTGCCCTGATAAAAGAGTGAATTGTACAGAGTTTGTGCCTATACCATTTACAGGATCATTCTATGTGCCAGTTAGGTTCACGACTGGCCCAAATCATTTTGCTGGTTGAAACAAAGTGACAGACAGTGCCCTTCTCCACTCATCCAAGTGCATGGCTCCCAAAGCCAGCTGAATAATTTTGACAAATGAAGCAGGAAACCTCACAAAATTATCTCCCAACCTTGCTTCCTGGCACCAGAAATTCAGCAGAGATAATACATGATGTGTTGCACATTTAAGAACCAAAAACGATTGCTTTGTGTACCCACCTCTATAACTAGGAACATATCTATAACTAGGAACCTTGGGGTAATAAATGCATAGGAAATAGCTTTTGTTGTTGTTCAGTTGCACAGTCGTGTCCAACCCTTTGTGACCCCCATGGACCACTGCATGCCAGGCTCCTCTGTCCAGCTACACAGTTACTTTTTGGGTGTTAACAAGCAGACCTAAGTTGTTTAGATATAATAAGTAATACCTAGCAATTTACAAAATTTTCTTTTTAATGGTATTTTAAGGCACCTTTAGGGGATGTTTTAGTAGGAGATTTTTTCAGTGTTTTTGCCATTCTGTCAATCCTAAATAGCAACAAAAGAATTCTTCTATTTTGGCCTATGAATTATCATAAATATTCCCAGGATGTAATATAAAAAATGGCCATTAGAAAGAGCCATGGAGTATTTCTCTCTATTTTTGTTTTCTGTTAGTAGCTAACAAATCAATATTGAAAACTATTCTACAAAGAGATATGTACTTAGAGGCAGGACTGTAAAAATCTTCCCAACATGCTTGCTTTGCTCCATATCTAAAAAACTAAAAATTCCTCAGAACAAATTTGCATGCACCAAAATATTATAATCAGTGCACTCATATATATGCCAGTCCACAAAATTGTTGTTAATTGTCGATGCCCATCTGATTCTCAAAGGTGAAATCCAAACACTATTGCATATGAGGTTTCAAACATCACTCTTGTTAGCTGGTTGGATTTCATCTCCTAACTCTTAGACAAAGGGGTCTTCTTTGTTGGGAGGTAAAATCCAACCAATGGCTAACAGATGTGACCATTTGGGGCAGGGGTATTTCTTTCTCTGCAACAAATGTTTTTGTTGAAACATTTGAGTAAGTTGCACAGTTCCCAGCTTGGGAGGGAAGAATGAAAGCGCAGCACCAAAATGGCCGCCGTGCTCTTTGCGGGGGCCCCCAACCCGGACTAAGACATCCGGTGAGTTAGGGGGCGTGGCCACCCCTCTATAAAAGGGGTGGCCAAGAGGCAGACGAGCTGCCATTTTAGAAATAGCGACGGAGAGGAGAAGTTTTTCCCGTCGCTGTTTTTCCTCTTAATCTTCGGCTATCGAGCCCTTGCAGTTCGTTTCCCGGCTGGGAAAGGAGGATTAACGCACGCGGAGCCTTGGTTTGCTTGGCTACCACGGTGCTTAGGCGCAAGGAGTTAGATCCCTGGATAGGGATCCTGCTTTTCTTCTCCTAGGGAGACATGGCTCCCAAGCGGAAGGCCCCGGCGATGAAGCCGCGGCCGAGGGGGAGAACTTTTTCCGGCCCGGCACCAGACGGGGGCCAACCATCGGGTCGGAGGACCAGGGCTGCGCCCCCACGGCAGGGCAATGTGCCAGCCTTGCCCACTGGTACCAGTGGGGCTGCTCAGGCTGATACTTGGCAGCCGGGCTCCAGCTCGGTAGCTGGGCAACTACAGGCCGGCCCCTCAGGGGTTTCGGCCCTCAGCCCACTGTTACTGGCCATGGGACAGGGCGGCATGGGGGGGCCTGGTGCGGGTATCCAACCCACTCCTCCTCCGGCCCCTCATGGGCCGGAGTTTTTGGGCATGGCCCTATTCTGGCCGTGGCTTGCCTTTTGGGTTACCTTTTCAACTGCCTGGTGGGCCGTCCGGCCCATCCGGCACACCTTATGCTGGGGGCTCTGTGGCAGTGGATGCTCTGTTAGCACGGTTAGCAGTGCTGGAAGCATCCTTGGGCATTGCACAGCCTCCTGCGGAGGGGGGCGCTACTCTTTCCACTGGGGCCCCTTCGTTGGCCCCAGCTACCTTGCCGGCCGCAATGCTTCAACGGGCGGCCAGCCGGGTCGAGCTGCTTGAGACGCTCCAGCCGGCACCAGCTGGTGTCTCGCAGCTCCCCGTTCGTCCTGGTGTGCAGACTGGGAGTAGTCAAGTGTGGCCCCAGAGCTCGATTCCGGTCGCGAGCTCTGACGCCCGCCGTGGGCCGGAACCCCCAGTGGGGGCGGCTCACGGGGGTGCACCTAGTGAGTATCAGGTTCAATTTAGTGCACCTACATCACAGCCCACTTACAGTGGTGGGGTTCAGTGGCCCTGGCCTCATCAAGTTGAGGCGAGTGGGCATCAGTTACCAGTCCATCCCAGTGCCCCATGTTTTCAAAATGGCCCCTTGTTAAGGGCAGGGGTTTCCACCCCTGGGGCAGTGCCGAGCATCGCAGGCCCCGCTGCGTATGCCCTCTATACAGAATGTATGACAGCTTTCCCGACGGCTGGTAATCCCTTGCCCCTGGGTGATAATTTGTCACAGGTCACGAGGGAGAAGATTTGGTGAGGGGAGTACGTGGATATATTCTCCCTATTGAACCGTGAGCCCACTAAGGAAGAGAGAGAGGGACAGGATGACAGAGACAAGGAGCTGTCTCGTCGTCGTAAGCCACCGCGCACCTGGGCCAACTGGTTGCCGGCATATCTCATTTATATGGCGGTGTACCTTAGGGCCCGGCCTGATCTGGCCATTCCTATGGTCCAATACTTGGACAATATTTACAGGACAATGGTTAATTTCCCTGGCCCATCGTGGTTGCTTATGATGAGGAATTTAGAATGAGGGTGGCCCTACACCCGGAAATGAGATGGGATGAGCCCTACCAGAAATTGTATCTCTTGTACATGACCCCCACACGTCCGGCGCCTGGGGATAGGTACCATTGTGGCCATGCTGTGCAGCGAGCTGCTCCAACACAGGCTCCCCGCCAGCTGGCGGGGCAGGGGGTTCCAGCCCGCTTGCTGTGTTGGAGCTTCTCAGCTAATGGCGTGTGCAATAAGCGACAGTGTCGATACAAACATGAGTGTCCCTCTTGCGCTGGCCCACACGCCGCCTCCGCGTGCCCATGGGCTGGTGGGTCATGGGACAGAGGTAGAGGTGGACAGGGAGCGGGCAGGGCTTCCTCTGATGGAGCTAGCCACTCAAAAGGCCCCCTCCCCAGTTAATGTGTATATGTTGGAGCGATGGCTCTCAACTTATCCAAGAAGGGAAGACGCGAGGTACCTCCTGGAGGGTTTCCAGTGGGGCTTTCGTATCCCATTCAAAGGGGTGCGGGGACCCCAAGATGCCCCCAATTTGGTTTCCCTGAAGGGTAAGGAGGGGGTAGCTGCCCTGAGTATTGCCAAAGAAGTAGAGGCCAGGAGGGTAGTGGGCCCCTTTTCCAAACCACCTTTCCCTAACCTGAAGGTCTCCCCTCTGGGGCTAGTACCTAAAAAGACCCCGGGTAAATTCCGTTTAATCCACCATCTATCGTACCCGGCGGGTTCTTCTGTCAATGATGCTATTCCTGATTACCTTTGTTCGATCAGGTATACGTCGTTTGACCAAGCCCTATGGATGGTGCACTCTTGTGGTCCCGGTGCCCTCCTGGCAAAATGTGACATTAAATCGGCATTCCGATTGCTGCCAGTGCACCCTGGGGACTTTGAGCTATTGGGTTTTAAATTCCAAGGAAAGTTCTATGTAGATAAGGCCATGCCTTTTGGCTGCTCTATTTCATGTTCAGCATTCGAACGTTTTAGCACTTTCCTTCAGTGGGCCTTTGTTCGCAGGTCCGGGTCTCGGTCTGTAGCCCATTACCTTGATGACTTTTTGTTCGGGGGTGAACGGGGCTCGGACACGTGCATGCGTCTCCTCACTACATTTCAGACGCTAATGCAGGAACTGGGTGTCCCTTTAGCGCCCGAAAAGACCGAGGGCCCATCTACTACGCTCACATTTCTGGGTATTGAAATTGACACGGTCGCACAGGCATCCCGGTTACCCATTGAGAAGGTCAACTGGATCTCCGCGATGATTTTGGCATTGCTGGCCAAACGTAAAGTGTCACTTCGTGAGCTTCAGGTACTTCATGGACATCTTAACTTTGCCTGCCGGGTGGTGACACCTGGCAGAGCATTTGCCCGGCGCCTATGTGACGCCATGTCTGGCCTGTTAAAGCACCACCATAGGGTCCGACTGACCAGGGGAATGCGGGCTGACCTTTTGGTTTGGCTCACATTCCTACGGGAATTTAATGGGGTCTCTTTCTGGAGATCAGACCTTTTGGTTTCCCCTAGATTCCAAGTACAGTCGGATGCCTCCAGCTCCCTGGGAGATGGGATTTATTTTGAGGGGAGGTGGGCTTATGGCCAATGGCCTCCCGCATGGCAGGGCATGGATCGCCTCCGCGATCTTACCGTTCTTGAGTTCCTTCCAATCCTGGGAGCTTTGATGCTATGGGGCGAGGAGTGGGCCGACTCAGTGGTCCATTTTTGGTGTGACAATGCGGCAGTGGTGCACATTGTCAACGCTCAGACGTCTAAATCGCCTAGGGTGATGGTGTTGATTTGCCAGTTTGTGTTACGAAGCCTACGCCTAAATGTGCTGTTTAAGGCCAGACATGTCCCAGGCATTAATAATGATATTGCTGATGCTTTATCCCGCCTGTAGATCCCCCGGTTCCATGCCTTGGCTCCGGAAGCAGAGGAATTCCCCTTGCCACTCCCAGCCAAGATTTGGACATTTGGCGAGGAGAGGTGAACCGGGCGATCGGCATGCCTTTGGCACCCCGCACGCGTAAGGCGTATCAACATGCTTTTATACAATTTAGAATCTTTTGTGTACAACTACAGTTGCCCGAAGTGTGGCCCATTCCAGTGGAACAGGTTTTACAATTTATGGTTTATCTACACAGTCAGGGTTTGGCTCCTCGTACTATAGCATCCAGGCTGTCGGCACTGGCATTTATCGCCAAAGTGCTGGGTTTTGCTGACTGCGTTAATGATTTCCGCATACGTCATGTTTTGGAGGGATGGACACGGGAACGTGGCCGCTGCCCGGACACTCGCCACCCAATTTCACCAGAGGTACTGACCCACCTTGCACGAGGCTGGCATAACTTGTGCTATGATAGGTACGAGGTGGCTCTTTTTCACGCGGCTACCATGGTGGCTTTCTTTGGAGCGCTCCGCATCAGTGAGTTGGTACTACTGTCTAAGGCGGATGCGACTCGTAGGGCACTGGAACTCGACGATGTCTATGTCACTAATGAGTGGGCTCAGTTGAGGATACCGAGTTCTTGGCAGTGCGTGGCGCGCACCCTGGCCTGTTTTTCTGCCACCAGGATGGGTCTCCCCTTACTAAATTCCAATTTTGGAAGGTGACCGGTATGGCACTATCCAGTGTTGGCCTCCCCGGGGCTCATTACGGCACCCATTCATTTAGGATAGGTGCTGCATCCACTGCGGCTGCATTTGGGTACTCTGAGGCTGATATACGCCGGATGGGGAGATGGGGATCCATGCGTTTTGCATTGTATGTTCGCCCACTTCAGGCATGAGTACCAGTTAAGTCATTATTCTCTTTTCTTCTTTTACAGACCCTGTGTGTCCCTGCTCACCGGTGGCAGTGTGGCTGGTGGGCCACAGTTACGTGCACTGGGCAGCGCAGTATGCTGCGGCGACAGAGTGGGGACCCCAGCTTGGACTGCGTGTAACCGCACGTATACGTTGGTACGGTAAACACGGAATGAGATGGCGGGAACTGTTGCCATTCCTGTTTTCCATCAGGGATGCTGAACCGCCTGATGTCCTTGTACTGCACCTCGGGGGCAATGACCTTGCCCAGGTCACCGGCCTTTCATTAAAATTCACGATCTGCAGTGACCTAGCTTATTTGCATTATGTGTGGCCGTCCACAAGGTTGCTATGGTCGGACATCGTACCGCGTCATACATACAGGGGAGGTATTGACCTCCGTGCACTTGACTGCCCTCGCCGCTCGGTGAACAGGGCAGTTGCCCGGTTCTTGTCAGACAAGGGTTTGGGGATGGTCATCCGGCATCCCATGATTAGTTTGCAAAATTATGATCTCTATGCAGGGGATGGGGTCTACCTGTCGGCTAGAGGTATGAACCTCTTTCTGGAAGATTTGCAAGCAGGCCTGGTGACCGAGCTGATGGTCTGGGGGGGGAGGGCAGTGAGTCATCATGGACGCCTCCCCGTGTGGCGGGTAGCACTGGTAAGGTAAAGATTGATGACCCATAGGTATCCGGCAGGTTCGCAATTGACTGGCCAACACTTAGACAGGTACAGGTGTAATAGCTTTGGCCGGTCAACGACGAACCAGGCAAGGGGTGATGGCAGGAGCTTTACAGCATGCATCACCTTGTGATTTGATGGATACACGTCATAGGGTGGGGTCAGTAGATAGTTTATTGACTCCGGTCAACAATTTGTTTGTGTCAACAAACAAATTGATACAAATGGTTACATTGTAGCCAATTACCATTGACATTTTTGGGAGGAACCTTACCAGTGTTACTGCGGCCTGCTTGCCTTAAGAATTACAATTGGATGAATACACTAATTGAAAGTTATAATTCGGACTAGGACATTATTCAATAAAAGTGGCCCAATGCCTTTATCCATATACCGGTGTCTGAGTCTTTCTTTGGGGGGTGCGCCTGCAATGAAAGCGTGGCGCCAAAATGGCCACCGTGCTCTTTGCGCCCCCCCCGGACTCAGACATCCGGGTGAGTTAGGGGGCATGGCCACCCCTCTATAAAAGGGGTGGCCACGAGGCAGACGAGCTGCCATTTTAGAAATAGTGACGGAGAGGAGAAGTTTTTCCCTCCACCCCCTCCCTAGTGAACAGTGTGATATTTTGGTCGCTTCGGAGCCGGGTGGGAATTTTTGGCCTGAACCTACAATTGGCACTTGGGTTCTGGCTTTTTTGCCCATCCCACACTGTTGCTAGTGTTTGAGGAAAGGGGTTCTTTGACTTTGGTCACTTTAGGCGGGTAGCACTGGTAAGGTAAAGATTGATGACCCATAGGTATCCGGCAGGTTCGCAATTGACTGGCCAACACTTAGACAGGTACAGGTGTAATAGCTGTGGCCGGTCAATGACGAACCAGGCAAGGGGTGATGGCAGGAGCTTTACTGCATGCATCACCTCGTGATTTGACGGATATACGTCATAGGGTGGGGTCAGTAGATTGTTTATTGACTCCGGTCAACAATTTGTTTGTGTCAACAAACAAATTGATACAAATGGTTACATTGTAGCCAATTACCATTGGCATTTTTGGGAGGAACCTTACCAGTGTTACTGCGGCCTGCTTGCCTTAAGAATTACAATTGGATGAATACACCAATTGAAAGTTATAATTCGGACTAGGGCATTATTCAATAAAAGTGGCCCAATGCCTTTATCCATATACCGGTGTCTGAGTCTTTCTTTGGGGGGTGCGCCTGCAAAGAAGGAAGCCCCTGGGTGCCTTCCCTCACTCTGGAGAACAACAGTAGTTGATGGCACTGAATTTCATTTTCCATTTTAGGCCATAGCCCTTTATTTTCCCTATTTTCCTGTTTTGTTTACAAATATACATATCTTCCAATATTCAGATAGAAACTAAAGTGGATGACTGACAAAGGTTGTTGTTTGTAAGACACAAAATTGGAACTTAATTGAAGTGGAAGGGATTTGGACACACATATCATCATCATCATCATCATCATCATCATCATCATCATCATCATCATCATCATCATCATCTGCCTAGTGTTTAATGCCAAACTTCTGTTTGTTTTATTAAGTACTTCTACTGCAAAACATTTAAGTATATCACTTACAATTATTTTAAGAGTGCAGCTGAAATGTTGTTGCTTAGCTTAGTAAAAGTAGATTAGATTCCTTTGAATCAATATAAATTAAAGAGAAGGTAACTCGCCAGATTCTTACTGATTCAGTAATACAACTTACTACACTTAGCAATTTAGGATTTCAGTTAATGATTAATGGAAAGTTAAACGATATTATTGCGTACAGTTCCAAAAATACCATTTTAAGTCTTCTTAAAATTCACAGAACAGCAGGCTGCAAATTGCAGAGATAAACAACAGATGTACTTCATTCTCAGCAGTACTTTCCCCAAATTATTATTTTTCTTTCCTTTTACAAAGCATATTCTGCAGAATGGGAGAAAAGCAATTTCTCATTCACAAAGGATGCCCAATTGACAGTAAACATATGGTTCCGGATCCATAAATTTTCCTTTGTAAGCTCTTGGATATTTGAGCAGAAAGAGAACAGTGCAATGAAAATTACAGAAGCACCTGTGTTTCTGGAAACAGCATCAGGAGAAGGGGCTGACAGCTTCAAAATACATTTTGAAAAATCATTTGCTGCATTCAGTTCTACCATGTAAAAAACACAGAAGAGTCTGGAGGTGTTTTCAAACACCACATCTCATGTGCACTGTACACCAACCCAAACAATGCCTTAGAAATAGAAAGTGCACAATTAATTTGAAAGGCTTATAGTTGCCAGAATCCTTCAGCTAGTACGACCAGTAGTTATGCTGACTAGAGGATTCTGGACCAGGTATTCAAACAAAAAAGAAAAAGCTTTCAGACCTTTGCCAGTGACGATCTGGACTCAGCACTGATCAAAGGGACTGAAAATAGTCATTAGCGCTGACAATCTTGTGGAGTGGGCAGCATCTGGGCAACATGAAAGCAATGCACTCTGGTTGAGAAATTAATTTCAATTCTATCTCAGTTATGTGATTTTGAAACGTATTTCATACTATTGATCAGAAGCCAATTTCATACACCTGGCTCCTTTTCTTATACAGTCCTTTGATCCTGGCTGTCACTCTCTGATGAACAACCCTCCACAGGCTCATGTTCTCTTCTGTTTCACTGTCTCTCTATGACTGCTCCACCTACCTTTAATGATTTTTCTTTTCCATCCATGTGCTCCTTATTAAAAACCTGCTGGGTTTCCATCTTGGCTGCCTATTGTTTACATTCAACAACATTCTTCCTTTGAGTATGTTTTTGACTTCAGAGATCACCCTTTGTAATGAAGACTCTCAGATCTATTTTTCTCCTCCTGACCTTCCCCTTTTCATTTCATTTTTAAATCACTAACTGTCTTATCAGTGTTATCTCCTTAATGTCCTACTGCCTTGGAACATGCTGAAGAACAAGAATCTTACCCCTTTCCTCCAAATTAACTTAATTTCCCCCTGAATATCAGTATCATGTGGGACTGAAACCTGACTATACTGTAGAAACAAAAATACATTTCACTTTTGTGTATTTGGAGGAGATTCAGCTTTGGAATTGTTTTGTCAAAGTTTGTGATGCTATGTTGCATTCTAGGAATGTCAACCTTTGCATATTTTTTCTCACAGGTGAGAATGAAACATTTCCATATTGGGGTACTTCCTTGCTTCAATCAATCAATCAATCAACCAACCAACCAATTGACTGCAGTGGCTCAGTGGTCAAGAAGCTCACCTTGTTAGCTGGAAGGCCAGCAAGTCGGAAGTTCGAGACCCAGGTACTGCATGACAGATTGAATGCCCATCTTTGTCCCAGCTCCTGCAAACCTAGCAGATCAAAAGCAAGAAAAGCAAGTAGATAAACAGAGATTACTTCAATGGGAAAAATCTTGGGGACATGAAAGGAGCCTTAGTTAGGTGTCCCCTGAGCAATATTTCTCCAGCAAAAATCCTTTTAACCCAGAATAATTTCTTACATGAAATTATTGTTATTATAATCAATCAATCAATCATGCTCAGTAGTAATACCTGTCTGTCCTCTCATTGAAATGGTTTTTATGTGAAAAATGTATATTTTTAATAAGTCTTTGTATATTGTGCAAACTAAAAGATTTTAATGCAAAATACAGGTTTTTGTAGAAAAACACTTTTACGTTTGCAAAGGCTGCTACTGATAAAAACTACACTGGTGGTTTTTTTAACTCTTGTGTAAGAGTGAAACCATCTCACTATGGCTGCTCATTTTTTTGACAGAGTGTCTTGAATTGTCAAGATATCCTTCCTATCTCTTTTTCTAAAATCAAGGATGAGACAAATTGCAAATATCCATCACACCTTTTACTTAGCTTGGCATGTCTTTCTTCAGATGACATGATGGACCCACCAGCCATTTGCTCAATTCTTTTCCTCTTGGTTCTGGGAGCAAACGTTCAGCATATGCAACATATCAATGCTTCCACATTAAGACAGAAAGGTCTCTTGCCAGGTGAGAAACAGGGCTGGTGGGTGCTCAGAGTTTCAAGTTACTTCACATAAAAAAATCAGGTTTTCCTACTTCCGTACTGCTTGCGTTTAGATTTTTATCCCACCTGGAGACCCAGAAAAGTACAGCAATCCCTGATTTGGCACCCTGTGAGCCGGCAATCCTAAGGGCACAATCCTATCCACATCACGATCAATTAGGTATAAAAGCACCTCATATGAATTGAATGCTATACAAAAGCAGAGAATCCAAAATTTGTATCCTGAGCCACTTATCTGTGGGACAGTTCCACAAAACTCAGTCAAGCTCACTTGTTTATCATTGGTATAGGATTTGACTGAGTTTTGCTTTTATTAATGATCAACACAGTCTCTTTGACAATATATGCTAAAAATACTATGGACTGGATAGTGAGATGATTTTTTCATGACAATTACCCATTGACATGATGGATAAATATTTTTAGGAATGTGAATAAGGGATTTGTTTTTACTTCCGTGTAGAGGTTCATTTCCATTTCAAACACAATCTAGATTATTCTCATCTTCAGTCTTCATACCATTCTCAGAAAGCTAGCAGTTTTATTACTTTAATTAGTGGGTCAGAAAGAATGAGGCTCCCCCAATGCCAAACAGAACGTTACACTGATTAATTAAAATTATTATTTTTGTTAACAGCTTACCACATAGCCTTGAATAAAGAGGCCATTCTGTTAAAGATATCAGAGGCTATGCCAGGAAGGAATGGCAAAAAGTGAAATCATACCCCCTTAAGAAGTATATTGTCCAACACAATTTGTACAGAGATGCTGACTGTGTAGAGTGATAACAATGCTGTCAGAATGTATACTGCATTGTGCAGTTCCAATACAACTTGGGAGCAACATTCTTTCCTTATTTCCACCCACTTATAGAGCAGTGTAATCTTTGCAGTCTTAAATGTCAGTATCTTATTCTAAGAGTGTTCTTTTCTACTTTTTAATTTCAAAACATACGGTTAACTTGCTATGATGTAGAAGTTGTGTTAACTCTTTTAACCAAAAGTACAGGCCTTGATAGTGGTGCATTTGAAGTGTCATATTGCTTTATTGTTTTTCTCTGTGTGAATATTAAGTATCAAGTGTGCCCCAATATGGGGCACAAAAATTCGTATAGTCAAAACAATGGTATTCCCGGTGGTAATGTATGGGTGTGAGAGCTGGACTATTAGGAAAGCTGAGCACAGAAGAATAGATGCTTTTGAATGTGGTGATGTGGTGTTGTAGGAGAGTGTTGAGAGTCCACTGGACAGCAAAGAGAACAAATAGGTAAATCTTAGAAGAAATCAACCGTGACTGCTCATTGGAAGGTCAAATAGTGAAGATGAAGCTTGAATACTTTGGACATCAAATGAGAAGGGATGATTCACTTGAGAAGGCCTTGATGCTGGGAAAGGTGGAGGGCAAAAGAAGAAGGCGGAGTCCAAAGATGGGATGGATGGATGGTGTCGTAGACAGAGTGGGCACAGAGCTGGGCAGGTTGAGGAAGATGGTGGAGGACAGAGGTGTTATGTGTTTATGTTTATGTTTATCTGACTTATACCCCACCCTACTCAACACAAGGCTGACTCAGGGTGGCTAACAACATATAAATGACCCCAGGGCAACCCAAGGGGCTTACATATAGGATACAATGTTCAAAATACAATAATAAATACAATGTTTCAAGTAAATACAATAAAGCCCAAGGTCTAGTATTACAAATTACAATATAAGGTAAAACTATTCACAAAATGCAAAATATCAGTACCACATCAAAATAATGTATCAATAATTACAATAGAATTGCCTGGAGGGCAATGGTCCATAGGGTCGCAAAGGGTCGGAATCGACTGTGCGACTGAACAACATCAAAGTTTTATTGTGTGTGTGCATGTTCAGCAGTAGCAGAGTAGCATTCAAGCTTTACACAGGTGTAAGCAGCATGCGTTGGACTGCACACACATAGAAGAAGTACAGCAACACAGTTCAACAGAAAATAAACTGCCTTTACTTTTCAGGTGCTGATATTTCTCAGTGCAAAACATAATAAAAAATAGCTTCTCTTACATAACGTATTTACACAAACTCATAGTCTCTCTGCCTCGGCAGCAGTCTTCCAAGGTCTTTCAGAGACTCATAAGAGGCTGGTGGTTTTGCTTAAGTCTTTGGTAGTTCAGTTCATTAAAGCAGGGTCAAGATGGAATGAAGAGAAGACAATACTCATTCTGGCTTCATATTAACTGACACAAAACAGTTCAGTTCTTTCAAGCACAAAACATGCATACACTCTGGTTAAAGAGGTTGGTTGGTTCTTATGGAATGTTTCCTAAATCCAGTTGAAGACAGAGCTTCTTCCTGAGCTCTTCCCCAGCAAGGGTTGCAGGTTCAGTCCTTCTGCATTCCTTCTCCTTGCTCCAGTATCTTCGGCGTGAGTTCCAGCATGAACTCCTTCAGTTATTCCAGCATAACCCCTTGTACTCTTTTCAGTACTCCTTCATAACTCTTCCAACTAAGTTCTCAGGTAGCACTTCATTTATAGAGCATTTTTGCTGAGTCACAGACATCAGTGCTTACAGCTGTGCTCAACAGTTACAGTCTCTTAAAGTGATAGACGTGTACATTCATCCTATACAATAAAGATAAAGGTAAAGGTTTCCCTTGCTCAAAAGCCAGTCATATCCATCTCTAGGGTTCAGTGCTCATCTCGGTTTCAAAGCCAAAGAGCCAACGCTGTCTGCTTCTGCAGACGTTTCTGTGGTCACATGGCAGGCATGACTAGACAATGGAGTGCACAGAACGCTGTTGCCTTCCCACTGAAGTGGTCCCTAGCTTTTGAACTGCTAGTTTGGCAGGAGCTGAGACAAAGACGGAATCTCATTCCATCCTGCAGTACTCAGGAATCGAACTGCTGAACTTCTGCCTCCCAGTCAGTGTCTTAGCCACTTGAGCCACTACAGGATACATCAATATATCATACCTGACAGGGTGTATTGGTGAATCTGATATGTTATATTTACTTTGAATATTTTGTTATATCTCTTTTATTATTAGTTTAAGTGAAAAGTGCTTTAAGTGCTATTATTGGCTATTTGTAGAAGGATTATTTTAATCTTCCTTGTGATTAATTTTGTAACATTAAAGATTTGCCTCAGTGCATTGCATTGAAGAAATTGAAGTTTTCTATTTTGACGGAAGTAGAAATACTGTGTTTTCTCTCTTTAGTCTTTCTACTTCTCTGGAATTTTATGATTAGCAAACATGTTTAGTTTTGACCTGGTCAAAAGCAATCTCGCAGCCCTCTCCCCTCCTTTAATTCTTTTATTTTATTTGCAGTGGTCTTTTCTCTCTCATACACACTCAGCCTTTTCCTCAGTGAGAAACCCCTTTGTCTCTTTCACCTCTGTGTTGCTTGTCTTCTCTTCTCCACTCTTCTCTTCTTCATCTCAGAGCAGAACAAAATGTGGGAATAATCATAGGTAAGTAGGACAGATAGGGATAAACAGCATAGTGTTGTGGATAGAGTGGTGGGCCGGGAGGTGGGCTCAGGAGGCCTCGGCTTGAATCCCTCTTCTTTTTGGTCTTTTTTGATGTAGTCTCATTTTCCAAATCTCGGCTGCCTGACTCTGCCCAAAGAATGTCAAAGGCAGTCTTATTTCCCAAGCTGCTCAAATGGGTGAAATTACAGTACAGTATTGACATGTATTTGGTGCAGTCCTATTTCCACTGATAAACACATGTAGTCTAAATGGGTTTCTGAACCCTTTCTGAGTACTGAAGCAAGTCTTACCTCCAAGGCTTCTGAAGTAAATTAAATAGCAATACAAGTTGAATTCATAAACTCCAAGAGAAAAAATGTGGCTTTAATAGTGAAGCAAGGCATAGCATAAGCAGCTAGGGGCTATCATGAACAAATTGGTAGAATCATATCAATCAGACTTATCAATATAATCACCATTCAAATCTCTATTCAAGCTACATACAGAAGGAAAAGAAATGTTAATATTTTATTCTAGTCTCCAGAGGGAAGTTCATCTCAGAGCAGAACAGAATGTGGGAATAATCATAGTAGGACATATAGGGATAACCGGCGTCGTGTTGTGGATAGAGCGGTGGGCTCAGGAGGCCTTGGCTTGAATCCCTACTCAGCCATAGAAGCTCACCAGGGGTGTGTATCAGAATATCAGAAACAAGTATACCTCTGCTTTATTGACTACACCAAGGCCTTTGACTGTGTGGACCACAATAAAATGTGGCAAGTACTTAAAGAAATGGGAATACCAGAACACCTCATATGCCTCATGAGAAATCTGTACAAGAGTCAAGAAGCAACAGTTAGGACAGAACACGGAATGACAGAAGGGTTTGGAATAGGAAAAGGAGTAAGACAAGGCTGCATTTTATACCCTACCTTTCCAACCTATACACAGAGCACATAATGCGCAATGCAGGGATGGAGGAATCACAATACGGGATAAAAATTGATGGGAGAAACATCAACAATCTGAGATATGCAGACGATACCACCCTAATGGCAGAAAGTGAGGAAGATTTAACGAACCTAGTGATTAGGTTGAAAGAAGAGAGTGCAAAAGCTGGCCTGAGACTTAACATCAAAAAAACCAAGATAATGGCAACAGGCCCTATCAGCACCTGGAAAGTAGATGGGGAAGAAGTAGAAGCAGTGACAGATTTTACTTTCTTGGGATCTAGGATCATTGCAGATGGTGACTGCAGCCATGAAATAAAGAGGCGACTGATTCTAGGGAGACAAGCCATGAGAAACCTGGGGAACATAGTGAAAAGTAGAGACATCACCTTGCAAACAAAAATCCGTATAGTCAAAGCAATGGTATTCCTGGTGGTAATGTATGGATGCAAGAGCTGAATCATTAGGAAGGCTGAGTGCAGAAGAATAGACGCCTTTGAGATGAGGTGTTGGAGGAGAGTTTTGAGAGTACCCTGGACAGCAAGGAGAACAAATAAGTCAATCTTGAAAGAAATAAGTCCTGACTGCTCCTTAAAAGATCAAATAGTAAAGATGAATCTGAAGTACTTTGGACACCAAATGAGAAGAGAGGATTCACTTGAGAAAGCCTTGATGCTGGGAAAGGTGGAGGGCAAAAGAAAAAGGGGACGGCCAAGGATGAGATGGCTGGATGGCATTGTGGACGCAGCGGGCACCAAGCTAAGTGGGCTGAGGAGGATGGTGGAGGACAGGGGTACCTGGAGATCAATGGGCCATAGGGTCGCAAAGGGTCGGAATTGACTGTGTGACTGAACAAAACAAAGGGGTGTGTAAAAGGTAAAGGTCTCCCTTGCACAAGGGAGGGGGTGGGTGGGTTTTCTCATATCCATTTACAGCCAAAGAGTCAGCACTGTCTGCATCTGCAGACCTTTTTATGGCCATGTTGCAGGCATGACTAGAATCCAGAGCACACAGAATGCTGTTATCTTTCCCACTGAAGTAGTGCCTTTTTATCTACTTGGAATTTCTTGCTTTTTAACTGCTAGGTTGACAGGAGCTGAGACAGAGACAGGAGCTCACTCTGTCTTGCAGTACTCAGGTCTCGAACTGCTGACCTTCCAGTCATCAAGTTCAGCATCTTAACCACTAAGTCACTGCAGTCCTTATTGTATCCAGGAGCTGGGGCAAGTTACAGGAGCTCGCTCTGTCTTGCAGCACTTGGGGCTCAAACTGCTGATCTGCTGACCTTCTGGTCATCAAGCTCAGTGTCTTAACCACTCTTTAAATATTTCACTTATCTTGAAAACCCTATGGGGTCCTATAGATTGATTTTGATTTGATATTAAATAACTAGAACAGGACATAGAAGAAGGAAATAAATCAGTACCAGTGTGTTTTGTTTACAAGTAAGAAATAAAACCAAATTTTAATTGTTTTATCTGCTGTTTTATCCTGTGTTTGTTAGCCGTCCTGAGTCAGCTTTGGCTGATTGGGCGGGGTAGAAATTGAACAAATGAATAATAAATAAATAATAAACAAAGACCAATTTTAAGAATTTCTTTCAGTGCAAGTGCATGTGTCAAACAAGATATTACTTCTTTACAAGCCAAGTAATCAAAGGAAATTTAGACCAAGATCCGAAGTGCTGAAGGATCAATGGTGGAATAATCTGATTTGGATAAAATAAAGATAAATTGGAAACAATATAATGACAAGCTGTACAGATGAAAGGCAAAGATGACAGGTTCCTTTCATGAAGATTTTTTTTTTCTTTTTCTGTAGAACTTGCAATTTTCAAAAGTGAAGTAGGAGTGCTTGGAAGAAATAAGTTGTCAAGAAGAGATGGGATGTCAACACAGCAGTTTCAAGCTCTCTGTGTTACGTGCTATTAAGTCACTTCCAGATTACAGTTACCCTAAGAAGCTTTTCAAGGTGTGTAAGTGGTTTTACTGGTGTAATTCCCCAGAAAGTTTCTATGATCAAGTGGAGATTTGAACCTATATCAGTTGCTGTATCCACTACGCCACACTGGTTCTCCTTTTCATTCTACAGTGAGTGTATCTATATCCATATCCAAAGAAAACTATTTAACAAATGTAGAAAATAAAACAAAAGCCTACATACTGGAAACATTCACTATATGTTTCAGTCCCAAATAAAAGAATTTTCAAGGAGTTGAGTAATTATGGGACTGTTGCATTAATTTCACATGTAAACAAACTGATATTCAAGATTTTACAACAAAGACTTTGGAGCAAGAGCTGCCAGATTTTTCATCTTATTTCAAGTAAGGAAGAGTTATTAGGTTGTAAATATACATTGGTTGTAGTTTAGTGAGCTAAAATACCTGGCTGCAAAGCCACAACATTGAATAATTTAAACTCTAGACTAGAAACAAGTGTGAAATCAGATTATGGAGAAAAGGGCAGGTTTCCAACTGACAAGGGCATCAGAAAAGGGTCTACTTTATCTCTCTATTTGTTTAATTCACATGCAGAGCATCTCATTGAGAAAGGTGGATTAGATTCAGAAGAAGATAGAATTAAAATTTGTGTAAGAAACATTGATAAGTAAATGGCACAATATTGCTGGCAAAAAATAAGAATGTGAAATGACTGTAGGTAAAGATAAAGGTCACCCTTGCTCGAAAGCCAGTCATATCCGACTCTATGCTTCAGTGGTCATCTCTATTTCAAAGCCGAACAGCCAGTGCTATCTGCTTCTGTAGACGTTTCCATGGTCATGTGGCAGGCATGACTGAAAAGGTTAAAGAAGAACATGCAAAAGAAGGATTGCAGCTGAATATTAGGATGTCAAAAATTATGAAGAAAGAAAGAGAGGTTGACAGAAAAAGAAATGATGCATTTGAAATGTGGTGTTGAAAGAGAGCTTTACAGATATCACTTTGGGCCTCAAAGATAAATAAATGGGTTCTAGAACTAATCATGGGAACACTTGTCAGTGAAGAAAGCTGACAGGATGAAGGGAAGCAAATAAATAAAAAAATCATATAAATGAGTTCTATATCAAGTCGTGTAAAAATTGGACAGTGAAGAAAACTGACAGCAAAAATTATCAAGCAAAAATGATACATTTCAGGCTGTTGTACTTTGGGCACATCTTGAGAAGATACAATTTGCTGGAAAAGATGATGCTGCTGGAAAAATTGGAAGTAGCAGGAAAAAAGAAAGTCAAAATATGTGATGGATTGATTCCATAAAGCAAGTCACAGCCTTGAGTTTACAAGAGCAGAGCAAGGCAGTCAATAGCAGGACACTTTGGAAGCCACTCATTTGCAGGGTCACTATAAGTCTGAAGTAGTTTGATGACTCTTAAAACAACAGATAAAATCAAGTCTGGACTATCAGTAGAAGCTAAAATAACTACATTGAACCATCATGCTTTGGATGTAACATAAAAAACTCACAAGAGAAAAACAATAGGGAAAAACTGAAAACAATAAGAAACATGGAAGACTTCATAGAATGGATGGACTCAAAAGAAAATAAAGTTACAAAAAATTAATTGATTCAATAAAGGAAGCTATTATCTTTAATTAATTTGTTTGTTTGTTTGCTTGACTTATATCCTGCCGAACTGGTGCAAGCGCAACTCTGGGCAGCTAACAGAATACATAAATCAAGATAAAAGACAAGTAGAAGGGGACAGTCAAAAATGAGATGGCTAGATGGTATTGGAGATGCAATGGGCACAAAGCTGGGCAGGCTGAGGAGGATGGTGAAAGACAGAGGTGCCTGGCGGGCAATGGTCCATAGGATTGCAAAGGGTTGGAATCGACTGTGTGACTGAACAACAAAAAATAAGTTGGGTGTTTTATACCCCCCAAAGTGAGGTCCAAAAATGGGACTCAACTTATACTTGGGTCAATGTGAACACTCAAAAACATACCCACATAAATGACTAAATTAATTAATTTTACCATAGTTTCATGTATTTTAATTATTGAAACTCAATAGCAGCTGCTGCATTTTCCACCCCCGACTTATATATGGGTCAATCTATTTTCCAGGTTTTAGAGGTCCAAATTAGGTACCTCAACTTATATTTGGGATGACATATAGTTGAGTATATAAGGTAACATCAAAACAACCATGTATAAATAAAAATCATATAAGCAAAATATAATACCTACCAAGATGGCATTCCAATAAATCAACAAACCATACCAACAGTATATAATTTACATTCTCTTATTGACAGCTCACTTCTTCCATGCCTAGGCTGTGATGGGCAAATTAAAAAGGAAGACATTTATTCTCATTAATTTCAATTGTGTGAAGTAGAAATGTCCAGTTAGATTTTTATTCTATGATGTAATGCTAATTACCAGGTGTTTGCCAGACATTCTTTCACACACCCACATATTGACGCCAAGATTTGAAGACCCTATGACTGAGAATCTGACAGGTACATTTATATCACTAGATAAGAGATGGGGACATGAGATAACAGTCTCACGTCGCACTTGCAGGTGCAAAGATACAGCTGGCAGAGTCCAGGTGTCCAGTCTTAATGTCACCAAAATGACATAACTGGGAAGTTTGACATTTTTCCAATGGTGGGTGTATGAAAGGAAAACGTATAAATACTGATATCTTTTAGTGTTCAGGATGGGTCGGCTTTTCTCTTGCCTAAGAGAAATGCTGCTTGTCTTTTCTTTTCCTTAGAAATCGGACAATGCCGGTCTGATCTCTATGGAGGGGCCTCTGGTCCCAAAGATAAGTTTTATTTAGTCAGCTTAGTTATTCATGTTTGTTTTATGATTTCTGTTTTGTATTTTTAAATGTCTATTTTAACCGCATAATAATCTACCTCATTTTTGTAAACCAATAAAGGCTGCTTGTTGTTGTTGTTCAGTCGCACAGTCGACTCCGACCCTTTGCGACCCCATGGACCATTTTCCTCCAGGCGCCTCTGTCCTCCACCATCCCCCTCAGCCCTCCCAGCTCTGTGCCCATTGTGTCTATAATACCATCTAGCCATCTCATCCTTGGCCTCCCCCTTCTTCTTTTGTCCTCCACCTTTCCCAACATCAATGCCTTCTCAAGTGAATCCTCCCTTCTCATTTGATGTCCAAAGTATTTTAGCTTCATCTTTACTATTTGACCTTCCAATGAGCAGTCAGGGTTAATTTCTTCTAAGATTGACCTATTTGTTCTCCTCACTGTCCAGGGGACTTTCAAAACCCTCCTCCAACACCACATTTCAAAGGCATCTATTCTTCTGCGTTCAGCCTTCCTAATTGTCCAGCTCTCACATCCATACATTACTACTGGGAAAACCATTGCCTTGACTATTCTAATTTTTGTTTGCAATGTGATGTCTCTGCTTTTCACTATGTTCCCCAGGTTTCTCATCGCTTGTCTCCCAAGAATCAGTCGCCTTTTTATTTCATGGCTACAATCCCCATCTGCAGTGATCTTTGATCCTAAGAAAGTAAAATCTGTCACTGCTTCTACTTCTTCCCAATCTATTTTCCAGGAACTGATGGGGCCTGTTGCCATTATCTTGGTTTTCTTGATATTGAGTCTCAAGCCAGCTTTTGCACTCTCCTCCTTCAGCCCAATCAAGAGATTCTTTAGGTCTTCCTCACTTTCTGCCATTAGGGTGGTATCGTCTGCATATCTCAGATTATTGATGTTTCTCCCAGCGATTTTAATCCCATATTGTGATTCCTCCATCCCTGCACTGCGCATTATGTGCTCTGTGTATAGGTTGAATAAGCATAGTGACAAAATGCAGCCTTGTCTTACTCCTTTTCCTATTCCAAACCACTCTGTTATTCCATGTTCTGTCCTAACTGTTGCTTCTTGGTTCCTGTACAGATTTCTCCGGAGGCATAGGATGTGCTCTGGTATTCCCATCTCTTTAATTACTTGCCACATCTTGTTGTGGTCCACACAGTCAAATGCCTTAGTGTAGTCAATAAAACAAAAGTAAACTTGTCTCTGGTATTCCTTTGTTTTCTCCATGATCCAGCGTATGTTGGCGATGTGGTCTCTAGTCCCCCTGCCTCTTCTGAAACCAGCCTGCACCTCTGGTAATTCTCTCTCCACATGCTGCTGAAGTCTATCCTGTATTATCTTGAGCATCACCTTGCTGGCATGTGGGATGAGCGCGATTGTTCGATAATTTGAACATTCTTTGGCATTGCCCTTTTTTGGGATTGGGAAAGGCTGCTAATTTGATGATTTTAGTAGTCCCTGGTTTGTTCTCCTCTAAGTGAGAAAGGGGAGATTTTTAGAAGTCCAGCATAAGCCATAAATTTAAGGTTTTGTCAGGAAGGCCGGCCAACCACCCCAGCCGGGGGTGAAGAGGAGGAGAGCCGAGAGCCGGGGCGAGCAGCAAAAAAGGGCCTGCGCCGCCGCCGCCGACGCCGGTCAACCACCCCAGCCGGGGGTGAAGAAGAGGAGGAGGAGAGCCGAGAGCCGGGGCGAGCGGCAAAAGGGCCTGCGCCGCCGCCGCCGGCGGTCAACCACCCCAGCCGGGGGTGAAGAGGAGGAGGAGGAGAGCCGAGAGCCGGGGCGAGCGGCAAAAGGGCCTGCGCCGCCGCCGCCGCCGGTCAACCACCCCAGCCGGGGGTGAAGAGGAGGAGGAGGAGAGCCGGGGCGAGCGGCAAAGGGGCCTGCGCCGCAGCCGCCGGGCAACCACCCCCAAGGGGGATGGGGGGTGAGGAGGAGGAGGAGAGCCAGAGATCCAGGCAAAGGATAAGTAGTAGATATATAAATGTAGAAGACCTAATATAGCAACTGACATAGAGACTTTATACTGACTAAACATAGAAACTGACTGTTAAAGTGTGATAATATGCATGATATTATGTTGTCTTAAATGTTTTTAAACTTTTAAAAACTGTGATACAATGTATGAAGAGAGAAAAATGGCGTAGACACCGGCAACCACGCCAAAAATCTTGCCAAGAGAACCCTATGGACCAAAACAAAAGGCAAAACAAAGGGGCAGGCTAGGTGATACAGGATGCTTAACACCACAGAGGGGAGGAAGGGGAGGGACAGGAAGGGGGAGGGGAAATGCAATGTTGTAAGGAGCAATACTGCATAGGGACATGGAATGTGAGATCAATGAACCAAGGTAAACTGGAAGTGGTAAAAAACGAGATGGAAAGAATAAGCATTGACATCTTGGGCATCAGTGAGCTCAAATGGACAGGGATGGGTGAATTCAGCTCTGGAAACCATCATATCTACTACTGCGGGCAAGAAAACCTTAGAAGAAATGGAGTAGCCATAATTGTCAATAAAAGAGTGAGAAAAGCAGTAATGGGATACAATCTCAAAAATGACAGAATGATGTCAGTTAGATTTCAAGGCAAACCTTTCAATGTCACTGTGATCCAAATATACGCACCAACCACTGGCGCAGATGAAGCCACAATGGACCAGTTCTATGAGGACTTACAACACCTCATAGAACAGACACCAAGAAATGATGTCCAAATTATATTAGGAGACTGGAATGCCAAAGTAGGAAATCAAAAAGTGGAGGGAATAACAGGCAAATTTGGTCTGCGAGTACAGAATGAAGCAGGGCAAAGATTGATAGAGTTCTGCCAAGAGAACGCACTGGTCATAGCAAACACTCTCTTCCAGCAACACAAGAGGCGACTCTACACATGGACATCACCAGATGGCCAACACCGAAACCAGATTGACTACATACTCTGCAGCCAAAGATGGAGAACCTCCATACAGTCAGCAAAAACAAGACCTGGAGCAGACTGTGGCTCAGATCACAACCTATTGATCGCAAAATTCAGGCTTAGACTAAAGAAAATAAGGAAAACACGGAGACCAGAAAGATATCACCTAGACAACATCCCTAAAGAATACGCAGTGGAGGTGATGAACAGATTCAATGGCTTAGACTCAATAGATAGAGTGCCAGAAGAATTATGGACAGAGATGAGGGACATCATGCAGGAAGCAGCAAAGAAAACAATACCAAAAGAAAAGAAGAGTAAGAAAGCAAAGTGGTTGTCTGATGAGGCTCTTAAAATAGCAGAGGAAAGAAGGAAAGCAAAAGTCAAAGAAGAAAGGAAAAACTACAATCATTTGAACACAGAATTTCAAAGAAAAGCAAGGAGAGATAAAGAAAACTACCTAAAAGAACAGTGCAGAGAAATGGAGGAAAACAACAAAAGAGGCAGAACCAGAGATCTTTTCAAAATAATTGGGGAAATTAAGGGAACATTTAAAGCAAAAATGACCATGATAAGGGACAAAGAAGGAAAGGAGCTAGCTGATGCAGAAGAGATTAAGAAAAGATGGAAAGAGTACACAGAGGAACTCTACAAAAAGGACCTCAACACTCCTGACAATCACAATGATGAAGAAGTAGAACTTGAGCCAGACATCCTGGAGAGCGAAGTCATAAAGGCCCTAAAGAGCACTGCAAACAACAAAGCTAGTGGAGATGATGGTATCCCAGTTGAATTTTTCAAAGCGCTAAAAGACGATGGCGTCAAATTACTGCATTCAATATGCCAGCAGATTTGGAAAACAAAACAATGGCCACAGGATTGGAAAAGATCAGTATACGTCCCAATCCCAAAAAAGGGCAATGCCAAAGAATGTTCAAATTATCGAACAATCGCACTCATCCCACACGCCAGTAAAGTGATGCTCAAGATAATACAGGATAGACTTCAGCAGCATGTGGAAAGAGAATTACCAGAGGTGCAGGCAGGTTTCAGAAGAGGCAGGGGGACTAGAGACCACATCGCCAACATACGCTGGATCATGGAGAAAACAAAGGAATACCAGAAACAAGTATACTTTTGTTTTATTGACTACACTAAGGCATTTGACTGTGTGGACCACAACAAGATGTGGCAAGTAATTAAAGAGATGGGAATACCAGAGCACCTCATATGCCTCCTGAGAAATCTGTACATGAACCAAGAAGCAACAGTTAGGACAGAACATGGAGTGACAGAGTGGTTTGGAATAGGAAAAGGAGTAAGACAAGGCTGCATTTTGTCACCATGCTTATTCAACCTATACACAGAGCACATAATGCGCAGTGCAGGGATGGAGGAATCACAATATGGGATTAAAATCGCTGGGAGAAACATCAACAATCTGAGATATGCAGACAATACCACCCTAATGGCAGAAAGTGAGGAAGACCTAAAGAATCTCTTGATTGGGCAGAAGGAGGAGAGTGCAAAAGCTGGCTTGAGACTAAATATCAAGAAAACCAAGATAATGGCAACAGGCCCAATCAGTTCCTGGAAGATAGATGGGGAAGAAGTAGAAGCAGTGACAGATTTTACTTTCTTGGGATCAAAGATCACTGCAGATGGGGATTGCAGCCATGAAATAAAAAGGCGACTGATTCTTGGGAGACAAGCAATGAGAAACCTGGGGAACATAGTGAACAGCAGAGACATCACACTGAAAACAAAAATTAGAATAGTCAAAGCAATGGTTTTCCCAGTAGTAACGTATGGATGTGAGAGCTGGACAATTAGGAAGGCTGAATGCAGAAGAATAGATGCCTTTGAAATGTGGTGTTGGAGGAGGGTTTTGAGAGTCCCCTGGACAGCGAGGAGAACAAATAGGTCAATCCTAGAAGAAATTAACCCGGATTGCTCACTGGAAGGTCAAATAGTAAAGATGAAGCTAAAATACTTTGGACATCAAATGAGAAGGGAGGATTCACTTGAGAAGGCACTGATGTTGGGAAAGGTGGAGGGCAAAAGAAGAAGGGGGAGGCCAAGGATGAGATGGCTAGATGGCATTGTGGACACAATGGGCACAGAGCTGGGAGGGCTGAGGGGGATGGTGGAGGACAGAGGCGCCTGGAGAGCAATGGTCCATGGGGTCGCAAAGGGTCGGAACCGACTGTGCGACTGAACAACAACAACAACAGGAAGGCTAGATACCAACAGCGGAGGAGAGAGACAAGATGACTGGGCTTCTCCGAAGAATGTTTTGAGAACAACGTTATCTTGCTGGTACCCTCCTGCACCGAAGCAATTGTTTCATCTCAAGGTAAAAGCTAGACTCTCAGAGTGCCTTTAGCGGGAGAGGGAGCATAAGAAGGCTATGTTTGGGTTTTAAAAGAAACAGTCTCATAAATCCCTCATAGCTATTTTTAATTGTCAGCTGAGGCTGACTAATCAGAGAAACAGTGCACCTCAAAACACTGCCTGCAAAAGTTACCCTGAGCAGGGAAATCTCTGAGAAAGTGTTACGCTGCCTCTGCACTATAAATCTTCTAGACTGCTGTCTGTTCAGTTACTCAGAGCAGAGTTGTTAGTCTGAAAGAACGGCCCACGACATAGGCCAGACTTTAAACTGCCAAAATGAAGCCACATTTTGGTGAATGCAGTCCATAGTTCTTTTAGCCTGACCTAGGACATACTGTGAGATAAATTAGCAGGCACAACAAGGTTGTTGTTACCCAGGGTATGCCCAATTGTGATTTTAAAATACCACAATTTTTGAGGAAGCTCTTTATGTAGATGCTCACAACTCACTAAACTCAATTAAATTAAATTAAATCAAATAAAGGAAAACTGCAAAGTAGCATCAATTTATTCATGAAGAAAAAGCTTTATAAAATAGGAACTTTTTTTTTTGAAAAGTCATTATAGTAGAGGCAGATCTGATTTCCACTGGCAACTTGTTCTATAATGAAGGAGCCACAGCCGAGAAAGATCTTGCTCTGCTCACAATCATTTTGACTTCTTTAGGTGTGACAATATGTATTTTAAGAGCTTGAGTGCTCCAGGTCCAATTTCTTAAGAAGAGGCACTCCTGCAGATAGTGTGATCTTAAACTGTTATGGGCTTTATGTGTTAACATCAGAACCTTGAAACTGGAATACAACAGGCCACCAATGCAGGCTGTCTAAGACAAGGATAATATGGTGAGAACTACCAACACCTGTAACCAGTCTAGCCACTGCATTTTGTACCCACTGAAGAGGACCAACAGCAAGGTATTACCCCAATCAGCCTCTCTCACGTCATCCAGTAGGATGACCAATCCTGTTTCAGTCCCATGTTGAGACCTGAAGCTGGACTGGAATGAAAGAATGTCCCCAGACAATCTTCCACCAACTTCTCTACCAGCTTGCCCAAAAAGGAGATGATACCAACCAGACAATAGTTATTAAGATCATTGGCTGCTAACTTCGTTTTCTTTGAGATGGGCCAGCTGATTGTCTCCTTCAACCTGGCTGGCAGAACATCTCATGCAGAGAAATATTGATGATCTCATGTACCCACCCCAATATGCCTTCACTAGCAGCTTTAATTAGCCAAGATAGGCAAGGATTTAGTAGAAAGGTAGTGACCCTACAGTTAGCGCGCATCCTAGAGAATTCCTGTGATGTTGCTTGTTGAAATTGTTCAAGTAAAAGTGGAGCAGATGGTGCACTGGACATCTCACAATGATTAACTGCCATAACTTTGAAGTCCAGATCCCTTTGGATGACCACAACCTTGGATCTAAAATGAGCTACCAAAAATTAGTAAACCATGAAGAAGAATGAGCCCTGGGCTGGATTCGACATTTAGGGGCAATAGAGTCCAACACCCTAACCATCTCTTTGCAACTGAGGCATTGACAGTATCACCTGCCAATTTGGTCATAGACCTTTGCAAATCATTCTAGGAGCCAAAAGGATCCATTAGTCTGTGAGGGAAGACCATCTTAATGGGTCCAGATTCCCCATGGGGGCGGAATGCCAACATCACCCCAAACTGTAGTAGGAAGTGAGGGTAATAGCTCTCACCATCAGATCATCTTTCAGTGACATCGAGATCAAGTCCAACATATGATCTGCAACATGAGTGGGAGTGGCAACATGTTGGGATAGTTCCATGGATGTAACGGTTTCCATGAGATCTGCAGCCTCTCTGGGCAACAAATCCTCTGCATGGATGTTGAAGTCACTCAAGACCAGTAGCCTAGGGGACCTCAACACCACTGCAGAAATGAAGGGATAGTGTTGGGTAACAGGGAGCTTGATAGACCAACACAATCCCCAACCTATCCCTAGTTCCCACCTCAGTGTGTAAGCACTCAAGATGTAAACTCAAGACCCAGAGAGCCTGCTAACTTTCAAGGTGTTTTGGGCAATGATGGCACCCCCAGCTCACCCAGTAGATCTCCCCTAGTGCATAATTACAAACCCATGGGGGCACATAAAGGGAAGCACCCACCTAGGTCTCAGTGACACATGCCAGATCAGCCTTGGCATCCAGGATAGTATCTTGAATTAGTTGTCCTTAATTTGCCTCTGATGTGGCATTAAGCAGCATAGAGAGATCTGAAAGGAATGACCAAGAGGGCAACCGTGCACATGCTAATTGGGATGGAGGCTGTAATATGTGATAGGTGTTAAATATATTTCCCCTATTATGGTCAGATTTCCACCCCACCCTGTACCTTCCTCTTCCTGTCTTCTTCTTCTTTTTCTTTACTTCCTCTTTTAGCTCTTTTGTGTCTTGCACGGGAGACAAAGAAGGAGTCGCAGGAAGGACTAACACAGGTTTATTCATTGATGCTCAGCACGAACATGAGGTAATGGGGCAGATACATCTCATTATATACCATAACACAATACCTTTGAATCTTGTTGCACGGTAGCTCATTGGCTGCTACTGGCGTGGCCTCGCCCAGGTCACGCCTCTCTTCTGCAGTTGTTTTCTCTTCTGCAGTTGTTTTCTCTTCTGCAGTTGTTTTCTCTTCTGCAGTTGTTTTCTGTAGCTCCTGATCATGTGGGGAATTTCCCGCGGCTGTTTGTGATTTGGGCAATGTGGACCATGTGAGACTGAACGCTCGCAGCTGCCCTCTATGGGCGGCTTGCTCGCGTTCCTTAACAGCTGAGATACATTGTGATTGTGGACTGGTTACATTCATATATTTAAAGTAACATTGTACATGCATACATAACATCCCTCCCCCCTAGGATGGGACCAAGTCCCTCAACCATTGTGGCTTGCCGCATGTGCGCCTGGGGCGTGCGGCCGCCTGACTTAGCACAGGGGAGCCGGAGGCTCCTGGTTCCGCGGAGTCCTGCCCTGCCATGGAAAGGGGGGACTCATTGGCGGCTCGGTGTGGTGTCTGTGGCACCCTTGCATTGGGGGACGGGAATGGAATGAATAGTTGGGAAGTGAATCCCTGCCTGCCGCTTGAGGAGTTTGGGGACCCCCCCCCCAGTACGAATCTCGGGACCGACGAAGAGGCCCTCGTGGCCTCGCCACCCCCCGCTGCCTGTCTGGGCGTTCTAGAGACTGTGGTGGGCGGACTCGCCCCTGTTGCCTGTCTTGGGGGTGTTGGTCTCCGGGGGGCAGGAGCTATTGCATACTCCAAAACAAAAGGGCTAGGGGGACTGGAAGTACCAGGGGCTGAACTGAAACCCCTCTTCTCGCTAGGACGGGTGGGGGACCACTCCGCTACGTCCCCCTGGTACTGCAACTCGTAATCATCATCAAACTGATCCCTCTCTTTGAAAGTATCCTCCTCTGTATCTCCCCCTTGGGTAATGCGGGTGGGGGAGGACCCTAACGCTGATTCCCCCTCGCCGGTGACTCGCCTTCGGAGTTGGTCGGCGTGCCTTCTCCAGAGTAGACCTGAACTAGTCTCGACCCTGTAGGATACCGGCCCCGTTTGCTCAACAATTGTCCCTGGCACCCACGCTGGCCCCGAGGCTGCGTAGTTTCTGCAGTGAACCGGGTCCCCTACCGCAAAACTTTTGGAGCTCTCTCCCCCTATGCTTATGTTTCTCCCTTCATCCTCCACCCTGGACGGATCCATCCGGTCAAATAGTGTTACCGGACGCCTCCTCATGAGGAGTTCGGCTGGGGAGAAACCTGACGCTAAAGGGGTTGTCCTGTAGCAGATGAGGAACTGGCACAGATGCAGGTTCAACTCACCGGGACCCATGTGCCGCAGTGCGTCTTTCGTAGTGCGCACTTGGCGCTCTACCTGACCATTTGTGGCGGGGTGAAACGGGGCAGCGGTTATGTGCCTGACGGCGTTCCTCTCCATAAACGTCTTGAACTCTGCCGACGTGAAGGTACTAGCGTTATCGCTCACAAGGACGTCTGGCAGGCCGAAGCAGGCAAACAGCTTTCGCAACTGTTTAATGGTTGCGGCAGAGGACGTGCTGTTCATGGGGATTACCTCCAACCACTTGGAGTAGGAGTCGACTACCAGGAGAAACATGGACCCGCGGAAAGGGCCGGCGAAGTCGACATGAATCTGGGACCATGGCCCGCGGGCCGTATCCCATTCCCTATGGGGTAACTGGGACTCCTCGGGCCGAGAGATCTGGCAGCTCTCGCACGTGCCCACTAGGCGTTCTATGTCCCCGTCTATCTGGGGCCACCAAAAGAAACTCCTGGCCAGAGCCTTGGAGCGCACGATCCCGGGGTGGCTGGTGTGCAGTAGCCTCAGCACCTTGGCCCTCAGCTTCTCTGGGATAACTACCCGCTGGCCCCAGAGTAAGCAGCCCCTTTCCAGAGAAAGCTCTACTCTGCGCCTGAAAAACGGCTTGAAATGTTCCTCGGGGGGAGAGGTGGGCCACCCTTTCCTAACCCAGGAACTAACTCGGGCCAGGACCTTGTCGGCCGCCGTGGCCTTGGCGAGGTCGGCCGGCACAATTGGGGGTGAGTCGAGAGACTCAATCAGCAGGACTTGGTGTTCCTGCTCTACCTCACATGTGGGGTCCCCTAAACTAGGGAGAGGGGATCGGGACAGGGCGTCCGCATGGGAGATCTCCTTCCCTGGGCGATAGACCAGCTCATATTGGTAGGCGTTGAGAAAAATGGCCCAACGCAGCATCCTGGGGGATAGAATTTGTGGGGTTGGTTTGCCGGTAGTGAAGATCCCCAGCAGCGGCTTGTGATCCGTCACTACCGTAAACTCGCGGCCGTATAAGAAATCGTGGAACTTCTTGGTTCCCGCGATTATTGCTAGGGCCTCCCTGTCTGTTTGCGCATAATTGCACTCAGCTTTCGAGAGGGACCTTGAGTAGTACGCCACCGGGGCTTCCCTCCCGCTCTCCAACACGTGGCACAGGACCGCCCCCACCCCCACCGGGGACGCGTCACAGACTAGCACCACTGGTTTTTTCGGATCAAAATGGGTCAGGACCGCATCCGAAGACAGGAGTGACTTAAGCTCCTTGAATGCCCTCTCCTGCTTGTCCCCCCACCGCCAAACCGCGTCCTTCTTAAGTAGCGCGTGCAGTGGCTCCGCGACCGATGCCTTCCGAGGCAGGAAGGAGTGATAGAAATTTAGGAGCCCTAGGAATGACTGCAGCTCCGGTTTCGCGGTGGGGCGAGGGGCATCTCTCACGGCCGCTACCTTGGACTCGGAGGGTTTGATTCCATCCGGGGTTACCTTAAACCCTAGAAACTCTACCTCCCTCACGAAGAATACGCACTTGTCCCTCCTCAATCGAAGTCCTGCCCTCTCGAACACTGAGAGAACCCCATCTAGCCTCTTGGCTAACTCTAATTCGCTCCCCGCTGTTATCAACACGTCGTCGAAGTATGGGAGGACGCCTGGAAGCCCCTTTAAAAGGCGTTCCACGAGGGACTGGAAAATTCCGCGGGCCGAATTCACACCAAACTGAAGGCGCGTTACCTTAAACGCTCCCTTGTGTGTTACGATCGTTTGCGCGGCGGCAGCAGCCGGGGTTACAGAGAGCTGCTGATATGCCTGGGCCAAATCTAACTTGGCGAAAAACCTCCCCCCATGTAGCGTGGCCAGCAAATGGCTGACCACGGGCACCGGGTATGCATTTGGCCGAATGGCCTTATTTATCGTACATTTATAGTCCGCACAAATTCTGACCTCCCCATTTGACTTGAGGGCTGTAACAATCGGCGTTTCCCACTCCGCCGAGTCGACTGGAACCAAAATCCCCTGCCCCACCAATTTGTCCAGTTCTGCCTCAATCTTGTCCTTGAGGGCGAAGGGCACTCTCCTTGGCTTGAGGCGGATGGGCCGGATTTCTGGGTCCAGCTCAAAGGAAACCGGGGGCCCCTTGTATTTCCTGAGCCCCTTCCTGAAAACGTCCGGGTGTGCGTTGCACACGTCCCGCATTGGGTCAGTCTCGATGGCGTTAATGCCGGACAGTTCGATCCCCAGGGGAGCAAACCACTGCGTTCCCAAAAGGCAGCACCTCCCCCCTTTTAGGACCACTAGAGGCAGTTTCTCGGAGTAGTTCTTGAACTTCACCTTGAAGTTCCCCACCCCCAACACTGGGATCCCATTTCCCTGCACGTCCCGTAGGTTGGATCTCATGGCCCGCAGTTTGGGCCGTTTCTCTGGGGGAATGCGCATAAACTCTTTTTGGGACAGGATGGAATAGGAAGACCCCGAGTCTATCTCCATCCTCACTGGGACCCCCTGCAACAGTACCTCTATGAAGAACCGCCGGTGCTCCAGGCCCACGCGGTTCACGCCGTCCTCGCTGTGGCCGGCTGAGACCTTCCTGGTGCCGGCCACCTTTCGTTGGTGCGTCTGGGAATGGCTGGAACTGCCCTTGTCCTCGACTCGCCCGCGCCTGCATACTCGGGCGATGTGTCCCTTTCGGCCGCAGTTGTGGCACTCGGCCTTCCGGAACGGACACCTCGTGCAGTCGTGGGCCGCCCCACAACCGTCGCAGCGGCGGTCCTGCCGTTCTCGGGTCTGCCGCTTCTCACCTCGCTTCTTGATCCTCTGGACGTCGTCGTCCTCGCTGGAGTAGGGATCCGCTGTCGTAGAGGACTCCTCGGACGATGTTGGTGCGGCGGCGGGCGGCTTGGGGGCCCGCCAGGCCATCTTCGCTGGTGTCCGCCGGGCCGCCTGCACTGGTGACTTGGCCCTCTCGGACGTGGCCCCTCGAGACTTGAATAGCCGGACGCCGCTCCTGGCCTCCTCGGCTGCTTGCGCCTGTGGAATGCGACCCGGGCTGGGAAGATAGAGACGGGCGGCTGGAAGTGCTCACGCAGCCTCTCCAGGATACGGTCGATGGGCACCTCGTCCACCTTTCGGGGGGCCACCAGGGTCATCAGGATCCGCAGCGTGGCCGGCCCCACCTGAGACAGGAAGTGGGAGCGCATCTTCGCGGCGGCGGCGACGCCTGCAGCCTCCATGGCGTGCCGAAACTGGCACTCGTAGAGCTCCCATTGTTCGGGCTCGCTGACATTGAACTGGTACGGCTTGACCTTGGGATTCGCCATCGATCCCATCCTCATCGCCAATTTTGTGTCTTGCGCGGGAGACAAAGAAGGAGTCACAGGAAGGACTAACACAGGTTTATTCATTGATGCTCAGCACGAACATGAGGTAATGGGGCAGATACATCTCATTATATACCATAACACAATACCTTTGAATCTTGTTGCACGGTAGCTCATTGGCTGCTACCGGCGTGGCCTCGCCCAGGTCACGCCTCTCTTCTGCAGTTGTTTTCTCTTCTGCAGTTGTTTTCTCTTCTGCAGTTGTTTTCTCTTCTGTAGTTGTTTTCTGTAGCTCCTGATCATGTGGGGAATTTCCCGCGGCTGTTTGTGATTTGGGCAATGTGGACCATGTGAGACTGAACGCTCGCAGCTGCCCTCTATGGGCGGCTTGCTCGCGTTCCTTAACAGCTGAGATACATTGTGATTGTGGACTGGTTACATTCATATATTTAAAGTAACATTGTACATGCATACATAACAAGCTCTTTGGGTGTTGAGTGAGATACAAGGTTCTTATTCTGGCACTTCTAGAGACCTCCACTGGAGTTATTTGATGTTCTTGTAATACTTCTTTGACGTTATCTCTCCATCTTCTTCTGGATCAGCCTCGTGGTCTTTGTTCTCCTATTTTTACACAGAAATGAGATGTCTAAGGAAGGCTTCTGGAGTGGCTACAGAGGATAGAATCAGGAATGAGATTATAAGAGAAAGAATTGGAATACAACTACATACAGAGACAACAAATAAAGTGATTTGCCAATTTGGAGAGAATGCCTTGAGATTCCTCTTCCTGTGGGCATTGAAATCCCTGACACAGCAGACTTAATCTCTATTCCTAGCTCAAAATTTCCCTTTTTTAAAAAAGAGAGTGACTGAGGAAAGAGATAGAGCCTACAACTATAAACCATTGAAAAATTATGAAGCAAAAAAAAAACCTAATCTTATCCCACTCCAATTAAGGATAAAACCATATTAAAAGGGTCTACTAATCTGTGAATGATATTATTTCTGATGAGAATGGATTTTTGAGTCCACCGCACACCTTCCTTTCCCTGTAATCAGCCTAATCTCATGGGTATATAAAATTTGACTGGCATGTTTCCTATTTTTTAAAGGTAGGAACAGTTCATCATGGTCTATCAGGTTATGCTTTTCCAAGAAAAATTCCTAAACTTTTGCTGTGTTTCTCCTCATTCTTTTAGACTTGCTTCTGCTTTTTAAGAGCATCAATTTTCTTTTGCTGGAAGGATTTTTAAAAATGCTGCTGAAAAATGCAGAATGCACTCTTGTTTTCTGTGCCCTATTTCACATCGAGTACTCATCAAAGTCCTTAGGTGATTCTTTTTAGCTAGGGACAACGATGCAGTGGACGGGAACTACTTGAGTGGCACAGCTGTAGGATGGTTTCCTGGCAAACCAGGAGACAGAGCTAGCCTTCTACTGCACCAGATACTCATATTGATATATAGCCATCCTGATTAGTGCCATCACAACATCTTGTGGCGATGAATTCCACAGCCTAAGAATGTGGTATGTGAAATTGAAGTGATGGAAGTAAACACTATCATAAATCTTGCTTTGCCGGCCCACTTCCCCAATAAAGACACGGACACCGTTGATGGATTTAAAATTTTGGGCCACTTTATTGATTATGACTTAATCTTAAATTATGACTTCAATTTAAAACTTAACTTTAACTTTTCGTAATTCATTAAAGCAAGCAGGCCGCAGTAGCACTGGTAAAGAACCAACCTTAATTGGCAATCACCATTGGCTACTTTGTATCCATTTGTATCAATTTGTTTACTGATGTAAATAAATTGTTGACCCAAGTCAGGATGCTACCTGTTGACTCCAGCATCTGACGTATATCCGGTAAAATATCAAGGTGATGCAGGCTGTATAGATCATAGCATCACCCTGTTCATGGTTTGCCCTTGACCGGCCAGCCCCAATTTCCCTATACCTTGTCCTTGGGTTGGCAAATCAACTGCGCACTTGCCGGATACCTATGGGTCATCTACTTTACCTTACCAGTGCTACCCGCCACACGGGGAGGAGTCTTTGATGACTCACCGCCCGCCCGCCTGAAGAAGACAGAGACCACATGCCCAAAACAGAGCCTATCTTCGTAGGGAGGGAAACCGAAGAATTAAGCCAGATAGAAATAACCAGGGAGGAGGTCCTTGCATGTCTTGTTAAACTAAACACTAACAAATCACCAGGACCAGATGGCATCAGTCCACGAGTTCTCAGGGAATTTAAAGATGAAATTGCTGATCTCCTAGCCAAAATATATAATCTTTCACTCAAATCAGGCTTTGTGCCTGATGGCTGGAAGGTAGCGAACGTAACACCAATTTTCAAAAAAGGATCCAGGGGTGATCCAGGAAATTACCGACCTGTCAGTTTGACATGTGTCCCAGGTAAAGTGATGGAAACCATCCTAAAAGATAGAATTAATAGGCACATAGAAGAGAAGGCACTGCTAAAGGAGAGCCAACATGGCTTTTGCAAGGGCAAATCATGCCTCACTAATCTGTTGGAATTTTTTGAGAGTGTCAACAAGCATGTGGATAAGGGGGATCCAGTTGACATTGTTTATCTGGACTTTCAGAAGGCTTTTGACAAGGTCCCACACCAAAGGCTCTTGAATAAACTTACCAGTCATGGAATAAAGGGACAGGTCTTGTCCTGGATCAGCAACTGGCTAAGGGACAGGAAACAGAGGGTAGCACTAAATGGACACTTCTCCAAGTGGAGGGAAGTAAAGAGTGGGGTCCCCCAAGGTTCAGTACTGGGACCTCTGCTTTTCAACCTCTTCATAAATGATTTAGAGGTAGGAGTAAAAAGCAAGGTAGCCAAATTTGCTGACGACACTAAATTATACAGGGTAGTGAAAACTGTGAGAGATTGTGAGGAGCTCCAGAGGGATCTCTTGACACTGGGGGAGTGGGCAAAACAGTGGCAAATGAGCTTCAACATTAGTAAGTGCAGAGTGATGCATGTTGGGGCAAAGAACCCCGATTACATTTATAAACTGATGGGGTCTGAACTCTCTGCGACAAACCAGGAAAGGGACCTTGGTGTCCTGGTGGACAACTCAATGAAGGTGTCAACCCAGTGTGCCTCAGCAGTGAAAAAAGCAAACTCAATGCTAGGGATCATTAGGAAGGGTATAGAAAATAAGTCAGCAAGTGTCATTTTGCCTCTTTATAAATCTATAGTGAGGCCCCATCTGGAATACTGTGTACAGTTCTGGTCGCCATACCTCCAGAAGGATATTATGGAGCTGGAAAAAGTGCAGAGGAGGGCAACCAGAATGATTAGGGGACTGGAACACCTTCCTTACCATCTGAGGCTGCAACGGTTGGGCCTCTTCACTCTTGAACGACGACGTCTAAGAGGTGACCTGATTGAAGTTTATAAAATCATGCACGGTGTGGACAAAGTAGATAAGGAAAAACTGTTTTCCCTATCACATAACACTAGAACTAGGGGACACTCCATGAAACTTTGGGTACTAGTTCTCAAACAAATAAGAGAAAGTACTTTTCACCGAGAGGATTACTGGTCTATGGAACTCCCTTCCAGAAGAAGTGGTGACAGCTGTCAGTCTTGACAGCTTTAAGAAAGGATTAGACAAGTTCATGGAGGACAAGGGTATCAATGGCTATAATTATGGATACTTAAGGACAACCTCTGGGTTGGAGAGATAGGCAGGATATCTCTCAATGCCATTTCCAGGGAATCCTAAGCAGGTGAAGGCATCTGCTTGGGAATACCCTGAAGGAAATGGTGAGCCACTGTGTGAGACAGAATGCTGGACTGGATGGGCTGTGGCCTGTTCCAGCAAGGCTGTTCTTATGTTCTTATGTTCTTATGCCCTGTTCTGGGTTACCAGGTCCATCCTTGGCCGAGTGGGTCTGGTGCCCGGTTGGCCGGGTTCGGCTGAGGTTTTTGCAGACTATCTGGTGGAGAAAATCACTCATATTCACTTGGGGTTCAATCCTGGCATGGATGGGGAGAGTCGGGAGGGGACCAGAGCTCAGTCTGGTTCTGTTATCTGGGATCAATCCAATCCAGTTGTCCCTGAGGAAGTGGACAGACTTCTTGCAGCTGTTCACACCACCTCCTGCCCTTTAGATCCCTGTCCCACCTGTTTGGTGAAAGCCTGTAAGGTGGTGACGGGAGGCTGGGTCGGGGCTATAATCAATGCATCACTATGGGAGGGTGGTATTTTTTGGGAAGGTATTGGAGAAGGTGATGGTGCGACAGCTGCAGGGGGTCCTGGATGAAGTGGATTATCTGGATCCATTTCAATCAGGCCCCTACTTTATGGGGTGCCTCAGGGCTCGATGCTCTCTCCTCTCCTATTCAACATCTACAAGACCGCTGGGTGAGATTATCCGTTCCCAGGGTGTGAGGTATCATCAGTATGCTGATTGTACCCAGCTGTACATCTCGGCCCGTGGGGACCCAAGTGATGCGGTCAATGTCTTATCCAGATTTCTGGAAGCTGTTGGGGTCTGGATGGGAGACAACGGGCTACAATTGAATCCCTCCAAGACTGAGTGGCTATGGATAGGGGGTCCTGCGTTATCTGGGGAGCTGCCAACTTTGGTCTTGGATGGGGCTGGTTTGCCCCAACAGACCTGGTATGCAACTTAGGGGTCCTCCTGGATTCAGGACTGCTACTTGTAGATCAGGTGGTGGCCATGGCCAGGAGGGCTTTTGCACAGCTTCGCATCATCGGTCAGTTGCATTCGCTCCTGGATCGGGACTCCCTGCTCATGGTCACACATTTTGCAATGCGCTCTACATGGGGCTGCCCTTGACGACCATTCGGAGGCTGCAGCTGGTCCAGAATGCAGCAGCCCGGGTGGTGATAGGGTGCGGGCATTATGCTCGCGCCTCACCTTTGCTTCAGGAGCTGCACTAGTTAACAGTTTGTCTCCGGGTGCAATTCAAGGTGCTGGTTTTGACCTTTAAAGCCCTACATGGTAGTGGGCCAGGATACCTAAGAGACCACATCGTCCCAAGAGTGTCTGTCCATCCAACCAGAGCGGACCGGAGGGGCTCTCTAATTGTTCCATCTGCCAAAGGGGCTCGCCTCTCTGACACACAAAGGAGGGCCTTTTCTGTGTCCACACCAGCCGTGTGAAACTTCCTGCCAGTAGAGTTGCGGGTGCAGACGGAGCTGCTGCCTTTCAGAAAAGATCTAAAATCCTGGTTGGTGGGGCAGGTGTGGGGCCCAGATGGAAGAGTGGCCCCCGCCTGTTGGCTTATTAAAAAAAGCCTCCCCATCTTTTTAATTTGGGCAGTTTTAATGTGGTTTGTTTTTAATATAAACAGGGGATAGGTTGGTGGGTATGTTGGGGTTTTAAATGTTTTTATATGTATGTTTTAACCTGTTGTGAGCCAACCTGAGTCGGGTTCACCTGATTGGGTGCCATAGAAATTTGAATTATAAATAATAAATAAATAAATCATATCTGGCCTTGTTCATCCAAAACTATATTTACCTCTCTGGTCTCCAGTGCTGTGATGAGAGCTGGTTTCTCGCTGTATCAGAATGAGTATTTCTGCTCAGCTACGTGGCAGAATTCCAAATGGAGGAGAGGCTAGAAGGGGGCAACAGTCTGCAGCAACAGCAGCAGCACTGACAAAGCCACAGAGGCCAAAGGATGATAGCAGCAAGTGAGCAATTGCTAAGGCAACCAGTAGTCTCACTTCTCAATTATTTGAACTCCTCAAAGAAATGTTGTGGTGAGTTTGGTGGTAAATGCTAAATGGCTGATATGCCATATTTTCCAGGCTTTAATGCTTATATTTTAAAACATTGCGAGATTTTAGAATCTTCATTGTTTTTAAAGATACCTTGCCATTATGTTTTCTGACATTTATGTCTTTCCCTTTTCTTAAGCAGTGTTTCCTTGTGGCTTATGTATTCAACAGCAACAGCAGCAACAGCAATGGATGGATTCTCATTTTAACAGCATATAGTGTTTCCACAACCTTACTCAACACATCCATTTTAGCCATGCAAAGCGGCAACTCACATGTCCATTCTCACCTTTTTCTTCCATCGGAGCCACTCGTTTGCAACTCAGTGTCATTTTAAATGGCATGTGATAAGTCATTTTCATGCTCCAGCACAATGAACAAGGAATCACCCTGCACACAGAAAACTAGTGGATGAGAAACGGAGTCAAAATCTTTTTCAAAATGCATGGAGATAAGTTTAATTGTTTTAACCCAGTGGTTCCCAGTGCCCCACATGGGGACTTCAATTCCCAGAAGCCTAAATCAGTACATTGGCTGATCAGTGCTTTGAGTAATTGACTTAGGCTTCTGGGAATTGAAGTCCAAAAACTAAAAGTTGGGAAATACTGTTCTAATCTATACAAAGGAGAATTTAAGGCTAATAATTGTCCTATTGTCTTAAAAATTAGGAATTAAAGAATGGAATTTAAGATGGATCCTCCAATAAAGCTCTAAGCATGGAAGGAAGGTCTGAATCTGTTAGATCCAGCCCTTATAAGCACCGGTCCAGGACAACGATGAACAAACAGTAACAGGCTTTATTTAACAGTCAATTAGAGATGAGCTTACAAGGTGTTCCAGATCTCGAGATGGCTATACAATCCTAGCGGAGTCAGTCCCTCCAGACTCTTACCCGGCAATGGGCAATAAACTAGCTACCATACTAGCGTAGCATAATGGAGGGACCCAGGCTTAACACTACCTGGCTACCTGTATGGAGTAGGAAGTATAGATCCGGCCCGGCCCCAACCTTGTTTACCCATGGGGCTGATATAGTGTCTCCCTGGTGGTGGCTCCTGGATACATAACTGGACAAATGTAACTGAGTCAGGTTCTCCTGATTGGGCAGCATATAAATTTAAATAAATAATAATAAAATAATAAATAATAATAATAACCAATCATAACAGGGAACATATGTAGTTAACCAATGGAGAACAGGATCCAAAACTGCAACCAACCAGCTTGGTTTAGCCTGACAAACATGCCCTTTTGCAGGGGTTTCGCGCCACTTTAGGCTTCTAGTTAGAATGGCAGGAAACTGCCATTTCCTCTTGCAAGAGCACTCCCCGTGCTACTTGCAAATGTGCCTCAATACACAACAGAATCAGACATCAATTCATGCTTCCTTGCAGATACCACATAAGGCACCCATAGTAGAATCCCATCCTTGGATAGGTTGAAAAGGGAAATGTTTTTAAAAAGTGATGGCTCATGGACAAGGGTGTTTCACTCCAACTATGGAGGGTTCCCCTCTGCCCTGTGAGCATGGCAGTGTACAGTGAGGAAGAGCATGTGAATCTAGTGGATCCATAGCTCTTGGATCAATCTCTCTCACTTACCCAAGGAAAGATAGCATACTTTTGAAAAACTCAGCCCCATGAAGATGGGGGAGCAGAAAATTAGTCCCGTGCTTACTTTCCTCTTCCAGCAAAAGCCCCATAATGCTCTGGATAGTTCATTGTTGTTGTTCAGTCGCACAGTCGATTCCGACCCTTTGCGACCCTATGGACCATTGTTCTCCAGGCACCTCTGTCCTCCACCATTCTCCTCAGCCCGCCAAGCTCTGTGCCCATTGTGTCCACAATACCATCTATCCATCTCATCTTTGGACGCCCCTTCTTCTTTTGCCCTCCACCTTTCCCAACATCACGGCCTTCTCAAGTGAGTCCTCCCTTCTCATTTGATGACCAAAGTACTTTAGCCTCATCTTTACTATTAGACCTTCCAATGAGCAGTCACGGTTGATTTCTTCTAAGATTGACCTATTTGTTCTCCTCGCTGTCCAGGGTACCCTCAAAACTCTCCTCCAACACCACATTTTAAAGGCATCTATTCTTCTGCGTTCAGCTTTCCTAATTGTCCAGCTCTCACATCCGTACATTACCACTGGGAATACCATTGCTTTGACTATTCTAATTTTTGTTTTCAAGGTGATGTCTCTGCTTTTTACTATGTTCCCCAGGTTTCTCATAGCTTGTCTCCCAAGAATCAGACGCCTTTTTATTTCATGGCTGCAATCCCCATCTACAGTTATCTTTGATCTCAAGAATGTAAAATCTGTCACTGCTTCTACTTCTTCCCAATCTATTTTCCAGGAACTGATTGGGCCTGTTGCCATTATCTTGGTTTTCTTGATATTGAGTCTCAAGCCAGCTTTTGCACTCTCTTCCTTCAATCCAATCAAGAGATTATTTAGGTCTTCCTCACTTTCTGCCATTAGGGTGGTATCATCTGCATATCTCAGATTGTTGATGTTTCTCCCAGCAATTTTTATCCCATATTGTGATTCCTCCATCCCTGCATTGCGCATTATGTTCTCTGTGTATAAGTTGAATAAGCAGGGTAACAAAATGCAGCCTTGTCTTACTCCTTTTCCTATTCCAAACCACTCCGTCATTCTGTGTTCTGTCCTAACTGTTGCTTCTTGATTCATGTACAGATTTCTCAGGAGGCACATGAAGTGCTCTGGTATTTCCATCTCTTTAATCACTTGCCACATCTTGTTGTGATCCACACAATCAAATGACTTAGTCAATAAAACAAAAGTAAACTTGTTTCTGGTATTCCTTTGTTTTCTCCATGATCCAATGTATGTTGGCAATGTGGTCTCTGGTCCCCCTGCCTCTTCTGAAACCAGCCCGTGCCTCTGGTAATTCTCTCTCCAAATGCTGCTGAAGTCTATCCTGTATTATCTTGAGCATCACCTTACTGGCGTGTGGGATGAGCGCAATTGTTCGATAATTTGAACATTCTTTGGCATTGCCCTTTTTTGGGATTGAAACATATACTGATCTTTTCCAGCCCTGTGGCCACTGTTTTGTTTTCCAAATCTGCTGGCATATTGAATGTAGTAATTTGATGCCATCATCTTTTAGAGCTTTGAAAAATTCAACTGGGATGCCATCATTTCCACTAGCTTTGTTGTTTGCAGTGCTCTTTAGGGCCTTTCTGACTTCACTCTCCAGGATGTCTGGCTCAAGTTCAATTTCTTCATCATTGGGATTATCAGGAGTGTTGAGGTCCTTTTTGTAGAGTTCCTCTGTGTACTCTTTCCATCTTTTCTTAATCTCTTCTGCATCAGCTAGCTCCTTTCCATCTTTGTCCCTTATCATGGTCATTTTTGCTTTAAATGTTTCCTTGATTTCCCCGATTTTTTTGAAAAGATCTCTAGTTCTGCCTCTTTTGTTGTTTTCCTCCATTTCTTTGCACTGTTCTTTTAGGTAGTTTTCCTTATCTCTCCTTGCTTTTCTTTGAAATTCTGTGTTCAAATGATTGTATTTTTTCCTTTCTCCTTTGAATTTTGCGTTCCTTCTTTCCTCTGCTATTTTAAGAGCCTCATTAGACAACCACTTTGCTTTCTTACTCTTCTTTTCTTTTGGTATGGTTTTCTTTGCTGCTTCCTGCATGATGTCCCTCATCTCTGTCCATAATTCTTCTGGCACTCTGTCTATCGAGTCTAAGCCATTGAATCTGTTCATCACCTCCACTGTGTATTCTTTAGGGATGCTGTCTAGGTGATATCTGTCTGGTCTCCTTGTTTTCCCTATTTTCTTTAGTCTAAGCCTGAATTTTGCAATCAGTAGGTTGTAATCTGAGCCACAGTCTGCTCCAGGTCTTGTTTTTGCTGACTGTATGGAGGTTCTCCATCTTTGGCTGCAGAGTATGTAGTCAATCTGGTTTCGGTGTTGGCCATCTGGTGATGTCCATGTGTAAAGTCGCCTCTTGTGTTGCTGGAAGAGAGTGTTTGCTATGACCAGTGCATTCTCTTCGCAGAACTCTATCAGTCTTTGCCCTGCTTCATTCTGCGTTCCAAGCCCAAACTTGCCTGTTATTCCCTCCACTTTTTGATTTCCTACATTGGCATTCCAATCTCCTAATATAATTTGGATGTCATTTCTTGGTGTCTGTTTTATGAGGTGTTCTAGGTCCTCATAGAACTGGTCCACTGTGGGTTCATCTGCACCCATGGTTGGTGCGTATATTTGGATCACAGTAACATTGAAAGGTTTGCCTTGAATTCTGACTGACATCATTCTGTCATTTTTGAGGTTATATCCCATTACTGCTTTTCTCACTCTTTTATTGACAATTATGGCTACTCCATTTCTTCTAAGGTTTTCTTGTCCACAGTAGTAGATATGATGGTTTCCAGAGCTGAATTCGCCCATCCCTGTCCATTTTAGCTCACTGATTCCCAAGATGTCAATGCCTATTCTTTCCATCTCATTTTTACCACTTCCAGTTTACCTTGGTTCATTGATCTCATATTCCATGTCTCTATGCAGTATTGTTCCTTACAACATTGCATTTCTCTTTTTTTATTTATTATTTTTTAAATTTATATACCGCAATTCTCAGCCCAAGGACCGACTCAATGTGGTTTACAAGATAGGAAAACAGCACAGTAATACAGCATAACAATCCCACAAAAAATACAATATATCACAATACATTACAATATATTCAATACAGTTCGTTAAACAACAATATAATCAATAATCAAAGCATACAACATCAAAATACCAAAATTGCAAAGGACAAAATTCCACAGGTAATGGAGCCATCAGCTCAACAGTTCCACTGAATGACCCTGGCGGCCCCCGGCCCTTTATCCTCCCGGTGGAGCAGGGAGGGAAGGCGGGACCCCTCGCAGCTGCGCGGCGCTCCGGGCGGCGGTCTTCGGCCTGGCCCCGGCGGCCCCCGGCCCTTTATCCTCCCGGTAGAGCAGGGAGGGAAGGCGGGACCCCTCGCAGCTGCGCGGCGCTCCGGGCGGCGGTCTTCGGCCTGGCCCCGGCGGCCCCCGGGCCTTTATCCTCCCGGTGGAGCAGGGAGGGAAGGCGGGACCCCCAGCTGCGCGGCGCTCCGGGCGGCGGTCTTCGGCCTGGCCCCGGCGGCCCCCGGGCCTTTATCCTCCCGGTGGAGCAGGGAGGGAAGGCGGGACCCCCAGCTGCGCGGCGCTCCGGGCGGCGGTCTTCGGCCTGGCCCCGGCGGCCCCCGGCCCTTTATCCTCCCGATGGAGCAGGGAGGGAAGGCGGGACCCCTCGCAGCTGCGCGGCGCTCCGGGCGGCGGTCTTCGGCCTGGCCCCGGCGGCCCCCGGCCCTTTATCCTCCCGGTGGAGCAGGGAGGGAAGGCGGGACCCCTCGCAGCTGCGCGGCGCTCCGGGCGGCGGTCTTCGGCCTGGCCCCGGCGGCCCCCGGCCCTTTATCCTCCCGATGGAGCAGGGAGGGAAGGCGGGACCCCTCGCAGCTGCGCGGCGCTCCGGGCGGCGGTCTTCGGCCTGGCCCCGGCGGCCCCCGGGCCTTTATCCTCCCGGTGGAGCAGGGAGGGAAGGCGGGACCCCCAGCTGCGCGGCGCTCCGGGCGGCAGTCTTCGGCCTGGCCCCGGCGGCCCCCGGGCCTTTATCCTCCCGGTGGAGCAGGGAGGGAAGGCGGGACCCCCAGCTGCGCGGCGCTCCGGCGCTCTTCCCCCTTTCCTGTCCCTCCCCTTCCTCCACTCTGTGGTGTTAAGCATCCTGTATCATCTAGCCTGCTCCTTTGTTTTGCCTTTTGTTTTGGTCAATAGGGTTCTCTTGGCAAGCTTTGTGGCGTGGTTTGCCGGTTTCTATGCCATTTTTCTCACATCATACATCATATCACAGTTATAAAAAGTTTAAAACAGTTTAAACAACATATTATCATGCATATTATCACATTCTAAAACACAGTCTCTATGTTAATTGCTAAATTAAGTCAGTATAAAGTCTCTATGTCAGTTGCTATATTAAGTCAGCTACATTTTTTGCACATCAGCTACTTATCCTTGCGTCCTCACCCCCTAGGTGGGGGTTGTGGTCTCCAGGTGGCCCCTTACTCCAGGGGCCTCACAGCGGCGGGTGGTGGATGTTTTTCCCTGCAGCTCAGCTAGTCCTCCTCCTCTTCCTCTGGTGGCCGTGGTGGATGGCGACTTTTCCCGTCGCCTGCCTGGTCCTCCTCACCCCCGGTTGGGGTGGTCTCGCGGCTGCCTCTGGCCACAGGCAGCCTCTCCGTGGCGGCAGCGGTGGATGGCGACCTATCCCGCTGCCTGTCTGGTCATCCCCACCCCCAGCTGGGGTGGTCTCACGGCTGCTCCTGGCTGCGGGCAACCTCTCTGCATCGGCGGCGGTGGATGGCGATCTTTCCCACTGCCTGCCTGGTTGTCCCCACCCCCGGCTGGGGTGGTCTCACAGCTGCTCCTGGCAATGGGCAGCCTCTCCGCAGCGGCAGCAGTGGACGGTGACCTTTCCCGCTGCCTGCCTGGTCGTTCCCACCCCCGGCTGGGGTGGTCTCACGGCTGCTCCTGGCCGCAGGCAGCCTCTCCGCAGTGGCGGCAACCTTTCCCACCACCTGCCTTGAGCTATAAACAATCCACCAGGTTTTGTGCTCTAACAATTGTTGTCCAAATGTCTTGCCTTATTACATAGAAGTGCTTGTCGAAACCTTTACATTTGAAAAGATGACATGGTAGGAAACAAGAAGGTCTAGAACAAGGGATGGCATGTCCCTAGTTTGTGTCCTGTCAAGCCAATTCTGATTTATGGTGACCATTTCCCAGTGATTTCAAGGTAGAGAATATACAGACGTAGTTTCTCATTCCTTTCTTCTGGTGGTGCCCTGTCTCTGTACACCTTGCCTACAGCTACATAGACTGGCTCTTCTCCAGGAGTTTACAGTGGGGAAATGAGATTCCCAACCTCTGGCTCTACAGCCAGATACATAAACCACTGAGTCATCCATCCAGCTCAATTTTTACATCAAAACTGAAAATAAATCTTTCACTTGAAGCCAGGCCAGAGTTAGAACCTATTACATTCCCAGTGATTTTACTGTAAACACAGAAAAGTGTAGATGCATCTTTATTACTTGCTCAAATTGCCAGTAACTGTTTTTTTTTTAAAACAGAGATAGGATTATTCACAAGAGCCATGTGGTTCTTTTGGGCCCATGCCACTGTTATAGCAGTGTATAACTTTGGGTGTATAACATACATATTTTACAATACAGCATTCTAGGTAAAGGTAAAGGTTTCCCTTGCTTGAAAGCCAGTCGTATCCGACTCTAGGGTGCAGTGCTCATCTCTGTTTCTAAGCCGAAGAGCCAGCGCTGTCTGCTTCTGCAGACGTTTCCGTGGTCATGTGGCAGGCATGACTAGACACCGGAGCGCACGGAACGCTGTTACATTCCCACCGAAGTGGTCCCTATTTATCTACTTGCAATTTCTTGCTTTCGAACTGCTAGGTTGGCAGGAGCTGGGATGAAGACGGGAGCTCATTTCCGTCCTGCAGTACTCGGGAATCGAACTGCTGACCTTCCGCTTCCCAGTCAGCGTCTTAGCGACTTGAGCCACTGCAGTACCCTAGACAGCATTTAAGGCTTAAGACCTATGATAACTATATTTCTTAGTTCTATTCTGAGTGGATTATTTTGAAAGCATATATGGGTTTTTCTGAAAGGAAGCAGATTAGATCAGGCTAAATAGGCTCAGTAGCTGGTCTGGTATATTATTTGGTGTGATCCTTGCATCCCAATGATATATGGACCTCAAGTGACCCTATTTGGTCCATAGAAGTTTGACGTAATTTGGCAGTATCAAAGGATAGTCACTTCAATTTGTGAGCCCTATGTCAGGGCAGAGGAAGTGAAAATAACTTTTAAAGTATGCATAATGGCAACAAATATGCACCACTTTTGTAAAAAAATGTGTTTTTTCGTGTCTGTGATTACTCTGGGTTGAAAGGATTTTTGCAGGGGATTTCCCCTAATGAGGCTCCTTTCATATCCCCTATCATGCAGCTCTCAGGGAATCAAACCCCATGCTTTCAGTCTCCAAACACAGTGCTTTTACCCACTGAGCCCCGGAGGAGCTGTTTTTTTTAAAAAAATTAAAATAAATGAGAAGCTTCCTTCCAGAAGCTTTTGTTTGCTTTCCACAGCAAAACGGGCAGGCTTTCATCCAGATATTAAAAATTCACTATTTAATCCGATCCTTGGAAGGTGAAATTTTATCACTATCACCCACCAGACTATGTTCTTTCTTCCACTTTCTATCTCTCATTCCCTCTGTCTAGTCCTCCTCCTGTCCTTTGCCTTTTTTAAGTGTTAATGACAGCCAGTGGTTTCCTTGCTTTCCCCTACCTGACCATTTTCATTATTGATTTTCATCTACTCTCATGGTCTAGCTTCTAGAACAGTCCCACAGCCTCATTCTGCTGATTGTTGGCAGGGCAAGGTCATTCACACACAATGTGACACTCAAGCAGTACTGTTTGGAAGCTACCATGTCCATTCTATAGATAGCACGGAGAGCCTCCAGGCGCCATGATCAGGCAAGTATGCACACAGCAGAGCAGGCAGCTAAATAGAGGGGACAAATGCCAGCTGGAGAACAGGTTTCAGCTCTAGTTGTTCCAGCAGGGTTTTCAAAGCTCTACTGCCCAGCATAATTGTATTGGTTTGGCCACAGCTTATGAAATGTTTATCTGGAAACAAAGCACTGCAAATATACAAAGCATTTCCTTCCAACTGTTAACCATCAATGCACACTACTGAATTAGTATCAGCTTTATCCGGATATGAGAGCATGTTGAGAATCATATTTTTTAATGAATTGATTGTTAGAGAAGACACTAGAGAGGCAATGTGATGTAGTAGATAGTGTGATGGACTAGAACTCAAGACACCTAGGTTCAAATCCCTACTCAGCCAGGGAAAATCTCTGGGAATAGTATGGCAATAGTAAGTCACTCCTTGAAAATTGCACAAACCTCAAAAAAACCAACAGAGATGCCATAAATCAGAAGCAACTTGATGGCATATAATTTATATACTTTATATACATGTATACCTTAGTGCAGAGATATGGAAATAATATTGTAGCAAGACTGAAAAAATTGGAACAGCAAACAGAGTAAAGGTATTGGGAAAAGGGAAAATGGGTTTAATAAAATGAGTCCATTTGAACATTTTAGTTTCCTATAGCTTTTGGAAGTTAACATTCTTTCCTCCTTAGTGAAATGATTGATTAAAGAGTGACTTGTTATTTGGGCATTATTTATTTTACAAGCCACGTGTAGAAGCTCTGAAAATATAATCTGATTTTCCAGCTCATGAGACAAAGCCACTTAAAACATGATCTTCCAATCATCTCATTTCAAGGCATGACTGCTCTGGCTGGGAGGCACTGTGGAGCCTTGTCAATCAAACAGTGGGCTCAAAGAACAGTTTAAACTAAGGTTCTGAAAGAATGGAAGCGCGGCGCCAAAATGGCCGCCGCGCTCTTTGCGGGGGGCCCCCACCGGACGAAACCATCCGGGTAGTTAGGGGCGTGGCCAGCACCCTAATAAAAGGGGCTGGCCACGAGGCAGCCGTGCTGCCATTTTGGCGAACCGACGGAGCGGAGAAGTTTTTCCTCCTTACCTCCGTCGCGCGTGTCCTCTTGGGGGAAGCCTTTTTGGGCAGCTTTCTCTTGTTTTAGACTTCCTAGCTACCTTAGCCATGCCCTCGAAGAAGAAGGCAGCCGCAAACGTGGCTCGATCGGCGCGGAGGCGTCAGCCGGGTCGGAGGACTGCGACTGCGCCCGTTCCGCAGCCACCTTTAGCAGACCCCACCGGGAACGGTGGGATGGGATCGGTAGCTCCTTGGCCTGATGCGCGGAGCATACCTGCTGCCCCGGACGGGGCTTCGGCCCTTGGCCCGCAAACAACGACCACGGCCCCTGCCATGGTCTGTGCGGCGGGGCCCTCTTGCCCGGGTGCGCAATTCCCTATGGGGGGTGCGAGCCACGGAGGGTGGTTGGGTTCTCTGCCTTTGCAGGGCGTTCCCACGGCTCCCCAGGGGCTGAGCATGGGCTCTTGGCCTTATCTGGCCCCTGGGGCTCAGGGACCTGGACAGGTACCCGTGAATTATGGGCCGGTTGCCCAATTGCCCCCTGTTGGGGCCGGGGCCTATGTCGATGTGGAGGCCCTCCTGGCCCGGGTGGCGGCCCTTGAAGCGTCCTTGGCAAGGGCCAACCAAACAGGGGTGTCTCTAGGTTTTCAGGTGCCCCCTTTGGCCGCCGAAAAGCGGCCGGCGATGGGTCGGTTTGAGCCGCCTGAGGCGCGCGGGCCGGTGGTGGCTACTGCCTCGCAGCTCCCCACCCCACAGGTGCAGCAGTCTGGTGCTGGTCTGGCCCCGTCGACGAACTCAGCTTCGGTCGTGAGCTCCGATGCCCCCAGCGGGCCGGAACCCCCGATGGGGGCGGCCCGCGGGGGTGCAGCGAGTGAGTATGCAGTCCAAGCTAATGCACCCACACAACTGACTTCCTTGGGGGGGGGCTGTTCAATGGCCTTGGCCTCGCTCGGGTAGCCCGGCGGCCCAATGGCCCCCGGCCCACCCAGCGACTTTGCCCGTGACACAGGGCCTGGGTCGGGGTGGTGCCCCCAATGTGCTGGAAATGTGTTGGGGATCCCCGGGCTGGCTCAGGCTCATTTTCCTTTGCCCGTAGTTCCCTCAGTGCCGGTGTCGGCTTTGCCAACAGCAGGGTATTCCTTGCCCTTGGGGGACCATTTGGCCCAGTCTACCAAGGAAAAGATTTGGAGGGGCGAGTATGTAGATATCTTCTCCCTTCTAAATAGGGAGCCGACCAAGGAAGAGAGGGAAGGGCTGGACGAGAAGGATAAGGAGCAGGCACGTCGTCGTAAGCCGCCACGCACGTGGGCAAATTGGTTGCCAGCGTACCTGATTTACATGGCCGTTTACCTCAGGGCTAGGCCGGATTTGGCTATCCCTATGGTCCAGCATCTGGGTCCGTCATGGCTGGCTTACGACGAAGAATTCCGCATGAGGATTCCACTGCACCCAGAGATGAGGTGGGATGAGCCCTGCCAGAAGCTGTGGCTTCTGTATATGACCCCCACGCGCCCGGCGCCTGGGGAGAGATACCATTGTGGACATGCGGTCCAACGAGCGGCCCCGGTACAGGTACCCCGCCAAGTGGCGGGGCAGGGGGTTCCAGCCCGCCTGCTGTACTGGACCTTCTCGTCCAATGGTTCTTGCAACAGGAAGAATTGCAAGTACAAGCATGAGTGCCCCTCTTGTTCTGGCCCCCATGCTGCCTCCGCCTGTTCCAGGCCGGGAGGATACAGGGGCAGGGGTAGGGGCGGACAAGGGGCAGGTAAGACTGCCATGGAGGGAGCGGGTTCACCAAAAGGCCCCCTCCCCAATTAATTTCGACATGCTGGAGAGTTGGCTCGCATTGTACCCGAGGAGAGCAGACACTGTGTACCTCCTTCAGGGTTTTCAACTGGGTTTTCGTATTCCTTTCACGGGGGATAGGTCACCGCAGGATGCACCTAACCTTTTGTCACTTAGGGGAAGGGAGGAGGTGGCTGCCGCCAGCATTAATAAGGAGATTGCTGCGGGCAGGGTCGCTGGCCCTTTCCCCGCACCCCCGTTCCACAACCTTAAAGTGTCTCCGCTAGGACTAGTGCCCAAGAAGTCCCCGGGCGAGTTCCGCCTGATTCACCATTTGTCCTACCCAGCCGGCCACTCGGTCAATGATGCTATCCCTGATGACCTTTGTTCTGTCAGGTATACATCCTTTGACCAGGCATTGCGCATGGTGCACTCATGTGGCCCGGGTGCACTGTTGGCTAAGTGTGACATTAAGTCGGCGTTTCGCCTCTTGCCCGTGCACCCGGGTGACTTCGAGTTGCTGGGTTTCAAATTCCGGGGTGAATATTATTTTGACAAAGCCATGCCATTCGGCTGTTCCATATCCTGCTCGGCTTTCGAGTGTTTCAGTACCTTCCTGCAGTGGGCATTTGTCCGTAGGTCAGGGTCTCGGTCTGTAGCCCATTACCTGGATGACTTTTTATTTGGGGGTGAACGGGGCTGGGACACGTGCACACGTCTCCTCAACACATTTCAGACACTAATGGAGGAACTCGGTGTCCCTTTAGCGCCCGAAAAGACCGAAGGCCCGTCTAATAAGTTAATATTCCTGGGGGTGGAAATTGACACGGTAGCGCAGGCGTCTAGGTTGCCCGCAGACAAGGTGTCAAGGATAGTGGCCCTTATATCAGACTTGCTGGCTAAGCGCAAGGCATCCCTTCGGGAACTGCAGGTGCTACATGGACATCTCAATTTCGCTTGCAGGGTGGTCGCACCTGGCAGGGCATTTGCTCGGCGCTTGTGCGACGCCATGGCAGGCTTATCCAGGCCCCATCATAGGGCGAGATTGATACGGGGCATCAGGGCAGATCTGCACGTATGGCTCCAGTTCCTGAGGGAGTTCAATGGGGTCTCATTTTGGAGGTCTGACCTCCTGGCTTCGCCCCAATTTCAAATTCAGTCTGATGCCTCGGGATCCCTTGGTTATGGGATGTACTTCAATGGGAAGTGGGCATATGGTGGATGGCCACCAGCCTGGTCAGGCACGGGTCGCCTGAGGGATCTCACATATTTGGAATTTTTTCCCATACTGGGGGCCTTGATGCTATGGGGTGAGGAGTGGGCCAACTCTGTGGTGCATTTCTGGTGTGACAATGCGGCTGTTGTCCACATTGTCAACTCACAGACCTCTAAATCTCCCAGGGTCATGGATCTTGTGCGCCAGTTTGTATTGCGCAGCTTGCGCCTCAATGTACTGTTCAGAGCCAGGCATGTCCCGGGGGTGAATAATGATATTGCTGACGCTTTGTCCCGCCTGCAGATCTCCCGGTTCCGTGCCTTGGCTCCGGATGTGGAGGAATTTCCCTCGCCACTACCGCAGGAGATATGGACCATTGGCAAGGAGAGGTGAACCGGGCGATAGGCATGTCACTGGCGCCACGCACGCGTAAGGCGTATCACCACGCGTTGGTTGCATTTCGGACCTTTTGTTCCCAATCTCGCCTGCCAGATACCTGGCCGATCCCAGTGGCCCACATCCTCCGTTTCATGGTTTACCTGCACGCCCAGGGCCTGGCACCCCGCACCATAGCATCTAGGCTATCAGCGCTGGCTTTTATGGCCAAGGTGGGAGGTCACGCGGACAGTACCGCTGATTTCCGTGTGAGACATGTTTTGGAGGGGTGGGTGTGGGAACGTGGGCGTTGCCTGGACGACCGTCACCCAATTTCCCCTGGGGTACTTACCCAACTGGCACGAGGCTGGCATGACCTATGTTTCGATAGGTATGAGGCAGCCCTGTTTCGTGCGGCTACAACGGTGGCCTTTTTTGGAGCGCTCCGCATCAGCGAGCTTATGATGCTGTCTAAGGCGGATGCAAGTCGTAGGGCACTGGAACTCGAAGATGTCTATGTTGCTATGATTGGGCTCAGTTGAGGATACGCTCCTCTAAAACAGATCAGCACGGCGTAGGCAGTTGAGTAATACTGCTACGATGTTCCTTGGAAGACATCTGTCCGGTTGGTGCCCTACAGGAGTTTCTTGCACTGTGTGGCATGCACCATGCCCCGTTTTTCTGTTACCAGGGTGGGTCTCCCCTCACTCAGCCATTCCTGCAGGATGGGGGCGGTTTCTACTGCAGCTACTTTTGGGTACTCTGGGGCTGAAATACGCCGCATGGGAAGGTGGGGATCACATTGTTTTCAGTTTTGTGTTCACCCTCTTCAACCGTGAGTGCCAGTTTAGTCACTGCAATGTTTCTCACCCCCCCTTTTTTTTCCTTGACAGACCCTGGGTGTCGTTTTACACCGGTGACAGTAGGGCTGGTGGGCAGTTGCCACGTGCACAGGGCAGCGCGTTACGCTGCACAGGGCAGCGCGTTATGCTGCGGCGACAGAGTGGGACCCAGACTGGGACTGGGTGCATCCGCACATCTCAGGTGGTGTGGTAAGCGCGGCATGTTATGGCGGGAACTGTTGCCATTCCTTTTCTACATCAGGGATGCTGACTCGCCTGATGTCCTGGTTATTCACCTTGGGGGCAATGGTTTCGGACAGGTCACTGGCCTATCGCGGAAGCTTGCGATTTGCAGTCGCCTGGCCTACTCACATTATGTGTGGCCTGCCACACCCCTCATTTGGTCGGACATGATACCGCAGTACGCTTACAGGGGAGCGTTTGGCCTCCAGGCGCTTGACCGGGCTTGTCGCTCCAGGGCTATTGCCCGGTTCCTTTTTGATATGGGTTGGGGACGCGTCATTCGCCTCCCCATCATCAGTCTGCAAAATTATGAGCTTTATTCAGGGGAGGGGGCCCAACTGTCGCGAGGAGGTATGGACCTCCTGCTGAGTGATTGGCGAGCAGGCCTGTCGACCGAGCTGACAGTCTTGGAGGGGGGCGTCGAGCCTTTATTGAAGCCTCTCCGGGTGGCGGGTAGCACTGGTAAGGTAAACATTATGACCCACAGGTATCCGGCAGGTTCGCAATTGACTGGACAACACTAGATAGGCATAAGTTGTTTAAACGTTGTCCGGTCAACGACGAACCAGGCGAGGGGGTGATGGTTACCACTAGACAGCTGGAATCACCCCCTGATTTTACGGATACACGTCAGAGGGTGGGGTCATTAGTTAGATATTGACTACGGTCAACAATTTGTTTGTTGTCAACAAACAAATTGATACAAATAGATACATTGTAACAATTGCCGTTGGCAATTTTGGGTGGTACCTTACCAGTGTTACTTCGGCCTGCTTGCCTTAAGAATTATGATTGGTCGTTTTACCAATACAAATTTATAATTCGGACTAGGGCTTGAATCAATAAATGTGGCCCATGCCGTTATCCACTTTCATTTGTGTCTGAGTCCATCATTGGGGGGGGGGGTGCGCCTGCAATGGAAGTGCGGCGCCAAAATGGCCGCCGCACTCTTTGCAGCCCCCCCCCACCGGACGAAACCATCCGGGTAGTTAGGGGCGTGGCCAGCACCCTAATAAAAGGGGCTGGCCACGAGGCAGCCGTGCTGCCATTTTGGTGAACCGACTGAGCAGAGAAGTTTTTCCCCTCCACCCCCTCCCTAGTTAACAGTGTGATTTCTTGGTCGCTTCGGGGCCGGGTGGGAATTTTTGGCTGGGACTCGCAATTGGACTTTGAGTCCTGGCTTTTTCGCCCATCCCACACTGTTGCTATGGTTTGATATAGGGGTTTGTCTGTGCTACTGTTGACTTTGGTCACATTGGCGGGTAGCACTGGTAAGGTAAACATTTATGACCCACAGGTATCCGGCAGGTTTGCAATTGACTGGACAACACTAGATAGGCATAAGTTGTTTAAACGTTGTCCGGTCAACGACGAACCAGGCGAGGGGGTGATGGTTACCACTAGACAGCTGGAATCACCCCCTGATTTTACGGATACACGTCAGAGAGTGGGGTCATTAGTTAGATATTGACTACGGTCAACAATTTGTTTGTTGTCAACAAACAAATTGATACAAATTGATACATTGTAACAATTGCCATTGGCAATTTTGGGTGGTACCTTACCAGTGTTACTTCGGCCTGCTTGCCTTAAGAATTATGATTGGTCGTTTTACCAATAGAAATTTATAATTCGGACTAGGGCTTGAATCAATAAATGTGGCCCATGCCGTTATCCACTTTCATTTGTGTCTGAGTCCATCATTGGGGGGGGTGCGCCTGCAATGAAGAAAGCTATTAAAGAAAGAACACTTGTTTCTTTATATGTGTCAGAAGAAGCACATTACAATTAATAAAATGCAATACAAAATTACACAATATGCCATATACAAATGCATATAAAATACAAAACAATTTGCAAAGATAAAATTGTAAAGCTTAAATAAATAACCATGGGTGGTGAAGTCCACAGGGAAGGGTGATGGTCCCCAAACAGAATAAATCCCACTTGAATCTATCTTGATGGAGGACAGCAGCTTCATCAATACTGGTCTGGGGCTAATAAGGACTTTGTGTGCCAAAAGGGCTCAGGACCAGAAAGTACTCTTAGAACTGGATCGATTGTATGGGTGTCATGCATGTGAAAAGCAAATGGAAAGCCAATATTAGGAATCTGATATGGCACTTGAAGAAAAAGATAAATAGTAGTTTTTGTCACCCAATAATAAGGAACATCAAGTGCTGTTGGAGCAGCAAATATGGAACATATTCCATAGTGCATGTTAAACAGAACATAGTACTTGTTTAGGAGCACAGAGTATAGTGACATAGGTGTGGCATTGCCTGTTCTCTGTACTTGCAGAGAACCGTGTTGATGCAAAAGCTCTCATATTCTTAGATTCTCCTTGGTTCTATCAACTCAATTCCATAGTCTATTGAGTGACTTCAAACTAGTTCAGTTCTCCGCATGACTAGATGCTGGACTTTCTTGGGGTTCCATCCATTTTAAGAGGTGAATAGGTATTTATTTCCATGTTATAGTCCTGCCATTTTCTACTATTTCTTAAAGTTTCACATATGTTCTAAAACAAACATTTCCTTGGCTTTAACCTGGGTGGAGGGGCAGGTTGATTGTCAAAGAGTGGGTGTGCATTTGGTGTAGATGATTTGACTGTTCCACTATTAGCTATTACCTCTCTTCTTGCATCAACATGAATATGGCATTATTCAAGGAAGATATGTTTTTATTAGGGCACAGTGTGGAGAATATTCAGGATTAAAAGTTTCCATATGAAATTTTCCACATTATACAGGTAGAAATTTCAACCACATCAGTTGACATGAATATGAAAAGAATGTGAAATGAGGATTAGAGGCATGGAATGTGAGGGCTACAGAGAGCGGAGAGAACGCAGAACGGAGAACAGAGAACTCTTGGCTGTGTGCATCAAGAAAGGAAGATAAGATAAACTTGGAAAGGAGGTAGGATCAAGAAGCCTGTGCTGGACTTCAAATCAAAGGCGTAAAGTAAAAGTATTACTCAAAACCAATCTTAAGCGGCATGACCGGGTGTTCTGTTAAGGGCAGAGATTGTTGTAGCTGGTGGACTCCTAATAGTGTGTATAGCATTTACCATATAGTGGTAAGGGCTGTGCTGAGCATGAGGGGCTGTGGCTCGGTTGAAGACGCCCTGGGTTGCGGACCGCCGAGGACCACCGGGAGTGGCGAATGGATTAGAGTAAGAATCACGGAATGCGTGTACTGAGTTTGGAAGCCGTGGCTCGGAGGAGGACGTTCGGGGATGCGGAGTGCCGAGTACCACCAGGAGTGGCCGGAGTGGCGAATAGAGCAGAGCTAGAGATATTGAACGCGAAGTTGGGTTTGGAGGATTGCCAGCGAAAGGAGAGGAGGCGACGGAAGGGAGACATGAGAGAGTGAGTCTTTGAACAATATTGAGGAGGGGCTGTGGCTTGGCTGAAGACGCCAGCAGATACGGAGTGAAGAATACCGCCAGAAGTGATGAATGGATTAGAACAAGAGTTACAGAACGTGGAGTACTGAGTTTGGAAGAAGAGGAGGCGGAAGGGAGGTGAATAGGATTGGTCATCTGAGTAATATTGAGGTGTGGTTTGAAAGAGGGTTTGAAAACACTGAGCATTGAGAAAGTGTATTTCTTCCATTCTTTTTGGAGCAGTCAAGATCTTCAGAAATATTTATGTGAATGGGGGAAAGTGTACAAGGATACTTAGTGACAGTATGATAAATGAAAATCTGGTAGAAGTGGAGGCTAATACAGACTGAGAACTGAGACGCTGGGCTGATTGAGAGAAGCTTGAGGAAAGAGTAAAGATCTGTCTATTTAACTGGAAGAAATTTTGTTATTGGAAGGTTTACTAACTGATAAGTTTCCCCAAATCTGGTTTTAATTAGAAGAGGTCAATTAGGGGTGAAGACTAAAGTAAGAGGGTAATTCTGGGCAGTAATAATTGCTACAAGAGCAAAGTTGTAGTCAGACAACTTTTCATAACTAAATAACAAGAAGTATCTTAAGTAAATAATTTTCAAGGGTTGATCATTATGGACAGTTAGTTTAAAGATAATGGTATCACTGTATATTTTGGATTTCCTGTAGTAAGGTGAAATAATTTGTTTATATCAGGAGAATATTACGATCTAACTTTGTTCCTTCTGGACATAAATTGAGGTTATAGAGTGCTGAATTGTTGTCTGATTTATAGTTGGTATAACATAATGTTAGATATAGAATAATAAATTACAGTTGAAACTATTGAATGAGTCGACATCATTGTTTTAAAGATCAAAACCAGTTTTGGAAAAGAGAGCCTAGGGAGACATCTTCAGATAGATTATACAAAAGGTTAACTCGAATGGAGGAAGAGTTAGATAATGAGATGGACATAGATAAGGGGAAGGGACATGGAGGAAAGGCCAAAGGCAAAGTTGAGAAACAATTTGATATGTTTGCTGAAACTATGGAAACCCTGGGCAAGATTAATCAAAGAATGGATAGTTTGGAGGAAAATTTTCAAAAAAATGAGGATGCAAGAAGACAGGATTCAAAAGAAGTATTACAGGGTTTACAAGGAATGAAAGATTTGATGTCCAGTTTTACCAAAAACATAGAAACAAAATTTGAAAAGATGGAGACTAAGATTAAATTGGTAGATGAAGAGTTTAAGATTGTTGAAGAAATAGAGGAGGAAGTTAAGCAAATAAAATATAAAAATAAAGAACAGGAGGAAAAATTGGAAATACATGAAGAAAGATTGAGACAAAAGAATATTATTGTTAAAAAAAATTGGGGAAAAATCCAGATCAGTTAAGGCTAAGAATAACTAAATGGTTAAAGGAAATGAAACTTGATAAAGAAATATGCAATGAAGATATTATGACTGTTTATCAGATTGGACAGAAAGTTCAGGGGGAAATAAATAGACATGTGGTGGTTACATTTTCTAGTTTAGAAGTGAAGGTAAGAATTATGAAACATATAAGGATGCATGGTAAAAAGGTACTGAAATATGAATCAGGAAATGTTGAGGTTTATCAGGATATTCCAAAAGAAGAAAGACAATGGAGAGCCAAAATAAAACCAATTACTAGTTTTTTATCATCTAAAGGGGTGAAATACAACTGGCAACCACCCCAAAAAGTAAAATGTTTTTATGCAGGGAAAACTTCAGTAGTAAACAAACAAATTGACAGTCTGGACATTCTTGAATCATGTGGTCTAATAAATGAGGAAACTGCTGATTGGAATAAATTAAAGGAGGAATTAACCAAATCTGGAGGTCGAAGTCCTAAGTAACATATATTATTAGTTGTTAGTCTCTAATTAGCCCTATAAAAATAAACAGTAGTGATGAATTATGTATCTATATCATTATATTTTATTACTTCTCTTATTATTGAAATTTGCCAGGATGTTTAAAGGGTACTTAGTATAATGCTTGTTCTAGATATATTGAGATGGGTGAATAACGTTGATACAGCAAGTAATCCCTATTAGTTATACTGTGAAATTAGGAGCGGGTTTTTGATCATCTCAATCTCATTCATTCAAGGGGTGGGAAATTGCCATCAGGGAAGTTCCAACCATCTCAAACTTCTTCACTTGAAGGTGGCTGTCTTGGGGGCAGCAGAGAGGCAAGTTATAGATAGAAGAGGTGGGTGATGGGAAAGAAAGTGTGTCAATTCACAATTAAGAGTATAGTTGAAATATTGTCTGTTTTTTATAAAATCTAATTCATTCAAACTCACTTATGTCAAATGTATTAAAGATAATATCATGGAATGTGAAAGGATTGGGGACGGTGATAAAGAGAAAGAGAATTGAAAATGCATTTTAAAAAGGAGAAGCCCGACATCCTATTCCTGCAAAAAACACATCAAAAAATGGATAGTGCTAATAATCTTTATTTGGGATGGATGGATATATATTAAAAATCATTTGCTTCTTCCAAAGCAAAGGGCGTTGCTATTCTTATTTCCCAAAAAAAATTTTTTTTCTGTAGTTAAAGTTGTAAAAGATGATGAGGAGACATTTTTGTTAGTTGAGGGAAAGATAGGGGAGGAAGCGATAACTTTGGTTAATATTTATGTTCCAAACCAAGCTCAAGAAGATTATCTGGACAAAATAAGGTTAATTATACAAAAAGAAAACACCCAGAATATGATAATTGGAGGGGACTTTAATTTGACGGGATCTGCTCTAGACACATCTACAAAAGCTAATGCAAGGAAGATATCAAAGAGATCAGGTTTAGAAGGATGGCAGGAGAGTTTAGGGATAAAAGATTCATGCAGAGTTTCAACAGGAACTGAGCGGGCATATACTTTTTTTCCCCAAAGGCACAAAACATATTCGAGAATTGACTATGTGATGGTCTTAAACAACTTGGTTGGAGGGTTGAAGGATACTGAAATTGGAATAATTAGGGAATCAGACCATGCAATGGTTAAAGTGGAATTATTGATCAAACAGGATAATAATAAACAAAGGTATTGGAGAATTGTTGTTGTTCAGTCGCACAGTCGATTCCGACCCTTTGCGACCCTATGGACCATTGATCTCCAGGCACCCCTGTCCTCCACCATCCTCCTCAGCCCGCTCAGCTCGGTGCCCGCTGCGTCCACAATGCCATCCAGCCATCTCATCCTTGGCTGTCCCCTTTTTCTTTTGCCCTCCACCTTTCCCAGTATCAAGACTTTCTCAAGTGAATCCTCTCTTCTCATTTGGTGTCCAAAGTACTTCAGCTTCATCTTTACTATTTGACCTTCTAAGGAGCAGTCAGGACTGATTTCTTTCAAGATTGACTTATTTGTTCTCCTTGCTGTCCAGGGTACTCTCAAAACTCTCCTCCAACACCACATCTCAAAGGTGTCTACTCTTCTGTGCTCAGCCTTCCTAATGGTCCAGCTCTCGCAACCATACATTACCACCGGGAATACCATTGTTTTGACTATACGGATCTTTGTTTGCAAGGTGATGTCTCTACTTTTCACTATGTTCCCCAGGCTTGTCTCCCTAGAATCAGTTGCCTCTTTATTTCATGGCTGCTGTCACCATCTGCAGTGATCCTAGATCCCAAGTAAGTAAAATCCGTCACTGCTTCTACTTCTTCCCCATCTACTTTCCAGGTGCTGATAGGGCCTGTTGCCATTATCTTGGTTTTCTTGATGTTAAGTCTCAGGCCAGCTTTTGCACTTTCTTCTTTCAACCTAATCAGTAGCTTCTTTAAATCTTCCTCACTTTCTGCCATTAGGGTGGTATCGTCTGCATATCTCAAATTGTTGATGTTTCTCCCAGCAATTTTTATCCCATATTGTGAATCCTCCATCCCTGCATTGCGCATTATGTGCTCTGTGTATAGGTTGAAAAGGTAGGGTGATAAAATGCAGCCTTGTCTTACTCCTTTTCCTATCCCAAACCATTGGTCCTGTAGATACTGCACCCCCTGGCATCTCTGTTCTTGGGGATTGGAATGCATATTGACAATTTCTAGTCTGCAAATCATTGTTTTGTTTTCCAGATTTTTTAAGCATATTTTTGTTAAGATTTTAACAGATTCAGCCTCTGCGGCTTATAATAATTCAGCCTGATGTTAACATCTGTAACAAGTTTGTGGTCCATTTTCTTACTAAGATTGGAGCTGTGAGGACCTGAACTTATTTAATAGTATAGCTAATTTTTAAAAGATGTCCAATCCACCATCCTGTCTGATTGTATTGGATTGGTGCCTGATAACATTGACAAGGCACTTGTATAGTGCAAGGCTCCAACCTCCCTGCTTGATCCACACTCTTCTTGGCTTCTTAAAGTGGCTAAAGAGGTGAGTGTTGACATGGTCACACAGATTCTTAATTTGTCCCTTCAGAAGGGTAGGGGAACGATGCTGCCATTGGTGCCAGCAGGGCGAGGCTTGCCTGCAATGGTGCACGTGCTGACAGAAATGTTCAGTTATTAGGCAGTTAAAACGAAGCTTTACAAATATCTCATGTGTGAGGAGCACTCCTTCATAAATTCTAAAGGACAGAGATACATGTGAAGAAATAAATTCTGTTCATCCCAAAAACTCTGTACAGTGCCAAACAGGTGATTGTATTTCTCCCAAGTGTTCAGTGTCTGTCAGAGAACATATTGACAAGCTACCACATTTGTTTTGTATTATGCAGGTATTTAAAGTAGCCAAATAGTACCATAAATCTTCTATTTCCCATGCAAGAAAAAGAGTGGAAGCTGTGGACAAATTTTGGTTTTAAAAAATATCTATTAGTTTTCTAAAAGAGTGGACATTTGCAAAATGTGATTCTGTGCTCTATACCAAACTTATGTAAAAGTTTTTGTTGTCCAATTCCAAGTATATTATTATAATATAATCTAGTTATTGTGTAGCATATCAATATAGTCCCACAGATATTAACTTTGGCAGTGAGAAGGAAATAAATTAAGGATTGAGAAATTAAGCAATGCAAATAGCACCTAAAATGAAAAGATAGATTTATGTTACATAATTGAATCTTCATCAGCACATTGATTTTATGTTGCATATTCTGCTAATCCAAGTAGTCTTCAATTTTGGAAACAACAAGAACCTGAAATTTTAATCTTAATGGTATCCATATGAAGCTGTGTTTGAAAGAAGAGGTATAGGACAAATACAATACCATTGTATGGAGAATTCTGCACTGTGAAGTTTTTTCCAGAATAAACTTCAATCAAATTACAGAAATTATGCAGGGAATATAAATGTAATCAGTAATGTATGAAAAGTCCTGAGCCACTGTTGGTGATGTAAAAAGCAGTTTTTTTAAAAGGCTAAATTCACTAAAGCAAAGCAACCATACTTATCTACCACCCTATAGCGCTTAGTCCACTGTTTGGCTGGTTCACAAGATAATTAACATTTTGCCCCCCACCATGCTCGGTAGTCATTTTACTGACCTTGTAAGGATAGAAGGTCGAACTCACAACCTTTTGGTTGCAGGACAGCAGTTTAGCCATTGCGCCAACAGAGTTAACTTGAACGAGTAACTTTAGTTACAGCTGCTGTAATTTTCCATTTAAAAATTGTGTTTTGAGATAATTAAATTCTGTTGCAAAAGTATACTTAAATGCCTTCACTGCCTACACAAGAGCAAGTTCAGAACTCTGTAAAACTCAACTAGCTGATAGTTCCTATTTCCTGAGCAATTAGGTCATAGACCTTTTTTGCTCAAAGGGAGCAAGGAATGCAGAAATGTACTTTGGATAAAGTTCCACAAACGCACACTCAAGTTTGTTGTTGTTCAGTCACACAGTTGACTCCGACCATTTGCGACCCTATGGACCATTGATCTCTAGTTACCCCTGTCCTCCACCATCCTCCTCAGCCCGCTCAGCTCGGTGCCTGCTGCATCCACAATGCCATCCAGCCATCTCATCTTTGGCCGTCCCCTTTTTCTTTTGCCCTCCACCTTTCCCAGCATCAAGGCTTTCTCAAGTGAATCCTCTCTTCTCATTTGGTGTCCAAAGTACTTCAGCTTCATCTTTACTATTTGACCTTTGAAGGAGCAGTCAGGACTGATTTCTTTCAAGATTGACTTATTTGTTCTCCTCGCTGTCCAGGGTACTCTCAAAACTCTCCTCCAACACCACATCTCAAAGGCGTCTATTCTTCTGCGCTCAGCCTTCCTAATGATCCAGCTCTCGCATCCATACATTACCACCAGGAATACCAATGCTTTGACTATACGGATTTTTGTTTGCAAGGTGATGTCTCTACTTTTCACTATGTTCCCCAGGTTTCTCATGGCTTGTCTCTCTAGAATCAGTCGCCTCTTTATTTCATGGCTGCAGTCACCATCTGCAGTGATCCTAGATCCCAAGAAAGTAAAATCCGTCACTGCTTCTACTTCTTCCCCGTCTACTTTCCAGGTGCTGATAGGGCCTGTTGCCATTATCTTGGTTTTTTTGATGTTAAGTCTCAGGCCAGCTTTTGCACTCTCTTCTTTCAACCTATTCACTAGGTTCTTTAAATCTTCCTCACTTTCTGCCATTAGGGTGGTATCGTCTGCATATCTCAGATTGTTGATGTTCCTCTCAGCAATTCTTATCCCGTATTGTGATTCCTCCATCTCTGCATTGCGCATTATGTGCTCTGTGTATAGGTTGGAAAGGTAGGGTGATAAAATGCAGCCTTGTCTTACTCCTTTTCCTATTCCAAACCCTTTTGTCATTCCGTGTTCTGTCCTAACTGGTGCTTCTGGACTCTTGTACAGATTTCTCATGAGGCATATGAGGTGTTCTGGTATTCCCATTTCTTTAAGTACTTGACACATTTTATTGTGGTCCACGCAGTCAAAGGCCTTGGTGTAGTCAATAAAGCAGAGGTATACTTGTTTCTGATATTCTTTTGTTTTCTCCATGATCCACCGTATATTAGCAATGTGGTCTCTAGTCCCCCTGCCTCTTCTGAAACCCGCCTGCACCTCTGGCAATTCTCTCTCCACGTGCTGCTGAAGTCTATCCTGTATTATCTTGAGCATCACCTTGCTAGCGTGTGGGATGAGCGCAATTGTTCGATAATTTGAACACTCTTTGGCACTACCCTTCTTTGGGATTGGAACGTATACTGATCTTTTCCAATCTGTGGCCACTGGTTTGATTTCCAGATCTGCTGGCATATAGAATGCAGTAATTTGATTCCGTCATCTTTTAGAGCTTTGAAAAATTCAACTGGGATACAGTCATCTCCACTAGCTTTGTTGTTTGCAGTGCTTTTTAGGGCCTTTCTGACTTCACTCTCTAGGAAGTCTGGCTCAAGTTCAATGTTCTCCTCATTGTGATTATCAGTGGTGTTGAGGTCCTTTTTGTAAAGTTCCTCTGTGTATTCTTTCCATCTTTTCTTAATCTCTTCTGCATCAGCTAACTCCTTGCCGTCTTTGTCCCTTATCATGGTCATTTTTTGCTTTGAATGTTCCCTTGATTTCCCCAATTTTTTTGAAAAGATCTCTAGTCCTGCCTCTTTTCTTGTTTTCCTCCATTTCTTTGCACTGTTCATTTAGGTCGTTTTCCTTATCTCTCCTTGCTTTTCTTTGAAAATCTGTATTCAAGCGATTGTATTTTTTCCTTTCTTCTTTGGCTTTTGCATTTCTTCTTTCCTCTGCTATTTTAAGAGCCTCATCAGACAACCACTTTGCTTTCTTAGGCTTCTTTTCTTTTGGTATGGTTTTCCTTGTTGCTTCCTGCATGATGTCCAGCATCTCTGTCCATAATTCTTCTGGTACTCTGTCTATCAGGTCCAAGTCGTTAAATCTGTTCCTCACTTCCACAGTGTATTCATTAGGGATGTTGTCTAGGTCATATCTGTCTGGCCTAATTGTTTTCCCTATATTCTCCAATCTCAGCCTGAATTTTGCGATCAATAGTTTGTGATCTGAGCCACAGTCTGCTCCAGGTCTTGTTTTTGCTGACTGTATGGAGGTTCTCCATCTTTGGCTGCAGAGTATGTAATCAATCTGGTTTTGATGTTGGCCATCTGGTGATGTCCATGTGTAAAGTCACCTCTTGTGTTGCTGGAAGAGCGTGTTTGCTATGACAAGTGTGTTATCTTGACAGAACTCTATCAATCAATAGAGGACAAGAATCAATTGGAGAATCAATTGGAGGACAAGAGTATCAATGGCTATAATTATGAATACTTAAGGACAACCTGCGGGTTGGAGAGATAGGCAGGATATCTCTCAATATCATTTCCAGGGAATCCTAAGCATCTGCTTGGGAATACCCTGAAGGAAATGGTGAGCCACTGTGTGAGACAGAATGCTGGACTGGATGGGCTGTGGCCTGTTCCAGCAAGGCTGTTCTTATGTTCTTATGTTAATCTTAGCCCTGCTTCATTCTGCGTTCCAAGACCAAACTTGCCTGTTATTCCATCTACTTTTTGATTTCCTACTTTGGCATTCCAATCTCCCAAGATAATGTGGACATCATTTCTTGGTGTCTGTTCTATGAGGTCTTGTAGGTCCTCATAGAACTGGTCCACTGTGGCTTCATCTGCACCCGTGGTTGGTGCGTATATTTGGATTACAGTGATATTAAAAGGTTTGCCTTGTATTCTGATTGACATCATTCTATCATTTTTGAGATTGTATCCCATTACTGCTTTTCTCACTCTTTTGTTGACAATTATGGCTACTCCGTTTTTTCTGAAGTTTTCTTGACCACAGTAGTAGATGTGATGGTTTCCCGAGTTGAATTCACCCATCCCAGTCCATTTGTGGAATTGATACACAGTTAATAAAGAATGAGAAGATTTTGAACAATTTAAAATAAAATGGCAAGAAAATTGGAAACTAAATGACACAGGGGACGTTGAGATGCATATACTTTGAGATGCCATAAAGGCAGTATTTCGAGGAGATTGTATTAAAGAAGGTATAATGATAAATAAGCACAGAAAGTCGAAATTGGTGAGTTTAGAAAAAGAGATATAATGTTTGGAAGTAGAACTTGCCAAATGTCAGAAGGAAGATGTATACCAGAAATTACTGAAGTTAAGAAGTGAACTAACAGGATATGACTTAGAAAAAGTAAAAAGGGATTTGATTAATTTGTATAGAGATAATTTTGAGTTTAGTAACAAAAGTTCCAAAAGATTAGCCAAAGCTGCTAGAGACAAGAGGATGAGGAGGGAATTAAAAGTATTAATAGACGTTGAGGGGAATTGTAAATTCAAAACTGAGGAGAAGCTAGTAATAGTAGAAAGGTTTTTCAGTGACTTATATACTGCAAGACCAATAGATCTGAAAGAATTGAAAAGGCAGTTAGATTTAGAGACAAAGTTCAAGCTTCAGGACATACATAAATAATTAATGGAGGAAAAAGTTACTGAGATTGAAGTGGAGGCTGCAATAAAAAACTTAAATTAGGGAAGTCTCCGGGTGAGGATGGGTACACGACTGACTTTTACAAGGCATTTAGAGAGATAATTACTCCAAAATTATGCAGTTTATATAATTATATATTAGATGGAGGAAAGGTTCCAGAATCTTGGAATAAGTCAATAATAGCACTAATCCCAAAACCTAACAAAGATCCAGAGAGAATAGACTCATACAGATGGATTTCTCTGCTAAATCAGGATGCCAAATTGTTTGCAGCTGTGATGGCCAATAGATTAAGTAGATTTATAGGAAAATATATACAAAGGGACCAGATGGGTTTTCTTAAGGGACGACAGTTAGGAGAGCACATAGTAAGAATTATTAATATTCTAGAAATTGTGAAAAGGGAAAAAACTAAACTATGTATTCACTCATTAGATTTATTTAAAGCATTCGATTCGGTACAGTGGCAAACGTTACAAACAATAGTTCAGAGAATGGGTTTTGGAGACAGGTTTCAATATGTAATTAAACAGTTGTATAGTAAATCGCAAACAAAAATAAAAGTGAATGATGGGTTTACTAAGAACATCGAGATCATGGCAGGGACAAGACAAGGTTGTCCCTTGTCTCCGTTACTGTTTCTATTGTCTATGGAGCTTCTAGCTAGTGCTATCAGAAGAGATCAGAATATTGAAGGATTAAAGTGTCAAAAAGTTAGTATGTTCGCTGATGATACACTATTAGTACTAAAGGATGTGAATAATGCAATCGGCAGAATTCAGGATCATTTGTATAGGTTTGAAAAAAATCACTGGTTTAAGAATCAATTGGGAAAAGACAGAAGCAATTGCCTGTAACTATGATCAAAAGGAGAAGGAAGAGATTAACAAACGGTATAAAATAGATATTAAAAATGTTTGAAATATTTAGGATTATATATAACCGAGAATGTTAAAGAACTCCAAAAGATAAACATAGATAAACTAAGACAAGATTTAAAATTAAGTATAGCCAAACTTAGTAAACTGAAAGTGTCCTGGTTCGAGAGAGTAAGCTTGGGGCGAATGAAAATTCTACCCAAACTGAACTTTGTTATAGGGAATCTTCCTTTAAAAATATGTAATAAACAATTAAAGGAATGGCAAACAATGCTGGATAAGTTCTGTAATGGACGGAAGAAGACCTAGGATAATGAAATCTTTATCGTATCAAAGTCAGGAGGATGGTGGACTAGGTATTCCTAATATAGCAAATTACTATAAAGCATTTCAATTGAACAGAATTGTAAACTTATTATTTTATTTATTTATTTATTTATTGTTAAATTTTTATACTGCCCACTCAGCCAAAGCCGACTCCGGGCGGTTCACAACAGTGGGTAAAAACAGATAAAAACAAATAAAATAGATAAAAACCAGCAATAAGAACCCACCCCTAAAAAGAGAGGGGTGCAGGAACTGAAGGAACCATGGGGCAGGCATCCTCCCCTATATTAACCACCCAACGGAAGCCACCCCTCCACCTGCACCCCAAACTTGGCCCACCAGCCAGGTTTTTAGTTCTTTTCCAAAGGGCAACAACTCCGTCTGAAGATGCAGTTCCACAGGCAGGAGGTTCCAAAGGGCAGGTGCGGACACAGAGAAGGCTCTCCTCCTTGTGCCAGAGAGGCGAGCCCCCATGGCCGATGGCACTATTAGAGAGCCCCTCCGGTCCACTCTGGTTGGACGGACAGACATCCTTAGGGTGATGCGGTCTCTAAGGTAACCTGGCCCACTACCATATAGGGCTTTTTTTTAATATAATTTTAATTGAATTTTTTAAGACATACAGAAAAAAGAAAAAAAGACAATGACTAACAGTACAATACACAAACAAATCCATAGTATCATCTTAACAAACATTACTAAATATTAGCACATAACAATATCTAAACTCATTAATTACTTATGACCACCAAATATTAAAAACCATTATTTCCAAATCCAAAATAATAAGGACTTTCTGTGCTACTACTAATCTTTGGATAAATAATAATCGCCCTGTGAATATATACATTGCCCGGAGAGTTTATTTTCTGCTCATCTCCAGAAACTTCTTTGAGCTGGTACTGGTCCTGAACTATCATTTGCCATACACGAATGGTCCACAAATGGTTTCCATATATTCCAAAATCTATCCTCTTTTAAGTTATCTCTTTTCACTTTAATCTCCCATGTCAATTTATCATTCAGTGCTAAACTCCACATTTCTTTATACCACTCTCCAATCTGTATATCAATATCATTTTTCCAATTTCTAGCTATACATTGTCTACCCGTTGTCAATACAATTTCCAATAATTCTTTTTCCTCCTTGTTTAAACCCAAACCTTCCACATTCATTAAAAGAATGGTACTTGACACCAGTTTAACACTTTTACCCAGTATTTCACCAAGCTCACCTTCTATTCTTCCCCAAAAATCCCTTATTTTTTTACAGCTCCACCACATATGTTCATATGTTCCGTCGGATTCTCTACATCTCCAGCATAACTTATCTCTTTTATTATCCATCTGGTAAAGTCTTAATGGCGTCAAGTACCATTGCCACAACATTTTGAAATTATGTTCTTTAATTCTTATGGACATTGTTCTCATAATCCTCTTTTTCCATTTGTTTTTCCACTCAATCTCCCCAATTGTTATATTCAAATTTTGTTCCCACCTCCGTTTCAAATCCTCCTGTGGATCTGCACCTCTATTCAGTATGTTATAAAGCTTACTTACAAGACCTTTAATACTACTTTCCCCTTTTCTAATCTTCCTTACCAATTCCTCAAATTCTGTGTGTATTCTATCTAACCCTACTTCTTTTTTATATTTTTTATTCCAATTGTCCACCTTCAACTTCTCAAACCAATTCAGGTTTAATATCTCAAATATTTTTTTCCGCTCCACATCAGAATCACAAGTTTTTAACCAATCCTTCAATAAAAAGTATCCCATTTTTATCCAATATTTCCATTTTTTCCTTATCTAACTTTATTGGGAAACACATCATGTCGGTCAATTCCACAATTGGAGAGAGATTTGGGACCATGTCCTTTTTTACCATCTTCCACACCTCCATGAGACCTCTCATCATAGTATTATTTGACCTTTTCACCCTATCCTTTATTCCCAAAAAAATCATATTTCCAATATTTCTATATTCCTTCATCTCCAATTGCTCCCAGATTGTCTTTTCTCTTGCCAAAATCTTCACAACATTCTTAACTTGAAAAGCTCGATAATATGCTAGCAAATTTGGCATACCCAAACCCCCTTTCTTTTGAGACAGGTACCATAGCTTCTTTGGGAGCCTGGATTTTTTGCCTCCATTACAAAAGCCATTGAACATCTTTTGAAACTCATTAATTTCTTTCTCTTTCAGATGGATCGCTATTGTATCAAATAAAAAGTTAATCTTTGGTAGCAATATCATTTTACACATAGCAATCCTTCCGAACCATGACAGCTTTAACTTCTGAAGTTCTTGTATTTTGTTCTTAAATTCCATTTTCAAGCTGTCATAGTTCAATCGTTTAAGTTCTTCTAATTTGTTTGAAATAATTATCCCCAAATATTTCAGTTTGTCTTTAATTTGTATATTAAGTGTCGACACTATCTTACCCATCTCACTTGGTTTCAAATTACATAACATCAGTTCTGATTTATCCCAATTTATCTTTAATCCAGTTATAGCTTGAAATACCTGTAAATGATCTTTAATCCTGTCCATTACCAACTCCGGGCACTTCACCATAAGCAGTGTGTCATCTGCATACATACTCACTTTATTACCCATAATCCCTTCTATGTTTAGATCTTCCCTTATGCTTTTGGCTAAAATCTCCATTGCCATAATAAACAGAATAGGAGATAATGGACAGCCCTGCCTAGTGCCAGCTTCTAGCTTTACCACATCCGTGAGCTCCTCATTTACTCTAACCCTAGTATTTCCTTTTTGATATAATAAATCTATAACCCTATTGAATTTATCCCCAAATCCATATTTCTTCACTATTTCCTTAATTGAAGACCACTGTAATGAATCAAAAGCCTTAAAAATATCCAATGATAATAATCCCACCTTTTCCTTTGTTTGATTAACACTGTCTATTAAATCTAATACCCTTCTGGTCAAATCCGCCATATGTCGTCCTTTTAAAAACCCAACTTGATCAACATTTATATATTTCCCCATGAAACTATTTAAACGGTTAGCCAATATTGCTGTGAAGATCTTCGCATCTTGATTTATAAGTGAAATTGGCCTGTACAAATCCACTCTTTCCAAATTCTTACCAGGCTTTGGCAAAAGAACGATTGTAGTGTTATACCATGAAGTCGGAATTGGTCCTCCCTCTAGTATGTGATTATATAACTTCACCAGTTTCGGGGCCACCACCTCTTTAAATTCTTTATAAAACTCTGTCGGTAATCCATCATCCCCCGGAGCTTTCCCTATCTTCAATCCACTTATTACCTCCTTAACCTCTTTATCAGTTATTCTTTCCTCCATTTTCTCCCTATGCTCTTGTTTTATTCCATTCCCTAACTGCCTCTCCAGTATCTTTTTAAGATTCTCCACATCTACTTCCTTTTTTGCATATAATACTTGGTAAAATTCCCTAACAATTTTACATTTATCCTTATTCTTGTTACACCTTGTGCCTTGACTATCAACCAATACCCCAATTTCTCTTTTTTCCCTTTTAACCTTGGCTGCTCTTGCTAATAACTTTGAGTTCTTATTACTAAATTCAAAATATTCTCTATTTAGGTAAATCAAATCTCTTTTAACTTTATCAATATCCTTACCCATTACTTCTGCCTTAAGTCCTTGTAATTTCATTAAAAAAATTTATCTTTGTTTTTTGCATGCTCCTCCTGTAATTGTTTTATTTCTCTTTCTTTTTCTGCCTGTTCTGCTTTATATTTTTTATATTTGAAGCTTGCAAATCTTATACTTTCCCCCCTAAAAACTGACTTCATGGTATCCCATACAACGTTAAAATTAACCTCATTATTATCGTTCCACTGCCAATTTTCTTTCCAACTTTCCATAATTGCCTCTTTACTTTTCTGATCTTTAAACAAATTAGGATCGTACCTCCAATTTCTTACTCTTCGAATATTTTTCGGTGCTTTCAATTCCAAATATACTTTAGCATGGTCCGATTCCTTAATAATCCCAATTTCAGTACCTTCTATATCCCCAATTAAATTTTCCGAAAGCAAAACATAATCTATTCTTGAGTAGGTCCCATGGACGTGTGAAAAAAAGGAATATGCCCTTTCCGAGCCCTTAAACTCTCTCCACGAATCCTTCAAGCCCATAACATCCATCCAATTATCCAACACCTTTCCTTTCAAACCAATTCCACTTCTAGCTATATTTGTGCAATCTAATCCTGACCTTATCAAATTGAAGTCACCAGCCACAATAGTTTTTGCAACATTTTCCAACTCCACTATTTTCCGAATTTTTTCAAGAAACTCTGCTTGGTGGTCATTCGGAGCATAAATATTTACCAACATAATTTCCTCATCCTCTAATTTTCCTCTTAACAACAAATATCTACCCTCTTGATCAACAATCTTTTTTGTAATTTCAAATCCCAGCTTCCTAGAAATCATGATTGCCACCCCTCTTGCTTTTGAAGTACCAAACGCCATCTCATAATGTTGCATCCATCCCAAATAAAGTTTATTCGTATCTTTTGACTTCTGATGTGTTTCCTGTAAGAACAATATATCTGGTCGATCTTTTTTCAATGCCAATTCCAATCTCCGTCTCTTGAGAACAGAACCTGTACCTTTCACATTCCATGATATTATTTTAATACTTCCCATAACCAAATTCTTTTCCCAGCTTTAAACTCTCCATCGGGCGTGCCACCAACAACCCTACCACCATACAAAGAACATAAAACACACACTTTCACTCTCCCCACTTTCCCACGAAAAGCCACCTCTGTCGACCAAAGAGGGGAGAGGGGGGACATGCAAGATGCGCCTTACTACCGGCGCTACGCGCTATTTACCCATTCTACCTCTATTAACTGCTTAAAATTACTACAGTCTAATGTTCACTACTCCTTACCTATCTCCTCCTCCACCATGATCAAGGACGGCTCCTCCTCCTCTTCCCCTCGCTGTGGTGTTCCAGCTGTGGCCCCACCGGTCTCCCCCCTCTCATATTCCCTCCCCAAAGCTCCAGAATCCATCAATTCCTTCTTAAGATTTTTCCATTCTTCCGAGTCTACCTTTATCAGTTCCAACAAACTCAAATATTCCAATGGATTAGTGCCTTCATCAATAACCTGCATTCTTTTGTCATAAAAAAACGTAATTGTTGCGGAAATCTCCAATTATACCTTATATTTTTACTCATCAATAATTTAGTGATAGGCCTCATCTTATACCTCCATGTTCTTTCTTTTAACGAGATGTCATTATAAACTTCCACGTCTGAGCCATCAAATTTCAACGCATCAGAACCGACTCGTTTCAGATGGGCCATTACTTTTAACTTATCTGCCCAATTTGCAAATTTAACCAACACATTTCTTTGAACCACCCTCCCTCTTCTTGGGCCCACCCGGAAAACGCTTACAAGATCTTCCTGAACAAATTCTTTCCCCATATTCAAACCATTTAACCACTGAACCACCCTTTCTCTTAACAAATCCGGAGTGCGTTCCACCACCTGACGGATCAAAATGTTCTGCTTTCTCATCATATCTTCCACAGCATCTATCCTTCTCTCTTGTTCCTCCAATTTCAGCTTGTTCTCCCGCACTGCCTCCTGAGTCCCTTTTACCTCCTTCTTTATGACATTTACCTCAGTTTGAACCAATTTTACATTTCCCTCAATTTTTTTCAAACTTAGGTCCACTTTTTTTGCAAAATCTGCAACTGATGACATCATCTTATCTTGTTTTTTCATCATTTCATTTCTGTCTTTCACCCTCGAATCCTCATTTTTCTCCAATTTTTGAAACAATTTGCCAATTTCCACCATAATTTGGGTCTGATCATATGGCACTGTGGGCGGGGATGAAGACTGAGTGGATTCCTCCATTGGTACTTTTCCTTGCTTCTTAGGCTTTACAACTGGTTCTTCTTCCTTTGTTTTCACTCTTGTACCTTTATCCATAGTAATGTAATATATAAGAAGCCCAATGCTGCAGTTCGTTGTAAATGTTAGCCACTGAAATAAAGCTTGTAACACTGCAACCACTGGTTCCACAGATCCAAAAGGGAAATTTATATGCAAGCAGAAGATCAAAAAAAATTTGCTGTAATCCACAGAGGTAAAACAGAAGGAAACAGTTCTCCCAACAGGCAGCTCAGGAAAAAAAAGAAGAGCAAAAGATGTTAATCCACAGCAGGTCCGTTTCCCCAAAGCAAATAATCCAATCAATCGTCTTCCAACTGCAGTAAAATGGCTTCAGGGGAACAGTCAGCCCAAGCTTCTCCTTTAAAAAAACCAAGCCGCCAGAGAGAAAAAGAGGGGGGGGAGACCAGAGGGAGAAAAAGCCCAAAATCCAACCAGCGAGGGGAAGGGGTGAGGAGCAGTACATTCCACAGTAAACAAACAGATGTTTATAATCCACACGGTGAGGGAACCAAAAGGCAAAAGCCACCCAATCCTTCTCTTGAAGCGGACAATCAAAACGCCATTTTCCAGCGGCTGCCTTAACTTTTGGGTAAAAAATCCCCCCCTTCTTTTTCTAAGGAACAGAAAACTTTCTCCAAGCAGTTTAAGCTGGGGAACTCCCAATCGCCTTCCAATGTTGTAGCCCAGACAAAGATAATTAATCCTCTTTGTTGTCATCAAAACGTGGTGCGATCTTCTGGTGTGTAAAAGAAAACATAGCCCAAACACACTCACTTTCGTTTTCCAGGACCGCCGCCATTAACGGAACCTCCGCTTACTTTCATCCACTTCCACCCACTGCCATTTCAGAGTCCGAGCTCATTTAGGAAAAAACCCCAGCCAATTTTAAAGTTTAAAGTTCCATTCATGCACTTACATGCAAGCTGCTCTCGTGCCAAACAACTTCTTGCCAGTTCCAAAGCCTGCTCCGCAGTCTCACTGGTCCCGTTCTCGGTTCCCAGGCAGAAATGCCGCGACTACCGTCACAGCTTCAACCGCCCAGAAAAGCCTCCCGAACTTCGACCATCCAGCCTCAAAAGATCCCAAAATTTTCCATAACGACAGGCAAGGTTCTTATCTTTAAAGTTTGCCACTTTAAAACTTCTCCATTTCCCTCCGGTGTATTAGTTACCACTTTGTTAAGAGCGAGCGTCCGAATCTAGATGTTACTCGGCGGCCATCTTGGCCACGCCCCCCCCATATAGGGCTTTAAAGGTCAAAACTAGCACCTTGAATTGCACCTGGAGGCATAACGTCTACACCCCATCACCACCCGGGCCGCCGTATTCTGGACCAGCTGCAGCCTCCGAATGGTAATCAAGGGCAGCCCCATGTAGAGTGCATTACAATAATCTAGTCTGGAGGTCACCAGAGCATGAGTGATAATGAGCAAAGAGTCCCGGTCCAGGAGCGTGCGCAACTGGCGAATCACCCGAAGTTGGGCGAAGGCCCTCCTGGCCACAGCCGCCACCTGTTCTTCTAGCAGCAGCCGCAAATCCAGGTGGATCCCCAAGTTGCACACCTGGTTGGTCTGGGGAAAAATAGTCCCATCCAAAACCAAAGATGGTAGCTCCCGGGATAACACAGGACCCCCCATCCACAGCCACTCAGTCTTACTAGGATTCAGCTGTAACCCATTTGCCCCCATCCAGACCCCAACCACCTCCAGACAACTGGAAAGGACTTTGACTGCATCACTGGGGTTCCCATGGGCCGAGATGTACAACTGTGTATCATCCGCATACTGATGGTACCGCACCCCGTGGGAACGGATGATCTCACCCAGCGGCTTTATGTAGATGTTAAATAGGAGAGGAGAGAGTACCGAGCCCTGAGGCACCCTATATTTTAGGGACCTAGGACTGGACTTCTCGCTCTCCAACCATACTGACTGGGTCCGGCCCCTCAAAAATGAGGAAAACCAGGACCACACAGTGCCCTGGATCCCCAATCCTCAGAGCCGTTCCAGAAGGATACTGTGGTCGACGGTATCGAAAGCCGCTGAGAGGTCAAGAAGAGCAAGGACGGACGGATGACCACCATCCCGCTCTCACCAGAGATCATCCATCAGCGCAACCAATGCAGTCTCATTGCCATATCCAGGTCTGAATCCTGACTGGAAGGGGTCCAGATATTCCGCTTCATCCAGTACCCCCTGCAACTGATGTGCCACTGCCCTTTCCAATACTTTCCCCAAAAAGGGGAGGTTGAAACAGGTCTGTAGTTGGTTATGACTGCTGGATCGAGGGATGGCTTCTTCAGGAGGGGGCACACCAAAGCATGTTTCAACGGTGCAGGAAATATCCCCTCCCAAAAAGATGCATTAATTATAGCCCCGACCCAGCCACCTGTCACCGTCTTGGAGGCTTTTACCAGCCAGGCAGGACAGGGATCCAATGGACAATTAGTGGTGCGGACCGCTGCAAGGAGCCTGTCCACTTCATCCAGGGCAACAGGATCAAACCGATCCCAGATAACACAGCAAGACTGCACTGGCTCCCCGTGACCCTCCCCATCCATGCCAAGATTAAACCCTGAGCGAATCCAATCGATTTTCTCCACCAGATGGTCAGCAAAGTCCTCAGCCACACAGTGCCCTGGATCCCCAATCCTCAGAGCCGTTCCAGAAGGATACTGTGGTCGACGGTATCGAAAGCCGCTGAGAGGTCAAGAAGAGCAAGGACGGATGGATGACCACCATCCCGCTCTCGCCAGAGATCATCCATCAGCGCAACCAATGCAGTCTCAGTGCCATATCCAGGTCTGAATCCTGACTGGAAGGGGTCCAGATATTCCGCTTCATCCAGTACCCCCTGCAACTGATGTGCCACTGCCCTTTCCAATACTTTCCCCAAAAAGGGGAGGTTGAAACAGGTCTGTAGTTGGTTATGACTGCTGGATCGAGGGATGGCTTCTTCAGGAGGGGGCGCACCAAAGCATGTTTCAACGGTGCAGGAAATATCCCCTCCCAAAAAGATGCATTAATTATAGCCCCGACCCAGCCACCTGTCACTGTCTTGGAGGCTTTTACCAGCCAGGCAGGACAGGGATCCAATGGACAATTAGTGGTGCGGACCGCTGCAAGGAGCCTGTCCACTTCATCCAGGGCAACAGGATCAAACCGATCCCAGATAACACAGCAAGACTGCACTGGCTCCCCCTGACCCTCCCCATCCACACCAAGATTAAACCCTGAGCGAATCCAATCGATTTTCTCCACCAGATGGTCAGCAAAGTCCTCAGCCGATCCTTGCCAACTAGGCACAGCCCCCCCCCCCACCAAGGAGGAACCTGGTCACCTGAAACAGGGTGGCTGGGCAATTTTCAGCGGAGGCAATAAGGGAGGTGAAGTATTGCCTCCTCACCACCCCCATCGCCACTAGGTAGGCCCTAATAGCGGCTCTAGCTAGTGTCCAATCGGAATCGTTCCTGGTCTTCACCCAGCGGCGCTCAAGGCATCTCTTTGCCCGTTTGAGCTCCCGTAGTTCTTCCGTGAACCACGGGGATGACCTAGCTCCACGGGCTCTGAGAGGCCATAGTGGAGCGATTACATCCAAGGCAGCTGTCATCGACCCACACCACAGGTCAACAAGTGCCTCGGGTGAATCGTGTTGCCAATCCAGGGGAAAATCCCCAGTTCCCTCTGGAATCCATCCGGATCCATCACTTGCCAGGGGTGGGCCACTTTAATAGATAATATTTAATATTAGCATGGAATAATGATGAACTTGAAGATATGAATCAGATTGAGTATAAAAATATATGGGGATTTTATTCTTGAGTACCCAAGACAAGAATTTCCAAATTAAGACAAAGACACTAAGGGAATCTTATCTATTTTGGAAAGGACTGAAAGAGGAGTTAGTAAAAAGGGATCCCCCAGTTTTGGAAGTGCTAGATTTTGCAGATTGCCTGTTAAGTGGGATAAAAGATATGAAGCAGAAATTGATACAGAATAAATTAATACAAATTTACGAATGGATTTTAAAATGGTCTTCATACCAAATGAGAGAAGAGATATATCAAAAGTTAGACTTAAACTGGTTCCAAAAAATCCAGCTTGAAAAATGGGATAGTAAAATAAGAAAGAAAGGTCAGATAGATAGAAAGGCAACAAAGTTTGATGAACTGATTTATGGTATAAGAAAGGGGATTATGGTAAAAAAGGGTGTGGTAGGTAAAATATATAAAATGCTGAATAATAAGGAAGAGCCACAAAGGTTAATAAGGAACGAATGGGAAGAAGAATAAAGTATTACAATAGGTGAACAAGCATGGAAGAAAAAATGGAAATAAAATATAATGAATCAGCTATCAATTAGAGAATGAGAACATAATTTTAAATTGATATGGAGGTGGTATTTGACCCCGATTATTCTACACCATATAGATAAGGCAAACTCAAATACATGTTGGAGGTGCAATAAAGAGCTGGGTACTTATGTCCAGATGTGGTGGAACTGTGAATATACACAGAATTGTTGGGAAATGGTTGAGCAGGAGATAGGCAACATTTTTGAAAAAAATATAATGTTGGATCCAAAAATTGCTATATTGGGACAGTTGGAGGATATAAAGATGGAAGATAATAAGAAGGAGCTATTGGTCATTTTGCTTTCTGCCACTAGGCAGATAATTGCTTTGGAGTGGAAGAATAAAATGAACATAAACAGAGAAAGATGGTATAGACAGATATAGTGGTTGGCTTTAAATGATAAACTAACATCAGAAATGAAAGTGGTAAGAGGAGAAGTTAAAAGTAATAGTTTCTGGCAAATGTGGAGATCATGGGTAGAGTATGGTTTGTCGAGTAAAGATGGAATAAAACCTGTACAGGAGGAATGTGAATTTTGGGCGAATTTATAAGTATTATTTTTGTTGTAATGGTTGACAATTTTCAACTTGTTCAGCACTGTGTGTGGGGGAGGGTGGAGGGGGTGATAGGTAGAATGGGATATATGTTTTGATGTATGTTATGTTGTTTGATATATGTATTTTAATGAAACCAATAAAGACTTTAAAGAAAAGAAAAGAAAATATTCAGGATTAAAAATTTCCATATGAAATTTTCCACATTATACAGGTAGAAATTTCAACCACATCAGTGGACAAGTTTGGTGAAAAACTAATAATTGAAACTATTTTGCACATTATCTCTCTCTTCTTTGAGTCAGTCCAAAGTCTTCTAGCCTGAAATTGTGAGATTGGCGCAGTTTTGGAATTGCCTCATGAACACAGAAATAGAAGGGACTGCCTCATAGCAAGTCAAAATAATGGCCCACCTTTAGCCCAGCTTTGTGACCACTGTGACAAGCAGCAGTCCTTTAGGGCTTCAGGAAGGATTTCCCCCCATAAAAGCTGTGGTGGCTTAGTGGTTAAGATGCTGAATTTGATGACTGGAAGGTCGACAGGTCAGCAGTTTGAGATCCCGTTTCCCGTTTCCCATCTCTATCCCAGCTCCTGCCAATCTAGCAGTTTGAAAGCAACAAATTGCAAGTAGATAAATAGGTTCCCACTTTGGTGGGAAGGTAAACAGTGTCCCGTACACTCCGGTGTCTAGTCGTGCCTGCCACATGCTTATGGAAATGTCTTCAAATGCAGACAGTGTTCGCTTTTTGGCTATAGACAGAGATGAGCACTGAACCCTAGAGTTGGATACAACTGGCTTTTGAGCAAGGGCAACCTTTACCTTTATCTTACCTTTTTGTTAGATGCTTGAGGTAGACCACTTTAGATACTGTATGACAGATGCAAGAATAAAACAAAATTATAAGATGGAAGGAAGAAGCTCTCTAAACAAGGAATAACATTAAAGGAGGATATGACTGAGGAACGTGACCTACCCTATGTCACTTGCAGGACCCTGACTAGGCTGAGGGTCAGAGTTCCTAAATGTAAGACCAAGAAGATGCTCAAGTGGTGGCTGCTGGCAGACAAAAACTCACTGTGTGGGTGTGGAGAGATAAAGAATCTAGCACATTTGCTGGTCTGTCATTTACTACTGGAAACATGTAGTGATAAGGGTTTAATTTTGGCCAGTGACAAAGCTGTGAAGGTGGCTTCACTTTTGCAGTTTAAAGTTTGATCTGGGCACCATGAAGACAGATGCAGAGCAGAACTGAAAGGGAAACTAGTTCCTGCCTGTCTCCTAGTTTTTCCCTTCATGGGGCTTTCCAGTGCAGGGGCAGCGGGGACACAACACCCATTGCAAGAAATGGATGTCAATTCATTTTGACCAGGTCCATATTTCCTGATGGTGTTTATGTTTATGTTTATGTTTATTCAATTTATATCCCGCCCTACTCAACACATGGCCAACTCAGGGTGGCTAACAACATATAAATGACCCCAGGGCAACTCAAGGGGTTAACATCTATACCTATAAAATGGTGCGTTAACTGTTTGAATGTGACAAAGGATGTTGCACCAGGCCCCACTAGCCCCGTCCTAGCCTCCGTTCACTCGCCCGAACGGGGTTTGCAGGTAACTGTCGGGTTGAAATTTTTGACCCGGGGTCAGGAGCCCCCCAGTCGCAAACAAAAAAAGGGAACTTCAATTCCCAAAGTTCCTTTCACCGCGCCGCACCAGAGCCAATCAGGCTGAGCGGCGCGGCAAAAGGAACGTTCGAAAACGCGGCGCAGCCAATCAAAAAAAAGCAGCAAAAGAAAAACCACCACAGAAACCAAACACGCGCAGCCAAAACTACAAGCCCCAGCATCCTACGTGCCATTAGCGCACAGAACGCTGAGGCGGCCGGCGCACGAAAAATAAAAGCTAAAAAAACACCCGCCGCTGCCATTCATCCCCACAGGCGAGCCAGCATTGCCCGTGGGGGAAAAAAATAACCCCCCTGCCACCGCTGCCCTTCCGTTCCAAGGGCCAGCGGCGCTCGAAAAAAACAAGTAAAAACAAAAAACCCGTCCGCCGCTGCCCTTCCGTTTGAAGGGCCAGCCGGCGCGCCAAAAATAAAAGCAACCCACACCCCAACACCGCAACTGCCCTTCTTCCCAACGGGCCACCCAGCATGGCCCATGGGAAGAAAAGGCACCCCCCCGCAAGTGCCCTTCCTACCCACGGGCCACCCAGCATGGCCCATGGGAAGAAAAGGCACCACCACCCCCTGCAAGTGCCCTTCCTACCCACGGGCCACCCAGCATGGCCCATGGGAAGAAAAGGCACCCACGCCGCAAGTGCCCTTCCTTCCCACGGGCCACCAAGCATGGCCCGTGAGAACAAAAGGCACCCCCCCCTAAAAAAAGAATGCACCAAAAACAATCCAAAAACACTCAAAGAAACCCCCAACCAAAACCAAAAACAGTCAAAAAACACACACACAAACCCCCACCCAAAACCCTAAACAAAAAAAGAACGCCCCCCAACCCCAAACCCCACCTTAAAAAAACACACACACACAAACCCCCACCCAAAACCATACACAAAAACAGAACGCCCCCAACCCCCCCAAAAAAAACCCCTTAAAAAAACCCGGACAGAACTTACCAAAAGACGACTTGCCCCAATGAAACCCGGAAATGAAATGAAGAGAAGAAGAGACTCACCCAATTCCAAAAAAATGCTCAACACCACCACCCAGTGGCCAAAGGAGAAAAAACATCCAAAATATTCCAAAATATTCAATAAATCCCCCAAAATAGGGTAATCAATTCAAAAAACATTCAAAAATATAAAAAAAATCAAAAATAATTCATAGATAAAATAAAAAAATAAATTTTCCATAAAAAAATGAAAAAATGAAAAATACATTCAATTAAAAAAACATAAATTTACACATTTTTAAAATTATTATCCAAAATAAAATAATTTACAAAAATTCACAAAAAACTTAAAAAAACCACTTCAAACAGCCCGGCACTGAGGAAGCCAGCACACAAAAAAAGCCCCCACTGGGAGCGCAAGTCCGGCGCAGGCGGACGCAGCGCCTCAAAGCCAAAAAAAGCCCCCACTGGGAGCGCAAGTCCGCCGCAGGCGGATGCAGAGCCTCAAAGCCAAAAAAAGCCCCCACTGGAAGCGCAAGTCTGCCGCAGACGGACGCAGCACCTCAAAGCCAAAAAAACAAAAAACCTTACACCACCATTTAAAAAAGCACAGCACCATTGGTTCAAGAAAAAATAAAGGAACCCTTTAATATCCAACACAATTTTAAAAAGCCCGGCACTGCCGGGCAAAATATACTAGTATAAGATACAAGATACAATGTTCAAAATACAATAATAAATACAATGTTTCAAGTAAATACAATAACACAAATTACAATATTAAGCAAAACAATCAACAAAATGCAAAATATCAGCACCACATCAAAATAGAAAACAATGTGTTGATGTGTTCAGGAGCTAGGTGGCTTACAGATCCTCTAGACCAGCATACCTGCCAACTTTTGGCTTTGGAAATAAGGAGAATTTTGTGGGCGTGGCCAAAATAGGTGGCTGTGGTCAAATCAGTGGGCATGGTCAAATCAGTGGGCGTTGTCAAATCAGTGGGTGCGGTCAAATCGGTGGCCATGTGTGGCTTGCTGGGGGTGACCATGTGACTGAGTAGGCTAACCACTATCTAGTCATGCCTGCCACATGGCCATGAAAAAAAATCTACAAACAGCACTGGCTCTTTGGCTGTAAATGGAAATGAGCACTGCACCCTAGAGTTGGATATGACTGGCTTTTTGAGCAAGGGCCAAGGGTGTCCTTTGCTAACCAGCCAGGGGTGAGGAGGAGGAGGAGCAGCAGCTGAGCGGCGGGAACGTGATGACCGAATAATTATAATTATCTTTCATGTCGGTCCATAATTTCAAGTGTGAAACGCTCTGAGGCAAAACACAAATAAGAAAAAGTTAAGAAGTTGGCATCGGCATTTCCTATTTTACATCAGTCATGTGACCTGGTGTGCAAGAAGAAATGCCTATTCTCACTTCTTATCTTAAACGTGTGGTAATTTATTGCTCAAACTTACATTAATGGCATTATTAAAAGGTAAAGGTAAAGATTTCCCTTGTTCGAAAGCCAGTTGTATCCGACTCTAGGGCTCAGTGCTAATCTCTGTTTCAAAGCCGAAGAACCAGTGTTGTCTGCCTCTGCAGACATTTCTGTGGTCATGTGGCAGGCATGACTAGATAGACACCGGAGCACACGGAATGCTGTTACCTTCCCACCGAAGTGGTCCCTATTTATCTACTTGCAATTTCTTGCTTTCGAACTGCTATATTGGCAGGAGCTGGGACAAAGACGGGAGCTCATTTCGTCCTGCAGTACTCGAGAATCGAACTGCTACCTTCCACCTCCCAGGCAGCATTATTCTAGCAAGCATAACAAATAGGAATTTGATCTTTACATCTCAATGTATTTGGGAAAGGAGGAGCAGCAGCTGAGCGGCGGGAAGGCTAGCTACTGCTGTGGCGGCAAGGCCTCTGTCTGGAGCGAAAATAAAACACGCTTCCAGGAGCAACGAGAGCTTTGTGGGTCGGAAGAATTGGCATCACAAGCCAGATCCGGCCCCTGGGCCTGGGCCATAGTTTGGACACCCCTGAACCCTGATATAAATAGATAGATTTTTGTCTTGAGAAGGTGGTTCTCAGCTCAAACCGCTTCCAAGAGCTATCTATCTATCTATCTATCTATCTATTTATTTAGATGGGGTGCCCAAACTTTTTGGCGGCCAGTCACGTGGTTTAGGGAGCCAGTCACTATGGCCCAAGGGCTGGATCTGGCCTCTGATGCCAATTCATCCAGCCCTCGAAGTCTTCATCGCTCCTGAAAGCGGAAATAAAACTCACTTCCAGAAGTGACGAGGGCTTTGTGGGCCGGATGAATTGGCATCACAAGCCGGATCCAGGCCCTGGGCCATAGTTTGAACACCCCTGAGCTCTGATCTGGATAGACAGACAAACAGATAGATAGATTTTTGTATCGAGAAGGTGGTTCTCAGCTCAAACCGCTTCCAAGAGCTATCTATCTATCTATCTATCTATCTATCTATCTATCTATCTATCTATCCATCCATCCATCCATCCATCCATCCATATCTCTCTTCCTTCCTTCCTTCCTTCCTTCCTTCCAAGCCAAGGGTGGCTCTCCCGGGTGTAGTCAAGAGGCGCCCATGACTAAGGGAGTCTCCGCCGGGCCCTGATCCCGCAGCAGGGCGAGGCGGGCCAAGATCGCGCTTGACTCTTGCTTCTTCTCTCCCTCGTCTCTCCCTCCTCCAGCAGTGCCCAACCTGTCCTCTTTGACAAGTAAGCCAGCCAGCCTCCCTTGCTCGTGGAGGAGCTCTCTCGCACGCCCGGGAAGCTGTATGCAGCCATGGGAGGATCGCGGGCCAGAGGGAAAACATGAGAAGGTGCAGTTATTCATGTTCCCGGCCCCCCGCCGGCCCCCTGCCGGCCCCCCGCCAGCGGCGTTTGCCCAGCCCGGGCCATAAAGGCGCATGGCTGATGTGGCGGGAACAGAGAGCTCCCTGGGATTGGTGGCGGCGGGAGCATGCACGAGGGAGGGAGGGCACCCGTGACCAGCCGACACCACAGTCCTCCTTCCTTGCTTGTAAAAGTTTAAGTTTCCCTTGCTCAAAACAAAAGCCAATCGTATCTATCCCTAGGGTTCAGTTTCAGTGCTCATTTCTGCTTCAAAGCTGAAGAGCCAGCACTGTCTGCTTCTGCAGACGTTTCCGTGGTCACGTGGCAAGCATGACTACACACCGGGGAGCGCACAGAATGCTATTTAACTTCCCACCAAAGTGGTCCCCATTTATCTACTTGCAATGTCTTGCTTTCGAACTGCTAGGGTGGCCAGAGCCTGGGACCAAGACAGTAGCTCATTCCATCCTGCAGTAGTACTTGGGAATTGAACTGCTGACCTTCCTTCCGCCTCCCAGTCAGAGTCTTACAATTCCATCCACTCACTCCCCCCTCCTCTCTTGCCTTCTGCCTCTTACCAGATAGTGCCTCAGGTCCAGCAGAAAGTGTGGCGCCCCTGTTGAGTTGGTAGAGAAGGGAGCCGAGGCAGAAGAGCAGCAGACTGGCCATGCAGAAGCCGTAGTCACGGAGGGAGAGAAAGGGCAGGAGCGAGAGGGGCCTCTGCAGTCCGCCGCCTCCCTCCCTGGCCTGGGACCTCTGAGCCAGGCGAGGCCACATGAGGCCGAGGAGGAGGCTCCGGGCAGCCCGCGCTGTGGTGGTGGTGGTGGGGCTTTGAAGCCATGTGGCAAGAAAGGGAAAGAGAAAATAAGAATGCCCCCACCACCTTCTCTCTCCCCTTCCACAAGCGGAAAGCCACAGACAGTGACCTCTAGTGGCCAGTTTCCGTCTTTTCTAAAAAAATAAGGGAAAATATGGGGAAATGAATAAAACGGGAGGGGGACGGGAAGAAGGGTCAAAATAAGGGGTTTCCCCGGGTAAAATGGGATGGTTGACAGGTATGTAGACCAGTGTTTCCCAACCTTTGGTTTTTGGATTTCAATTGTTGGAAGCCTAAGTTAATTCCCCAAAGAACTGATCAGATAATGTACTGACTTAGGATTCAGGGAACTGAAGTCCCCTGTGGGGTCCCCTGTGAAGTCCCCTGTGGGCTCCACATTGGGAAACACTGTTCTAGACACACAACAGCTCCATCCTTCCCCTTCTATGCATTCCTGGCACACTTCTGTTCATCTCTCACCTATTAGGATTATGTGGCATTTTTATGAGCAAAAAACAAACATCCATGCAGAGCATCACATTGATAAACAAAGGTCAGTATTTTTAGAGGCTGATAATAACAGAGAAAGAAAAATGTGTCAATTATTAATTCTAGAAATACATCTAGGACAGTGGTGGCAAACCTATGGCACACATGCCAGAGGGGTCACTCAGAGGCCTCTCTGTGTGCATGTGCACCATCACTCCAGCAAAGAGTTCACCCCACCTCTCTGTACCGTGGATGGCAGCCTGTTGAGCTTGGGCACTCGGTCTCTAAATGGTTCACCATCACTGAGCTAAGATATTGCAGGGGAGGAAATGTTACTGAACATAGTTACAGTTGCCCCCAGAATTGGCTTTCATGTGTACAGACTAACCAAAATTGGAGAAGCAAACAGAAACAGGAAATGACCTCCAAAAAAAGAAGGGAAACTCCAAATATTAAAATCACAGTAGGAGAAAACACCAGGGCTATAATAGCTGTTTTTTTCCTCCAGAACACTTGCTGCATGTTTTGGTTATTTATGCTAACATCTGGAAATGTGGAATTCTGACATCAAAAAGGAAGACACCACTAAACTGTCTATGGTGACTGGGAGAATTTTGGAGACCTTATTCAAGATTGTTTCTCACTGTTCAAGATTAAGTCATTTTCTGTCATCTCAGTAGAAGAAATCCACTATTTTCCTGCACCCAGGACACATTTATGGGAAAAGTAGAGCTGTCCTAGAACCTTTTGTTTTAAAAGATTTTTAAGCTAAAGAGTTCAAAATAAAAATAGACAGCAACTGCATCTGGAAGATGATTCCATGAACAAAAAACCTTAAATTAAATACTATTACTACCACCCCAAATTGCATACATCTAAGCATAAACACAGTAAACTCAACAGACAAAAGATTTTGTTGAGTTCTTAGTCAGTACCAAAAAGGCTCTACTGGTGTTCTGACTTAAGATCCTTTTGCTTGATAAGGAGGCATCATGAGTTTAAATATATGAGACTTCTGGTTCTGTTAAGTACTACTGTACTAGATACTGAGCAAGGAAAAAGTGAAACCATTCAGACAATAGCTCATTTACCAATATTTTAATTTTAAACAGTAGTGTGTCCAGGCTCTGGTTACGTATTGGACACTGGGGCTCTTGCTCCTGCTTTAAACTCTAAAGTGAGGTATTTGGTTCAAGAAAATAACTTGTCCTCTCAAATATTGTTCCTTCAACCTCAGGGCAATGACTTTGTGTAACTGAAGCTAGAGTACTCTTGCTTCTTCCTTATTTTACATTACTACATCATCAGCATCACATTTGAGTGATTGTTCAAAAATGGAGGCACACATTGACATATCAAAGCAACACACACCTGATAGTGGAGGCACTTGCCAGAACTGAAGGAGAGTTTTCAGTACAGAATGTTTCTATCATGGTTTGTTAGGTACCTATAGGGTTTTACATTCTTCCCAAAAGGGAAGCAACTAATCTAAGAGGTGATGAAAAACATAATTCTGAAAAACAAAAGTGAAACATAATTTTTTAAAAATTCAGAATAAACTTATCAACACACTTTGACTCTTCAGCTTTAAATACCTAGGTCAGTGATGGTGAACCTTGACACTCCAGCTGTTCATGGACTTCAATTACCAGAAGTCAAAGTCAGTACACCTGCTGATCAAGGCTTTTGTGAATTAAAGTCCAAGAACAGCTGGAGTGCCAAGGTTCGCCATCATTGGCCTAAGTGTTTAAAACTAAGTGACAGGTTGTGGGCTTATCTGCCATGTTACAGCATGATTCATATCGACTTTTTTGTTTCTCTCTTATCCTTTCTCTCTGATATCAATTTGTAGCCAGGTGAGCTTTTCTCACCCTTCATTCCTCATTCTCTTTCTGCCACCAATACATTTGATTATAGCAAGATGCCTTCCATGCTCTATGCACAGTAATTTTGTTAAAAACAATCTGGAATTAACATGTAGGTGGTACAGCTTTGACCTTGGCAATGTTGGGTTCTTTGGTTCACTGGGCTATAGCTTATGCTCTTCCTGCCTTACTTGTATGTTTCAGCAAGTTTCAAAGCAAATCAAGAATCAACAAGGTCAGAGAGTTCAAAGTATAACTTCTTTTTCAAATCTAGTCTGGCCACAGGCAGCTCAAGGTTAACCTGTAAAGTTGTGTAGCCAAAGATGCAGCATGGGAACATAGATCATGGTTGTTATTTAGCAAAGATAGATTTCTGTACTATTGGTATAGCTATTGCTATAAATAAGTAAATAGACTTCAATGCTAATAATGCTACCCTGTTTCCCTGAATATAGGACCTCCTCCCATAATAGGACACCCCCCCTTTTTTCCCCTGCCTTTGAAATATAAGGCCCCATCCAAAAATAAGACCTCCTTACCTCCTGGCTGTAAGGCGGCCGGCATGGCCCATAAGAAAGCCTGCCACATCGGAGTCTCGATTGCCTCCCCACTCACAACCAAGAGAAGTTTCCCCTGGTGAGAGCGGGATCGAGACTCCAACGCGGCAGGCCTTCTTATGGGCCACGCCGGCCGCCTCACAGCTGAGGCCAGTCTCGATCGCACTTCCCCACTCACAACCAAGGGAAGCGTCCCTTGGTTGTGAGTGGGGAAGTGCGATCGAGACTGGTATTCTTCTTCATGGAAAAATAAGACATTCCCTGAAAATAAGACCTTGTGCTAATTTTGGAGTTGAAAAAAATATAAGACAGTGTCTTATATTCGGGGAAACATGGTATATTTCATGTTTTTCAGGTTTCAGAAGGTCTAGAAATAGCAAATGGCCTTTGAACATGTAGAATAAGGGATTAACAGTGATGTTATTCAGACCAGAGCAATTCTGCATGTAGAATAACGGAAAGAATAAAAAGGCAAGTGAAAGTAGACTCCATAAGTGGCTACTGTGGAAACAACAACTTCCGTTCTAGGGTTCATTACAATAGGTATTAAAATAACACTGCAAATATAATCACACAGTTATATGAGAGATGCAAATTCTTGCTCGTTTTGTCTTTTCATCTAAGGACAAAGAAACACAGAGTCATTCCTCCTTTGCTTAACAGTCAATAAATAGCTAAATGCCTCTCTAAATAAAAATGTCTTTACTTACTGTCAGAAGAATAACAGGGGGGAGGGCCAGCTCAGCCTCTCTTAGAAGGAAGTTTTGTTACTCCAACCTGATGGGATATGGAGTAGTTCCAAGTCTATTCTTTGGCAAAGAATAGACAAAGTCCACCAGCTGTCACACATTTAGAGATTTATTGATAATTTGAGGAAGTATAGCTGGGATCTACCATTTAAGTGTGAGGGATAGATGATTTACAGGTTCAAAGAACATGGATCCCTCAACATCTGATGGGGTAGAAGGAAGTGTTGCGAATATCTGCCGCTAGGCGGCGCTTAGGTCCCGGAGGAGACTGATCAATAAGCGATACGAGGCAAGGAGTCAGGATCAGATCAGTGCTTTATTGGAAAATACACACACCTTTTATAGGTCAGAAGGCAGGTAGAAAAAACCGTCACCAGTGATTCAATCAAGTTACCTGTTTACTCAGGTTAATTGGGGAAATTCTTCAGGGGAAGTCAATTATGACAGGCAAACATTTGACAGGGGAAGCCCTATTGTTTCGGGCTTACCGGCTGGGAAAACATGGTCCCTGTTTGCGCCCGAGATTAGCGCCAAGCCAGGGGGAAGAATGTTTACCTAATTATACACAGGAGATGCAGGAGATAGCATTCTGCCTGTCTGGCAGAGCCGCTGGTCAGGTCACGTTAATTGGGTGAATCAAACCCTATAGCCCTATAATTTATTCACCCCCCTTGATATGGCTGCCCACAGAAGCCACTGCTAGGAGCCTTCTCACTCAAGCGGCCTCTGCCTGGCCGTCCCATGCCCAAAGGGGCACGGGGAAACCATATCTCCCCTTACTTATTTATATTAAGAACCTGACCAGCGACCCTGCGCAGAAGCGGCACCAGCTGTTGGTCTGGAGTGACGTCACGGGGTTTCCTTCTCCGGCGGCATCTTGAGATTAGTGGGGGAATGCATTGAACAAGACAACAGACTGTAATGCCTAGTATGACTACCCCCACCACTACCTTGATTACCGTCTGAAGCCACCCCCATGGGATCCACGACCACATCCATTTCCATAGTGAGCTCCACCATGCCCCCCATGCAGAGCCTTCCGTGATGCCAGCCACTATGGAGTGAAGATCTTCGATCTGGCTTTGAATCTTACGAGAGTTGTCCGTAAGATTAAAGCAGCACATACCATGAAAAGACTCGCAGCCCAAGTGGTGAAGCAGTAGGAGGTAGTCGATAGCCGCCCGATTATCGAGAATGGCATGGCGAAGTTCCGCCTGCTCCTGATTGAGGAGCGCTATCGCTGAGGAGGTATGGTTGATGGCCTTTGCTAGACCACAAGCCAAACGACCAATCCTTTTTGCGTTGCCAATGGCTATGCCTGGCACGCCAAAGATGCTGACTGCCAAGGAGAGATACTCGGCAGGTCTCATTACCCTAAAGCTGCTTTCACATGAGCTGTCTAACATGGTGGTGCGAGTGTGCCGTATGAGTGAAGGGACATTAGATACATTGGAAACATTAGGAACATTGGGGCTTGGGGCAATCATATCCTTAGTGGGGAGCAGGAGTGTCAACCGGCTAATACAGCAAATAGCATCTGACATATTGACAGGAATGTAATTAAACGTATACTGGTTACAAGTGAAAAACCATCCAGATGGAAGGGTGATATGTGCATACATTGTGCCCATCGGCACTGGGTTATTACAAGTCCAATTGCCACTGCCCACGTTAAGGCAGCGGCGCCCAATTCGGCCGAGTCCGGAGCAACCGTGCATTCGCCCACAAGTAGAGTTCGGGCTGACCGCCACTCGGGGAGTATGGAGAGTGGCTGCATCAGCCGGCAAAGTCATGGTTAGCCGCATCTCCCATCGAGCATATTCCGAGGAAGCTGATGGGATGTATGGGCTGAAGAGTCTCCTTACCAGCCAGTCCCCGTCCCGGGGGTGCACGCCTGGAGAGTGGCACACCGGGACAAGGCAGGTGCTGAGGATCGAGGCAGAACCGACGTCCTGTCTGAGGCAAAAATCGGACTGGTTGACAAGGCTTGCCAACCTTTCCCAAATGTTGTACTGCATGCGGGCAGAAAGGTCTCCGCCCGGCATTAAATCGCTGGCCTCCAGTGAGGCGGCCTGAACGCCTCCCCCCGAAAGCAGGGTGAGGGTCAGGATGATGGTGATTGCCATGGAGTTGGCATGGATCTGGGCGAAAACTGCAACCACGAAGCTCTCTGGTGTCAGCTCCTTCTCCTCGCGCTGGATGGCATGCTGAGCATCATGGCAGAGGGTCTTGACCATCCCCCAGGTTATCTTCGGTGGTGTCGTCCGCGACCGCGGTTTCTCCCGGCGGGTCCCCTCGGTCAGAGTGAGGTCCTCCATCTCCGGGATCGGGCTCTGGTCGGTCTGTGTCCACGCCATGTGGTTCCAAGTAGGGCTTGACGCACCGAGCTGGAATCCAGACGACACCTGTAGGGGACATAACTGCAGCATACCCTCTCCCCCATGTTATGAGCGGCACCGGGCCCCTCCAAGAAGGGTCTGGTGGCACTCGGTACCGGACCATAGGTCGCGGGAGAGCTTCCGAACGGCGGAAATGCTTCTCCTGCGGTGTACAGTCCGAAAAAACATTAAGGTGGTTGTAAGTGAACAATACCTTATTTAAGCAAAACTGTGCCTGTCCCTGTGATTTGGGGAGGGCTGGTGGCTCCCCCCTTTCTGTTTGTTTGTCAATGTAGGACTTTAGCGTCCGATTGACCCGTTCTACAATCGCCTGCCCTTGCGGATTGTAGGGAATCCCAAATGTATGCTTGATGTCCCATGTGGCCATGAAGGCGGCCAACTGCCTGGAGCAGTAGGACGGGGCGTTATCTGTTTTCACGTGCCGCGGCTTGCCCATCGCCGCGATGCAGGAAAGGAGGTGCTGCTCCACGTGGGAGGCAGTTTCCCCTTTCTGCGCTGTGGCCCAAACGAACTGGGAAAAAGTATCAATACACACATGCATGTATTGCCATCTACCAAACTGCGGCACATGCGTGACATCCATCTGCCACACCTGATTGGCCTCTGTCCCCCGTGGGTTGACCCCCCACGAGGCCCCCCCCCCCCGCGCCCCTGCACAATGCTGACAAGAGCGGACTATGCCTTGGGCTTGGGAAAGTGGCAGATTGAACTGTCGGGCGAGTGCCTTGGCATTTTGGTGGAAAAAGGCATGACTTTGGATCGGAGTAGTAAAAACACCCAAAACTGAACGTTGCTGAATTTCCTTTGCGGCCGCGTCCGCTCTGCTATTGCCCGCGGAAATCGGACCCGGTAGGTCTTGGTGACTTCGAATATGGGCAATATAGAGCGGCTCCGTGCGGTTTCGCAAATGAAATTGAGCGGTGAGAAACAGGCTAAGCAAATTCTTGTCTATCGCGGGAGTGATGTAAGCTCCCGGTAGACTGTGCAGCAAATTCCTAACATACAGACTGTCAGTTATGATATTTAAACGTTCCTGGGCGAAGGTGCGCAAGGCAAGGTTCACGGCTGCCAACTCTGCCCGCTGAGCAGACTTCTGTGGAAGAGTTAGCAGCGTGTGCCAAGCTTCGCCCTCCTGCCAGGTCAGGACACCATATGTGCGTCCCCCATCGGTAAAAACTGTCTTAGCCCCCTGAAGTGGGACCAGCGAAAGCAATTCGAACAAGCTGACTGTTCCTGTCTGTAGTGAAACGAGTCTGGGGTCTTTGGGCAAATGGTATGCTAAACTTCCAGTGAAGCCCTCCAAAGCTATCGGAAGTGAATCACCTAGCTGCATTAACTGATGAATTTGTTCCTTGGTGAAAGGAACCACAATTTTGGCCAAATCATTTCCTGAAATGTCCCTAGCTCTCAGCCTGCCGCGGTAAATCACCGCGGAAACCAACTCTTGGGGCGGAACAATGTTCCGTGATGATGTGTTAGGCAAGTAGACCCACTCCACAATTTTCGCTCCCTTCTCTGAGTCTACGCCTAGCGCCCCGGTGAACATGGATCCTGACCGTACGATGTACAAATTCAGGATCGGGGCATATGGCCCCTGGGCGATCCTATCTGGCTGAGAACTTGGTTCACTTTCTCAAGCGCCAGGCGCGCGTCTCGAGAAATTTTTATCCGGTCTGCCAGCTGCTTACCTAAAGTTAGCAGCGAGAAGAGCGGTTTCAGAAGATCCGTATCCAATCGGAAATACGGTCTGGCCCAATTAATGTTCCCTAGAACTTGCTGTAACTCTACCAGGGTGACTGAGTCCTGTAAAGCTATCTGGGGTAAAACCGGTGCGGCAAAGGAACGGAGAAGCCGATGACCCAAGTATGAAAAGGGCTTGGTCTTCTGCACCTTTTCCGGGGCAATGAGTAGACCCTTGTCCCCCAGGCTGGCCTGGAGGTCAGAAAACACTGCGCTACCGAGTTGCGGCAACGCTACTAAAATATCGTCCATGAAGTGACACACAATAGCTTTAGGGTAAAGGCTTCGGAACTTTGCCAGCGCGTTGTGAACATAAATTTGGCACAGGGTGGGCGAATTGAGCATGCCCTGTGGCAAATATTTCCACGCGTAATGTTGCGTGGGCTCGCTGTGGTTCACAACCGGCACTGTAAAGGCGAACCTTTCCCGGTCCCTGGGGTCTAAGGGGATTGTATGAAAGCAATCCTTGAGATCTACAACTAAAATCTCCCACACCTCGGGAATCATGTTAGGATTTGGGATACCGCATTGAAGCGGACCCATCGGCTGAATGCATTTATTGATCTCTCTGAGATCGTGGAGGAGTCGCCACTTCCCTGACTTCTTCTTAATCACAAAAATTGGCGAATTCCAAGGACTCATGGACTGTTCTATGTGTCCTGCGTCTAGCTGTTCTTTGACTAGCTGCTTGAGGGCAACTAATTTCTCTCCCACTACCGGCCATTGTTCTACCCAGACCGGAGTATCGGTGAGCCATTTAAGTGGCAACGCCATTACCCGAAGGTAAGGGTGGCACCGTACTGCTGGAGAATGTCTCGCCCCCAAAGATTGACGTGCACGTCAAGAATGTGCGGCCGAATCACCGCCGTGCCGTCAGCCCTTGGGATTGTGACTTCTACCCACTCTCGGCTCCTAAACGCTTCCTGAATGCCACCTACCCCCCACACATCGGAGACCGGCTCAATGGCCCACTCCCTCGGCCACTGGCTTCTGCTTATCACGGTCACATCCGCTCCGGTATTGAGTAACCCTGAGAACACTCTTTTGTTCAAAAATACCTCGATAACGGGGCGCTGCCTCCACTCAATGTTGGTCTCCACTGTCGCTAAGACCTGGTATCCTTGCACTGCCTCACTCGCGCTCAAGCGGTCTGTTGAACCGGGCTCTGAGCTGTCACCGAGCCTTCTCGGGTTGCCTGCTGGCGAGTGACAAGGAACCATGATCAGTTGCGCTAAGGTCTCTCCCTTGTGGATAATTTGGGGCAGGTGTGTCCAAAGTTGGACCTGGAGAACGCCTGAAAAATTCGAGTCAATGACTCCTGGAATTATGAAAATTCCGCGTGCTCCAGCTACACTACGGGGCAAAACTAAGCCTATAAAGCCTCTGGGTAGGGGTCCCATGTACTGAGAATCGACTAGATAGACTGTGCCCGGCAGATCGCATGTAACGTCCGCCTGGCAAGCCAATTCTAGCCCTGTGCTACCCTTGGGGCTGGCCTGTGCCCTAGTAATGTCTGGAATGTGCCTAGCACCTAGTCTAGCTCTGGGGAGTTCTGGATCTGGTTGAAGGAAGCCTCTGTTTAGACTGGGGCCAGAGACATGCCCGGATTCCGGTTTCCCGAACCCGGACAAAACCTGGCCCAATGATAGCCCTTTTTGCACTTCGGGCAGGGGGTGTTCGGAGCCTTGGGACGGCCGGACTTTTGTCCGCCTTCCTTGGATCGGCACTCCCTAGCGAAGTGACCGACCTTGCCACAGGAATGGCATGCCCCCTTGGTCTTGCCATTGCCCTGATGTCTTTTCCCCCCCTGCACCGCTGCCGCTAGCAGACCCATCTTGTAAGAGTCCGTGCCAACGTCGGAACATGCTCGGATCATGTCCGTTAAGGTTATGTCAGGGCGATTGCCCAGGGACTGCAAGATTTTACGGCAGTCCAAGTTGGCGTTGTCCTTTGCTAGCTTGATCATGAGCTCTTGCTGGGCTTGCTCATTATCAATCTGCCTGCTAATTGCCTCCTCCAGGCGATTGATGAAGTCCATGTAGGGCTCCTGGGCTCCCTGTTTAATAGCGGTGTAATTTTTGGCCGTTTTGCCAGATGCCGGGACCTTGAAGTATGCCCTATAGGCAGCTTCGGCTGACATCTCTAGGGTGGCGAGAGGCAAGTTGATCTGAGCGTTGATGGGCTCAAAGGCACCTGAACCATATAGCTGGTCAGGAATTACCGCGCCTCCCATCCTAGCGGCCCTGGCCTGAGCTTCGAGCCGAAACTCGCTGTCCCAGATCATGTACTGGCTAGGGGTCAGCATCATCCTCATGACGGCTTTCCAGTCATGAGGGATCCACATGGTGGTCTCGCACACCTGCTAAAGCGTGCCCCTGGTAAAACGACTTTGGAGCCCTGTCTCTGAGATTGCCTTCCGTAAAGCCATGAGAAGCTTGTACGGGACTGGGGAGTGTACTATCTGCTGTGCGCCTGTGAGCGCGTCCATCTCCATGCGGATCGGACAAATCTGTCTAAGTTCAGCTAGCTGTTCAACTGACAATTCCCCCTTCTTTAGCTCGATCTCGGTGGTGCGCTGAAGGGCACTCTTAACAACTAGGGAACCTGGAGCTGTCAGAGAAGCGCCAGCGCCTCTCATTCCTTGCGTTCCTTCGGTGACGTCTGCAGCTGTCACCGCGGGAAGGCTCCCTACGCTGCTCTGCCGATAGCTAATTGACGGGTAGAGTGACGTGGGCGCAGTCGGTTCGACTGGCTTGTCTGATGGCTTTTCTAATGGGGGTTCTTTGGCCTCTACCCGGACTGGCTCGATCTGCTCTAAGAGTCTCCTACACTTTCTCCATGTACTAACTATCCCTCCTGGAGCTTTCGGGGGTTGCTGAATGCAGTCTCCTATCTGATCCCAGAACTCCAGGGTTAACGTACCTACTTCTGGGTAAAGTAGGCAGTGTTCCCTGAGGTACGCCAAAAGTCTCGCTAGCTCCCTGCTGTGAAATCGTAACTGAAAAACCCTGGCCAGGATTTTGAACTCTTCCTCACGAGTTCTTTGGCTAGCGGACGGACTTGGTCTATGAGAACAAGTCCCCATATTACCTGCAGATGGTCCTCTGAAGTTTCCTCCTCGGGACGAATGCGACGCGTCTTGTCAGGCAACAGGTTCGGACGTCTAGTGTCTGGGGTAGACCTCGGAGCGTGGACCTTCCGCCACGGGCCCTTCTAACGGCCTCTGCGATGTCAGGGGCTCACAGCCTGCCCTGAGCGGAACACGTTTCCCTCTATGGCAACCTCCTCGAAAGCGGGAGAAGCTGTAGGAATGCCTCTCTGGAATGCCTCGCCGCAGGCCACTTCTCTGATCGGCTGGCTGCCGGTCAGAGTGCCGCGCTGTCCTCTGGGGTGACGGGTCGCGGTTCAAGCGTAGAACCGGACCGCGTGGATCGTTACTCATGAGTAGACCTCTCCGGGGTCCCTTACTCACGAGTAAATCACGTCGGGGTCACCAGATGTTGCGAATATCTGCCGCTAGGCGGCGCTTAGGTCCCGGAGGAGACTGATCAATAAGCGATACGAGGCAAGGAGTCAGGATCAGATCAGTGCTTTATTGGAAAATACACACACCTTTTATAGGTCAGAAGGCAGGTAGAAAAAACCGTCACCAGTGATTCAATCAAGTTACCTGTTTACTCAGGTTAATTGGGGAAATTCTTCAGGGGAAGTCAATTATGACAGGCAAACATTTGACAGGGGAAGCCCTATTGTTTTGGGCTTACCGGCTGGGAAAACATGGTCCCTGTTTGCGCCCGAGATTAGCGCCAAGCCAGGGGGAAGAATGTTTACCTAATTATACACAGGAGATGCAGGAGATAGCATTCTGCCTGTCTGGCAGAGCCGCTGGTCAGGTCACGTTAATTGGGTGAATCAAACCCTATAGCCCTATAATTTATTCACCCCCCTTGATATGGCTGCCCACAGAAGCCACCGCTAGGAGCCTTCTCACTCAAGCGGCCTCTGCCTGGCCGTCCCATGCCCAAAGGGGCACGGGGAAACCATAAGGAAGGAAGAGATTTTATTGAAACAGGAAGCAGACATGTACAGAGTTCTATTAGCAAAGTGGCAAGAATAGCTTTTACTGGTTGTCTTGAAATTCCATTTCTTGCACTTGCTTAGCAAAGTTATATTCATTCAACTTCTTGCAGTTTGGTTTTTAAACAGCTTCTTTAGCACAGAGGTTATTTGCAAAATCCATGCCCCCCTCCCCCCAAAAAAATCTAGGCTCAGTTTCATGCTCCCTTTTCCCCCAAGTGACATTTTATAGTTTGAGATGAAGTCAACAAAAATACTCTCTTGTGTCCTCGCCGATAAGCCTCAGAGAGTGTTGGGACAAAACAAAAACAACCGACCATTCAGCTCTATCGTTATTGCATCCAATTGAAATGTCACAAAATATCAATCAAGCTTTCAGGTTCTCTAATGTTCTAAGCACAGTGTGGGAACCACCAGGAAAGTTTTTAGAGAAGGAGCAGCTGTAACAGTCTTTTTTAAAATCAAAATAAAACCACAAGTATTGTGGCATCTTTACAATGCAACAGATTTATTTCATTTTGAGATATCATGGATTGCAATCTATTTCTATTGTGTCTATGGAAACAGCAAATTCCCTTCTAAGTTTTTTAAAATTTATTCATTCATTCATCTATCGTATGATGAACTTCAGTTGTCTACATTAATGCTAATACTGTATATAGAGTGAGAAGAACAAAATTGTCCATCTCAAGCTCCTAATTAGAGTTCCATGTTTCTGTTTAAATGCCATTGAAGGTCTTCATCTGTGGCACTTTGCAAATTCTCCAATGTGCCTCTAAATGTGCATAAAGGACACTTAAAACATAATGGTTTGGTCTTCTCCACAATCACACTGGGGAGATGATTTTCATCCCCATGTGAACAGAGTGGCTCCACATCTACCACACCCAGTCCTCACTCTGTTCAGCATCCTTCACTGCCATCTGGGAAGAGGAAATCCAGTTGGCCACTTGCAGGGATTCTTTAATATGTGATGGTGGGGAATTAGAGATAGATGTTGCCAGAGTTCCATCCAGGCATCTGAGATATTGAAATGGTGACTCTGTAGGTTAATTGAAGTGCACCAAGCAGGGTGTGTAGATTTTAATTGTTGGGCAAAGAGGGCTGTTACATCGGCATGGGTTGGGAGGAGAGGGTTGTTTTCTATTTTTATCCATAGGTTTAATGATGACAGTAATCTTCTCAATGGTGGTGGTGGAATATGGTTCAAGACATGGAGCCATTGCAGGCGCACCCCCCAATAAAGGACTCAGACACAAATGAAAGTGGATAACGGCATTGGGCCACATTTATTGATTCATGCCCTAGTCCGAATTATAAATTTCTATTGGTAATTGACCAATCATAATTCTTAAGGCAAACAGGCCAAAGTAACACTGGTAAGGTACCACCCAAAATTGCCAATGGCAATTGTTACAATGTATCTATTTGTATCAATTTGTTTGTTGACAACAAACAAATTGTTGACCGTAGTCAATATCTAACTAATGACCCCACCCTCTGACGTGTATCCGTAAAATCAGGGGGTGATGCATGCTGTCTAGCTGTAGCCATCACCCCATCGCCTGGTTCGTCGTTGACCGGACAACGTTTAAGCAACTTATGCCTATCTAGTGTTGTCCAGTCAATTGCGAACCTGCCGGATACCTGTGGGTCATAAATGTTTACCTTACCAGTGCTACCCGCCCATGTGACCAAAGTCAACAGCAGCACGGAACAAACCCCTATATCAAACCATAGCAACAGTGTGGGATGGGCAAAAAAGCCAGGACTCAAGGGCCAATTGCGAGTCCCAGCCAAAAATTCCCACCCGGCCCCGAAGCAACCAAGAAATCACACTGTTAACTAGGGAGGGGGTGGAGGGGAAAAACTTCTCTGCTCCGTCGCTTCGCAAAAATGGCAGCTCGGCTGCCTCGTGGCCAGCCCTTTTATTAGGGTGCTGGCCACGCCCCTAACTACCCGGATGCCTTCGTCCGGTGGGGGGGGGGCGCAAAGAGCGCGGCGGCCATTTTGGCGCCACGCTTGCATTGCAGGCGCACCCCCCAATAAAGGACTCAGACACAAATGAAAGTGGATAACGGCATTGGGCCACATTTATTGATTCATGCCCTAGTCCGAATTATAAATTTCTATTGGTAATTGACCAATCATAATTCTTAAGGCAAGCAGGCCGAAGTAACACTGGTAAGGTACCACCCAAAATTGCCAACGGCAATTGTTACAATGTATCTATTTGTATCAATTTGTTTGTTGACAACAAACAAATTGTTGACTGTAGTCAATATCTATCTAATGACCCCACCCTCTGACGTGTATCGGTAAAATCAGGGGGTGATGCATGCTGTCTAGCTGTAGCCATCACCCCATCGCCTGGTTCGTCGTTGACCGGACAACGTTTAAACAACTTATGCCTATCTAGTGTTGTCCAGTCAATTGCGAACCTGCCGGATACCTGTGGGTCATAAATGTTTACCTTACCAGTGCTACCCGCCACACGGGGAGGCTTCCCAAAAGGCTCACCGCCCCCCCCCCCCCAGACCGTCAGCTCGGTCAACAGGCCTGCTCGCCAGCCTACCAACAAGAGGTCCATACCTCCCTGCGACAGATGGGCCCCATCCCCTGAATAAAGCTCATAATTTTGCAGACTGATGGTGGGAAGGCGAATGACGCGTCCCCAACCCTTGTCAAAAAGGAACCGGGCAATAGCCCTGGAGCGTCGAGCTCGGTCAAGAGCCTGGAGGCCGAACGCTCCCCTGTAAGCGTACTGTGGTATCATGTCCGACCAAATGAGGGGTGTGGCAGGCCACACATAACGTGAGTAGGCCAGGTGACTGCAAATCGCAAGCTTCCGCGATAGGCCAGTGACCTGTCCGAAACCATTGCCCCCAAGGTGAATAACCAGGACATCAGGCGAGTCAGCATCCCTGATGTAGAAAAGGAATGGCAACAGTTCCCACCATAACATGCCGCGCTTACCATACCACCTGAGATGTGCGGGTGCACCCAGTCCCAGTCGGGGTTCCCACTCTGTCACCGCAGCGTAACGGGCTGCCCTTTGAGCGTAACGCGCTGCCCTGTGCAGCGTAATGCGCTGCCCTGTGCACGTGGCAACGGCCCACCAGGCATACTGTCACCGGTGTAAAACGACACCCAGGGTCTGTCAAGGAAAAAAAAGGGGGGGGGGAGAAACACTGCAGTGACTAAACTGGTACTCACGGTTGAAGAGGGCGAACACAAAACTGAAAACAATGTGATCCCCACCTTCCCATGCGGCGCATTTCAGCCCCAGAGTACCCAAAAGCAGCTGCAGTAGAAACCGCCCCTATCCTGAAGGAATGGACACCGAAACAAGCCCCAGTGAGGCCCCCACTGGCTAGGGCTTTCCCATTCACCTTCCAAAACTGAAATTTAGTGAGGGGAGACCCATCCTGGTGACAGAAAAACGGGCCATGGTGCGTGCCACACAGTGCAAGAAACTCCCGTAGGGCACCAACCGGACAGATGTCTGCCAAGGAACATCGTAGCAGTATTATTCCACTGCCTACGCTGTGCTGATCTGGTTTAGAGGAGCATATCCTCAACTGAGCCCAATTATTGCAAACAGGGACATCTTCGAGTTCCAGTGCCCTATGACTTGCATCCGCCTTAGACAGCATCACAAGCTCGCTGATGCGGAGCGCTCCAAAAAGGGGCCACCGTTGTAGCCGCACGAAACAGGGCTGCCTTATACCTCACAAAACATAGGTCATGCCAGCCCCGTGCCAGTTGGGTAAGTACCCCAGGGGAAATTGGGTGACGGTCGTCCGGGCTACGCCCACATTCCCGCACCCACCCCTACAAAACGTGTCTCACACGGAAATCAGCGGTACTGTCCGCATGACCTCCCACCTTGGCCATAAAAGCCAACGCTGACAGCCTGGATGCTATGGTGCGGGGTGCTAGGCCCTGTGCGTGCAGGTAAACCATGAAATGGAGGATGTGGGCCACCGGGATTGGCCAGGTATCTGGCAGTCGAAATTGGGTACAAAATGGCTGAAAGGAAACGAAAGCATGGTGATACGCCTTACGCGTGCGTGGCGCCAGCGGCATGCCGATCGCCCGGTTCACCTCTCCTTGCCAAGGGTCCATATCTCCTCCGGGAGTGGCGAGGGAAATTCCTCCGCATCAGGGGCCAAGGCGCGGAACCAGGAGATCTGCAGGCGGGAAAAAGCGTCAGCAATATCGTTAGTGACCCCTGGGACATGCCTGGCCTGGAACAGTACATTGAGGCGCAGGCTGCGCAATACAAACTGGCGCACCAGGTCCATGACCCTGGGCGATTTAGAAGTCTGTGAGTTGACAATGTGGACAACGGCCGCCTTGTCACACCAGAAATGCACCACCGAGTTGGCCCACTCCTCACCCCATAGCATCAAAGCCCCCAGAATGGGAAAAAATTCCAGATATGTGAGATCTCTCAGGCGACCCGTGCCTGACCAGGCTGGTGGCCACCCACCATAGGCCCACTTCCCATTGAAGTACATCCCATAACCCAGGGATCCGGAGGCATCAGACTGTATCTGAAAACGGGGTGAAGCCAGGAGGTCAGACCTCCAAAAGAGACCCCATTGAACTCCCGCAGGAACTGGAGCCATATGTGCATGTCTGCCCTGATGCCCCGTGTCAGTCTCACCCTATGGTGGGGCCTGGACAAGCCTGTCATGGTGTCGCACAAGCGCCGAGCAAATGCCCCGCCATGTGCGATCACCCTGCAAGCGAAATTAAGGTGTCCATGTAGCACCTGCAGTTCCCGAAGGGATGCCTTGCGCTTAGCCAGCAAGTCCGATATGAGGGCCACTATCCTAGACACCTTGTCCCCCGGCAACCTAGACGCCTGCGCTACCGTTTCAATCTCCACCCCCAGGAATACTAGCTTAGTTGATGGGCCTTCGGTCTTTTCGGGCGCTAAAGGGACACCGAGTTCCTCCATTAGCGTCTGAAATGTGTTGAGGAGACGTGTGCACGTGTCCCAGCCCCGTTCACCCCCGAACAAAAATTATCCAGGTAATGGGCTACAGACCGAGACCCTGACCTGCGGACAAAGGCCCACTGTAGGAAAGTACTGAAACGCTCGAAGGCCAAGCATGATATGGAACAGCCAAAAGGCATGGCTTTATTGAAATAATATGCACCCCGGGATTTGAAGCCCAGCAACTCAAAGTCACCCGGGTGCACCGGCAGGAGACGAAAGGCCGGCTTAATGTCGCACTTAGCTAAGGTGCACCTGGGCCACATGAGCGCACCATGCGCAATGCCTGGTCAAAGGATGTATACCCGACTGAGTAAAGGTCATCAGGGATAGCATCGTTGACCGATCGGCCCACTGGATAGGACAAGTGATGGATCAGGCTGAACCCGCCTGGCGACTTCTTGGGCACTAATCCCAATGGGGAGACTCTAAGGTTGGGAAACGGGGGTGCAGGGAAAGGGTCAGCGACTCTGCCCGCAGCAACATCCTTAGTAATGCTGGCAGCAGCCACCTCCTCCCTTCCCTTAAGTGACAAAAGGTTGGGCGCGTCTTGAGGGGACCTATCCCCCGTGAAAGGAATACGAAACCCCAGTTGAAAACCATGAAGTAGGTAAACTGAATCTGCCCTCCTCGGGTACAATGCGAGCCAACGCTCCAGCATGTCCACATTAATTGGGGAGGGGGCCTTTCGATGGACCTGCTCCCTCAGCTGCAGTCCTGCCAACCCCTTGTCCCCCCTACCCCTGCCCCGCATTCCTCCCGGCCTGGGACAGGCGGAGGCCGCATGGGGGCCAGAACAAGAGGGACACTCATGCCTGTACTTGCAATTTCTCCTGTTGCAGGAACCATTGGACGAGAGGGTCCAGCACAGCTGGCGGGCTAGAAGCCCCTGCCCCGCCACCTGGTGGGGTGCCTGTACTGGGGCCGCTCGTTGGACCGCATGTCCACAATGGTATCTCTTCCCGGGCGCAGGGCACATGGGGGTCATGTACAGAAGCCACAGCTCCTGGCAGGGCTCATCCCACCTCATCTCTGGGTGGAGGGGAATCCGCATACAGAATTCCTCGTCGTAAGCCAGCCACGACGGGCCAGGGAAGTCAACCATTGCCCGATAGATGTTGTCCAAATACTGGACCATCGGGATGGCCAGATCCGGCCTGGCCCTGAGGTAAACCGCCCTATATACGAGGTACGCTGGCAACCAGTTAGCCCACGTACGCGGCGGCTTACGACGATGTGCCTGTTCCTTATCCTTCCCATCCTGCCCCTCCCTCTCTTCCTTGGTGGGCTCTCTGTTAAGAAGGGAGAAGATGTCCACATACTCGCCCCGCCAGATCTCTTCCTTGGTAGACTGGGCCAGATGGTCCCCTAGGGGCAAGGAATACCCCGCTGTCAGCAACGCCGACACCGGCACGGAGGGAACTGCAGGCAAAGTAAAGGGGGCCTGTACCAGCCCGGACACCCCTAGCACATTCCCTACTGCATAGGAGGCACCACCCCAAACCGGGCCCTGTGTCAGGGATAAAGTCGCTGGGTGGGCCAGAGGCGGCTGCACCGCCGCGCCGCCCGTGCGAGGCCATGGCCACTGAAATGCCCCCCATGGAAGTCAGGTGTGTGGGTGCACTAGCTTGAACCGCATACTCACCTGATGCACCCCCACGAGCCGCCCCCACCGGGGGTTCCGGCCCGCTGGGGGCGTCGGAGCTCACGACCGAAACTGAGCTCGTCGACGGGGCCAGATCATCACAAGTCTGCTGCGCCTGTTGAGTGGGGAGCTGCGAGGCAGTGGCCGCCGCCGGCCCGCGCGCCTCAGGCAGCTCAACCCGACCCGTCGCCTGCCGCTGCCCGGCAGGCAAAGGATGCCTCGAGGGCCGCTACGCGGGCCAGCAGGGCCTCGACGTTAACATAGCCCCCCGTACCGAAAGGGGGCAAAGGGCCAGACGGCCTGCAAGTCACGGGCGCCAGTCCAGGTCCCTGGACCCCAGAGGCCGCATACGGCCAAGAGCCCAGGCCCGGCCCTTGAGAGGCCGGGGGCACGCCCTGCCAAGGGAGGGAACCCCACCACCCCTCGTGGCTGAATCCCCCTGCAGGAAGCTGCAAACCCAAGGAGGAAGGCCCCGCAGCGTGGACCATGCCAGGGGCAGTGGCCATCGCTTGCGGGCCAAGGGCCGTGGCCCTTGCTGGGCCTGCCTGCGGACGCCCCGCCTCAGGCCAAGGGGCCACTGATCCCATCCCACCGGTCCCGGTGGGCTCTGGCAAAGGCGGCTGCTGGGGAGGCGCAGTCGCGGTCTTCCGACCCGGTTGGCGCCTCCGCACAGAACGAGCCACGTTCGCAGCTGCCTTCTCCTCAGAGAGCATAGCTGGTCTCGCTGGGAAGCCGAAAAGAGAAAAGCTGCATCGAAGAGGCTTCCAGGGAAGAACACAAGCGACGGAGGTAAGAGGGAAAAACTTCTCCGCTCCGTCGCTTTGCAAAAATGGCAGCTCGGCTGCCTCGTGGCCAGCCCTTTTATTAGGGTGCTGGCCACGCCCCTAACTACCCGGATGCCTTCGTCCGGTGGGGGGGGGGCCCGCAAAGAGCGCGGCGGCCATTTTGGCGCCACGCTTGCAATGGGTGTTTGTTGGTCAATTACAGCCTATGATGCTACACATTGTCTGATTCAGCTGTGTGTCTATTAGCCCTGTGTGTGCACTATTAAACCAAGATAAACAGCAATATTCAGCAGCAAAGTATGATAATGATAAGGCAGTGGATCTAAGAACTTGAGCACCCCAAGAAGTACCTGCTAGCTTCTGTAAGATGTTGTTTCTCGTTTTGATTTTTGCTGCCACATTGGAGAGGTGGCTCTTGTAGGTCAAAGGCAGGGGTTCCCAACCCCCAACTATGGGCCTAATCCAGCCCATGCATATCATTAATCCGGCCCACAGTGGTCACCCAGGCACATCTAGACCCACCCCACTGTGATAAATCATTTACCATGGCAGCAGCAGTGGGAATCATGGCTTTTTTTTGGGGGGGGGAGGTCTTTGCACAGCCTCCACTGCTTCCCAGAGTGGTGGGAGGCTTTTCAGAGCATAATCATGCTAGTTTCATAATCATGCTAGTTTCATGATTAGTTAGCATGACCATGGCTAACTTCTGGTGCTGGGTGGAGCTTATGTCAGCACCAGGGAGACAAGTATGGAAAAAGGAAGTCAGCCATGGTTGCACTCTAGGTGCCATAGCGGAGCCAAGGAGTGATGGAAAATCCCCAAAACAGTGTGATTAAGCTCCAAAAAGGCTCCTGCCATTCTGGAAAGTGGCAGTGGCTATGCAAAAAGCTGCTAAAAGAGAACAATTTTCATTGCAGCTGCTGCCACCGCTGCCTCTACTGCTGCCGCTAATGACAAAAATGTAAGTACTGGGTGCAGCAATGCCTCCAGCCCCCACAGCTGTGGGTCAAGGGTGGGACCAGCCCATGGCAGGAAAAGATTGGGAACCCCTGATCTAGGTGTTACTACAATACTACAGAATTTCTTCTCCAAATGATACAACTGGTTTATACCCCACATTTCTGTTCAGCAAATGAAAGGTTGACCCAGAGGTTTTCTGATGATTTGGTCTGAGACTATTCCAACGGAAGTAAATGTCCAAGATCTTTCAGTCTGATGAAAGCACTGACACAGTCCCAGTGAAGCTTTGGTGTTGGGTGACCAATGATATTGTCAATAATATGCTTATAGTTAGTGAGGCAAAGTGCAGAGATAATAAGGTCAGGCTGAGGTCAGTTAACAAGGAACAGGTGCAAGCAATCACCATGGCTCAGCTCTGCTGTGATTGACAGTTAATAAGATACACTGTAACCTTAAGTGTTTTGCTTCCTGTATAAATAGAAGTTGCTTGCAAAGCTTGTTTTGCAAGACTTGCAGAGCAGAAGCACAGACTGCACAGAAGCTGCAGAACAGAGCAGAGCTGAACAATGCTGAATGTAATGTTTAATTATTTGGACTGTAAATGTTAATACACCAGTTTGATTTAACCAAGCCTGGTGTATAGTCTTCTTTCTTGGACTCATCACAACTCAGACTGCTAAAACACTCACTCAAAAACTAACAGGGTTATGGGCCCAGTCAGCTAAACTGCACTGAGTTGTGGAGGCTCTGCTACCATGGAAGAAAGTTTTCTGAGCTGGAATTGAATGTCTCTGTCTGACAGTAAAGCTGAGGAGGAGAGTGAGCTTCTGGACCAGTCAAGCAGTGGAAGTGATTCTGATCATGAGTCAGAGGAAATAGACAGCTTGGTGTTACCTGCATCGGCAGCTGAGATGACACAGTCTACGATGGTACTCGTAGACAAGCTGACCTCCAGTAATTATTCTATCTGGTCTTTGAAGATGGAGCATTTTCTGAAAAGAGAGTCACTGTGGAAATATGTAAATAATCCACCAGCAGCTCCAACGGCTGCAGACACTGTTGGGGATGAGAAGGCTTTAGCACCCTTTTGTGTTATCAGTCTCAGATGACCAACTATTGTATCTGCGTGGGAAGAATACAGCTAAGCAAGCTTGGGACTCACTCAGAAATGTATATGCTAGAGTTTCTGCTGGCTCTGTTATAGCTTTAACAAGGTGTCTGTTTAAACTTTCTATGAAACAAGGAGATTCAGTTCAAGGGCACTTAAATGCCTTGACTGAATTATTTCAACAGCTTCAGGAGGGGGGGGGACTTTCCAAGAAATTGACAAAGTCTGTATAGTACTGAGCTCTGTTTCTGAGGAATTTTCCCTTTAATTACTGCACTAGAGATTGTTTACTCTGGGCAATTAGCTCTCAGTTATGTTTATTTGCATTTGTTGGAGGAAGAAACAAGAGTCAATGCCAAAAGGCAAACAGTAAATAAGCAACACCCTAAGGAAGAGCCAGGCTGTGAGGCTAAGCAAAGGAATTCTGTGGGAGACAACAGACCTGCTACTTCCAGTATTTTACAGCAGACAGCTTCCAGAGTGAGAAAATGTTATTTATGTGGTTCAACAAATCATATGCATCGTTCCTGCCCCCAACTCCGGAAGATGCAAGCTACTTGCAGTTCAAGTTGATGACTACAGAACCAGCTCAAAATGATTTGTGGCTGCTAGACAGTAGAGCAAGTCAGCATTTTGCAAAGTCTGAGAATTCACTGACTGAGCCAAGACAATCTAAATTAGCACATGTCAATTTTGCTGATGGTAGTGCTGCAAAAGTAATTAGTGAAGGCACAATTTGTTTTCCTTCACTAGGTGTCAATTTTGAGAATGTGTTATGTGTTCCTAGTTTGAAAAATAATCTATTATCTGTGAGTTCTTTGACAAAATCATGTTTTGTTGTAACGTTTGCCAAAAGAGAATGCACTATTTCAAGAGATTGAAAGGTGCTGGTTAAGGGAATGTTACACAACAATGTTTATGTAATTAATAATGCAGAAGCCAAAAATGTGATGGTGACTAATCAGAATAAGCATGCAAATTGCATTCATTTAATGCATAGGCAATTAGGACATGCTAGTTTTAATACTATAAGAAAGACTTTAGCTCTGTTGAATAATGAGAAAATGTCACAGTGTAAAGAATTTCTTGATTGTACAGTTTGCAAACAGGTAAAAACAAAAGCATACCCAGTAGCAAAAGAGAGTAATAGAGTTACTGATAAGCCTTTAGGTTTGGTGCATCTAGATATAATTGGCCCTTATCCTAAAAGTCATTCCCAAAATCATTTTGCAATGATCATTACTGATGATTGTACTCAGTTCAGTTGGGTATTTGCTTTGAAGCAAAAATCAGAAACTTTTAACACATTCAAATACTGGGTCAAACGAGTACAAAAGCAGCTGGGACTAGAACTCAAAGCCATTAAAACAGAACAAGGGGGTGAATTCATGTCAAAACAATTTGCCCAATATTTACAAGGAAATGGTGTAGTTCACAGAATAACAAATGCCTGTGTGCCCCAAGAGCATGGTCTAGCTGAGAGAAAAGGGGGAATATTGCAAATAATAATGTATGCTATCTTAATTGATGCTGGATTGGCTATGAGTTATTGGGCCAAGACTTTATCAGCAGCATGTTTTGTTTCTAATCGTTTATATACCATAGCTGTTGATTGTGGTTTGCCCAGGTCACTAATTAGACTGCTACCTTTCCCGATGGGTTCACCCGGCTAGCACATGGGCTGGGGATCAACTGGATTTTACTGGAAAGGAAATTGGGTACGGGCTTATAGCAGTAGGGAGCATTAGTGACTCCATGTTTTCCTTGGCTGGGGACTTTAACAGCACTAGGACAAATGTCAGGAGGTAAGATACCCAAGGTCTCATAAACAGCATAGAGTATCTGCTCATGTCCATGAACTGTGTTGAGCAAAAGCAAACCACAGATAGACTAAACAAGCTATGCATAGGCACACAGTCCTCCAGGACCAAGATAAGGCAGGAACAGTAAGTCTTGCCACTATCTGCTGATTAAACCTGCTTATGGTTAACCTGGGCAAGCAGGCTGGTAAGTGTAACCCAACCAGCCAAGTGCCACGTAGCAGGTTTCTGTCACAGGGGTCGCACGAGGGGTATACGTGATAGCTCCTGATTGTAGTCAATAAATACAGTCTACCCGAGAAATCAGGGCTGGCTTTTTCCATCATACTTCAGTCTCGTGTGCCTTCCTTGAGTTCAGCACCTTGACTCCCACGGACCATTACAACAGATGATAATATCCCTTATTGTTTATTGTACAAAAATAATCCAAGTTTAAGCTTTCTTAGAGTGTTTGGTATGAAAGCATGGGTTCACATTCCATTAAAGCACAGGCACAAAGGAGGACCCAAAACAATGAAACTTACATTCTTGGGATACCAAAATAATATGAAAGCCTACAGGTTTGCAGATGAGCAAAAGAAACTAACTTTTTGTAGGTCTGCAATTACACATGAGAATGCAAATTGGCATAGGATTCATGGGTATGAAGAGCCACAAAAAGTAGTGCTGCCTTTAAGTGAATGTGATCAGAGTTTAGAACAAAGCTCTGAAACACCTGTTTCAGATGTTGAAGAAAGGGAGATGCAATCCCCAATTAAGCATGAACCTATAAGTATTCAAAGTTCTGTTCCTGAAATGAGGGTGTCTACTAGGTCAACTAAAGGTATTCCTCTACAAAGGTTCGGTTATAGTGTTGTTGTAAATAATGTTTATGTAAAGGAACTGAACAATTACAAAGAGGTACTGGCTCTTGAAGAAAAAGAAAAACAATTGTGGCTAAAAGCAGTGCAAAAGGAGTTTGATTCTCTGACAGAAAATAATGTGTTTACTCCTGTTCAAAAGATACCAGAAAACACAAATGTAATTGGGTGTAGATGGTTGTACAAACTAAAATGTCTTACTAATGGTGAAATGCAATATAAGGCCAGGCTAGTAGCCAGGGGTTTTAGCCAAGCACAAGGGTCTGACTATGACCAAGTGTTCTCACCCTGTGTAAAATCTGAATCACTGAAAATTGCTTTATGCAAAACAGGGGTTCAAAGAAAAAGAGTGGACCATTTTGATTTTACAACAGCATATTTACATGCCCCTTTAGAGGAGGTGTTGTATATGCAACAAGTACCAGGTTTTGAATTTGCTGGTGCAAAGATAGTCCTGAAATATCTCTCACATTGCCTAGGAGGAGTGTCAATAGTATGCTTATAGTTAGTGAGGCAAAGTGCAGAGATAATAAGGTCAGGCTGAGGTCAGTTAACAAGGAACAGGTGCAAGCAATCACCATGGTTCAGCTGCTGTGATTGACAGTTAATGAGATATATTGTAACCTCAAGTGTTTTGCTTCCCGTATAAATAGAAGTTACTTGCAAAGCTTGTTTTGCAAGGCTTGCAGAGCAGAAGCACAGACTGCACAGAAGCTGCAGAACAGAGCAGAGCTGAGCTGAACAATGCTGAATGTAATGTTTATTTTCTTGGACTGTAAATGTTAATATACCAGTTTGATTTAACCAAGCCTGGTGCATAGTCTTCTTTCTTAGACTCATCACAACTCAGACTGCTACAACATTCACTCAAAAACTAACAGCTATATCATCTGCATAGATAAATTTCCTAGATTTAGTATTCGGGACGTCATGTGTGTACAAGCTGAATAGTAAAGGAGCCACCACTGAAAAGATTAAAAATAAAACTGCCAATGTCAACACACATGTTGAAATCAGTTAACTCCTGGAACTTGCTACTAAAAGAGGTGATGAAGGCAACCACTTGGGTAGAGGGGCCAATTAACTAAATTTCAATAGGCATTTTTTGGGGGAACCACCTGTTCCTTTCTTGAGCTGGCTTTAAAAAGGAAATTAGCTGTATTTATGGAGAAAGATTTGCCACTGGTCATGAAAGCAACAGCTGTCAGGATCTCAGGGAATTTGTTTCTTCACATTAGTTAGTGAGAATGTAAACAAGAGACAGCTAGTAACCCACACCCACCCACCCCGTCCTGCTTGTGAGTTTTGTACAGGTATTTATTTGCCAGCACTAAAGGTCAGGGTGGACTACCTAGGTGTGCTCACCAGGGCTTTTGGTCCAATTCAGCAGACCTAATGACATTCTTAATTCAAAACTGATGACTTTTGGAAGAATGTTTTATTTGCAGAAGCATTACAGATAGTTTGTGATATTAGCATTGGCATAGATATTGGTCAAACCAGCATAGCACTGATTTACCTAAGAAACAGTTTAAGTTTTTCTACTAGAAATGCCGCCAAGGTTTTTTAAGTATATTACGCATTTGCTTGATGAGAATATGTATTGTTTATGACAGTTTTATACTGTCATAGTATCAGGGCTATTTATCATCAGAAAGCTCTGGTGATATATTTTCATCCTTCTGCCCTGTATGGTAGAGTGAGTTGACTTCTCCTCTTCATAAAGAATGATGGACAAGGGGAAGAAGGATTTTGAGTTCACACAAGACCAGCTTATAAAAGGCAGCTTAATTTTGCATGCATGAGTGTGACTGTGATAAGCACCCTCTAACTCCAAAGTACATCCCTCTTTTTTTTAACTGAGGCATATTTGTGTGGTTTCTGTAACCTAAATTTTTCATTGAACCTACTTGGTTTACACTAATTTGTACAATTGATCACTATTTATATAACTGACTTCCCCATAAATGAAAATATGTAAGTACAATCCATTTCTTGGTAACGCTTCTACAATGACATATTTAACCCGATTTTAATCAACATGTAAGGGAATGCATTGGCTCAAGTGGTTAAGATGCTGAACTTCCTGACTGGAAGGTCGGAGTTCAATTCCCGGGTACTGAATGATGGAGTGAGCTCCCATCTCTGTCCCAGCTCCTGCCAACCTAGCAGCTCAAAAGCAAGAAATTGCTAGTAGATAAATAGGGACCACTTTGGTGGGAAGCTACACAGCGTTCCATGCACTCCGGTGTTGAGGCATGCCTGCCACATACCATGGAAATGTCTGCTCTTTGGCTATAAGCAGAGATTAACAATGAACCCTAGAGTCGGATACGACTGGCTTTCGAGCAAGGGTGACCTTTACTAAATCAATATGCAGTCACTGGATATTGTAGTTTACAGGCTCAATCTGGAAATTGTATTAGCATCGTATGACTAATATAACGGTGCATAAGTTCTCAATTCAGTTTGGGGCATGATTTGGAGATTCAGATTCACACCAGTTTTGGTTTCGATTGAATAAGATCTATTCCAATCTGTTTTGAATTTAAATCCAAAACGATACCCAGAAGTCTGTATGTGCTGATTTCTCATTTATTTGCACTGGAATAGTTTTATCTTTTTAGTTTCCTCAAGCACATACATGATATTTTGGAAATACTGTAAGAAAAGATAACTTCTGCAAGTTTTAGACATATTGTCTAACTATGTTATGCTAGCCACATTTTAAAATTTCCCTTAAAACAACCCTTCTTTTCTTTTTCACATAAATAAGTGAATTTTGACAGTATGTACCTCCTCTGGGTTTAATGATTTCTGAGAAGTTTCATACAAATAATCACAGGGGTTTTGAATTACCCACTTGTAAAATCTTCTTTGAAGTATTTAAAGTTTGTTACTATGCCTACTCCTTTTCAACACAGTGTTGACATCTTATGATATTTATGTGTAGACCTGTCTCCTAAGACATAGGAAGCAAGGCACAAGAAAAGGTGTCAAATAATGCAGATTGAAATAAAAATCAAATATAACCTTTAAAAGCCAAGGCCAATACAGTGGTACCTTGCATTACAAAATTAATGCATTTTCTGGGATGTTTTGTATTACAAAAAATTTTTTAAAAGCGAATTTCCCATGGGAATGCATCGAATGCAATTTCCCATAGGAATGCATTCTTCTTCTTCTTCAGCTGCTGTATCCATTCCAGATATTGGCTATCATCATGGTGATAGTTTTCCTGTTCTTAACTCCTCATAACAGTTCTTCCAAGACATGCCACACTATTTTCTCAGGTTCTTCAGCCATAAAGTCCATCTACGTCCAGGGCCTCTCTTCCCAGGGATCCTTTTTTGGCAGAGTTGGAGTAGTCTATATTTTATGCTGTTCCTCATGTTATAGTCAAGGTTTTGGAGCTTTCTTTGCTTGATGGTCTTAAAGAGTTCTTTTTTTTATCCACCCGGCTCAATACTTCTACATTAGTCACATGATCAACCCATGGTGTCTTAGCAGCCATCTGTAGATCCACATTTCAAAAGCTTCATTTTTCTTTTCAGATGCTTTAGTCAACGTCCAAGCTTCAACTCATATAGCAACACTCATCTCATATAGCAACACTGGGAATACGTAACATCTCACTATTCAGATCTTCATAGAGAGAGTTAGATATCTACTGCATAACAAGTGTCACATTTTTATGAAGGTGGATCTTGCTTTTTCTATTTGTATTTTAATCTCTACCTTGAGAATGCATTGAAAACCAAAATTCATAATGCGAAACGTGGTTTCCCGTAGGAATGCATTAAAACATACCTGTCAAGTTTTGAACATGGAAATAAGGGAAACTTTAGACCACACCCTTTGCTCCCAGACCACACTCCCTACTCCCTAAAATCTAAGCACATCCAAAAGCCTAGAAGAGGAGGAGCCTCAGAGAAGTGTTGAGTTTCACTGGTGGAGGAAGAACCACCCCAGAGGCACAACTGCTTCCCCTTATGGGGGAAAAGGCAGCCAGCAAGCCAGGCTTTCTGTAATAATTATATTCTAAATTCCCCCCTCCCCCTATTTGACTGCATTTCATATTATGGTGATTTTTCATGGAACTGTTTTTTACACTTTAATCAGTTAATTGTCTTCTGTCTTAGCGTTTTGTGCCTCAATTTCCTTTTTTAAAAACTCTGTATTTAAGAGAAAACCATGGAACTATGCTGTTTATATTGTATTCAAATATACTTGAAGCCATCTCTCCTGGGAAAGAGGGTGTTAAGTGGAAATCAATGAGCCAATCGGTTGCACACCTCATGAATAAAGATACTGTATAACACAATAACATATGGGAGATTTACATGCCCCAGGATTTTTTTAAAAAATATGGGAAATTATAAAAAATACATGATGGTGGGAAAGGGGGCTCTAAATTATGGGGTTTTCCCAGGCAAAATGGCATACTTGACAGGTATGTATTGAAAACCAATTAATCTGCTCTGGGGAAAAAATTCTTAATGTGAGGCATTATTTTCAATGGATTTTCATCAATAATGCGAAAATTACATCGTAATGTTCTGTACCACTGTATATGGAAGTGGGAAGCTATAGGAACGCAAGAGAAGTGCCACTAGCCAATAAAAGCACTACTAAAACTGCTGCAGAAAGCAGAAGCCTACATAGGGATAAATCCAAACAAGAAGAGTAAGAGAAGATGGACTGGACTGGGAAGATTTAGAAAAAAAGAATCAAATGATGAGTACTGATACAATGAGAGAAGAGGAAAAACAAGCTGCTTAAAACCCAAAACTATCACTAAGCTCCAACAGAGTATTCCCCCCCACACCCCACCCAAAAAACCCACAAACCTGTGACCAAGGAGTGTCAATGGGATTATTGCCCAGCCAAAAATGGGAGACAGATGGATGGGTTAGGAATAAAGAGTATGTGTTCCTATTGAACAGAATAAGGAGATATTGGACAAATAAGCATACTCTCAAGAAAGACAAAATTTTGTTTGGCTATAGTGTTTAAATTAACAAGATAAAAAGTTTGGAGGGAGTTGGATAAAGTAAAAGAATCCACCAAAACACTCACTGCAGCTTTTCACATGATTGTTTGCTAACAACCAAGGAAATAGAAGAGGCACCATTTCAGTGATACAGCATAATCCCTGACTACACACTCTGTAATTGAAAAATTGGATAAGATTCTTGTTTGAAATTCCAACCTAGAACTGTTCATGTGCAAAGTAAAGTTGTCTTCCTTTCCCTCCCCATCACACAATCCTGATATTTTCCTTGTGTGTTTCATTCTTCACCATTTTAGAGATATACTGTTTGGTTATATTTTATAATACTTGCTGTCAAATCTTCCAGATATAAAATGCCAGACAGGGTCTACCAGCCCTTTTTCCCAATTGTAATCCAGGCTCCATAATTGGTAGAGTACATACTCTATCAGCCATTTATGTGCCAGTTGATCTTTGCTGTCCCACTCCTCGAAGGCACAGAGATGATTCAAACACAAGACTCCTGGCTATGCAGCCACACACTTGAGCGCATGAGCTATACCAGGGCTTGGCTTTCTTCTGAAAATTTGGATTTATATGAATGCATTTTATACCCCTGTTGGACTGATGCAAAGTCTGATTCAGACTTGATCTGTGTTAGCCTGATTCAGCCTCATTTTGGTTGGGAATCAATTGAACCAAATGTTCAGTGGTAGTGACTGTTAACCTGTTGGGATGAATTGGGAAATTAAGAGAAATGGAGTTTAGGTAGATGTAAAGATCTGCAAATGTGACCTAATGTTGGTTAATATCTTTGCTCCATTCTACCTTTTAATCATAATAACAAGCTCTCATCTAAGGTCTACACTATCTGATTCATGGACCCATGAATGGTACCATATTTGATTTCATTCAGGGGCCATAAGAATCCTGAATCAAACCAAATGGCTAAAGCAAAATATGAAATGATTGCTGGGATATATTTATTTGAGAGCAAAAATGTGTGAGGTCAAGCAGCTAGGCAGAAGAGATAATTACTAATTAAGATTAATGAAGGCAAGCAAGCAGCAGGCAGATATCTCTTGTGTTCCATTGGATGGCCAACAGATTACCAGCTATGCTTCTTGATTAAAAATTCAGCAGTGATTAATACATAAACCTCTTTCTCATATGGGAAACAAATGGAGAATTCAAAAATGTAGACCCTTTTTTTACATTAAGATAATCTTCAAAACCTAAAAGTATTCTAATACCAAAAGTTGTTTGACCTATGATTAATCTTTTTTCATTCTTTAGATACTCCATATTTGAAGCCTCCCTTTTTATACATACTCATTGATTTTTAAATAATCCAGAGTGTTTCCTTGCTAACATCCACTGACTAAAATTCTGTTGTTTAGAATAATAAATCATACCAGAGTTTGGTGAGTCAATTCTCCAATATATTCCATTGATTCAAATACTGTAGGCCTACTTTAATTGTGATTAACTCTAATGTGAAATAGTGCAAGTTTTCAGTTTTTGGGAAGGAAATGCTTCTTTAATGTAAACAAGAAAAGGACCGTCTTTTTCAGATCGTTTTATTTAATTTTTCCTCCAATATGTTTTCTGATGCTAGTCCAAAAAATTCTCAAGAAACCCTAAAAATGACACACACCCCTGGAAAAAAAAGAACAGAGACGAGGCAACAGAGAATAAATTTATTCAAAAAGCAGGCAATATGACAATGAGTTACTACTAAGGAAAATACTCCAAATAAAAACCAACAAAATATACAGCTTTAACACATTAAATATGAAATAAAACAACAATCAAACCGGGAGAGAATGCACCATTGCCCAAGGGGAAAATAGGAAAATAAAATAAAAAATATGCAGGCTCCCTCTCAAAAACCAAGAAGAGAAAGCAAACTACTAAAGGCAAAAAAAAAAATCAAAAAGGTCTCTCTCTAAAACAAACTGAGTAGAATATGGTGAGATTTCTCTCCCCATCACTTTATGTCTTCTTTTCATCTCTTCTGAAAGGAACTATGGGGCAGGAAAGGAAGGGAAACAAATAATCAATTGGGACAGATAATACATATTTATTTTTGAAAATGTGGTATCAGTTTGGTCCTACAAAATACTGCAGTGTTTGTTCCAGTTTTTTTTAATGATCTTGTATTTATCTTAATTCATGCTTCTGCATTCTGTGTTCCAGTTATATCTGTGATGTGTCTTCAGATTTTTCTCTGGCTTCTATGCACATCAGCAGCCACGTCTTTTCCACATTGCTTCATTAAGAACACTGTTATTCAAACTTGTATTTTGTTCTTCTCCAATAACCTGTTGAGTTCCTTGTGACCTGAGAGTCTCATCTTCCTGAATTATCTCTTGTTTCATTTTGCATTATCTCTTCATAGACTTTTTAAGTATAAATGTTCAGAAATGTTACCACTGCTACATTACACCTAGTGTCAAATGGCTCTTAAATACTCTCAAACCAGCAAACAGCATCTTCAAAGCATCCAGTTTTACCTTTGATGACACTTATGTGTGCCTATAAGTTATAGTGGTACCCAAAGCTTTGACTGCTGCTTCAATGCACAGCTAATACTTTGCCCAACTCCTCCAATGGCCATCCAATGTTTCCCTATTTTGTTTTATTTTATGTTTGGCTTTAGTCAAATGTCTTGCTCTGGAAGAGTGCCAGTCAGATTAATGTATTCTTTGCAGGCGCACCCACCCAAATAAAGACTCAGACACCGGTATTGGATTAAAGGCATTTGGCCACTTTTATTGAATAATGCCCTAGTCCGAATTATAACTTTCAATTGGTGTATCATCCAATTGTAATTCTTTAAGGCAAGCAGGCTGCAGTAGCACTGGTAAGGTTCCACCCAAAATGCCAATGGAAATTGGCTACATGTATCAATTTGTTTGTTGACACAAACAAATTGTTGACCGAAGTCAATATACTATCTACTGACCCCACCCTATGACGTGTATCCGTTCAAATATCAAGGTGATGCAGGCTGTGAAGCTCCTGACATCACCCCTTTCATGGTTCGCCCTTGACCAGCCAATCCTGTTTCCCCTGTACCTATCTACGTGTTGGCCAGTCAATTGCGAACCTGCCAGATACCTATGTGTCATAAATCTTTACCTTACCAGTGCTACCCGCCACACAGGGAGGCGTCCACGATGACTCACTGCTCCCCCCAGACTGTCAGCTTGGTCACCAGGCCTGCTTGCACATCCTCCAGGAAGAGGTTCATACCTCTAGCCGACACGTGGACCCCATCTCCTGCATACAGGTCAAAATCCTGTAACCCTATCTCCAGGTGTTGAATGGCTCTTCCCAAGCCATTCTCTACAAGAAACCAGGCAACAGCCCTGTTCACTGACTGCCGGGCACGGTCCAAACCACAGAGATCCATGCCTCCTCTATAACACTGTCTCGGCACGATGTCAGACCATAGCAACCGTGTGTACAGCCATAAATGATGTAAAAATGGCACGTCACTGCGCACCGACATTTTTAAGGAAAGGCCAGTGATCTGTGCTAGATCATTGCTGCCGAGGTGCAGAATCAGAACATCAGGCAGTCCAGCATCCCTGATGGACATCAGGAATGGCAACAGTTCCCGCCATCTTATGCCACGCACACCATACCACCGCATACGTGCGGATGCACACAGCCCTAGATGGGGTCCCCACTCCGTCGATGCAGCATACTGTGCCGCCCAGTGCACGTAACTGTGGCCCACCAGCCACACTGCCACCGGTTTGCGTAGACACACAGGGTCTGTAAAAGCAGGAGAAGGAATTAAGGACATAACTGGTACTCATACAGTGAGGGGACGTACATATAAGGAAAAACGCGTGGACCCCCACCTGCCCATCTGACATATATCAGCCTCAGAGTACCCAAACGCAGCCACAGTTGAAGCAGTGCCTATCCTGAATGAATGGGTGCCATAATGAGCCCCAGGGAGGCCAACACTGTGAAGTGCCATACTGGTCACCCTCCAGAACTGAAATTTGGTAAGGGGAGACCCATCCTGGTGGCAGAACAACAGGCCAGGGCGCGTACCACGCACTGCCAAAAATGCATGTAGGGCACCAACCGGACAGATGTCAGCAAACGTACATCGTAGCAGTCTAACACCACTGCCTACTCCATGCTGATCAGCCTTTGAGGAACGGATCCTCAACTGAGCCCACTCCTGGTTGAGAGAGACATCATCGAGTTCCAGTGCCCAATGGGATACGTCCCCCTTTGACAATGGGAACTGGGTGTACCAGCTCGCTGATTCTCAGAGCTCCAAAGAAAGCTACGGTGGTAGCTGCATGAAAAAGAGCTTCCTCATACCTATCGTAACACAGTCTATGCCAGCTTCGTGCAAGGTGGGTCAGAACAGCTGGTGAAACAGGGTGACGTGTGACCGGGCAGCGGCCACGTTAACGTGTCCACCCTTCCAATACGTGGCGTATGCGGAACATTCACGCATTCAGTAAAACCCAGTGCCTTGGACATAAATGCCAAGGCGGAAAGCCTAGTGGCGATAGTGCAGGGGGCCAACCCCTGATCATGAAGGTGTACCATATACTGTAAAATCTGGTCGACCGGTATCGGCCACACTTCAGGCAACTGCCTTTGCCTACAAAAGGTCCTAAATTGGAGGAGTGTATGTTGATATGCCTTATGCGTGCGAGGTTCCAAAGACATGCCAATCGCCCGGTTCACCTCTCCTTGCCAAATGTCCAAATCTCGGCCGGGAGTGGAGAGGGAAGTTCCTCTGTGTCTGGAGCCAAGGCACGGAACCGGGAGATCTGCAGGAGGGATAAAGCATCAGCAATATCATTATTAATGCCTGGCACATGTCTGGCCCTGAAGAGCACATTAAAGCGCAAGGACCTAAGAACGAATTGGCGAACTAAGGCCATGACTCTGGGGGATTTAGATGTTTGGGCGTTGACAATGTGCACCACCGCAGCATTGTCACATCAAAAGTGAACCACCGAATTAGCCCACCTGTCCCCCCAGAGCATGAGGGCCCCCAAAATTGGGAAAAACTCCAGGAACGTAAGATCGCATAAGCGATCCGTGCCCTGCCATGTCTGAGTCCATTGACCATAGGCCCACTGTCCTTCAAAATAAGTCCCATAGCCCAGGGAGCTGGAGGCATCCAACTGTACTTGGAATTGGGGGCTGACCAGAAGCTCAGATCTCCAAAAGGAGACACCATTAAAGTCCTGTAGGAATGTGTGCCAAACCGCAAGGTCTGCTCGTAAACCCTTAGTCAGCTGTACCCTGTGGTGTCGTTTAGAAAGGCCCACCATAGCGTCACACAGACACCTGGCAAAGGCTCTGCCTGGTGTCACTACCTTACAGGCGAAGTTGAGGTGGCCGTGCAGGACCTGCAACTCACGGAGAGACACCTTACGCTTGGCAAGCATTGCCAAAATCTCATCAGAGATCTGAGTCAACTTTTCCATAGGCAACCTGGATGTCTGAGCGACGGTGTCGATTTCAATACCTAAAAAGGTAAGGGTGGTGGCTGGGCCTTCCGTCTTTTCAGGTGCTAGGGGTACACCCAGTTCCCGCATAAGCACCTGAAACATGGTGAGCAGGCATGCACACATGCCCGTGTCATGCCCACCCCCGAACAAAAAATCGTCGCGGTAGTGGGCTACAGACCGGGACCCCGACCTACAAACAAAAGCCCAGTGGAGGAAGGTGCTAAATCGTTCGAAGGCCGAACAGGAAATTGAACAGCCGAAAGGCATGGCCTTGTCCACATAAAACTTGCCCCAAAAACAAAAACCTAACAGCTCAAAGTCATCCAGGTGCACTGGCAACAATCGGAATGCCGATTTGATATCACACTTTGCCAATAGCGCCCCGGGACCACACCAGCGTACCATCTGTAAGGCCTGGTCAAAGGACGTATACCTGACAGAGCAAAGGTCATCCGGTATAGCGTCATTGACCGAGGAACCCGCAGGGTAAGAAAGGTGGTGGATTAGACGGAATTCACCCGGGGACTTCTTAGGGACTAAACCTAGAGGGGATACCTTCAAGTTAGGATATGGGGGGTCGTCAAACGGCCCCGCCACCCTCTGTGCCTTAACCTCCTTGGCTATCTGCTCCGCAGCAATGTCCTCATTACCCCTGAGAGACAGTAGGTTCGGGGCATCCTGAGGCCCATGAACACCTTCAAAGGGTATGCGGAAGCCAAACTGGAAGCCCTCAAGCAGGTATATCGCGTCATCCTGTCTAGGATAAGCGCGCAGCCATCGTTTGAGGACCGGGACATTAATTGGGGAGGGGGCCTTTTGAATGGGTAGCGCCATCAGAGGTAGCTCTGGCCGCCCCCTGAAAACCCCTTCCTCTGCCTCGTGACCCCCCGGCCCGTGGGCACGCAGACGCATCATGAGGGCCGGAACAAGAAGGGCACTCGTGCCTGAATCTACACTGGTGCTTGTTGCACACTCCGTTGGCGGAGAAATTCCAACACAGCAAGCGGGCTGGAACCCCCTGCCCCGCCGGCTGGCGGGGAGTCTGTGTAGTAGCAGCCCGTTGTACGGCATGGCCACAGTGGTACCGGTCACCAGGCACTGGCCACGTGGGGGTCATATACAGCAGCCACAACTGCTGGCAGGGCTCGTCCCACCTCATCTCAGGGTGAAGGGCCACCCTCATCCTGAATTCTTCATCATAGGCCAACCATGATGGGCCAGGGAAATAAACCACAGCCCGGTAAATATTGTCCAGGTACTGGACCATTGGGATGGCCAAATCAGGATGAGCCCTTAGGTATACTGCCATATAAATCAGATAGGCCGGTAACCAATTGGCCCAAGTGCGGGGTGGCTTATGATGATGGGACAACTCCTTGTCCCTGTCGTCCTGCCCCTCCCTCTCCTCCTTAGTGGGTTCACGGTTCAGGAGGGTGAAAATGTCCACGTATTCACCTGCCATATCTTCTCCCTAGTAGCCTGGAATAAATGGTCACCCAGGGGTAGAGAGTAACCGGCCATCGGCAGGGCCACCGTTGGCACGGATTGAAGTGGGGGCACCCGTAATGGGCCCTGTGGGACCCCCGAGAAGTTAGGCATACTCATAGGGGCGGTCACCCCTGCAATAACTGGGGGATAATTGGGTACCCAGGAAGTAACAGGGTAGTGAGGATTAAACTGCCCTCCCGCAGTAACTTGTTGCGGCCATGGCCACAGTACCCCCCCCCCCCGGATTATTAGCTAGTGTCACCGGTGTACTGACTTGACCAGGATACTCACTCGGTGCACCCCGTGGGCCGCCCCCACTGGGGGTTCCGGCCTGCGGTGGGCATCGGAGCTGGCAATGGCTATTGAGCTCTGTGTCCCAGTGAATCCCTGCCAAGCAGGACCAATCCCCGGTGGAAAGCCTTGCTGTAATGGTCTGATGGGGAGCTGCGAGGTGCCAGCCTGCACTGGCCAAATGGCCTCCAGCAGCTCAACCCTGTTGGTGGCCCGCTGCACGGCCGTGGCCGGCAGGTGGGACGGGACTGAAGAGCTGGCAAGCTCACTAGCCAAAGGTGGTGGGGCAATGCCCATTGATGTCTCGAGTGCCGCTATGCGGGCAAGGAGAGAATCCGCAGCGTCTGACACACCAGAATAAGGTGGGCCAGATGGGCTGGACGGCCCACCGGGTACTTGATGAGCGGGCAGAGGGATAAACCCGTGTGGCAATCCCTGGCCAGAATAGGGCCATGCCCAATAATCCGGCCCATGAGGAGCCGGTAGAACGGTGGGGCGCAATCCTGCACCGCGCTCAAGTGGGCCACTATGCCCCAAGCCGGGCAAAGGCGCAACAGGGGTAGAAACCCCAGGGGAGGTGGCCTGTGCGGCCCCCGCCCGAGTCCTCCGACTGGGCAGATAGGCCGAGGCCAAATCACCCTCATTGGTGGCAGTGGGTATTACAACCCCGCCACCCCCCTGTGGGGTGGCCACCCGAGCTCTCCGGCCCGGTGGTGGCCCCAAGGAGGTCGAGGGGGTGGGCCGAGCCCTCCCCTAAGTCGCGGCCTAGGGGCCACTTGGGCCTTGCGCTTGGGTGCCATAGCGACCCAAGCAGGCGCTGATCGGAGGAGAGATATCCTCCGATCAAAGTTTTAGGAAAGGAGCAATCCGGGGAGAAGCATCGGAGTGAACTTCTCCGCTCCATCGCTTCTCGTAAAATGGCAGTGAGGCTGCCTCGTGGCCACCCCTTTTATAGAGGGGTGGCCATACCCCCTTACTAGCCCAGATGTCTGCGTCCGAGTGGGGTGTCCCGCAAAGAGCGCGGCAGCCATTTTGGCGCTGCGCTTTCATTACCTGTTTTTTATCTCACTTTTCTCCCAAATGAGAAATCTAAGGGAATGATTAGGAAATGCAAACAACTAAAATCAAGATATATTTAAGTACCATCATAATATATTCCCCTGCTAGGTGAAAGCCTTGTTGGGGTGTGGGGGATTGAGTGGTCTTAACTAGGCTGTTGCCCATCTCTTGTCAATGATAGTTAGGCAAGGACTAAAACTCACCAAACCATCCTCCATTGGGCCAGGTCCTCACCCTCGGGCCAGGTGAAAGCAGAGGGCACACGTCATGGTCCACCTAGCCAGCATGTGATGTGAAATCCAATTGGCTAAAAAACCACATTTCTCAGGTCCATTTGCATTTGTGGAATGTCGTTGCAGAGATGTCTACCAATGTGCAGACTTATCGTTGAATAACAACTCCAAGGTATCCAAGGTATCATATATCAATATTAAAAATTCATTCATTTAAAAACAAATTTTAAAAAAAAAACAAGTAAAAATGCACCACAATGTGTTGATGGTTGTCACTCACAGTGCTCTCCATCATAGCAGTGGGGTGGATGGGATCACTATCCCAAAAGACTGATAGGTATGATTTGCTCCTTCTTGTGCTGTGTTATCTGATGTACACACATCATTTTACCTCTGGTAGCACAGATACTGCATCACAAAATTTGTTCCCTGTTATTTCCAGCAAAAACAAACAAAAAAACACACACAACTTGACTGCCTGATTCACATGTTAAATTTCCACATACTCATTTGCACTCAGAGTGCATTAGAGCACCTGTGACAGACTATTATATCTACATTTCCAGTTCTGTAAAATGGAATAAGCTCCACGACACCTTTTCACTATATTTCTTCACAGGAACAATGCTAAAACCTGTGTCATATTTAATAATTCTAATCTAATGTTTTCTGATTTGTAGTTGGCTTACCTAGGAATCTAGAAGTATCACTTTTATCTAAGAAGAAGGATGGTTTCCTTTTGCTAAGATTTCTTTCATTATGTTTTCTGGCAAGCTGTCCAGCACATAGCGAAGATCTATTTTCAAGCCTAGCACTGGCTATCTCAATACCGTGCTTCAATTTCAAGTTTTTATTAAAGAATCAAGCAGAAAGAAGTTCAGAAAAAGTAGCTTGCTTTCAAATAAAATGAACACAAGCATTACATTCACCAACTCATACAGGAAAAATAACTCACTGAAGCAGCTCACAAGGTAACCTCTCTCTGACTAGGACTCCCTTGTATAGCTTAGGCTTCATTGTTGTTCAGTTGCACAGTCATGTCTGACCCTTTGCGACCCCATGGATCATCACACACCAGGCTCCTCTGTCATCTGCCATCCTCCGCAGCCCAGCCAGATCTACGCCCACCGCTTCAATGATGCCATCCAGCCACCTCATCCTCTGCCACCCCCTTCTCCTTTTGCTTTTAATCTTTCCCAGCATCAGGGCCTTCTCCATTGGGTCCTCTCATCTGGTGGTCAAAGTACTTGAGCTTTAGCTTCAGTATTTGTCCTTCCAAGGAGCAGTCTGGGTTGATTTCCTTCAGGATTGACTGATTTATCTCCTCGTAGTCCAGGGAACTTTCAAGAGTATTCTCCAGCACCATAGTTCAAAGGCATCTATCATTCTGTGCTCAGCCTTCCTTATGGTCCAGCTCTCACAGCCATACATTACTATTGGGAAGACCATTGCTTTAACTATGCTGACTATTGTTTGGCAGGGTGATGTCTCTACTTTTGATTATGCTGTCTAGGTTTCTCATAGCTTGCCTCCCAAGAAGTACTTTGGCCACCAAGTGAGAAGAGAGAACTCGCTGGAGAAGGCCCTGATGCTGGGAAAGATGCTGCAGCCACCATCTGCAGTGATCTTAGATCCCAAGAAGGTGGTCCAGAAGTGCCCGGGTTCTCACCGTGGGCCTGATTAATGAGATGCATGGTTTGGGTGCCCCTACACTACAGTATAGTGCCTCCCTGATATATATCTATACCAGTTTATTTTATTGGAAACTATGATCAGAATAATGTGATTGCTATGTGTGTGAAGCTAAGAACGGTTGGAAGATGGATATAGCAATAGCACAGAATAGGCTTGCAGATAAATATATGTGAAACCCTGTGTTTTGGAAATAAGCTGAACCATCTATCCCTGCTGGAGAGAACAGAGTCAAGTGTTCCTTGTAGCTGTCACAAGGATATGAAAAATAACTCATTGTTGGCAAGGTTTTGGTCATGACTAGTTCTCAGTGTAGGAAGACAGCTATTTTTCAAGTTGCCTGAGGGGTTTTGTCTATAGCACTAGATAAAGATACCAAGTATTTGTTTCCCATAAATATTTTGCACAATTTCGCATCATATCCCTATGAAAAAAGAGTACTTGTTTCCCTTTGCATTGACAATCACAGTCAAGCAACAAACACAGAAGGAGAGGTGATTAACCAGAAAAATACAGGAAATTCCTCAAAGGCTATTCCTTTTTAATGCTGTTGTTATATGCTATTAAATTTAGAACCAAATTATATTGACTCTAATAATGAGGTTTAAGGACTAGCTTCACCAGTTCCATACCCTGACTGAGATACTGCCCAGGAGGGATGAAAAAAGCCGCTGGGCTTGCAGCTGGCCCGAAGACCGCCGCTGCCACCCCAGATGCTCCTGGGGCCAGACCCTCCCTGCCCGGGAGGGGTGAAAAGCCACCAGGCTTGCAGCCGGCCCAAAGATCACCGCCGCCACCCCAGCTGTTCATGGGGCCAGACCCTCCCTGCCTGGGAGGGGTGACAAAACTGCCAGGCTTGTGCCCGGCCCAAAGACCTTCACCGCCACCCCAGCTGCTCCCAGAGGCCAGCCCCTCTCTGCCCGGGAGGACATTGCTGCCTCTTTCCACAGCCCATACTATCGGCTTCAGATGAGGAACAGCTGGGGCTGCCGCCACCACCCTCCCGGCCCCGTTTGGCTGGAGAGTTTAAAAGACATGGCAGCTATAGGATGGAGGACTGTGCTGCCTCTTCCCACTGCTCACACTGGACTTCCTCCCTCAGCCAGCCCCCGGCCTTGAGGGAAATGGGCTCTTGCTGGACCTTCCGTGGGTTGGCAATGGGAAAGGGTTTCCTGAGCTGCCGGTGTCTCTAGCCCCACTCTGCCTTAGACTTTAAAAAAACCGCTGAGACTGCTGAGCCTTCACCGCCATCACTCACCCTTTTGGACTTGCCTGGAGTTAGAATGAGCTGTGCGTTGCATTGGTGTTTTGTTTTGCTTTACTGCATTTACTGCATTTCTGCTTTTGTTATTTTGTACTTTTAGATATCTTAGGGGCCTAGCTGACCAGCACCCTAGCTTCCTCTGCAACTCATAGTGAGAAGAGGCTAATTTCATCACCCACAAACAATTGTTATAACGAGGTACACAAATTGTTCTGTCATCCTGCAGTAAAGTATCTAACTTGGGCTTTCAACTTCTAAATGGAAGTTGTTGGTGTGTTCCATCATACTCTCAATTGACCTGGGCACAGATGAGCATCCTAAAGCCTGCTTATCAGCACACTTGCTTTTCTCCTGGCCCCTCCATCTTGGTTAGATAAGCCAGGAACTTCTCTGTAGACCAAAAGCAACACAGAAACTGCTATCTGCTGTATTTCTTCCCCTCTATCTGCTATCTTGACTAGTTTCCTTGCTATTAAAAATATACCCATTGTCAGAACAGAATCAAAATTCCTCCCACACTTCTCTTTTTGTCCCCCCCTTCAGACTTTTCTTTTTTCTTCTTTGCAATATTCGCTTTGGTAGAAGTCTTGTTCATCTCCTCTCTCTTGCAACATATATCACATGAAAGCCTTCTTATTTTGTGTCCATTCCTGCCTTTGGGTTGCCTTCAGTGACAGAGGAAGGAGAGAGCACAGAGGTGGAAGGTGAGACATGCTCAATTTCTAATGGAAACCTTGCCATAAAAAACCCTTGAGAATTTCAGAGAAGAGAGAATTGCTAAGAGCTTTCTGCTTCAGTAGGAGAGGGTGATAGGAGGGGAGGTAGAATACCAATTTTGCAGTGTGTGGCAGATGTTCTGTGGTTGAATTGATTTTATTTTACACTCTCAAATGAATTGAATATGCTACAAGTATATTAAATTCCAGAGGTTAGACTGCAAGTTTTAAACAAACAAACAAAAGCAGGAATATGCAACAACATTCTTCCAACATCTACCAATGTGTATAAACACAAACTAGTACTCCAGGGAGAAAATGGCTTTCTTTTTCATATGATTAAAGTGCAGGAATAGTCCAATATCATGTACCTCAGTGTGAAGTGCTGCAATCTGCAGATGGGGTCAAAATGTGAAATACAGTAATACCTCATACAACGTCGAAACTTGGTTCCACAAAATCCTACATACAAAATCCTATCTGCAATGCCTCATACAACGTCCAAATTATTGCCACCGATGCTTTGTATAACGTCGTTCCTATAGAGGTACATTGTAACAGCACAAACTGCAGGGCAAACTCTGTGGGGCCTCCCGGTATCGGTGGGGTCCGTTGGAGGTGGGGAGCCGCTTTTGGGGCCACAGAGAGGTGAGCCCCAGGTGCAGTGAGTTCTTTTTTCCCTGCCTCCTCCGGCCGGCTGCCGGTCGAACTCTGTTGGAGGCGGGGAAGAAAGAACTCACCGCACTTGGGGCTCGTCTCTCCGACAAGTTCTTTCCTCCCCGCCTCCAACAGAGCTCGCCTGGCAGCCAGGCAGAGGAGGTGGGGAAGAAAGAACTCATCTCTCCGGTGAGTTCTTTCCTCCCCGCCTCCAACGGAGCTCACCCAGGAGCCGGACACAGGAGCATACCTGTCAAGTTTTGGATTTCAAAATAAGGGAAATTTCCCGGCAAATAAGGGATATTTGACAGCTACACTTATCCTGTGCTGCCCTCCAATGGTGGCAATAGGGCATTGCAGTCTAATGAATAAGGGTGGGAAAGAGGGTAAAATAAGGGGTTTTCCCGGTCAATAAGGGATACTTGACAGCTATGCACAGGAGGCGTGGAAGAAAGAACTCATCTCTCCGGCAAGTTCTTTCCTCACTGCCTCCAACGGAGCTTGCCGGCAGCCGGGCAGAGGAGGCGGGGAAGAAAGAACTTGTCTCTCCGGCGAGTTCTTTCCCCCCACCGCCAATGGAAGCTCACCCGGCAGCCGGGCAGAGGAGGCAGGGAAGAAAGAACTTATCTCTCTGGTGAGTTCTTTCCTCCCCGCCTCCAACGGAGCTCGCCCAGCAGCCGGGCAGAGGAGGTAAAAACCCTGCGGTAAAACCCCTAATGCCTCATACAATGTCCGGCGACATTGTATGAGGCACCTTTCCCCCCAGAATTGGGCGACGTTGTATGGATCCGACGTGGTAAGAAGCGGACGTTGTATGAGGTATTACTGTAACTTGCATCATTATATTGTAGGCAAGTGTATGCACAATGTGGATTGGGACAGTTAAGGGGTGTGGGCTGGTTTCAGGGACCCACACGGGGACATTTGACTTTTATAGGTATAGATGAACCTTCCTTACTGGTTTAGTAGTATTACAAAATGAGCTGTAGTTCTTGACATCCGAGGAGATAAAAATCCTTCCTGTCTTGAAATTTTCTCATGTAATTCCATACCTTCTAGATCTCCATTCATTTGACAAGGCATTGAAACAGCAATGTTGGGGCAGGGTTAGTCTCACTATAAGCAAAGAGAGGGATTTGCCTCTGCTAAAGGGATTTGGGATGTCATGTAAAGGCTTAATAAAATGTTCAAAAAGGAGACAGGGGATAAATTTAATAGGGTTATAGATTTATTATATCAAAAAGGAAATGCTTGGGTTAGAGTAAATGAGGAGCTTACGGATGTGGTAAAGCTAGAGGCTGGCACAAGGCAGGGCTGTCCATTATCTCCTATCTTGTTTATTATGGCAATGGAGATTTTAGCAAAAAGTATAAGGGAGGATTTAAATATAGAAGGGATCATGGGTAATAAAGTGAGTATGTATGCAGACGACACTCTGCTTATGGTGAAGCACCCAGAGCTGGTAATGGACAGGATTAAAGATCATTTACAGGTATTTCAAGCGATAACAGGATTAAAGATAAATTGGGATAAATCAGAATTGATGTTGTGTAATTTGAAATCAAGTGAGATGGGTAGGATAGTGTCGACACTTAATATACAAATCAAAGATAAGCTGAAATATTTAGGGATAATTATTTCAAACAAACTAGAGGAACTTAAACGATTGAATTATGACAGCTTGAAAGTGGAATTTAAGAATAAAATATAAGAGCTTCAGAAGTCAAAGCTGTCATGGTTCGGAAGGATTGCAATGTGTAAAATGATATTGTTACCAAAGATTAATTTTTTATTTGATACATTAGCGATCCATCTGAAAGAGAAAGAAATTAATGAGTTTCAAAAGATGTTCAACAGTTTTTGTAATGGAGGCAAAAAATCTAGGCTACCAAAGAAGTTATGGTATTTGTCTCAAAAAAAAGGGGGACTGGGTATGCCAAATTTGTTACCATATTATCGAGCTTTCCAAGTTAAGAACGTTGTGAAGATTTTGGCAAGAGAAAAGACAATTTGGGAGCAATTGGAGATGAAGGAATACAGAAATATTGGAAATATGATTGTTTGGGAATAAAGGATAAGGTGAAAAGGTCAAATAATACTATGATGAGAGGTCTCATGGAGGTGTGGAAGAAGGTAAAAAAGGATATGGTCCCAAATCTCTCTCCAATTTTGGAATTGACTGATATGATGTGTTTCCCAATAAAGTTGGATAAGGAAAAAAATGGAAATATTGGATAAAAATGGGATGCTTTTATTGAAGGATTGGTTAAAAACTTGTGATTCTGATGTTGAGAGGAAAAAAATATTTGAGATATTAAATTTGAATTGGTTTCAGAAGTTAAAGGTGGACAACTGGAACAAAAAATACAAAAAAGAAGTAGGGTTAGATAGAACATATACAGAATTTGAGGAGTTGGTAAGGAAGATTAGAAAAGGGGAAAGTAGTATTAAAGGTCTTGTAAGTAAGCTTTACAACATACTGAATAGAGGTGCAGATCCACAGGAGGATTTGAAATGGAAGTGGGAACAAAATTTGAATGTAACAATTGGGGAGAATGAGTGGAAAAATAAATGGAAAAAGAGGATTATGAGAACAATGTCTGTAAGAATTAAAGAACATAATTTTAAAATGTTATGGCAATGGTACTTGACGCCATTAAGACTTTACCAGATGGATAATAAAAGAGATAAGTTATGTTGGAGATGTAGAGAATTTGATGGAACATACGAACATATGTGGTGGAGCTGTAAAAAAATAAGGGATTTTTGGGGAAGAATAGAAGGTGAGCTTGCTGAAATAATGGGTAGAAGTGTTAAGTTGGTGTCAAGTATCATTCTTTTAACGAATGTGGAAGGTTTGGGTTTAAACAAAGATGAAAAAGAATTATTGGAAATTGTATTGACAACGGGTAGACAATGTATAGCTAGAAACTGGAAAAATGATATAGATATACAGATTGGAGAGTGGTATAAAGAAATGTGGAGTTTAGCACTGAATGATAAACTGACATGGGAGATTAAAGTGAAAAGGGATAACTTAAAAGAGAACAGATTTTGGAATATATGGAAACCATTTGTGGACCATTCTTGTATGGCAAATGATAGTTCAGGACCAGTACCATCTCAAAGAAGTTTCTGGAGTTGAGCAGCAGATAAACTCTCCGGGCATTGTATATATTCACAGGGTGTTTATTATTTATCTAAAGATTAATGGTAGCACAGAAAGTTCTTATTACTTTGGATTTTGAAATAATGGTTTTTTCTTAATATTTTGTGGTTATATAGTAATTAATGAGTCTAGACATTGTTATGTGCTAACATTCAGTAATGTCTGTTAAGATGATACTATGGATTTGTTTATGTACTGTACTGTTAGTCATTGTTTTCTTTTCTTTTTTGTATGTCTTTGAAAAATTCAATTAAAAAAATTAAAAAAAAAGGAGACAGGATTTTAAAATTACAGTAATATCTCATACAACGTCCGCTTCATACAATGTCAGATCCATACAACGTCGCCCAATTCTGGGGGGAAAGGTGCCTCATACAACGTCGCCGGACATTGTATGAGGTATTAGGGTTTCTGCAGGAGTTTGGACTTGCAGCTTGGAGGCCCCACAGAGTTCAACCGGCAGCCGGCCGTAGGAGGCGGGGAAAGAAAGAACTTGCCGCACTTGGGGCTCGTCTCTCGGGTGAGTTCTTTCTTCCCTGCCTCCTCCGGACGGCTGCCGGTCAAACTCCATTGGAGGCTGGGAAGAAAGAACTTGCCCGAGAGACGAGTTCTTTCTTCCCCGCCTCCTCCGGCCGGTTGCCGGTCAAACTCCGTTGGAGGCGGGGAAGAAAGAACTTGCCTGAGACATGAGTTCTTTCTTCCCCGCTTCCTCCAGCCGGCTGCAGGTCAAACTCTGTTGGAGGCAGGGAAGACAGAACTCCCCCAAGAGATGAGTTCTTTCTTCCCCGCTTCCTCCGGCCGGCTGCCAGTTGAACTCCATTGGAGGCGGGGAAGAAAGAACTCGCCTGAGAGATGAGTTCTTTCTTCTCTGCTTCCTCCGGATGGCTGCCGGTCGAACTCCATTGGAGGTGGGGAAAGAAAGAACTCGCCGCACTTGGGGCTCATCTCTCCGGTGAGTTCTTTCTTCCCTGCCTCCTCTGGCTGGCTGCCGGTCGAACTCCATTGGAGGCAGGGAAGAAAGTACTCGCCTGAGAGATGAGCCCAAAGTGCGGTGAGTTCTTTCTTTCCCCGCCTCCAACGGAGTTCGGCCAGCAGCCCGCCCTGCAGTTTGTGCTGTTACAATGTATCTCTATGTGAACAACATTATACAAAGCATTGGTGGCAATAATTTGGACGTTATATGAGGCATCGCAGCTAGGATTTTGCATGCCTCATACAAAGTTGGAATTCATACAATGTCCTAACTTGTGGAACCATGTTTGGACGTTGTATGAGGTATTACTGTACAAGGAACTGGAGCTTGAACTCTGCCCTACTTTACCCAACATTGAAATACAGTACTTGCTACAAAGTAATTGGGCATCTAGGCAAGGATGAAGAAACTGTAATTTATCTGACTTTCAGTTCTTCCTCCAAAGTACAGTGATTACAGAACACCCTATGTCCAATAATTAAAAGGTGATCTTGTCTCTAAATTTTTTGGGACACAGAAATCTGAGTAGGTACTAAGCTACCATTCTGAAGGCCTGTGTCCACCCAACTTTCTCAAAAGGGGTGATACTCAATTCACTCCAATGTTTTCTAAAAAGAAATGTCTCCCTTGTCATTCTGGCAGAGCAACAACATAGATTTCAGGGAGTGGTACTAGTTAGTTCCAACTGAAGGACAGGATCCTTTGAATGCAGCAGAGCATAATGTTCCACTGGGGTAGGAACAAGGGAACTTGTACCTGCACAAGAATTGCCCTTAGGTAGATCCTCTTCAGGAATGGCTTGCTTATGTAAGCAGAAGGTGGTCCTGGATACTACATTGCACAAATGTCAGAAAACTCAAACTGCTCATGCTGTGGTCATTGTGGATACTATTGTATTGAAGATGTTTCTGGCCAGAGACAAGAACTGTAACTGAACACTAAAAAATAGAGCATACAACAGGAAAGACTAGTAAAATGAAATACAGATTAAAATAGTAGAAGAGCTGTTCCCTCTGTGATTTTCAGCTGCTTTGGTTTACTGCAGCTGAAACTGATAGTATCTTGGTGTGTCATTATTTATAGGGATTTTTTTGTCTGGTTATCTGAAAGAAACTGAGGAAAGTGAAAGAAAACTAGGAAAATGAAACTGAGACCCTCATTAAAAAAGAAACCTGGTAAATGGAGAGAGAGAGATACTGAACACATCTGCTCATCTGCTCTTGTCTTGGTGGGCAGATAATATATTCAAAATCAAACTAGAGAATTGCCAACTGCCTTAAAGTCTATAAAAAACCTCCAGTTAATGTATTTCAGGAGGGGTGGGTGGGTATTTGTACTTCAAAGTTATTTTCTCAAATGAAATTGTCATATTTTTAAGATAATCAAAACCAGGAAAATACATAACATGGCACTGAAAAACGTAACAACTCTGCATTTCTTTACTTCACTGAAAAAAAGTCATGTTGGATTAGAAATGGTTATCGGATGCCATCGATTCTAGTCCACAAATGTTCATGCCATAATAAACAACTGTAATTATTGCAGGATCCATTGGGGGGAAAGTTTCATGCTAGCAATTTACCATGGTGAATCACAACAAAACAGGAGATATAATCCTTATTTATTTATTTATTTATTAGTTCAAATTTATATTGCTGCCCACTTGCTGTAGCGACTCAGGGTGGCTTACAAACAATACATTACAATACAATTTGTTGGTGGGAGCTCAGATATCCATGTAAGCATTTGTGAGGTTACAACAATAGGAAGAGTGACATTGATATAACTCAAATTTATTTCATGATAAGTGTGCTTTGGTTCATAGTTCATAGAGGGGCTCTCTAATTGTTCCATCTGCCAGAGGGGCTCTCCTCTCTGGCACACGAAGGAGGGCCTTTTCTGTGTCCGCACCAGCCTTGTGGAACCTCCTGCCAATAGAGTTGCGGGAGCAGATGGAGCTGCTGCCTTTCAGAAGAGAATTAAAAACCTGGTTGGTGGGGCAGGTGTGGGGCTCAGATGGAAGAGTGGCCCCCGCCTGCTGGCTTATAAACTGAAGCCCCCCATCTTTTTAATGCGGTCAGTTTTAATGTGGTTAGTTTTAATAGGTGGGTGGGTATGTTGGGGTTTTAATTGTTTTTAATATGTATGTTTTAATTTTGTTGTGAGCTGCCCTGAGTCGGGTTCGCCTGATTGGGCGGCATAGAAATTTGAACCATAAATAAATAAATAATGAATAAATAGTCTCATGTCCTGAATAAGTTGTCAGGGCAACTGAGACAAGAAATGGAACCACTGCCTCTGCCTCCTGCAATGATGGTGGGGTTCTCTTGTTTGGTCGATTAACAAGGCAAAAAGAAGCCTCCCCCCCTGCAGTCTGAGAAAGGAAATTAATATGAGATAGATACAAGCACAGACAAAGACACCACTAACTGTGAGAATTGTATCAAGATCCTCATAACATGCATTTCTCAAAATACCACTCACCCATCCAAACATCATGGATAAAGATACTTCAAAATGTTACAAGGTAACTTTCCTTCTCTTGGTGCTCCCCTTCCCCTACCTTATTTTCATTCCATCAAAATGAGTGTCACACTGGGCCACAGTATTCCTGGAAGCCATTATATTTTAGTGGTCATCACACAAAGGCTAGAAACTCACAGCAAAACTATACACTATCTGTATCTCGTCATTAAAGCTGAAATGGCACTAGCATTCCAGAGATGTGATTCAGGCAGATTGCCATGTTTGAAAAATTAGAGTTTTAAACAAAGGCCAAGCTTTTGTCCAACATCTTTGGCTCCCTCTCCTGGCCGGCCCAGTCAGGAGAGGTGGGAGCCCAGCTGGAGCTGTTTTTCCACAGCGGGGCTATGAATAGCCACCGCCATCGAGCCCCGAGAGCCACCACAACATCTTCGGCTCCCTCCCCCGGCCCGCCTGGTCGGGGGAGGTGAGAGCCCAGCTGGAACTGTTTTTCCCCACTGTGGGGCTAAGGGCTCCAGTGAGGATGTTTAGGAGCCAAGGGGTTTTTGTAGACATGAGGGAGCTGAGGGTTTATGCAGTTAATATTGTGATTTCAGTACTGTATTTAATGGTATTTTGTATAATTTATATTTGTATTTGTTTATTGTACCTTGTATTTTGGCGTAATTGTTTAATGACTTGTACTTGGACATTTATAATTTAGAATTTTGTATTCAGCCCTCAGCCAAGACACGGAGCTCCTTCCCCCATTATTTGTTTGCTGGGGGGAGTCAGATTGCCTGTGCCGGCTTATATTGTATTATTGCATACTTATTATATATTCTGTATATGTATGTTTTTATTTGATATTTTGTATCTTGTATCTTATTGAATTTACTGTATTGTACTGTGATATACTGTATTTTTTGTGATATTTATTGTGATATTTTTATGCTGGAACCTGTAACTTGTAAACCGCATTGAGTCGCCCCTTGGGCAGAGAATTGCGGTATATAAATTAAATTTCAAATCAAAATTTCAAATCAAATCAAAGATCAATCACAAAGCAATACAAGCAAATTTTCAGACTGTGGTAAGTGGGACATTTCTTGCTCTGACAATTGAACAAAATCAGCACTTGAGGAACTATATATATATTTTAAAAAATCACTAGTTTTCTGTAATCTGTAAAGGTAAAGGTAAAGGTTTCCCTTGCTCGAAGGCCAGTCGTATCCGACTCTAGGGTGCAGTGCTCATCTCTGTTTCTAAGCCGAAGAGCCAGCGCTGTCTGCTTATGCAGACGTTTCCGTGGTCATGTGGCAGGCATGACTAGACACCGGAGCGCACGGAATGCTGTTACCTTCCCACCGAAGTGGTTCCTATTTATCTACTTGCAATTTCTTGCTTTCGAACTGCTAGGTTGGCAGGAGCTGGGATGAAGACGGGAGCTCATTTCCGTCCTGCAGTACTCGGGAATCGAACTGCTGACCTTCCGCTTCCCAGTCAGCGTCTTAGCGACTTGAGCCACCTAAATTGTTTTTACTTGAATAAAGTTCACAGCCAGTGTTCCTTCTAGTTCTGGGTTCACGACTTCTTGGCAGGCCTACACACTTGACAGTCAGAATAAATCTTGACAGAACCCACATTGTTATGTGCTGCTGAGTCAGAACCAAATTATAGTGATCCTAGTAGAGTTCTCAAGGTAAGTGAGGTACTGTACTTAAGGAATGCTTTTACCAGTTTCTCATTCCGAGCTCCTGTGGCTGAGTTTGGATTTGAAACCAGGCCTTCTGAGTCCAAATCCATCACTCTATCTAGTATACTACACTGAGTTTCTCACATATTCACCCTATTTTGCCTTATATTGACTTTGAACTAACATCAATTTGCAAAGATCACCAAATAGCATGTTTATAAGCTCTAGCTAGGACCTACAGCTCCAAGTGAGACATAGATATCTGCCAAAAATCTGGCTCAGCAGATCATCAGGTAGTCTAGTAAAGCTTGTGCCCTAATCCTCAACAATTTGAATAAAGACAACCCATTCATGAAATAGCAACTTTCCAAAATGGGAATGTGGAAAGGAAAAAAACCAGGCAGTATACATCATGTAACTGAATTATAAGCATGTTTATGCCATATCACACTGATATCTGCCCCCATGCTCAAGCAAGCATATGTCATTTCCCAGTAATTATTATGTGTTATCCAGGATCATTCAAATTATATAATGTCACACACAGAGATGAAAGAGGCACAAAGATCTTCTAGAAGAAATAATAGCTTTAGGAGAATAAATCTTGTTGCATAAAAGAAAGGCACTTAAAAACCATGGTAGATGCTGTGTTTCTTTAAACATTTCTTTTTTTTATCCAGAAATGGCTCATTTATTTCCCAGAAAGAATCTTTCTGTTACAGGGGAAAGGTGTGATGCAAGAGTATAAAACATTAACGCTAAAACCTAGATTGATATAGGTATTTATCCATTATTTTGCAGATTGCTTTAAATCATGTAGATCTTGCTCTGAAGCTATAATATATTTATATTCAATATATATTTAACAGATGGTTCCAATATACCATGCTGCACAAATGAGAAATTTAGATAAATGGTTCATGATATGATATTGTTCTACTGTCATTTGTTTTAACAGAGTGCAAATTCCTTTGCTGTAACAAATGTTTTTGTAACGGGGTGGCAAAGGGAGAAAGCAATGCTTGGGAGAATGTATCATATTTGTATTGTATGAGATGGATTGTTAATGACCATTTGGAACCAAGGACTTGTTTCGACTTTCTAACAGTCCTGTATTTGCATTGGGTTTCCTGAGGTGGAAACGTAAAGATCAGGAACTACACAGAGTACAGATGAGTGGATTTTCCCCCCTGGAAAGGGTTTTATTTTAAACACCATGGTGCAGGCTCTTTTGCGTGTTCAGTCACCTAATTTTTGACATGGTAGCCATGTTAGTCTATGCAAACATATCGGAGAGTAAATAAAACAAAAAAGTAAAAAAAAACATTGTGGGGCCTTAAAGACTAATGCCTGTATTTTAATGTTAGCTTTCGTGGATCTAGTCCACTTTGTCAGACATAAGAGTGGTATTATTTTATACATATCAAGTACAGAGATACACAATGATTAGCTAGCACAACAGTTATTTACAATAATAACAGAAGATCAGTGTGTCTATTCACAACTAGAATAACAGAACACACCTGATTGGAATTAGATTTATTGCTGTGAAGTTACAACTTGTTGTCAGGGATTTCATAGCTTGGATGAATATATTTCATTATTTACTGTGTTCATTTAAAGTTTGAAATGCCTATGTTATTATTCTGCTTTCATTTTGCTAGTTTGTTTAACTTTGCTTAGCCTAAACAGGTCCATTTTGGAAGGCTACAGTACGCAGAAGCTGACTTCTGACCAATTAAAAGTGGCAGGCCAGGCTGACCTCCATTCACAGACAGCGAAGCTGAGAAAGTGTCTGCTCTCAGAATAACTACCTGGGAAGAGCACGATTCTCAGACGAGCCACCTGTTGGTAGACGTGAAATGTATGTCTTTCAGATGGGAACTCAGATTAGATGTTCTGGTCTCACACTTGACATCAAAAGAGTTGTCTGTCACTCAAGAATGCATGCATTCTCACCGGAGTTCTGTATAAATATCGAGGCTCAGAACACCGTAGTTATGGTTAGATCTGAACAACTATCTTGAATGCATCTTGATATGCTGAGGGTTTGCCTCCAGACTGGATCCGCATCCTGAACCCATATGGGTGGCTTTCAGCCACACTTCTTTCAGATATGAATTGCTTTTTGAAATGCAACTTTTCTTTCTTAGACAAATGTATTTTTCATAGAATAGCTTAGTTAGGATTTTATTCTGTATTTTCTGTATTTTGGAACTTTCTTTTTATTCCAATTAAATCTTTAAACGGACTTATTTTATCTAGACCAGTTTTCCTAACTCTTCTCAGCCAGGAGAGAGTTGAAAGGGAATCTTTCAGATAAGGCCTTGTTACTTTGCAACACGGACTCATTGTTATTTTGGCCAGTGCAGCTGGGCCCAATAAACAAGGTAGGTAGAGAGGGAGAGATTTTGGGAGTCTTGCCATCCCAGGACAGAGCTTGCCTCCCTCTCACCTAGCCGCTACATTGAAGGCCAAATTCCCATAAGAAAACCATGATAATGGTGGAAAATATCTAATGGATGAAGCCGCTACCAGTCCCAGAGGGCTTTGTAGAAACTTTCTATCTGCAACATTTTATAAGGCACTGCCATTACCCATTAGATCCCCATTTTCTTTGCTGGTTTTCCCTGCTTGGACAAACTGCTTGAAGACACTCTTTCATAACGCTACCAAAAGTCCACTTTTCTTTCTCTCACTGAGTTGGAATACCATTCTGTTAGTCCGGGAACAAGGTGACCAGTTCCAGCCAATCAGTGAGGGCAGGTAGAGTGGCACACGTCACAAGGCCAGGTCCCGTGTTGGTGGAGTTGGGACAAGCCGAGACCTGGTGTCGTGTACGATACCTGTCAGTTGTGGCATTTTAAATTTGATAATGTGCCAGAAACCCTTGACTAATATTCAAACCTTTGAGATGAGTATCCAGCATGTGCATATATTGTATCTCTGCTATCTCTCTCTTTATCCTTGTCTTGTGATTTTTCTGTTCAAGAATGCCAACTTTCAAATCTTGTGCAGAGTGTCCAGCTAGGTTAAAATGATTTGAGACAGGTTTCTGTGTATTACCATTCCAGATGTCTGATTGATGCCCATTAACTCTTTTCTGAAGAGATTGTCCTGTTTGTCCTATGTAGCGTACAAAAAGGCATTTTTGTAAAAGATGGCATGAATCACATTGGCAGAGGAAAAAGTAAAACTACCTTTAATATTGTGTGTGACATTGTTGGGTCTAGTAATTGTGTCACCAAATAAATGTGTGGGCATGGTTGGCATCTGGGAATGTAACAGGGCTTACTTCCCATTGTCGGGGGGGATGAAACACCGTAGGGAGAGGTCTGCACTTTGAGTTCCTCAGCAAGGTAATTCTTTTAAAAATCTGTGGCTTGCTTTCTGCAGAACACTTCTCTCTCAATGCTCCCCCGATCTTATCTGGGATGACTGCCAAAGAGCTTCTGGCTGGGTTACCAGATAACAGATAACAGCAGACAGAGAATGCAGGAGACTTGAGATGAAAACTTGCATTTTTATAATTTTTATTCTATTCTAAAAGTAACATTATAAGACAGAAATCAAATAAAATAAAATAAATAAAATACTATTTACCTATATTAGAAGTGGGGCAAGAGCCCCCCATAAGCCTTCTTTAGATGGTCATATTGAGGACCAGAGTGACATGGTTTCATCCTCTGAAAAATGATCACTTCCGATATGTTAAAATCCAAGTGTTTTATGGAGAAGTCTCATCCTTATCTGATGACACTACCCATATAAGGATAGTACTCTTGCCCTCCTCAACTGTTTTTTCCCGAGCCATAGGAAGACATAGGAAAGGAGCAATCCCTCCTCCTAAACTGAGAATCATGGTGAGAGCCTTATCAGGAAATCAGGCATGTGGACCAATGTCTAGATCTGTATCCTGAGGAGCCAAGACCTTGCTCGTCCCCTCCCAATCTGAGAATTGAGACGGCAGAGTCTGTCAGCCATTCAGGTGTGGGCAGGCTCTGTGCCCAGACAGATTAAAACTCCTCCCTCCTTGGAAAGTCCCTAGGGAATTGTAACTGTGTCAGTTTGGCCTAACTGACTGACCAGGCCTTTATTCCATATCTGTCAACCGTGGCTCCGGACAATCCAGGACCTGCACACAACGGTTCTACGCAAGTCGCGTTCTACGCATGCGTAGAAGGCTTTTATGCTTGCGTAGAACCCTTTTATTTATTTATTTTATTTATTTATTTTTCACGCTTATATACCGCCCACTCAGGTACAACCCAACTCGGGGCGGTTTACATAGCGGGCAGTAAATACATAAAAGACACATGATAAAAAAATTAAAAGTTAAAAAAGTTTTTTAAAAAAACCCACCCCTAAAAGGTGCGCAAGAACCGAAGGGACCTTGGGGGAAGGCACACTTCTCTATACCAACCACCCAACAGTACCCCCACAGACGCAGTTCCACAGGCAGGAGGTTCCAAAGGGCTGGTGCGGACACGGAGAAGGCCCTCCTCCTTGTGCCAGAGAGGCGAGCCCCTCTGGCTTATGGCACAATTAGAGAGCCCCTCCGGTCCGCTCTGGTTGGACGGACAGATGTCCTTAGGGCGATGCGGTCTCTAAGATACCCTGGCCCACTACCATGTAGGGCTTTAAAGGTCAAAACCAGCACGTTGAATTGCACCCGGAGACAAACTGGTAACCAGTGCAGCCCCCGAAGCAGTGGTGAGGCATGGGCATAACGTCCACACCCCATCACCACCCGGGCCGTGGCATTCTGGACCAGCTGCAGCCTCCGAATGGTCATCAAGGGCAGCCCCATGTAGAGCGCATTACAGTAGTCTAGTCTGGAGGTCACCAGAGCGTGAGTGACCATGAGCAAAGAATTCCGATCCAGGAGTGGGCGCATCTGGCGAGTCACCCGAAGTTGGGCGAAGGCCCTCCTGGTCACAGCCGCCACCTGTTCTTCTAGCAGCAGCCGCAAATCCAGGAGGACCCCCAAGTTGCGCACCGGGTTGGTCTGGGGCAAAACAGCCCCATCCAAAACCAAAGATGGTAGCTCCCGGGATAACACAGGACCTATCCATAGCCACTCAGTCTTGCTAGGATTCAGCTGTAGCCCATTTGCCCCCATCCAGACCCCAACAGCCTCCAGACAGCTGGAAAGGACTTTGACTGCATCACTGGGGTTCCCACGGGCCGAGATGTACAACTGTGTGTCATCCGCGTACTGGTGGTACCGCACCCCGTGGGAACGGATGATCTCACCCAGCGGCTTCATGTAGATGTTAAATAGGAGAGGAGAGAGTACCGAGCCCTGAGGCACCCCATATTTTAGGGGCCTAGGACTCGACCTCTCACTCTTCAACCACACCGACTGGGTCCGGCCCCTCAGAAATGAGGAAAACCAGGACCACACCGTACCCTGGATCCCCAATCCTCGGAGCCGTTCCAGAAGGATACCGTGGTCAACAGTATCGAAGGCCGCTGAGAGGTCAAGAAGAGCAAGGACGGACGGATGACCGCCATCCCGCTCTCACCAGAGATCATCCATCAGCGCGACCATTGCAGTCTCAGTACCATATCCAGGCCTGAATCCTGACTGGAATGGGTCCAGATATTCCGCTTCATCCAGCACCCCCTGCAGTTGGTGTGCCACTGCCTTCTCCAGAACCTTCCCCAAAAAAGGAAGGTTGGATACAGGTTTGTAGTTGGTTAGGATTGCTGGATCGAGGGATGGCTTCTTCAAGAGGGGGCTCACAAGAGCATGTTTCAGCAGTGCAGGAAATATCCCCTCTCGAAAAGACGCGTTAATTATAGCCCCGACCCAGCCACCTGTCACCGTCTTAGAGGCTTTTACCAGCCAGGCGGGACAGGGATCCAATGGACAATTAGTGGCACGGACCACTGCAAGGAGCCTGTCCACTTCATCCGGGGCAACAGGATCAAACCGATCCCAGGTAACACCGCAAGACTGCACACTGGCTCCCCCGGACCCTCCCCGTCCACGCCAAGTTTGAACCCCGAGCGGATCCGATCGATTTTCTCCACCAGATGGTCAGCAAAGTCCTCAGCCGATCCCTGCCAACCAGGCACAGGCCCCGCCCTATCCAGGAGTGACCTGGTCACCCGAAACAGGGTGGCTGGGCGATTATCAGTGGAGGCAATAAGGGAGGTGAAGTACTGCCTCCTCACCACCCCCATCGCCACTAGGTAGGCCCTAATAGCGGCTCTAGCTAGTGTCCAATCGGAATCGCTCTGTGTCTTCACCCAGCCGCGCTCAAGGCGTCTCTTTGCCCGTTTGAGCTCCCGTAGTTCTTCAGTGAACCATGGGGATGACCTAGCTCCACGGGCTCTGAGAGGCCGTAGTGGAGCGATTACATCCAAGGCAGATGTCGTTGACCCGTACCACAGGTCAACAATTGCCTCAGGTGAATCGTGTCGCCGATCCAGAGGAAATTCCCCCAGTTCCCTCTGGAATCCATCCGGATCCATCAGTTGCCGGGGGCGGGCCACTTTAATCGACCCTGCCTCCTTACGATGAAGTGTCACCCCCAGAAAGTCTAGAGCCACCAGATAGTGATCTGACCATGGCACAGGTGTTATGTCTAGCTTCTGTAAACTCAGATCACTCTGCCACCGCCCTGACAAAAAGACTAAATCTGGCGTGTGGCCACTGCCCCTGGTCGGGCCCTGAATTACCTGAGCCAGTTCCATAGCTGCCATGGAAGCTATGAACTCCTGTGCCACCTCGGAACCAGACCCCAGCGAAGGCAAATTGAAGTCCCCCAAAACCATAAGTCTAGGGAACTCCAAAGCCAATGCCGAGATGGCTTCAAGGAGCCCAGGCAGGGAGTCCCTTACCCTGCAAGGAGGCAGGTACAGGAGTAGGACCCCCAACTGACCGTTAGGGCCCAACCGCAGGAGCAGAGCCTCACAACCCAAAATTTGTGGAGCGGTGGCCCTGGCGACTCCCAATGACTCCCTGGCTATAATGGCAACACCACCGCCCTTACCCACATCCCTAGGCTGGTGCCAAACACCGAACCCGGCCGGACACATCTCTGATAGAGGCACCCCATCCTCAGGTCTCAGCCAGGTCTCAGTGATGCATGCCAGGTCGGCCCGCTCCCCAAAAATAGAGTCTTGTAATAGGGCGGGGTCACCCTGGATCAGCTGCTCAGGACCTAGAGGTGAAACCGGGGGGCCAGAACGCAGGAAAGATACTAAGCATCGCGGGACAGATACTAAGTTCCCCGAGTGCGGCCCGCCCCACGGTTCCCGCTATAACGCCCCATGCCCGTCACAACCTCTAAATGAGCCCCTGGAACCTCCACCATTAACCCAGATGGAGTGTCACCCTCTCTTCCTGGCTGGCAAGGCCATCTCCCCCTCCCTCCCTCCCTAACCCACTTAAAACATACCCTCTCACTCCCTCCACCCCCCCAACAGAACTTTTACGCTTGCGTAGCCTTCTACTCAAGTGTAGAAGGGTTCCACGCAAGCGTAAAAGGGTTCTACGCAAGCATAAAAGCCTTCTACACACGTGTAGAATGCGACTTGCGCAGAAGGGATGCACAGTACCTCTTTGCAGGTGCACCCCCCAATAAAGGACTCAGACACAAGTGAAAGTGGATAACGGCATTGGGCCACATTTATTGATTCATGCCCTAGTCCGAATTATAAATTTCTATTGGTAATTGGCCAATTATAATTCTTAAGGCAAGCAGGCCGAAGTAACACTGGTAAGGTACCACCCAAAATTGCCAACGGCAATTGTTACAATGTATCTATTTGTATCAATTTGTTTGTTGACAACAAACAAATTGTTGACCGTAGTCAATATCTAACTAATGATCCCACCCTCTGACGCGTATCCGTAAAATCACGGGGTGATGCATGCTGTCTAGCTGTAGCCATCACCCCGTCGCCTGGTTCGTCGTTGACCGGACAACGTTTAACCAACTTATGCCTGTCTAGTGTTGTCCAGTCAATTGCGAACCTGCCGGATACCTGTGGGTCATAAATGTTTACCTTACCAGTGCTACCCGCCACACGGAGAGGCTTCAATAAAGGCTCGACACCCCCCCCCCCAGATCATCAGCTCGGTCAACAGGCCTGCTCGCCAATCACCCAACAGGAGGTCCATACCTCCTCGCGACAGATGGACCCCATCCCCTGCGTAAAGTTCATAATTTTGCAGACTAATGGCGGGGTGACGACTGACCTGCCCCCAACCCCTGTCGACAAGGAACCGAGCAACAGCCCTGTTTACCATGCGTCTAGCACGGTCAAGGGCCTGGAGGTCGAACCCTCCCCTATAAGCGTGCCGCGGCACCATGTCTGACCAAACGAGGGTTGTGGCGGGCCACACGTAATGTAGGTAGGCGAGGTCGCCGCAAATCGCATGCTTCAGCGATAGGCCGGTGACCCGACCTAAATCATTGCCCCCAAGGTGTATGATCAGAATGTCAGGCGGGTCAGCATTCCGTCCTGAAAAAAGGAATGGCAACAGTTCCCGCCATAACATACCGGGCTTACCATACCAAGTGAGACTTGCATATGCACCCAGTCCCAGTCGGGGTCCCCACTCTGTCGCCGCAGCGTAACGCGCTGCCCTGTGCACATAGCTATGGCCCACCAGCCATACTGTCACCTGTGTAATACGACACCCAGGGTCTGTCAAGGAAAAACAAGGGGAGGAGAAAAGGTGCGGTGACTCAACTGGTACTCACGGTGGAAGAGGGCGGACATAAAACTGAAAACATTGCGATCCCCACCTCCCCATGCGGCGTATTTCAGCCCTGGAGTACCCAAAAGCAGCCGCAGTAGAAGCCGCCCCTATCCTGAATGAATGGGTGCCGTAACGGGCCCCTGGGAGGCCAACACTGGCCAGCGCCTTGCCGGTCACCTTCCAAAATTGAAATTTAGTAAGGGGAGACCCATCTTGGTGACAGAAAAATGGGCCATGGTGCGTGCCACGCAGTGCAAGGAACTCCTGTAGGGCACCAACCGGACAGATGTCTGCCAAGGAACACCGTAGCAGTCTTACACCACTGCCAACGCCGTGCTGATCCATTTTAGAGGAGCGTATCCTCAGCTGAGCCCAATCATTGCAAACATAGACATCTTCGAGTTCCAGTGCCCTACGACTTGCATCCGCCTTAGACAGCATCACAAGCTCGCTGATGCGGAGCGCTCCAAAAAAGGCCACCGTTGTAGCCGCATGAAACAGGGCTGCCTCATACCTATCAAAACATAGGTCATGCCAGCCCCGTGCCAGTTGGGTAAGTACCCCAGGGGAAATTGGGTGACGGTCGTCCGGGCTACGCCCACGCTCCCGCACCCACCCCTCCAAAACGTGTCTGACACGGAAGTCAGCGGTACTGTCCACATGACCGCCTACTTTGGCCATAAAAGCCAGCGCTGACAGCCTGGATGCTATGGTGCGGGGTGCAAGGCCCTGGGCATGCAGGTAAACCATGAATCGGAGGATGTGGGCCACTGGGATTGGCCGGGTGTCTGGCAGCCGGAATTGGGCACAGAATGCCTGGAAGGAAATGAACGTGTGGTGATACGCCTTACGCGTGCGTGGCGCCAGCGACATGCCGATCGCCCGGTTCACCTCTCCTTGCCAAGGGTCCATATCTCCTCCGGGAGTGGCGAGGGAAACTCCTCCGCATCCGGGGCCAAGGCGCGGAACCGGGAGATCTGCAGGCGGGACAAAGCGTCAGCAATATCATTATTGACCCCTGGGACATGCCTGGCCCTGAACAGTACATTGAGGCGCAGGCTGCGCAATACAAACTGGCGCACCAGTCCATGACCCTGGGTGATTTAGAAGTCTGTGAGTTGACAATGTGGACAATGGCCGCATTGTCACACCAGAAATGCACCACCGAGTTGGCCCACTCCTCACCCCATAGCATCAAAGCCCCCAGAATGGGAAAAAATTCCAGATACGTGAGATCTCTCAGGCGACCCGTGCCCGACCAGGCTGGCGGCCACCCACCATAGGCCCACTTCCCATTGAAGTACATCCCGTAACCCAGGGATCCAGAGGCATCGGACTGTATCCGCATTCCTCCAGGCCTGGGGCAGACGGAGGCAGCATGGGGGCCAGCACAAGAGGGGCACTCATGCCTGTACTTGCAATTCTTCCTATTACAGGAACCATTGGACGAGAAGGACCAGCACAGCAGGCGGGCTGGAACCCCCTGCCCCGCCACCTAGCGGGGTGTCTGCGCTGGGGCCGCTCGCTGGACAGCATGTCCATAATGGTATCTCTCCCCAGGCGCAGGGCGCGTGGGAGTCATGTACAGAAGCCACAGCTTCTGGCAGGGCTCATCCCACCTCATCTCCGGGTGCAGGGGAATCCGCATACGGAATTCCTCGTCGTAAGCCAACCACAACGGGCCCGGGAAGTCAACCATCGCCCGGTAGATGTTGTCCAAATACTGGACCATCGGGATAGCCAGATCCGGCCTGGCCCTGAGGTAAACTGCCATGTATATGAGGTACGCTGGCAACCAGTTGGCCCACGTGCGTGGTGGCTTACGGCGACGTGCCTGTTCCTTATCCTTCTCATCCTGCCCCTCCCTCTCCTCCTTGGTGGGCTCCCTGTTAAGAAGGGAGAAGATGTCCACATACTCCCCACACCAGATCTTCTCCTTGGTAGACTGGGCCAGATGATCCCCAAGGGGCAAGGAATACCCCGCCGTTGGCAACGCCGACACCGGCACGGTGGGAACTGCGGGCATTGTAAAAGGAGCCTGGACCAACCCCGTCACCCCTAACACGTTCACGACTGAGTAGGAGGCACCACCCCAAACAGGGCCCTGGGTCAGGGGTGAAGTCGCCGGGTGGGCCGGCGACGGCTGAACCGTCGCGCCACCCGTGCGAGGCCACGGCCACTGAAATGCCCCCCCCCCAATGTAGCCAGGTGTGTGGGTGCACTAGATTGAACCGCATACTCACATGCTGCACCCCCATGGGCCGCCCCCACTGGGGGTTCCGGCCCACCGGGGGCGTCAGAGCACATGATCGCAACTGAGCTCGTCGATGGGGCCTGATCAGCACCAGTCTGCTGCGCCTGTTGAGCGGGGAGCTGCGAAGCAGTGGCCGCCACCGGCCCACGCGCCTCGGGCAGCTCAACCCGTCCCGCCGCCTGCCGCTGCCCGGCAGACGAAGTATCAACCTGCAAACCAAAAGGCGCCCCTGGGTGGTTGACCCTTGCGAGCGATGCCTCGAGGGCCGCTACGCGGGCCAGGAGGGCCTCGACATTGACATAGCCCCCGGTGCCCAAAGGGGGCAAAGGGCCGGCCGGCCCGCAGGTTGCAGGCGCCTGTCCAGGTCCCCGGACCCCGGGGCCCGAATACGGCCAAGAGCCCAGGCCCGGCCCTTGAGGGGCCGGGGACATGCCCTGCCAGGGGAGGGAACCCAAACAACCCCCATGGCTGAAACCCCCCGCAGGAAGCTGCGGACCAAGGGGAGAAGGCCCCGAAGAATGGACCATGCCAGGGGCAGTGGCCATTGCTTGTGGGCCGAGGGCCGCGGCCCCTGCCGGGCAGGTATGCGGACGCCCCGCCTCAGGCCAAGGGGCTATCGACCCCATCCCACCGGTCCCGGTGGGCTCTGGCAAAGGAGGCTGCTGGGGAGGCGCAGTCACGGTCCTCCGACCCGGCTGGCGCCTCCGCGCAGAGCGAACCGCGTTCGCAGCTGCCTTCTTCTTAGAGGGCATAGCTGCTATCTGCTGGGAAGCCGAATAAAGGAAGGAAAAGCTGCGCCAAAGAGGCTTCCCGGCGAAGGGCAAGAGCGACGGAGGAAAGAGGCAGAAAAACTTCTCCGCTCCGTCGCTTCGCAAAATGGCAGCTCGGCTGCCTCGTGGCCACCCCTTTTATAAGGGTGCTGGCCACGCCCCCTAACTACCCGGATGCCTTCGTCCGGTGGGGGGGGCGCAAAGAGCGTGGCGGCCATTTTGGTGCCGCGCTTGCATTTTTCCTGCTGCCAATTCCGGGGTTTTGGCAGCTGCGGGCGGGAAATGGCGCAAATCGGCGCCAAAAATCGGGAAATCCCGGCCAATCCAGGAAGGCTGACAGGTATGCTTTATTCAGAGGCTTACAAACCTTTATAACTGAGGTTTGCTTATTGAGTTGGTAACTTACTAATGCCAGGCATTTATAGAGAGGCCTGCTCATAGGAATATGTGATGTTGATGGTGTTACAAGCTTTTATGTGAAGCTTGTTGTGATAGTAATATGAAATATGAACTGAGGTCTTAGCCCTTGTGATGACCCTGACACCCATCTCTGTTTCACTGTTGTATGTCAATAATTGCTTGAGATTGGGGGTTTGACTATAAGCAAGAAAAGTCTCCCATCAAACACTTTGGAGAGTGAAGTATTCTTGTACAATATAGGTTGAAGATCTTTTATTATGCATGTGAGAGATTTCAGACAACCAGCAGTATTCAATTGTTTTTCCTTCTGAGCATGTCTTGCAGTAGGTTGGTTCTGCGTATTTGTCTTGCCAGATTGATCTGTTCTTTGAACATATTGGATGGGTAATGTTTTCTGAGAAATGCATTTTGTAGATCCTTGAGCTTGGAATCTCTGTCTTGTGGATCTGAGCAAATGTGGTTGTACCTGAGAGTTTGGCTGAAGATAATGGATTTTGTTGTGTGTTTAGGATGAAAGCTGGAGGCACACAGTTAGGTATATCAACCAGTGGGTTTGCTATACAGTGTGATACTGAGATTTCTATTTTGTAGCTTCACAGTGGTCTGTAGGAAATTTACTTGTTGTGTAGACTGGTCAAATCTGAAGTTGATATTTGGATGAAACTTATTGAAATCCTGGTGGAATTTCTCTAGGATTTGCTTTGCATGGGTCCAGAGCAAAAGTACCAGTATATCATTGGTGTACCTCAAATAGAGAAGTGGTTTATGGGTACAGCAGTTAAGAAAATGTTGTTCTAGATCAGCCATGAATATATTAGCATATTGTGAAACCATGCGATTACCCATGGCAGTTCCATTCATCTGGACGAAGGTTTTATTGTCAAAGGTGAAGTAGTTGTGTGTGAGCAGAAAGTTGCAGAGGGTGATAGCTATGTTAGCTTCATCTTTGTTTTGAATGGTATTCTTGATAGGTCAGAAAGAAAAGTTATACAAGGCTTAGGACTGTGGTGGCGAACATTGGCACTCCAGATCAGATGTTCTTGGACTTCAATTCCCAGAAGCCCAAGCACCCTGTAAATCCACATGAATGGGTTTACTGCAATTCATCCAGCCAGCGCTGCCCTCGTTGCTCCCGGAAGCGGAAGTAAAACGCGCCCATACCAGGCAGAGCAACTCTCCTATTAAAATTCTATCATGAACATGAGATTCTTGCCAGTTTCCCTGCTAAGTGTGACTACCCTGAGGGAAGTAATGAAAAATGATACTAGGAAAAGGCTTTTTCTGTCATGGCCCTTACTTTGGAATGATCTCCCCCTTTGAGATCAGGCAGTCTCCTTTTCTGCAGCTGTATCAAAAACAACTAAAAATCCTTTTCTATAGAGGTCTGCTGATATAATGTCCAGCACAGAGTGGGCTTTTTTATTGTTTTGTGTCCCCCACTCCATTCTTTGGAGTTTTCAATTTTATTTCTTTCTTTTAGATATGTGTATTTGTGATCACTGGCTGCTGCTGCTTAACAGGGGGATTATTAGTTATTAATTTGCCATTTGTTTTTACTGTTTTATTTGTTATATGCTATTTCCTATTTTCAGTATTGGCTTGTATATTGTTGTTTATTGTTATATAGTATGTTGGATATTACCCCAAGTTATGCCAGCACCAAGTCAGGTGGTATATAAATGGATGAACAGACAGACATTCTGCTGCTTAACTTTTTATGATATGATATGGATGAGAAGTGTAACTTCGTGCTATTCATTAAATAAATAATTTTTATGGCAGCTGGCAACTTCTCCTTCCCACAATTCAGTAAGATAGGATGAAGTAGCTCCTTCCATACATCTTTTATCAGAGGTGGAATTGCGAGCAACTAGAAGTTGGAGAAAATGTATAAAGAGGGTGGGCTGGTATGGTTTCCCCATGCCCCCTTGGGCATGGGTCGGCCCGGCAGAGGCCACTTTCGGGAGAAAGGCTCCCTGGCCCGTGGGCTCTGCGAGCAGCCAAATTATAAGGGGGGTGGATAAATTATAGGGTTTGATTCACCCAATTCATTGACCTGACCTACAGCTCTGCCAGGTAAGCAGATCGCCAACGCCTGGACATAATTAGGCAAACATTCATCTCCTTGGTTTAGCGTAAATCCCTGGCGCAAATAGTGGCCATATTTACCCAGCCTCTAAGCCCAAAACAATGGGGCTTCCTCTGTCAATGTTTGCCCGCACTAATTAACTTCCCCAAAAGAGCTTCCCAATTAACCTGAGTAAATAGGTGATGTGATTGACTTTCGGGTGATAGTTTTTTTCTACCTGCCTTCTGATCTATAAAAGGTGTATGTATTTTCCCAATAAACCACTGATCTGATCTCGCTCCAGTTGCCTCGTGTTGTCATTGATCAGTCTCCTCCGGGACCTTACGGCCACCCCAGTGGCCCCGATTCCTACATCTGTGACCCCGAGACGTGATCTACTCGTGAGTAAATGGCCCAGGAGAGGTCTACTCATGAGTAGCGATCCACGCGGTCCGGTTCTGCGCTTGAACCGCGACCCGTCATCCCGGAGGACAGCGCGGCACTCTGGTCGGCAGCCAGCCGGTCAGAGGAACGGCCTGTGGCGAGGCATTCCAAAGAGACATTCCTACAGCTTGCTCCCAGCTTTCGGGGAGGCTTGCACCAAAGGGAGAAACGCGTTCCGCTCAGGGCAGCTGTGAGCCCCTGACAGCGCAGAGGCCACCGAGGGCCCGTGGCAGGAGGCCACGCTCCGAGCTCTACCCAGACGATCGTCGCCAAAGCCTGTTACCTTGCCCCAAGACGCGTCAACCCGTCCCGAGGAGGAGACCTCAGAGGACCACTCGCAGGTAATATGGGGACTTGTTCTCATAGACCAAGTCCGTCCGCTAGCAAAAAAACTCGTGAGGAAGAGTTTAAAATCCTGGCCAGGGTATTTCAGTTACGCTTTCACAGCAGGGAACTAGCGAGACTTTTGGCGTACCTTAGGGAACACTGCCTGCTTTACCCAGAAGCAGGTACGTTAACCCTACAGCTCTGGGATCAGATAGGAGACTGCATTCAGCAACCCCCGAAAGCTCCAGGAGGGATAGTTCGTACCTGGAGAAAGTGTAGGAAACTCTTAGCTGAGATCGAACCAGTATGGGTAGAGGCAGAAGAACCCCCGTTAGTTAGGTCATCAGTCCAGCCAGTCGAACCGACTGCGCCCACAGCGCTTTACCCGACATTCAAGTACCAGCAGAGTAGCGTAGGGAGCCTTCCCGCGGTGACAGCTGCAGACGTCACCGAAGGAATGCAAGGTTACCAAGAGTGCCTTTCAGCGCACAGCTGAGGAAGAGCTTAGAAAGGGGGATCTGTCAGTAGAGGAGCTAGCTGAGCTCAGACAGATATGTCCAATCCGCATGGAGATGGACGCGCTCACGGGCGCACAGCAGATTGTTCATTCCCCAGTCCCGTATAAGCTTCTCATGGCTATGCGGAAGGCCATTGCAGAAACGGGGCTCCAAAGCCGTTTCACTAGGGGCACGCTTCAGCAAGTGTGCGAAACCACCATGTGGATTCCTCATGACTGGAAAGCTGTCATGAGGATGATGCTAACCCCTAGTCAGTACATGATCTGGGACAGCGAGTTTCGCCTAGAGGCTCAAACTCGAGCTGCCAGGATGGGAGGCGCAGTGCTTCCTGAGCAGCTGTATGGCTCTGGTAATTTCGAGTCAATCAATGCTCAGATCAACTTGCCTCTCACCACTCTTGAGATGTCAGCCGAGGCAGCCTTTAGGGCTTACTTTAAGGTCCTGACTTGACCCTATCGGACATGATTAGAGCTTGCACCGACGTTGGCACAGAATCCTATAAGATGGGTCTGCTAGCGGCAGCGGTGCAAGGAGGGAAAAGACCTAATGGCAAGAGCAAAGGAGCATGTCACAATTGCGGCAAGATCGGTCACTTCGCTAGGGAGTGCCGATCCAAGGGAGGCGGACAAAAGTCCGGCCGTCCCAAGGCTCCGAACACCCTCTGTCCGAAGTGCAAGAAAGGCTATCATTGGGCCAGATATTGCCAGAATTCGGGAAACCGGAACGCGGGCATGTCTCTGGCCCCAGTCCAAACAGAGGTGTCCTTCACCCAGAGCTCACCAGAGCTAGAGTAGGTTCCAACCCCATCCCAGACATTGCGAGGGCGTAGGCCAGCCCCAAGGGCAGCACAGGGCTAGAATTGACTTGCCAAGCGGACGTTACATGCGACCTGCCAGGCACAGTCTATCTGGTCGACTCCCAGTACATGGGACCCCTGCCCAGAGGCTTTATAGGTTTAGTTCTGCCCCGTAGTGTAGCTGGTGCACGAGGAATTTTTATAATTCCAGGAGTCATTGACTCGAATTTTTCAGGCGTTCTCCAAGTTCAGCTTTGGACACACCTGCCCCAAACCATTCACAAGGGAGACACCTTAGCGCAACTGATCATGGTTCCTTGTCACTCGCCAGCAGAGAGCCAGGGGAGGCTCAGTGACGGCTCAGAGTCCGGTTCAGCTGACCGCTTGAGCACGAGCGAGGCAGTGCAAGGATACCAGGTCTTAGCGACAGTGGAGACCAACATTGAGTGGAAGCAGCGCCCCGTTATCGAGGTATTTTTGAACAAAAGAGTGTTCTCAGGGTTACTCGATACCGGAGCAGATGTGAGTGTGATAAGCAGAAGCCAGTGGCCAAGGGAGTGGGCCACTGAGCCGGTTTCCGATGTGTGGGGCGGTGTTCAGGAAGCGTTTAGGAGCCGAGAGTGGGTAGAAGTCACAATCCCAAGGGCTGAGGGCACGGCGGTGATTCGGCCGCACATCCTTGACGTGCACATCAACCTTTGGGGGCGAGACATTCTTCAGCAGTACGGTGCCACCCTTACCTTCGGGTAATGGCGTTGCCACTTAAATGGCTCACCGATACTCCGGTCTGGGTAGGACAATGGCCGGTAGTGGGGGAGAAATTGGTTGCTCTCAAGCAGCTAGTTAAGGAACAGCTAGACGCGGGACACATAGAACAGTCCATGAGTCCTTGGAATTCGCCAGTTTTTGTTATTAAGAAGAAGTCGGGGAAGTAGCGACTCCTCCACGATCTCAGAGAGATCAATAAATGTATTCAGCCAATGGGTCCGCTTCAATGCGGCATCCCAAATCCTAACATGATTCCCGAGGGGTGGGAGATTCTAGTCGTAGATCTCAAGGATTGCTTTTATACAATCCCCTTAGACCCCAGGGACCGGGAAAGGTTTGCCTTTACAGTGCCGGTCGTGAACCACAGTGAGCCCACGCAGCGTTACGCGTGGAAATTTTTGCCACAGGGCATGCTCAATTCGCCCACCCTGTGCCAAATTTACGTTCACGACGCACTGGCAAAGTTTCGAAACCTTTACCCTCAAGCTATAGTTTGTCACTTTATGGATGATATTTTAGTAGCGTTGCCGCAACTCGGCAGCGAAATGTTTTCTGACCTCCAAGCCAGCCTGGGGGACAAAGGTTTACTCATTGCACCAGAAAAGGTGCAAAAAACCGAGCCCTTCTCATACTTGGGTCATCGGCTTCTCCGTTCCTTTGCAGCACCGGTCTTGCCTCAGATAAATTTACAGGATTCAGTCACCCTGGTAGAGTTACAGCAGGTTTTAGGGAACATCAATTGGGCCAGACCGTATTTCCGATTGGATACGGATCTTCTGAAACCGCTCTTCTCGCTGCTAACCTTAGGTAAGCAGCCGGCGGACCGGATAAAAATTTCTCGAGACGCGCGCCTGGCGCTCGAGAAAGTGAACCAAGTTCTCAGCCAGAGGTGGGTGGATAGGATCACCCAGGGGCCATATGCCCCGATCCTGAATTTGTACATCGTACGGTCGGGATCCATGTCCACTGGGGCGCTAGGAGTAGACTCAGAGAAGGGAGCGAAAATTGTGGAGTGGGTGTACTTGCCTAACACTTCCTCACGGAACATCATTCCGCCCCAGGAGTTAGTTTCCGTGGTGGTTTACCGCGGAAGGCTAAGAGCTAGGGACATTTCTGGGCATGATTTAGCCAAAATTGTAGTCCTGTTCACCAAGGAACAAATCCATCAGTTAATGCAGCTAGGTGACTCACTCCCGATAGCCTTGGAAGGTTTCACTGGAAGTTTGGCATACCATTTGCCCAAGGACCCCAGACTTGTCTCGCTTCAGACAGGGACAGTCAGCTTGTTCGAATTGCTCTCGCTGGTCCCACTTCAGGGAGCCAAGACAGTTTTTACTGATGGCGGTCGCACGTATGGTGTTCTGACCTGGCAGGAGGGCGAGGCTTGGCACACGCTGCTAACTCTTCCACAGAAGTCCGCGCAGCGGGCAGAGTTGGCAGCCGTGAACCTTGCTTTGCGCACCTTCGCCAAAGAACGGTTAAACATCATTACTGACAGTCTATATGTTAGGAATTTGCTTCACAGTCTGCCGGGAGCATACATTACTCCCGCGATAGACAAAAATTTGCTTAGCCTGTTTCTCACTGCTCAATTTCATTTGCGAAACCGCACAGAGCCGCTCTATATTGCCCACATCCGAAGTCATCAAGACCTACCGGGTCCGATTTCCGCGGGCAATAGCAGAGCGGATGCGGCGGCAAAGGAAATTCAGCAACGTTCAGTTTTGGGAGTTTTTACTACTCCAATTCAAAGTCATGCTTTTTTTCACCAAAATGCCAAGGCACTCGCCAGACAGTTCAATCTGCCACTTTCTCAAGCCCAGGGCATAGTCCGCTCTTGCCAGCATTGTGCAGGGGCGCCGGGGGGGCCCTCGTGGGGGGTCAACCCACGAGGGACAGAGGCCAACCAGGTGTGGCAGATGGATGTCACGCATGTTCCGCAGTTTGGTAGATGGCAATACACGCATGTTTGCATTGACACTTTTTCTCAGTTCGTTTGGGCTACGGCGCAGAAAGGGGAGACTGCCTCCCACATGGAGCAGCACCTCCTCTCCTGCATCGCGGCGATGGGCAAGCCGCGGCACGTAAAAACGGATAACGCCCCGTCCTACTGCTCTAGGCAGTTGGCCGCCTTCATGGCCACTTGGGATATCAAGCATACATTTGGCATTCCCTACAATCCGCAAGGGCAGGCGATTGTAGAGCGGGTCAATCGGACACTAAAGTCCTATATTGACAAACAAACAGAAAGGGGGGAGCCACCAGCCCTCCCCAAGTCACAGGGACAAGCACAGTTTTGCCTGAATAAGGTATTGTTCACATACAATCACCTTAATATTTTCTCGGACTGTACGCCGCAGGAGAGGCACTTCCGCCGTTCGGAAGCTCTCCCGCGACCTATGGTCCGGTACCGAGTGCCACCGGACCCTTCTTGGAGGGGCCCGGTGCCGCTCAAAACCTGGGGAAGAGGGTATGCTGCAGTTATGTCTCCTACAGGTGTCGTTTGGATTCCAGCTCGGTGTATCAAACCCTACTTGGAACCACATGGCGTGGACCCAGACCGAACAGAGTCCGATCCCGGAGATGGAGGACCTCACTCTGAAGACCCGTCGGAGGAGACGCCCACCGACGGCAGTACCGAGGATCACCTGGGGGATGGTCAAGATCCTTTGCCATGATGCCGAGGATACCATCCGGCGCGAGGAGAAGGAGCCAATGCCGGAGAACCTCACAGCTGCAGTCTTCGCCCAGATTCACGCCAACACCCTGGCACTTGCCCTCATCCTGACCCTTTCCCTGCTTTTGGGGGGAGGCGCTCAGGCCGCCTCGTTGGAGGCCAGCGATCTACTGCCCGGCGGAGACCTCTCTGCCCGCATGCAGTACAACATTTGGGAAAGGTTGGCAAGCCTTGTCAACCAGTCCGATTTTTGCCTCAGGCAGGACGTCGGTTCTGCCTCGATCCTCAGCACCTGCCTTGTCCCGGTGTGCCATTCTCCAGGCGTACACCCCCGGCACGGGGACTGGCTGGTGAGGCGACTCTTCAGCCCATACATCCCGTCAGCTTCTTCAGAATATGCTCGATGGGAGATGCGGCTAACCATGACCTTGCCGGCTGATGCAGCCACTCTCCACACTCCCCGAGTGGCGGTCAGCCCGAACTCTACTTGTGGGCGAATGCACGGCTGCTCCGGACTTGGTCGAATTCGGCACCGCTGCCTTGACGTGGGCAGTGGCAACTGGTCTTGCAACAACCCGGTGCCGATGGGCACAATGTATGCACATATCACCCTACCATCTGGATGGTTTTTCACTTGTAACCAGTATACGTTTAATTACATTCCTGCTAATATGTCAGACGCTATATGTTGTATCAGTCGGTTGACACTGTTGCTCCCCACTAAGGATATGATTGCCCCAAGCACTAATGTCCCCAATGTTTCCAATGTCTCCAATGTTCCCACACTCATACGGCACACTCGCACCACCCTGTTAGACAGCTCATGTGAAAACAGCTTTAGGGTAATGAGACCTGCCGAATATCTCTCCTTGGCAGTCAGCGTCTTTGGCGTGCCAGGCTTAGCCGTCGGCAACGCAAAGAGGATTGGCCGCTTGGCTTGCGGTCTAGCGAAGGCCATCAACCATACCTCCTCAGCGATAGCGCTCCTCAATCAGGAGCAGGCGGAACTTCGCCATGCCATTCTCGATAATCGAGCGGCTATCGACTATCTCCTATTGTTGCACCACTTGGGCTGCGAATCCTTTCACGGTATGTGCTGCTTCAATCTTACGGACAACTCTCGTAAGATTCAAAGCCAGATCGCAGATCTCCACACCATAGTCGCAGGCATCACAGAAGGCTCTGCGTGGGGGGCTTGGTGGAGTTCTCTGTGGAAATGGATGTGGTCGTGGATTCCATGGGGGTGGCTTCAGACGGTAATCAAAGTGGTGGTGGGGGTAGTTATACTAGGCATTGCAGTCTGCTGTTTGCAGGCGCACTCCCCAATAACGGACACAGACAACATTGAAAGTGGATAACAGCATCGGGCCACATTTATTGATTCAATGCCCTAGTCCGAATTATAAATTTGTATTGGTAAAACGACCAATCATAATTCTTAAGGCAAGCAGGCCGAAGTAACACTGGTAAGGTACCACCCCAAAATTGCCAACGGCAATTGGTTACAATGTATCAATTTGTATCAATTTGTTTGTTGACAACAAACAAATTGTTGACCGTAGTCAATATCTAACTCATGACCCCACCCTCTGACGCGTATCCGTGAAATCACGGGGTGATGCATGCTGGTCAGTTATCGCCATCACCCCGTCGCCTGGTTCGTCGTTGACCGGACAACGTTTAACTAATTTATTCCTGTCTAGTGTTGTCCAGTCAATTGCGAACCTGCCGGATACCTGTGGGTCATACTGTTTACCTTACCAGTGCTACCCGCCAATGTGACCGAAGTCAACAGTAGGAACATAAGGAAAAACCCCTATATCAAACCATAGCAACAGTGTGGGATGGGCAAAAAAACCAGGACCCGAAAGCCAATGTGGGTCCCAGCCAAAAATTCCCACCCGGCCCCGAAGCGACCAAAATATCACACTGTTAACTAGGGAGGGGGTGGAGGGGAAAAGACTTCTCCGCTCCGTCGCTGAGCTAAAATGGCAGCTCGGCTGCCTCGTGGCCACCCCTTTTATAAGGGAGCTGGCCACGCCCCTAACTACCCGGATTCTCTGTCCTGTGGGGGAGGGGCCCGCAAAGAGCGCGGCGGCCATTTTGGCGCCGCGCTTGCATTTGCTCAATGTGTTCCCTCACTGATCTCGAGGTGCCGCCTCAGAAGGAAACCCCGTGACGTCATTCCCGATCAACAGCTGGTCCCGCTCCTGCGCAGAGTTGCCGGTCAGGTTCTTAAGAAAAATTAAAAGGGGAGATATGGTTTCCCCGTGCCCCCTTGGGCATGGGTCGGCCCGGCAGAGGCCACTTTCGGGAGAAAGGCTCCCTGGCCCGTGGGCTCTGCGAGCAGCCAAATTATAAGGGGGGTGGATAAATTATAGGGTTTGATTCACCCAATTCATTGACCTGACCTACAGCTCTACCAGGTAAGCAGATCGCCAACGCCTGGACATAATTAGGCAAACATTCATCTCCTTGGTTTAGCGTAAATCCCTGGCGCAAATAGTGGCCATATTTACCCAGCCTCTAAGCCCAAAACAATGGGGCTTCCTCTGTCAATGTTTGCCCGCACTAATTAACTTCCCCAAAAGAGCTTCCCAATTAACCTGAGTAAATAGGTGATGTGATTGACTTTCGGGTGATGGTTTTTTCTACCTGCCTTCTGATCTATAAAAGGTGTATGTATTTTCCCAATAAACCACTGATCTGATCTCGCTCCAGTTGCCTCGTGTTGTCATTGATCAGTCTCCTCCGGGACCTTACGGCCACCCCAGTGGCCCCGATTCCTACAGGCTGGGAACATCCTCAATCATCTTGCAAAGAAATTATAAAGGACTTGAACAACGAGGCAGGGAAAATGGAAGGCTTCTTCATGAAGAAAGCACATTTTTGGAACACTGGTGAAAAAATTTTCTGCCACTGCATTAACTTCACCCGCTTCCTAGAAGTAGATGCAACAATATTGCCTCTTATATTTGCTACTGTGCTCCTATTTGGAAGCATTAAACTGAGGATGTACATTGTTTTCATACAAATGTAGTCAAAACAGAGGTATTTTTGTGTTTATGTGAGCATAGCCTCTGGCTGCTCATAGCATGGAGCAACACTCCCAAGGATCCATCATGTTCATCCTGCATTTGGGGGATTAAAATGTTTTTTTTACCACAGATGCTCAGAGATTTGAACTTTGGAAATGGAAACTGAAGAGGCTGCAGGCATGAAAGAAGAAAGCAACTGACAGCTGAACTCATGATGAAACCTAAAATCTTCCCTAGCTATTCTGATCAATGAGGCACCAGGAATGAGATTATTCTAAGCTATCTATCCTCTGCTAGCCATTTCACTTAGATATGGAATAAAGTGAAAAGCTTCCAGCATTGTTGCTAGCTAGGATTGGTATTCTTGAATTTTCTTTCTCATCCATCTTAATCAGCTTGCTAAATGTCTTTACTACTACTAGGATTGAGTGTATGTGAGACAGACAATGAATTAATGTCTGTATTAGCATGAGAAAGTCTGTTTTCTTTTTTTCCCCACCTCTCCCTTTCTTTTTCTTTGTGATGGTAGAAATCCCACTTCTTGTGATCTTTGGGGAGAATTATAGCTACCCATTCTTTCATGTTCTTAAAATTGATAGTGTTGTGTAGTCCTAGCCCTCATATCTGTCCATAACCATTTACATGTTACTTCCCCAAATGTGGATAATTCCCTCTTGTGTCACTAAAATGGCATACAGCAAGTCAATCCCAAACTTTGCGCCCTTCATTATGACACAGACCAGTTTCCACAATCCCCTAATGTATAATATATGTAGATAACATGTATTTGCAATAAATCTTCAAAAATGAAACATGTAGAGATCTTAGGGAAAGTACTAAACTCTAAAGAATTACAAAATCCATTAGAAAACATTTTTTGGATGAAATCCAATTTTTAGTCCTAGCTAGAGTAGATTCACTGAACTAATGAAACTTCTATAAGTCAATACCTGTACACTCCATTAAGTAAATGGACCCACTCTAACAGGGTCTAACAACTAGACCTAACCTACTGAGATTTCGCTTCCCTTCCCTCCTCTAGAAATACAATGCCACTTTCCAAAACTTTCTCCCAAATTTATCATCATTTTTTCATTGACTGATTGACACCAGCACATACATCACAAAATGCTGGAAAGGAAGCAAAATGGTTGGAACTGGTGGCCAGCTTCCAACACCATTGCAGTTATGAACATTTACAGTGACACTGCAAAAACAACAACAACAACAACAACAACAACACACACACACACACACACACACACACACACACAAACCAAGCAGCCAACAGAACAGACAAACAAACAGAAAGAGAATAAACATATCTTAGGGAAAAGGGCGCAAACAGGACAATAAGCACTGCTGATTGGTGAGGACAACCTCTGAACAATTGTTTGGGAATCTTCCCTGGAGAAACTAAATGAAATTGCCCTTCAATGACTTTTCTTCCATGCATGGTGGAGAATGTGTGCACAGTTACAGAGATTTTTAATTGCATTGTTCTCAAAATCCTTTTGGCTGGCAGATGTGCTCATATTCCCTTTAAGTTCGTTCTTGTGCCCAAAGGACAATTTCATTGTGATATGATATCGTATAATTGCTTGTAATCCTTAGCAACCTAAAATGCAAATGAACATTCTTCTTTTTAAAAATAAAATATTTTTCTAAAAGGCTTAAAGATTCTTCTGTAGTCTAATGGGGAGTGTTAATGTGCAAGAGATTCCAATAGCCAAGCTAGATCATTCATCCAAGAAATTATGGGAAAGGGAAGGAGAAGCAAATATTTGTCTCCATCTCCTGCTGCCCAAATTTGGACTCACCTTCCCCTCAAATGGATGCAGATGTTCTTCTGCATGCATGCAGATCCATTACGTATGTCCCCCTTGTTTGCTGTCATTTTTTCACCAATAGTAAAAGTGAGGAACATATGCAGATGAAGAGAGTCCTTTTGGATTTGTTCTAATGGAATGGATGCCCTTGCACAGCAGCCACTGCATGTCAGGATTTGCTGCTGCTCTAAGTCCTGCCAGACTGGACTCTCATTGTGCTGCAGCTGCTAAGCCCCACCTGAGAGTCCCGGGGAAGGTTCTGGACTTTCACGTGCTCCACCTGGAGGCCCTGGGTGGCTTAGCTAAATATGAATGTGCCCTTCCTCCCAGAAAATGTTTTAGCAACAGAGTTCAACAGACATGCATTTGCTTGGATCTCTTGCCTTGTTCTTACTTTCTAGGAAAACTCCCTGGTTTCTAGAAGATATCCTGCTTTGTTCCAGATTCCTGCCTCCAAAAGCTTCTGTCTGGTTCCTATGGACTGTTATTGTGTCTCAGCAATGAAGGTCAGCAGACCTGCAGTTGCTTGGCTCTTAGATCTCCTGTCTTTTTTTCTGAAAGATCTCTCACCTTGTTCATGGTTCTGAAGATCTTCTGCCTTGTTCCTGATTTCTGGAAGATCTGTCTTGCTCCATATCCTGAAAATACTCTGCCTTGTTTGTTTTCCTGGTTATCTGACTTCTGGTTCATTTGGACTAAGCTTTCGCTATCTGGACTAATCCTGATTCTCTGGCTTCATTTGGCTTTGGACACTGGGCTTAGATATGGTCACTGTTCAGCCTGTTACTTGGTTATACTGGGTCCTGGAGTTCATGTTGCCTGCCAGCTGTCCACGTCCTCGACCTTCACACCTCATCTCTTTATCTGCAGTCTAGCTAATGATGGAGGGAATAGTTGGTGAATTCCTTGTGCTTATTAATTTAGATTGTCTCAACATGATAAAATATTTAGATGAGAATTTTCAAGTCCTGTGAAATTCCTCACTTTCAATGTGAACGTAAAACAAGAGGGTACTTTAAGTATTCTCAATATATGCAGAATGCCTGAGTGCTTTCTATCTTGAATAAACAATGTATGCATACATAAACACACTAAGGACAAAAGGACTAGTTGATTGTTAAGCAAGAATCAAAACAACATAAAGCCATCCAGTTCACAGCATCAAAAAGATGCTGTCTAAGATGCTGTTTAAGGATGTTTTAATAAGCTGTTTTTTAGCTGTTTGGCTTTACTGATTTTAGCTATAATGTAGTGACTTGATTTTGTACTGTGATTGTCTTTTTTGTTGCCTGTATGCTGCCCTGAGTCACCATGGCGGGCGGGCGGCAATATAAGTCTAAATATTAAATAAATAGAGCAGAGACTACGAGCTGGCATGAAGTTTATACTTCATTAACAGTTTGACACTTACATTATGACTGGGATGTAGCTGCAAAGGGCGAGTCAAGGACTGGTAAAACAATTAATGAAGAGCCCTGCCCTCTCCTTAGCTGCTGAGGCTGTCTGGAAATGCCTCTTGCTAGATGTTGGAGCCTGTCTCTGTGACTCCAGTTCCACCTACTGCCTGCTTCTGTTCCTGATCAACTTCCATATCCAGACATCCATCCCCTTTGTTTGATTGCCTCCAGCCTGTTGTTGCCTGGCAACAAGTCTTTGCAATTTCCTCAAAGACAAAAGTTCTGATTTCTGTCATATAGCTGTGCTAATCTGGTTATTTAGAGGGCACTGAATGTCATCAAGGGTACAAAATGTCAAGAGGATAGAAAAAGGAACTAGGCTATCATGGACTTTGGATGGCTGTAGGTTGTCTGTCTTTTCTGTAATTGTCAGAGGAGACAGACAATAATGATGATTTAAAGGATGGAGAAAGAACACATGGCTGTTCCCATGTTGCTCAACTGTCATCTCCATTGTCCTGCACCATTAACTCTTCTGGCTAAAGCTGATGGATACTGCAAACCAACAATATTTTTCAGAGCACATCTGGAGGACCCAACTGGAAGTCACAGCCTGATGCTTTACAAGTCATACTATAAAACAAGATTCTGCTTTGTAAATTATTGTAAACCAATCCAATCAAACTATGAGGTGGATGAAGGAGGAGGAACATATGGAAAGGTGAAGCTGTAGCTGTACATTTCAAATATATTATTGTTACATTTCAAATGCTTTATTATTACAGTTTAAAACTTGTCCTTTCCTCTAAGAAAGAGGTTATTGGGAGGGAGAACTCCTACTTAATTGGTGTCCCTCCACCCCCTGGCTAGTTGGTGAGTGCTAATTGGTGCTCACCAAGTGACACCACTCCTGGTTAGAGGTAACTTTGTGCCAGGCAGAGGGAACCACTGTAAGCACACAACATTCCTTACAACAATAAGGGCTGCCTTGATGCACAATCTGTTAATAAGTAGCAGGTTTATTTGGATTGTTGGCACCTTTGTGAGCACTCGTCCTACCATTTTGCGCTTGATACATATGTGTATGCATGGTTTCCATTGCAAAGGAAAGAGAGACTGGAGACATTTTGTGCAAATTGTAAAAAGAGTGACAAAACATGTTTAAATCATGGCCAAAAGCAAGATATCTCTTGAGGGTTCAGGAATCCTCAGCATTTTCTGCCTTGCCATACAGAGACAGCCAGTCATATATCTTATATATCTACACACAGAACATTCCTAAAGATGCAGTTGTAGAGGAGCATAGTGGCTAAGGCACTAACTTGAAAATAAGGAACCATCTCAAATTAAGGAGGAACATCTTCATTGGACGACGCCTGTGGCTGCATGCCAACTGGTGTCCCTTTGCCCCACCTCTCCCAGGAGGAGGAGAACTTGGCTCACACTGCAAGCTGGGGAGGAAGAGTCAGGAGTCAGCCCTTATTAGGGACAGCCCCTCACCCCCTGCTGCTGTTCTTCCTGCTGCACCTTGGAAATTGGGTGCTTTCTCTAGCAATGGCTCTTCTCACCTGGATGACCCTCTGATCGTTGATGGCACACTTTCGCAATGTGCCCCCTCTTACCGCACTTGTGGCACTTGGCAGTCTTGAATGGAAACTGGGCACGTAGATGTCTGTGCCCACAGCCTTGACACAGAGTGACAATGCCCTTAGAAGTCGTAGCAGGTTTCTGCCGAACCTTGCCTACGTTGTCCTCGCTGTCATCTGAGGATGACAATGAACTGGAACAGCGTTGCTTATGGATGGTCGATTCTTTTAGGGCAGGCGCAGCTGGCTTGGATTGGAAAAACTTTACCCCGGCATCTGCAGCTTCCGATGCCAGAGCCTCTTTTAGGACCTGGGCAAAAGTTAACGTGTCCCTTTTTACCAGTCTACGCTGAGCTTCAACGTCTCTTAGACCCAGGAGCAGCCTGTCCCAGAGAACCTCATCCAGGTTATGCCACTGGCATGGCACGGCAGCATGGCGGAGGGCTGCAGCATAATCGGCGACCAATTCTCCAGCCTTCTGGTCTCGTTGGTAAAATGCCAGCCTCACCGGAAAAATGGAGACTTTTGGCCTGAAATGGTTCTGGAGGACGGTTAGGATGTCCGTCAGTGGAATGTCCCTCAGGGCCCATGGCAGCAACAGGTGCATGATAAATTCCAATGTTGGCAACCCGCAATGGGCTAGGAACGATGTCTTCTGCCGTTCATCCCCCTCAATTTTTTCTGCAGCCACAAAGTTTTCGAACTGGATCTCGTACATGGGCCATTCCCTGGGTTGGAGATGTCAAATGGCCCGATGGAGGATGCCATGGCAGCTGCCATCCCACCTTCGTTGCCAATGTTGAATCCGAAGCAAGAAGTGATTCTTTATTCAGCTCAGTATTCGGACTGGGGACTATGTACAAGGGTGGCCTCTATATATACAGTGATTTGACCATTATAAAACAAGATACATTTAGGCAGCTTCCGAAAGGAGCAAATAAAGTTCAATTTCAATACTACGGTGCACTGACATGTATTTGAATTTTGCGCCTTTTAGAAGGGCGTGCTTTTCTGCTTTTTTTTTGGCATGGTTTGACTTTTAAAAAGGAATTAACCTTTGGACACAATGATAACTTATGCTGGATAAAGCTGAAAATGTCATCAGCTGCTGTGGTTAAATTTTTTCTGATTCCGCCTTTGAAAGTCTTAAGATTTTCTTTGCATATTTTCACCTTGGGGAAGATATTTGGGACTACATGTTGAGGAAATAAGTTTTTAATTTTACTGGCATGGCATGGCAGCATGGTGGAAGGCCACAGCATTGTCACTGGTGGGGTGGTTTTAATATCAGCATCGCTTTTAGAAATTGAAGATTTCTCCCCTTCATCCTGCCTTCTCCAATAAAATTCCTATAATGCCAGTGATCTTCAAAGAGCAGTCGTTAGCAACCTCTGGCCTGCGGGCCTAATTGAGTCCATGCTTATCATTAAACTGGCCCACAGTGAGACCCTGGGCACCTCTAGACTCGCTCCAACCCACCCCCCGGCCCCAGAAGCTGTGTTGCATCGCTTGCAGCACCGGCAGTACTGGTACCAATTGCACCATTTTTGCAGCTTTGTCCACAGCCTCCATCACTTCCCAGGGTGGTAGATGGCTGTTTTGAGCAATTGCGCTCTGCCTGGGTGATTTTCTGATGCTTCCCCACTTCGCTACGGCCACTCTTATGCACCGCTGCGTGACTTCCAGTGCCGGGCAGTGCTTGCATCGTTGGCTTGGTTCCTAGCATGGAACCAGGAAGTTGACCAGCAGCACATTCGAGTGACTGTAGCGAAGTGGATATGCATCAGGAAATCACCCAGACAGAGCGCAATTGCTCAAAACAGCCATCTACCACTATGGGAAGTGATGAAGGCTGTGGACAAAACCAAAAAATCCCAGCACAATTGGTACTTTCATCCAGGGAGCAGGCACACCTCCCCCCTCCCCCGGTGTGAGAGTGGCATGTCTGGCCCATGGCACAATAATGTTGAAAACACCTGCAATAGAGTGTTGTGACCTTGGGGAGGGGGGATATGTACTGTATGGTTTTTCATTCCATAAAGGAATGCCCAAGGTGTCCAGAAGCACATGTGCTATGTTCATGACTTTTGTTTTATAACATCTTCTCTCTGTGAAATCTTTGGAAAGAATCTTTTCAGCTTAACCTCATGTTTGCCTTATAACTCTAGTGGAATTTGAGGTGCATCATAGCAAGTCCTGCCAGAAGGAAATTAACCTAATCATATTTTCCCTCATGCTTACTTACAATCAATCTTTATTATGTGCTGCTTTTCTCAGGTGCTGGTATGCAGGACCTGGTGTGCAGGAAGAGGAATTTTTTTTTAAAGCTTCTTCTACGTTTGCAGAGCAGCAACAATGGTGCCAACGGAAGTTCTTTACAAGAAAAAGGGCAAGTAGCTGAATTTATCTGAGAAACAGTGACAGCTGGGGCTGCCAAAGCTTCCCAAAGAGCCATCGCAGCAAATGGTCTAATTAAGGCAAATGATAGGGAGCTCAGCCAGCTTTGCTGTCTAACTCATTCTAATCTTTTACACCTCAAATTAATTCCAAACTGAATACTGGTAAATTCTTCAAAGAGGAACAGAAAAAGCAATTTTTCTTATCTACCCAGTATATGTTGGGTGTATATTAAGTACTGTCAAGTCACTTCTGACTTATGGGAGCCCTAATAGTTTTTTTAAAATATATATACGTGAGATGCTCAAGGAATGGTTTTACCCTTGCCATCTCAGTGAATATCCACAACCATATAAGGATTTACTCTGGGGTTTCTGAGTCCTAGTCTGATACTTTTTACTACACTAGTGATGGTGAATCTTGGCACTCCTGCTGATCAGGGCTCCTGGGAATTGAAGTTCAAGAACATCTGGAATGCCAAGGTTCACCATCACTGCACTACACCATACTGGCTTTGCATCAACATGAGCTAAATTCAACAAGTATTACTATTCCTATCATGGTCAGGGCCAAGCTGTATCATCTTGCCATGTGACTGAAACCCTAGTTAAGCATTAATATACCTGAACTTAGAGGGACTCAAATAAAAAGATAAACACATGGAGTTAAATACACCATCCAGACAAAATAGAGATGCTTCTGTTGGGAGGCTTCACTGCTTGGCTGAATGTGTATCTTCCCAGTTTTTGGGGTATTACACTCCTTCTGGCAGAACAGGTTCATAACTTCGGAGTTATTTTAGACGAGGATCTTTCAGTGGAACATCAAACATCAGCCTTGGTCAGGTCAGCTTATTACCAGTTTACATGGATTGCCCAGCTGCTCCCTCAGTAGCAGTGTGATATTCAGTCACTTCGGGGCCAGATGGGAATTTTTGCATGACCCCTGTTTGACTCTTGGAGTAATGGTTTTTTTTTTTTGTGCCCATCCCATACTGTTGCTGCAGGTTAAGTTTTCACTGGAGGTTATTCCGGTTGCTTTGGCGGGTAGTGCGGGTGATTTTAATCAGAATGGCCTGTTTAGTTATTCGGTTGGGGTCTTGGGACCTCAAACAGCACTATCACTTGGGGTGTCTCATGGCTGTCAAATAGCCGCAGACCTGGGTCAGCTGATCAGGAAGCTTTACAAGCTTCCTGGTCGCAAAGCTTGGCCCCACTGTTGGGCACAGTGCTGGCCTGCCTGCAGAGCTTTTCTGCTGTCCCTATTATTTTGGATCCAAAATCTCTGTTATTGACCTGAGTTATTATCATGCACCCACACTACTTAGTCCCCAGTGCAATAGTTTGCAACAACTTATTTTGGCTTAATAAAGTGGCCCATGTTTGAACCCATGACATGTGTCCATCTCTTCACTTGGGGGTGGCGGGCAATGGGATGTGATTCCTTTGCAATCTTTGATACAACCAACTTTATTGTAGCATAATAATTAAAATGTTGAAATTTAATTATTATGCTACAACTTGGTCCACATTTTCATGGGACAGTTTCTTTTCCTTTAAAAAAAATCTTGCCCAACAGATTTATCTCAGTCTAATAGCTGAAATAGATTTTGGGGGGAAAAATCACATTAACCATATTCACATTTCAAACTTGCACAAAATCAGGAAGCTCAGAACTCCGAATTTTGAAATGTGACATTTGACTGTCAAGTGACTTCTTCCTAATATATCACATCATTCAACAGATGTCAGTTGCTGATGAAATACAGCATCAAGATATTAGACACTGGGCTCAGAAGGAGAAAAGAGAAAGGTGAATAGCAGATAGACGCTTGCAATGCTATATAAGTGTGATTGCTTTGCTTTTTGCTTTATAGTCTGAATTATTTTTTTAATTATGTGTCCGTGAGTTACTTCTTCCCTACCAAGGAAGATGGCTATTTTTCAAATGCTTTCTATCCTTAAGGGTAGAACTAAGAAGCATCAGAAACTACTTAAACGTTGTTGTTCAGTCGCACAGTTGATTCTGACCCTTTGTGACCTCATGGACCATTGTCTGCCAGGCACCTCTGTCCTCCACTATCCTCCTCAACCTGCCCAGCTCTGTGCCCATTGCATCTACAATACCATCCAGCCATCTCATTAAAAGTATCAACTGACAAAAACTGTGAGAAAGAGGATTGAAATGCATGCACATAATGGTTAAACATTTTGGATTCAATTCAGAGAGTATTGATAAGCCCCACCGAAATCAATAGCAAGTACATAGTTGAGTATTTAAGTCTCATTGATCTACATTGTAATTAAGTCAGCTTAATTTTCCTCTAATTTGTCATAATGTTTTAGACAACAAGTATGTCTAATTTAGTAGGATTCATTGAAGCTAGGAGTGGTGTGAGATTTAGGACAGACAAAAGAAAGTGTACGTTCAAGTACCACAGTGTTAAATGATGACATTTGTAACCAAAATATCTACTACTACTACCACCACCACCGCCACCACCACCACCACCAACAACAACAACCTAGCAGTTTGAAAGCAAGAAACTGCAAGTAGATAAATAGGGATGACTTCAGTGGGAAGGTAAACAGAATTCCATGTGCTCTGGTGTCTAGTCATGCCTGCCACATGACCACGGAACGTCTGCTGAAACATAGCACTGGCTGTTCGGCTGTGAAACAGAGATGAGCACTGAACCCTAGATTCGGATATGACTGGCTTTCAAGCAAGGGAAACCTTTACTACTACTACTACTACTACTACTACTACTACTACTACTACTACTACTACTACTGGATGGCTTTATAAAAGCAAATGCAGGAGGAAGGCAACAGCTCTATTGGATCACTTAAAAATCAAACTTTGTGTGAGCTTTCATGATTCAAAATCATTTCTTCAGGCATGCATCAATTTCTTGTGCATAAGGTAGGAACATTATAATTGCAAGTCCCAAAGGTTCATGGCATGAGCAAAGTCTATTTGACAATATTATTTGGTCTATTGACAGGGGACTTCCATGTGTAAAGTCATCTGGGTGGCATCTTAAACCATATGTTGGTGATCACTAGATCTTCTCTGCAGAACTTACAAGGTGATTTCCTCTCCTATTCCTTTTCGAAAGGCCCTATATTCCAGTTATTTCATATATTTCATACTCTTCACACTTATCATACTCTTTACCCTGGCCGACTTTAGCATTAAAGCTATGGTAATAGAGTAGACCATACTGCCAGTGACTCAACTCTGATCGTCAGGTGACAGTTAACTCACCTGACAACCATGAGGACTAGCGGCCATGGGTGACAAAGTCCATGGGTGATGGTCCCCAAGTGAATTAAATCCCACTTGAATCCATCTTGATGGAGGGCAGCAGCTTCATCAGTACTGGCCTGAGACTGACAAGGACTTTTGTGCCTAAAGGGCTCAGGACCAGAAAGTGATTTGTGGAACTGGATCAGTGGTACAGGCGTCATGCTGCCATGGGGAAGGCAATTGGAAGGCCACTGCATTATATTGCTCTCTGGACAATCTTCATGACTTATTGCCATGAGGATAGCCAATATTTGGAATCAGATATGGCACTTAAATAAGAAGAAGAAATAAAACCTGACTTATGTGGTATGGATTTCTTTACATCCAGTCATCATTCATCTCTATGAGATGGTGAATTGACAATAATTTATACTACAGTTGCATAAACCTCAGCCTTAAAAAGGCAGCCTTTGACTGGGCAAATTTATCCTAGATTGAAATCAGTTTATTTCAAAAGCTGAAAGCAAATTCTGTATTTTTTATTTTCTCCTTTTTGCAATTTTCATCTCTGACATTTATGTTGGCTTTTCACCACTACAAGCATTTCATAAAATGCAAATAGAGAGAATGTGTAATACCAAAGCCAGCATGGGAAGATAGCATCAGTTGTTTTAGTCACTGATTCTTTTTGGAAAATAGTCTTTGTTTACTTTGTTTACTACAGACTCTTCTGTGCTAAATTATTCAGTTCCATGTTCAGAAGTAAGCTGTAACAATGGTAAATCATTTACCATAGCTCAATTGCAATTGATTACAAATTCCCATCTGCCCTTCTGTGAAATTGCTACAAACAAATAAACAGGCCTTTGCATTCCATTTAGAGTCTAATAAAATCACACAAACTAAAGTCTCCTCTCTCTCAACATAAAAGATCTGATGGGTTTCTTTTGTCAAAATACAGTGGTACCTTGGATAAAGTCTGATTCGGATAAAGTTGCAGTTTTCATGCACACGTGATGCATCGCATAAAGCCCAAAACTGCTTAAAAATTGATGTTATCTGAGGCATTTACTATAGGAACCTCGGATAAAGTCCATTTTTGGACGTTATCCAATGCATCGCCCATTTGATTCGGATAAAGTCCAAAATCGGATAAAGTCTAAACTTGTGGAACGGAGTTTGGTCTTTATCCGAGGTTCTACTGTATCTACTTCTGCCACAAGAGCTAGGAAGAGGCAGTTCCCCTAACTCATGTAGCTACCAATTTAAGTTCTTCTATTTATGGAAAGTGTATTGCTAGCATCAGAAAAAGAGGGTCAGACCCCTTATTCCAAACCAGCTATAGAGTAATCCTCCCAAACACTTCAAACTAGAGAACTATACTGCTCCTTCAACCCAATCAATGCCCAAAGAAGGAACCCCAAACTGGTGCCCAACCCAACACCCCTAGGCCCTTTTAAAGACCTCTCTTGCTGGAAAGCCAGTCATATCTGACTCTAGGGTGCGGTGCTCATCTCCATTTACAGCCAAAGAGCCAGCACTGTCTTCGTCTGCAGATTTTTCTGTGGTCATGTGGCAGGTATGACTAGATGCTGGAGCACACAAAATACTGTTGCTTTTCCTGTCAAAGTGATACTTGCAATTTCTTGCTTTCAAGCTGCTAGGTTTGTAGGAGCTGGTACAGAAACAGGAGAGCATTCCATTATACAGCACTCATGTCTTGAACTGCTGATATGCCAACCTTTCAGTCATTAAGTTTAGCATCTTAACCACTAAGCCACCACAGTCCCTTTTAAAGACACTCTAACCATGATCCTTTTTATGTCTGTTCTGGCATTTGTGTATTTCTGGATCTCCAGGAAAAGCCCTATCCCCATTTATGCGAAAAAATGAACTTGCCACCCAATCCACCTCATGAAGCAGCTGACAACCACCTGTTGGTCAAAACACGGGCCACTTTATTGATAAAATAACAATACAATATTAACATGACCTGCAATGGGGCATCCTAGTGGGTAAATAGTATTAACTTATGGGTGCATCTACTCATATCCAGATTATTGATTATGACTTTGTGTGGAGTGATGACGTCTCACTCCATACCTCTTAGATCACAATTTCCTTCAGGCTGACAAGCCTGCTCCCTGTAACTGAGGGTTCCTACGCACGACAGTAGATGCCTCCAGTGTCTCTGTCCTTCTGTTATGATGACGAACTCCCATTACGTATGGTCAATTAACATAGTTTTGATTACCATTTACCGCACTACCACCCCATTGGGTTTACATTGTTTACCTCTAGCTTCCCCTTGTAAGTATGGAGAGAGCAAAAAACGTCATCACAAAGGCCAATCAGTGATGATGAAAAAATTCCCTCTCAGTCCCGAAGTGACCACAAAAATTGCCATACTTAAGAAAAGGGTGGGAGGGAGGGATGGGCTTTTGCCAGATTATGAAGAAGAAGAAGAAGAGAGAGGGCGAGGTGGGAAGGAGAATGCTCTTATAGAGCATAGACTCCTCCCCGAAACACCGAGGCCTCTGAGTGGTTGCCGCCTTTGGGGTGGATGGGTGGCAAAATGCATGCACATGTTAATTCACGTGATGTGGCCATTGCCACCCAATACACTCCATGAAGCAGACAAAAACCATCTATTGGTCAAAACATGGGCCACTTTATTGATAACATAACAATACAATATTAACATGACCTGCAATGGGGCATCCTAGTGGGTACTTTGGTACACGGTGGTCGTATGACGTACCCGGCTCTCTTGACCACCCCTCCAAGGTCTTAATGACCCTGAAATCAGCAACCATATCAGCATGTCCCATTGCTTTGGTATAGAATTTTAGGGCAGATAATTTTGACTTGATGGTCCGGGGGGATATTCCCGAGTGGCACAAGTGAACCATAAACTGCAAAATATGCTCCGCAGGTGCGGACCAGTCTGGCTGCAACAGCCGGGTGTGATAGGACCCACAGCATTCTGAAACAGTTGTGGCATAGCTGTGGTGGGTTCTAGGTGCTATGGCTGCGCTGATGACACGGTCTATCTCAATCCACCAAGGTTACATATCTCCGGTGGCAGTATGTCCGGGTCTATTGTAACGTTTGGGGCAAGGGTGTGAAACGGTTGCATCTACCACCAGGATAAAGCATCGGCAACTTGGTTATCTATGCCAGGGACATGTTGGGCTTTGAACACTATATTGTACTCTAGGCATTTTAAAACTATTTTGCAGACCAAACACATGACTCTCAGGGATCAGGATGTCATGGTGTTGACAAAATGAACCTCGGCCAAATTGTCCACCCAAAATTTTACTGCGGAATATGCCCAGGTCTCACCCCATGAAAACACAGCCCCAACCACCAGGAATAATTCAAAAAATGTAAGGTCTTTCACAATTCCCAATGCTTTCCAATGTGGAGACCATGTACCATGGCACCAACGGTCACAGTGGTATAAACCAAAACTGCAACTTGCCAAGGTATCAGTGAAAACTGCCATTTGCATCTCAGCTGTAGTTTTGGAATGCCAAAAAGAGGCACTGTTGTAGCACGACAAAAAATTCCAGACATAGCTGGATGTCTTCCCTCAAAACCTGAGTGACCCTATGTTGATGAAATGGCCAGTCCTTTCATGGCATCACACAGGTGGCGGGCAAAGGCCCTGCCCAGTGTGACCACCTTGCATGCAAAGTTTAAGTGACCATGAAAAACCTGCAGCTCTTTCAGCGTCACCTTGCGTCTTGCCAACAAACTACGCAGTTTGTCTTGTAACTGTGACAACTTATTGTGGGGGAGACGAGACTGCTGTCTTGAGGTATCTAACAGAACCCCTAAGAAAATGAGGGAAGTGACCAGTCCCTCTGTTTTGTCATCTTCCAAGGGGACTCCTAATTTGAGGGCCAGAGGCTGAAACTCCTGCAGGAGATTAGCACATTCAAAAGATTGTGCAGGGCCACAAAAGAGGAAATTGTCCAAATAATGGAGCACGTGACTGGAAGCAGTGTATTGGCAAACTTCCCAATCCAAAAAAATGCTAAAGTGCTCAAAGGCTGTACAAGAAACATTATGTGAAAAACAAGATAACCGTTTGAGGCAAACACTTTGGTAATGTTGCTTAATTAGGAGATGACAACACACTTTATTCAGTAGTGTTACTCTTTCAGTTTCTAAATAAAGTTCATATTCATGTCATGACAGTGCTGGATATCAATAATCTTCATCTGATTGTTCCAATTTACAAATGTCAGTTCAAATTAAATTTCCACAAGAATCCTCTTGAAAATCCAAAATAATGTATCTTGATTTCGTTCATGCATAAAAATTATCTGAAAATCCAAAATAATGTATCTTGATTTCGCTAATGCATAAAAAGTATCCAAACCACTCTAGTAACTGGTTTTTTTAACATGTGTCTTCCTCAAGGTATATTCAATTGTCTAAAACATTAAAGATAATAATAAACATCAGTAAATAAGCCCGATTCAATGTACTGGTCATGAATACATCCTATTACCCTAGCAAGTCAGTAAGTTGTAAAAGTTCCTCTTTTATCTAGTTTGAAAATATTACTTACTATAACCACGTCAGGTGTCAGACCCAATTCTGAAAGATGTAATACTTCATTTCAAAGCATTCCAAATGAACTCAACAGGCGCTCGTGACTCTTGGATGAATACAGCCTGTCTCACTGGTAAAAGAGATCATTACATTGCAGGCGCACCCCCCCAATAACGGACACAGACAACATTGAAAGTGGATAACAGCATCGGGCCACATTTATTGATTCAATGCCCTAGTCCGAATTATAAATTTGTATTGGTAAAACGACCAATCATAATTCTTAAGGCAAGCAGGCCGACGTAACACTGGTAAGGTACCACCCCAAAAATTGCCAACGCCAGTTGGCTACAATGTATCAATTTGTATCAATTTGTTTGTTGACAACAAACAAATTGTTGACCGTAGTCAATATCTAACTCATGACCCCACCCTCTGACGCGCATCCGTGAAATCACGGGGTGATGCATGCTGGTTAGCTATCGTCATCACCCCGTCGCCTGGTTCATCGTTGACCGGACAACGTTTAACTAATTTATTCCTGTCTAGTGTTGTCCAGTCAATTGCGAACCTGCCGGATACCTGTGGGTCATACTGTTTACCTTACCAGTGCTACCCGCCAATGTGACCAAAGTCAACAGTAAGAACATAAGAAGACCCCTATATCAAACCATAGCAACAGTGTGGGATGGGCAAAAAAGCCAGGACCCGGAAGCCAATATGGGTCCCGGCCAAAAATTCCCACCCGGCCCCGAAGCGACCAAAATATCACACTGTTAACTAGGGAGGGGGTGGAGGGGAAAAGACTTCTCCGCTCTGTCGCTGAGGTAAAATGGCAGCTCGGCTGCCTCGTGGCCACCCCTTTTATAAGGGAGCTGGCCACGCCCCTAACTACCCGGATTCTTTGTCCTGTGGGGGGGGGCCCGCAAAGAGCGCGGCGGCCATTTTGGCGCCGCGCTTGCATTGCAGGCGCACCCCCCCAATAACGGACACAGACAACATTGAAAGTGGATAACAGCATCGGGCCACATTTATTGATTCAATGCCCTAGTCCGAATTATAAATTTGTATTGGTAAAACGACCAATCATAATTCTTAAGGCAAGCAGGCTGACGTAACACTGGTAAGGTACCACCCCAAAATTGCCAACGGCAGTTGGCTACAATGTATCAATTTGTATCAATTTGTTTGTTGACAACAAACAAATTGTTGACCGTAGTCAATATCTAACTCATGACCCCACCCTCTGACGCGTATCCGTGAAATCACGGGGTGATGCATGCTGGTTAGCTATCGTCATCACCCCGTCGCCTGGTTCATCGTTGACCGGACAACGTTTAACTAATTTATTCCTGTCTAGTGTTGTCCAGTCAATTGCGAACCTGCCGGATACCTGTGGGTCATACTGTTTACCTTACCAGTGCTACCCGCCACACGGAGGGGCTTCAAAGAAGGCCTGACGCCCCCCCCCCCCCCAGACCGTCAGCTCGGTCAACAGGCCTGCTCGCCAATCACCTAACAGGAGGTCCATACCTCCTCGCGACAGATGGACCCCATCCCCTGCGTACAAGTCATAATTTTGTAGGCTAATAGCGGGGTGATGACTGACCCGTCCCCAAGCCCTGTCGGCAAGAAACCGCGCCACCGCCCTATTGACCGTGCGCCTAGCGCGGTCAAGGGCCAGGAGGTTAACGCCCCCTCTATAAGAATGTCGCGGGACAATGTCCGACCAAACCAGGGTTGTGGCAGGCCAGACATAATGCAAGTAGGCGAGGTCCTCGCAAATCGCATGCTTGAGCGATAAGCCGGTGACCTGGCCCAAATCATTGCCCCCCCAGGTGGATGATGAGAATGTCAGGCGGGTCAGCACCCCGGCCAGAAAAAAGGAAAGGCCGCAGCTCCCGCCATAACATCCCAGGCTTACCATGCCATGTGAGACTGGCGTGTTCACCCAGTCCCAGTCGGGGTCCCCACTCTGTCGCCGCAGCGTAACGCGCTGCCCTGTGCACATAGCTGTGGCCCACCAGCCATACTGTCACCGGTGTAATACGACACCCAGGGTCTGTAAGAAATTTGAGAAAAAAGGCGGTAAGGTGACTGGATTGGTACTCATGGCGGGAGTGGGCGCACATAAAACTGAAAACATTGCGAGCCCCACCTCCCCATGCTACGTATGTCAGCCCCAGAGTACCCAAAAGCAGCTGCTGTAGAGGCTGCACCAATACGGAATGAATGTGTGCCATATCGGGCACCTGGTAGGCCCACCCTGGTGAGGGCTCTGCCTGTCACCTTCCAAAACTGAAATTTAGTAAGGGGAGACCCATCTTGGTGACAGAAAAACGGGCCGTGGTGCATGCCACGCAGTGCCAGGTACTCCTGTAGGGCACCAACCGGACAGATGTCTGCCAAAGAACACCGTAGCAGTCTTACACCACTGCCTACGCCATGCTGATCTGTTTTAGAGGAGCGTATCCTCAACTGGGCCCAGTCTTTGGCAACATAGACATCTTCGAGTTCCAGTGCCCTACAACTTGCATCCGCCTTAGACAGCATCACAAGTTCGCTGATGCGGAGCGCTCCAAAAAATGCCACCGTTGTGGCTGCATGGAAAAGGGCTGCCTCATAATGATCAAAACAGAGGCCTGGCCAGCCCCGGGCCAACTGGGTAAGAACCCCTGGGGAAATGGGGTGCCGGTCGTCCGGGCAACGCCCGCGCTCGCGCACCCACCCCTCCAAAACATGTCTCACACGGAAGTCAGAGGTGCTGTCCTCATGACCTCCCACTTTGGCCATAAAAGCCAACGCCGAGAGCTTGGATGCTATGGTGCGAGGTGCGAGGCCCTGTGTATGCAGGTGAACCATGAACCGCAGAACATGGTCCACCGGGATAGGCCAGGTCTCTGGCAGGTGAAATTGAGCAGAAAATGCCCTGTAAGAATTGAATGCTTGTTGATACGCCTTACGCGTGCGTGGCGCTAGTGACAGGCCAATCGCCCGGTTCACCTCTCCTTGCCAATAGTCCACATCTCGTCCGGGAGTGGCGAGGGAAATTCCTCCGCATCCGGGGCCAAGGCGCGGAACCGGGAGATCTGCAGGCGGGACAAAGCGTCAGCAATATCATTATTAATCCCTGGGACATGCCTGGCCCTGAACAAGACGTTGAGGCGCAGGCAGCGCAGCACAAAATGGCGCACTAGTTCCATAACCCTGGGCGATTTGGAAGTCTGTGCATTGACAATGTGGACAACAGCAGCATTGTCACACCAGAAATGCACAACCGAGTTAGCCCACTGCTCTCCCCATAGCATCAAAGCCCCCAGAATAGGGAAAAATTCCAGGTATGTGAGATCCCGCAGGCGACCCGTGCCTGCCCAGGCCGGTGGCCACCCACCATAGGCCCACTTCCCATTGAAGTACATCCCATAACCCAGGGATCCTGAGGCATCAGACTGGATCTGAAAATTGGGGGATGCCAGGAGGTCAGACCTCCAAAATGAGACCCCATTGAACTCCCTCAGGAATTGCAACCAGACAAACATGTCTGCCCTGATACCCCGGGTAAGCCTGACTCTATGGTGGGGCCTGGATAACCCTGCCATGGCGTCGCATAAGCGCCGGGCAAAAGCCCTGCCCGGTGCGACCACCCTGCAAGCGAAATTGAGGTGACCATGCAGCACCTGCAGTTCCCTCAGTGATGCCTTACGCTTGGCCAGCAAATCCGAGATAAGGGCCACTATCCTGGACACCTTATCGCCCGGTAACCTAGAAGCCTGCGCTACTGTGTCAATCTCCACCCCTAGGAATACTAGCTTGTTAGATGGGCCCTCGGTCTTTTCGGGCGCTAAAGGGACACCGAGTTCCTCCATTAGCGTCTGAAATGTGTTGAGGAGACGTGTGCACGTGTCCCAGCCCCGTTCACCCCCGAATAAAAAGTCATCCAGGTAATGGGCTACAGACCGGGACCCTGACCTGCGGACGAAAGCCCACTCTAGGAAGGTACTAAAACGCTCGAAGGCCGAACATGATATGGAGCAGCCAAAAGGCATGGCCTTATCAAAATAATATTCACCCTTAAATTTGAAACCCAGCAACTCAAAGTCGCCCGGATGCACTGGCAAGAGGCGAAAAGCCGACTTAATGTCACACTTGGCCAGCAGGGCACCCAGGCCACACGAGCGCACCATGCGCAGCGCATGGTCAAACGATGTATACCTGACTGAACAAAGGTCATCAGGGATAGCATCATTGACCGATCGGCCGGCTGGGTAGGACAAATGATGGATAAGGCGAAACTCGCCTAAGGACTTTTTGGGGACCAAGCCCAGTGGCGACACCTTAAGATTGGGAAACGGGGGTGCAGGGAAAGGTCCAGCGACCCTGCCCGCATCTAACTCCTTTTTAATGCTGGCCGCAGCCACGTCCTCCCTACCTCTGAGGGATAAAAGGTTGGGGGCATCCTGAGGGGACCTATCACCCATGAAAGGGATACGGAATCCCTGCTTAAAACCCTGAAGGAGATACTCCCCATCCTCCCCCTTCGGGTACGATGCGAGCCAACGCTCCAGCATGTCCACATTAATTGGGGAGGGGGCCTTTTGGAGAACCAGCTCCATCCGTGGCAGTCTTGCCAGCCCACTGTCCGCCCCTCCCTCTGCCCCGTGTCCCTCCAGGCCTGGGACAGGCGGAGGCTGCGTGGGGGCCCGGACACGTGGGAGACTCATGCCTGTACTTGCAATTCTTCCTATTACAGGAACCATTGGACGAGAAAGTCCAGCACAGCAGGCGGGCTGGAACCCCCTGCCCCGCCGCTTGGCGGGTAACCTGCGCCGGAGCTGCTCGCTGGACCGCATGTCCACAATGGTATCTGTCCCCCGGGGCGGGGCGTGTGGGCGTCATGTACAACAGCCAAAGCCTCTGGCACGGCTCGTCCATCTCATCTCGGGGTGAAGGGGAATCCTCATACGGAATTCCTCGTCATAGGCTAACCACGAGGGGCCTGGGAAATCAACCATCGCCCTGTATATGTTGTCCAAATATTGGACCATGGGAATAGCCAAATCCGGCCGCGCCCTCAAGTACACCGCCATGTATATTAAATAAGCAGGGAGCCAGTTGGCCCAGGTACGTGGCGGCTTACGGCGACGTGCCTGCTCCTTGTCCTTCTCATCCTGTCCCTCCCTTTCCTCCTTGGTGGGCTCTCTGTTCAGGAGTGAGAAGATATCTACATACTCCCCCCGCCATATCTTTTCTCTGGTAGTCTGTGCCAAGTGATCACCCAGTGGCAAGGAATACCCAGCCGTCGGCAAAGCCGAAAAAGGCACCGCAGGCATAGGAAAAGGGGCCTGAGCTAGCCCAGCCACCCCCAGGACATTCCCAACAGTGTAAGAAGAAGTACCCACCCCAGTGCCCAGGGTGGCAGTCGTCGTCGCCGGGTGGGGTGCCGACAGCGTGGCCCCCGCACCACCCGCACGAGGCCAAGGCCATTGAAAAGCCCCCCCCCCATATTGGAAATGTGTGTGGATGTACTTGCTTGCACCGTATACTCACATGCTGCAACCCCGCGGGCCGCCCCCACCGGGGGTTCCGGCCCACTGGGGGCGTCGGAGCTCACGACCGACGTAGAGCTCATCACCGGGGCCTGACCCGCACCTGGCTGCTGACTGGGGAGCTGCGAGGCAGTGGCGGAAACCGCGCCACGCGCCTGCAGCAGCTCAACCCTCCCCGTCAGCTGTTGTCCTCCTGCCGACATCGCCGCAAAAGGGACCCCAAAGGGGGGCCCCGCCTGACTGGCCCGAGCCAACGACGCTTCCAGGGCCGCAATACGGGCCAGTAAGGTTGCCACATCGACCTGGGGCCAAGGGCCGGCCGGCCCGCCCGGTCCAGGCGTGGGTACAGGTCCCTGTACCCCAGGACCCGAATATGGCCATTGGCCAGCACCGGAGCCCGGCAGGGTCGGTGGAGTAACCTGCCAAGGCAGGGGGCCGCACCACCCCCCAAGGCTAGAGGGCCCAGGGGGAGGCTGCGACCCAAGAGCAGCAGGCCCAACAGGGTGGGCAGGTGCAGGAGCGATGTCCACCGCTCGCGGGCCGTGGGCCGGAATCCCTTCCGCGCCCGCATTCTGTTCGCCCACTCCGGGCCAAGGGGCAATAGACCCCATTTCGCGAGCCCCGGCCGGGGCCTGTGAGGGCGGCTGCTGAGGAGGCGGCACCGCGGTCCTCCGACCTGGGTTGCGCCTCCTAACAGCGCGAGCCGCACTCGAAGCTGCCTTCTTCTTCGAAGGCATCTCTACTAGAGCAAATGAAAGCCGAAAAGGAAGAACCGCTACCAAAAGGCTTCCCGGTAAGCTAAGGAGCGACGGAGACACAGGGGAAAAGACTTCTCCGCTCCGTCGCTGAGGTAAAATGGCAGCTCGGCTGCCTCGTGGCCACCCCTTTTATAAGGGAGGTGGCCACGCCCCTAACTACCCGGATTCTTTGTCCTGTGGGGGGGGCCGCAAAGAGCGCGGCGGCCATTTTGGCGCCGCGCTTGCAATATGAGACATAGTTCAAGGGACTTGGGATTTAACTACAAATAACATGATAGGTCTAATTCTTGATTTAGCCCTCTAGGAACCACTGAGCCTAACCTATGGATGTATAGTGCTTCCTTTTGTAAAAGAATTTTTATTGAGATTGGTTCTTATATAAGCCTCTGTGCTTACTACTTCAATAATCACAAACCTGAAGTTGTTTTTCTGAGTTGTTTTTTTTTTCAAATAATGAGAGACCAGAGGAGCCAAGGTGTTCTGTTTCCTAATTCTTGATTGGTGTTCCCTGGTCCTGATCTTAACTGTTCTAGAGGTTTTCCCCATGTGAACTAGATCACAATGGCAGAACCAAAAATATATGCAGTGCCTTGTATTACACTTAGAGAAACTACACAATTGTTGATCGAAATCATATCGAGGCTGTCTCAGCGTTGGCATTTGAGTTCCCTAGGCTGATGGTTCTGGGGGACTTCAATTTGCCTTCGCTGGGGTCCAGTTCCAGGGTGGCTCAGGAGTTCATGGCTTCCATGGCAACTATGGACCTGGCTCAGGTAATTCGGGGCCCTACCAGGGGCAGTGGCCACACACCAGATTTAGTCTTTTTGTCGGAGCGGTGGCAGAGTTATCTGAGTTTACAGAAGCTAGACATAACACCTGTGCCATGGTCAGATCACTATCTGGTGGCTCTAGACTTTCTGGGGGTGACACTTCATCGTAGGGAGGCAGGGTCTATTAAAGTGGCCCGCCCCCGGCAACTGATGGATCCAGATGGATTCCAGAGGGACCTGGGGGAATTTCCCCTGGATCGGCAACACGATTCACCCGAGGCACTTGTTGACCTGTGGTGTGGGTCGACGACAGCTGCCTTGGATGTAATCGCTCCACTACGGCCTCTCAGAGCCCATGGAGCTAGGTCATCCCCGTGGTTCACAGAAGAACTACAGGAGCTCAAACGGGCAAAGAGACACGTTGAGCACCGCTGGGTGAAGACCAGGAACGATTCCGATTGGACACTAGCTAGAGCCGCTATTAGGGCCTACCTAGTGGTGATGGGGGTGGTGAGGAGGCAATACTTCACCTCCCTTATTGCCTCCGCTGATAATCGCCCAGCCACCCTGTTTCGGGTGCCCAGGTCCCTTCTTGGTGGGGGGGGCCTGTGCCAGGTTGGCAGGGATTGGCTGAGGACTTTGCTGACCATCTGGTGGAGAAAATCGATCGGATTCGCTCAGGATTTAATCTTGGCATGGATGGGGAGGGTCAGGGCGAGCCAGTGCACAGTCTTGCTGTGTTATCTGGGATCGGTTTGATCCTGTTGCCCCAGATGAAGTGTACAGGCTCCTTGCGGCAGTCTGTGCCACTAATTGTCCATTGGATTCCTGTCCCGCCTGGCTGATAAAAGCCTCCAAGACGGTGACAGGTGGCTGGGTTGGGGCTATAATTGATGCGTCTTTTCGGGAGGGGATATTTCCTGCACCGTTGAAACATGCTTTGGTGCGCCCCCTCCTGAAGAAGCCATCCCTCGATCCAGCAGTCATAACCAACTACAGACCTGTTTCCAACCTCCCCTTTTTGGGGAAAGTATTGGAAAGGGCAGTGGTGCATCAGTTGCAGGGGGTACTGGATGAAGCGGAATATCTGGACCCCTTCCAGTCAGGATTCAGACCTGGATATGGTACTGAGACTTCATTGGTCATGCTGATGGATGATCTCTGGCGAGAGCGGGATGGCAGTCATCCATCCATCCTTGCTCTTCATGACCTCTCAGCGGCTTCCGATACCATCGACCACAGTATCCTTCTGGAACGGCTCTGAGGATTGGGGATCCAGGGCACTGTGTGGTCCTGGTTTTCCTCATTTCTGAGGGGCCGGACCCAGTTGGTGTGGTTGGAGAGCGAGAAGTCCAGTCCTAGGTCCCTAAAATATGGGGTGCCTCAGGGCTCGGTACTCTCTCCTCTCCTATTTAACATCTACATGAAGCCGCTGGGTGAGATCATCCGTTCCCATGGGGTGCGATACCATCAGTATGCGGATGATACACAGTTGTACATCTCGGCCCGTGGAGACCCCAGTGATGCAGTCAAAGTCCTTTCCAGTTGTCTGGAGGCGGTTGGGGTCTGGATGGGGGCAAATGGGTTACAGCTGAATCCTAGTAAGACTGAGTGGCTGTGGATGGTTTTGACCTTTAAAGCCCTATATGGTAGTGGGCCAGGTTACCTTAGAGACTGCATCGCCCTAAGGACGTCTGTCCATCCAACCAGAGCGGACCGGAGGGGCTCTCTAATAGTGCCATCGGCCAGGGGGGCTCGCCTCTCTGGCACAAGGAGGAGAGCCTTCTCTGTGTCCGCACCTGCCCTTTGGATCCTCATGCCTGTGGAACTGCTTCTCCAGACAGAGTTGTTGCCCTTTAGAAAAGAACTAAAAACCTGGCTGGCGGGCCAAGTTTGGGGTGCAGGTGGAGGGGTGGCTTCCGTTTGGTGGTTAATATAGGGGAGGATGCCTGTCCCACGGTTTCTTCAGTTTCTGCACCCCTCTCTTTTTAGGGGTGGGTTCTTATTGCTGGTTTTTATCTGTTTTATTTGTTTTTATCTGTTTTTACCCACTGTTGTGAACCGCCCGGAGTCGGCTTTGGCTGAGTGGGCCATATAAAAATTTAACAATAAATAAATAAATAAATAAATATCGAGGTAGTGAGACAGTTCTAGTTTCCCACGAATACCTGCACACGTTACAGTTCTGACATTTATAGTGCCCTGTTAATTCATCCTTAGAAGGTGACCTGATCAGACGATCAGTTTGGGAAACCATATTTTCTATGGTTTTAGTCTTCCTGTACCCTATCATCAGTTGCGATTCACAACCAGGTAAGTCTTGTACTATATACCAATGTTTCGTAACCACTTTTTTGATCTTATTCACTAATGGCGAATATTTGAGTGACCAATGGAGACTACTCTCTCTACTTGCTTCTTTCCAACTGAAAAAGGTGGACCTAGGCATGGCTTTGTCTACAAAATATTGGTCATCGAAAGCAAAACAAAGCAGTTCGAATTCCCGTGGGTGGACAGGCAATACGTGGAAAGCAGATTTAATATCGCACTTTGCCATAAGGGTATCCTTTCTGCACGATTCGACCATTCAGACCACCTGGTCAAAAGAGGAATACTTAACAATACATAGCTCATATGGTGTTGAATAATTTACTGACCCACCCATCGGGTAAGATAAATGGTGGATCAAATGGAATTCCCCAGAAACCATCTTGGGAACCAAACCCAGGGGTAACACTTTCAAATTATGGAAGGGTGGATGGTCAAACGGGCCGGCCACCCATCCCGCAGCCAGCTCCTTCCTAATACTCTGCCTGACCATGTGCTCTAATCCAATTACTAAACGGAGGTTTGGAGCCATTTGTAGAAAACAGTCCCCCAAGGCAGAGATCCAGAATCCAAAAGTTTCTGGACTGGCCATGGGGGAAGTTTGAGTGCCAACGCTCAGGCTGCCCATATGCCAATGCTGCCCCTGTGCTCCTTCCCTCAGCCCAGGACCGGCTGGGGGAGGGCGGAACACCTGTGCTTGGGGCCGATGAGGCTACAAAAACACTGCCCAGACATTGCCCAGCACTTCTTCTCACAGCCAAGGACTGGCTGTGGGGGAAGTTTGAGTGCCAACGCTCAGGCCGCCCAGATGCCGACACTGTCCCTGTGCTCCTTCTCTCATCCCAGGGCCGGCTGGGAGAGGGCGGAACACCTGTGCTCAGGGCCGATGAGGCTACAAAAATGCAGCCTGGACATTGCCCAGCACTCCTTCCCTCAGCCGATGACCGGCTGTGGGGGAAGTTTGAGGACCAATGCTCTGGCTGCCCCGACACCGACACCACCCCTGCACTCCTTCCCTCAGCCCAGGACTGGCTGGGGGAAGGTGGAACACCTGCGCTCAGGGCCGATGAGGCTACAAAAACGCCTCCCGGACATTGCCCACTGCTCCTTCCCTCAGCTGGCTGTGGGGGAAGTTTAAATGCTAATGCTCTGGCTGCCTGGATGCTGATGCCTCCCCTGCGCTCCTTTCCTCATCCCAGGACCGGCTGGGGAAGGGCAGAACACCTGCTCTCGGGGCCGACGAGGCTCTCCACATCTCTCCTGGGCTCCTGCCATCAGCCTGGGATGGAAGATTCAGCTCAGCTGGGGCTGCCGGCACTCCTCTCCCTCCTTACCCCGCCCGCCAGGAGGGCTTCAAAAGAACTCTGGCACCATCACAGCAGTTTCAAGGCCAGTCTTTCCCTGCTCCTCCGGGGATGTTTGATCCATGGACTATGGGGATCAGTCACGGTTCTTTGAGCATGGGTTCTGTTATGGATATTAGGTGGCCAAAGACATTGTGGTACTTATTTTGTTATTTGTTATTTCATTATTTAATGCTGTTTTACAGTAATACCTCATACAACGTCCGCTTCATAGAACGTCGGATACATACAACGTTGCCCAATTCTTGGAAAAAAGATGCCTCATACACTGTCGCCGGATGTTGTATGAGGCATTAGGGTTTTCACATGAGAAAGAAGCCACAACACCCACCGGACACTTCCCTTGGTTGTGAGCCGGGTGGGAGCGAAACTGGCCTCAGCTGTGAGGCAGCCAGAGAAGCGACCATGGGGGAATCCCCCAAAATATCCAAGTGGCCCCGAGCACCCTCGCCCGAGGACAGGAGGAATGGGTCAAGGAGGAGGAATGGTGCTTCCGGGGTGGCAGCAAGAGACCCAATGAGTCTCCTCCTCTTCGGTCACTGGTCGCTTCTCTTGCTCCCGCCAGCGAGTCTTGCTCCCACCTACCCGCTCTCAACCAAGGGTCGCTTCCCTGGCGAGAGCAGGGAAGGGAAGCGAGACTGGCTTCAGCTGTGAGGCAGGCACCGTGGCGCATAAGAAGAACAGCCACGCCGGAGTCTTGCTTGCCTTCCCCACTCACAACCAAGGGACGCTTCTCTGGCGAGAGTGGGGAAGCGATCGAGACTCTGGTGTGCGTGGTCTTCTTATGCACCACGCTGCCCGCCTCACAGCTGAAGCCAGTGTCGCTTCCCTTCCCTGCTCTCACCAGGGAAGCGTCCCTTGGAGACTGGCTTCAGCTATGAGGTGGACAGTGTGGCACATAAGAAGACCAGGCACGCCAGAGTCTCGATCGCTTCCCTGCTCTTGCCAGGGAAGCATCCCTTGGTTGTGAGCAGGGAAGGGAAGCGAGACTCCTGCATGGCTGGTCTTCTTATGCGCCATGCTGCCTGCCTCACAGCTGAAGCCAGTCTCGCTTCCCTTCCCCACTCTCACCAGGGAAGCGACCCTTGGTTGAGAGCGGGTAGGTGGGAGCGAGACTCATCAGCGGGAGCAAAAGAAGCGACCAGTGCCCGAAGAGGAGGAGACTTGTCAGGTCTCCTGCTGCCGCCCCGGAAGTGCCATTCCTCCTCCTCACCCCATTCCTCCTGTCCTCGGGCAGGGGTGCTCAGGCCGCTTGGATATTTTGGGGGATTCCCTCACGGTCGCTTCTCTGGCCGCCTCACAGCTGGGGCCAGCCTTTAGCCCCCGCCTCCCCGCTCTCACCAGGGGAATGACGTTATACAAAGCATCAGTGGCAATAAGTTGGACGTTGTATGAGGCATTGCGGATGGGATTTTGCATGCCTCATACAAAGTCAGAATTCATACAACATCCTAACTTGTGGAACCAAATTTGGACATTGTATGAGGTATTAGTGTATTGTATAATTTGTATTGCATAATTTGTTGCTATTATATTTTTATTATATATTGTACTATAGAATTTGTATTTATTTGTAACAGTATTGTATTGTATATTGTATCATATCATGTATTTATTTCTGTTGTATGGCTGCCTTGAGTCGCACTTGCGCGAGTAAGGCGGGATAAAAATCCAACAATAAATAAATAAATAAAAGTGAAACCTTCCTGAAAATAGTGTACTGCCTCCGCAGGGTAACCTGCAAACCAGGAAACTAATGTGTCAAACTTGATTGGGCTGGGCACCTTTTGCAAGCTGCAGCAGCTTGGGGTTAACTCTTTTTGCAACCTAGGAATCACATCCCTTTTGCCTCTGGGGGCTGCTTTTTGTGCAGGAGGAGACTGGGTTAAAAGCCAGTAGGCTGGCTAAGAAGCTGTTGCTATTAAGGCTGACAAATGGATGACCAGCTTCAGCTGAAAGCTTGGCAAGTACTGTAGTATTTAACCAACCACAGCAGTGCAGAAGAGCAATGACCTCTTTATTTCCTTTCTAGCAGGAATAATTACCAGGTTCTGCTCCACAAGTTTGATTCCTAGCAACCACACATCAGTTCCATTGCACAGGGGAAAGTAGAAGCCAACTCTGTTTCATAAAATGAAATGGAGGGAGACTAATGAAGAGATGAATTAGGGTAAAGAGAACTCATTTGTTCTTTACTAGGGTTTGTTATACCTTCTGAGGATGCAGACTGTATACTTAGGTAACCTGATTCTTTTTACAAACAAAATACAATATTCTTGGTTGTAGCTTCAGGTGAAACTCGGTTAAGTTCTTCCGCCGATAGAAATTATTTCACTTGCATCACTGGGTCATGCCCCCCCCCCTTAGTCCAAACCAGCAAGAGATAATTAGGGACCCTCCAGAATAAAACCTTTGGGAAGGGGTGGAGCATAAAAGACAGAGGAAAATAGTTTCACTGTACAAGCGGCCTTCCTCTTGTGGAACTCGGTACCTAGAAATACCATAGATCTGACCTAGAAGGAATAACAGTAAAAATTATACACTGCCCTTTTATCAAAAAACAAACAAAAATAAAGAGAGATATTTAAACATTATGACTGACATTAATGTAGTTTCTATGAGAAAGTAAGATACAGTAAAACCCCTACTTACAGGAAAAGGCTGTTCCGTAGGCTTTTGCTTAAATCAATTTTTTTTGTAACTCAAAGCAAACCCATAGGAAAAATGAAAAAAATTATGTAAATTGAAGCAAACCCATAGGGAAATTAATTTTTATGTAATTCGAAGCAAACTCATAGGAAAAAAGAATATTTATGAAACTCAAAGCAAACCCATAGGAAATCGTGTAAATCGGGAAATGGTTTTAGCAAAAAAATCATTATGTAAGTCACATTTTATGTAACTCGAGGCATTTGTAAGTTGGGGTTTTACTGTATCTATATTTGCTACTATGTATTGTCAAGTTGCTTCCAACTCTTGATGACATTAATACGGTTGTCATGACATGGAAGATGTTCAACCTAGCCAGAACTTCGACACCAGGTCTCTTGAGTCCTAGTTCAATGTTATTCTTTTTTTTTCAGTGTTGAAAATATGATGAAAGGACATGTCATTAACAGCATTCCCACAGTAAAGACAAAGATGAAGAAATTGTGCAAAAATTCTTTCAGTTTTATGGCAGAGACATTTGCAGAACTGACACCACTAAGTGATATGGAGGCCAATTTACATTTGAAATGAAGCTTCTACATCCTTTGGGAAATATTGTGCATTAATAGCTCTCTTTGTGAAACATATGCTCTTCAAACAAAGGGATGCACGGAGGCCATTTTGCTGCTGCGCGCTTTGCTGGCCCCGCCCCTGAGGCACGGGCACAACGGCGGGGGAGAGGGGGCATGGCCGGCTTCCCCTTTATAAGGGGTGGCCGGCCCAATGGCCCCCTCTCTAGAATTCGGCTGGGCCCCGGGCGCGCTTGCAATGCCCAGCCGGTTTTTCTACCTCGTCGCCTGCCCGGGAACGGGCTCGCTCCGGAGCTCCTGCGGTGTTTTTGCTGCGCTCCTCTCTCCCCCCCCCCCGCATCTCCTGCCCAGGAACGGACTGGGGCCACGGGCCACGGAGGTGGGCAATCTCGCCTTGTCACTCGCAACTGTGAGTGCACTCTCCTTGGTGGGCCCACACATTGCCGCTTGCCACCCAGGAACGGGTCCAGGCCACGGCCCGCAGCCCACCTCTCCAGCTCGCTTAGGCGAGCCTTTTGCCATGGGCCTCTATTGCGCCTACTGGCCCGCCTTATCCAGGGGCTGGAGTTCACCTCCCCCGGCCTTACTAGGCGCACATGGCGCTGAAGAAGAAGGCCACCTCAGGCGGATCCCTTGTGGCCTGTCGCTGTCACACGGCACCACACAGGCCGATGGTGGCCACGATGCCGTCTCCTCAGCCTGTGCCCCCTCCGTGCCGCAGGGTGTGCAGGACCCTCACTGCGCAGTCCTCTGGCAGGGATCATGGGCACCTGGCTGGGCCCCCGGCTGGGGAGTACCCAGTCCATTCGGCCCCTCCGGCTGTCCAGCTGGTGCCTGCCAGGCCCTCAACAAATTTTCCACCTACAGTGCCCATCGGTCTGGCCCACTCCACCTTTGAGGCTCACTTCATGGCCTTGGAGCAGGCCGCTGGCCTACTGCCATGGGTGGGGGCTGCTGGCTCTGCTGTGCAGCTGGGCCCACCTCAGGAGACCTTGCCTCCTGCTGTGGTCGAGTCCCGGCTGGCCCACCTTGAGGCGGCCCTGCTTGCCGGGCCCGTAGGCGGCGCACATCTCAGTGCTGTTAGTGCGCTGCCGCAGCATCCCGAGTCCAGTGACGGACACCCTGGCTTTGGACCACACAACGGGCAGAGCTCTACTCCATTCCTGAGCTCCAGTGCCCCTGCCCTGCCGGAACCCCCAGTGGGGGCGGTGGGGGTAGTGACTGGTGAGTATGGCGGTCAAGTTAGACCCACTGCCACACAAACTTGTCCCCAGCCTGTGCCTACCACTTGGCTGTGGCCCTCTAATCAGGTGCTCATGTCCACTGCACCGGCCGTGCCACCCATTATGGCGGGGCAGGCACAGGCTGGGGGATGGAGGGCACCTTATCCCACACCCCCGCTGGCCTCAGCGGCTGACAGCATACGACTCCCCTACCTGGTTTGGCCTTACAGCCCGCCTACTAATACCGGGTACCACACAGTGTCTATGTCGGCATTACCCACCGCCGAGGTCGTTCTCCCCCTGGGTGATCACTTACTCCCTGCCACCAGAGACAAGAAATGGTGCAGGGAATATGTTGACCTGTTCAGCCTTTTGAACAGGGAGCCCCCGCAGGATGAGAAGGAGAAGGAGGATGACAGGGACAAGGAGTTGGCCCATCGTCGCAAACCTCCTCACACCTGGGCTAACTGGTTGCCTGCATACCTTATCTATGTGGTGGTCTCTATACGGGCTCGTCCTGATCTGGCTATTCCCCTGTTCAAATATCTTGATATTATCTATCGAGCATATGTGGACTACCCGGGTCAATCGTGGCTGGTGTACGATGAGGAGTTTCGTATGCGGGCTGCACTTCACCCGGAGATGCGCTGGGATGAGCCCGACCAGCTTTTGTTGCTGTATTATATGACTCCGTCCTGCCCGGCCATGGGCGACCGGTTCCGTGCAGCGCACTGGCCCCACACAATCACCCCGCCTGGCGGCGGGGCAGGGGGTTCCAGCCCACCTGTTGTGCTGGAGCTACTCATCCGCGGCCAGATGTTCTCACAAAAAAATGCAGGTACAGGCATGAATGCTCTATCTGCTCTGGGCCCCATTCAGCCTACTAATACCAGGATGTACCAGATCTGGGGGGGTCCTGTGGAAGGGGCAGAGGACAGCATTGACCCGGCTGGGTCAATACTGACCCTGCGGCGGCTAACAAAGGCCCCCTCCTCAATTAGGCTGTACGTTTTAGCGCATTGGCTTCGAGTCTACCCTAAGCGGGTGGATGCTGATTATATTTGGGCAGGTTTTTCTGAGGGTTTTCGCATCCCTTTTGTGGGGGTGCGTTCCCCCCAAGATGCCCCTAATCTACATTCTTTAAGAGGGATGGAACAGGTTGCCAAGGGTAAAATATTTAAGGAGGTGCATGAGGGCTAGGTTGCTGGACCCTTTGATGCACCGCCTTTCCCTAATCTCAAGGTATCGCCCATGGGCTTGGTCCCAAAAAAGGTTTCGGGTGAATTTCATCTGATTCACCATTTGTCATACCCTGCTGGTAACTCAGTGAACAATGCCATACCGGACAAGCTATGTTCAGTCCGGTACGCATCTTTCGACCAGGCGCTCGGCATGGTCAGGGTGTGCGGCCAGGGAGCGCTGATGGCCAAATGTGACATAAAGTCAGCCTTTTGCCTCCTGCCTGTTCACCCAGACGATTTTGAGTTACTGGGTTTCCATTTTCAGGGGCAGTATTTTGTAGACAAGGCCATGCCCTTCGGATGCTCTGTCTCTTGCTCTGCATTTGAGCGTTTCAGTTCATTCTTGCATTGGGCCTTCGTCTGCCACTCCGTGGTCAGTTCAGTGTCACACTACCTAGATAATTTTTTGTTCGGGGCTGCTGCTAAGACAGGTGAGTGTGTGCGCCTGCTGGTCACTTTTCAGGAGCTCATGGCCGAATTGGGGGTGCCACTGGCTCCTGAAAAGACAGAGGGTCCCACAACCAAATTAGTTTTTCTGGGGATTGAGATTGACACAATCGCCCAGACCTCCAAGTTGCCCCCTGACAAAGTAGTTCGCGTTTCTGATGCAATTCGGGCTTTGCTAGCCAAATGCAAGGCATCCCTCCATGACCTCCAGGTGCTACACAGGTACCTTAACTTCGCTTGTAGGGTCATAGCCCCCAGCCGGGCTTTTGCCAGGCATCTGTGTGACGCTATGGTTGGGTTGTCCAAAAAGCACCATCGGGTTCGATTGACTAGAGGTACCAGGGATGACCTGCAGGTGTGGTTGGGATTCTTCTCGGGCTTTAACGGGGTTTCATTCTGGCGGGATGAACGCATTGCCACCCCCAGGTTCCAGGTCCAGTCGGATGCGTCCGGAGCGCTTGGCTATGGGTTGTACTTCGACGGTCACTGGTCATATGGCAGTTGGCCAGAGTCATGGCATGGCACTGCCGTACTCAGGGACCTTACTTTCCTGGAGTTCTTTCCTATTTTAGGGGCCCTCCTGCTGTGGGGCGAGGCATGGGCTAATTCAGTCATCCATTTTTGGTGCGACAATGCGGTCGTTGTCCACATCATTAATTCCCAAATGTCCCGCTCCCCTAAGGTGATGGCCATGGTCTGTTATTTTGTGTTGTGTGCATTGCGCCTCAACATACTTTTTAAGGCTAGGCATGTCCCGGGTATCAATAATGATATTGCTGACGCTTTGTCTCACCTACAGATAGATCAGTTCCGGACCCTGGCGCCGGAGTCCAACGACCTGCCTTTACCAATCCCGGCTGAGATGTGGAGGTTTGGCGTGGGGAAGTGAACCGGACCATCAGTTTGTCGCTGGCTAGCAGCAGCCGTAAGGTGTACGCTACCACACACATGGCTTTTGAGGCGTTTCACCACGATGCCTTCCTCCCTTCAGTTTGGCCTATCCCTATCGATCATGTATTGCGTTTCATGGTCCACCTACATGATGGTGGCTTGGCGCCTAGGACCATCGCAGGCCACCTCTCAGCATTGGCCTTTTATGCGAAGGTAAATGCCATGGCAGATGTCACGTCCAGCGTGTTTTGGAAGGGTGGGCTCGCAAACGCGGCCCCCGCAATGATGCCTGACGCCCGATTTCCCCTGATGTGCTACTCCAAATGGCCGGAGCCTGGCCGGTGGTCTGCAGGAATTATTATGAGGCCTGCTTATTCCACGCAGCCACCACATTGGCTTTCTTTGCTGCACTTCGGGTTAGTGAGCTGGTAGTGCGGTCCCGCAATGATACCTCCTGCAGGGCATTGGAGCTGGCTGATGTTGTCGCTACATGGGAATGGTTGCGGCTTTTCATCCGTTATTCCAAAACTGACCAGCTTGGCAGGGACAGCACACTTATGCTTTACACATGCAGCAACCCAGTTATCTGCCCGGTCAGAGCCCTCGGTGCCTTCTTGGCAGTGCGCGGTGGTGGGCAGAGCCCCCTTTTCTGCCATTCGGATGCCCAGCCTTTGACCAGGTACCAGTTTTGGCAGGTGACCTGTGCAGCATTGACTGGGTTGGGCTTAAAGGGGGTTTGTTTTGGGACGCATTCCTTCAGGATTGGCGCAGTGTCCACTGCAGCTACATGTGGTTACAGCGATGATGCTATTAGGGCCATGGGGAGGTGGGATTCGGGTTGCTTCCGCTTATATATCCGACCTCTATCCCAGTAGTTCTTTGCTCGTGCATTTTCTTTCTTTTTCTTGCAGCTCCAGCACGTGCCAGGATGCCTGTGAGGGTGTGGATTGTCGGGCACAGCTATGTCTACTGGGTGGCCCGCCATGCCACGTCCACTTCATGGGGGTCACACCTGGGCATTGGCATGGTGGTGCTGCTTCGATGGTTCGGCTTCCATGGCATGCATTGGCATGCATTGATCCTGTTCCTCAGGTCACTGAGTCATCAAGGTCCGCCGGATGTCCTGGTCATGCTCCTGGGAGGCAATGACCTGGCCCAGGTCACAGGTTTTGACTTGGCATGTGTCATCCGCAGAGATCTTGCCCTGTTGGGTCAGTCCTGGCCACAGGTGCGGATCGTTTGGTCCCAGATGGTACCACGAGTGTTTTACCGGGGCGGCCTTGACCCCCATGGCTTTGACTGAGCCCGCAGGTCAGTCAACATGGCAGTGGCCCATTACCTGTACGCTAATGCTTTGGGGACCGTTGTCCCACACCCTTTGTTGAGGATACAAGGACCGCAGTCTGTATCATGTGGACGGGGTGCATTTGTCGGAAAGGGGCATGGACCTCTTTTTATCCTCCTTACAAATTGGCCTGTTGACCATTTGCAGTCATTGTGGGGTGGTGAATCAGTGAACTCCTCCCTGTGTGGCGGATAGCACTGGTTAGGGGCAACTGCATTACGACTTAAATCCATTTGGTTGGCCATAGTGAGGACAAGGTTAGCAACACTTGTATGGCCAGCCAAATGACTTATATAGTTTAACACCCATAGTGGGTCAACAACATGTTTCTGCTGAAGCCGGTTGTTGACGAAGTCTCTCAACTGTTACCGCAGTAACAAGTGGTGAGAGGCAGTTAATTAGTGTTCTAATTGGATTTGCCCCTTACCAGTGCTATTTCGGCCCATTTGATCCTTAACCGTTGTTAAGGTAGGACCATTCTGAATTTAAATAAATGTGGCCCAATTTTCAATCCAATATTTGTATCCATGTCATTATTGGGGTGTGGGTACAGCAAAGTGGGACAGACAGACATAGCATAGACATTAGAGGCCTGTATAGTTCAGAACTGCTTGACACATACCTGTATATACAATCCAAACTGTACCATATAAATTGTACATGTTGCTCTGGCTATTCTCACATTTTAAATTTATGTGTTGATGTGTGTACACATGCATCCATGTTCATGTGTACATGTACCCCAAAATACTACATCTTAAACACCATAGGAAAGAATACATTTCCCTTTCCTTATCAAGACATGAAGGAACTGTTTGATAATATAGTTAAACCCAAGTAATTTCCAAAGCTATTTACAGGAACAAGGCACAAAAGAAAAGGAAAAAAGACCAATATAGATGCTCTGCAATTAGTGTTTTTTGCTCCATGTAATCAGTGTTTCAGTCTGAATAGGTTTTCAAAATATAAGATACTCAGCTACATTGAGTAATCTGGACAACAGGAATATTACAAGATGGTCTTTGTTAACGATCTTAGTATAGGCCCTTGTGCAAACTGATGTTTGGCCAGATGAGCAAAAGCTTTTGGGTAATACACTGAGCCACCAATTGCGGGGGGGGGGGATCACAACAGCACTTCTCAGCATATCAACATAAAAAAGCAGAGTTAAAATTCTAGAGGTCTTCTAGAGAGCTTCAGGCTAATGTCAATTTAAAAAGCTCAAGCCCATATAGCTTTTCCTTGCATGCTGGAAAGATTCTGAAAGTCAATCTTATTGGTGGAGAAGAGAACCAAAAGTTTTAAAAGTTCTGGAGCGAAAGACCCATGCTTGAGGAAGCAAGGGCTAAATTTGTGTTAAACACAAGCCAAATGCAGATGGTGATCATGATGATGAAAGTGCGGCGCCAAAATGGCCACCGCGCTCTTTGCGGGGAGCCCCCACCCAGACTCAGACATCCGGGTGAGTTAGGGGGCGTGGCCACCCCTCTATAAAAGGGGTGGCCATGAGGCAGCCGAGCTGCCATTTTAGAATTGCGACGGAGAGGAGAAGTTTTCTCCGTCACGTTCTCCTTTTAGCTTTCCCGGCTGGGAAGAAGAAAAGACCTCCGTTTTAGATTTGCCTCTTTGCTCGCGGTACTCTAATGCAGGAGTTCGATCCCTGGATAGGGATCCTTTGCAGCATATTAATTTAGGGAGTCATGGCTCCCAAGCGAAAGGCTCCTGCATTGGAGCCGCGGCCAAGGGGAAGGGCTTTTACCGGCCCTTCATCGGATGGGGGCCAGCCTTCGGGTCGGAGGACCAGGGCTGCGCCCCCATGATGGGGCAGTGACGGACCCTTGCCCACTGGTACCAGTGGGGCCGGTCAGGCTACCACTTGGCAGCCGGGTGCCAGCGTCATAGCTGGGCAGGTACAGGCTGGCCCCTCGGGGGCTTTGGCCCCGAGCACCCCTTTGCAGGGCCCGGGACAGGTTGGCCCAGGGGGCCTGGTGCGGGTGCCCGCCCCACAGCTCCTCCGGCCCCCCATGGACCTGAGTTCTGGGCATGGCCCTATTCTGGCCCTGGCTCCCCTTTTGGGTTGCTTTTGTCCCAACTGCCTGGTGGGCCGTCCGGCCCACCCGGCCCACCTTACACTGGGGGCTCTGAGGCAGTGGATGCTTTGATCGCACGTATAGCAGTGCTGGAAGCATCCTTGGGCATTGCCCAGCCACCTTCTGAGGGGGGTGCTACCGCTTCTTCGACAGGGGCCCCTTTGTCGACCCCGGCCAACTTGCCGGCTGGGATGCTTCAGCGGGTGGCCAACCGGGTTGAGCTGCTTGAGGCTGTCCGGCCAGCACCAGCTGGTGCCTCGCAGCTCCCCATCCATCCTGAGGTACAGGCTGGGAGCAGCCAGGGGTGGTCCCTAAGCTCGATTCCGGTCGCGAGCTCCGATGCTCACCATGGGCCGGAACCCCCGGTGGGGGCAGCTCACGGGGGTGTGACTAGTGAGTATCAGGTTCAATTTAGTGCACCACCAACACTGTCCACTTACACTGGGGTGTTCAGTGGCCATGCCCGCATCAACTTGATGCGGGTGGGCAGCAGTTATCACATTATCCCAATAACCTCTGGTTTCAAAATGGTCCCTCGTTGAGGGCAGGGGTGTCTGCCCCTGGGGCCGTGCCGAGCTTCACAGGGGCTGTCCAGGTCCCGCTGCGTATACCCGCTAAACAGAATGTGCCATTGATGGCTTTACCGACGGCTGGTTATTCTTTGCCCCTGGGTGATCATTTGTCACAGGTCACGAGGGATAAGATTTGGCGAGGGGAGTACGTAGATATTTTCTCCCTATTGAACCGTGAGCCCACTAAGGACGAGAGAGAGGGACAGGACAGCAGAGACAAAGAGCTGTCCCGTCGTCGTAAGCCACCGCGCAGCTGGGCCAACTGGTTGCCGGCAGACTTTATATATATGGGGATATGCCTCAGGGCCCGGCCTGATTTGGCCATCCCGATGGTTCAATACCTTGATAATATTTACAGGGTGATGGTTGATTTCCTGGGCCCATCGTAGTTGGCTTACGATGAGGAATTTGGATGAGGGTGGCCCTACATCCTGAGATGAGGTGGGATGAGCCCTGTCAGCAATTGTGGCTCTTGTACATGACTCCCACGTGACTGGCGCCTGGTGATAGGTACCATGGTGGTCACGCTGTGTAGCGGGCTGCTGCAACACAGGTTCCCCAACAACCAGTGGGGCAGGGGTTCCAGCCCGCCTGCTGTGTTGGACCTTCTCAGCTAACGACGTGTGTAATAAGCGCCAGTGTCGCTCCCGACATGAGTGTCCCTTTTGCGCTGGCCCCCACACCGCCTCCGCGTGCCCGCAGGCTGGTGGGTTACGGGGCAGAGGTAGGGGTGCACAGGGGGCGATCAGAGCTCCGTCTGATGGAACTAGCCAGGCAAAAGGCCTCCTCCCCAATTAGTGTACTCAAGCTGGAGCGATGGCTCTCAGCTTATCCAAGAAGGAATGATGCGAGGTACCTGCTGGAGGGTTTCCAATGGGGCTTTCGTATTCCATTCATGGGTGTTAGGGGCCCCAAGATGCTACTAATTTAGTTCCCTTGAAAGGTAACGAGGAGGTTGCTGCACTGAGCATAGCTAAGGAAGTTGAGGCTATGAGAGTATCAGGCCCCTTCTTGGAACTGCCTTTCCCTAATTTGAAGGTCTCCCCTCTGGGGCTAGTACCGAAATAGAACCCGGGTGAATGTCGTCTAATCCTCCATCTAGCTTACCCTGCAGGTTCTTCGGTCAGTGATGCGATTCCTGATGACCTTTTTCAGTCAGGTACACGTCGTTTGTTCGGCCCCTACAGGTGGTACGCTCATGCGGTCCCGGTGCTTTCCTGGCACAGTGTGATATGCACTCAGCTTTCTGATTACTGCCAGTGCACAATTGGCAATTGGCTTTTGAGTTATTGGGTTTTGAGTTATTGGGTTTTAGGTTCCAAGGGGAATTTTACTTAGATAAGGCCATGCTTTTTGACTGCTCTATTTCATGTTCGACATTCGAACAATTCGGTACTTTCCTTCAGTGGGCCTTTGCTCGCAGGTTGGGGTCCCGGTCTCTAGCCCATTACCTCGATGACTTTTGGTTCGGGGGTGAACGGGGCTCGGACACGTGCACGCATCTCCTCACTACATTTCAGACACTCATGCGGGAACTGGGTGTCCCCTTAGCGCCTGAAAAGACTGAGGGCCCTGCTACTAAGCTCACATTTTTAGGCATTGAAATTGACTCTGTCGCACAGGCATCCGGGTTACCCATGGATAAGGTGGCTCGGATCTCCGCGGCGATTTTGGCATTGATTGCCAAATGTAAAGTGTCCCCTCGTGAGCTGCAGATACTTCATGGCCACCTTAACTTTGCCTGCAGGGTAGTGATACCCGGCAGAGCATTGGCTAGGCGCCGGTGTGACGCCATGGCCGGCCTGTTAAAACGCCACCACAGGGTCCGGCTGACCAGGGGCATACGGGCGGACCTTTCAGTCTGGCTCAAATTCCTCCAGGGTTTTTAACGGGGTCTCTTCCTGGAGATCAGACCTTATGGTCTGCCCTAGATTTCAAGTCTGGGGTGGGGGGGGCAGTGAGTCATCATGGATGCCTCCCCGTGTGGCGGGTAGCACTGGTAAGGTAAAGATTTATGACCCATAGGTATCCGGCAGGTTCGCAATTGACTGGCCAACACCAGGTACAGGGGTAATAGCTTTGGCCGGTCAAGGGCGAACCAGGCAAGGGGTGATGGCAGGAGCTTAAGAGCCTGCATCACCTTGAGATTTAATGGATACACGTCATAGGGTGGGGTCAGTAGATAGTTTATTGACTCCGGTCCACAATTTGTTTGCGTCAACAAACAAATTGATACAAATAGTTACATGTAGCCAATTGCCATTGGCATTTTGGGAGGAACCTTACCAGTGTTACTGTGGCCTGCTTGCCTTAAAGAATTACAATTGGATGATTATACCAATTGAAAGTTATAATTCGGACTAGGGCATTATTCAATAAAAGTGGCCCGATGCCTTTATCCATATACCGGTGTCTGAGTCTTTCTTTGGGGGGTGCGCCTGCAATGATGACTGCATACAAAACACAGTCAAAATAAACAATATTATAAAAGCAACGAGTGATATAACAGAAACAAATTTAAATCAAAAACCTAAGTGTCAGATAAATAGTGGTGTGATAACATATGCTGTTCCCAATGTCACTATTCTCTGTAGATCTGATGGCATTATTTCAGAGATTTTCAATTGGTAATAATATTTCATGAAATTCTATTATATTGTTTCTAGTACCCCATTGACTATAGAGACCAATGAAGTGAGTTTCATCCAAGTTATTTCTATTGCCAGGTCTCTGTAATTTGTGAATTTTTCCAATTCTTTATCTTCAACTGTGGTAGCCTCTCCGCTTGCAATGTCAATTGTATCCATTTAGGTAAAGGTCACCCCTGCTTGAAAGCCAGTCCGATTCGACTCTAGGGTTCAGTGCTCATCTTTGTTTGTAGCCAAAGAGCCAGGGCTGTATGCATCTACAGACATTTCCATGGACATGTGGCAGGCATGACTAGATACCGGAGTGCATGGAACACTGTTTACCTTCCTACCAAAGTGCTCCCTATTTATCTACTTGCAATTACAGTAGAACCTCGGATAAAGTCCAAACTCTGTTCCACAAGTTTGGACTTTATCAGATTTTGGATTTTATCTGAATCAAATGGGCGATGCATTGGATAACGTCCAAAAAATGAACTTTATCCAAGGTTACTATACCAAATACCTCGGATAACGTGCATTTTAAAGCAATTTTGGACTTCATGTGATGCATCATGTGTGCATGAAAACTGTGACTTTATCCGAATCGGACTTTATCTGAGGTACCACTGTACTTGCTTTCAAACTGCTAGGTTGGCAGGAGCTGGGACAGAGACGGAAGCTCACTACATTATTCACCACTTGGGTCTTGAACTGATGACATGCCAACCTTCCAGCCATCAGGTTCAGCATCTTAAGCACTAAGCCACTGCAGTCACTATCCATTTAGTTACTTTTATATATATTTTTGTCATTGTTCAGTCACACAGTCGAGCCCAACCCTTTGTGACCCCATGGACCATTGTGCGCCAGGCTCCTCTATCTTCCACTATCCTCCTCAGTCCACTCAAATCTATGCTCATTGCATCTACAATGCCATCTATCCACCTCATCTTCTGGCATCCCCTTCTTCTTTTTCCTTCTATCTTCCGCAGCATCAATGCCTTCTCTAGTGAGTCTTCTCTTCTCATTTGGTGGCTGAAATACTTGAGCTTCATCTTCAGTATTTGTCCCTCTAATGAGCAGTCAGGGTTGATTTCCTTCATGATTGACTGATTTGTTCTCCTCACAGACCAGGGGATACTCAAGAGTCTCCTCCAGCACCACAATTCAAAGGTGTCTATTCTTCTGTGCTCAGCCTTCCTTAGGTAAAGGTAAAGGTATCCCTTGCTCAAAATCCACGTATATGACTCTAGTGTTCAGTGCTCATCTCTGTTTCAAAGCCGAAAAGCCAGCACTGTGTGCTTCCACAGATATTTCTGTGGTCATGTGGCAGGCATGACTAGACACCGGAGCGCACGGAATGCTGTTTACTTTCAACTTTCCTTAACCAATGTTAAGGCAAACACGCCGAAATAGCACTGGTAAGGATTAAACACAATTTCAGGCTCTTAATTGGCTACAATGTATCTATTTGTTTACCAATGAAACAAATTGGTGACCCCCATCAGAATGCTACATGTTAACTTGAGCCTCTGACGTAGATCTGGTAAAATCTCAAGGTGTTGCATGCTGTCTTGAGCATAGCATCACCCTGTTCATGATCCGCCCTTGATTGGCCATCCAAGTTTCCCTCTATCTTGTCCTCCAGGTGGCCAACCAATTGTGTACCTGCTGGATTCCTATGGGTCATCCACTTTCTCCTTACCAGTGCTAGCCACCACACGGAAAGGAGTCTAACACAACTCACCGCCCCCCCCCCCCCCCGACCACCAGCTCGGTCACCAGGCCCGCTTGCAATGCCACCAAAAAGAGGTCAATGCCTAGTGCAGAAAGGTGCACCCCATCTCCACAATACAAACTGGGATCCTGTATCCGGATCATGGGGTGCTGGACCAATGTCCCTGAACCATGTTTGGCAAAGTATCAGGCCAATGCCCAGTTAACAGACTGCTGGGCCCAGTCAATGTGACGAGGATCAATACCTCCCTGGAAAAACGAACGTGGGATGATCTAGGACCATACAATCTGGACCTGTGGTCAACTTTGGCGAATCAGGTCAAGGTCCCTCCTCATGGATATAATTAATTCCAGGCCAGTAATTTGGGCCAGGTCATTACCACCTAGGTGTATCACCAATATATCAGGTGGAACAGAACCCCCATTTGACATAAGGAATGGGATTAGCTCATGCCACCTCATTCCTCGGAAACCATACCACCTCAAACGCGCAACAGCATGAAGCCACAGGTGCGTGCCCCATGTGGACAAAGTAGCATGCCAGGTGGGCCAAATGTCAGGCAGGGACAAGTTCTGACGGAATGTGAGAAAGGCCAGATAAATTTGATGATACGTCTTATGGGTGCGGCTAGCCAGGGACAAGCTGATGGCCCAGCTCACTTCTCCTTGCCAAATGTCCAAATCTCATTTGGAAGTAGAGAGGGAAGCTCCTTGGCTTCTGGGGCTACAGCCCGAAACCAGGCGATCTGCAGGTGGGATAAAGCATCGGCAATATCATTATCAATGCCTGGCACATGCCAGGCCTTAAAAAGGACATTAAGGTGCAAGGAGCGCAATACAAACTGGCGTACCAGAGCCATGACCCTGGGAGAACAGGACATTTGAGCATTGATAATATGTACCATGGCAGCATTATTGCACCAGAAGTGAACCACAGAATTATCCCAAATATCACTCCATAACATCAATGCACCCAAGATGGGAAAAAATTCTAAAAAGGTTAAGTCGCTGAGTAGCTCCATGCCTTGCCATGCATCGGGCCACTGTCCATAGCACCATCGGCCATTGAAATAAATGCCATACCCTAATGACCCTGATGCATCCGACTGAGCCTGAAATTTAGGCGTGGCAGAAAGTTCCACACACCAAAAGGAAACTCCATTGAAGTTGGCCAGAAAGGCTAGCCAGACCCGAAGGTTGGCCTTCATCCCTCTCTGTGGTGCTTCTGAGATAAACTAACCATAGCATCGCACAGGTGCCTCGCAAAAGCCCGGCCAGGCGTAACCACCCTACAAGCAAAGTTGAGATATCCATGAAGCACCTGCAGGTCATGGAGCAATACCTTACGCTTGGCCAGCATGGCTAAAATCGCATCTGTGATTCGGATGACCTTGTCCCTAGGTAACCTGGAGGTCTGTGCTATGGTGTCAATTTTGATCCCCAGAAATGTCAGCTTAGTTGCCGGGCCCTCAGTCTTTTCAGGGGCTAAAGGTACCCCCAGTTCGGTCATGAGCCCCTGAAAAGTGCGGAGCAGTTGTTCACATGTTCCAGAGTCGTGCCTCCCACTAAACAAAAAATCATCCAAATATTGAGCCACAGTGTGTTCGAAGGCTGAGCAGGATATAGAACAGCCGAAAGGTATGGCCTTATCGACAAAATCCTTTCCTTCAAAGTGAAAACCTAACAATTCAAAGTCATCTGGGTGCACAGGAAGAAGCCGGAAGGTAGATTTAATGTCGCACTTGGCCAGCAGTGCCCCATGACCACAAGAACGGACTATCTACAATGTCTGGTCAGAGGACGTATATTGAACGGAACAGAGTTCCTCCGGTATAGCATCATTGACAGATGAGCCCACTGGGTAAGACAGGTGATGTATCAGACGAAATTCACCTGATGATTTTTTGGGTACCAAGCCAAGCAGGGATAACTTTAGATTCGGATACGGAGGTTCATTGAAAGGGCCAGCTACCTGTCCTTCCTGTACCTCCTTAAAAATCTTTGCCCAGGCCAGGTCCTCTTTACCCCTTAGTGATTGTAAATTGGGTGCATCCTGTGGTGCGCGTACACCTGCAAAAGGAATGCGAAAGCCCACAGAAACCCCTGCTAACAGATAAGCTGCATCGGCCCGCCAGGGGTAGACACGCAGCCAGCGTTCCAGTACCTCAATTCGAATTGGGGAGGGGCCCTTTTGCAGATGCTGTTGCCTTTGAGGAGGCACGGCCCACATCCTGTTGCCCATGACCCCTACCTCGCAACCCGCCTGATCGAGGGCAAGTGACAGCCGAATGGAGTCCAGCGCAGATATAACACTCATGCCTAAATCTGCACTGCCTGCGGGTACAGCCGCCCGGGGATGAGAAGTTCCAGCACAGCAGGCGGGCTGGAACCCCCTGCCCCGCCAGTTGGCAGGGAGACTGTACGGTGCCAGGTCGCTGTACGACATGGCTACAATGATAATGATCACCAGATGCAGGGTGTGATGGTGTCATGTACAGTAGCCAAAGCAACTGGTTGGGCTCATCCCAACGCATCTCGGGGTGCAGGGCAGCCCGCATACGAAATTTCTCGTCGTAAGTGAGCCATGACTGACCTGGGAAATCAACATACGCCATGAATATAATGTCCAGGTACTGAATTAAAGGGATTGCCAAGTCTGGGCGGGCCCTAATGGACACAGTGGCATAAATCAAGTAGGCCGGAAGCCAGTTGGCCCAGGTCCGAGGAGGTTTATGACAGTGGGATAATTCCTTATCCCGGTCATCCTCCTTTTCCTTCTCCTCTCTGGTTGGTTCCCTGTTTAGAAGGCTAAACAAATCCACATATTCCCTGCACCAGATCTTATCCCTGGTGGCAGGTAATAGGTGATCCCCAAGAGGCAAGGAAACACCCGCAATTGGGATGGCCGAAGTTGGGGTGGTATGGCTTGAAGCCCACCCAAAGCCTCCATAGATTGGCTGGAGCCAAGAACAAACACACCCTTGGCCCAGTCGATCTTTATCAAAATGGCAGCGAGAGTGTGCAGAGACTCCCCTTTTAAAGGAGAGCTTGCTCCGCCCCCTCACCCAGCCAAAATGCCCATCCTGATGGAGCAGGGCCGGCAAAGCGCGCATCGGCCATATTCTTTGCCGCCGCGCGCCCCTTAATAACATCTTCTTTTAGGGCCTTGAATAATTCAACTGGGATACCATCATCTCCACTGGCTTTGTTGCTAGTAATACTCTCTAGAGCTTTCTTGACTTCGCATTTCAGAATGTCTGGCTCAAAGTCATTAATCTCATTATTGTAGTTGTCAGGGACATTGAGGTCCTTTTAATAAAGTTCTTCTGTATACTCTTATATCTGGTGTATTACAAAATTCCACAACTGTGGTAGTTGCCGTCTGTCAGTTTTGATCCCACAAGACCTTAGTTCGGTTATTTTCTAACACCATCTTTGCATGATATTCTCATGAATTCTTGCATCTGAAGGATTATATCTATTTTTACACAATGTCCAGTGTATTAATTTTGCAACTCTATTGTCTCTTGCTTTGTAATCTCTCTGCACAACCTTCAGAAATAAGGTGTGACACAGTTTCATCTTTTTCTTAATAGGGTTGCCATTTGCTGTTTGCATAAATTCCTAAAATTTTAGCTTTCTTAACATTAGTTTAGTGTGCTAGTTCAGACTCCAATTGCTTGCATTCAGTATAGCCTTTTCATATCACTTTTTGGGTGAGGTACATGATGTGTATTCATTAATTTCTATGTTTTCCAACCCATTTTTTCTAATCTCCTTTGGGTCCAATCTATTATTCCAGCTGATTATCTGATTACTGAAACTGCCTGTTGGGTTTTGATTGCATTTCCACCAATGAATTTTGATTTTTAAAATGTCTGCTATCTTTTTTATATTTAATCTTTAAATTCTGGATACAGGATGATATTCAGTTCTAGTATTCCAAGGTATTTATAGTTTTATTGCTTCATAATGATTTTATAAGATCATAATTTTTAGCTCTATTCCATCTAGCTTTTGACTAGATCCAGAAAAATTGGGTTAGAAAACAAGGAAATTAATGAACACACATTCAGATGAAATTGGACTGCGCAGCTCTCTGAATGTCTTTGCAAAATATTAATACAGTGACAGTAATTCTATTTCAGTGGAACTTTTTGCATGTAGTTTTAGCTCATCCATGTATAACAAACAGATGATTGATTTTTCCTTCTTAATCTGAAATTATTTAGAATTATTGACAATGAGTTTAGTGAGATAATAAACAGTAGCAGTGACAAAGAATCCCTTTGAAATATTCCTCTTTTGACATTAACTTCCCCAATTTCTTTACTGTGTCATTAAGCAGATTTCAATTTTCCCACGGTTTTCTTGAGGAACTTCCAAATATTTTTGCTAACCGCAAATACTTTTAGGCAAGTATTAATCCAGGTGTGCAGCCACCAATCAAATGCTTTTTATACCCATGCGGTGTTAAGATTTGGTGTGTGTGTGTTTGGGTTTTTGTTTTTGCCCTTTAAGTACCTTAGTATCATATCAATTAACAGCTGATCTTTTGTACCTCTTGAGAATTATCTTTCTTGCAAGCATACTTATAGTATTTGTTTTCTTTTTCTTTTTTTGATAAAAATGGAATGTAATTGTAGGGCTTGATATAGAGATTTGCAAGGAGGCACTGTACTGTTTGGTGCAAAAATGTCTCACCAACTTGTAACCAGCTAGGCTGCACATTATGGTATGACAAAGCCTGTTGAAATCTTTTCTGTACCTACATCAAACAAATTTATCTGCCCTCAGTACTTGAGTACACAGTGTGATTTATTGCTACATGAGAGTGCAGTAATGAACTTGTGTTGGCAGAGAAAATCAACATTCTACAATGCAATTCTAAAAATTGGTAAAACTGAAACAAAAAAACCTTTAGAACCGGGGTTCAAATCAGCATCAGAATTATCTGATGTTGCTCAAAGCCAAATTTGGTAACATTTGGCCAAACAGATTTAAAATTATGACTTTTAAAATATAGAGGTGATTTTCAGACAAAATCAACCCTTTCCATCAGCTCATATAGAAATTGCTTAAATATATTTCAAAAATCTATTTTTTCTTTAAAGTGTATAAATAACCTCAATACCTCTTTTTATTTTCAGCAAATACAATCTGTATTGGAAATTTAAAAAAAGTTAAAATCCTCCTTTTTAAGCCACAGTCAGCCATTTTGTAAGTCTGGAACACATTCAGTAGATGTTTTCCAGAAAGAATAATGGTTCATAAGCATTTACTTTCCCTTACTTTTTGAATAGTCCCTCACGAAATGAATGAGACCTAGGCTTTGGTGATTATTATTTTACTGTAAAAATGGCAGGGCACTACTTAACCATCTCCAAAGTCTCATCTCTCCCCAATTTGAACAGGCAGATATTCAACCAGAGCAGCTCTACCTTTACCCAACAGAAAAACTTTCCCTCTTGACTTCTCTGGATGGCTTTGCATTTTTAAAAAAAGTTCATTTATTTTGAAACTTGCCTTCTCCTCTTTCCTTCTCACTGACACCCCCAATGATCATATTTAGTATCATATACCTCAGGACTGTGTGATTATCAGTGACATTTTAACATGCTAGAATTTTAATGGGGTTGCTACTGTCATGCCCACATCTTTTTACATTATACTAAATTTTCACTAGTATAGTTTGCTTTCAGTTTAAGTTTAGAACTGACATTTCTTTTTCTCAGTGTCAGATGGGGTCTAGAGACAATAGGCTTCACAAGACTCCTGGTTAAGCTGCCCAACATGATCCACTGACTTTGCCAAAGGATTAACCACCAACCTGATATGTGTCATTGTTAAGGTACGTGGTGAATTACTGATGAAAGACAATTCAACTCCTGAATAGGGCCCTAGATACTTGACTTATCCAGAGTACCAACAAGAGAAATAGGAGGTTTATTAAGATTCACGGAAAACACCACCTCGGCATTTTCTGCTTAGCTTCCTCTTGCCAGTCTCCGCTCTGCTCCATGGGAGAAAGTCTGAAGCAACTTAGTCAGCTTTGCCAGCTTCTCCTGAAGCTGCCCGAAGATCTTAGAACTTTCTATCATGGAGCACAGTGGAGACTGGCAAGAGGAAGCAAAGCAGAAAATGCTGAGGTGGCGTTTCCCTTTAAGGTATGGGCTTTGAGCATCAGCGCATGCCTGTCCGTCCTGGTAGCTCAGCCCCTGAAACAAATATTCATCCTTTATTTTCCCTTGCTCCAGGTATTCTCAGTGTTATTGAATGCATGTTCCAGACATTCAAATTAATGTCTTGGATCAAGGTTTCAGGAGCCATGAGAAAACATGAGAAATTCTGTGGGTTATATTTCTTCAATCTAAATTTCCAGGATATATGTACAAAGAGAAATTCAGGTGACATTTATAGTATTTTGAAAGGAAGTAGGAACAAATTTCTGGGAAAGAGAAACAATATGGGAAAAGCCTCTTCTCTTCTATTTGATTCCTCAGCCATCAATTTGCAAGTTATAACGCACAAGGGATTTTCTGGGACATAGCTAGGGGGCTTTCTAAGTTAAAACCAAAGGATTGTATTACTTTGGCTTTTTCTCAGTCTTTCTGATTCTTTCTCTTGATCCTAGTAGCCACAGATGGAAATTACAGATAGGATTTCTATTAAGAAGAAAGATTGGTCCTTACACAAAAGGTTTTGGACAAATCTGAAAGGTAGTCAATGGCATTCCTGAGTGAGGTAAAAGTTCACCTAAACAAAAAGATAAGTGGGCTTAACTAGAACCAGACAGATTCAAGTAGCAGATTTAAACAAAAACAATAATTGAAAAGCATATGATAAATAAGTCATTGGGAAATGAATTTACTGCTTCATTGCTCTTTAGCTCCTATAGTTATGCTAGAAACTGTGTTTTTATAAGAAACATTTTTAGTATGGGGAAATTTATATGCAAATGTTAATGATACTCTTTTATTCATGCTATGTAATTGTGGCAATATATGTTATACAGGCTATATTTTAGGATGCTGTGAATGCCTTCTACTATAAGAGAGAGAGAGAGAGAGAGAGAGAGAATCACTAAGGTTCATCGTGAAACCATATCCGGAAGTATAAGATACTGCGATCTGACAGAAAATCTGTCTGAAATCCCTATATTTCTGGAAGATTCTTGTTCAAAATAAACATGCTTCACATAATAAATGTTGTCTTACCTAATGTGGGATTATGTTACTCATGTTAGCTTTTTCACAATGAGGCAAGTTCACCAGCTGTATCATCTGGTTGACTGATATGGAAAAAATATCACAATGGGAATCCAGTTTTTCTCACAAGGTGGGAAGCGCTGTTTCAAGTAGCACTGTTTGCATGAACAGTCCTTCTGTTGTAAGAAGAGAGGAGGTGAAGGCTCCAGGATTGAAGGCCATAGAAAACATCCATCAGAAATGATGATGCATTTGGGCATTGCCTTCATAATGGAACACTTGAGTCAAAGTAAGAATATGGTTTTATCACACTTTGCTGGAGAAAGAATTGTGTTAGGACGAGAAATGAACTCAGCATTTCAGCATAGAAACTAGATCTTTTTACATCAGAATCAGAATCTAGAATCAGATACGACTGGCTTTCGAGCAAGGGAAACCTTTAACCTAAAGCTGGCTGAGGTGGCTTAGTGGTTAAGACACTAATCTACAGCATTTCAAGACCTGAGTGCTGAGCAAAGGAGTGAGATCCTGTTGTCTGTAACAGCTCCCGCTAACTTGGCAGATCAAAAACAAGAAATTGCAAGTATATACATATTATTATTATTATTATTATTATTATTATTATTATTATTATTATTATTATTATTATTATTATTATTATTATTATTATTATTATTATTATTATTATTATTATTATTATTATTAATTGGATTTATATCCCGTTCCACTCAAGCACAAGGTCGACTCAAAGCGGTTACAACAATCAATGCACATACAATTACAATATCATAATAATAAACAAAATAAATGATCAAAAATCCACAATACAAAAGGTACAACATCAAAATATCATTTATCAATAGTTACAAAATTTAGATACAAGGTATAAAAGACAACAATCAAATATCAAAAGCAATGCAGAACAAAAGGGGCAGAGAGGCAGGGAGGTAACGTCTGCAGAAGGTCCTTTATGCCCTGCAAGGGGGGGGGGGGCTGGAGCAGATGTTTCTCATTCCGCCCAGTTTGCCCAACTGGGAGGATGGCTCCAAGCCTCAGCGTCCCACCTTCGAATCCTCCGAGCAGGCAAGCTCAAGGAGGTGGAGAGGCAGAGAGGCAGCATCTGCAGAAGGTCCTTTATGCCCTGCAGGGGGCTGGAGCAGGTGTTTCTCATCCCCCCCCCCCAGTTTGCCAAACTGGGAGGATGGCTCCAAGCCTCAGCGTCCCAACTTCGAATCCTCCGAGCAGGCAGGCTCAAGTAGGTGGAGAGGCAGGGAGGCAGCGTCTGCGGAAGGTCCTTTATGCCCTGCAAGGGGGGCGGGGTGCCTGGAGCAGATGTTTCTAATTCTGCCCAGTTTGCCCAACTGGGAGGATGGCTCCAAGCCTCAGCATCCCACCTTCGAATCCTCTGAGCAGACAGTGGGAAAGGTAACAGCATTCTGTGAATTTAGTCATGCCTGCCACCTGAACATGGAAATATCTGTAGACAATACAGGCTCCTTGTCTGAAAGCAGAGATGAGCACACACTTCATAGACAGTGCCAGATCATCCATATAGCAGGAGAAGCAAATGCTACTCTGGGGGCCCCAGCCCCCCGTGCTTCATTAGAATGAAAATCCAGATTTAAATACTCCATGCATTCATGCAGATATTTAAAAATGTTCACTCGGAGAGACTCGCCGACAACTCATTGGAGCGTTCAATGCATGCCAAAGAGTAAAGTTGCATGCACAGGCATAGCCATCTTTGACTGCATGCACATCTTACATGCTACACTGTAGTAGCGCGAATTTGTGTTGAGTGGCAGAGTCGATCGACATGTAAGCTGTAGTGGTGTTTTATTTTATAGACATCCTAAATCTAAGCAAGGGTCTCTTGACTGATTTACTACACGCCTCATGCTGGCTTAATCTGGCACTGCTCCTAGAGTCAGAAATGACTGGCTTTCAAGGAAAGAAGACCTTTACCTTCATCTAACCTAAAGCTGTTTTCTCCACTTTACTTTCTTGAGTAATGGACTGTGTGCTTTGGGTGTAAAACAAAGCTGTTTTACACCCAATAAGCAGGCCTGCCACTCTCCATCACTGTTGCAATCTTCCTTCTTTCCTAGCCAACTTACTGGAGAAGTGGAACCTGCTGAGGAGGGCTGTGTTAAGTTATAACTATGTATCTGCAGAACCTATGTGGAGCTGTGCCTCTTACAGCCTTCTAGTGCTGTAACCTATAAGGAGGTCAACCTTATGTTAGCATATTTACACAATGCCTCCAGTGCTGACAAAAATGACAGAAATAACTCTGTGGCAGGTGAACTTTGTAACTGCCATTTATTAGTGCTATCAGCTGCAGCTATACCAGTTCCCCAATTTGAGGGAAAAGGTCATATGTTGTCACCATAAAAGGAACTTAACATAATTTGTGTGTTTGAAGGATGAAATACTATAAAAGGAGGGTTTGTATTATAGGGCACCACAGAGTGCACCTGTGTAGTATTGATAGCAAGTTGATACCACCTTTAACTATCAGGACTCTGAAATCTGCAATCTCGGGATCTGGAGGCCTCATGAAATACTTAGAGTTCTCTGTCAAAAGACCTGCCCTGCACTTCTCAGAAAAAGTGGCATCCAGCTGTTAAAACTGAATAGCACAAACTCCCTGTTCACCACAGCTATGGAGCATTTTGGAATCACCAGAAGTAATGCAGACTTCGGTTCAGGGTTGTTAGATATCGCACACTGCCAGTAAAATTAAAAAGCTAAGTTATTTTGTGGCTTTGCAAAATAGGCAGGATTTTGAAGTTGAGGGGATGTCAAGAGTCTGCAAATGTAGCAAATGTTCCTACAACATTTGGGTTTTTGATTGCCTAGAAGTACCCAGTGAGAGAGTGTTATGTATGTTAACTGTGTTTTCTGGCAGGAGCGGAATGTATCTTTTCTCATGTATCTATTCTTATGCAAATAAGTGGATCGAAAAATGTGCACACTCTGTTAGCCAATGGGCTTGTTGTATTATTGTTACTGTTACTGTTTATAGTGTATATAAGTCCGAGTTTTGCCCCATCCAAACTGTGTTCAAACCCCACTAATAAAGCGCTGAATCTCACTACTTCATTCATCTGCTTCTTCATTCCCTGAACACGAAACTGGCGACGAAGGTCGGATGGCGTCCCCACACAGCAGCAACATAGGCCCATTCGACCCAGCTCATCCAGAAAAATGGGCAACATACGAACGCCGGTTCCACCACGCAATGGCCTCGCAGAAGATCACCGACGAAGACCAGAAGTGCTTCTGCTTCCTCAGTCAGTGCGGTTCTGAGACGCTTGAGCTGGCAACCCACCTCGTTCTTCCACAGGATGTGGATGTGGTGCCGCTCGCAGAAATCATGTCTGCACTGAGGAGGCACCTGCAGCCAGAGGTCTCGATCTTCCCGGGCAGGTTGGCCTTCCACAGAAGAGAGCAGCGACCCGGTGAATCCATTGCAGACTACGCTGCCATGCTACGCATTGCTGCCGCCCCGTGCAAGTGGGACAACATTGAAGAAGCACTCCGGGACTGTCTGCTGGCCAGCATGAGGGATGAAGATGCTCAATGTCACCTCATGATCAGAAAGACGCTAACCTTCACAGATGTCCTAGAAGAGGCAGTAACGTCGGAGGCCACACAGTCTGGGATAAAGCTTTTCTGGCATTGCCACTCCACCACCAGGGCCACCGACTAAGCTGTGCAAGCTCAGCAAAGTTCACCTTCATCCTCAGGCTTGCCTGGTTCTACCTCTTCATCCAAGTCCAGCGACACAGAGGGAAAAGTCCGAGTGGTCCAACGAAAGCACCGAGAGCACCGTGATGATCGGGAGAAGAAATTCCTTTGCAAGTGTGATAGCTGCAGAGCCCTGCATGACCACAAGAAGTGCCCCTTCCACACTGCAGAATGCCACAACTGCGGGCAAAGAGGGCACATTGCTAAGGTATGCCGACAGCAGAAGCAAAGACCTCCAGTGCCTGTGCCCAAGAAGAGTTATCACCACAACACGTCCATCGCCAAAGTGTCACCCAAGCCTGAGCTGTGCCAAGTGGGCATCGTCAGCAAGCATTTCTTCGCAGACCTGAGCCTGAAGGATGTCCCCTTCAAGATGGAGGTGGATTCAGGTACTACCTTTTCCATAATACCACAGCGGGAGTTTTTGAGAATTCCCCCTGCCTCTCGGCCCAAGCTTAAATCCATTAAAACTTCCCTCCGGGATGTGCAAGGTTGCCAGATTCCGGTCCTGAGGGTGGGTAATTTCTTGGTTAAATTCAAAAACATTCACACCTCCTTGCCATTGGTTGCAGTAAAGCAGGGCACTAACTGTCTTATTGGGAACAAATGGTTTAGGTTCCTGGGAATCCGGCTTTCTGGCATCCACACAATAGACTCTGACCCAATCCAGGATGTTTGTGCTGCACATCCTGAGGTATTCAAAAAGGGTTTAGGTTTATACAAAGGACCCCCTGTTGACTTTGAGCTTGACCCTACCATCCAGCCCATCCGGATGAAGCCACGCCGGCTACCCTTTGCTTTAAAGGAGAAGATAGAAGCCGAGGTGGACAAACTGGTGGGGCAGGGCATCCTAGTGCCGGTGGACTCTGCAGAGTGGGAGACACCAATTGTGACTGCTTTGAAAAGTAACAGAGAGGTCAGGATATGCGCTGACTACAAGTGTACCATCAATAAAGCTAGTCACCCGAACACATATCCTGTGCCCGTGGTAAGCCACCTTCTTGCCTCCTTGCATGGAGGAAATTGCTTCACAAAACTTGACCTTACCCAGGCTTACCAACAATTAACTGTGTCTCCTGCTGCTGCCATAGCCCAGACCATAGTAACGCATAGGGGGGCATTTAAGGTAACTCAACTACAATTCAGGGTGAATGCGGTCCCTGGAATATTTCAATCTCTTGTAGAACGTATTTTGAAAGGGTTGCCTGGTGTCCTGCCATATTTTGACCATGTCCTGATCACCGCTAAGGACACCGTCAAACTAGTGGCCAGGCTCGATCAGGTCCTGTCACATTTTGAGAGGGCCAGTCTATGTCTCAGAAGAGACAAATGTGTGTTTTTGGCACAGGAAGTGGAGTTCCTGGGGTACTGAATTATACCCCAAGGTATCATGCCCTCTGACTCCAAGGTGATGGCCATGCGGAATGCACCCAGGCTGAAATGTAAAGCCGAATTGCAATCATTTCTAGGATTGTTAAACTTCTATCACACTCTTCTCCATTGCAAAGCCTCAGTTGCCAAACCATTACATTGGCTTCTTAAGAAAGATACTGTTTGGCACTGGGGCCATTGCCAGGAGAAAGCGTTCCTAGAACTTAAAAGGCTGCTATCTTCGGATGCTGTATTAACTCATTTTGATCCTAACAAAGAAGTTGTACTTGTGTGTGATGCATCCCCAGTGGGGTTGGGAGCTGTGTTATTCCATGTACTAAGTGATGGGAGGGAAGCCCCCGTAGCATTCTTTTCCTGTTTGCTCTCAAAGCCTGAGAAAAATTACGCTCAGACAGACAGGGAGGTGTTGGCAATCGTGGCAGGCACTAAGAAATTCCACGATTACCTTTACAGAAGGCCTTTTACCATCGTAACTGACCACAAGCCCCTCCTTGGAATCTTTGTGAATGGGAAGCCCACGCCTCAAATTCTGTCCCCAAGGATGTTGCATTGGCCAATTTTCCTAAATGCATATGATTTTACTTTGGTGCACAGGCCCGGCAAGGACATCAGCCATGCTGATGCCCTGTCATGTTCTCCACTGCCAGGGGTCAGGGAAGCCAATTGCGAGATTGAAAGCGACCACCAGGTCCTCATGATTGAGGCATTCGACTCGCCCCCGGTCGTCCCCTCAGATATAGCCAAAGCTACGACCAAGGATGTAACATTGACTAAAGTAATGTCTTGGGTACAAAAAGGCTGGCCTGTCTCTCCTCTAGCTGAGGAATTCAGAACATTCCACTGCAAGCATTTGGAATTGTCATTGGAACAAGGTTGCCTTCTATGGAGACAGCAGGTGGTCATTCCTGTCACTCTCAGGAAAAAGGTTTTACATTTACTTCGCACAAGTTATCCGGGAATTGTACGTTCCAAAGCCCTTGCCCATAGCTACTTTTGGTGGCCTCAACTGCACCAAGACATAGAGCAGATGGTTGGCACTTGTGTCAGCTGTCAATCCTCTCCCCCAGAGCAATCTCACCTTCCCTCCCTCTCAGGAATGGGATTCTGCTAGGGGCCCGTGGTCCAGGTTGCACATAGATTTTGCAAGTCCATTTAGGGGTGCCCTATTTTTGTTGGTTGTAAACTCATTCTCTAAGTGGCTGGAAGTGATTAGAGTGCCTAATACCACTTCAGCCACCACGATAATGCACCTGGTGTCCGACAATGCGTCCACATTCACATCTGCAGAATTCCAATCCTTCATGGAAAGGAATGTAATTAGGCACATCACTGCCGCCCCATTCCACCCAGCCATCAATGGCCAGGTGGAGCGGCAGGTGCACACAACTAAGGACGCGCTTCGGTGTATGGGTGAAGGGGATTTAAAGCTCCAGTTATGCCAGTTTCTTTTCACGTATAGGCTCACCCCCCTTGCCTCAGGGCTGTCTCCTGCTGAATTGCTCCAGCAAACAAAACTGTCATCCTTGCTGGACAGATTGGATCCCTCTAGGGTGGAGGACAAAGGCACAAATATAGCGATCCAGCACCAGAAGGGTTTTCCTCTGGGAGACCCTGTACATTGCCGTAATTATGCAGCTGGTGATCCTACGTGGGTGCCTGGGTTTGTGATCGATCAGACTGGCCCTGTTTCTTACAGAATCGAAAGAGCCACTGATCTGATCTGGAGGAGGCACGCGGATCAATTGAGACCCACTATACTGGACCCACAGGACGAATACAGACACTCAACGTTAGAGTTGGCCCCCACCCATTTAAACCCAGGGGGCAGAGGTAATAGTCAGCAGCAAGCTAACTTAGACCCAGAGGTGTGTTCTAGGGACCGATTTGAAGGTGAAATTGTGGAATGCTCCCCTATTCCGGCCAGGTGTACCCCTACACTGTCCCAGCCTAGCACTCTGGATTCCTTTATTGATTATGACCAATTTTGTTTGGAGTCGCCCTCCACTCTTAGTACACACAGGAGGGACCCTGAGTTGTCTTATTTATCCAGAGAATTAGATTTTGGTTTTGAGCGATCCCCTGCTCCTCCATCTGACAAACGGGGGTTTAACTTGGGTTTACAATCCTCCCCCTCTAGTCAATCCCTCACTCCAGTTGGGTTGCCCATCCTACGAGCCCCTGAGCCAGCTCAGCCAAGCGTCCGACCCAGAAGGGAAACTAGACCACCTTCCTGGTTAAAGAATTTTGTTTTTACCTGGGGGGGGGAGAATGTTATGTATGTTAACTGTGTTTTCTGACAGGATCGGAATGTATCTTTTCTCATGTATCTATTCTTATGCAAATAAGTGGATTGAAAAATTAGCACACTCTGTTAGCCAATGGGCTTGTTGTATTATTGTTACTGTTACTGTTTATAGGAGCAGGATGTATCTTTTCTCATATATCTATTCTTATGCAAATAAGTGGATCGAAAAATGTGCACACTCTGTTAACCAATGGGCTTATTGTATTATTGTTACTGTTACTGCTTATAGTGTATATAAGTCCGAGTTTTGCCCCATCCAAACTGTGTTCAAACCCCACTAATAAAGAGCTGAATTTCACTACTTCATGCGTCTGCTTCTTCATTCCTTGAACACTAAAGACAGGAAGTGACAAGCTTTCTCCTTTGTTCTCTATTCAGCATAGGAAAAGAGCAGCAGAGCCTTGTTTCTGGCACATTCTCTTGAGGTGGTTGTGTGGTGGTCTTTAGCTTCCTGAAGGCCAATGATGTCAGCTGATCTGGAATATCACAAGAATGACATCCACAACATCCTGAATTATTCAGGTCTTGTGCCTAAATACAGTAGTGGCAAACACAAAGTTGTGCCAGTTTGACATTAGGGCAACCCCTTAAATATCCAGCTACTTTGTGTCAAGCAGAAACGTCTTTGAGGAAATTCTACTCACATTTACTTCTTCTTCTTCTTCCATGTCTAGGCCAGATGTGAAACTGCCAAAATGAAGGCACCTTTTGGTGATTTATTTTGTAGTTCCTTTCACCTGACCTAGTGTGAGAAAGATTAGCCAGCACAAGGTGACCATTGCATGTAGTACACCTGAGTGTTGTTCAAAAATACGACAATCTTTAAGGAAGCTCTTCCTGTGAACTCCCTCACATTTACTAAACACAGTAGATTATTTTGTAGAATCAAGAGACCTGCTTTTACAGGGTTTGCAATAATACAGTGTTTGTTTATATATTTGTTGCATATATTTTCCTCTGTGTGCTCAAGACATCAGCCTACTTTTCAGAGGATACCTGACCTTCTTTCTCCATGCTTTCCAGGTGCCTGAGAGCTAATGGCCAACGGTAACCTCTTCATGCCATGCCATATTGGTTCTGCTGATGTTTGAACACTTAAACTGAATCATTTTATAGTCACATCTTCAGTACGTTTAGATTAGATTTTAATTTGTACCCCTCCCTACTCAGCTTGTAGGCCGACTCAGGGCGGCTTACAACATAATTAAATATACAATATAACAAAACCAAAATAAAAAGCATATCAGCAGACAGCAACTAAAACAATACAATATAAATATAAATACAATAATGCAATAAGCAGTATATATATATACAGCATAACAGATGCAATAAAATATACAATACAATACAAAACAATTCATCACATGGAGATTGATGACAGCAGATGGGGCTTCTGCACATGAAAACGTTGACAGTATAGCTGCAAGATAAGGCCCTATCTTTTTTTACATATATTGTTCTCTATTCCTCGTAACTGTATAAGGCTCTAATCACAGGTTTGTCAAGTGAGATTTAAAATGGACCTGAACATATTAAAGATTAGGTGAAAGAAAGTCAAAATGAATGATGTACATGATAATTTCAGCAAAGTGATGCATCTGCAAGAAATGGATCCTGGCTTTTTGGGGCAAGCAGCCATGATTGATTACATAGAGGCCTAGTATGTTGTCTTCCAAAATCCAACAAAAAGAAGAGAAGGAAATGCAAACAAAAAAATGAGAAGTGGTGTTGAGTAAATAAGGGTGCAATTATTTCCTTCTTCAAGTGCCGTATCTGATTCTGAATATTGGCTAATATCATGGTGATCAACCATGAAGATTGTCCTGGGAACAATATAATGCAGTGGCCTTCCGCAACACAGCATGGCAACCATATCACTGATCCAGTTCTACTAGTCATTTTCTGGTCCTGGGCCCTTTTGTCACACAAAGTCCTCATCAGCCCCAGGCCAGTGTTGATGAAGATGGATCCAAGTGGGATTTAATCCATTTGGGGACCATCACCCTGTTAGTCCTCAGGGTTGTCAGGTTAGTTAACTGCCACCTGATGATCAGTGTTGAGTTGCTGGCAGTATGGTCTACTCTAGTACAATAGCAAGATAATCTGGCCAGACTATAAACATTCTTCTTTTTTTAATTTTTTTTATAAATTTTATTATTTAAAAAGGAACAACAACATAAAACAACCAGATATACAAAAGTACATTACGACAATACTAGATTACAACAAATAAGTGAAGACATATTCATACACATACCCACATGTGTGCACCCATACATATACATGTAACTCATTCTGTTTCTTCTAAAGGCAGTGTCATATCATCAGAAACACATTATACTCTCACTGAAACAATGTACAAACAAATCACTAACTCTCAATCCAAAAAGATAATTGTTCCTTTGGGGGCTTGTTCCCTTTTCCTTGAACTAAAATATGGTCAAGAAAGGGCTTCCAAATCTCATAAAATTTATTTTTACTTGTGATACCTTTTTAATGTTTATTTCACATGTGAGTTTATCATTTAATGCAGTTGTCCAATTTTGAGCATACCCGTCATCAATCCTTAGTTGTTCTCCTCCCTTCCACTTGGCAGCTATACAAATCCTTGCAGTTGTAATTAAAATAGATAATAAGTCTGCCTGGCAGTGGTTTAAATTCAAACTACTAAATTCAAATAACAACACACTAGGTGCATCCAGATTAATGCTGGTACCCAACATTTTTTTTTACCTCCTTTTCAACTGTCATCCAAAATTCCTTTAACTTTTCGCACTCCCACCACATATGAAGATGTCCCAATCTCTTTTTTACACCTCCAACATAGATTTAGTTTTATCCATCAAATTAAGTTTTACTGGGGTTAAGTACCATTTCCAAATTACTTTGTAGTTATGTTCTTTTAATCTAACTGATAAGCACTTCATAACCCTATTTTTCCATTTTTGCCTCCAACTTACTTCATTAAAACTAATATTTAAATCAATTTCCCAAGTCTCTCTCATGATTTCTCTAGTATGATCCTTATCCTTTAACATTTTGTACAATTTACTAATTAATCCTTTTAATTCTATCTTTTGAGACCTAACGTTGCATACTAGTTTCTCAAAATCTGTTAAATTTCTATTAAGGTCTGCTTCAGTAACTATATTAGAGTTCCAATTATTAATTGCCAAAATTTGGATCCAATTTAAGTTCATTTGAGTAAACAAACTTAATTTCCTTTCCTTATTTTTGCAAAACTCTAACCAATCTTTTAATAACACTATTTTATTATGATAAAGTAGAACTTTGATTTTACTAGTTATTACTATCAGAAAGGACTTTATGTTGCTTAATTCTGTTATGGGCGAAAATCCCGGAGCAAGTTTTTCTTTTATCGAGTGCCAAGTACGTAGAATATTTTTTAGGATTTTATTATCCTTATTAATTTTAATTTTATCTTTACTTAAAAATAATACTTTTCCAGTTTTATGCAGTTCGTTCATATCAATGCTTTCCCATGAAATGACAGTATAGTTTAAAATGTTTACAATATTTTTTAGTTGGTGGGCCATATAATATTTCTTAATATCCGGCAGGCCTAATTCTCCACTTTTTTGATCTTTATACCATAATGATTTTGAAATTCTCGGTTTCTTTCCATCATTACAATAATTATTTATTAAATTTTGTAATATCTTAAAGTCCTTATCCTTAATTTTTATTGGTAAAGTTTCAAATATAAAATTAATTTTTTGGACTATCTTCATTTTAATTAAGGCAATTCTTCCAAACCATGATAATTTTAGTTTTTTATATCGAATCAACAATTCTTTTATTTCCTTCACTAAACTATCAAAGTTTAATTTTTTTAGTTCATCATGTTGATTAGATATTTTTTATTCCTAAGTATTTCACATTATTCTTAATGTTGACATTAAGATTAGCCTTAATTTTATTCTGAGTATCATTACTTACGTTGAATAGTATTATTTCCGATTTGTTCAAATTTATTTCCAAACCAGTCACATTTTGAAAAATTTTAAGATGAGTTTGTATTCTGGGTATTGCACTTTGCAGTTCTTTTACAATTAACAAGGTGTCATCACCATATAAGTTAATTTTATTATTATTTATACCTTTCAAATTTGTATCTTCTCTAGTTACATTTGCAAACATTTCAATCGCTATTATGAACAAAATTGAGGACAAAGGGTCACCCTGTTTTGTTCCAGCACCTAACTTAATGTCTGGGGTGAGTGCATCATTCAGTTTTATCTGTGCATAACTTTGTTGATATAGACTGTCAATTACACTTGTAAATTTAAAACCAAAACCATAATTCTTCACAGTTTCTTTAATGGTTAACCATTGAAGAGAATCAAATGCTTTATATATATCTACAAGACTGCATCATGGATGCAAATTTTGATTAATGTTCCTCATGACCACAATCTGATAGAAAAAAAACAGGTTATAATTTTTTTTAGTTGCCTAATAACAGCCTTAGTTGGTGAAAAAGCTGAAGATACCATGAGGAAAGGAAGCTGTAGTTTAGGAGCTTTGTCTGTTAACTACATTGCAGCACCATTGGTTTAATTCAGTAGTGAATATGCAGTTTTGCCAAAGAGAATTACTGGACCCTGGCATTGTTTCATCCTGGTTCTGCTTCTTTTTGAAATTCAGTAAAGAGTCTTAAGGAATATGCAGGACCTGCTTTAATCCAAATAGCACAATGACATTACAGCATTCTGCTATCCCAGATTGAACTTGATAAATGCTGAGATTTATGTTTGTGTGTGTTCTTGTTTTAAAAATTGTAATTTACTGTCATTATGTAAATTCCAGTTATTATCAGAGAGAAGCAGAGATAGTTGTTTCCCAGCCTGAATAAAGTATACAAGTCTGTATGAAGGTAATGAATGTTACGGAAATGGTTTATTTCAACCCCTTTTGCCTGAAATGTTACACATTGCTATCTTTTCTTACCTTTGCAGGTTATTGACAATTTTAACAAAAAACATATTGACTGAGTAAAATTCTGAGGTTAATCTGCACCCATTAGTGAGAAGAACAAAGTGAGGCTTTCTCTTGCATTTCTTCCTTGGAATCAAGTAGGAAATGAAGAATAGTAGGATGGGATGGATTTCTTTGATGCAGCATCGTCCAAAAGCAACACTCATAGGTATCCATATGGCTGGGAGTCTGGATAGAGTTGCCATACATACTGGAAACCTGGGAACTTCACAGGTTCAAACTGCCCTGCCTGGTTGCATTAAAAACATTGATATTTCCCACTTTTGAAACCAAGCTTGGTTTCAAAAGAAATATTTTTTAAAATAACTTAGAGCGGCATTTCTATTGCATTGCCAGCAGGTGGCATCTCGCGATTGTGAGCAGCAGATCATGTGGAAAGAGCTCCGGTCGTCTTTTCCCAAGCTCCTACCAACCTAGTAGTTTGAAAGCAAGAAACTGCAAGTAGACAAATAGGGACCGATTTGGGGGTGGGTGGGGGAGAGGTAAACATTGTTCCGTTCGCTCTGGTGTCTAGTCATGCCTGTCGCATGAACACAGCAAGGGAGGTGCCAACTCTAGGCATTCGGGAGGCTTGGGCAGCATATAAATTTAAATAAATAAATAAATAAATAATTTTTCCCCTCCCCCTCCTGTCAACTCTTTCTTTCTCTCCCACCTCGCTCCCAGATTTCAGGGGGGGAGGAGCCTCTTTCCCCAGCCAGCAGGCTTTCTTTTCCCCCTTTTCCCAGAATAAAGCTGGGGGAAGTGCCTTCCAGCAACATGAGGGTGGTGAGGCAAAGAGTTGACAGGAGTGTTGGCTCTTCAGCTTTGAAACAGAAATGAGCACTCAACCTTAGAGTCGGATACGACTGGCTTTTGAGCAAGGGCCACTCCTGTCCCGTTTTTGTGAGAGGGAAATATGGCATCCCTAAGTTTGGATAAATGGGAGTCCTGAGAAATATCAGGGTTAAATTGAAATAGACCTAATAAAAGGGAAACAAACCATAGTATTAGGATTGGTGGAAATCTGAGATATTGCTAGTGACTCCTGTATTTTAGGGTAAATATTTTTTTTAAATTGCTCTTTGTGCTTGAAAGATTTTAGTTAGCCAGTTCTTGAATTAGTCAAGAAAAAGATGGTGACAAGAATAGCACATGCAGGTAAAGTACTCTGCAATTTTCTCCCACATAACTCTTATCCATGCTGATGGGCTCTGGCCTTTCTGACTGTGGATTCCAGGTATACATAGCATCATCTAGTGCAGAAAATGAGGAAATGCACACAATGAAGCTAAAATTGCTTTATTCCTCTGAGAATGTGCATATGGTTTGCAGGAGACATGTACACCAGCTAAGCATAAGGTTTTGTTCAAGTGCTTTCAGAAAGAGTCCACTCCAAGTCTTCAATTTTCAGCCAATCCACATTGACTTGAATTCCAAATCAGGAAAGCCATGCCTCACTCTGACTGTCATTGGCAATCTGAAAATGTTCACATTGTTCAGAATTGGGTGGGGGGATGGTTCTGAATGAATGAATCAAAGTTATCAGATTTTGTTGTGGAAATTTTCTTGCATGGAGCAACACTCTTGTGTTGTAAATTGCCACTCTTTTTGCTCCTGTTTATTCTCTAAGAAGCTGCTATGGAGGCTCTCTTCATTCCAGAACCCTTCATTTTATTCTTTTCTTACCTTTTTATAGCTACTGCAGTGGCTCAAGTGGCTAAGATGCTGACTGGGAGGCGGAAGGTCAGCAGTTAGATTCCCAAGTACTGCAGGATGGAATGAGCTCTTTGTCCCAGCTCCTGCCAACCTAGCAGTTTGAAAGCAAGACAGTGCAAGTAAATAAATAAATAAGGACCACTTAATTTAGATGATTACATGGTTTCCAGAAGGGCAATTGTGGTTGTTGTCAATTTTTTGTATTTATTTTTTTTTGCTTGACCAAGTTCCTAGCTTGTCAATAAATCCATTACACCAAAGACAATGCACATGCCTCATTTGCACTGATTGTAAATAGGAAGAAAGAAGCTTGGAATCTCAAAAAGGGTATGAGGCAATTTGTGTCAGGGTTTCCACATGCGACCTTGTCTTGATTTTAAAATGACATTTGATCCATGTAGTGTTAAGATACATTTTGTAATTTTCTTAGGTTTAGAAATGCCAGCTTTCTTTTAGAAGCACATTGAAATGCCAGGCTGACAGCCTGACATGACAAATGATGTATAGATAAGATTAGAACTCTCTCCTGAGGGGAGGAGGGAGAAATGAGTGTCCAGCCTTGGATTTATTCCAGAGACACCTGCAATCCCATGATGGGGCAGACTGACACAAGGGAGAGACGTCTCCACTCCTGTCAGTCAAACTAATTACCCCAGACACCTGCAGATCAGGAAATTCCAAGAATGCAAGGGTGGGGGGCTCCATGTCACATTGCATGTACCAGTCATCTCCTATTTCTTGGGAATGCAGGTGCACTCCCATGAGATCACCATGAGATCATCACATTCCTGAGCTCCTTTTTATTATAAAATGGACACGCGGCAGCGCTGATCTGCTGCCACGCGCTTTGCCGGCCCCGCCCCATAAGAGACTGGACGAGGCTGGAAGGGGCGGGGGCCGGGCCTTCCCTTAAGGGAGAGGCTCGGACCACCCCTCCTTTGCTAGGCTGACTGGGCCAGGCAGCGTTTGCCCTCCACTCCCGCCCTGGGTCGCAGTGTGATTCTTTTGGTCGCTTCGGGGCTGGATGGGAATTTTTGCTTGAACCTCAATTGGCCTGTTGGTTCTTGTTGTTTTTGCCCATCCCACACTGTCACTGTCGGGCTCCTGCGGGGTACCTTTTGTGCCTTTTGGGCGTTTGGCGGCTAGCACTGGGTGACCCCTACGGGTCCAGCAGGAGCACACCCGGTTGGCCTCTGGCAGGTCTAGATAGAGGGATAATCATCTGGCCAATCCGGTGTGCTCAGGAACAAGCCATGCTTGACACAGCATGCAAAGCCTTATAAGTTCACCAGACACACGTCAGAAGCAGAGGTTTGGTCATTTGCACTTCTGTGGGGTCAATATAGTTGGCTATAACCAGTGCTCCTTACCAGTGCTATGTCGGCCCGCTTGCATTAGTGAATTATTGTTAATAAAGTGGCCCAGTTTCAATCCCAGCACTGAGTCTGTCTCTTTATTGGGGAATGAGCCTGGCAAAGAGCCCAGTTTGAGCACTAAACACACACACACACACACACTTCGGGAGACAGGCGAAACTCTGTCTCCTCCACATAATAATCATGGTTGCAGCGGGAGCCCTTGTCGGTGGGCATCCCAAAATGACTCTTTGGGGGTAAAAGCCATGAGGGGCTTTGGTGCTCAAAAACAATTAAGATTGAACCTGCTAGGAAAAGCTAGTAAGATTTTGTTTTCTTTTATGTTTTATTCACTGTGTTTTTATATAAGTATAGAGTAAGTAATATCTGTATCCAGTATTTGTGTTTTCAACAATAAAACTACAAAAAGCCAGTAGTTTGTGTGCCTGTCTTTGTAAAGGAACAGAAGGAAACTAAGCAGAGCCGAAGAAGTCTTTGACAATCCTCATCATGTTTCCGGAAGAAGGAGGTGAGAGTGGAATGCTCTGTAAGGGAGGGGCAGAGTAGCAGAGAGAGAGAAAGTTGCACTTAGAAGTCTAGCTTCTGCCAAGGAAATAATATATTACCTGCCATATGCAGAAGGCTACTCTGACCCTGTCCCCCAGTGAATCGGGCTAGGGGGAAGAGTGCTCATAGAGGCAAGCAGGTCGCAGCATCTAAGGTCCGCCCTGCCGGGTGTCCCCAAGAAAAATTCTGGGAGCCCAACGAAGCCTTTGTGAGGTATGCTCCTCCCCCTACGTCCCTGATAATTTGGACTATTTTCCAAATAGCCAGATCAGGTCACGAAACAAGTTTAGTAGCTTTCTTCAACTTCTTGGGTTTGTATCTTCATGGCTGAAATCCTATAGCTTAGCATAGTAAATCACAATTAGAGTACAGTAGGCCCATTGAATCTGTGAGAATTTGGCAAATTAGCTACTCAATATATAAACATTGTATTAATTATTGTATTTTGAACATTGTATCTATTATCTTGTATATAAACCCCTTGTGTTGCCCTGGGGTCATTTATATGTTGTTAGCCGCCCTGAGTCGGCCATGTGTTGAGTAGGGCGGGATATAAATTGAATAAATTGAATTGAATTGAATTCCATTGCTTCCATGAGCCTACTCTAGTTATGATTTACAACACAAAGCAAAACAATCCCAAGTATTGTTTACTACATTTTAAATACACTTAGTGAATTAGGGGCTTCTTGTATGCACACTAGCCTCAAATTTGATAACTAACAGAATGGGACCATGAACACAATCCCAGGTTTAGCCTTAATCTCTGTGAATTAAATTTCAGTTGGTTGTTTACAACAGTCTTTTTTTCAAGACCAAGGTGTTTATATTTATTAAGCACATATTCACCAGGCATTTTAGGCATTAGGCAATCTCTTCTGTGTAGTGTTCATTTTATAACATATTAAATCTACAATGTTACAAGCTGTTTCTGTATGCCTAACTCCACTGAACAAGTGAGATTCATTGCTACATAAAATATGTAAACTTGGGTAATAAACATCCTTTCAAGGTCCTCTGTTTTCTATGGTAAAATTCCTTGATCAGTACAATACTAACAAATAATCCTCAATATTCAATAGCTTTTCCCTAAATTAACTAATTATAACAAAATTGTTTCCTAGGATTCAAGCCAACATTATTCTGATGATGGAGCATAATGAGTATTGCAGTGGATAACAATGTTCCTGCCATGCTGTTCATGCTAAATGGATACATTTCTCTTGGTAATGTTGGCTAAGTATTTGGAACTACTGTCCGAACGTGGGTGATTTTTAAGAGTGCAAGAATTCATAATACTTCCTTTCCTCTGTTTTAATATTTAAAACACACCATCATGAATAAATATTAAATCTTCAATATATTTGCATATCCATCCATATTTAATAATGCTTCTGTTTGTGTTCATTTTTTAAAAATTTAAGGGCTTTTAGATTTCTAACATTTTATTCTTTCTCTGTACCAGATGAGTTGTGCAATTTTTTGGCTAATAGTACTTATTTTGTCTTCTAAATTCCTCTTTAATTGATGGTTATTTCTCAATATCAAAACAATGAACATTCTGCTCTTAAAATTTAATAGAACAAAATTTTTTATTTCTGGGTACCTATAGCTCTCTTTTGGGTAACCCAACGGGGGACATGAAAGGAGCCTCCCTGAAGATTCCTACTTCGGTGATCAGGCGTCCTCTGGGCAAAGGAGATTTATCACTGACAACGGAGATTTTTCACCAGCTAATCATTTCAACCAAGAAGCAGCAGAAGTAGAAATTATTACAAAGAGACATTTTAACCAGTGATCCTTCTCAGGGCTCAAACAGACAGTGATAGCAGTCAACATTGAAGAAATATCCTCAGTTAAAGAAATCTTTGCTTCAGGAACTCTGCAATAAACATAAATGTGACCCACAATGCATGCAAGAAACACACAGGAATAAAAAACAACATCACCCTAAAGTTCCTGGAATGTGATTAATTGCCGAATGGTGCAATCGGAAATATGGAAGCACAGTGTTTGCCAGAACAGATCTCAAGATCTTGTCTACAGCAGTGACAGAGGAGAATAATGTTGAAACAACTGAGCTCAGTGCCTGTACAGTGACATCTGTCTATAAACCACGATCTATAAAAAAAATTCCTTCACTGAACCACCAAACTTTTGGAATATGCCTGTAAGGTTCATAACAGGGAGCCAATACCAAATACCCAACACCACCTCATTCTATGTGAGATCATAGCTGCTGTTTGACTGCAAGTTGTAACATACTGAAAAAGATACAACTTACATACTGAAAAAAGTACAACTTTAAAAAGGCTTATTGGCCTAAATTTTCAGTGGCCTTGGATGGAAGAGTGGCAGATATTAATCCAGATCCCACATCATATGATAAATTTATTGATGGTGTCCAGAAATGCTCTAGGGAAGCTGTCCCTCGAGGATGTAGGACTTCTTGCATCCAAGGTCTAACACGCGAAACTATTGACTTACTGAATAAATATATTTCCCTTTTTAATGCAAATCTACTCAACCAAGAGACCATTAAAGCCAGACAACAGGTAGTATCAGCTATCTCAGAACACAAAAGGGAAAAATGGATTAAGCTCATAGAATAAATTGACAGATGTCACAGCAGTCAAAAAGCATGAAGATTACTTAATCGTCTTAATAATGATCATCTTAAAAATGACCAGTACATGCCAATGCTCAGCTAACAAAATCTGGGAAACCAGATTCCAACCCACAGAAAAAACAATCCACTGAAAAACAAACAGAGGATAAGAGGGAATGAGGAATGGAACACAAGCAATCTGACTACCCCCTTGTTATGTATGTACAATGTTGCTTTAAGAAATGTATGAATGTAACCTGACCACAATTACATTGTAGCTGTTAAAGGAACGCAAGTTAGCTGCCCATAGAGGGCAGCTGCGAGCGTTCAACTCACATGGTTCTCATTCCTCAAATCACTGGCAGCCGCGGGAACTCTCCCGCACGATCAAACAACTACAGAAGAGGGGCGTGACTGGGACGACGTCACGCCGGTAGCAGCCAATGAGCTACCGTGCAGCAAGATTCAAATGCATTGTGCTACTGTATACAATGTGATGTATCTCCGCCATTACCACATGTTCATCCTGATCATCAACCAATAAACCTGTGTTAGTCCTTACTGCGACTCCTTCTTTGTCTTCCGTGCAAGACACTAAATTGGCGACGAAGGTGGGATCAATGGCGAATCCCAAGGTCAAGCCTTACCAGTTCGATGTCAGCGAGCCCGAACAATGGGAGCTCTACGAGTGCCAGTTTCGGCACACGATGGAAGCCGTGAGCGTCGACGACGACGCGAAAATGCGCTCCCACTTCCTGGCCCAGGTGGGACCGGCCACGCTGCGTATCCTGATGACCCTGGTGGCCCCCCGGAAGGTGGACGAGGTGCCCATCGACCGCATCCTGGAGAGGTTGGGCGAGCATTTCCAGCCGCCCGTCTCAATCTTCCCAGCCCGGGTCGCGTTCCACAGGCGAGACCAGAAACCGGGCGAATCCGTGTCCGCCTACGTGGCGGCTCTCAGGCTTGCGGCGGTGCACTGCCAGTGGGATGACCTGGACCAGGCCCTCCAAGACCGCATGTTGTGTGGCCTGAGGGACGAGGAGCTCCAGAGGAAGCAGATGGCCCGCGACCACCGCCTCACATTCAACGAGGTACTGCGCGAGGCCCAAGCGGCCAAGGCGGCCAGGAGTGGGGTCAGAGTGTTCAAGTCCCGAGGGGCCACGTCCGAAAGGGCCAAGTCACCAGTGCAGGCGGCCCGGTGGACATCAGCGAAGACGGCCTGGCGGGCCCCCAAGCCGCCCGCCGGCACACCAGAGTGGAGCTTTCTCTGGAAAGGGGCTGCTTATTCTGGGGCCAGCGGGTAGTTATCCCAGACAAGCTAAGGGCCAAGATACTGAAGCTACTGCACACCAGTTACCCCGGGATCGTGCGCTCCAAGGCTCTGGCCAGGAGTTTCTTTTGGTGGCCCCAGATAGACGCAGATATAGAACGTTTAGTGGGCACGTGTGAGAGCTGCCAGAGCTCTCGGCCCGAGGAGTCCCGGTTGCCCCATAGGGAATGGGACACGGCCCGCGGGCCATGGTCCCGGATTCATGTCGACTTCGCTGGCCCTTTCCGCGGGTCCATGTTTCTGCTGGTAGTCGACTCCTACTCCAAGTGGTTGGAGGTAATCCCCATGAACAGCACTTCCTCTGCGGCAACCATTAAACAGTTGCGCAAGCTTTTTGCCTGTTTCGGCCTGCCAGACGTCCTTGTTAGTGATAACGCTAGTACCTTCACGTCTGCGGAGTTCAATACGTTTATTGAGAGAAACGCCATCAGGCACATTACCACTGCCCCGTTTCACCCCGCCACAAATGGTCAGGTAGAGCGCCAAGTGCGCACTATGAAAGACGCACTGCGGCGCATGGGTCCCGGTGAGTTGAACCTTCACCTGTGTCAGTTCCTCATCTGCTACAGGACAACCCCCCTAGCTTCAGGATTCTCCCCAGCCGAGCTCCTCATGAGGAGGCGTCCGGTAACACTTTTTGACCGGATGGATCCGTCCAGGGTGGAGGATGAAGGGAGAAATGTAAATGTAGGGGTAGAAAGCTCCAAAGGTTTTGCGGTAGGGGACCCGGTTCACTGCAGGAACTACGAGGCCTCGGGGCCAGCATGGGTTCCAGGAACGATCATTGAACAGACGGGGCCAGTATCCTATAGAGTCGAGACCAACTCGGGTCTACTCTGGAGAAGGCACGCCGACCAACTCAGAAGGCGAGTCACCAGCGAGGGGGAATCAGCGTTAGGGTCCTCCCCCACCCGCGTTACCCAAGGGGGAGACACGGCGGCATCCACCGATACAAATGCATACCCTCGATTCTCAGCAACAGAGGAGGGTGATTTGGAAGAGAGGGATGAGTTCAATTATGATTTGCAGTACCAGGGGGTGTCGCGGAGTGGTCCTCCACCCGTCCTAGCGAGAAGAGGGGTTTCAGTTCAGCCCCTGGTACTTCCAGTCCCCCCAGTCCTTTTGTTTTAGAATATACCATAGCTCCAGCTCCCCAGAGACAAACACCCCCAAGACAGGCAACAGGGGGGAGTCCGCCCAGCACAGTCTCTAGAACTCCCGGGCAGGTAACGGGGGGTGGCGAGGCCACGAGGGCCTCTTTGTCGGTCCCGAGATTCATACTAGGGGGGACCCCAAACTCCTCAAACGGTAGACAGGGGTTCACGTCCCAACTGTTCATTCCATTCCCGTCCCCCAATGCAAGGTTACCGCAGAGTCCCCACCGAGCCACTAATGAGTCCCCCTTTTCCGTTGCAGGACAGGACTCCGCAGAACCAGGAGCCTCCGGCTCCCCTGTGTTAAGTCAAGCGGCCCCACGCCCCAGGCGCACATGCGGCAAGCCACAATGGTTGAGGGACTTCGTCCCATCCTAGGGGGGAGGGATGTTATGTATGTACAATGTTGCTTTAAGAAATGTATGAATGTAACCTGACCACAATTACATTGTAACCCAGCTGTTAAAGGAACGCGAGTTAGTTGCCCATAGAGGGCAGCTGCGAGCGTTCAACTCACATGGTTCTCATTCCTCAAATCACCGGCAGCCACGGGAACTCTCCCGCACGATCAAACAACTACAGAAGAGGGGCGTGACTGGGACGATGTCACGCCGGTAGCAGCCAATGAGCTACCGTGCAGCAAGATTCAAATGCATTGTGCTACTGTATATAATGTGATGTATCTCCGCCATTACCACATGTTCATCCTGATCATCAACCAATAAACCTGTGTTAGTCCTTACTGCGACTCCTTCTTTGTCTTCCGTGCAAGACACTAAACCCCTTTACCATAGAAGAGCTGGAAGAGGCAATAGGCAGGTGAAAGAATGGTAAAGCAGCTGGCATGGATGAGATTCGGGTTGAGCAGATCAAACATACTTAGCCTGTATGTAGCTTGAATGTAGTTCAGATACCAAAGATATGGAGGAAGGCTCAGGTGATAGCTATACTTAAACCAGGTAAGCTACCAGAAGACCCAAAAAGCTACAGGCGAATATCTCTTCTTAGTCACCTATATAAGATATATGAATGTTTTATCCTGAACCAATTATCTGCAATAGTAGAACCCTACTTATACCAAAACAAGCTGGTTTCAGAACTGGCAAAGATTGTACAGCACAAATTTTTACTTAACACATTACATAGAAGATGGTTTTGAACTGAAGTAAATCACAGGTGTAGTGTTTACAGATCTCACTGCAGCTTATGACACAGTCAACCATGCAGCCTTGCTAAAGAAAGTCTCCCACATCACAGAGGATTTTAAATTCACAAAAATCATAGGCTTTTTATTGGAAAACCATGGATCTTTTGTCGGTTTCCAAGGATAACTCAACCAATGGAGAATTCAAAGAAATGACCACCCACAGGGCAGTGTGCTAGCCCCCCCCCCATGGTTTAACATATATACTATTGATCAACCACTGCTGGAAGCCACTAGGAGCTTTCTGTACCCCGATGACCTGGCAATTGTCACACACTGCACAACCTTTGAGGCTGTTGAGAAAAAAAACTGACAGAGGCTTTGAATTTAATGGCTATATACTATAGGGATAACAAACTGAAGCCAAACTGCCTAAAAACTCAACTCTGTGCTTTTCATTTGAAAAACCATGATGCATCATGGAGCCTGCATATGTGTCACCCCAAATACCTGGGAGTTACCCTGAATTGAACTCTCACTTTCAAGACCCACTGCCTTATTACCAAACAGAAGATTTTTGCCAGGAACAATATTCTGAGGAAAATAACAGGCACAAGTTGGGGCGCCCAACCAACTACATTAAGAACTTCTGTGCTAGCTTTATGTTACTCTGCAGGAAAGTATGCTAGTCCAGTGTAATGCAGATTAAAGCATGCAGGGCAGGTGGATGTGGCCCTAAATGAAACAGCAAGATTGGTCACCTATGCCTAAAACCAACCCCGATACAAAAAGTGCATCACTTAATTGGCATCCCTCCATCAAAATTCTGTCAAGACAGTGCTGCTCAGAAAGCGTGGGTAAAAGCAAGTTCCTCAGAAACACACCTGCTATTTGATCACCAACCACCAAAACAGAGACTGAAATCAAGACATTGAAAGTGCAGCACCACAATGGCCGCCGCGCTCTTTGCAGCCCCCCCCCCCGGACTCAGACATCCGGGTGAGTTATAGAGGGGTGGCCACGAGGCAGCCGAGCTGCCATTTTAGAAACGCAACAGAGCAGAGAAGTTTTCTCCGTCACATTTTTGCTTAGAAGTTTTGCCCTTCGTACCTTCTCTTTGCTACTGCGGTACTCAGGACTCAGGATTTGATCCCTGGCCAGGGATCATTCAGGAGGTCTCCGGTGGTCAAACTGCATCGAGGGGAAGGGCTTTCCCTGCCCTTCATAGAACTTTGCTTGCCGCTTGATTTCGTTCCGGACTGCAGTGGCTCGGGCGGCTAAGAGGCTGACTGAGAGGCTGAAAGTCAGTGGTTCGATTCCGGGCACTGCAGAACGGGATGCTTCAATGGGGTGGGCTCTGCCCACCCCTTTATTTTGCGGGGGTTCCACCGGGGCGGAGGGCTCGGATGGCAACCCCGCAAGGTCACGAGCCCAGGCTGTGGGCTCGGGCGGGGAGTGTCACAGGCCTGCCCCGCTGGGGTTCTTACCCCTGCTGCTTATTGGCACCCATATCAATTACCCGGTGGGCCATCTGGCCCATCCTGCCCACCTCGTCTTGGTGGGTTAGGTGTTGTGGATGCTCCCTCGCCTCCACTTCGGCAATGGAGGCATCCCTGGTCTACGTGCCGGCCATGGCTATGCAGTGGGCCGCCAACAGGGTTGAGCTGCCGGAGGCCTCAGGCCAGCGTAGGCTAGCGCCTCGCAGCTCCCCATCCGGCCTGGGATGCATGGGAACACGGAGCTAGAGGAACATCGCGGACTCCGACGCCCGCCACGGGCCGGAACCCCCAGTGGGGACGGCTCGTGGGGGTGCACCGAGTGAGTATCCTGGTCAAGTTAGCACACCTCTGATGCTAGCTTATCACGCTGGGGTGTGTGTGTGTGTAGTGGCCATAGTTGCAGCAAGGCAATTATACTCTGGTTCTTATTGGGGTTACTGCCCCTATGCCTTTATTTACTTCCCCTGAGCCCGTAGGGCCGGTTATGTGTTTATCACTACAATCAGTGCCAACGGTGGTTCTGCTGTTGGCCGCTTGCCACTCTGAGTCGGGTTCTGCCTGAGTGGGCGGCATATATAAATATGACTATTAAATTAAATTAAATTAATGCCCCTGGGTGCCCTCTTGTACTGGACTATTAGCTGGGCACTGTGGTCTGGTGAATATATTCACGTTTTCCCCCTCCTGCATTGTGAACACACTGATCAGGGGATCAGGGGTAAGACGACAGGGTCAAGGTGTTGCCCCGTCGCCACAACCTGCCCCCTTCCTCCCTATGGGGCCGATTGGTTGCTGGCCTATTCGGCATCCGTGGCAAGATGTAGGAGGGCCCGTCCTCAATGGCCATTCCAATGGTGCAGTGCTGGGACTATGATAGCAGGGCTGTGGTGGTTTTCCCTGGTCCGTCATGGTTAGCATACATCAAGACCTTAGGCTTAGGGCGGCCCCTTCCCCTATGAGGCCAGCGACGACCCCTGTTAGCGAGTGTGGTTACTGTATGTGACTCTTACGCGGCAACGCTTATGCTGCGTGCGGAGAGTCCATTTTCGGGCAACCACTTGTACCTTGACCTGGAGCTCCCAGATTGAGTTAGCTGCTACTACTTTGAATGGGGGACATGTTTTGCAGGGCACTGGCGCTAGATCACGGGTTGTGTGATCAGGAGTGGGCTTTGGTGAGGCTTTGCTCCTCAGAGGCCAATCACCCGGGAGAGGCTACTAGCCTGGCACTGCCATATGTCTGGTCGCTCCCCCATAGGTGTTTGTGCCAGCCCTTGGTTTGTTTCCCGGCCTCTTGTCTACCACCAAGCCGGGTCTACCCTGACTGAACTGAAATTGGTACCCATTCCTCCTGGTTGGGCGCCGCATCAGCTGCGGCTCCGTTTGGGAGCCCAGAGCCCGACATATGTTGCAGGGGCAGGTGTGGATTTGCCCAATTTCCTCTGTCCATTCATCCCTGCACTGAATGAGTGCCTTGTCTGCCCTCTATTCTCCCTCCTTATTTTACAGACACAGTGTGTTTTCGCACGCTGGTGGTAGTGTGGCTGGTGGGACACAACTCTGTGCACTGGGGCTGCACAGTATGCCGCTTTGTTAGAATGGGGACCCCATCTTGGATGACGCGTAACCGCGCGTATGCAGTGGTATGGGTGCATGGCATAGAGGTGGCGGAAACTGTTGACATTCCTGATGTCCATTGGGGATGCTGGGCCACCACATGTTTTAATGCTGCACTTCAGAGGCGGTGATCTTACCGGATTGCTGGCCCGGACTTAAAGACTTCCGAGTGCAGGGACCTGGCGTTTCTTTGCCATTTATGGCCGTCTACACGATTGCTAGGGTCATATATCTATAGCTATGGCCCACCAGCCATACTGTCACCGGTGTAATACACCACCCAGGGTCTGTCAAGGAAAAAACAAGGGGAAGAGAAAAGGTGCGGTGACTCAACTGGTACTCACGGTGAAAGAGGGCGGACATAAAACTGAAAACATTGCGATCCCCACCTCCCCATGCGGCGTATTTCAGCCCCGGAGTACCCAAAAGCAGCCGCAGTGGAAGCCGCCCCATCCTGAATGAATGGGTGCCGTAACGGGCCCCTGGGAGGCCAACACTGGCCAGCGCTTTGCCGGTCACCTTCCAAAATTGAAATTTAGTAAGGGGAGACCCATCTTGGTGACAGAAAAACGGGCCATGGTGCGTGCCACGCAGTGCAAGGAACTCCTGTAGGGCACCAACCGGACAGATGTCTGCCAAAGAACACCGTAGCAGTATTACTCCACTGCCTACGCCATGCTGATCCGTTTTAGAGGAGCGTATCCTCAACTGAGCCCAATCATTGCCAACATAGACATCTTCGAGTTCCAGTGCCCTACGACTTGCATCCGCCTTAGACAGCATCACAAGCTCGCTGATGCGGAGCGCTCCAAAAAAGGCCACCGTTGTAGCCGCATGAAACAGGGCTGCCTCATACCTATCAAAACATAGGTCATACCAGCCCCGTGCCAGTTGGGTAAGAACCCCTGGGGAAATTGGGTGGCGGGCGTCCGGGCTACGCCCACGCTCCCGCACCCACCCCTCCAAAACGTGTCTCACACGGAAGTCAGCGGTACTGTCCGCATGACCGCCTACTTTGGCCATAAAAGCCAGCTCTGACAGCCTGGATGCTATGGTGCGAGGTGCGAGGCCCTGGGCATGTAGGTAAACCATGAATCGAAGGATGTGGGCCACTGGGATCGGCCAGGTGTCTGGCAGCCGAAATTGGGCACAGAATGCTCGGAAAGAAATGAATGCGTGGTGATACGCCTTACGCGTGCGTGGCGCTAGCGATATGCCGATCGCCCGGTTCACCTCTCCTTGCCAAGGGTCCATATCTCGTCCGGGAGTGGCGAGGGAAATTCCTCCGCATCCGGGGCCAAGGCGCGGAACCGGGAGATCTGCAGGCGGGACAAAGCGTCAGCGATATCATTATTGACACCCGGGACATGCCTGGCCCTGAACAGCACATTGAGGCGCAGGCTGCGCAATACAAACTGGCGCACCAGGTCCATGACCCTGGGTGATTTAGAAGTCTGTGAGTTGACAATGTGGACAACGGCCGCATTGTCACACCAGAAATGAACCACTGAGTTGGCCCACTCCATACCCCATAGCATCAAAGCCCCCAGGATGGGGAAAAATTCCAGATACGTAAGATCACGCAGGCGACCCGTGCCCGACCAGGCTGGCGGCCACCCACCATAGGCCCACTTCCCATTGAAGTACATCCCATAACCCAGGGATCCAGAGGCATCGGACTGTATCTGGAAACGAGGTGAAGCCAGAAGGTCGGACCTCCAAAATGACACCCCTTTGAACTCCCTCAGGAACTGGAGCCAGATAAGCATATCTGCCCTGATACCCCGGGTCAGTCTCACCCTATGGTGGGGCCTGGATAAGCCTGTCATGGCGTCGCACAAGCGCCGAGCAAATGCCCTGCCCGGTGCGACCACCCTGCAAGCGAAATTGAAGTGACCATGTAGCACCTGCAATTCCCGCAGTGATGCCTTGCGTTTAGCAAGCAAGTCCGAGATGAGGGCCACTATCCTTGACACCTTATCCCCCGGTAACCTAGAAGCCTGCGCTACCGTGTCAATCTCCACCCACAGGAAGACTAGCTTCAGTAGATGGGCCCTCGGTCTTTTCGGGCGCTAAAGGGACACCAAGTTCCTCCATTAGCGTCTGAAATGTGTTGAGGAGACGTGTGCATGTGTCCCAGCCCCATTCACCCCCGAATAAAAAATCATCGAGGTAATGGGCTACAGACCGAGACCCTGACCTGCGGACAAAAGCCCACTGTAGGAAGGTGCTGAAACGCTCAAAGGCCGAGCATGATATGGAACAGCCAAAAGGCATGGCCTTATCGAAATAATATTCACCCCGGAACTTGAAACCCAGCAACTCAAAGTCACCCGGGTGGACCGGCAGGAGACGAAAGGCAGACTTAATGTCGCACTTAGCTAACAGCACACCCGGGCCACATGAGCGCACCATGCGCAGCGCTTGGTCAAAGGATGTATACCTGACCGAGCAAAGGTCATCAGGGATAGCATCATTGACCGATCGGCCGGCTGGGTAGGACAAGTGATGAATCAGGCGGAACTCGCCCGGTGACTTCTTGGGCACTAAGCCCAACGGGGACACTTTAAGGTTGGGAAACGGGGGTGCAGGGAAAGGGCCAGCAACCCTGCCCGCATCAACCTCCTTAGTAATGATGGCAGCAGCCACCTCCTCCCTTCCCCTAAGGGACAAAAGGTTGGGGGCGTCTTCGGGGGACCTATCCCCCGTGAAAGGAATACGAAACCCCAGTCGAAAACCCTGAAGCAGGTAAGCCACGTCAGCCTTCCTTGGGTACAATGCGAGCCAACGCTCCAACATGTCCACATTAATTGGGGAGGGGGCCTTTCAGTGGACCAGCTCCCTCTGCGGCAGTCTTGCCAGCCCCTTGTCCACCCCTACCTCTGCCCCGCATCCCTCCAGGCCTGGGGCAGGCGGAGGCAGCATGGGGGCCAGCACAAGAGGGACACTCATGCCTGTACCAGCAATTCTTCCTATTGCAGGAACCATTGGACGAGAAGGTCCAGCACAGCAGGCGGGCTGGAACCCCCTGCCCCGCCACCTGGCAGGGTGTCTGTGCTGGGGCCGCTCGCTGGACCGCATGTCCACAATGGTATCTTTCCCCAGACGCAGGGCGCGTGGGAGTCATGTACAGAAGCCACAGCTTCTGGCAGGGCTCGTCCCACCTCATCTCTGGGTGCAGGGGAATTCGCATACGGAATTCTTCATCGTAAGCCAACCACGATGGGCCCGGGAAGTCAACCATCGCCCGGTAGATGTTGTCCAAATACTGGACCATCGGGATTGCCAGATCCGGCCTGGCCCTGAGGTAAACTGCCATGTATATGAGGTACGCTGGAAACCAGTTGGCCCACGTGCGTGGCGGCTTACGACGACGTGCCTGTTCCTTATCCTTCTCATCCTGCCCTTCCCTCTCCTCCTTGGTGGGCTCCCTGTTAAGAAGGGAGAAGATGTCCACATACTCCCCACGCCAGATCTTCTCTTTGGTAGACTGGGCCAGATGATCCCCAAGGGGCAAGGAATACCCCGCTGTCGGCAATGCCGACACCGGCACGGTGGGAACTGCGGGCATTGTAAAAGGAGCCTGGACCAACCCCGTCACCCCTAACACGTTCCCGACTGAATAGGAGGCACCACCCCAAACAGGGCCCTGGGTGGGAGGTGAAGGCGCCGGGTGGGCCGTCGGCGACTGAACCGTCGCGCCACCCGTGCGAGGCCACGGCCACTGAAATGCTCCCCCCAATGTAGTTAGGTGTGTGGGTGCACTAGATTGAACCGCATACTCACATGCTGCACCCCCGTGGGCCGTCCCCACCAGGGGTTCTGGCCCACTGGGGGCGTCGGAGCTCACGATCGCGATTGAGCTCGTCGATGGGGCCTGATCAGCACCAGCCTGTTGAGTGGGGAGCTGCGAGGCAGTGGCCGACGCCGGCCCACGCGCCTCGGGCAGCTCGACCCGTCCCGCCGCCTGCCGCTGCCTGGCGTACGAAGCATCAACCTGCGCTCCAAAAGGCACCCCTGGGTGGTTGACCCTCGCGAGGGATGCCTCGAGGGCCGCAACGCGGGCCAGAAGGGCCTCGACATTGACATAGCCCCCGAAGCCAAGGGGGGGGGCAAAGGGCCGGCCGGCCCACAGGTTGCAGGCGCCGGTCCAGGTCCCTGGACCCCAGGGCCCGGATACAGCCACGAGCCCAGGCCCGGCCTCTGTGGGGCCGGGGGCATGCCCTGCCAGGGGAGGGAACTCAACCACCCCCCATGGCTGAAACCCCCCGCAGGAAGCTGCATACTAAGAGGAGAAGGCCCCGAAGAATGGACCATGCCAGGGGCAGTGGCCATTGCTTGCAGGCCGGGGGCCGCGGCCCCTGCCAGGCCGGTATGCGGACGCCCCGCCTCAGGCCAAGGGGCTATCAACCCCATCCCACCGGTCCCGGTGGGCTCTGGCAAGGGAGGCTGCTGGGGAGGCGCAGTCGCGGTCCTCTGACCCGGCTGGCGCCTCCGCGCAGAGCGAACCGCATTCGCAGTTGCCTTCTTCTTAGAGGGCATAGCTGCTATCTGCTGGGAAGCCGGATAAAGATGAAGAAAAACTGCGTCCAAAGAGGCTTCCCGGCGAAAGGCAAGAGCGACGGAGGTAAGAGGGGGAAAAGAAAAACTTCTCCGCTCCGTCGCTTCGCAAAATGGCAGCTCGGCTGCCTCATGGCCACCCCTTTTATAAGGGTGCTGGCCACGCCCCCTAACTACCCGGATGCCTTCATCCGGTGGGGGGGGGCCCGCAAAGAGCGCGGCGGCCATTTTGGCGCCGCACTTGCATTAGCCTCATCTTTCCTTATCAGTGAATAAATTCTGAAAATACAAAGCAGTTGGAGAACAACCTCTAGTCCTTGTGCATTTATATGCCTTTTCATATCAGTTGCAGGGGAAATCAATATCCTCATATACTGTTTTGGAATTTCCCGTAGTTATCTGTGGCATCATTCAGCATGGCTCTCCTTTTATTCTTATGGTTTAAATGATTTTTCTTCATCACAAATGCTGGGATTATATACCCAGTTAGGTAAATAGGTCTTGAATCATAATCAGTAGCTTTTAACATTTTACTTAAGTTAGATAGGAAATAAAATTTAACATTTCAGCTCATGGATGAATCAGCATGTGGCATGTACTTCTAATTCTAAGCAAGAACTGATGCTAAGGCTTAGAGAGTTTAGTGATGAAAGAGACCTGGTGTAATAAGAAGCAGCTTGAGACCTTTGGCATTTAAATGGCATGGGGTTGAAAGACTGTAAAATGAATTGCCATCTTTTCACCTTTTGTTCAACCTCTTCATTCATCAAAAGGAAGATTCATTTTAATAATATCAAAACAAAAACAAAAGGCAAGATACTAAACATAGCAATGCACCAATCCTGCCATAGAGAGCAGGGGAGATTCTAGTTCTTATAAAGTTCCACATCCAATTTTACATTCTCTCTCTCTCTCTCTCTCTCTCTCTCTCTCTCTGTGCATCCTGTGCCAAGCACATAGGGCTACAAGGATCTTCCACAATTTTTGTACCACCACAATTTCTGCATCTCTCTACTTGAGGTTGATCCTTCTTAGGTCATGCTGGGAAGTTCGGTGCCAGGTCTTCTTTTTTCTTCCTCCCTTCCTCCACCTACCTGATGGCATCCAGTTAATCACAATCATGGCAGTGTGTTATTTACCTGCATGGTGCACATATCCAGCAAAGTGCATTCTTCATTCTATTATCAATTTGGAAATCAATTTGTAATATGATCTCAATATGGAGAATCTTTCTAAGGCAACATTTCTGGAACACAATCTTCTGAGTGATTTTTGCTGTAGACTTCTAGGTCTCACTGGTATAGAAGTTAAAACAATGGCATTAAAACCTGCTCAAGAGCAATATCAATAGGGGCAATATCCAAACCACACACATTTGTTGGAAACAGCAATTGCTTTCCCTATTCACATTTGACATCTGCCTCTGTTTCCCCAGCTGTATCCATGATACTACCAAGAAAATTAAACTGGTCCATAAATTTTAGGGCCTCAAGACAATAAATACTACAGTATTGTCTTGAGTACTACCAACTTGCATTAGCTTGATCATTGACAAAGTCATTTTCTTCATTAATTTTTAAACCCACTTTACATGCCTCTGTTTCAAATGCAAGTGTCATGTCTCTTAGCTGTGTCTTAGTACTTGCAAATAAGGCAATGTCATCAGCAAAATCCTGGTTGGTCAAGTTTCCTTGTTTTTTTCCATAGAATATTGAAGTCTACAGTCTTCATTGCTTTTTCATGGTATAATCAATGATGATCAAAAATAAAAATGGGAATAAGATACAGCCCTGTCTAACACCAGCATCAATAGTAAAAAAAAAGTCAGTGGTGTCATTTTTAGTTCTCACACACCATCTAGAATTGTTATAAAGACTACTGAAGTTGTTAACATATTTTTTTTAGGAATACCATATATTCACAATATATTCCATTATGATTCCTTGTTGATTGAATCAAATGCTTTCTTAAAATCGATAAAATTAATGAACACTGGTTTTTGATACTCAATATTCTGTTCAATAATATTTTTTTTTATTTTTTTTTTAATATAAATTTTATTGAGTTTTTAATAGACATACAGAAAACGAAAAAAAAAAGCATTAACAATACATTAACGATACAATACACTAACAAATCCTTAATATCATACTAACAGACATTACTATATGCTAGCACATAACAATATCTATACTCGTTAACTACTATTTAACCACCAAATATTAAAAACCATTATTTCAATATCCAAAATGATAGAAAAAACTTTCTGTACTAGCACTAATCTTTTTTTTTTTTTAACCAATAATAATCACCCTGTGTATATATACAATGCCCGGAGAGTTTATTTTCTACTCAGTTCCAGAAGCTTCTTTGTGATGGTACTGGTCCTGAACTATCGCTTGCCATAATAGAGTGATCCACAAACGGTTTCCATATATTCCAGAATCTATTCTCTTTTAAATTATCTCTTTTGACTTTAATCTCCCATGTCAATTTATCATTCAGTGCTAAACTCCACATTTCTTTATACCATTCTCCAATCTGTATATCTATATCGTTTTTCCAATTTCTAGCTATACATTGTCTACCTGTTGTCAATATGATTTCCAATAGTTCTTTTTCCTCCTTATTTAAACCCAAACCTTCCACATTCGTTAAAAGAATGGTACCCGACACCAACTTAACACTTTTACCCAATATTTCATCACACTCATTTTCTATTCTTGCCCAGAAATCCCTTATTTTTTTACAGCTCCACCACATATGTTCATATGTTCCGTCATATTCTTTACATCTCCAACATAACTTATCTCTTTTGTTATCCATCTGGTAAAGTCTTAATGGTGTCAGGTACCATTGCCACAACATTTTGAAATTATGTTCTTTAATTCTTACAGACATTGTTCTCATAATTCTCTTTTTCCATTTGTTTTTCCATTCAATCTCCCCAATTTTTATATTCAAGTTTTGTTCCCACTTCCGTTTCAAGTCCTCCTGTGGATCTGCACCTCTATTCAATATATTATAAAGCTTGCTTACAAGACCTTTAGTACTGCTTTCCCCTTTTCTAATCTTCCTTACCAATTCCTCAAATTCTGTATATACTCTATCTATCCCTATTTCTTTTTTATATTTTTTATTCCAATTATCCACCTTTAACTTCTGAAACCAGTTCAAATTTAAAATCTCAAACATTTTTTTCCGCTCGTCATCAACTTCACATGCTTTTAACCAATCCTTCAATAACAACCTCCCATTTTTATCCAATATTTCCATTTTTTCTTTATCTAATTTTATTGGGAAACACATCATATCAGTCAATTCCAAAATTGGAGAGAGATTCGGAACCATATCTTTTTTTACCTTCTTCCATACCTCCATGAGACCTTTCATCATAGTATTGTTTGACCTTTTCACCTTATCCTTCATTCCCAAGAAAATCAAGTTTCCAATATTTCTGTACTCTTTCATTTCCAATTGTTCCCAAATCACCTTTTCTCTTGCCAAGATCTTCACAACATTCCTGACTTGAAATGCTCGATAATATACTAGCAAATTAGGCATACCCAGACCCCCTTTTTTCTGAGACATATACCATAGTTTCTTTGGAAGCCTAGATTTTTTTCCTCCATTACAGAACCCATTAAACATTTTTTGAAACTCATTAATTTCTTTCTCTTTTAAATGGATCGCTAGTGTATCAAATAGAAAATTAATCTTTGGTAATGTTCAATAATATTTTGCAGGGGGGGGGATCTATTCACTACATGAGTGGCCTTTTCTGAATCTAGCTTGCTCTTCATGAACAAGTTGGTTGATCATGTCCTGCAGCCTTTTAATTACAACAATACTAAACACTTTTCCAGGGACTGGGAAAAGTGTACTACTTCTCCAATTATTACAATCAGTTAAATTGCCCTTTTGGGTACTTTAATGATGATACATTTCTCCAATCTTCTGGGACATATTCATTTTGCCAACAATTGTTAAATATTTTAGTACGTTTACAAATAACCATGTTACCACCATATTTCAAAAACATAGCTGATATTTGATCTAATCCAGGCACTTTACTATTTTTGGTGTGTGTATAAGCTTTTTTTACTTCCACTTGGATAAACAATCCAATGTCTACAGCCAAATCAGTTGGAAGTGGACTATTGAAATTATACATTGTTGTCAGTTGGTGGCTGGATTAATATCTCTTTGAAATGTGCCAAGCATGCATAATGTTCTTCTCATCCAAAAAGTATTTCCTCATTTTTATCTCTAATGAGTACATTGGATTTAATTTAATAGTTAGACAAATCATGGGTTATGTGAAAGACCATTTTAGTGTCACTCTTCAAATCTGCTTCTTGGGCTTTCATTCTTTTTTGTTCTAGCAAATCCTTCTTACCTTCCCTGCAAATATGCTTCACTTTCTGTTCTAATTCTTGGTATTTTATTGCTGCTCCTGCTGCTTCCCCTGATGTCCATGCTTGTCCTCTACAATGTTTTACTATCATCCTTTCATTGATCTGCTTCCTGGCTTTATCTTATACCAATTTCTTTTTCAATGATCTTCTTCTTCTAGTTTTCTTTCCTAGATCTTTATAAGAGCTTCCTTAAATGCTCTCCAATTTCCCCTAATCCTTGTTGATCTTCTAGCTGCTGTAACCTGTTCTCTAACTTCAGGTGGAATTACAGGGCAACAGCATGGCCCTTCAAACTTTCAACAGCAAGCAATTGATATATCTTCTGTTCTTCAACCTTCTTTAATTGAAGATATATTAATGAAAGGAGTAAATAGTGATCAGAGGCTACATCTGCTCCTCTGAATACCCTAACATCAATCATAGAGGTTTTCCATCATCTTCTGATACAGATGTAATCAATCTTATTGTAGGTTGGACCCATCAGTAAATTGTCAGATCTTCTTATGTATACACTTGTGGACAAAATAAGTGTTCCCAATGCAAAGGACATTCAGTCCACAGAAAGTCAGTAAATGATTTCCATTATCATTATCCCACCCCCTCCCTGAGGATCCATGCATCCAGTCACATGTTCATGACTGTGCTTGTTATTACTTATCTGTGCATTGAAATCATCCATTATCAACTTCAAGTCATAGGTAGGGATATCATCCAGCATTGCCTGTAGCTGATTATAGAAATTGTTATTCTCTCTTTCTCTGACATCTCCTGTTGGTGCATAGCTCTGAATAACTGTCAACCTGGTGTACCTTGAATAGAATTTATCTGTGATTATACAGTCATTAACTAGTCTCCAGCCAATGAGGGCTCTACTTTCTCTTGGGCTGAGCTCAAAGACTACACCTTGGGTATGCTGATCTATATGCCCTGAGTAAATGATGGTCCTTCCTTCATCAAGAAATTTGCCAGTTCCTATCCATATCATCTCACTGATTCCTAAAATGACTCAATGAATTCTTTTCTTCAGTATTCACTGAAGAAAACAGAGACCACATGCCCAAAACAGAGCCTATTTTTGTAGGGAGGGAAACCGAAGAATTAAGCCAGATAGAAATAACCAGGGAGGAGGTCCTTGCATGTCTTGTTAGACTACATGCTAACAAAACACCAGGACAAGATGGCATTCATCCACAAGTTCTCAGGGAACTTAAAGAGGAAATTGCTGATCTCCTAGCCAAAATATATAATCTTTCCCTCAAATCAGGTTTTGTGCCTGATGACTGGAAGGTAGCGATTGTAACACCAATTTTCAAAAAAAAAAAAAAAAGATCCAGGGGTGATCCAGGAAATTACTGACCTGTCAGTTTGACATGTGTCCCAGGTAAAGTGATGGAAACCATCCTAAAAGATAGAATTAATAGGCACATAGAAGAGAAGGTGCTGCTAAAGGAGAGCCAACATGGCTTTTGCAAGGGCAAATCATGCCTCACTAATCTGTTGGAATTTTTTGAGAGTGTCAACAAGCATGTGGATAAGGGGGATCTAGTTGACATTGTTTATCTGGACTTTCAGCAGGCTTTTGACAAGGTCCCACACCAAAGGCTCTTGAATAAACTTACCAGTCATGGAATAAAGGGACAGGTCTTGTCCTGGATCAGCAACTGGCTAAGGGACAGGAAACAGAGGGTAGCACTAAATGGACACTTCTTCAAGTGGAGGGAAGTAAAGAGTGGAGTTCCCCAAGGTTCAGTACTGGGACCCCTGCTTTTCAACCTCTTCATAAATGATCTAGAAGTAGGAGTTAATAGCAAGGTAGCCAAATTTGCTGATGACACTAAATTATACAGGGTAGTGAAAACTGTGAGAGATTGTGAGGAGCTCCAGAGGGATCTCTTGACACTGAGAGAGTGGGCAAAGCAGTGGCAAATGAGCTTCAACACTAGTAAGTGCAGAGTGATGCACGTTGGGGCAAAAAAGCCCCAATTACATTTATTAACTGATGGGGTCTGAACTCTCTGCAACAAACCAGGAAAGGGATCTCGGTGTCCTGGTGGACAGTTCAATGAAGGTCTTAATCCAGTGTGTCTCAGCAGTGAAAAAAGCAAACTCAATGCTAGGGATCATTAGGAAGGGTATAGATAATATGTCAGCAAGTGTCATTTTGCCTCTTTATAAATATATGGTGATGCCCCATCTGGAATACTGTGTACATTTCTAGTTGCCATACCTCCAGAAGGATATTATGGAGCTTGAAAAAGTGCAGAGGAGGGCAACCAGAATGATTAGGGGACTGGAACACCTTCCTTACCATCTAAGGCTGCAACGGGTGGGCCTCTTCACTCTTGAACGACGGCATCTAAGAGGTGACCTGATTGAAGTTTATAAAATCATGCACGGTGTGGACAAAGTAGATAATGAAAAACTGTTTTCCCTATTGCACAACACTAGAACTAGGGGGCACTCCATGAAACATTTGGGTACTAGTTCTCAAACAAATAAGAGAAAGTACTTTTCACCCAGCGGATCACTGGTCTATGGAACTCCCTGCCAGAAAAAGTGGTGACAGCTGTCAGTCTTGATAGCTTTAAGAAAGGATTAGACAAGTTCATGGAGGACAAGGGTATCAATGACTATAATTATCAATACCTAAGGACAACCTTCGGGTTGGAGAGATAGGCAGGATATTTCTCAATGCCATTTCCAGGGAATCCTAAGCAAGTGAAGGCATCTGCTTGGGAATAAAGCAAATGGTGAGCCACTGTGTGTGACAGAATGCTGGACTGAATGGGCTGTGGCCTGTTCCAGAAAGGGTGTTCTTATGTTCTTATGATGCTATACCTATAAAATTCTCATAAAAGTTGATGTAGTGTGTCACATTGGTACAGTACACATACATTCTGTGTTCCAATCTGGTTAATCAATTTCAGACTAAGGACCACATCCCTCACTGGGGCTTGAGTAGTCAAGTTTATCATTGAGGATGAAGTTTTAGCAGCCAGAAGCAGTCCAACATGCTGTGATTTATCTCTTTCACTTGTAGTTCCTGTTGAAAGATTATTTTTTTTAAGCTGGGAAAATCTTTTCTAAAAGGCCACATAAAAGGTCACTAAAAATATTGATCATCATTCTTGAAGCTCTGCTATCATTTATTTTAACAGTCATTGCCCACTTTGTAAATGGCACCTAAATCAGGAAATGTATGAAGTTCCATAAATATGCTTTTACATTGTTCCTGGATCTTATTTTTATATAAATATTATTTTAAAAACTGTTGTCAACTTCATGCCTTCTAGATTGTTCAGACTACCTGTAGTTCACTTGCAGGTAAAATGCATTAGTTTAAAAAAGACAGCAGGCTCATGCAAACTTTGTTTTACAGAAAAATCACAGAAAACATCCTGAGCAGGAACAAAACACTCTGGAACATAAAACTAAAAATGCTAAATAAGGAAAAAGAGAAACCACTGTGAATAAATATGTTGTAAATGAGAAATGTTTAACAAAGTATAAACATAATATACAGTAAACTCTAAATTGTCAGGATAAGTGCCACAAAGTTGCCAGCTCATTTTGAGCTTTATTGGCTTCCCACTATCAGAGGCAGAATATGCATAAATTCTTTCAGAATTCCAGCTGACACTATTTATTTTGGCTATATTCAGCCAAATAAAGGCAATTTGATAGCATACTTGTATCTATGTTTGATATGTGCTTAAGACATTCTATAAAGCATCTGATACAGTTTGACTAGAATTCCCTGAGGCCATGAAGAAATGACTAAATGTACAGTATACAAATGAACAACAGAAAATAAAGGGTAAATTTAAATTACAGGTTAAAGATAATTTGAAGTATCTGGGAATAAATATTTCAAATAAATTTGAAAACAGAAAATTAAAATTTAAAATAAAATACAGCAATATCAAAAGTTGAAGTTGTCTTGGTTTGGCAGGATTGCACTATGTAAAATGATGTTGTTACCGAGAATTAATTTTTTTGTTTGATGCCCTGCTGATCCAATTAAATGATAAGGAAATTAAGGAATTTCAAAATTTGTTAAATAATTTTTGTAATGGTGGAAGGAAATCTAGAATTGTAAAAAAATTGTGGTACTTATCTCAGAAAGAAGGAGGACTAGGATTGCCAAATTTGAGGAATTATTACAGATCTTTTCAAATTAAAAATATTGTGAAAATTTTAACGAGGGAAAAGGCAATATGGGAAGAAATTGAGATGAGGGATCTAAATCAAATGGGGAAAATGGTCTTTTTAGATAGTAATATGGGGGAAATTGTTACAAAAATAAAATGATGAAGACATTATTAGGAGTATGGAAAAAGTTGAAGATGAAATTGGCTCCAGATATATATAGAGGATATCAAAAATTTTCCAAGACAAATTGACAAAAGGGTGAAAGAAGTTTTATTTAGAAATGATGTTTTCCTGTTGAGCGACTCGATATGGGTTTGTAAAAATGGAGAGAGAAAAGCAGATATGTTTGCACAACTACGGTTGAACTGTCTCCAGATAGTGTTGGTAAATAAGTGGAATAGCAAATATTTGACGGAAGTCAGTTTGGAAAGAGGTATGACCGAGTTTGAAGAATTGATATCAAAAACAGAGGGAGAAAGGGGTATTAAGGCCTTAGTAAGTAATATATATATAATGTTAAATATAGATGGTAATCCATAAAGTGTTGAAAATAAATTGGGAACAAGAATTGAAAATAAAGATTGTAGATGAGGTTTGGGAAAATAAATGGAAAAAATGAAAGCGCGGCACCAAAATGGCCACCGCGCTCTTTGCGGGGGGCCCCCACCCAGACTCGGACTTCCGGGTAGTTAGGGGGCATCGCCACTCCTCTATAAAAGGGGTGGTCACAAGGCAGCCGAGCTGCCATTTTAAGAACACGACGGAGCAGAGAAGTTTTCTCCGCTGCGTTCCTCGCTCTTTTTGCCCTTCGTACCTTTTCCTTCGAACGGAGTTCTTTTCCTCTTGGCTACTGCGGTACTCAGGGCACAGGAACTGATCCCTGGCCAGGGATCCATCAGGAGGTAGCTTCTTTGGGAGCCATGGCTCCCAGGCGCATGGCTCCGGTGGTCAAGCCGCGGCCACGGGGAAGGGCTTTCGCTTGCCTCTTTTGCAAGAGGCTTGATTTTGCTCCGGACCACAGTGGCTCGGGTGGCTAAGAGGCTGCCTGAGAGGCTGAAAGTCAGCGGTTCGATTCTGAGCACTGCAGAACGGGTTTCTTCAATGTGGTAGGCTCAGCCCACCCCCTTTACTTTGTGGGACTTCCACCGGGCCAGAGGGCTCGGATGGCAACCCCGCAGGTTGGATTGGGCATAGCGACCCACTTTGGTACGGTGTGGGTTTCTGCCCCACCGTCATTCCGGCCCCTCACGGGCCGTATTGATAGGCATGCCACTATTCTGGCTGGGGATTACCATGGGTTACCCTGTATCAATTATCCAGTGGGGCCATCCGGCCCATCCGGCCCACCTCGTTTTGGTGGGTTAGGTGTTGCGGATGCTCCCTTGCCTCCACTTCGGCAATGAGGCATCTATGGTCATTGATCCGCCACCTCGGATGGTGGGCGCACCAACTTGGTGGTTCTGGCCCACGTGCCGGCCATGGCTGCGCAGTGGGCCGCCAACAGGGTTGAGCTGCCGGAAGCCTTCAGGCCAGCGTAGGCTGGTGCCTCGCAGCTCCCCATCCGGCCCGGGATGCACAGGAACACAGAGCGAAAGTGACAGCGTGGACTCCGACGCCCACAGCGGGCAGGAACCCCCAGTGGGGGCGGCTTGCGGGGGTGCACCGAGTGAGTATCCTGGTCAAGTTAGCACACCTCTGACACTAGCTTGTCACGCTGCGGTGGGTGTGTAGTGGCCATAGTTGAGCAGGACAGTTACAGTCTGGTTCTTACTGAGGTTACCGCCCCTATGCTTTTATTTACTTCCACTGGGCCGGTAGCGCCGGTTATGTGTTTATCCACTACAATCAGTGCCAACGGTGGTTCTGCTGTTGGCCGCTTGCTCTATGCCCCTGGGTGCCCACTTGTACTGGGCTATTAGCTGGGCACTGTGGTCTGGGGAATATATTCACGTTTTCTCCCTCCTGCATTGTGAACACACTGATTAGGGAATTAGGGGTAGGACGACAGGGTCAAGGAGATGCCCCGTCGCCGCACCCTGCCCACCCCCTATGGGGCCGATTGGTTGCCGGCCTATTGGGCATCCATGGCAGGATGCATGAGGGCCCGTCCTCATTTGGCCATTCCAATGGTACAGTGCTGGGACAATGGTGGCAGGCCCATGGTTGTTTTCCCTGGCCCGTCATGGTTAGCATACGTCAAGACCTTAGGCTTAGGGCGGCCCCTTCCCCTATGAGGCCAGCGATGACCCCTGTTAGCGAGTGTGGTTACTATATGTGACTCTTACGTGGCAACGCTTATGCTGTGTGCGAAGGGTCCACTTTCGGGCAACCACTTGTACCTTGATCTGGAGCTCCCAGATTGAGTTAGCTGCTACTACCTTCAACGGGGAACATGTTTTGCAGGGCACTGGTGCTAGATCATGGGTTGAGCGATCAGGAGTGGGCTCTGGTGAGGCTTCGCTCCTCAAGGGCCGATCAGCCGGGAGAGGCTACTAGCCTGGTGCTGCCATGTGTCTGGTCGCTCCCCCACAGGTGTTTGTGGCAGCCCTTGGTTCACGTCCCGGCCTGTCATCTGCCATCAAGCCTGGTCTACCCTGACTGAACTGGAATTGGTACCCATTCCTCCTGGTTGGGCGCCGCATCAGCTGCGGCTCCGTTTGGGTGCCCAGAGCCCGACATATGTTGCAGGGGCAGGTGTGGATTTGCCCAATTTCCTCTGTCCATTCATCCCTGCACTGAATGAGTGCCTTGTCTGCCCGCTATTCTACCTCCTTATTTTATAGACACAGTGTCTTCCCGCACACTGGTGGTAGTGTGGCTGGTTGGCCACAACTCTGTGCACTGGGACGGCACAGTCTGCCGCTTCGTTAGAATGGGGACCCCATGTCGGACGACGCATAACTGCGCGTATGCAGTGGTATGGGTGCATGGCATAGAGGTGGCAGACACTGTTGACATTCCTGGTCCATTGGTGATGCTGGGCCACCACATGTTTTAATGCTGCAATTCGGAGGCGGTGATCTTACTGGATTGCTGGCCCGGACTTGACGACTTCCGAGTGCAGTGACCTGGCATTTCTTTGCCATTTATGGCCGTCTACACGATTGCTATGGTCATATATCATGCCGATGCAATATCATGGGTGACACTTTGTCCCAGCGTTTGGACCGTGCCCGACGGTCCGTGAACAGGGCTGTTGCCTGGTTCTTTATCTAGAATGGCCCGGGGACAGCCATTTGTAGTCTGGGGATAGGGTTACAGGAATTTGGCCTGTATTTCAGAGATGGGGTCACCGGTCAACAAGTGCAAGAGGGCCAGGTGACCGAATTGTCGGTCAGGGTGAGCGGTCCCTGCTGCAAGGTGGCAATGTTGCCAAGTGGAAGGTGCCTCTACGAGAGTCACACAGGGCCGCATCAACTTCGCCTGCAGAGTGGTAATACCAGGCAGTGCTTTCGCCTAGTGTCTGCATCACGCTAGGGCGGGTCTCATTAAACGAAGCCGCGGGGTTCGGCTGATTAGGGGTTTATGAGCGGACCTGTTGGTTTGGCTCACATTACCGCTGGACTTCCATGTGGATACATTGGGAGGTCTGAGTTTCTGGTCAGCCCCAGTTACAAGTACAGTCGGATGCCTCCGGCTCCCCGGGTGGGGGGGATTTAATTAAGGACAGGGGTCTATGGTCATTGGCCCCAGGGATGTCAGGGCACGGATTGTTTACGCAATCTTATGTTTCTAACATATCTTCTCAATCCCAGTTACAAGTACAGTCGGATGCCTCCGGCTCCCCGGGTGGGGGGATTTAATTAAGGACAGGGGTCTATGGTCACTGGTCCCAGGGATGTCAGAGCACGGATCGCTTACGCGATCTTATGTTTCTAACATATTTTCTCAATTCTGGGTACCCTTTATGCTCTTGGGTACAGGCGGCCTGATTCTGTGCTTCACTTTTGGTGTGGTAATGCTGCGGTGGTGCACATTGTCAATGCTGAATGTCTAAATCACCTGAGTCATGGCCTCAGCTTGCATATTGTTCTGGGGTTCATGCGCTTTAAGGTGCTTCTTTGGGCAAACCATGTGCCAGTCATTTATAACGATATTGCTTCTCCTTTCCCCCGCCTGCAAATCGCCCGGTTCCCGGCTGGGCTTCGGACGCTTGTGAGCTACCCTCTCCACTCCTGGCTGTGGTATGGTCATTTGGCGAGGAGACGTGAACCGGGCGAATTGCACGTATTGGTAACTCGTACGTGCACTGCGCATCAGCATCCAATCCTTCACTTTAGAACCTTTTTGTTGGTAAAGGCAATTCCCCAAAATGCGGCCGACATTGGTTGACTGGGTTTCAGATTGTATAGTCTGCCCTATGATCTGGGGTTGGCTCCACGCACCATAGCCGCCAGGCTTTGAGCATTGATACTCATGGCCAAAGCACGGGGTTTTTTCTGACTATGCTGGGGTCTTCTGAATAAGCCATGTATTAGGGGGGTGGACACGTACGCCTTACACACGTCGCCCTATTCTCATACATATTCTGACCCACCTTGCACGAGGTTGGCATAGACCATATCGCAGTAGGTAGGAGGAGTCTCTTTACATGCAGCTACTGATGTAGCCTTTTTCTGGAGCTTGCCAACTCATCGAGCTGGTCCCATGGTCAGAAGGATGCTGGACTGTTTTGTAGGGCACTGGAACTCGAAGATTGTCTATGTCAAACAAGAGTGAGCTCAGTTGGGGATTCGTCCCTCGAAGGCCGATCAGCGTGGAGTGGGCAGTGGTGTATACTGCCATGACGTACATTTGCTGACATTGTTCCGGTTGGTGCCCTACATGCAATTGGCAGTGCCTGCTGCGTGCCCTAGCCTGTTTTTCTGCCACCCGATGGGTCTACAGTGTGGGGCCCGTTATTGCACCCATTTATTTAGGATAGGCATCCCATTGACTGCGGCTGCGTTTGGGGTACTCGGAGGCGGATATAGGTGGGCACGTGGGGGTGTGCGCGTAATTTTTCTATATGTACGTCCCCTCACTGTATGAGTACCTAGTTATGTCCTTAACCCCTTCTCCTCTTTTACAGATCCTGTGTGTCTCCACACACCGGTGGCAGTGGGGCTGGTGGGCTGCAGCTATGTACACTGTGCGGCAGTATATGCTGCGGCGACAGAGTGTGGACCCCAGCTCGGGCTGCATGCATCCGCACGTATGCGGTGGTATGTATGCGCAGCATGAAAGGGCGGGAACTGTAGCCATTCCTGATGTCCATCAGGGATGCTGGACTGCCTGATGTTCTTATTCTGCACCTCGGTGGCAATGATCTCACATGGATCACTGACCTTCCTTAAACTATCGAGGTGCAGTGACCTGGCGTTTTATACACACGGTCGCCATGGTCTACCATCGTGCCGAGACATCAATTTAGAGGAGACATGGATCTCCGCAGTTCGGACTGTCCCGGCGGTCAGTGGACAGGGCTGTTGCCCAGTTCCTTGCTGAGAATGGCTTGGGGGATAGCCATTAGATATCTGAGGATAGGCTTACAGAAATTTTGACCTGTAGGCAGGATATGGGGTCCACCTGTTGGCTAGAGGTATGTACCTCTTTCTTAATGAGATGCAAGCAGGCCTGGTGACCGAGCTGACGGTCTGGGGGGGGGCGGTGAGTCATCATGGACACCTCCCCGTGTGGCGGGTAGCACTGGTAAAGTAAAGATTTATGACCCATAGGTATCCGGTAGTTTCACAATTGACTGGCCAACACGTAGACAGGTACAGGGGAAAGAGGTTTGGCCGGTCAAGGGCAAACCAGGCAAGGGGTGATGGCAGGAGCTTCACAGCCTGCATCACCTTGATATTTAACGGATACACGTCATAGGGTGGGGTCAGTAGATAGTTTATTGACTCCGGTCAACAATTTGTTTGTGTCAACAAACAAATTGATACAAATAGTTACATGTAGCCAATTGCCATTGGCATTTTGGGAGGAACCTTACCAGTGTTACTGCGGCCTGCTTTCCTTAAAAAATTACAATTGGATGATTACACTAATTGAAAGTTATAATTAAGACTAGGGCATTATTCAATAAAAGTGGCCCGATGCCTTTATCCATATACCGGTGTCTGAGTCTTTCTTTGGGGGGTGCGCCTGCAAAGGATTATGAGAACAATGTCTGTTAGAGTGAAAGAACATAATTATAAAACGTTGTGGAAATGGTACTTGGCCCCCGTGAGGTTACATCAAATAGATAAAAATAAGGATAAAATGTGTTGGAGATGTAAGGACACCCTGGGAACATATGAACACTCGTGGTGGTGTTGTAATGTGGTAAAGGTTTTTTAGGGTGGAAATGAGAAAGAGATTTGTACTGTTATGGATATGAGACTCAAATTCGGGCCAAGTACTGTTTTATTGACAGATGTGGAAAATATGGATTTAAATAAGGATAAAAAAGAACTATTGTTGATAATGTTGACAACGGGCAGACAGTGCATTGCCAGGAATTGGAAAAATGAAGCAATTTTGAAAATAGAAGAATGGTGTAAGGAGATGTGGGATCTTGTGTTGAATGATAAGCTAACATGGGAAATGAATAAGAAAATGGGTTTAGTTAAAGAAAATAGATTTTGGAAAATATGGCAATTATTTGTGGATTAATCATTAAAGGGGATAAAGGGAATAGACCAGTACCTGATCAAATGAGTTTTTGGGGTTAGAAAACGACTGTGATACTCCTTTTTCTCAAGGGCATTGTAAATAACACTGGGTGTATTATGTGAAAAGTGTTTAGTGAATTTTAATTATTGTATTTTTACTTTGACTTAGTAGTTGTATTAAACTGATGAGTTTAAGAACATAGTTTGAATATGTATATTAGGATAACTGCAAGAGTATTATAATGTATTAAAATTTTTGGAAATATAATTAAAGATGTATGGAAGAAAGGGGAAGGTAGTATATTACTAAGTCATAGTTTAATTGTATTCCCATGCTTTTTTTCTTTTCTTATTTTTTGTCATATATATTGTATTTGTAAGTATGATGTCTGTATTTTTATTCATAGTCATTGTTTTTTTAAAGTTGTATTATTGTTAAATTTTTAAATAAAAATTAAAAACGAACAACAGATGGAGAATTAATTTTTAACTGGAAAAAGCAGATGAGGCAAGGGCACTGATTTTTTTTCCAGAGCAGAAAGTTTCCTGAAGTGTTCTGGTCAGCAGGAGCTGATTTAAAAACAGCAAGGATGTTATAGACATTTGTGTTGAAGAAGATAAACGCCAAAAGGCAAACTCCCTGTTAACATTGAGTGCTCTCTAGTATATGGCCCACCTGAATGAGTTGCTAGAATTCTCTGGTTCCCAATTGTCATGGAGTCAAAGAGGCCATGCCAGATGGACTGGCTGTGAAGACGCACCTTGTCAATCCTCAAGGCTGCGGCAGTTCACTGCAGTCACAGTGTTAAATCCTGCATGTCTCATTTCATGTGTGCTGCAGGAGATGACTCCAAGATCATATAGTGTGTGCATCACTTCATGGCTAGCTGGGATCCACCTTAAACAAATTCATGCCAATGACATTTTTCCTGCTTCAGGGAAAAATGCATTCTCGGATACGAGTTGCAGTCGACAACAACAACAACATAGGGAGTATGACAGATAAAGGAGATTTGGAGGTTCCAAAAACACCAGAACATGTTTTCTTTTGTCATTACTTTATTATTATTATTATTAAACCTTTATTGGCATAAAAAATGGAGACAAGGAGAAGAATTAACAAAACGTTCACATAGCTGACCATAACCTACACAACCATTGCTGACTATAGCTTACACAACACAATATTAATAATCATGGCTTCCATGTCTGTTAACTACTTTATCTCGAAATGGAGCAATTTATGAACATTCAGCAGTACATAATTTGAGGGATTAAAATGTGCACAAACAATTGTTGCCTTGTGTCCTATGTACATTATAGACTTGAACTTGTTGAGTAATTCTGGTGAATTAATATCTGTAATTCATTCTGAATAGTAAAATCATTGTTTAAAAGAAGGATTACAAGTGTAAATGGTATGAAACATGTTTTAAAATGATGAGGAGCAACATGACCAAAACATGTAAAATCAAGGATCATCAACTCCCATTGAATAGTCATGATTTGATGGCACCTGACAGAAAGGCAGCCACTCAATTCATGTAATCAGTAGAGCCATTGTATAGATGGCTCTGTGATAATAGTGTGAAATGTATGCTCTTGTTATTACAATACTGTGATTGAGAAAGCAATGTCTGTTGAAATTGTGTTTTTTTTTAAAAAAAATATTCTTAACCATAGGCCAAACATGGGGAAAAGGGATGAAGAAGCCATAAAAGGAATAGGAAGATCATTTGGATTAATGAACTAAATCTGAAGTAGAGGGATGAAAGTGAGGCATATCCTGTAATGAAATAGAGTATTCATCTTGTGGATCTGGGTGATATTGTGTCATGTGCTTCGTTGCGAAATGTGAGAAAATCAACCCAGTTCATGGTGGCCAAAGACTCTGTTTTACTTCATCTTTTCCCTTCATAGTAAAAGCACTGAATTCCTTGATAAATGGGAAAAGTAGATAATAACTCAGTTCCATCCTAAATCCTATTTTGAACCAAGAACAATTTTGCCTCTGTACTATTTCACAGCAGAATATGCTGATGCTTTTTGATAGAAATCACACATGCCAAACAAGTGTATGTAACTCTCAGTGAATCATGTAGGATTATTACTGGCTGCTTGAAACATACATCCAATGAAAAAGTCTATTATTTGCCTGTCATTGCTCCCTTGAGCAACTGAGAAATGCTAGCAAATAATGAACAAAATAAGATAACATCAAAGCAAAAGCTATCTTTCGGGACACCAATCCTCTAGAGACAATGGTTAAAACCGAAAAAATTTTTCCTGGATGATTGCCAAAAAGATTCTCGCACCAGGACAAGGTTCTGGCTGGACCTTGTGGAAGTCACTTAATAGACTGCAAAATGAAGTAGGTAGGCCAAAGGTTAGTCAAGTAAAATGGGGCTATTTGGATACAATACAAACTTTCTGTGAATGTGGAAAAATTCAATCAATGCAACCTTTATGTGCATGCAATTTATTCCCTACTGTGTGTACAAAAGATGATATAGTAAATGGCTGAGATAACACTATTGATGTAGCCCACTTCAAGTCAACACTAATCCAACTATTTTAACATTTTAATTTCTTTTGAATTTTTCCTATATTTCATATACATCCAATCTTATAGCAAATATCGATTTGTCATTGCTTTTAGTGCAAATCAGGTCAACTCCAAAATGTTCTATCCTTTGCAGGCGCACCCACCCAAATAAAGACTCAGACACCGGTATTGGATTAAAGGGATCGGGCCACTTTTATTGAATAATGCCCTAGTCCAAATTATCACTTTCAATTGGTATATCATCCAATTGTAATTCTTTATGGCAAGCAGGCCGCAGTAGCACTGGTAAGGTTCCACCCTAAATGCCAATGGAAATTGGCTACATGTATCAATTTGTATCAATTTGTTTGTTTACACAAACAAATTGTTGACTGGAGTCAATATACTATCTACTGACACCCCCCCCCCATGACGTGTATACGTTCAAATATCAAGGTGATGCAGGCTGTGAAGCTCCTGACATCACCTCTTTCATGGTTCGCCCTTGACGGGCCAATCCTGTTTCCCCTGTACCTATCTACGTGTTGGCCAGTCAATTGCGAACTTGCCGGATACCTATGGGTCATAAATCTTTACCTTACCCAGTGCTACCCGCCACACGGGGAGGCGTCCATGATGACTCACGCCCCCCCCCCAGACCGTCAGCTCGGTCACCAGGCCTGCTTGCACATCCTCCAGGAAGAGGTTCATACCTCTAGCCGACAGGTGCACCCCATCTCCTGCATATAGGTCAAAATTTTGCAAGCCTATCCCCAGATGTCGAATGGCTGTCCCCAAGCCATTCTCAATAAGGAACCGGGCAACAGCCCTGTTCACTGACCGCCGGGCACGGTCCAAACCACGGAGGTCCATGCCTCCTCTATAACACTGTCTCGGCACGATGTCAGACCATAGCAACCGTCTGTATGGCCATAAATGATGTAAAAACGCCAGGTCGCTGCACACCGACATTTTTTTAAATTTTTTTTATTAATTTTTCAAAATATATAACATACATTTAAAACATACTAACAACATTCAAAAAGAAACAAATCTTCTAAACACAATAAAGAAAAAAACTATATATATAAAATAAAAAAACCTGAAAAATACATATACATCAAAAAAAGGAAAAGAAAAAGAAAAAACTAAGAGAAACTATCATAACCTTAATTTCTGTTTCAATATGAAATATTCTTGCTTACACACTATACTTTTATCTTATTATTAAAGGTTATCTTCCATATCTAGTCCACATTTTTCAACTCTACTTTCATATCCATACTCTGCTTTTATTAGACTCTTCTATCTTGCCAAAATCTATTATATTTCCATTTTAAAATTTACAAAGTTTTTTCCAAAGACATATCAAACTCATCACATTACATACATCATCACCCTGTGCTATATACATTGTCCTGGAGGATGTGGGAATTCCCATTAATTTCTATTGTACCCAAAATTTCATTTGGTCTGGTGTCAATTTATTTGTTCCATCTCTCGTCAGTGAGTAATCAACAAATTTTCGCCATATATTCCAAAATCTGTTTTCTTTTATTATACCTTTTTTAAAATTTAACTCCCATGTTAATTTTTCATTCAATGCGAGGTCCCACATCTGCTTATACCACTCCTCCACCTTTAACATTAAATCATTTTTCCAATTTTTTGCAATACACATTCTAGCTATTACCAACATCATGGACAACAATTCTTTCTTATCATTATCTAAATTCATATTATCTACATCCGTCAGCAAAATAGTATTTGGCCCCAATTTGAGACGCATTCCCATAATCTTATCAATCTCATTCTCAATTTTTATCCAAAAATTTTCTACCACCTTGCATTCATACCACATATGAACATATGTACCCAATGTATTTTTGCATCTCCAACACATTTTATTATTCTTTTTGTCTATCTGATGTAATCTCATAGGGGTCAAATACCACTTCCATAACATTTTAAAATTATGTTCCTTTACCCTAACCGACAAGGATCTCATAATTCTTTTTCTCCATTTATTTTGCCATTCCTTTTCTGTTATCTTCATATTCAAATCTTGTTCCCATGTATTTCTTAGTGTTTCTTGTGGGTTGACTTCTTTATTTATTATTTTATAAATTTTACTGACCATTCTTTTAATTCCAATTTCCTTCTTCCTTATCTTCCACACTAATTCCTCAAATTCTGTCCTATGTCTTTCCAGACTCTCCCTCATATATTTATTGTTCCACTTGTTCACCATCACTATCTGAAACCAATTCAACTTCATCTGGGTATATAACTCTCGTTTCATCCCATTATCTTTGCAGACTCGTATACAATCTTTCAGCAGGAAAACCCCATTCGTCAACAAAATTTCTCTCATCTCATTGCCCATTCTTATTGGAAACTTTTTCAAATCTTCTATTTCAATTATCGGTGAAATATTTGGGACCAATTTCATTTTAACTTTCTTCCATACTCCCAACATTGATCTCAGCATTCTATTTTTAACTGGTGTTTTCCATGTTTCCTTATCTAGAAAAAGGCTCTTACCCACTTCCTTTAATTCCTTCATTTCGATTTCCTCCCAAATAACCAACTCCTTTGTTAAAACCTTAACTACATTCTTTATATGAAATGCTTTATAGTAATTCTTTAAATTAGGAATTCCTAAGCCCCCTTCTTTTTGAGATAAATACCACATTCTCTTTGAAATTCTAGGTCTACACCCCCCGTTAAAATAGTTATCTAATAATTTTTGAAATTCCTTAATTTCTTTATCTGTCAGTTGAATTGGTAAGGCATCAAACAAGAAATTTAATTTTGGTAATAACATCATTTTAGTCAATGCTATTCTGCCGAACCAAGACAACCTTAGTTTTTGATATTGCAAAATTTTATCTTTAATTTCTTTCTTTTGTTTATCATAATTTAGTCTTTTCAGGTCATCCAACTTATTGGATATATTTATCCCCAAGTATTTTAAACTCTCTTTAATCTGCAATTTAAATTCATCCCTTATCTTCTCTTGCTCTTCCTTTTCAATATTATTTAAGATCATTTCAGATTTATCCCAATTTACCTTCAAACCCGTTATTTGTTCAAATTCCTTTAAATGTTTTTGAATGCATTCCATTGTTCTTCTGGGGTGTTTCATGATTATCAAAGTATCATCCGCATATAGGCTGATTTTATTTTCCATTATTCCTTCTATACTTTTATCTTCCCTTATTGTATTTGCTAATATTTCCATCGCCATAATAAATAGTATTGGTGATAAGGGACACCCTTGCCTTGTCCCAGTTTCTAATCTCACTTCCTCTGTAAGACCATCATTAACCCTAATATTAGCATGTCCTTGTTGATATAATTGTTCTATTGTTTTTATAAACCTATCACCAAATCCATAACTTCTAATTATCTCACTGATTGTTATCCATTGCAAGGAATCAAATGCTTTGAAAATATCTAGGGATAATAGTCCAACTTTCTCCTTATTTTGTCCTGCAACATCAATCAAATCTACAACTCGCCTTACTAAATCTGCCATATGCCTTCCTTTCACAAACCCGGCCTGATCTTTATTTATATATTTATCCATGAAACTATTTAATCTATTCGCCGATATTGCCGTAAAAATCTTGGCATCTTGATTTATCAGGGAAATGGGCCTATATGATTCTACCTTTTCTGGGTCTTTTCCTGGTTTTGGTAATAGAACTATTATTGTTCTATACCATGATGATGGTATTTGCTCCCCGTTGAGTATAGTATTATATAATTTTAACAGTTTTGGAGTTACTATATCCTTAAACTCTTTGTAGAATTCTGCGGGTAATCCATCTTCTCCCGGTGATTTATCTGCTTTCAATTTGCTTATTACCTCTTTTATCTCTTTTTCAGTTATTAGTTCTTCCATTTTTTGCTTATGTTCCTGGCTTATTTTATTTTTAACTTGCATTCCCAATTTATCTTTCAATTTATCTATATTTACCTTCTTTTTAGCGTATAAATCTTGGTAAAATTCTCTAACCACCTTACATTTATCTTTGATCTTGTTATATCTTATTGCCTTATTGCCTCCGCTGATAATCGCCCGGCCACCCTGTTCCGGGTTACCAGGTCTCTCCTTGGTAGGGGGACCCCGGTACCTGGTTGGCAGGGGTCGGCTGAGGACTTTGTTGACCATCTAGTGGAGAAAATCGATCGGATTCGCTCTGGGTTTAATCCTGGCGTGGATGGGGAGAGTCCGGAGGGAGCTGGAGTACAGTCTTGCCATACCATCTGGGACCGGTTTGATCCAGTTGCCCCTGATGAAGTGGACAGGCTCCTTGCAGCTGTGCGCGCCACTACCTGCCCATTAGACCCCTGTCCCACCTGGTTGGTGAAAGCCTCCAAGGCGGTGACAGGTGACTGGGTTGGGGCTGTGATCAATGCATCATTGCGGGAGGGGGTGTTTCCTGCACCTTTAAAACATGCTTTGGTGCGCCCCCTCCTGAAGAAACCTTCCCTCAACCCAGCTGTCCTAACCAACTATAGACAAGGTAAGGAGAGAAACACCCCGAAAGAGCAAAGATATAACAAAATGTGTTTAATAAGTGAAAATGCAAGTAAAAGAATACTCAGGAACCGGACGAACAGTAGAGATACAATCTAAGTAGGCAAACACCACAGACGACTCACGAAAGTGGGAGAGACTAAAACGGTAGAATGTCCAAAAAGGCTGGTATGTCAGCAGGGTGAAGCCTAATGATAAGGTAAAAATGTCCGTAGAGCAGTAACAAGTTTTAAAGCTGGTTCAAAGCATGGATCCCGTAGTAGTCCTTGTATACGTATGCAGAATGGACAAAAAGCGAAGTATAAGAAATGTAGTAACAGCCAGGAGGGCTATGTAACATCCAAGCATACAGGAAGGGACGAGGTGACTCCGAAAGCTGATGATTACGGCCGGGTGGGCTGTATCGACGTAGACGGGTAGCGTGATGCCTGAAGGCGCTACTCAAAATCCATGTCCGAAATCCATGAAGAGTCTAATAGTCCGGTTCCAAATATACAAAATTTTGCAGGAGGCTGATAGGACACAGATTAAGATCTTGACAAATATTTCAAAATATTCTCTACCGGAGGAATATTGACCTGTAACTGCTCTTCTTTGTACCCGTTTAGTGGCATTTGCTCAGCCCTTCTGGCTGTCATATTGCTATTGCCTCATGTATATTTGGAACCGGACTATTAGACTCTTCATGGATTTCGGACATGGATTTTGAGTAGCGCCTTCAGGCATCACGCTACCCGTCTACGTCGATACAGCCCACCCGGCCATAATCATCAGCTTTCGGAGTCACCTCGTCCCTTCCTGTATGCTTGGATGTTACATAGCCCTCCTGGCTGTTACTGCATTTCTTATACTTCGCTTTTTGTCCATTCTGCATACGTATACAAGGACTACTACGGGATCCATGCTTTGAACCAGCTTTAAAACTTGTTACTGCTCTACGGACATTTTTACCTTATCATTAGGCTTCACCCTGCTGACATACCAGCTTTTTTGGACATTCTACCGTTTTAGTCTCTCCCACTTTCGTGAGTCGTCTGTGGTGTTTGCCTACTTAGATTGTATCTCTACTGTTCGTCCGGTTCCTGAGTATTCTTTTACTTGCATTTTCACTTATTAAACACATTTTGTTATATCTTTGCTCTTTCGGGGTGTTTTCTCTCCTTACCTTGTCTTTTCGACACCCCTGCCGTTCCCCCTCCCTTCTAACCAACTATAGGCCTGTCTCTAACCTCCCCTTTTTAGGGAAGGTGTTGGAGAAGGCAGTGGCGTGTCGGCTGCAGGGGGTGCTGGATGAAGCGGATTACCTGGACCCCTTTCAGTCAGGATTCAGGCCGGGATATGGTACCGAGACGGCATTGGTCGCACTGATGGATGATCTCTGGCGGGAGCGGGATGGTGGTCACCCATCCGTCCTTGCTCTTCTTGACCTCTCAGCGGCTTTCGATACCGTTGACCACGGTATCCTTCTGGGACGGCTCCGAGGATTGGGAATCCAGGGTAATGTGTGGTCCTGGTTTTCCTCATTTCTGAGGGGTCGTAACCAGTCGGTGTGGTTGGAGAGTGAGGGGTCCAGTCCTAGGCCCCTCAAATGGGGGGTGCCTCAGGGCTCGGTGCTCTCTCCTCTCCTATTTAACATCTACATGAAGCCGCTGGGTGAGATCATTCGTTCCCATGGGGTGCGGTACCATCAGTACGCGGATGACACTCAGTTGTACATCTCGGCCCATGGGGACCCCAGTGATGCCGTCAAAGTCCTTTCCAGATGCCTGGAAGCTGTGGGGGTCTGGATGGGGGCTAACGGGCTACAACTGAATCCCAGCAAGACTGAGTGGCTATGGATAGGGGGTCCTGCGTTAACCCGGGAGCTACCATCGTTGGTTCTGGATGGGGCTATTTTGCCCCAGACAGACCCGGTGCGCAACTTGGGGGTCCTCCTGGATTCACGGCTACTGCTAGAGGAACAGGTGGCGGCTGTGACCAGGAGGGCTTTCGCCCAACTTCGGGTGATCTGCCAGTTGCGCCCACTCCTGGACCGGGACTCCTTGCTCATGGTCACTCACGCTCTGGTTACCTCCAGACTAAATTATTGCAATGCGCTCTACATGGGGCTGCCCTTGACGACCATTCGGAGGCTACAGCTGGTCCAAAATGCGGCAGCCCGGGTGGTGATGGGGTGTGGGCGTTATGCCCGTGCTTTGCCACTGCTCCGGGAGCTGCACTGGTTGCCAGTTTGTCTCCGGGTGCAATTCAAGGTGCTGGTTTTGACCTTTAAAGCCCTATATGGTAGTGGGCCGGGTTACCTAAGAGACCGCATCGCCCTGAGGACGTCTGTCCGTCCAACCAGAGCGGACCGGAGGGGCTCTCTAATTGTTCCATCAGCCAGAGGGGCTCGCCTCTCTGGCACAAGGAGGAGAGCCTTCTCCATGTCTGCACCGGCCCTCTGGAACCTCCTGCCAACAGAGCTACGTCTTTGGACGGAATTGCTGCCTTTCAGAAAAGATCTTAAAACCAGGCTGGCGGGTCAAGTGTGGAGTGCAGGTGGAAGGGTAGCCGCCATTGGGTGGTTGGTGTAGAGGAACTCTTCCCCATGGTGCCTCTGGATCCTGCAGCCCTTGTTTTTAGGGGGTGGGTAGTTTTAACTGTTTTAACTGTTTTAACTTGTGTTTTTAATTTTTATTGTGAACCGCCCTGAGTTGGCTTTGGCCGAGTGAGCGGTATATAAATGTGATAATTAAATTAAAAATTAAATTAAATTTAAATATCTTATACCTTCCTTATCTACTAAAATCCCTATTTCTCTTCTGCTTCTTTTTTCCTTAGCCGCTCTTGCTAAGAGTTTTGAATTTTTATTACTATATTCGAAATATTCCCTTTTTAAATATGCCAAATCTCTTTTCACCTTTTCTATATCTTTTCCTATTAATTCCTTCTTTAAACCCTGGCTTCTTTCATAAACCTTTCTATCCTTGGTTGTTGCGTGTTTCTCCTGCAGCGTTTTTATCTCTTTTTCAATTTCTTCTTGCTTATTTTTTAACTGTTTATTTTTAATGTTTGCCAGCCTGATACTTTCACCTCTAAATATTGCTTTCATTGTATCCCATACAATACCAAATCTAACATCCCCTGTATCATTCCACTTCCAATTTTCTTCCCATTTTTCTACCTTTTGATCTTTACACTTTTTATCTCTAAACAATCTGGCATTATATCTCCAATTTTTCCTAGTCTTTGTAGCATCTATGTTCATTTCCAACAATACTTTTGCATGATCAGATTCTTTAAAGATTCCTGTTTCTATATCTTCTAAATTTCTTGTCAAATTATCAGTAACAAAAATATAATCTATTCTGGAGTACGTATTATAGACTTGTGAGAAAAATGTATAGGCCCTTTCCAGTCCTTTAAGTTCCCTCCATGTATCCTTCAACCCCAAAGATTTCAGCCAATTATTTAACACATCCATTTTATTTCCACCCACACATCTTGTTATATTTGTACTATCTATATTTGATCTTATTAAATTAAAATCTCCCGCTACAATCATTTTTGTTGTTTTTTCTTTTTCCAATATTCGATACACCTTATCTAAAAAACTATTTTGATATTCGTTTGGCACATACAGATTCACCAACGCTATTTCCTCCTCATCTATTTTCCCCTTTACTATCAAGTATCTACCTTCTGGGTCTGAAATGCTTTTTACCATCTCGAATCCCAATCTATTTGATATCAGAGTTGCAACCCCTCTAGCCTTTGAAGTACCATATGCTTTTTCATAAACCTGAGTCCATCCTAAAAATAGCTTATTGGTATCTTCCGATTTCTGATGGGTTTCCTGCAGAAAGATTATATCCGGTCTATCTTTTCTGAGTGCTGCTTCTAATCTCCTTCTCTTCACTTGACAACCAGTACCTTTCACATTCCATGTTATTACTTTTATATTCCTCATCTATTATTTTCCTCCCATGATTTTTTACATTTCCCACTTCCTCCTGCGGACATGTGATTAACATATAACATTCCCTTCCCCTTAAACAAAAAAAGAAAAGAAAAAAGAAAAAAACAACTAAAGAAATCACACTGAACATACTACTGCTAACCCTCCCCATTTTTCTCTCCAAATAGCCTCTGAAATACAAAGGGGGGAGGAGGGAGGTGCGACAAACTGTGGGAGCTCCAGAGAAGTCTGAACCTAATCTCCGCCCAGAACAATTCCTCCTTCAGCACCTTTAGGCATATTCTCATTTTCATTGCTATCCCGTCTTTTATATCCACCAGATATAATCAATTCTTCCTTCAAATCAAACCACTCTTTAGTTCCTGCTTCCAGTAACTTTGCATCTACCATTACGTCCAAAACATTGGGACCTTCACTTATCAAATAGCGTCTTCCCATGTTAAAGAAGCATAGTTGTCGTGGGAATTTCCAATTGTACCTTATTCCTTTATCCTGAAGTCGCTTTGTGATTGGTTTCATCGATTGTCTCCAGAAGCGGTCCTCAATTGGAATGTCATTGTACACTTCAATATCGTGGCCTTCCACTTTTAACACCTCTGCTCCTTTTTCCCGTATAAGTGCCATTAAACGCAGCTTGTCTGACACATTGGCGAATTTTAACAAGACATTCCTAGATCCAGTTTTTCCCCTTCTTGAACCCAATCTAAATACATTTACAACATCCTGGGGTGTGAAACCATCTTCCATAATTTCATCGAGCCACTTCACTATTCTTTCTTTTAATTTATCTGGAGAGTTCTCTGGCAGTTTTCGGATTATGACATTTGCTCGTCTTAAATGTTCTTCTACGTTTTCCAATCTCTTTTCATGATCTCCAACCTTATTTTCTCTCTTTTTTTCTCTCTTTCTCATATCCATAACCACCTCCCTGATCATTGCCTGTTCTTTTTTAATAATGAGGTGGGGCGGCTGGGGTGTATCAACAAGCACAGGAAATATAACACTCCCAATAGTGTGAAAGATAAAATCAGGAATGTGTTTTTAATCAAAGGAATTATTCACATACTCGTCCTATGCTGAGGTATTTTAGGCAAAAGGTTATGGTGTGTAAACTCAATGCGATAATAACACAATAATAACAGATATATAACCTACAACGTGATTCATGCCCTCACACCCATAAACCCAAAGTAACTAAGCGGTGAACCTCAAACATACAAAACATACTGAGAACCCATAATGTAAACCATAATCCCCGTTGTGCCAAGCTATCAAAAATCCCATGTAAAGTCCAGACATGATTATAAGTTGGTATAACAACAAAGTGTCAATCAAGTATAGTCTATAAAAGTCCGTGGACATAGAGTCACTCGCTGGGCTTATGGAGCTGGCACGGGGGGGCGGCGGGCGGCTGTTTTTTATTTTCAGAGACCATACAGTCATCGATAATTTTTGTGCTTGGATGAATACACAACACCATCAGCTGAAATTTACACATACCACAGATGCATTAACCATTCCATTCTTAGATTTAACTATTTTTATTGAGAAAAATCATTTAAAGACCAAGCTTTACCACGAACCAACTGACCGGTTTGCTTATTTGCAGTACACTTCCTTCCATCCGCACCATCTCAAGGCCAATATACCATATAGTTTATTAGTAAGGGCTAAGAGGAATTCGTCCCGAACCCGTGACTACGCAGAAGCTGCCGACAAAATAACAACTATCCTCAATAAAAGAGGGTATCCAAATAATGTGATTAAATCCGCTAGACACAGGGCAGACTTGCGGGATAGGAACTCTTTACTTAATTACAATGCCAATGTACAACATACTCAACCAGGACTATTTTGGTCGGTAGATTATACCCCCATGGCCCAACGAATTAAACAGATTATACTGAAACATTGGCACATACTGGATTCCATGCCGGGTTGCCAACATAGACCTACCATTGGCTTCAGGAGAACACAGACTATTGCCAACCTCCTCTCACGAACAGATATTGTCACCGCGAATAAGACACATCAACCGATTGTTTCTGGACACTACCCCTGTGGCCATTGTAAATATTGTGCCCACATGTGGACCACCAACAAAGTTAATGTGCCCAGTAGTAACTTCACCCTCGATCTTGGAGGGTTTACGAATTGCAACTCAAAAGAAACCATATATATGTTAATCTGTAAATGTCAGTTGGCTTATGTGGGACAGTCCAGGCGACCTCTCAAGGTACGCCTGGGCGAGCACCTCTCTCGCATAAGGAATAAGGTCACCAACGCCCCCCTCGTGAACCATTTTCTTCAAGAGAAACACACGATTAAAGACATTAAGGTGGTGGTATTGGAAACATTTACACCCAGCAGATACCAAGTCACTGATGTAGACCGCTTCCTCCTACAAAAGGAGGCGTACTACATCCATCGCTTTAATACCCTGGCCCCGAACGGGCTCAACACCGAATGGGACCTCTCGGCATTTTTATAGAGATAGATGCAGATGATTGTCACCCTAAAGAGTACATATCGCTTTAAGAATTACGGAGAGCTCCTCAGTAGATATTATCAGACTTTTCGAGTAACTAAAATCACATGTCCCTCATTTTCCTTTTGCATGTATATATAGAGCTTTCCTTAGCAAGTAGTTAACGCGTGCACACACGGAGAGAAACGCCAGCAGAGGTGCGATACGCGCGGGTTACTGATTTATAGGTACGTAATTATTTCCGACTAGAGTTATAAGTTTACATAGATGCATTTGTTAGATCGTCAGATTTTACGTGCATTTTTGGTATGTTTAATTAGATACAGGTTTGTGGATTATACACCATTTATATTTATATTATTGTAGACACTTGAGGAAGATATTCGAAATGTCCGAATACCGGAAGGGCATCGGATTTTTGTCTACTATCGCCTGTTGATGCTCGCCATCTGGGAACCCTTCTATGGAGTAGGGCAGCCGCCCTCCGCCCCCCCCGTGCCAGCTCCATAAGCCCAGCGAGTGACTCTATGTCCACGGACTTTTATAGACTATACTTGATTGACACTTTGTTGTTATACCGACTTATAATCACGTCTGGACTTTACATGGGATTTTTGATAGCTTGGCACAACGGGGATTATGGTTTACATTATGGGTTCTCAGTATGTTTTGTATGTTTGAGGTTCACCGCTTAGTTACTTTGGGTTTATGGGTCTGATGGCATGAATCGCGTTGTAGGTTATATATCTGTTATTATTGTGTTATTATCGCGTTGAGTTTACACACCATAACCTTTTGCCTGAAATACCTCAGCATAGGACGAGTATGTGAATAATTCCTTTGATTAAAAACACATTCCTGATTTTATCTTTCACACTATTGGGAGTGTTATATTTCCTGTGCTTGTTCTTTTTTAATAGCTTCCTGTTCTTTTTTAAGGTTATCTTGTCCTTTTTTAAAACCATCAATTCCCTTCAAAATATCTGCCAGCATGTCTTGCATGTCTTGTTTTCGTTCTTGTTTATCTTGAGCCAACATATTCCCAATTTTATATTCCAAATTGTCCACTTTCTCATTAAATCTTTCAAATTCTTTTTTTTAATTTTTAAATTTTATTTCTCGCTACACATCCAATAATTAAAAAACATGAGATAACACACAGAACAATATAAGAAAATAAAAGACAAAATACACAATAATATAAATAAGCAGAGAAGGAGAGAAAAGAAAAAAAAGAAACAGAACAAAATATCACCACGTGCTATATACAATGCTACGGAGACAGAATTTCCCCTTTTATCTATTATCGTCTCAAAAATGCAATGTAATCCGGCACCGGCAGTTGTCCAGGACCATTAATCAAGGTATAATCTATCAAACATTTCCAAATTTCCTGAAATTTGCTTTCTTTAATTAACCCTTTTCTTAAATTTAACTCCCAGGTGAGCTTATCATTCAGCGCAGTATTCCACAACTCCTTATACCAATCCTCTATTTTTGGGGTAACATCACATTTCCAATATTGCGCTATACACTGTCTGGATAACATAATTGCTAATAATTCCCTTTTTTGTTGCTCTACCACCTCCACATCTGTTAACAAAATTAAAATTACATCCAATTTCATTCTTACATCTAGAATTCTCCCAATTTCGTGTTCCACCTTCAACCAGAATGACTTCGTCTCTTTACACCCCCACCACATATGCTCATATGTTCCAATTTCCCCCTTACACCTCCAACAAAATTTTAGACTTTGTATTGTCAATTTGGTATAGTCGTACCGGAGTCAAGTACCACTTCCACAATAATTTATAATTGTGCTCTTTTATTCTTACAGACAAAGACCTCATTATTCTCCTTTTCCATTTAGCATTCCACTGCTCGTCTGAAATTATGATATTCAAATCTAGCTCCCATGTTTCTTTTAAAGCTTTCTGATACTGATCTGAGTCATCTAAAACCTTATATATTTTGCTTACTAACCCCTTAACTTTTACCTGCCCACTTTTTAGACTAAGTACCAACTCTTCAAATTTCGTCCGCTCCCTATCCAAGCTCGTTTCATCTAAATATCTTTTATTCCAACTGTCAATAGACATCAATTGAAGCCAATTCAATTTAAGTTGTCTTCCTATATCTAACTTTCTTTCCTTGTCTCTACATGCTGTTATCCAATCCTTTAATAAAGTTATATTATTCTTATTCAAAACTTCTTCTAATCTCCTATCCATTCTCAGTGGGAATGATTTCATATCACTCAGGCCTAATATTGGGGACAACCCTGGTGCCAATTTATTTTTCAATAATGTCCAAGTTTTTAAAAGAGCTTTTAACAATTTATTTGTAACATTAATTTTTGCTTTCCCTTTGCCCAAAAACATTAATATTTCTTCACCCAGTTTCTCTCGCAATTCAATTTTTCCCCAAATCGATTCTTCTTTCACTAAAATTTTACAAATATTCTTCAATTGAAATGCCCAATAATAATTTTTAATATTTGGAATTCCTAACCCGCCCTTTTTTGTGATGAATACCATAAAAACTTTGGTATCCTGGTCCTTTTTCCACCGTTACAAAAATTATTTAATATAGTTTGAAAAACCTTTAATTCCTTCTCTTTCATATATATTTGCAGGGTATCAAATAAGAAATTTAATTTGGGTAAAAGCTTCATTTTACATAGCGAAACGCGTCCAAACCACGACAAATTTAGCTTCTTATACCGTAAAATCATTTCTTTTAATTCTTTTTCCAATTTATCATAATTTAACCTTTTTAAATCATCGTATTTATTTGAAATGTTTATCCCCAGGTATTTTATATTATCTCTAATTTGTATTTTAAATTTAGCCTTTAAACTTTCTTGTATGTCCAAATCCACATTAAAAAGAATTGCTTCTGACTTATCCCAGTTTACCTTAAGTCCCGTCACCCTTTGAAATTCCTCTAAATGTCCATATATCTTCCCTAGTGCATTCTGTGGATTTTTTATTGTTATTAGGGTGTCATCAGCATATTGGCTAATTTTTATACCCTCAATTCCAATTAATTCCTTATCTTCCCTTATTACATTAGCTAACAATTCCATGGCCATTATAAATAAAGATGCCGACAATGGATCTCCTTGCCTTGTGCCCGCTTCCAGTTTAATCTCCCCTGTTAATTCCTCATTTAATTTAACCCTAGCCGAGCCTTGCTGATACAACTGCTCAATTACTCCACAAAATTTTTGTCCGAATCCGTATTTCTTTATAATTTCCTTTATAGTTATCCATTGGATCGAGTCAAAAGCTTTGAATATATCCAGGGAGAAGAAACCCACATGCTCCTCTTGTTCCTGAGCAATAATTGTCAAGTCAACCATTCTTCTCATCAAATCCGACATATACCAATCCCTCATAAATCCCACTTGATCCTTATTAATGTATTTGCCACTAAAATTATTCAATCTATTAGCTAAAATTGCCGTAAAAATTTTTGCGTCCTGATTCATCAGGGAAATCGGTCTATAGGATTCAATTTTTTCCAGATTTTTCCCTACCTTTGGAATTAAAATTATAATTGTACTATACCACGATTTAGGAACTCTCCCTCCCTCCAAAATATAATTAAAAATCATTTCCATTTTTGGTAACAACATCTCTTTAAAGTCTTTATAAAACTCCACCGATAAACCATCCTCGCCTGGAGCCTTGCCTATCCTTAACCTTTTTATGACCTCCTTTATTTCCTTTTGTGCTATCTTTTCATCCATGTAACTCCTATGCTCCAAGCTTAAATTTATTCTTGACCACTTATCTAAATATTGCTCTAATTCATCCTTATTTACGTCCTTCCTCGAATACAATTCCTGATAAAAAGCCTTGACAATTTGAATTTTATCTACTAACTTATTACACCTTCTGCCATACTTATCTATCAGAACTGAAATTCCTCTTTTATCCTTCTTTTCTTCAGCCGCTCTAGCTAATAGCTTAGAATTTTTATTACTGTACTCAAAGTAATCTCTTTTCAAATAAATTAAATTCTTCTTTACCTTTTCAATATCTTTTTCAATAAATTCTCTTTTTAATTTTTGCATTTTATCGAATATGTCCCTATCTCCCGTTCTTGCATGAATATCCTGCAACTTCTTTATTTCGTCCTCTAACTCTTTTTCCTTTTCCTTATTTTGCCTATTATTAATACAAGAGAGCCTAATGCTTTCTCCCCTGAATATTGCCTTCATGGTATCCCATAATATTCCATCATTTACATCCTTTGTATCATTAATTTCCCAGCACTCTTCCCATCTTTTTATTATCGTTTCCTTACTCTTTTGATCTCTATATAACCTTGTATCATAGCTCCATGTACCCCTTTTTTGTTTGTCATCACTTAGTTTAAATTCTGTAATTATTTTAGCGTGATCAGATTCCTTAATCATACCAATTTCAATATTTTCAACCTTATCTATCATACTTTCTGAAGCCAAAACATAGTCAATTCGTGAATAAGAATTGTGCACGTGCGAAAAAAATGTATATCCCCGTTCTGATCCTCTAATTTTCCTCCAAACATCCTGTAATCCCGTTATTTTTAACCACCTATCCATCACCCTATTAGTACATGTACGCTTAGCCACATTTGTAGTATCCAAACCTGATCTGATCAAATTAAAATCTCCAACCATTATTAACTTGGACACCCTTTCTGATTCTATACTTTGATACACCTTATCTAAAAATTCCTCCTGTTTTTCGTTTGGTGCGTATACATTAACAAAGGTTATATCCTCATTATTAATAAATCCCCTTGTTATAAGAAATCTCCCTTCTGGATCTACAACTGTCTTTACTTTTGTAAATCCTAACTTTTTTGATATTAATATGGCAACCCCTCTTGCCTTAGACGTACCCAATGCCTTCTCATAATATTCTATCCCCTTTATATACAATTTATTTACATCCTCACTTTTTTGATGCGTTTCTTGTAAGCATATCACATCTGGCCTATCTTTCCTAATTACCGCTTCCAGACGTTTCCTCTTAATAATAGTGCCCGTGCCTTTCACATTCCATGATAACACCCTAATCGATTTCATAATTCTTTATTATTTTTTGCTTGCAACAATTCCATCTCCTACAAGCATGTGCTAATCCAACCCACAAAACATAAGCAAACAGCTGAACACAAAACATAAAACAATAAATCATCACCCTCCCCGCCATTTTGAAACGAAAAAGAAAAACACCCCTGCCAAACAAGGGGGGAGGGGGGAGGGGAGACAACACTCACAAACCAAACCACCACTTCTCCTGCCTAATTACCCATTCTAAATACTATTTAATTTTTCATGCCACCATTTCCACATGAGGATTCTATCATCGCTTTATATTGTGCCTTACAGTTACTTCAATTGCAATTTTTACACCGTTATATCATTCCACACAACCTAGTTCATCCTGGCTAGACAACGCAACCCTCATATCCTTCATCCGCTCTTCCTCTTCCCTGTCATATGTTGTGTAAACCCCTGCTATTATCAGCTCCTCTTTAAGATCTTCCCATTCCTTGGAGTTTCGGTCGATTATCTTTGCCTCTGCAAGTATGTCTAAGACATATGACCCATCCCTCAACACGTATGATTTTCCAGATACTATGAATTTTAGCTTTTTTAAGGCAAGCCAAAAATAAACAATTCCTTTTTCCCTCAACTTCCTGGTTACTGGTTTGATTTGTGTTCTCCATGTTCTCTCGCCAATAGAAATATCATTATAGATCTCTATACTATTCCCTTCCATTTTCAATATACTTGACCCAGATTTCCTGATATGTCGCATTAACATCACCTTCAAACCTTCACTAGCAAACCTCAATAGCACATTTCTGTCTGCTGTATTATGTTTCTTAGACCCTAATCTATGCACACTTAATACATCCTCAGCCTCGAACTTCCTATCCATACCTAAATCATTTAACCAACTCATTATTCTGGCCTTCAGCTGATCAGGGCGGGCCTCAGAAACATGCCTAATTATAATATTTCTTTTTCTAGATTGGTCTTCAAGTAACTCCAGTCTCACTTCATGATCATCCACTTTTACTTCTCTCCCTTTAGCTTTTTCCTGCACCTCTTGGACATGTCTCTTTACATTTTCAACCTCCTTTGAAATTGAACCCATTCCTTCTTTTACATCATTCACCTCTTCCATTATCTTGGCAATTTCAACTTTAGCTGATTCCATCAAACCTGTCACCACTGACAGCATTTTTTGCTGAAAAGCCTCAAAACTCTCTTGCTGCAGTTTAATAAATTCTTGATTATCCCTCGCTCGCTGCTCTTCTAAATTTTGGAACTTGGTCTGAAGATACTTCTCAAGACTATCTAATCTCATTTCAATAGAGCCTCTACATTCATTCACATCAGGGCTATCCCCTTCCACACTTTCCTCTACATCTCCTTCTATTACTTTCTTTTTTATAGCTCCCCGAGCATTGGCCTCTTTAAATTCAATTTGCTGATCTTCTTGATTTATATCTAACTGTTGTAATTGCTGTTTCTCTTGTACTTTCTTCTTTGCTGCCATGCTTGCTCTAAGCCTATCCTGCTCCTCAGCTTCCAAAATTTCGTCCTTTAAGGACTTCCTTCGTTCCTCACCGCCTGCTCTTACTAATCTACCTGTTCTTAGCCAAATTGGATCTATTTCTATCTCTTCTCTCTGCTGCTTTCTTTTTTCTTTTCGACTCATTCACTCTATTCTAAAGTAGTCCTAACCAGGTCTATACAACTTTATCCACGCTTTTAGCCAATACCCTATACAATTATCTCCTTATGCCCCAATACATAAACAACCATAGCTTACAATCCCTTTTATAATTAACTTCAACCACTATGGACTTTCAAGTTAATCCAGCTCATTACTCTACACAAGGCATGTATACAAAACACAGATCTTGAAGAAAGAAAAAAAATTGTTCCTATAGTCCAACCAGTTGAGCAGTACACAGCTGCACTTGATGATAAAGCAACTCCAGGGCTAGCCTTGATTTTATCACTGTCCTTGGCACAGCAGCTGTGAAAACTAATTTTCTTTTTTTTCTTCACTTTCTCTCTTCTTTCTGCCGCAGTCAAAATCACAGTCACAAATTGCCCTCCACCACCTAAGCACCAGCTCTATTTTACACCCCCACAATGGTCCAATGATCAGGGCTCATGGAAGGACCCTGCCCGACAGTCAATCAAACAGAATATCCTCTGCCCTTCCAGCACACCACTTGTAAAACAAGTTCAACACAATCCAAGTCCAAGTTCCAAGGATAGAAGAAATAACAGCTCCTTAAAGACTTCCACACTTTCAGCCAACGTTCAGTAGTATTTTCAGGGGACGCACATCCAACCAATGCACTGGTCAACACGGGCTGCCCAGACTCCTGCTCCAGATTAGGGCCCTTTGGGATCAATTGGGACTCACTTCCGCACCCCCCAATTGACTCCCCTCAGACCCCTATCCCCACAGAGTAACGACTCCTTCTCCGCCCGACACAACCAGAGCACTCTCCTGACCACTTTGCATTCCAGCGTCCCCAAACTCCAAGCGGCGCCGAGACTTCAGCCGCCCACAAAAGCGCTTCTCCTTGCCGAGACCTCCCTCCTAAACTCCGTCCTCTGTTCTCCGGCAGCGCCACTCCAGCCGAAACCAAAATCGTTATTTCCTTCCACCCTGGAACTCTGCACGCAAGATCGTGCTCGACTCTCCTCCTCTCTCCTCTGCTCCACTCCGCCACTCGAGTCTCCTCCAAGCACTGCTGAACCTCTAGATTTTGCCAAAATTCACTTCTCTCGAACACAGCTATTGCCAGCTCCCAAGGAAGCGCTTCTCTTTGCTGTCACCTCTGCTCATAAACTCCATTCTCCAACAGCACCACTAACTCGGCTCTCGGCACTTGAGAAACAGCTGCAACAGTTTTACTCTTTTCCGTTGTCCTCCAGGCTCCAAATACCTCCAGTTACAATCTATCAACTTCACATTCCTTCCAGAAACATTTTCCTTCAAAAACGTAACAGTTTAGCATTATATATCCACATTTGTGGCTCCCCTTTCCAGGCAGTGGTGAGAAAAACGATGTGCTCAGTCTGCCATGATGCTCCTCCCCCTGAATCTTTCAAATTCAGATTTAGGTCCTTGCCCCGTCTTCATTGCCAATGTTGTGGGTGTTGTTACTGTAGCTGTGGTTACAATCGTTGTCGGTGTTTTCCCTGCCGTCGCCGCTGTAGTTGTTACAGTTGTTGTAGCGGTTGTTGCTGTTGTTACTTTTGCTGTTGTTATTACAATTGTTTTTACCGCGGCTGGTGCAACCATAGTTGGAGATATTATTATCTTCTGTTGCTGTTGCTGCTGTAATTGTTGTGCTATCTTCTTCAGTGTCTCTTGCTCCTCCAGATCTTTCATCTCTTGTTGCGTTGTTTTCTTCATCTCGTCTTCCTCCTCCTCCAACCTTGTAAGCCTTCTAAAGCTCCTATCCGAAGAGGTTGGTCTTTCCACCCTTGTCCAGGCCAATTTCTTCTCCTTCTCTCTCCCTCTCCCTTGCCGTTTCATCCAAATATATTTCCAATTACTTAATTTCAACAGTTTACATGAACAATTTATTGTTTAAATTCACCTTATATATTGACTTCAACCAATGTTTTCCAAATACTATATTAGACCTTTATCCTCCCCTCCCCCTCCCTCTCTATCAGATATATGTATGTGTACTTACATGCGCATATGCACACACATATACAAATATATATCCACCAAGGTCCTGCTCAATATAGGATTGGTGAATAGAGTCAATGATCCCAATTCAAACCAAATTGATTTCCCTCTTAAGTATTAAATTTTTTAAATATTTGAATATTTTACCCCCGGAGTAAACAAAAAAAGGGAAATGAAAAAAAGGGGAAAAGGGGAAAGGAAGGGAAAAAAGAAAAAAGAAAACAAAACAAAAAAGAAAGGAAAAAAAGAAAAAATAAGGAGAAAAAAGAAAAAGTAATCCTACAAAAAATATTTAAAAAAATAGAAAAAGAAAAAATCACAACATGGAGGTAAAAAAGAAAAAATCCTCAATAATTGTCCAACGAAGAGAGGGAAATGAGAGCTAATATTTTGTTTCTCTTCCAACAACTGACTTTATATTCCTGCTGGAGCTTACAAGCCTGTCCAACTTAAAAAACAAGAACAAAAAATAACAACGGAGTCAGACTTCTGCTCTCCAAAGTTCAAAAGAAACAGCACTTTATCTCTCACAACACGTTTTAGGCCCCCAACACCTTCTTATTCCTCTTTATGCCTCGGAAAAAATATGCAAGGCAAAACCTGGTTCAAATCTTCAAAAGTCCAACTTCTTCTTCTTTCTCTCTCTTTCTTTAAAACCCAAAATTCAAAATCCAAAACTCACACGAAAACAAGAAGGAGAAAGAGAAAAAAGAAACAAAGTTTCCAGTATTATCCCTCGTTACTTATCCCTTAGCTTATCAGCGCTCCACCGGCATAAAAAAAGGACGAGAAGTCCAACCTAATTGCTTCACTTTTCTTCTCCTTTCCTTTTTCTTTCCCCGTCTATTTTTACAAATTTGCTCACGGTCAGGGGTTCTCAGCTTCTCCTCTTGGCAATTTTCCGGCACCGCTAGGCTCCGCATGGCTCCGGTCAAAAGGGCCGGCGAGGCCGAGTGAGGCTCGCTTCAGCTTCCCCCTTTCGAATCCCCGCCGGACTTACCCTTTTCGATCCGATTGTCCGCTTATCTATTTGCCTTCGTTTTGTCGGATTTTGCCTGCAAGTCGGTCGCTGCACCGTTTTCCAAGCCGTCCGTTCTTCAGCTAAGAGCACTGGTAAGTCGTCGCCATTATGGGCCGCCCATCCCCCCACTCTCTCCGAGATTGAAACTCACGTTTTTCTCCTGTTCTCAGCGCAACTCTAGACCATCCGGAATAATTTCCACAACTGTTTTTTCTTATAAATGTTCTAAATCATTTTTTAACAAATCTCAGGAACTATTTTCACTTTTAAAAGTCACTTTCGTTTCTCTCCTTTCTGAGCGGAAGAAAGTTCGCTCCTCTCAGCTCTCCATCTTGACATGCCCCCCACACCAACATTTTTAAGGAAAGGCCAGTGATCTGTGCGAGATCATTGCCGCCGAGGTGCAGAATCAGGACATCAGGCGGTCCAGCATCCCTGATGGACATCAGGAATGGCAACAGTTCCCGCAATCTCATGCCGCGCATACCATACCAACGCATATGTGCGGCTGCACGCAGCCCGAGATGGGGTCCCCACTCTGTCGCCGCAGCATATTCTGCTGCCCAGTGCACATAACTGTGGCCCACCAGCAATACTGCCACCAGTGTGCGTAGACACACAGGGTCTGTAAAAGAAGAAAAAAGGAAGTAAGGACATAAATGGTACTCATACAGTGAGGGGACGTACATATAAGGAAAAACGCATGGATCCCCACCTACCCAACTGACATATATCAGTCTCAGAGTACCCAAACGCAGCCGCAGTTGAAGCGGCGCCTATCCTGAAGGAATGGGTGCCATAACGAGCCCCAGGGAGGCCAACACTGTGAAGTGCCATACCGGTCACCCTCCAAAACTGAAATTTGGTAAGGGGAGACCCATCCTGGTGGCAGAAAAATGGGCCTGGGTGCGTGCCACGCACTGCCAAAAATGCATGTAGGGCACCAACCGGACAGATGTCAGCAAATGTGCATCGTAGCAGTCTAACACCACTGCCTACTCCGTGCTGATCGGCCTTTGAGGAGCGAATCCTCAACTGAGCCCACTCTTGGTTGATAAAGACATCGTCGAGTTCCAGTGCCCTACGAGACACGTCCCCCTTTGATAATGGGACCAGCTCGCTGATTCGGAGAGCTCCAAAGAAAGCTACGGTGGTAGCTGCATGAAAAAGAGCCTCCTCATACCTATCGTAACACAGTCTATGCCAACTTCTGGCAAGGTGGGTAAGAACACCTGGGGAAACAGGGTGACGTGTGTCCGGGCAGCGGCCACGCTCACGTGTCCACCCTTCCAATATGTGGCGTACGCGGAAGTCATTCACACAGTCAGTGAAGCCCCGTGCCTTGGCCATGAATGCAAAGGCGGAAAGCCTGGTGGCAATGGTGCATGGGGCTAACCCCTGATCATGAAGGTGCAACATATACTGTAAAATCTGGTCAACCGGTATCGGCCACATTTTGGGCAATTGCCTTTGCACACAAAAAGTCCTAAATTGGAGGAGTGCATGCAGATACGCCTTAAACGTGCGAGATGCCAAAGACATGCCGATCGCCCGGTTCACCTCTCCTCGCCAAATGTCCAAATCTCGGCCGGGAGTGGAGAGGGAAGTTCCTCTGTGTCTGGAGCCAAGGCACGGAACCGGGAGATCTGCAGGCAGGATAAAGCGTCAGCAATATCATTATTAATGCCTGGCACATGTCGGGCCCTGAAGAGCACATTAAGGCGTAAGGACCTCAAAACAAATTGGCGAACTAAGGCCATGACTCTGGGGGATTTAGATGTTTGGCCGTTGACAATGTGCACCACTGCAGCATTGTCACACCAAAAGTGAACTACTGAATTAGCCCACCTACCCCCCCAGAGCATTAGGGCCCCTAAAATGGGAAAGAACTCCAGAAACGTAAGATCGTGTAAGCGATCTGTGCCTTGCCATGTCTGAGGCCATTGACCATAGGTCCACTGTCCCTCAAAGTAAATTCCATAACCCAGGGAGCCGGAGGCATCCGACTGTACTTGAAAATGAGGGCTGACCATAAGCTCAGATCTCCAAAAGGAGACACCATTAAAGTCCTGTAGGAATGTGAGCCAAACCGCCAGGTCTGCCTGTAAACCCTTGGTCAGCTGTACCCTGTGGTGTTGCCTTGTAAGGCCCACTATGGCATCGCACAGACGCCTGGCAAAGGCTCTGCCTGGCATCACTACCCTACAGGCGAAGTTGAGGTGACCATGAAGCACCTGTAACTCTCTGAGGGACACCCTATGCTTGGCAAGCATTGCCAAAATCGCGGCAGAGATCCGAGTCACCTTTTCTATAGGCAACCTGGATATCTGGGCAACGGTGTCGATTTCAATACCTAAAAAGGTAAGGGTGGTGGCTGGGCCCTCAGTCTTTTCAGGTGCTAGGGGGACGCCCAGTTCATGCATAAGGACCTGAAATGTGGTGAGCAGACGGGCACACGTGCCCGTAGCATGTCCACCCCCGAACAAAAAATCGTCAAGGTAGTGGGCTACCGATCTGGATCCTGACCTACAAACAAAAGCCCAGTGGAGGAAGGTGCTAAATCGTTCAAAGGCTGAACATGATATTGAACAGCCAAAAGGCATGGCCTTGTCCACATAAAACTTACCTCGAAAACAAAAACCTAACAGCTCAAAGTCATCGGGGTGCACTGGCAAAAATCGGAATGCCGATTTGATATCACACTTTGCCAATTGCGCCCCGGGACCACACGAGTGTACCATCTGTAAGGCCTGGTCAAAGGATGGATACCTGACAGAGCAAAGGTTGTCCGGTATAGCGTCATTGACCGAGGAGCCCGCAGGGTAAGAAAGGTGGTGAATTAAACGGAATTCACCCGGGGACTTCTTAGGGACTAAACCTAGAGGGGATACCTTCAAGTTAGGATATGGGGGGTCATCAAACGGCCCCGCCACCCTCTGTGCCTTAATCTCCTTGGCTATCTGCTCTGCAGCAATGTCCTCATTACCCCTGAGAGACAGTAGGTTCAGGGCATCCTGAGGCCCACGAACCCCTTTAAAGGGGATGCGGAAGCCAAACTGAAAGCCTTCAAGTAGGTATCTCGCATCATCCAATCTAGGATAAGCGCGCAGCCATCGTTCAAGCACCGGGACATTAATTGGGGAGGGGGCCTTTTGAATGGGCAGCAATGTCAGAGGGAGCTCTGGCCACCCCCCGTCCACCCCTTCCTCTGCCTCTTGACCCACCAGCCCGTGGGCACGCGGAGGCGGCATGAGGGCCGGAGCAAGAAGGACACTCATGCCTATATCGACACTGGCGCTTGTTGCACACTCCGTTGGTGGAGAAACTCCAACTCAGCAGGCGGGCTGGAACCCCCTGCCCCACCGGCTGGCGGGGAGTTTGTGTTGTAGCAGCCCGCTGTACGGCATGGCCACAGTGGTACCGGTCACCAGGCGCCGGTCGCGTGGGGGTCATATACAGCAGCCACAACTGCTGGCAGGGCTCGTCCCACCTCATCTCAGGATGAAGGGCCACCCTCATCCTAAATTCTTTGTCATAGGCCAACCATGATGGTCCAGGGAAATCAACAACAGCCTGGTAAATATTGTCCAGGTACTGGACCATTGGAATAGCCAGATCAGGACGGGCCCTAAGGTATACTGCCATATAAATCAGATAGGCCGGTAACCAATTAGCCCAAGTGCGAGGTGGCTTACAATGATGGGACAACTCCTTGTCCCTGTCATCCTGCCCCTCCCTCTCCTCCTTTGTAGGTTCACAGTTCAGGAGGGAGAAAATGTCCACATATTCCCCTCTCCAAATCTTTTCCCTCGTAGCCTGTGACAAATGGTCACCCAGGGGCAAGGAGTAACCGGCCGTTGGCAGGGCTGCCATCGGCATGGCTTGAATGGTGGATGCCCACAGTGGGCCCTGAAGGACCCCCGGGAAATTAGGCGTACCCATAGGGGCGGTCACCCCTGCAACAACCGGGGGATAATTGGGCAACCAGGAATTAACCGGAGAGTGCAGATTATACTGTCCTCCCACAGTCACTTGTTGCGGCCATGGCCACTGTACCCCCCAGCAGTATTGGCTAGTGTCACTGGTGTGCTGACTTGACCAGGATACTCACTCGGCACACACCCCTGGGCCGCCCCCACTGGGGGTTCCGGCCCACGGTGGGCGTCGGAGCTCGCGACAGGTATCGAGCTCTGCATCCCGATGCGCCCCTGCCAAGAAGGACCGGTGGCCGATGGAAGGCCTTGTTGTGCCCACCTGATGGGGAGCTGCGAGTCGCCAGCTTGGGCTGGCCTGATGGACTCTAGCAGCTCAACCCTGTTGGCGGCCCATTGCGTAGTCGTGGTCGGCGTGTGGGCCAGGACCGAAGAGTTGGCAAGCCCACCCTCCAAAGGTGGTGGAGCAATACCCATAGAAGCCTCGAGCACCAAAATGCAGGCAAGGAGGGCATCAACAGTCTCCAACCCACCAGGATAAGGTGGGCCGGATGGGCCAGATAGCCCACAGGGCAATTGCTGAGGGATAAACCCATGTGGTAATCCCTGGCCAGAATATGGCCATGCCCAGGAATCTGGCCCATGAGGGGCCGGAAGGACGGTGGGGTAGAAACCTGCACCGTGTCCGAGTGGGCCGCTATGGCCCGAGCCGGGCAAAGAAGCAGCAGGGGTAAGAACCCCAGGGGAGCAGGCCTGTGCCACCCCGCCCGAGTCCTCAGACCAGGGTCGTTGGTGGCAGTGGGTACGAAAACCCCACCACCCCCCTGCGGGGGTGCCGTCTGAGCCCTCCGGCCCAGTGGCACCCCCAAAGAAGGGGGTGGGTCGAGCCCCCACTTTGGCATGACCGAGTGGCTGCCTGAGCCTTGCGCTTGGGCGCCATGGCCCAAGCGGTGCTGTTCGGAGGAAGAGAAAACCTCCGATCTAAGATCAATCAAAGCGAGCCTCTTAAAAAAGAGGTGAGGCAAAGAGGGAAGCATCAGAGCAAACTTCTCCACTCCGTCGCTTCGCAAAATGGCAGCCAGGCTGCCTCATGGCCACGCCTTTTATAGAGGGGTGACCACGCCCCCTAACTAATCCAGATGTCTGCGTCCGGGTGGGGGGGCCTGCAAAGAGCGTGGCGGCCATTCTGGCGCCGCGCTTGCATTGCCTTCTGTTTTCATCTGTGGTCGTAAGTTCTTTCCATCATATACAGTACATTCATAATTTTAAAATGTGCAGTGCTCTGATATGAATAAAGAAAGAAGAACTTTTATTGTATTGCTTTTAACTCTCATTGGACACTTTCCAAAGAGAATACTGCTATCAATGAAAGCTGAGAATTCAACATTAATTTGTATTCAATGTTTTAAATCCTTTGAAATTTTTTATTGAGAGATCCTCTGTGTAAGTGCAAATGTATACAGTAAGTCATTTCTCACTCTGTCATCATGGTTTACATGCTTTTTAAAATTAAAAACCAATAAAATGCCAACTAATAGTGCAGGACCCTTGTCACTAGCCATGTATGTCCTCTTCTCCTTATGATTTACTGCTAAGATTAGATGTCATCATGACATATTTCATGAATGCAAGGTATCTTCAGGGTTTTTAAATGCTGCATCACAGGATTCAAACAATGAAGACTAAAGAAAGAAGCACCACAGTTGAAAAAGGACAAATGGGAGCAGGTGGCTATGACCTACAGATAGACAAAAAGAAGTGTCGTGCTATTTCAATGAAATGCAATATGCTCTGGCCATATCTGTACAATACAGCTAGATGCTATCAGATTAAATAGGGGCAGTAATGCTGTTTTGCTTCACTGGAGGTAATAGCTCTGTATCTGCTAATATTGCTCAGTTTATTCCATTCTTCTTGTTAATGGGGAGCTTTATCTCTTGTCCAAGTACTGAAACCCTTGCTGGTGAGAATCAAAAAGTGATTTAAGGTCTTTGTTAGTCAACTAGCTTGAACAGAGTGACTGTTTTTCAGAGAGAGAAAAAGAAGATGTGAGAGACATAGAAAGAGAGAGAAATCATTGCATCTTTTCCAGTTGTTGCATTAAGAAATAGTACAGACACAACTAAAGGCTATATAGTTTAAAAGTTTACACAATAAAATGTGCAAGTGGGCATGACCACTAAAATCAAAAGAAATTTCTCCCTCTATGCAGTGTTTTTTGTGTTAAAAACACTATGTATTAAGTCTTGCTGCTAGATTTTGAGTCAGTGTGCAGATTAATAGCTTCTAATATGAACCAACAGTGAGAATTCTAGAGAATAGAAGTCTGTTCGTGCAATTAAAAGTGGTTTTAAAAACTACAAGAGGTACCGAAGGAGGTGTACCTTTCATCCAGGACCATAGACAGTTCCGAATGCTCCTCTGTAATCACGTTGGTCTCCTTCAGACAATGCAAGCGTGGCGCCAAAATGGCCACCGCGCTCTTTGCGGGCCCCCCCCACCGGACGAAGGCATCCGGGTAGTTAGGGGCGTGGCCAGCACCCTAATAAAAGGGCTGGCCACGAGGCAGCCGTGCTGCCATTTTGGCGAACCGATGGAGCGGAGAAGTTTTTCCCCTCCACCCCCTCCCAAGTTAACAGTGTGATTTCTTGGTCGCTTCGGGGCCGGGTGGGAATTTTTGGCTGGGACTCGCAATTGGCACTTGAGTCCTGGCTTTTTTACCCATCCCACACTGTTGCTATGGTTTGATATAGGGGTTTGTTCTGTGCTGCTGTTGACTTTGGTCACATGGGCGGGTAGCACTGGTAAGGTAAACATTTATGACCCACAGGTATCCGGCAGGTTCGCAATTGACTGGACAACACTAGATAGGCATAAGTTGTTTAAACGTTGTCCGGTCAACAACGAACCAGGCGAGGGGGTGATGGTTACAACTAGACAGCTGGCATCACCCCCTGATTTTACGGATACACGTCAGAGGGTGGGGTCATTAGTTAGCTATTGACTACGGTCAACAATTTGTTTGTTGTCAACAAACAAATTGATACAAATAGATACATTGTAACAATTGCCGTTGGCAATTTTGGGTGGTACCTTACCAGTGTTACTTCGGCCTGCTAGCCTTAAGAATTATGATTGGTTAATTACCAATAGAAATTTATAATTCGGACTAGGGCATGAATCAATAAATGTGGCCCAATGCCGTTATCCACTTTCATTTGTGTCTGAGTCCATTATTGGGGGGGGGGTGCGCCTGCAATGAGATTACATTCTACATTCCTGACTTAGGAGTTATAATGCAGTGAATACTCTCAGATGTTTCTCATCCTCAGAAAGAAGGGAGTCTTAAATGCTGAGGGATTTTTCATCCTCCCGCACAGTAATGAAAAGATGCATGCTTTTTTATCACCTTCAAGTAAATAAGCAAAGATTTACACCTATAACTTTTGAAATCCTTAATTCCCACTTGCAAGTAAATAAGCAAATGTTTACACCCATACTTTTTTTAATCTTGACAGAAGCACACAAAGGTGCTTTCTGGGTTGAAAGGATTTTGCTGGAGGAACTCCGCTCAGTAGATGTCCAAAAGAGGCTCTTTTCATGTCCCCAACATCTTTTTCCCACCGAACTGGTCCCTATTTATCTACTTGCAATTTCTTGCTTTCAAACTGCTGGGTTGTCAGGAGCTGAGACAGAGACGGGTGCTCATTCCATCATGCAGTACTCATGTCTTGAAACTGCCAACTTGCTGACCTTCCAGCTAATAAGGTGAGCTTATTAACCTCTGAGCCACTGCAATTCCCGAATACATTCATACTTAGGATATAGGATATAGCCCACAGCTTGCTACAGAGTAGAAAGTTTATAATTGCGAGATCGCACTATTATGATTCAATGGTTGGTTCTTACTAAATATTTTCTGCTTGGATATTCAATTCTATGCAGAACACCTTATCCCCTCCCCCAATGAAGTTCTCCTACTTTCTCACCTTGAAAATTAACAATGTTATCTGCTTTTGGAAGTTAAGCACAGTTAGGCTTGTTTAGTACTTGGATGGATGAGGAGACTGTCAGTGACTCAGGTATGGGCCAACTCTGCCTGGGAGGGCCAACACCTCTGTCCATTTCCACATCATGTCTTTCTACCTGTTTAACCAAAAGCAGCCTGTATCCTTCAGTGTGGGGCAGCACCCCTTGCGCTCCCCTGTAATCTGCTTGGTTTATGGGTTCGCATGTATTTGTAGGACTCTTTTAAAAAATACTTCAGTGGTAGCGTTAAGCCTGGGCCTGGGTTTCAGCTTAGCTCTCTACTCCAATAAACAGACAAAAAGGTTCTGCTTTCTAAACATGCTTTGTTATAAAGTTTCTAAAATTATAGCATAGGAGTAAGACTTTGCAATCTGTCCATTTTAAAGGAAATAGAAACTCTTGCTTGCTTCAGGCTGTGGCCTGACTAAATCTAATGGTGTACTACATGTTGACCAAGCTATATTCACATTTCCCTCTCTTGTGAAGCACTCTGCAGCATGATGGAAACAAAGGGCTGATATTCGTCCTCCCTCTCCCTTTTATTCCTCTGACCATCTCTCACCTCTGACCTCTCAAAGATCCTAGCCAATCATGTCAATCCAACTCAGGGTTTCATTTTTCCATCATGAGGGTTTGTTTAGTCTACCAATCCTCCTCTGCCCAGCAACACCCAGGATCCTTTATGGCCATCCTTCCTTGGTGAACAGCACACAGAAATCTATATGACTATATTTTAAAAAAACACATAAGCTAGCATTTCTTTCCATCACAGGGACAACTAGAGAACATATAAATCCATAAGGCAACTCCCCATGATCCTATAACCAGGTAACATCATAGGAAAGGTTGTGGATCATGTTTTAGCAGTCCAATCCCATGATAACAAAACCTCATGCTAGCTTTAGGAGAAGTTATACTACTTGGAGAGGTTGTGCTAGAATATAAAGTGATCTGCATGGTGATGATGGGAAAAGGATTAGACTTCTAGTTCCAAAGTTCTTTGCTGTTCTTTTTGCTAACCCATTGCTTCTAATCCTTGACTAGTTCAGGTTTGAAGAAGAAGGCAATGAAGATGAAGCTGGCAACAATTTCTCTACTGGAATAAAATTTTAATTCAGTGGGACAAAACTCTCCAGGTAGGAGGTAGTGGGCTAGTTTATGAGACACAGGGAAGGGTGTGTGTTCCATGGAATCTTGTCCTGCTGTGTATTGCTGCTCATCCTTCTTCAATGTACCTATCTGGTTCCTACTTTAGAAATGCTGCAATGCAGCTACAGCCATGACATGAGCAGAGCCATTCAGATGTTACTGATTATACCTAATTGGAGTGTTGGTGGGCTACTCTGCCTACTACCTTAGTTGCTTTGTAGAGTATCCATGTTGTCTGTGACAAACTGGGAAAAGGTTACTTTGTTGGGCAGTCAGTCAAGCAAGGCCTCCAAGGAGCCCTTTGGAACCTCCAGCCGGTAGAATTACGACTGCAGAGGGAATTACTCAAAACCTGGCTGGCAGGACAAGTGTGAGGGGCTGACGGGGGGTAGCTCCCGCCCATTAACTTTTCTAAGATATATCATCCCTATTACTGGGTTTTTGGTGGATTTTAAATGGGTTTTAAATGTTTTTAAGTTGTTTTTATGTTTTTATGTTGTTGTGAGCCGCCTGGAGCTGCTCTAGGGCAAGGGGGTGGCATAAAAGTTTGAATGAATGAATGAATGAATGAATAAGTTATCACATACACAGCAATGGTAGGCATTGTGGGGAGCAGGTCAGGAGAAATATTGAGGGCATCAGACCAAATTGTCAAGAAAGATGAGTGCTGCTGTTTCCAGATTCTTCCCCTTAATGTGCCTCCATCAGTCTTCCTGGTAGATGACTATTCTTCCCATTCACACTATAGTTCAGCATATAAAGAATGAAGGATGCTGCTATTTTTACAAAGACTTTTAAATATTCATGTCAGAAGGAGCATTCCAGTGTTAGAAAGTCAGATGTAGCTGACAAAGGCAACAGGCTGGAGTGTGAAAATATTAGATAATATAGTATTCTTGGAACATAGAATAATTGAGCAGAGTCCAACCCCCTGCTCAATAGTATATCTGGCAGATGGCTGTCTATATATATTGTACATTGGAGAGTTATCTGCTTGTCGATGTAATTAGTTTCATTGTTCTACTGTGTTAACAGGAAGATTATCTCAATATTCAGCTGAAATTTGGGTTTCCTGTAACCTGAGCCCATTATTATGTGTCCTGCAGTATGGAATGATTGAGTACAGATCTTCTCCTCCTATGTATGACAACCTTCAAATGATTGAAGAGTGTTATCATATATATCCTCTCATTCTCCTTTTCTCAAGGCTAACTCTGCCCAATTCTTTCAGTCTTTTCTCACAAGCTTGACTTCCATCCTACTTCTCCTCCTCTGATCCAGTTCCAATTTACATTCAACCTTCTTAAAATATTATGTCCAGTACTGGACATAGTAAAGATGAGGGCTGACTAGATACAGAGAGAACTAGTATATCACATGATTTGGAGATTATATTTCTCTTAATATAATTATATTTCTCTTAATATAAAAAAGCACTGTTTGTTTGTTTTTGCAGCCACATCACAATGTTGGCTTATATTCAGCTTGTGAACTACAATCATTCCAAGATTCTTCTTGCATGTAATATTACTGAGCCTGGTATCCACCATCTTGTAACTGTGCATTTTTTATCCCTGTTAAATTTCATTTTGTTATTTTTTTTATTACATTTTTATTGAATTTTCTAAACAAACATACAATAAATCAACAGTAAAACATAAATGAACAGAATAAGAAAAAGAAAAAAGAAAAAAATAGCAATACATACAAAATTTTTACTATTTATTCTGATACAATATTCTGACATAGTAGTTAATTTCTGATTTCCATTTTCATAACCGTGTTGCCTTTGTATATAGATTCAAAGCATTTCTGAACTACCTAGTTTGATAAATCTACTAAAACATGCTATAAAATGTTATTATTAAACTTAAACTTATAGTATGATACTTTTAATAAAAATAATAATAATAAGTAAAAGTATTCAAATAAAAATACATATAAACACCCAGTGCTTTATACAATGCCCTGGAGAGCACGGAGTTTCTTATTAGTTAATTCCAAAAACTCCTTTTATCAGGTACAGGTCTATTCCTTTCCTCCCCCTTAAGTGAGTGATCCACAAATGTCTGCCATATATTCCAAAATCTGTTCTCTTTTATAATACCCTTTTTCTTCTTAATTTCCCATGTTAGTTTATCATTCAATGCTAAGTCCCACATTTCCTTATACCACTCTTCCTTTTTTATATTCACTTCATTTTTCCAATTCTTAGCAATACACATTCTACCCATTGTCAACATTATCTCTAATAACTATTTTTTGTTCTTATTTAAATTTATACTTTCAACATCTGTCAACATAGTGGTGCCTGACCCCAGTTTAATTTTTATAATTGCATCTTTAATATTGTATTTTGATTATATTATTGTTATACTGTGTTTTTTGAATTGTGTGCCTTTGATATTGTGTTTTTGAATCTTCTGTAAGCCGCTTAGAGTTGTTCCATTGGTTTGAGAGAAGCGGGATATAAATTTAAGAAAATAAATAAATAATAAATAAATATACCCATTATTTCTCCAATCTCCTTCTCATTTTTTCTCCAAAAATCTTTTACCACATTACAACTCCACCACATGTGTTCATACGTTCCCATTGTGTCCTTACACCACCAGCACATTTTATCCTTCTTATTATCAATACGATGTAACTTCACTGGGGTCAGATACCACTTCCACAACATTTTATAACTATGCTCCTTTATTCTAACTGACATGGTTCTCATGATGCTTTTCTTCCATTTTTTTCCAAATATCTTCTATCTTTATTTTCAAATCTTGCTCCCAGCTTATTCTCAACTCCTCCTGTGGACTACCCGCCTTATTCAATAATGTGTATAATTTACTCACAACACCCTTAATACCTCTTTCACCTTTTCTTATTCTTAGAATCAATTCCTCAAACTCTGTCCTCTCTCTTCCTAATCCAGCTTCTCTCATATACTTACTATTCCATTTATTTACCAGCGCTGCCTGGAACCAATTCAGTTTCAATTGCCCATACAAATCTTTTTTCCTCTCACTATCTTTACAGACCCATATCCAGTCTTTCAACAGGAAAACTTCATTCTTACCAAGTACCTCTTTTACCTTTTTGTCAATTTTTATTGGAAAATTTGTAATATCCTCCATTTCAATAATAGGAGACATACCCGGAGCCAATTCCTTCTTTACTTTTTTCCATACTCCCATTAATGTTTTCATCATATTGTTCCTAATTGCCACTTTCCCCATATTACAACCCAAAAAGACCATTTTTCCTAAATGATTATATTCCTTCATCTCAATTTCTTCCCAAATTGCTTTTTCCCTAGCTAATATCTTCACAACATTCTTAATTTGAAATGCTCGGTAATATACCATCAAATTCAGCATTCCTAATCCACCTTCCTTCTGGGACAAATACCATTTTTTTTTGATAATCTGGGTCTTTTTCCTCCGTTACAAAAATTATTAATCCTTTTTGAAATTCCATAATTTCTTTGTCCTTCAATTGAATTGAAAGAGCATCAAATAGAAAATTAATTTTAGGTAATAACATCATTTTACTAAGTGCAATTCTTCCAAACCATGATAGTTTCAACTTTTGAAATCGTTGTATTTTTTCTTTAATTTCTATTTTAAATCTTCCATAATTTAATTTCTTAAGGTCTTCAAATTTATTTGAAATATTTATCCCCAAGTATTTCAAATTTTCTTTAATTTGTAAATTGCCCTTTACCTTTATCTTCTGTTGTTCTTCTTTACCCATATTACACATTATCATTTCACATTTGTCCCAGTTTATTCTCAAGCCTGTAATATCTTCAAAGTCCAGCTTCTAACTTCATTTCTTCTGTAACCTCATTGTTTACTCTTACAATAGCTGTACCTTTCTGATATAATTGTTCAATTGTCTTTCTAAATTTATCTCCAAATCCATAGCATTTGATTATCTCTTTAATTGTTACCCATTGTAAAGAATCAAATGCCTTAAAGATACTAAAGATAATAATCCCACTTTCTCTTTTGTTTGTCTTACTGTGTCAATTAAGTCTACAGCTCTTCTTGTCAGATCTGCCATATGTCTCCCTTTCAAAAACCCCACTTGGTCTACATTTATATAGCTGTCCATAAAGTTGTTTAACCTATTTGCCAATATCGCTGTAAAGATTTTCGCATCTTGATTAATCAATGAAATTGGTCTATACGATTCCACTTTTTCCAGGTCCTTTCCAAGTTTTGGCAATAATACAATTATAGTCCTATACCATGAAGTTGGAATTTGCCCACCTTCTAATATATAATTGTATAATTTTGCTAATTTTGGTACCACCAAATCTTTAAATTCCTTATAAAACTCAGCAGATAACACATCTTCGCCAGGCGCTTTATCCATTTTTAAGACGGCTGACCTCTTTTATTTCCTTTTCTGTTATTTGCTCCTCCATCCTATTTCTGTGTTCCTGTTTTATATTATTTTTTTGTTTCTTCAATTGTTTTTCCAACTTCACCATATCTATATCCTTTTTCGCGTATAAAGCCTGATAAAAATCTTTCACAATTTTACATTAAACCCCAGTCTTATTACATCTTATTCCTTCTTTATTAACCAAAACTCCAATTTCCCTTCTTTCTCTCTTTTTTTTAGCAGCCCTAGCTAATAATTTTGAATTTTTATTACTAAATTCAAAGTATTCCCTTTTTAAATATACCAAGTCTCTTTTTACCTTGTCTATATCCTTTCCCACAAATTCTGTCTTCAATCTTTGCAATTTATCAAAAATCTTATTATCCTTTGTCCTTGCATGTTCTTCCTGTGACTGCTTTATCTTGTTTTCAATTCCATCTTGTATCACCTTGAATTGTTTCTTTCTAATACTAGCCAGCTTAATACTTTCCCCTCTAAAATCCGACTTCATGGCATCCCAAACCATATTAAAGCCCACCTCATCAGTATCATTCCAATACCAACTTTTCTTCCAACTCTCAGTAATTTGTTCTTTACATTTATGGTCCTTAAACAATTTAGCATCATACCTCCAATTCCTTCTCATTTTCCTCACACCCTCAATTTTCATTTCTACTAGTACTTTTGCATGATCCGATTCCTTAAAAATTCCCACTTCTACATCCTCTATGTTTCTGATTTCATTTTGTTATTATCAACTCAGTGTCCAAGTCTGTCAAGATCTTGTAGAAATTTGTTTCTGTCTTCCAGAGTATTATCTATTGCACCAAATCTTTTTTCATCTTCAGATTTTACAAGCATTCCCTATACCTCTTAATCCAAATCATTAATAAAAATGAATTCTTCAAAGCCCTAAAAGATGATGGAATCAAGCTACTACATGCTATATGCCAGCAGATTTGGAAAACGAAACAGTGGCCACAGGATTGGAAAAGATCAGTATACGTCCCAATCCCCAAAAAGGGCAAGGCCAAAGAATGTTCAAATTATCAAACAATTGCGCTCATCCCACAAGCTAGCAAAGTGATGCTCAAGATAATACAGGATAGACTGCATCAGCATGTAGAAAGAGAACTACCAGAGCTGCAGGCTGGATTCAGAAGAGGCAGGGGGACCAGAGATCACATTGCCAACATACGTTGGATCATGGAGAAAACAAAGGAATACCAGAAACAAGCTTACTTCTGTTTCATTGACTACACCAAGGCCTTTGATTATGTGGACCACAACAAAATGTGGCAAGTAATAAAAGAGATGGGAATACCAGAACATCTCATATGTCTCATGAGAAATCTGTACATGAGTCAAGAAGCAACAGTTAGGACAGAGTTGGAATGACGGAGTGGTTTGGAATAGGAAAAGGAGTAAGACAAGGCTGCATTTTGTCACCCTGTTTATTCAACTTATACACAGAGCACATAATGCACAATGCAGGGATGGAGGAATCACAATATGGGATCAAAATTGCTGGGAGAAACATCAACAATTTGAGATATGCAGATGATACCACCCTGATGGCAGAAAGTGAAGACCTAAAGAAGCTCCTGATTAGGTTGAAAGAAGAGAGTGCAAAAGCTAGCCTGAGACTCAATATCAAGAAAACCAAGATAATAGCAACAGGCCATATCAGTCCCTGGAAAATAGATGGGGAAGAAGTAGAAGAAGTAACAGATTTTACTTTCTTAGGATCCAAGATCTCTGCAGATGGAGACTGCAGCCATGAAATAAAAAGGCGACTGATTCTTGGGAGACAAGCTATGAAAAACCTGGGGAACATAATGAAAAGTAGAGATATCTCACTGCAAACAAAGGTCCACATAGTCAAAGCAATGGTATTTCCAGTGGTAATGAATGGCTGTGAGAGCTGGACCATTAGAAAGGCTGAGCAAAGAAAAATAGATGCCTTTGAGATGTGGTGCTGGAGGAGAGTTTTGAGAGTCCCCTAGACAGCGAGGAGAACTAATAGGTAAATATTAGAAGAGATTAGCCCTGAGTGCTCCTTAGAAGGACAAATAACAAAGATGAAGTATTTTGCACATCAAATGAGAAGAGAGGATTCACTTGAGAAGGCCTTGATGCTGGGGAAGGTGGAGGGCAAAAGAAGAAGGGGACGGCCAAAGATGAGATGGCTAGATGGTATTGTAGACACAATGGGCACGGGGCTGTGTGGACTAAGGAGGATGGTGGAGGACAGAGGTGCCTGGAGAGCGATGGTTCATAAGGTCGCAAAGAGTCGGAATCTACTGTGCGACTGAACAACAACAATAAAAATGCTGAAGAGAGTTAGGGCCCATGAATAAGCCCTATAGTACCCCTGCTTTTTTAGTACCAGGCAAAGTGAAACATGTTTGTTGCTTCGTATGTCAATATATTTTCATTAATGCTGAGACTCAAATAAATAAATGTCTTGGGCTAGTCCTGGTATCTTGTTGAAATGATTTCCTATGTTCCATTTTCAGAGAGAAAGGCTCCTCTCTATATTCATCTGCTATGCAGTCTGAAGAGAAGAGGGGCTTTCCCCCTTTTTCTCTAAGAGAGGCAAGGTTTAGCAGTAGGCGCTCTAGTGTTTCTGTTCACCAGCTCCAGGGGCAGGGCCATTGGGTGGTTTTGTTTACCAGCTCCAGGGGCATGGCCATTGGGTGGATTGTAAGCCCTGCACTACCTGAGAGCCAGCCTCTTCATTGCAATCTTCTGATGGAACACTCTGTGCCTCTGTTGGAGCTCAGCAAGTGTCCCAGACCTAGCACAGGTTTTTGCTATCTGAGACTAGTTTCTTCTTTGTTGATGGGCAGGAAACAGCCTGCTAAGAGGGCAGCTAAGGCCTCACCCCAGTTATTTCATCTTCCTCTGAAGGTGAGTTTATATCAGATTTTGATTGCATTTTAATTTAATTTAATTTAATTGTCAAATTTATATACCTCCCACTCGGTGAAAGCCGAGTCAGGGCGGTTCACAATGACAATTTAAAAACATGTTTAAAACAGTTAAAACTACCCACCCCCAAAAACAAGGGGTGCAGGATCCAAAGGCACCATGGGGAGGAGTTCTTCTACACCAGCCACCCAATGTAGGTTACTCTTCCACCTGCACCCCACACTTGACCCGCCAGCCAGGTTTCAAGTTCTTTTCTGAAAGGCAGCAATTCTGTCTGGAGACGTAGCTCTGTTGGCAGGAGGTTCCAGAGGGCCAGCGCAGACATGGAGAAGGCTCTCCTCCTTGTGCCAGAGAGGCGAGCACCTCTGGCTGATGGAACGATTAGAGAGCCCCTCCAGTCCACTCTGGTTGAATGGACAGATGTCCTCAGGGCAAGGTGGTCTCTTAGGTAACCCGGCCCACTACCATATAGGGCATTAAAGGTCAAAACCAGCACCTTGAATTGCACCCGGAGACAAACTGGCAACCAGTGCAGCTCTCGGAGCAGTGGCAAAGCACGGGCATAACGCCCACACCCCATCACCACAGGGGCTGCTGCATTCTGGGCCAGCTGTAGCCTCTGAATGGTCATCAAGGGCAGCCCCATGTAGAGCGCATTGCAATAATCTAGTTTTGGCATGCCTTACTGCACTTGAAAAGGGCATGTGGCTGCTGCTTCCATCATCCAAGGCAAGCAGGCCTTGGTGGGGAATGAAGTGATCCAAATGGACTAAGATACATGAATTGGCTAACCAGATCTTATCTCACCTAAATGCCTAGGACGCAGTTGAGAGATCATCTGCTGGTCTGGCAGCTAATAAGGCTTTGGTGTTGCCCATTCCTGCTGAAGGTGGTGAGGATTTCACAGAGTCATCAGGGGATAAGGAGCACAACCTAACCAGGCTGAGCTCAGCCCAAGGGCCACAATTCCATTATACCCGGTTCAGTCTATAGCTAGTGAGTATTCATTCACCTACACTGTTCCTATGGGGAATTTGACTGGTGCTCTGGATCCATGGGGTTTTTACCCTCCTTAGATTCCAAGCATGACATCTAGTTTGTGCTCACCCACTGGTAGTCAAATTTCACTGTCTGTTGTGCCTTATGATGGTTACCAGCAATGGCTTTCTCGACACCAACTTATGTGTCTGCAGGGACAGTGACTATGCAATTTCCATGCAATTCTATGTGTCCTTGAGGATTCGGAGTCTATGGCCAGGCCTAATAATAATTTGCTCTGCCATATTGGCTAGGAGATTTATTTATTTATTTATTTATTTATTTATTTATTTATTTATTTATTTATTTATTTATTTATTTATTTATTTATTTATTTATTTATTTATTTATTTATTTATTTATTTATTTATTTATTTATTTATTTATTTATTTATTTATTGGGGGGGGGGCTGTGATCCCTAATGCATGTACTGGGCACACCATGGAGTTAATTATGAGTGTAAGGTATGGATGCACAACAATGGCATCTTATTTCTGGATCACCTGGGTATCCAATTTGGGTACCTAGAGTTTTTCGAGGAGGGTGGGATTGATTTGGTGGATGTTGGGGCTGAAAATTTTTCTGACCAACCTGCAGAGGGACCTTTCAACTGTCCTTGAAGGCAGTTGTGACAAGAGAAGACAAGCATGAGTTGGCCCTCTATAGTGGTGAATAGTGCTGGGTTAGAGAGGTAACAGTGGATCCCTCAGGGGCATCATTGGACAAGGTAAATACTGGCTGTATGATGCAATTCACGTGAATCAGATGGGCATACAGTGGCTATCATGGGACAACTTTGTGGTACAACCAACATCCATTCATGTGAATAGAGTTGGCAAAGCCCACTGAGATACTTTCCCAACTCAACCAGCCTGGCAGTAACTGATTTACATGATTAGAAAAAAAAAGGAGAGAATCAAGAAGAAACAATTCTACCAGCCTAGCAGTAACTAGGGCTGCAGTGGCTCAGTGGTTAAGGAGTTTGCCTTGTTAGCTTGAGGGCTGGAAAGTCAGCAGTTCAAGACCTGGGTAGTGCATGACGGATTGAGCACCTGTCTGTGTCCCAGCTCCTGCCAACCTAGCAGTTCGAAAGCAAGAAATTGTAAGTAGATAAATAGGGACCACTTTGGTGGGAAAAGATCTTGGGGACATGAAAGGAGCCTCATTCGGGCGTCCCCTGAGTGGAGATCCTCCAGCAAAAATCCTTTCAACCCAGTATAATGTCTGACATGAAATTATTATTATTAGCAGGAACTGCACAGGGACTACGGCTTTGCCTGTCCTGTCTACATAGGGAAACATGAGATTCTCCTGCTCTAGTACCAGGATTATGAATTACCTGGCCTGGCCCCTTCACAGGTCAGGGGTTTCAATAAATTTTTATAAAATTATGACCCAAGCTTAAATTCCAATTTAATGTGTCTTGCCTCCCTCCTAATTTGACAAGTGGGGGGGGGGGGGGGAGAGAGAAAAGCAAATATCACTGTGATACCAAATCTAGAGGGGGGAAACAGTAGCAAGGAAGTACAAGGAAAGATTTTATCTCTCCTCTTTTAGGTACTTCCAGAATTCATCACATTTTTAATGCATCTCATTACAGAATATTATTTTTCTATGTTACAAAATAGAGTGACTAAGGTTAGTACGTAATTGGAGGCTTACTAGAATCCATGTAATTAAATAACACACTATTCTTGCCACACAGGGAGCTGCTTTAAATGCAAGTCGATGGGAGCTAGGCTACATGACAAGCTGGCTGGCTCCTTGTATGGCTACGGTGATTTCAACAATGAAATGACAACTTCTCTTTTTCAGTTAAAAAAATAGTCATGGGACAGTCTTATATAGAGTAAATGTGTTTTCACCTTCTAAAATAACCCATCATTTCTATAATTTGGCTTCTTTCCTATCATCAAGAATGACTGAAAGATTGAACTGTGATTTTAAATAAGTGTTTCTTTTTCAAGCAAAATATTCAATTCCCAGCTATGTACTGTACTATTATGCAGCATTATAGTGACACTTACTGACTGGTTTAGAGATTTTCAGCCACAATAACATAATGGCTGAAACTCTAAAGCTTACTATAATAAGTGGTACTAGAGTAGGTTGATTTGAATTCATGGAGTTTGCAGAGTGGTTGATTTAGTAAATCTCCACTGATTCAATAGGCCTATTCTACTGCAATTTATTACACCAATCAACAGTATTTTATCCAATATTTGAACCAGCAACCTGAGGCATGGAAGAAAGAAAGCATTCATTTTGATCCAGTCGAAGAAATGATGTTAAAGCAAAACACTGTGTTCAATAGATTAAAACAATGAAATATAAAAATCACAAAACCTCCTCATTAGGCTTAAAGATGCCAGTTTTTGGAAGATTGAACACCATAGTGCACTGTGATGCCTTTGGAATCCTAGTAATGATTATTTACCATTCCCAAATGATTACAAATACAGTATTCAAATAATAATAGTGGACATTTTCCCTTCGTAAGGGTCATTTTGAGAACAATGATTCCACAAAAGGTTATGAGTCATTGTTGTTGTCGTTGTTGTTGTTGTCATCGGCGTTGCTGTTGCCAGCATTGCCGGCACCATTGTCAGCATCAGTGTCGTCATCATCATCATTGTCATCATGATCATCATTATGTTTAATTTGTATGCTGCCCACTCAACAGCGTGACTCAGGGTGGCTAACAAAAACAACAGAGCATAACACAATGGAATACAATAGCATACAAAACATTACAATAGAGAAAAAGGAAATCATTCATTTAAAGATTTAAAGATCCAATAATAGCAACAATAAAAGTAACAATAAAAGTCCTAACAGTTTGGCACAAACCATACCATGGCACCACCCAAATGTTGATAGGGCCCGGCAGTCGGTGGCAGCTCCCTGTCCTCCCCGGCCATGGGAGGGGCCTGGGATCAGCCGTAGCTGCGACTCTGACTGCCCATGATGCTCCGGTGGTCTTTTCCTTCCCCAGCCATGGGTGGGTCCCGGGGTCTGCTGTGGCGGCAACTTCAGCCACCCGTGAGGCTCCGGCGGTCTTTTCTCTCCCCAGCCATGGAGTCCTTAAAATAGTTAGGCTCTTCAGATATGTTATTTTGGAAGGTGTTGCCTCTTTACCCACGGATGTCTACTGTCATCTCAGAATATTCTTTGGAAGTGATGGATTTAATTTCTTAGAGGCCTTTGATATTGCAAAATACAAGCTTTCCCATGATCCCTCCCAAAACTGGAAGATTTTTGTCATGTACCCATCACAAAAAGGGATGTAAAAGATACTTGCTACCATCTCCATTTGCTCAAAGAGTCTCCGCACAAAACCAGTGGTCTTCCTCTTTGAGAAGGACCATATTCACATATAAAAGGAGCACAGTAAGACAGGCTCATTGTTTAAAATGAAGCAGAGGACCCTTCAGTGTTTCTCATCCTTAAAAGTAAGTGCAACAAATCTGTGGCCAATATCATTTTGCACATTTTTTACTATTTATGTTGAAGTGCTATATACTTGTCTGATTGGAATTGGAAGGCTATTCAGAGGCTAATATCTCCCCATTTAGTCTTCTAATTGCAAAAATCATAAGGGGAGCCCATTCTCCGTCTCAGCCACTTTACTGCCACCTCTGAGGGGAGTATATAGAGAACTTTGCCTGCAGTTCACACACTGTATGCAAGTACGCACGCATGCACGCATGCACACACACACACGCACACGTGCACACACACACACACACACACACACACACACACACACACACAAGGCTAGGTTAGTCCCCTGCCTCATGTTCTTTATGTGACAAATTAAGAGTTTCTCCTTTGACAGATTTTAAACAACTTGTCAACAGAAACTCATGTCTGAGAATGCATTTTTCCCCCAGATGCAGGAAAAATGTCATTGGCATGAATTTGTTTAAGGTTGATCCCAGCTTGCCATGCAGTGACCCACACACTATGATCTCGGAGCCATGCCCTGTGTCACACACAAAATGAGACATGTAGGATTCAACACCAGGACTGCAATGGACTGCCACAGCCTTTAGGATATTGACAAGGTGCACCTTCATAGCCAGTCCATCTGGCATGGCCTCTTCTGCCTCCATGACAGTTGGGAATCAGAGTTCCTCCTCCACTCATTTTGCCATTTGGCCCCATATGATGTTTTCCAGTGGCATTTCCTCCACTGAGGGGGACCATCACCCCACCCCTTTAGGGAGTCACATTAGTTAACCGCCGCCTGACATGCGGTATTTTTAAACTAACTGGGCAAGAAAAAGTGTTGAACATATATGCTGATCATTATTATTATGTGTTTTTCAATGTGTTTTCAAGAAAATTTTCATTGTTTCAACTGATTCTGTTACATAAGAACATAAGAACAGCCTTGCTGTTACACTTTTATATGCTTTATAGTTTTAATTAGTTGGATTTTTAATAGTTTGAGCGTGGCCCCAAGTTTCTTCACTGGGATAAAGATGACAGAAATTTGCACAAAATAAATAAAATAAGCAAATAAGTCTGACATTCTTTTCATTTGACAAGAGCTTCAGAAAATAACTCACCCTTTCACAGGATCAAGAGAATAATTTTGCTGGTTCCATGTACTCACATGCAAGAAGTGTAATGAGGAGGATTTTCCCCAAGTAAAAGTACTATAAAGATTCCATTTCCATATTTAGGAAATATAAAGCTAAACTTTTAGAGTGGGAAAGGGGAAAATTAAAGGGTAGCCAGAAGTACTTCCATGACTGAAGCATTATTTGGTAACAGAACAACACCACAATTGATTGTGGATAAGGTCATTAGATTGATCTCATGACTTTGTCCACAAAACCCTGACAATTCACTCCCAGCTAACAAGTTTAGTATTTTAATCTTATCTTTAGTAATAATTGTGTGCCATCAAGACAATTCTGATTTCTGGTTACCATTTACATGGTTTTCTAAATAATGAATACACAGAAATGGTTTGCCATTCCCTTCTTCTGGAGGCACCCTTGGACTATGTCGCTTTGCCCATGACTACAATGACTCCCTCTTCTCCCAGGAGGTACAGTGGAGAATTCAACAACCAACTTTGTTCTGCAGTCAGATACCTATACTACTGAACTATCCAAACAGCAATCTGATCTTTAGCAATGGAAAGATCTATGAAAAGAAGTGGATAAAATGTTTATAACAGGTTTCATCTGGGGATTAATATTACTCTAGGGTAAACAGTTCTATGGCCCATGCTAACTTGTGAGCATGCCACTAATGTGAACATAGACTATTATTACATGTTGAGTACAATCTGTAATTATACTAAAATAGCACAAAACAATCTCCCTAACTGAACTACCACATTTAATTACCATTTTGACCATTCAGCATTACAAACATTATGATTTATTCACTTGGAGGGTTGAATTTTCATGGGGGACTTTGAATGTTTTCAAAGTATCCCCCCTGGAACATATGAAGTACTGTACCCTGAAATGTGGAAGTCTGTTGATGTCATATCCATAGTCATCATCCCTTTTCAATAAATGTTCTAGTTATACTATGTAAAACACTGAAACTCTTTGGATAGGCTTCGTGGACTAAAATCATTTTTTATTTTAATCCTTTTGTGCAGAAATGCTGCTTTACCCGCAAATTATGCATAAGACAATTGATGGAAAACAGGACACAATATTACGTCTTAAGAGTTCACAAGAGAGCCATTCCAGACTTATGACTGACCTCGATTCATTCTAAAAAGTCATAGACCAGATGTTGGCAATCTCTAATTTATGGGACCTATTCTTCTGTTTCAGTTAAATCAAGGGAAATTAATCTGGAATGAGTTCCCTGCTGATTCTCTTCTATCCTGACACAGCCCCTGTATTTTGAGTCTACTGTAGTAACTAATGAACACCGCCTAATGAGAAATCCTCTTGCATATGCTACAATAAAACGAATGCGGCTTGTCAGGATACAACTCAAGACCTATATACCCCTCATTTTAGGGACATGAAACTTGGAAACATAATGTTCCTAGTCAATAATGTCTAGATTCCCACCCCCCACCCCCACCCCTTTTGGCTGCATTGTGATTACGGGCTGATGTACAGGCCAATTCTTTTGTCACACTTTGGTGTGAAAATCAGGCTGAGGTTCAAGTTGTGAATTCCCTCTCTTCCCATTTCCTGAGGGTTATGAGGTTAGTAAGGGCTTTCATTTTGTGCTGTTTGCAGTATAATATGCTATTTAATGCTCACCATATCCCAGGTTTGGATAACTATAGCTAACGCTTTGTCCCATTAACAGATTTCAAGATTCAGTGCCTTGGCTCTAAGGGCACACACCCAACCAGATACCCTTCCATCTGAGGTATGGAATCTTGGTGGGTAGAGGTGGAAAGGCCCATTGGGATGGCCATGGCACCCAAGACAAGGAGCAATTATGCTCCTGTGCTTCAGAGGTTCACTGGTTTCAAGCAGCAGCTAGTCTCCCTGACATATGGCCTGTACCTGTGGAGTACTTGTTGTAGTTTTCTGTCACCCTACATGGGAGAGGATTAGCACCCACATCAACTCAGGGCAAACTGGTGGTGTTGGCCTGTGCTAAGTCACAGGGTATTGAGGATAAGACAGGAGATTTCAGAGCAAGGAAATTATTGGAAAGATAGCCTAGGGAGAAAGGTAGCACTCCTGACTCTGAGGCACCCATTTTGCCTGACATTCTATTGAGACTGATGGGGGTTTGGCACAGGTATGTCACAATGGATTCTAGGTATTTCTCTTTAGGGTGGCTGTCCTTACAACCTTCTTTGGTGCTCTTAGGATCAGAGAATTAGTTACATCATCCTAGAGGGATTGTTCCAGGGCCACTTTAGAGTTGCAGGATGTACAATTTCAACAGAGATCAGTAAATTTGAGAATGTGTAGGTCCAAGACTGATCACCTGTTTCATGGGACCAAGATTATATTGAATCAATGTGCTATATTGGACTTATGCCCTCTGAGGGCACTTTCTGAATACTTGCAGGTTCAGGGTACCCACCATGGCCTTTTGTTTCAGCATCACCATTAACCAAATTGCAGTTCTGGAAGGTTATTAATCATGCATTGAAGGCTGTGAGGTTGGTTGGCAAGCACTTTGGCACACATTCTTTCCATATGAGTGCAGCATCCACAGCGACAACATTGAGTTATGCACTGGAGGAAATCAAGAGAATGGGCCATTGGACATCACAGAACTTTAAATTTTATGTTTGTCCACTCCACAGATAAGCAGAACACATGATTGTGTTTTTTTCCAGCTTGACCTATGATTGAGCAGAGGAGGTGTATACAGTTGGTTGGCCATAGGTTTGTGTTTTCAGCTGCATGGTGAGCAATGGCATCATCTTATGGTTCCTACTTGGCACTTGGCGCAATGGCCTCCCTCAAATAGATAGGCAAGTGAGACATGCTTTGGGGGTGAATGTTGGTTATACAGTTGGGTGGTAATTATTTGGGAGCAATGTAAGGGTAAAGCCCTTATATTGAGATCCCTTTAAAACTTTGTAGGAATAAAGCAGCATTGGTGTTGTGTATGTAACTCAAGTGAAATGTGATTGAAAGCGAACATGTAACGCAAGTGAAATGTGAGTGAAATCGGATCTAGCGATCTTCCATTTCCCCCTCCCTTTTCTCCTTGTATAAATACTCCTCTTGTGTAAATATCGCAGGACTGGATTCCCGCCGTAGCTGTAGCTGTTGTTTACTCATTATCCAATCAAGTGTTGTCACCTGGCTGTTTACCTGTACTGACCAATCATGTGGCTCCATGCCAGGTTTGAATTGTTACCTGTTGTATATAAGGAGCATTGCTCCACCACTGACCTCATGTACAGATTGACTACATTCCAATAAAGATGTTTTTGGCCCCCTGACTGCTGGCTACTGCATATCAATCTGCAAACATCAAATTGGCGACAAAGGTGGGATAATGGTTTCCCACAGCATCAAGCTCCCTCAGTTTGATCTCAAGGATCCGGAGAAATGGACGCTGTATGAGCGCCAGTTCAAGCACACCATGGCGGCCGAGAAGATAGACGATGAGGAGCAAATGCACTCTTGCCTCCTCGCACAATGCAGCCTCGCTATGCTCAAGCTTCCGATGCACCTCCTGCTGCAGCGGGACATCGATACTGTCCCACTCAAGGAAATCCTGGCCATGCTGCAGAATCACCTTCAACCCAAGGTGTCCATTTACCCAGTGAGAATTAGCCATTGCCCCTTGCCAGTGGGACAACATGGAGGAAGCCCTGAGGGACCGCCTGCTGTCCGGAATGCGGGATGAGGAAGCCTAGTAGAGGCTGATGGCCAGAGACCATCTCACGGTCAAGTCCGTCCTGCAGGAAGCTCTGGCAGCTGAAGCAGCAAGGTCCAGGGTAAAAGAATTCAGGGTGAAGCCTGCTGCACCCGGAGGGTCCGGGTCCACCATGCAGGCCGCCTGCCATTCATCTCCATGCTCATCCAGCTCGTCTGCATTTCCAGCATCCACTTCATCCTTGGGGTCCAGGTCCAGCGACGACGTCCAGAAAATTCGGAGAAAGTCAGCCCAGAAGCGGGCCAGCAAGGAGACCCAGCACCGATGTGACAACTGCAGAACGTCCAACAACCAGAGAAAGTGTCCCTTCCAGAAAGCTGAATGCTATCTTTGTGGGAGCCGGGGCCACATTGCAAAGGTATGCAGGCATCATCTTAAGCAAGACCAGGAGCCATCTGAGCATCCTCAAGAAAAAGGAGGGGCCATCGGAAATATTTCCATGACACAGCCAACCGTGAGCCATGTGTCCAATGCACACCAATGTTCCTTTGTTGAGGTACTGTTACAGGGGGTCCCAGTTAGGATGGAGGTGGATTCAGGCACATTCTACTCCATCGTGTCCCAGAAAGAGTTTCTGTGCATTTCCTCCAATTCGAGCCCAAAACTCAAGGCCTTCAAGACGTCCTTGTGGGACATGCAAGGCAACCTGATTCCTGTTTTGGGGGTGGGGGACTTTACAGTTAAGTTCAAGGGTTTCACTGAAAAACTGCCCCTCGTGGTCCTTAAGCGAAGCTTGAACTGCCTTTTGGGGGTCCAGTGGTTTGCCCCTTTGGGGATTGAACTGTCCGGCATCAATGCCATCGAGACTGACCCAGTGCGAGACATGTGTGATGCACACCAAGCGATTTTTGAGAAGGGGCTCAGGAAGTAAAAAGGGCCCCCAGTCTCATTTGACCTGGATCCAGCAATTAGACCCATCGGGCTCAAGCCACGAATAGTACCCTTTGCCTTCAAATACAAGATTGAGGCAGAACTGGACAAACTGGTGGGTCAGGGGATTTTGGTTCCGGTGGACTCTGCAGAATGGGAGACACCGATTGTTACTGCTATGAAATCCAATGGGGAGGTTGGGATTTGTGCTGATTACAAATGTACAATTAATAAGGTCATTCGCCCCAAAGCCTACCCGGTGCCGGTAGTTAGCCATTTACTAGCCATGTTACACGGCGGTAAATGTTTTGCGTAATTGGATTTAGCGCAGGCTTATCAGCAGCTAATGGTCACACATGCTGCAGCAGCTGCCCAGATGATTGTTATGCACAAGGGTGTGTTTAAGGTGACAAGCCTCCAGTTCGGCGTGAACTCAGCCCCTGGGATATTTCAGTTACTGGTGGAACACCTTCTTAAGGTTCTCCCCGGGGTTCTCTCCTACTTTGATGATGTTCTGATCACAGCTGGGAATGAGTCAGAACTAGCCAAGAGGTTGGACAGGGTTGCGGCTGAGAAGAGATAAATGTGTGTTCCTTGCTAGGGAAGTAGAATTCTTAGGTTTCAAGATAACCCCCAAAGGAGTTAAGCCCTCGAACTCAAAAGTTGCCACTGTTCGCAATGCCCCCCCGCCCAACCATGTAACCAGAGTTGCAGTCCTTCCTGGGGCTGCTCAACTTTTATCATTCCTTCTTGCCAAGAAAGGCTTCTGTGGCGGAGCCATTGCATCACCTTTTAAAGAAAGACACGGTTTGTCAGTGGGGGGAGAGCCAGGAATGAGCCTTTAAAGAGTTAAAGCAGCTCCTTTCATCAGAAGCAATCTTATCTCATTTCGACCCAACAAAGCCCATGGTGCTAGTATGCGATGCTTCACCAGTATGGGTGGGGGCTGTGCTATGCAACGTACTGGAAAATGGGTGAGAAGCCCCGGTTGCCTTCTACTTGAGGTCCCTCTAGAAGGCAGAGCACAATTAAGCAAAAATGGACAGGGAAGCTCTTGCGATAGAAGTAAGAATCCAACTAGGAAGGCCATTGGACCATTAGATGACAATGGAAGGCAAGGGGTTATTAAAGAGGAAACAGAGATTGCAGAGAGACTCAATGAATTTTTTGCTTCAGTATTCACTGAAGAAGACAGACACCACATGCCCAAAACAGAGCCTATCTTCGTAGGGAGGGAAACCGAAGAATTAAGCCAGATAGAAATAACCAGGGAGGAGGTTATGTCTTGTTAGACTAAATGCTAACAAAACACCAGGACAAGATGGCATTCATCCACAAGTTCTCAGGGAACTTAAAGAGGAAATTGCTGATCTCCTAGCCAAAATATATAATATTTCCCTCAAATCAGGTTTTGTGCCTGATGACTGGAAGGTAGCGATTGTAACACCAGTTTTCAAAAAAAGATCCAGGGGTGATCCAGGAAATTACTGACCTGTCAGTTTGACATGTGTCCCAGGTAAAGTGATGGAAACCATCATAAAATATAGAATTAATAGGCACATAGAAGAGAAGGTGCTGCTAAAGGAGAGCAAACATGGCTTTTGCAAGGGCAAATCATGCCTCACTAATCTGTTGGAATTTTTTTGAGAGTGTTAACAAGCATGTGGATAAGGGAGATCCAGTTGACATTGTTTATCTGGACTTTCAGAAGGCTTTTGACAAGGTCCTGCACCAAAGGCTCTTGAATAAACTTACCAGTCATGGAATAAAGGGACAGGTCTTGTCCTGGATCAGCAACTGGCTAAGGGACAGGAAACAGAGGGTAGCACTAAATGGACACTTCTCCAAGTGGAGGGAAGTAAAGAGTGGGGTCCCCCAAGGTTCAGTACTGGGACCCCTGCTATTCAACCTCTTCAAAAATGATCTAGAAGTAGGAGTTAATAGCAAGGTAGCCAAATTTGCTGACGACACTAAATTATACAGGGTAGTGAAAACTGTGAGAGATTGTGAGGAGCTCCAGAGGGATCTCTTGACACTGGGGGAGTGGGCAAAACAGTGGCAAATGAGCTTCAACATTAGTAAGTGCAGAGTGATGCATGTTGGGGCAAAAAAACCCAATTACATTTATAAACTGATGGGTTCTGAACTCTCTGCGACAAACCAGGAAAGGGACCTTGGTGTCCTGGTGGATAGCTCAATGAAGGTGTCAACCCAGTGTGCCTCAGCAGTGAAAAAAGCAAACTCAATGCTAGGGATCATTAGGATGGGTATAGAAAATAAGCCAGCAAGTGTCATTTTGCCTCTTTATAAATCTATGGTGAGGCGCCATCTGGAATACTGTGTACAGTTCTGATCGCCATACGTCCAGAAGGATATTATGGAGCTGGAAAAAGTGCAGAGGAGGGCAACCAAAATGATTAGGGGCCTGGAACACCTTCTTACCATCTGAGGCTGCAACGGGTGGGCCTTTTCACTCTTGAACGATGGCGTCTAAGAGGTGACCTGATTGAAGTTTATAAAATCATGCACGGTGTGGACATAGTAGATAAAGAAAAACTGTTTTCCCTATCACATAACACTATAACAAGGGGGCACTCCATGAAACTTTTGGGTACTAGTTCTCAAACAAATAAGAGAAAGTACTTTTTCCACCCAGAGGATCACTGGTCTATGGAACTCCCTGCCAGAAGAAGTGGTGACAGCTGTCAGTCTTGACAGCTTTAAGAAAGGATTAGACAAGTTCATGGAGGACAAGAGTATCAATGGCTATAATTATGGTTACCTAAGGACAACCTCTGGGTTGGAAAGATAGGCAGGATATCTCTCAATGCCATTTCCAGGGAATCCTAAGCAGGTGAAGGCATCTGCTTGGGAATACCCTGAAGGAAATGGTGAGCCACTGTGTGAGACAGAATGCTGGACTGGATGTGCTATGGCCTGTTCCAGCAAGGCTGTTCTTATGTTCTTATGATAGTCGCTGGAACCAAAAAGTTCCACGATTTCCTCTATGGTCGGGATTTCACCATTGTAACCGACCACAAGCCATTGTTAGGGATCTTCACCACGTCCAAGCCCACTCCCCAGATTTTGTCCCCCAGAATGCTTTGGTGGGCGATTTTCTTAAATGCTTACCAGTTCACACTGGTCCACCACCTGGGCAAAAAGATCAGCCATGCTGATGTGCTCTCCTGTTCTCCCTTGCCTGAGTTAGGGGAGCCCGAGTGCAGGATCAAGCAGGATCACCAGGTGTTGCTGATTGAATCTCTCAACTCACCCCCAAATGTGTCCACAGATCTCGCCAAGGCTACGGCAAAGGACAAGGTTCTGTCCCTGGGTAAAGAAAGGGTGGCCCACGACTTCTCCGGCTGAGGAGTTCAAAGCATACTTCCGAAAGAGGTTGAAGCTTTTGCTCAAGAGGGGCTGCCTCCTGTGGGGCCAGAGGGTGGTCATTCCTGAGGTATTGTGCTCCAAGGTACTCAGGCTGCTCCACATCAGCTACCCGGGAATTGTGCGCTCAAAGGCTTTGGCTAGAAGCTACTTCTGGTGGCCCCAGATAGACGCGTTATTGAGCAGTTGGTGGGCACTTGCGAGAGTTGCCAGAGTTCTTGATCCGAAGAGTCCCAACTTCCTTCCAGAGAATGGGACACACCCCGCAGACCCTGGTCATGATTTCGCTTGTCCGTTTAGGGGCATGATCTTTTTGCTAATGGTCGATTCCTTTTCAAAATGGTTGGAGGTTATTCCAATGCCCAGTACCTCCTCGGCAGCAACCATCAAGCAGTTGCGAAGGCTGTTCAGTTGTTTTGGCTTACCCAATGTGCTTGTCTCCGACAACGCCACTACGTTCACATCTGTCGAATTCCAGGCATTCCTCGAGAGGAATGTGATTCGACACATCACGTCTGCCCTATTTCACCCTGCCACGAACGGCCAGGTAGAGCACCAAGTGCGTACCACGAAAGAGGCACTTCGGCGAATGGGCCATGGGAATTTAGAGTTTCAATTGTGCCAGTTCCTCCTTTGCTACAGGGTAACCCTCCTGACATCTGGGCTGTTGCCAGCCGAACTCTTAATGCACAGGAAACCAGTCTCGCTTTTCGACCAGTTAGATCCAACCAGGGTGGAGGACAGGGGGAGAAATGTTGAAATTGCGCACACAAAGGTATATGCAGCCGGGGACCCAGTGCATTGCAGAAATTATGCAGGTGCCAGCCTAACTTGGGTCCCAGGGGTTGTGGTTGAACAAACAGGACTAGTGTCCCACCAAGTAGAGACAGGTCTGCTGTGGCAGCGACATGCCGACCAGCTCAGGCGTCAAGTCACGAAGTTTCAGGGAAATGAAAGTCTGGGTGATTCCATGTTAGGGCCCTCCCCCACCCACTTATCTCAAGGGGGAGACACGGCAGACGGCCCACCAAGGGAATCAGATTTCTGTCACATCCATCCGATGCAAACAGGCAGGGAAGAATACGAAAGCCCAGACCCTGAAAGTTTAGATTTTGAGTTACAGAACCAGGGGGAGTTTGCAGAGTGTTCCCCCACTCATCCAAGAGAGAAGCAGGGCTTTGATTTCTCCCCAGTAACCTCCCTGTCCTCTGGTATTTGAGTCTACCTCTGCTCCCAAACAAACGAGGCAATTTTTTGTTGAGTTACTCCCTACGCAGAGTAACAGGCGGGAATTTTCTTTGAGTTATTCCCCATCTCTTCCAGGTTTTGATTTAGAGTGATCCCCTGCTCCAACTGAAATGAAATGGAGTTTTGATTTGGATTATCTCCTCCCAGGTTCCCCTTCTGAAATGGGCCACTGCTCCCAGCATGCCATTAACACCACTCATTTTTCCACTGCGGAATGAGAATCTGCAGAACCCAAACCCCCCAGTTCCTCCAAGTTATGCCAAGCAGCTGTACAGCCCAAACGAGCATGCAGGCCAGCACAATGGTTGAGGGACTTCATCCCATTCTAGGGGGGAGGGATGTTGTGTATGTAACTCAAGTGAAATGTGATTGAAAGCGAACATGTAATGCATGTGAAATGTGAGTGAAATCGGATCTAACGATCCTCCATTTCCCCCTCCCCTTTCCCCTTGTGTAAATACTCCTCTTGTGTAAATATCATGGGACTTGGTTCCTGCTGTAGCTGTAGCTGTTGTTTACTCATTATCCAATCAAGTGTTGTCACCTGGCTGTTTACCTGTACTGACCAATCATGTGGCTCTGCACCAGGTTTGAATTGTTACCTGTTGTATATAAGGAGCACTGCTCCGCCATTGACCTCATGTTCAGATTGACTACATTCCAATAAAGATGTGTTTGGCCCCCTGACTGCTGGCTACTGCGTATCAATCTGCAAACATCAAAGTTGGCCAGCTTGGTTAATTTGGTCAGCCATAATTCCCTGGGTGTTTGGAGAGAATATTGCAGCCCCAGGTGTATTGATTGCAGTTCACAGTATGGTGTAAACTGATGTGAAGTTAACAGTTTGGTGTGAACTGCAAAAATTAGTAGAGCCATGAGTAATGACTTGGGCTCAGGAATTGTCCATCTGGAGATTTGTGTTGAGCATCCTGAGTTGTACAAGGTGGATGGCATGCATCTGTCTGTTGCAGGTAACTATACATTCCTGATGGACCTGCAGTGGGGCATTCAGTCCAAGCTAGTCAGTCTGGTGGGGGCAAGGGGCTTATCAAAGGTTAGCCCTCTTTCCATGGCAGGTAGCGCAGGAGAATAGTAACACCAGCGAGGTCCCAAGATACTTCAGGAGTGGGTCCCAGGGTGCCCAACATCTGGATACCAGGATCCAACATCTGGATACCAGGAGGATACACATGCAGTTTAACCTGAGTAGGCTGGTTGAGAGAGAGCTGTCACTAGATTGCACACTCTCAGGAATTGGGAATCACCCAAGTGGGAGCAAGAACCCTACACTACATAGACACCACAGCAGGAAGGGAAGAATTATTTCCAACAAAAGTTAACAGTTAATAAAGCTGTGGCCCTTTGTTAACCCCAAATAAAGTGTCTATGTCTTTGTTCCATGATAGGGGGGGGGGGGGGGTATTTTAATGGATACTTTGTTCCTACTGGTAACATGTAGTTTCACATGATGTGTGTTTATTGTTATCTGTTTGTAGTCTTGTTTACTCTTCCTTAGTTTCATAAACATAGATATTGAGGAGAGTTTTGTTTAAGCAAACACTTAGAAATAATTGGCTAAGTGCCAATATCTCTGAGGGGAAATACTCATTCCTGAACATGGCCAGTGTTTTCTAGACTGCTGTCATTGATAGTGTAAAGTAAGCAAGGGTCACATTTTGAACATAATAGTATCAGTAAGAACAAAGAAAGCCTTAACCAAAATGACCCTCCTTTTAAAATACAAGATGCTCAACTTTTTTCACAGCAAGCACTCCCCGCTATCCACCCAACGCTGCTGGATGGTTTTTCATATTTTAAAAATAATAGTATTTGCTGTAACATACATTTTCTCTAGTGTGCTTTCTATACATGCAGAGGTTTTTCTTCTTCCTCCTCCTCAAGAGGTGAAATAAACCATCTAATGGGATCTTATGAGGACTTTAAGTATCAGTAGTTCCATGGTGAAGGCAAGCAGTCCTTCAGATGTCCTTCAGGTATCCTGGAGTCCTGGATCCAAAGCATGAACAGCTCAAAAGTTAAAGACCTGTGTTATCACTGTGTAAGTGACCGTTTTCAATGACATGCCCTGGTGTCATAGACAGCACCCCATAAACAGAACTATTACATATGCTGTGATGGGTCCCTCAGATGTTCTTGGAATGAAACATCCATCAGTCTTTGCCAGCACAGCCAATAGTGAGGGAAGCTCCGGTGGCATCAGGAGGAGCACATGTTCTTTTCCAGAGGGGTTAAATGTTCATAGTTAGGTGATAGCCATTAAGTATGTAGGGAACCTTTCAATGCACATTCTTACTTAACCAGATCTGATACAACTAAAAATTAGAAATATGGCATTGGTTCATATTTTCTCTTACTCTTCTTATATATCAGGTCTCTACTGAAGCATTATAGATAAAAGAAGATGTATTTTACTTTTAAGATGACCTTTAGAATTGGAATTCATAAAGTTAAGAGTTACAAACAGTCTTGACAGGTTTCTTTGTCTTTATGTCACACTTGGAACACATTCATCTTTCTCAGTGATATTTTGTCCATTTATAACTAATCGGACCTTTTTATCATTTCCTATACCATCATTTTATTTGTGTCCCACTGAGGTAATACAATTATGACAAAGTGAATCCTATCAGAAATATACATAATTCTCTTGAACAGACAGGCTAGTGCAGTGATGGTGAACCTTGGCATTCCAGGTGTTCTTGGACTTCAATTACCAGAAGCCCAAGTAAGCACTCCTGCTGATCAGGGCTTCTGGGAATTGAAGTTCAAGAACACCTGGAGTGCCAAGTTTCACCATTACTGGAATAGTGGAATCCCAGCAGTTTTTGGTACTTGGAATTTCATGCATCCACAAGGGCATGGGAGCCAGTGTGGTGCAATGAGCTCCCAGGAGGTGACTAGACTGACAGATAATGTTGCAGTTGTTTTGGGATTAGTACAGTCAGATTCATATTATTTTCTGCTTATTACACAATATGCAGTATGGTGCAAAAGTCTTAGGCCACCACCAGCTGGTTCAGGGAAAATTCAACGAGTAATGGCGGGGGGACTAAGTCCAAATTTCACCACACTTGGAAAGGGTTAAGAAGAGAGTTAGCAGAAGACCCTCTCCAATTTTGATATGTCTAGGTGGTACTTTTGAACAGTACTTTATCTGACAATGAAAATCAGGCTGAAGGTTTTTCCCCAATCTGATTTATTTCCTCCATTTTTCCAGTTGATGTATTTGCTTTAGTTTTCTGTTTTCTCCCTTCAGAATGATGAACACAGTAGTTGAATTAAATGGGCTTTCAATGGCTGTGAACATTATAGTCTTAACTATTGGGATGACCAATAAGAAGATTTTATAGTAATGAAGTTAGAGTAAGAAAGTGCACCAATTAATGGGTTAAGGAAGATAATACTTCTTGTGGATTGTATGACATTACATTCACAGGGAGTATGTAAGGAAATTGAAGAGAGACTGACTATCAGCAATGAGTTATCAAGTAATGCTTGTAAAACTATAATCTTAATGATGCCCAATTCTCCTCTAAATAATTGCACGTGAACAATAGTAACAAATGCTCTTGTTCATCTTTCTTAAGAGGTTTAAAACAGGCCAAGAGAAATTGAATGAAATGAAACTGGAAAAATATTTCTCAGACTTCTTTTCACAAATTGCCAACCATGTTTCCTCTCTTTTTACAAAAGAATTGATTTAAGAAAAACAGAAATTGTTCTCTTAGGCTAATAATATCCATCAATCGGAAAGCTTTGCTCTTTCATGTCTAAATAACCTCGCAGAGAAGATGGGAATAAAAGAGAAAAAATACAATATTATTGCCATGGTATGTAATAATGTCGATGCATGGTCTATCCATGCAGATACCTGTGATCCACATAGTCCATCCATTCATCTTGATTTCTTTTCTTTTCTGCTTCCATGCCTTGACCAGAGAACTGGCCAACCAAGCCTTTGGTAGACATGCCTCACTGTCTTAGTGAGGTTTGATCTATTGGTCATCTGTCTTCTTTGTGCCCTCACCACCAGCTCTCACACATGGAAAGGGGGGGGGGGAACCAAATGCACAGTTACAAGATGTGTGATACTTGGCTCAGCAATATTACATGCAAGAAGGATCTTGGTATTGTTCTAGATCACAAGCTTAATAGGAGCTAACAGTGTGATGTGGCTGCATAAAAGGGCAATTCAGTGTTGGGCTGAATTAACAAAAGTATAATTTCCAAATCATGTGACATACTAGATCTTCTCTGTTCAACACTAGTTAGGCCTCTTCTAGAATATTATGTTCAGTTCTGGATACTACACTTTAAGAAAGATTCTAACTTACTGGCAAAAAGTTCAAAGGAGGGCAACAAGGATTATCAAGGGACTGGAAACCAAACCCTACGAGGAAAGGCTGAAAGAATAGGGCAGTGGTGGCAAACCTATGGCACATGTGCCAGGGTTGGCATTAGGAGCCCTCTCTGTGGGCACCCATATGGTCACTCCAGCACAGAGTTTGCCCCACCCTTCTGCTCAGCAGCCCAACAGGAGTGCTTCCTCCCTTCAACCCTGCCCCTCTGCCCAGCAGCCCAATGGGAGCATTTCCTCCATCCCCCTCATTGCTATATTGGCACTTTGTGATGAATAAGTGGGTTTGGGGTTGCAGTTTGGGCACTCGGTTTCTAAAAGGTTCACCATCACTGGGTATGTTTAGCCTTGAGAAAAGGAGAACAGGAGGGGTGGGGCAATATGATAGCACTTTTCAAATACTTGAAAGATAGTCAAAAACAGATGGGAGCAGGATCTGTTCTTGATCATCCCTGAGTGTAGGACATGGAATAATGGGTTCAAGTGACAGATAACTAGATATAGGCCAAATATCAGGAAAACCTCTTAATGGTTAGAGAAGTACGACAGTGGAACCAACCACCTCAAGAGGTGGTGAACATTCCAATGCTGGAAGCATCCAAGAAAAAATCGTACAACCATCTGTCAGATCTGCTTTGATTCAGATTCCTGCATTGAGCAGGGGTTTGGACTGCATGGACCACATTCTATGGTTCTATGAAAAGGAACAGTTTTCCAGCCTGAAAAGCTCAGTTTAATTCATGCAATGACATCTCCTACTTGCAAACGTTCTGGTCAGTAAAGCTCAGATTATTTCTGTTCTGGGGATTTGAAGTTTAAATGCCTTCATATCTCTGAACACTCATCAGAGAAAATAGAACTACTACAGACACAACCACACACAGGCAAAATGCTCCTCTTCCCTGAGTAGTAATCCGTTATGACAACAGGTAGCTGTCTTTTATCTTGGTTTACAGTTATTAATAATTTATTATATAGTGACATAGTGACTATGTAATAAACTATGACTATACAAATAAAACTATAATAAATTATAGTGACTATACAATAAACTAGGACAACATAGTGACATCTGGTGGCCATATCCAGGGCTGTAGCTAGGATTCTAGATGGTGTGTGTGTGAATATCTTTTCAGTAGATGCAACAATGTCACACACACACACACACACGTGCACATGCACGTGCACACTCACGTGCACGCAAGCACACATGCACACACGCACACACGCACGCACACACACACACACACACACACACACACACACACACACACACACACACACACACCATTGGAACTTTGCCGGGGGGGGGGGGGAGCCTGTTAGCAGAGGGGTGGGCTGATCCTCCCTGGCCACCACCTGGCTACATATTTCTTCAGAAGTGAAATTATACAGTCTGAATACAGTAAAGCCCTAGTAGCATACTTTGTTAAAAGACATGTATATGGTTGTTACATAGGTTATCACGATTCTGGTACTGTTGAAGTGTTTTGTTCTATACCCACTGGCAGAATAGCTGAATTAGCAGAAGTCATAGCAACTAATTTTCTATTTCTTGTTTGTTTGTTTGTTTATTACATTCATTTGTTTATTTATTACATTCATTTGTTTCTTGAAAATAATACTTGTTACTAGATGCATCAGTTACCTCTTTGGAAACTTGTAATATACACAAATATCAAAAGGTGTCACCTGTCATGATTGCAGGCACTAAGCCCTGCTCTTGTTCAAATCATTAATACAAATTTGAAGATATTTATAAATTGTTAGTGTTACAGGGAATGACAAAAGATTGGTATTTGGCAGGACTGGCTCCATAAGTCGTGTCATTGTCCGGTTTATGTCATTGTCTGGTGCATCATTGGATATCATCAGCTGCAGGTTTTGCCTTGCAGCACCACCGGGGGGGGGGGGGCACTGGAAACAGCAGAGATCAGCTTCCCAGGGGTGGCGGGGAGTACAAAATGAGCAAAAAAAACTCTTTCATAATGGAATTTTAAAAAACCCATTTCAGGTTCTTCACCACCCCTGCCCCCTCTGGGAGGCTCAGGGAAGCCAGCCCATGCGGTTTCCAATGCCCCATGACCCACCCACCCTGGCAGTGGTGCAAGCCAAAATGCTGGGGGAAACTCCTTTATCAGCTGCAGGTTTTGGCTTGCAGCACTGCCTGGGGGGTCGGGGGGTCTGAAACAGCATGGATCAGCTTCCTTGAGCCTCCCAGAGGGGGCAGGGGCGGCAGAGAGCACAAAATGGGTGAAAAACTCCATCATGATGGTATTTTTTCACCCATTACAGCACCCTCCGACCCCCACGGGTGGTGCTGCAAGCCAAAACGCTGGGGAAAACTCATTCGTCAGCTGCAGGTTTTGGCTTGCAGCACTGCCCGGGGGTTCAGAGGGTCGGAAACAGCACGGATCAGCTTCCCTGAGCCTCTCAGAGGTGGCAGCCCACCCCCACAAAAAGGATGACATTCTCTCCTACCTTGTCACGCTGTTTGGGGCCAAAAAAATTGCTATTTTCGGGTGCATTTTTCCGGCTCTCCAGCTTCCCAGCAGGCTCTAGGGGGTGGGAGGGCCTTTTCCACGCTATTCCCATCTTCCTAGGAGGTCCCTGGGCCACACAACAGCTGAATAAAGTTGTGGCTGCCATTTTGTTTTATCTTATCTCTTCAAAAAGTCTGGCCACAACTTTATTCAGCAGTTTTGTGACAAGGTAGGAGATCAAACACGATGCACTGGATAACAACAAAATGACGCTGTCTGTGCATGACTTTTCTAACAATCTAGCGTTGTTATCCAATTTTGTCATTGTCCAGTGCTGTCGTTAACCGGGGTTCTACTGTACCTATAATTTTAAGTAATTAATGCTTCCTGCCAGTAAGATGGTATCATCTATATATATTAAATTATTGATGATTAGTTCTCTCTCCTCCCTCGTCTGAATCTAGTCAGACTTTCTCTGTGATGTAATCTGTGAACAGATTGAAGAGATAAGATAATAAAATCCACTGGTCTGTCCTTCATGGTAGCTTCTTGTCTACAAGGCAGGTTATGCATCAGGATGATCAAGTGTTGGAGCACATCCATTTCTTTCAGAACTGTCAATAGTTTCTCATAATCCACACCATCAAATGCTGTGTTGTAGTCCATACAGTATGGACCAATCTACTTCTGAATTTTTTTGGTATGTTCCAATAGCCAATTGATATTTGCAAGATGATCTCAAGTGCCTTTCCCTTTTTGGAATCCGGCTTGAACATCAGCCATTTCTTATTTCATGTAAAGTAAAAGCCTTTGTTGTAACACCATGAGTAACACTTTGCTTTCATGAGAAATAGGAGCACTCTTTGTCATCTCTTTCCTTGGGGGTTGGAATGTACATTTAATATTTACAGTTTGTGAGTTACTTTTTTCTTCTTGTTTTCCATACTTGTTGGCATATTCTTGTTAGAATTTTGTCTTTGTGCCTTTGCATAATTCTGCCAGTATCCCATCTATCCCTAGTGAGTTATTTCTTCCTAGTGCTTTCAGAGCAGGTTTAGCTACAGGGTTTTTGTAATGAGATTCATTTTCAAAGGAGTCTACCATCTTTTTATCTCATCTGTAAAATTCTTCAGTATATGTTGACACCTTCTCTTTGTTTTCTCCTTTCCACATAGTGTGTTTCCCTATTGGTCACTCATTATTTCTAATCTAGAAAAAAATATTTTATTTCTTGGACCTTCTGGAAGAGATCTTTTGTTTTTTTCCTTTTTGATGTTCTCCCCTTCTTATCATTGGCTATTGTAATAGTTCTCTTTTTATGTGACAGTTGCTGAAAATCTGCATTGAGGGCTCTGACCCTATTTCTGTCACCTTTTACTTCTGCTTCTCACCTGTCCTTCACTATTTTTAATGTTTTTTCCTGTCATCCATCTAGGTTTTTCTTTTATCGTTATTATTATTATTCCAGGAATTGCCCCCTCAAATTAATTCAGAGGAAACACAAATATTTTTAAAGCCTTCATATTTTTGTAGCCTTCTACATCTAACCTCAGGGCATCTCATTTGTCTCTTTTGAAATGTCTCAGTTTCTGTTGAGTCCAAGTATAAATCAGTGACGCCACAGCAGATCGGGGGTTAACCAACAAGTAATTTATTATAGCTCAGTTCAGAGTGATCTTGGACTAACATAACACTCTTGAAAACAGGGACAAGGTAGCAACTTATATAGAGACAGGAAGGCAGTTACAGTGATACATTTGCCCGGACATCAGTTCACGCAGGAAACCCATGCGGAACCAATCAAGGTACATTGAAAACACATGAACAAGATGCCTGACAGAAAAAAGGGTGCAAGTATAGCAAAGGACTTAATGATGAATGCAACTTAAGCAAACTCCGTTAAGAAACTTTTGGACACAACAGTTTCCTAACATATATGGGGTATGTTGAATTACCCATACCCATACAATCCACTCATTCAAGAGCTTTAGCACTTGCGCTCAAGGAATTAATTATTTACAGAGAATTACTTAAAATTTACTAGTAGTGGTAAGAAATAAGCTACCAGATAAAAAATGCTGATGACTCCTCGATTGAATCTGCTGTCCTGTCTTTCTGATTGTGCATGTTCTGTACTACGTAGGGATAAGTAAGACTTTTGTTGGGTTTTGTGTCATGTAATTTCCCCCCCCCCAAAAAAAATCAGATTTCCCTCCCAAGAATTTAGTGACAACAACTTGATATTTATTAAAATGATGTAGAAGGAAGCAAAACTGACAGATTTGCACATCCAGACAAATATTCACTTTAAATAGTTTCCTCTTTGAATCCCTGTGTATTTAGCCTTCTTTGTTGTGGTTCTCAGTTATAGATATCATCTCTTGCTTCTGACAAGCATGGCATGTTTAACTATACAATAGACAGGTACAACTTCCACTACTGAAATTTGCTACCACATTTTTTTTTGGTTTGTACTTGACAATAATCTGAATTTGGCAAATGCAAAATCAAAATATTGAATATGGGAGAAAGTAAAATTAACAGAAATATTCATGTCTAACAATGGCATCATTAATCAATAATTTAATCAGAGAAATTATTTAAACCAAATGTTCCATTCTCTATTTTCCTGAATTTGCACATTTCCATTCAAATAGATCAACATATAGACAGATTAAACAGAGGTGGTTGTATTTTTAAGTTTCTCTGTTGCAAATCTTAATGTATGACAGCTAGAGGTCTCTGTATTCCAAGAAACTGGCTGTTCTCTCAAGAGAAGCTTATGTTTATACAACAGAATGTATTCTACATTCAGCAAAGTACTGTAATTTGAACTTGTAACTACTAAAATATATTAGTGTTCTGGACAAATATTTTCATTCAAGAATATTTGCATGAAAATTTATGTTCATCTAACTCAAAAATGTAGGATAGATGCAACAGATGTGACATTGCAATTTGTCAGTACAACACTTTTATTTTACCATGAATTTTTTTTGGGAGAGAATAATAGATTAGTATACCAAAGTCCCTGGACTAGAACAGTAACCCTAATAACAGTAATATTATCATAAAAGAGGTGGAGGAAATAAGGAGTCCAAAAGATAAAAGGCAGTCCTGAACAAGATATGGGTTGGGAGGTTATTCACAACAAGGAAACATTTTAAATAATGATGGCAAAAGGGTTGGTTACATGATGGACAGATGGATTCAAAAGTCCTATTTATGCACTGGTAAAGTAGTTAAAATCAACAAACAAATAGAAGATCACACTAGTCAGGCTTTCTTCATTGTCATTCTCCAAATGTGAAAAGCAGTGGTCTAAAGAAGAAAATCATTTCTGCTTATGGAAGCTTTCTGTGTGATCCAGAACATTGGAAATTCAATGTTTCAGTTATTGCAAAAGGGTCTCCATTTGTGAAAGAGGCCTAACTTTTCAAACCATTACTCTTTACATGAGGAAAGGGATGGCCAAGTGAGCAGGGCCAGTACACTCCCATCCTTCCATTTTGGCATTAAGTAATTTCTGAATATTCGAATAGAGCTAGAGATATATCAAGGGACAGAGGAAGAGACAGAATCAAAGCATGTAAATGCATTTCCCTTGCCTCAGGTGAAGGCAGCATAATGAAATTCACACATACATGGGTCATCCTAACTTTTACCAATCTCTGGGCTTGTAATGGGATGATCATCTCAGACTGACAATATGTAATGGGATAATTGGCTCAGAATATGAGGTAATGACTACATCTCAGAGGACAACACATTGCAGTTATCAATCTCACTTAAGTCAGGCAGATTCAGAAACAATGATGTGTAAACTGAACAGTGGATATATGCCTCATTGGAAAACTTAGAGCTCCACCAAAAGGTAGAAGTTCTGAAGTAAGATTTTTGCTTAAATTCTCATGACTTCCTGAAAAACATGTACATGAAAGGAGGAAAAAGAATGAGAGGACGAGAGAAATATTATATATTATGTATATTGTATGTGTGTGGTTTTGTTTGGTTTGAGAATAATGTTCTAAGCCAGTGATGGTGAACCTTTTAGAGACTGAGTACCCAAACTACAAACCAAAACCCACTTATTTATCGCAAAGTGCCAACACAGCAATGGGGAGGAAGGAAATGCTCCCATTGGGCTGCTGGGCAGAGGGACAGGGGTGAACTCTGTGTTGAGGGGAGGAAGTGCTCCCATTGGGGTGCTGGGCAGAGGGGCAGGGCAAACTGTGCTGGAGTGCATGGGTGCCCACAAATATGGCTCCGAGTGCCACCTCTGGCATATGTGCCATAGGTTCGCCACCACTGACTTAGTCTATTCAAACCAGAGCAATGAAGCTAATTTAAAAACTACATATATTATAATTTTCCCTCCTTAAGATACAAGCATAATGTGATGCAGTTAAACCCCCATTATTCAAAAATGCACTTATGACCAGCTGCCAACTTATTGTAATAAGTACTTTCCAAGCTCTATGTAAAATTTGATGGCTTCTTCTTTGTAAGGGACTTGGTACTTCTGCAGCTATCCAAGACTGCTCTGAGGGGTTACTTTTATATATCTCAAAGGTCTACACTTCCTTTATGGAAGTGGGCCGGTCATGCGGTTCAGTGAGCGGGTCACATGGTTCCTCCCACAGGAAGCAGAAGTAAAATGTGCCTTGCAATCTGTTTTGCAACAGGATGAGATAGATTTTTAGGCTGCCATTTTCTCTGCCTTAACCAGGGGTACCTAAACTATGGCTTGTGTGCTGAATCCATCCCATGGACCGTATTTTGGGCACCCTTGCTTTATGGTATATAAACAGTGCAGTAAATAAATAAATAAATAAAATTACCTGGGAATATTGATCTGAATTTATTTCTTTGTTCTCAGAGCTGTCTTAACACAATAAAAGCAGGCAAGAAAATTAACAGCATGTGAGGAAGCAGGAAGCCTGAACTGCCTATGTAGCTGCAGCCTCTTCTATGGTTACATACAGGAAATTGGGTAGCATACTTTATGTTCTGCCCTTGGAACACACCGTCCTGAGTTGCCCTGGAGCAAGACGGTGAGATATAAATCTAAATAAATAAATAAAATAAAAATACATATTGGGAGAAAGCAGACATATATATATATGCTTATAGGAGAATTTCCTCTAGATGCCAATTTGCACTCTTCCCACAGCCACCCACACCATGGTCATGCGGTGGGTTCGGCCGGCACTTCGGCCGGGGGAGGAGGAGGAGGGGAGACTCATCTGCGGCACCTGGGGTCATTTCCAAGGCCCCAAAAGCTGCTTCCCCACTACCGCCACTACCACCAGAGCCACCCACACCATGGTCTGGGCGGAGGTTTGCCCGGCATTTTGGCTGGGGGAGGAGGACGGGACAGTCATCTGCGGCACCTGGGGTCATTTCCACAGCACCAAAAGCTGCTTCCCCATCGCCACTGCCACCAGAGCCTTGGACCAGGCTGGGGTGTGCCTGCCACTTCAGCCGGGGTCCACAGGGTGACAAGAGCTACCATTAATGCGGCCTCCGCTGACGCTGCCTTGGCTCGTTCTCTGGCCTGGCCGGCCTTGGGAAATAGGTGTATATCTGATGCTCTTCTTGCAGTCGGTTCCCAAGAGACATCATTGATGTTATTCCTGTTGATAGCTTGCAGCTGAGACGTTGGGATATTGAGACTGCTGGGTGTCCTTAGTGTGGTAGACTGATGTACTGAGTATTTTTGATTTTACTGTATAACTTTTTTGTATCATGCTGTGTGAACTGTATATCCACAGCATTAGTACTGTATTTATCTTTATTATGTTTCTCTGTGTATTGCTTATGTTTTGCATTGTATCTTATTTTTGTATATTGTATTCTGCTTATTATTGTATATTGCTTACTATTGGAAGCCGCTTTGAGTAGTGTTTTACACTAGAAAACCGGGGTATAAATAAACAATACAATACAATCCATGTATTCTGCACCAGACAATTATGAGCCTTCAGGATTAAATAAGTGGCTAATAGGTCTGACTCTCTTCTAGCCTCTCCCACTATTCTTACTTCAGCAGGGCCTTAGCAGCCATAGGGTAGTAGCCCTTGTGTCTTGGAAATGTATTACACTTCTCTAGCTCCATAGAAGACAGGGACCTCTGGAGATGGTCCAAATAGCAATGGATAGGTAGCTGATTTTAGACTCAGAGATGAGCATCCTCCCTGCTTAACTGTGTGACTCCCTCCACTTGTTGTCACCTGCTACTCAGAATTAAGTACATATTTTTCCTGGAAGTCATTTTCAGGAAAATGCCACTGGCATGAATTTGTTTAAAGTGGATCCCAGCTTGCCATGAAGTGATCCACACACTGTGATCATGGAGCCATCTCCTACAACACACATGAAATGAGACATGCAGGATTTAGCACTGGGACTACAATGGACTGCCACAGCATTGAGGATATAGACAAGGCACGCCTTCACAGCCAGTCCATCTGGCATAGCCTCTTCCGCCTCCATGACCGTTGGGAATCTGAATAGTGAAGTGGTTCCTCCTCCACTCATTTTGCTGTTGAGCCCAATATGATGGTTTCCAGTGGCATTTCCTCCACTGAGGGGACCATCACCCCACCTAAAGGGACTCATCCACCTGTAGCCATTGGCCCCTTTATTTACAGGTTATTTACTGCCACCGAACACTCGACATTGAGTCGCTGGCTGTACGGACTTCTCCATCATTGTAGGAGGATGTCTGGCCAGACAAGTGAACACTTGAACACTCAGCAAACCCAAAGCTTAACACTTTTTTAAAAAAATCCTGGCAGGAATCTTTTTAATTCAGCTGGTATCCTGTCATCAGCTAAAGCAGAACCATTGAATCAGTGAGATTTACATAATGCTGACTTACCATACATCAATTGGCTGAGTGGTTATACTCTCCAGTTAAAATTGGCAATAGAAAACTCACTTTAGACAAGACTATCTATTGTATATTTCATGTGCTTTTTTATTCTTTCATGTTAAATGATACCTAAAGAAGCCACAGAAACAAGAATGAAAACATGTATAAAAAGCCACTTTGCCAGATGGTGATTTGTCCAGGATCCTTCAGCATCCTTTTATCCACATGGTTTTTGTTTGGTTTGGGAGTGAAAATAGCCTCACTATTACTGGGGAAAAACTTGTCACCTAAGTGTATTTGAACAGAGTTGCACCTAAGTGCATTTGAACAGAGTTGCACCTCTTCTTCCTGCCAACCTAGCAGTTCAAAAGCAAGAAATTGCAAGTAGATAAATAGGAACCACTTCATTGGGAAGGTAAACAGCATTCCGTACGCTCCGGTGTCTAGTCATGCCTTCCACATAACCACGGAAACGTCTGCAGAATCAGACAGTGCTGGCTCTTCGGCTTTGAAACAGAGATTAACACTGAACCCTAGAGTCGGATACAACTCTTCTACATCCTGAATGTGCAAGACCTCCAAGGGTTTGTTCTATTAATATCATTCTGCAGAGCTGTATGATTAAGTATTATTTTATTTTAGTTCAGTTTGTGATGTATTTGTCAGTTGTGTTTTTGCATCTGCTGTGTGTTGTTGCCATTTTTATCTGTTTGTTCACCACCCAGAATGGTATATCACCCAAATGGGTGGTATAGAAATATAATAAATAAATAAATAAATTCTATCACCCTCTTCAGATGTTCAGTCATTTATTTATTTATTCATTACTGTATTTAGATTTGTATGGCTGCCCAATCACCAAAGTGACTCAAGGTGGATTACAATTCCATTGCACACAACCCTACATAAAAGACCCAACATATAATTAAAAACTATACATACATTGTTAAAATCTTCATAACAAATAATTTAAACAGATAGACTAAAAACCTGGATGGTAATTAGCATGTTCATATCAGCCAACGGGGGGCAGCTGTTCCTCTCTCTGCTCCCCACACCTGCTGGGCCAGCCATGTCTTCAGCCCTTTCCTAAAAACTGACAATTCTGGCTGAAGATGAAGACCTTTGGGCCCCGCCCTCCACATTGGGCCCCACCCTCCCCATTGCCCTTGGAGTTAAAAGGCGAGGTGGAGCCTGGGGGAGCTGCCACTGCCGCCGCGTGTCCTGCCCCGGTGGGGGTGAAGAGGGCCACTCCACCGGCCACTCCACCAGCTGGTGTTCTTTGAGCCCCACCCTCCCCCTTGGACTTAAAAGGCGAGGGGGTGCCCAGGTGAGCTGCCACCACTGCTGTGCATTCTGCCCCGGTGGGGGAGAAGAGGCCACTCTACCAGCCGGCATTTTTGGGCCCCGCCCTCCCCCTCAGACTTGGAGTACTCTAAAGGTGGGGGATTTCGTGGGCGGTCTTGGATCTTTCTTGTTGTTTATTGTTATTAATTGTATCTTTAATATTGTATTTTTTGATTATATTGTTGTTATGCTGTATTTTTTGAATTTTGTGTCTTTGATATTGTGTTTTTGAATTTTCTGTAAGCCGCTTCAAGTCGTCCATTGGATTGAGGGAAGTGGGACATAAATAAAACATCATCATCATCATCATCATCATCATCATCATCATCATCATCATCATCATCATCATTATTATTATTATTATTATTATTATTATTATTATTATTATTATTATTATTATTATTATTATTATTATTATTATTATTATTATTATTATTATTATTATTATTATTTGTCGGCAGGAGGTTTCATAGGGCTAGAGAAGATACTGAAAAGGCCCTCTTTCTCATACTTGAGAGATGAGCCTCTCTAACAGATGGTACCTTTAGAGAGCCCCTCTGGTCTGCTCTCGTGGGATGAGCAGATAACCTTGGGGTGATGCGGACTCTCAAGTAACCTGGCCCACTAAAATGTAGGGCTTTAAAGGTGATAACCAGTACCTTGAATTGCACCCAGAGGCATACTGGTAACCAGTGCAGTTCCCGCAACAAGGGTTAGGCGCAGACTTACTGTCCACACCACATCACCGTGCAGGTGGCTGCATTCTGGACCAGCTGCAGCCTCTGAATGGTCATCAAGGGTAGCCCCATGTAGAGCATGTTACAATAGTCAAAGGGTGGTAGAGATGTGGACAAACAGTTAAGAGCTACCCTCAAATGTTCCTAACCCCCATGTTATGTAGACACAAAGAGAAGTAGCATCCCAGCTTAGCATTCATGCAGACTCTCACAGACTTTCAATTGAACCTGCTTATACCTTTTCCATGACTGATGAAGAATGGCTGCTGTCCTGCTACCCAAATTTTCCATCCTGTGACTCCTGATTCTACTACTCCCATTCTGAACATGTTAAACTATGCATGACTTCTGGGTTGGAGGAGATGTGCAGTTGAGAATTATCCCCTTTATCCAGCACTCTTCAAACCCAACATGCTTTCAGGTTTAATGCCTGAAAAGAGATTGAGAATGCCCTCTCTAGGTCCTTTCACCAGAGATGGTGAATTTTGGCACTCCAGGTGTTCTTGGACTTCAATTTCCAGAAACCCAACTCTCTATGAATCCACACTTGTGAGTGACTCACTGGCAGAATCTGGCTGTGGTATGTGCCCATGATAATAGAACTGGAAAAGTCCAAATAAATGTTAGTTTTTGGAAACCTACAATCGTTTGTGAATACCATGACTGTCTAACAGACAAGTAAGAAGGTTGCATATCAAATAAAGTCTGGCATCTCCCTGTAAGCCTAAATGACTAAGCCCAGGTGTCCTTGTACTTCAATTCCCAGAAGTACGAAGTCTCTGTGAATCCACATGAATGGGTTTACTGCAAACACCTGGAGTACCAAAGTTTGCCATCACAGCCCTATACTCTGCAAAATTATACAGTGCAATTTCCCCTAGATTTCTCCATTTCAAATTGCAAGTGCAAAAGAATAATGAGTGCAAGTGCAATATTAGCCCAATATAGTTGCTCTGAAGATTGCATGTGCATTGGATTTTCTGTTCAATCCCCCAGCCTCCCTTCATGGAGTAGAGAGGTCTGAATAGAGTTTCTATGTGGTGTTTTTGCATGGAAAATAAATAAAAATAATTTGCACTTTTAAAAGAATGAAAGCGCGGCGCCAAAATGGCCGCCGTGCTCTTTGCGGGGGCCCCCACCCGGACTCAGACATCCGGGTGAGTTAGGGGGCATGGCCACCCCTCTATATAAGGGGTGGCCATGAGGCAGCCGAGCTGCCATTTTAAAAGAGCGACGGAGAGGAGAAGTTTTCTCCGTCGCGGCTTGTTCCCCCTTGGTCCTTCCCGGCTGGGAAGGAAGGATTTGGCACGGAGCCTTTGGCTTGCGGGCTCCTCTGTGCATTTTCTCTGCTCTTCGATCCCTGGAAAGGGATCCTCCTCCTTCGATATGCCTCCCAAACGAAGGGCCTCGGCGACGAAGCCTCGGCCCGCGGGGAGGACTTTTGGCCCTGCGCAGCGTGGGGGCAAGCCCTTGGGTCGGAGGACCAGGGCTGCGCCCACGCGCCAGGACTCTACCCCCACCGATACCGGTGGGGCGATGCAGGCTGCTTGGCCCTCGGCCGGTCAGCCTTCAGCTGGCCCTTCCGGGGCTTCAGCCCTTGCCCCGCTGATACCGGCCATGGGTCCAGGCAGCGGGGGTGGGTCCGGTGCTGGTGCACAGCACGTTCCACCTCCGGCCCTTCATGGGCCGGAGTTTTGGGCATGGCCCTATTCGGGCCCGGGCTCTCATGTTGGGGTTCCTGGTCCAATGCCTGGTGGGATGGCACACAACCCTGTGCCGGGTGGCCCTTCATTTGCTGTGGGGGCACCTTTGGGTCCTCCGTCTGCCTCAATGGCCGCCACACTGCAGCAAGCGGCTAGCCGGGTTGAGCTGCTGGAGACGCTCCGGCCTACCCCGGCTGGTGTCTCGCAGCTCCCAGTTCGGTCAGAGATACAACAGGAGAGTGGTCAGGTGCGGCCCCAGAGCTCGATTCCGGTCGCGAGCTCTGACGCCCGCCATGGGCCGGAACCCCCAGTGGGGGCAGATCATGGGGGTGCAACTAGCGAGTATCAGGTTCAAGTTAATGCACCCACATCACAGTCCACTTCCAATGGTGGGGTTCAGTGGCCAGGGCCTCATAATGTCGAGGCGAGTGGGCATCAGTTGCAACCTTATCCCAGTGCCCCTTGGTTCCATACTGGTGCAACGTTGGGGGTGGGGGTTTCCGCCCCCGTGCTAGTGCCAGGCATTGCAGGGACTGTCCAGGTTCCGCTGCGCATGCCCCGGGTACCTAATGTGCCGGTGACGGCTATGCTGACGGCTGGTTATTCGTTGCCCCTTGGTGATCATTTGTCCCAGGTCACGAGGGAAAAGATTTGGCGGGGGGAGTACGTGGATATATTCTCCCTATTGAACCATGAGCCCACTAAGGAGGAGAGAGAGGGACAGGATGACAAAGACAAAGAGCTGTCCTGCCGTCGTAAGCCACCGCGCACCTGGGCCAACTGGTTGCCCGCATATCTTATTTATATGGCGGTGTATCTCAGGGCCCGGCCAGACCTGGCCATTCCTATGGTCCAATATTTGGACAATATTTACAGGGCGATGGTGGATTTTCCTGGCCCATCGTGGTTGGCTTACGATGAGGAATTCAGAATGAGGGTGCCATTGCACCCGGAGATGAGATGGGATGAGCCCTGTCAGAAATTGTGGCTATTGTACATGACCCCCACGCGTCTGGCGCCTGGGGATAGGTACCATTGTGGCCATGCCGTTCAGCGAGCTGCTCCAATGCAGGCTTCCCGCTAGCTGGCGGGGCAGGGGGTTCCAGCCTGCTTGCTGTGTTGGAGCTTCTCGGCCAGCGGTGTGTGCAATAAGCGGCAGTGCCGATACAAACATGAGTGTCCCTCTTGCACTGGCCCCCACGCCACCGCCGAGTGTCTGCGGGCCGGCGGGTCATGGGGCAGAGGTAGAGGTGGACAGGGGGTGGGCAGAGCGGCTGCTGAGGGAGCTAGCCAGGAAAAAGGCCCTCTCCCCAGTTAATGTGTATATGTTGGAGCGATGGCTCTCAACTTATCCTCGGAGAGAGGATGCAAAGTACCTCCTTGAGGGTTTCCAGTGGGGCTTCCGAATACCATTCAAAGAAGTGCGGGGACCCCAAGATGCACCCAATTTAATGTCCCTGAAGGGTAGAGAGGAGGTGGCTGTCCTGAGTATTGCTAAGGAGGTTGGGGCCAAGAGGGTGGCAGGCCCCTTTTCTGTGCCACCCTTTCCCAACCTGAAGGTCTCCCCTCTGGGGTTGGTACCCAAGAAGGCCCCGGGGGAATTTCGTTTCATCCACCATTTATCGTACCCGGCGGGTTATTCTGTCAATGATGCTATCTCTGATTACCTTTGTTCGGTCAGGTATACGTCCTTTGACCAAGCCCTGCGAATGGTGCGCTCTTGTGATCCCGGTGCCCTCCTGGCAAAATGTGACATCAAATCGGCATTCGAATTGTTGCCAGTGCACCCTGAGGACATTGAGCTGTTGGGTTTTAGATTCCAGGGGAAGTTCTATGTAGATAAGGCCATGCCTTTTGGCTGCTCTATATCCTGTTCAGCATTTGAACGTTTTAGCAACTTCCTTCAGTGGGCCTTTGTTCGCAGGTTCGGGTCTCAGTCTGTAGCCCATTACCTCGATGACTTTTTGTTTGGGGGTGAACGGGGCTTGGACACGTGCACGCGTCTCCTCACCACATTTCAGATGCTAATGCAGGAACTGGGTGTCCCTTTAGCGCCCGAAAAGACCGAGGGCCCATCCACTACCCTCACATTTCTGGGTATCGAAATCGACACGGTCGTACAGGCAACCCGGTTACCCATTGACAAGGTCACCCGGATCTCTGCGATGATTTTGGCCTTGCTGGCCAAACGTAAGGTGTCACTTAGAGAGCTTCAGGAACTGCATGGCCATCTTAACTTTGCCTGCAGGGTGGTTACGCCTGGCAGGGCATTTGCTCGGCGCCTGTGCGATGCCATGTCTGGCTTGACAAGGCGCCATCATAGGGTCCGACTAACCAGGGGCATGCGGGCTGACCTTTTGGTTTGGCTCTCATTCCTGTGGGACTTCAACGGGGTATCCTTTTGGAGGTCTGACCTTTTAGTTTCACCTAGGTTTCAAGTGCAGTCGGATGCCTCCGGCTCCCGGGGATATGGGATTTACTTCCAGGGGAGGTGGGCTTATGGCCAATGGCCTCCAGAATGGCGGGGCACGGATCGCCTCTGCGATCTTACATTCCTTGAGTTTTTTCCAATCCTGGGAGCTTTGATGCTATGGGGCAAGGAGTGGGCTGACTCAGTGGTCCATTTTTGGTGCGACAATGCTGCAGTAGTGCACATTGTCAATGCTCAGACATCTAAATCACCCAGGGTGATGGCTTTATTTCGCCAATTCGTGTTACGTAGCCTACGCCTTAACGTGCTTTTCAGGGCCAGACATGTACCAGGCATTGTTAATGATATTGCTGATGCTTTGTCCCGCCTGCAGATCCCCCGGTTCCGCGCCTTGGCTCCAGACGCAGAGGAATTCCCCTCGCCACTTCCGGCCGAGATTTGGACATTTGGCAAGGAGAGGTGAACCGGGCGATTGGCATGTCCTTGGCGCCCCGCACGCGTAAGGTGTACCATCATGCTTTAGTTCAATTTAATAGCTTTCGTGTGCAACTTCAGTTGCCTGAGGCGTGGCCCATTCCAGTGGAACAGGTTTTACAATTCATGGTTCATTTACACAGTCAGGGCCTCGCTCCCCACACTATAGCATCAAGGCTGTCAGCATTGGCATTTGTTGCCAAGGTGGGGGGTTTTGCTGACAGCATGAACGATTTTCGCATACGGCATGTTTTGGAGGGGTGGACACAGGAACGTGGCCGCCGCCCGGACACTCGGCACCCAATTTCCCCAGGGGTGCTCACACACCTTGCACGAGGCTGGCCTAACCTATGTTTTGACAGGTATGAGGCAGCTCTTTTTCATGCGGCTACCATGATGGCCTTCTTTGGAGCGCACCGCATCAGTGAGTTGGTACTACTGTGTAAGGCGGATGCGACTCGTAGGGCACTGGAACTTGACGATGTCTATGTTTCTAATGAGTGGGCTCAGTTGAGGATACGGTCCTCCAAAGTTGATCAGCACGGCGTAGGCAGTGGAGTTAGACTGCTACGATGTTCCATTGCAGACATCTGTTCGGTTGGTGCCCTACAGGAGTTCTTGGCAGTGCGTGGCACGCACCCTGGCCCGTTTTTCTGCCACCAGGATGGGTCTCCCCTTACTAAATTTCAATTTTGGAAGGTGACCGGTATGGCACTTTCCAGTGTTGGCCTCCCTGGGGCTCGTTACGGCACCCATTCATTTAGAATCGGCGCTGCTTCAACTGCAGCTGCATTTGGGTACTCGGAGGCTGATATACGCCGTATGGGAAGATGGGGATCTATGCGTTTTGCATTATACGTTCGTCCTCTTCAGACATGAGTACCATTTAAGTCACTGTTCTCTTTTTTCTCTTACAGACCCTGTGTGTCCCCGCACACCGGTGGCAGTATGGCTGGTGGGCCACAGTTACGTGCACTGGGCAGCTCAGTATGCTGCGGCGACAGAGTGGGGACCCCAGCTTGGACTGCGTGCGGCCGCATGCATACATTGGTACGGTAAGCGTGGAATGAGATGGCGGGAACTGTTGCCATTCCTTTTCTCCATTAGGGATGCTGAACCGCCCACTGCACCTCGGGGGCAATGACCTAGGCCAGGTCACTGGCCTTTCCTTAAAATTTGCAATTTGCAGGGACCTAGCTTATTTACACTATGTGTGGCCATTCACCAGGCTGCTATGGTCGGACATCATACCACGTCACGCTTACAGGGGAGGTATTGACCTCCGTGCCCTTGACCGCACTCGTCGCTCGGTGAACAGGGCAGTTGCCCGGTTCGTGACAGACAAGGGTTTGGGGATGGTCGTCCGACACCCCACCATTAGTTTACAAAATTATGATCTGTATGCAGGGGATGGGGTCCACCTGTCGGATAGAGGTATGAACCTCTTTTTGGAAGATTTGCAAGCAGGCCTGTTGACCGAGCTGACGGTCGGGGGGGGGGGGCGGTGAGTCTTCATTGAAGCCTCCCTGTTTGGCGGGTAGCTATGGTAAGGTAAAGATTCATGACCCATAGGTATCCGGCAGGTTCGCAATTGACTGGCCAACACTTAGACAGGTACAGGTGTAATAACGTTGACCGGTCAACGACGAACCAGTCAAGGGGTGATGGCACGAGCTTTTCAGCATGCATCACCCCGTGATTTGACGGATACACGTCAGAGGGTGGGGTCAGTAGATAGTTTATTGACTACGGTCAACAATTTGTTTGTCTCAACAAACAAATTGATACAAAATGGATACATTGTAGCCAATTGCCGTTGGCAATTTTGGGAGGAACCTTGCCAGTGTTACTGCGGCCTGCTTGCCTTAAAGAATTATAATTGGATGAGTACCAATTGAAAGTTATAATTCGGACTAGGGCATTATTCAATAAAAGTGGCCCAATGCCTTTATCCATATACCGGTGTCTGAATCTTTCTTTGGGGGGTGCGCCTGAAAAGCAACACTGTCAATTAGACTATTTTTGAGGTCGCAATTATGTTGGCAAGGAGGTAGTCTAGCTGTTAGATAACTCATAAGGATAAAGCATTCCATAGAAAAGCTATACCCTCTGAGTTTAGCAGACAGAGCTTTCTTCCAAAATGATTGATAGTTGTCCCCTAATATTAGAGAATTTGAGCCTACTGAGAGAGAGAAACTAGCTTCAGCCAAAAATTAAAGATAACTAACCAAAACCTAGTTTCAGCCTTCAGATATCCCACCTCCAACTGTAGAGCTGTATTTGAGACCCTGCAGGATACCTGGAGAATAGATAGGATCTGCGCACTACCTGCTGCTCAGTTAACATCTGAAGCCTGTTCTCTGCAACAAGTGGAGTCTGGTACTTTCTTTTGTAGCCGTGGACCTTGGAAGTCTTGATTGGACTACTTCCAAGGAAGGAAAATGAGAATAAGGTTCCAGCTGTGCACTAGAAAGAAGATGGGATTTGGCCTTAAACACTTTTAATCTTGATGGATTATAATGACCCCCTCAATATAAAATAAAATAAGAATTGCAGAAACAGATTTCTGTGCTGCTTGAGAACATAGTTTGCATGTGCAATAACAAGTCATTAACAAGTGACAGTCTATTGCAGAGGCCTTTATTTTATGTCACCAGCTGTCTCTGGAAATGGAGTCAAAAGCAGATTTGAAATCAATAAAAGCTACTACTAGAGACTTTTTAGATTTGCTAGTCTATTTTTCCTCAACATGCTGATGGATCAAAGCCTGATTCATGGTGGATCATTCTCTTCTGAAGGTGTTTGGCCAGACATCCTGCTACGGTAATGGAGTAGACTGTACAGCCAGCGACTCAACACCAAGTATCAGGTGGCAATTAATTAACCTGACTCCCTAAACGGGCCAATGGCTATGGGAAAATGAGCCCCTTTAGGAAATGCCACTGGAAACCATCATATCCGCCCCAACGGCATAATGAGCGGAAAAGGAACACTGATTTCCAATGGTCATGGAGGCGGAAGAGGCCATGCCAGATAGACTGGCTTTGAAGGCACACCTTGATAATATCCTCAAGGCTGAGGCAGTCCATTGCAGTCTCAGTGTTAAATCCTGCATGTCTCATTCATGTGTGCCGCAGGAGATGGCTCTGAAATCATAGTATGTGAGTCACTTCATGGCAAGCTGGGATCCACCTTAAATTCATGCCCATGACATTTTACCTGCTTTAGGAAAAAATGCATTCTTGGATATGAGTTACAGTCAGCAACAATGGCTCTCTTTTAAAGTGATCTTATTTCGCAGCGAAGATGTATTCAGGTTCCACCTGTGTTGAAGTTTCCAATAAAGGTATCTAGCATAGGTAAAGGTCTCCCTTGCTTGAAAGCCAGTCATGTCCAACTCTCTGGTGTGGTGCTCATCTCAATTTACACCCTGTTGCAGATGTGGCAGACTTGACCAGATGCCAGAGTGCACAAAATGCTGTTACTTTTCCCAATCAAGGGTTTCTAATTGTTTTTATATTGGTTTTTCTTGCTTTATTTTATTGTCAGTGAGGTGCTTGCTGGCCTATGTACTTAATCCAGAGTCCACTGGATTAAGGTGGATTAAACAAACAAACCAATGAAACAGTACCTATTTGTCTACTTGTAATTTCTTGCTTTTGAACTGCTAGGTTGGCAGGAGCTGGGACAGATGACAAGAGCTCACTCCATCACACAGCACTGCTGACCTGCCCAAATTCCAGTTGTCAAGCTCAGCATTTTAACCACTAAGCAACTGCGGCTCCTTCTAGGATAGAGTTTGCTAATTATAGATGGCAAGGTAACTGAATGATGTCACTGGATTATCTTTCTTGCTCTTTTTGTAGATTGGGACAATAATAGCTGTACTGTAGTGAAGTCCGCTGTTCAATATTTCTGTGAGCTAGCCCTGAAGGAATGTAATCACAGACTAGAGCAGGAGTTCTCAACCCTTTTAAGCCAGGGGCCAGGTCATGCTCCCTCAGATAGCTTTGGGGGCTGGACAGCCATTTTGCCCTTCCTCCACCACATGGCACTTCCTGATGTGGTGGAGGCAGTGGGAGGCCACATGAAATGGTGTCATGGGCCACATCTGGCCTGCAGGCCACAGGTTGAGAATCCCTGGTCTAGAGCCTTGCCTGGTTTTAGTTGTTCTACCAGGTCAACCACTTGTAATATTGATACCAGAGAATGTGAGGACAATCTGACAGTAACATCTGTTTCACCGATCACCATTTCACCGATCACCAGGGTTGATTCAGCTTATCTGGCTGGGTAGTCAGATGTCTTCTTCCTCCCTCACTGCTCTCATAGTTGTTCCTACTGAGGCTGTGTGCTCAATGGAAGAGGACAACAGTCCCAGATAGGATTGTACAGTTCTTTGCTCAACATATTCAATAGCTGTGCTCCATAGATAGGACTTCCAAACTACCTCAAGGTCCAATTGTTGGAGCCCTAATAAGGGTTTTAAGGAATGTGAGATATTTAAGGGGTGATTTTAGTATTGCCACCTCCCAATGAGCTGTACTGAAATCTTCTGAGTCATTAATTTGACACTCTACCCATTACACCACATATTCTCTTTTGTCTCACACAGTTTATATCTGAGCCTGAATGCTCACATTCGAATGGTGAGCAAGACAGTATTTGCACAGTTAGATCTAGTGCACTACCTCTGCTTTTTCCTGGAGACATCTGACCATGGTAATGCACACCTTAGGTCAGTGATTGTGAACTTTGGCACTCCAGGTATTCTTGGATTTCATTTATCAGAAGCCCAAGTCAGCATTCCTGCTGATCAGGGCTTCTGGGAATTGAAGTTTGAGAACAACTGGAGTGCCAAGGTTCTCCATCACTGCCATAGGTACATCCCAGCTTGCTGCTTGTAACCTATAAAGCCTTAATTGGCTTTGGTTCAAACTATCTAAAAGATCCCATCTCCCTTTATGAGCTTGCTCAAGTGTTAAGATCATCAGGAGAGACCTTTCTCTTTATCCTACAATCTTCACAGGTACACTTGGTTGGGACACAGGAGAGGGCTTTACATAAGAACATAAGAACATAAGAACAGCCTTGCTGGAACAGGCCACAGCCCATCCAGTCCAGCATTCTGTCTCACACAGTGGCTCACCATTTCCTTCAGGGTATTCCCAAGGAGATGTCACCACTCCCAAACTCTGAAACTCCTTCAAAATAGGAGGCCAGGCTGGCTCCATCTTTGCCATCATTCCGCAAGAAGACAAAAACTTTTCAATTCAGGCAGATTCCCTTACCCCCACTCTGTAACTGGATGCCTGAGTGGCTTTTTAATGGGATTGTGCACATTTTGCTCTTTTTAATGTGTCACTTTTATTTACTTACTTGGTTATTGGTTGATCTGTACTTCACATGTCTAGTTTGATGTGGCAGATCAAAGTGTCACCTCCCACAAGCTTTTAGCAGGATATCACAATCAGGACATCCTACTGCCAGCATACTAGGGTCCGATGGTGCACGAGGGACTGAGGCCAATGTTTCTGATGCTCCTTTAGCCATTTTAAGTATGACGGCACAGCTGGCTGGGCTCATGTCAAAATTGGCCATGTTAAAGCAATGTACTGGCCAGGTGCATTGCCTAAGTACACAACCCCACTTAGCTGACCTGCGGTTCCAGAATTGAGAACCATTCCAGATGACTAGCCAACACCTTTGTGGCATGGTTGAAACTGCCAGGGGAATACACCCACTATTTTTAATATATTTGTTAAAATTTAATATTGTAATTTTTTAGCCTTTAATATAGTTTCTCTTTAATGAAGTAAGCTGCCTTGGGTCCATTTGGTAAGAAAGATGGGACAGAAATATTTCAGACAGATAAACAAACAAACAAACAAACATTACTTCAAATGGTTGTACTGGCCCGATAGAGGTTGGGAAAGAAAAACAAAGATAGATGCCTGCACATAGAAAACTAGCATGGTTAGGTGTAAACAAAAAGTATTCTTCCCATAGACGGGCTGGTGTTCTGTAAGTTGGAACTACAATATTAGATTTTTCATTCAGGACAGAAGGTCAAAGAGGGTCTGAACCACATGCTTCTGATAATGTGCAAATTGCCTTTTATTTTAAAGTAAAGACCCCCCCCCCCCCAATCTTTGCTCGTTCTTACTCTCTGCAGTCTCCTGTAGCAAAATCACACATTCTTTAAGTGGCATATCGGCGAGTGAAAATAAAGAGCTGCCACGCTTTCTCTACTTATCATGAAGCAGCAGGGTTCCCTGCTTCTTTGAGGAGAAATACGATTAAATTATCGTATCCATTAAATTATCCTATCCATCAACATCTTCAGCAATGGCCAAAAAACACTGCAAGAAGAAAGTCAGTACAAGGTCTAGCAATCCAATGAAAATGACTTCTGCTTACATAATGGAAACAATCTCCAACTGATGCAAGTAACAATCTTTTGGTTTCTTGGATTTGCTTTTACCTAACTCCCAGCTTGTGGGGGTGAATTTTGATGGTGTCTTCTTGCATCTAATAGTGTTCTTTCATTCTTTCACACTCTTTTTTGTGGCCTGCTTGGTGGATTATGGAGGTAGAGGAGGCGCAGCCATTTATGTTCCAGATGAACTAGAGTTCATTTATCCTTCATTTTCCCCAGAATAAGCTTTGAAGTACAGTAATACCTCATACAAAGTCCGCTTCATACAACATCGGATTCATACAACATCGCCTAATTCCTTGAAAAAAGTTGCCTCATATCAAGTTGTGTGACTTTGTATGAGGCATTGGGGTTTTTACCAGGTTGCATTGTGCCTTGGCAGGATAAAAGGCAGGACACATGCATGCATTGCTCTTGTGGGTTTTGCATGAGGCGAAGAGTGTTTAGGAGTGGTTTTGAGTGCAATTGTGGATTTTTTTGGATTTTTTCGTCAGAATTTTTAGAAGCATTCCTGGGATTTTTGCAGCATTCTTCAGTTTCTTGGACAATCAGGGTTGTTTGACATGTTTTTGTAATGTATTTAGTCTTTAGACAATGATTTCTTAAAGTTCTGTCAGTTTCCTGTCTGTTTCCTTGACTTTGCCCTGAAGTCTGTGCTGTTACAGTACAATGTATCTCTATGGAAATGACATTGTACAAGGCATCGCGGCAAGAATTTGGATGGTGTATGAGGCATCATGGCTAGGATTTTGCATGCCTCATACAAAGTCAAAATCTGTATAAAGTGCAAACTTGTGGAACCAAGTTTGGACGTTGTATGAAGTATCACTGTATTGCATTCCAGTTTTAAAACAACTCTTAGTAAAACTTGTGAAACCATCCCAGAGCGTTGTTAGTACAGCATGTTTTGTGAGTTGGAGATCAGATGAGTCACAGCCACTAAGAATGGAATTAGAGTATTTCCATGAGTACATGTTACCTCCAGCCTTTTATCAATATTTCCATTTGTTCATTGTCCAGATGATTCAAAGTTGCCTAGTAACGTGAATGGAAATATTGCCAAAGTGCTGCCATTACTGCTGCTTTGAGAATGAAGCAAATTGTTTACCTACTAAAGTATTCTCTCAATTGGTAGACACTTGCATTCAAGAGGTGTTCTTGGAGAAATAAAATTGAATAAATCACTTATTGATAATGCAGAAAAAAGAGGCCAGTTGTTGAACTTTGATTCTTCCTTTTAAAAAAAAATCATCCCAGTCATGGAATTGTCCTTGTTTCCTATGACAGGTCAGAGTTACCAGTCAAAAGTAATAAAAATGAGAATTCTATATACATAACCTACATACCATGTAGTTCTGAGATAAGAATTTTTTGAGACCAATCTTTATGAGAAATCCTTCATGCATAACTGGCCCTAGTAATTGGCAAATAAATATTCATTCAAGTTGGAAGGTGTTTTTTAGAACCTGTGATACTTCCAGTAGTTGAAAGGACTAGGAGGGACTTTTCTGGACAACTGTCTGTCTATCCAGCAATAATCAATCATTTATTCTCACCTCACACAGAGCCTCATCTCCCTCTGCTCTATTCTGGTTGCACTGCAAGATGACTTGCTCCACGAGGCTGACCAGGGGCTTCGTCTGTCCTGGTACTCCTGGACCTCTTGGTTTTTTTTATACCATTGACCATGGTATCTGGCTGGGGAGATTGTAAGAGTTGGTACTGTTTTACAGTGGTTTCATTCCTTCCTTTGTTACCAGAAAAATGGCTACTGGATACAGTTACAACTTCGGTTCAAGTCACTGGTGGAGCCCTTCTCCCAAGAACGAGGAAGCGTTTAATTTAGGCAAAAATTAAAATTGGTTTATTGAAAAGGGGTTTAAGCGTCACTGGCCGGGTGCCGGGAAAAGCCCTATTCTCAACCTTTTTGCCTATTAAAGTCCCTTAAGTGAGCAGCTCTTTTTGGTTCCGATGTCTTGCGTGCAAATGTGCAGAGAGCGCTGATGACATTTTCTATCAGGATATTTTTATACCCTCCACCCAAGGGAGCTCAACTAGTTCTACTGCTAGCTAACAATTTTACAAAATAAAAGATTTACAATGGTGAACAAAAACCCGGCACCAGAATCTTTAGTTACATTAAATGGTGAATCATACAGAGACAAAACAGGTCAATTACATAGAACAAAAGGTGATGGGTAGAGCAATTGCTCTGGAAATTACAGAGTTCATAGTTTAGCAAAATGCAGGTTGTGACGTCTTTCAGGTGATACCCAATGGGCGCCAGGATTGTAATTTGGCACAAATCAGAAATCCAGATTTTGAATCCAGGTTGAGAATGGACCAATAGGCATGTGGAAGGATGGCAGGGCTAGGCACATTTCATTCCCACCCAGCAATTACTTCATCCTGTCTCATCCCAAGCACTGTCTAGGATAATTACAAAAGAAATTTCAGTATCAATGGATATGCAGGCTTCCCCCATTATCTCAAAGTATGCAGGTGATAGCAAGCACAATAAGTGACAGGAAAGCAGGAGATTGAGATGGAATTTCTGAACTTCCAAGGGTGAGAGGTAACAATAGGTAGGGTAATTGAGGTTTTCCTGTGTAGTTGGAGGGATTTGGGTGTTACTTTTGACTCCTGCTTTGAGACATAGAAGAGAGAATGTTAGATATCAAATTTATATCATTTAATAAGGCCCTGGCCTCTTTAATGAAATTAATTTCACCAAATAATCATATTTGCTGCACCATGGAGCAAGTACTGCTTTACTTTGACAGCCTTGCGATAATTGTGTGAGGTTCCTGACCATATACAGAGTTCCATTCATGGAAGTAGGGGTTATGTGAGGGCATGGCTGAGCTGGTTGTCTGCCCCTAGTGGTTGCATAAACATTACATTTGTCAGATTTCCTTTCTAGCTGGAGGAAATTGAGATATCTAAAAGGTGACTGAGAAAACCAGCGAAGGGGGGGGGGGGGGCTTGCAGTTATGTGCCTGCAAGTATGTGAATGGGGGTGTGTTAGAGTAATGCTTGGTGCAAGACAGAAACCTAGCAGTGGGTGGCAACTAAAATACAGTGAATGAGATAACTTTATTGACGGAATAAAAAGAGTAAGCACGGGAAATAAAGAGGAATAAAATTGGGGTGCGTGTCCCTGAAAAAATGGGGGTAACAGTCCTTCCCTCTCTCTTCCGTGACATGGTAACAAAGGAGCCATGCTCACGTCAAACAGCGGTGGTCTCAGTGATGATGTACCCTGCCCCTTGGGCGCGGGGAATTGAACAGGCTTGCCCTCAGTGATTGCAGCATTGGAACAAGGGACGAAAATAATGGCACCAACTATAATTAAAGCTGTGACAAAAATATGTTTAAGATAACCAAAATCGGGCAGCCAGCTCGTGAGCCATGACCATAAAGAAAATCCTTTGCAGGCGCACCCCCCAATAAAGGACTCAGACACGGATGAAAGTGGATAACGGCATTGGGCCACATTTATTGATTCATGCCCTAGTCCGAATTATAAATTTCTATTGGTAATTGACCAATCATAATTCTTAAGGCAAGCAGGCCGAAGTAACACTGGTAAGGTACCACCCAAAATTGCCCACGGCAATTGTTACAATGTATCTATTTGTATCAATTTGTTTGTTGACAACAAACAAATTGTTGACCGTAGTCAATATCTAGCTAATGACCCCACCCTCTGACGCGTATCCGTAAAATCACGGGGTGATGCATGCTGTCTAGCTGTAGCCATCACCCCATCGCCTAGTTCGTCGTTGACCGGACAACGTTTAACCAACTTATGCCTGTCTAGTGTTGTCCAGTCAATTGCGAACCTGCCGGATACCTGTGGGTCATAAATGTTTACCTTACCAGTGCTACCCGCCACACGGAGGGGCTTCAAAGAAGGCTCGACGCCCCCCCCCAGACCGTCAGCTCGGTCGACAGGCCTGCTCGCCAATCACCCAACAGGAGGTCCATACCTCCTCACGACATATGGGCCCCATCCCCTGCATAAAGGCCGTAATTTCGTAGGCTAATGGCGGGGTGGCGACTGACCCGCCCCCAACCCTTGTCGGCAAGGAAGCGTGCCACAGCCCTATTTACCATGCGTCTAGCGCGGTCAAGGGCCTGGAGGTCGAAACCTCCCCTGTACGTGTGCTGCGGGACCATGTCCGACCAAACGAGGGTTGTGGCGGGCCACACGTAATGCAGGTAGGCAAGGTCGCCGCAAATCGCATGCTTTAGCGATAAGCCGGTGACCCGGCCCAAATCATTGCCCCCTAGGTGTATGATCAGAATGTCAGGCGGGTCAGCATTCCGGCCTGAAAAAAGGAATGGCAACAGCTCCCGCCATAACATCCCGGGCTTACCATGCCATGTGAGACTTGCGTATGCACCCAGTCCCAGTCGGGGTCCCCACTCTGTCGCCGCAGCGTAACACGCTGCCCTGTGCACGTAGCTATGGCCCACCAGCCATACTGTCACCGGTGTAATACGACACCCAGGGTCTGTAAGGAAAAAACGAGGAAGAGAAAGGTGCGGTGACAAAACTGGTACTCACGGTGGAAGAGGGCGAACATAAAACTGAAAACATTGCGAACCCCACCTTCCCATGCTGCGTATGTCAGCCCCGGAGTACCCAAAAGCAGCTGCAGTGGAAGCCGCCCCTATCCTGAAGGAATGGGTGCCGTAACGAGCCCCTGGGAGGCCAACACTGGCCAGCGCTTTGCCGGTCACCTTCCAAAATTGAAATTTAGTAAGGGGAGACCCATCTTGGTGACAGAAAAACGGGCCATGGTGCGTGCCACGCAGTGCAATAAACTCCTGTAGGGCACCAACCGGACAGATGTCAGCCAAAGAACACCGTAGCAGTCTTACACCACTGCCTATGCCATGCTGATCTGACTTAGAGGAGCGTATCCTCAACTGAGCCCAGTCTTTGGCAACATAGACATCCTCGAGTTCCAGTGCCCTACGACTTGCATCCGCCTTAGACAGCATCACAAGTTCGCTGATGCGGAGCGCTCCATAAAAGGCCACCGTTGTAGCTGCGTGAAATAGGGCTGCCTCGTACTTATCAAAACAGAGGCCATGCCAGCCCCGGGCCAATTGGGTAAGAACCCCAGGGGAAATCGGGTGCCGGTCATCCGGGCAACGCCCACGCTCCCGCACCCACCCCTCCAAAACATGTCTCACATGGAAGTCAGCGGTACTATCCACATGACTGCCCACCTTGGCCATAAAAGCCAATGCTGACAGCCTAGATGCTATGGTGCGAGGTGCAAGGCCCTGGGCATGCAGGTAAACCATGAACCGAAGAACATGTGTCACTGGGATCGGCCAGGTTTCTGGCAGCCGGAATCGGGTACAGAAATCTCTGAAAGAATTGAATGCGTGGTGATACGCCTTACGCGTGCGTGGCGCTAGTGATAAGCCAATCGCCCGGTTCACCTCTCCTTGCCAATGGTCCATATCTCGTCCGGGAGTGGCGAGGGAAATTCCTCCGCATCCGGGGCCAAGGCACGGAAAAGGGAGATCTGCAGGCGGGACAAAGCGTCAGCGATATCATTATTGACCCCCGGGACATGCCTGGCCCTGAAGAGGACATTGAGGCGCAGGCTGCACAACACAAACTGGCACACTAGGTCCATGACCCTGGGCGATTTGGAAGTCTGTGAGTTGACAATGTGCACAACGGCCGCATTGTCACACCAGAAATGGACAACCGAGTTGGCCCACTCCTCGCCCCATAGCATCAAAGCCCCCAGGATAGGGAAAAATTCCAGATACGTGAGATCACGCAGGCGACCCGTGCCTGCCCAGGCTGGTGGCCACCCACCATAGGCCCACTTCCCATTGAAGTACATCCCATAACCCAGGGATCCCGAGGCATCGGACTGTATCTGAAAGCGAGGGGAAGCCAGGAGGTCAGACCTCCAAAATGATACTCCATTGAACTCCCTCAGGAACTGGAGCCAGATAAGCATATCCGCCCTAATACCCCGAGTGAGTCTAACCCTATGGTGGGGCCTAGATAAGCCTGTCATGGCGTCGCACAAGCGCCGAGCAAATGCCCTGCCCAGTGCGACGACCCTGCAAGCGAAATTGAGGTGACCATGTAGCACCTGCAGTTCCCTCAGTGATGCCTTGCGTTTAGCAAGCAAGTACGAGATAAGGGCCACTATCCTTGACACCTTATCCCCCGGTAACCTAGAAGCCTGCGCTACCGTGTCAATCTCCACCCCCAGGAATACTAGCTTAGTAGATGGGCCCTCGGTCTTTTCGGGCGCTAAAGGGACACCGAGTTCCTCCATTAGCGTCTGAAATGTGTTGAGGAGACGTGTGCACGTGTCCCAGCCCCGTTCACCCCCGAATAAAAAATCATCCAGGTAATGGGCTACAGACCGGGACCCTGACCTGCGGACGAAAGCCCACTGCAGGAACGTACTGAAACGCTCGAAGGCCGAGCATGATATGGAACAGCCAAAAGGCATGGCCTTATCAAAGTAATATTCACCCCGGAACTTAAAACCCAGCAACTCAAAGTCGCCCGGGTGCACAGGCAGGAGGCGAAATGCCGACTTGATGTCGCACTTAGCCAATAGCGCACCCGGGCCACATGAGCGCACCATGCGCAGGGCTTGGTCAAAAGACGTATACCTGACTGAGCAAAGGTCATCAGGGATAGCGTCGTTGACCGATCGGCCGGCTGGGTAGGACAAGTGATGAATCAGGCGAAACTCGCCCGGTGACTTTTTGGGCACTAAGCCCAAGGGTGATACCTTAAGGTTAGGGAATGGGGGTGTTGGGAAAGGGCCAGCGACCCTGCCCATATCGACCTCCTTAGTAATGCTGGCAGCAGCCACCTCCTCCCTCCCCCTAAGGGACAAAAGGTTGGGGGAATCCTGGGGGGACCTATCACCCACGAAAGGAATACGGAACCCCCGACTAAAACCCTGAAGAAGATAAAGCGCATCCTCCTCCCTCGGGTACAATGCGAGCCAACGCTCCAACATGTCCACATTAATTGGGGAGGGGGCCTTTTGATGAACCAGCTCCCTCCGCGGCAGTTTTGCCAACCCCCTGTCCGCCCCTTCCTCTGCCCCGCATCCCTGCAGGCCTGGGACAAGCGGAGGCCGCATGGGGGCCAGCGCAGGAGGGACACTCATGCCTGTACTTGCAATTCTTCCTGTTGCAGGAACCATTGGACGAGAAAGTCCAGCACAGCAGGCGGGCTGGAACCCTCTGCCCCGCCACCTGGCGGGGAGCCTGTGCTGGGGCCGCTCGCTGGACCGCATGTCCACAATGGTATCTCTCCCTGGGCGCAGGGCACGTGGGAGTCATGTACAGGAGCCACAGCCTCTGGCAGGGCTCATCCCACCTCATCTCGGGGTGCAGTGGAATACGCATACGGAATTCCTCATCGTAAGCCAACCACGACGGGCCCAGGAAGTCAACCATCGCCAGGTAAATATTGTCCAAATACTGGACCATCGGAATTGCCAAATCCGGCCGGGCCCTGAGGTAGACCGCCATGTATATGAGGTAGGCCGGCAATCAGTTGGCCCACGTACGTGGTGGCTTGCAATGACGCGCCTGCTCCTTATCCTTCTCGTCTTGCCCCTCCCTCTCCTCCTTGGTGGGCTCTCTGTTAAGGAGGGAGAAGATGTCCACATACTCCCCCCGCCAGATCTTCTCTTTGGTGGTCTGGGCCAAATGGTCCCCCAGTGGCAAGGAATAACCTGCTGTCGGCAAAGCCGACACAGGCACGGCGGAAACTGCAGGCATCTGTAAAGGAGCCTGGACTAACCCGGTCACCCCCAGGAGATTCCTGACTGTGTAAGGAGCACCCCCTACCACGGGGCCCTGGGTAATAGTCGAAGTCACCGGGTGGGGCGTCGGCGACTGGACCGCCGCACCACCCGTGCGAGGCCAAGGCCATTGAAAAGCCCCCCCCCAACGTGGCCATGTGTGTAGGTGCACTAGTTTGTACCGCATACTCACATGCTGCACCCCCATGGGCCGCACCCAACGGGGGTTCCGGCCCACTGGGGGCGTCGGAGCTCACGACCGCCATAGAGCTCGTCGACGGGGCTTCACCAGTACCGGCCTGATGATTGGGGAGCTGCGAGGCAGTGGCTGAAGCCGGGCCACGCGCCTCAGGCAGCTCAACCCGACTCGCCGCCTGCCGCTGCCCTGCAGACGATGGATCGACCAGCACCCCAAAAGGGGCCCCAGGGTGACTAACCTGGGCCAGGGATGCCTCAAGGGCCGCAACGCGGCCCAGGAGGGCCTCCACGCTGACATAGCCACCTAAACCAAGGGGGGGGGGGGTAAAGGGCCAGCCGGCCCACTAACTACAGGCATCGGTACAGGTCCCTGTACCCCGGGGCCTGAACAGGGCCACGATCCGAAGCCCGGGCCCGGTAGGGCCGGGGAAGTACCCTGCCATGGAAGGGGGCCACACCACCCCCCAAGGCTGGAAGCCCCCGCATTAAGCTGCACCCCAACGGAGGAAGACCCAGCGGAATGGGCCACGCCAGGCGCAGCGGCCGCCGCTTGCGGGCCGAGGGCCGCGGCCCCTACTGGGCCCGCACGCGGACCCCCAGCCTCCGGCCAAGGGGGAATTAACCCCATCCCACCGGTCCCGGTGGGCTTGGGCATAGGAGGCTGCTGGGGAGGCGCAGCCACGGTCCTCCGACCCGGATTGCGCCTCCGCGCAGAACGAGCCGCGTTCGCAGTCGCCTTCTTCTTTGAGGGCATCGCAGCTAGCCGATGGGGAGCCGAAAAATGAGAAAATCAGCAGCCAAGAGGCTTCCCGGTGAGGGTAAAAGCGACGGATGTAAGAGGGAAAAACTTCTCCGCTCCGTCGCTTCGCAAAATGGCAGCTCGGCTGCCTCGTGGCCGCCCCTTATATAAGGGTGCTGGCCACGCCCCCTAACTACCCGGATGCCTTTGTCCGATGGGGGGGCCCGCAAAGGGCGCGGCGGCCATTTTGGCGCCACGCTCGCATTATCCTCCCTAATTTCTGAAGTTAAATTTGTGAGTCCATGGATCGAATTCTCAACCTGCTGGTAATTATCCTGCAGGTCCAGGCAGCACATGCCGTTAAAATCAGAACCCTTCTTATTATGGAGGAGCAGCAGATAATCAATGGTCATACGGTTCTGGAGTGTGGCATCCCTGATTTCAGCAAGTTCCTGATTGATTAAATGCAGGGCATGACTGGTGAAATTCAACCGTTTTACCACAGAGCAAGCCAATTTACTTAGCTGCCTGGCATTTGAGACTGCTAGCCCTGGGACGCCCACAAGTGACACTGCCAGTGCAATGTATTCTGCTTCAGACAGCAGGGTGACTGAAGAATCGCAGGTTGAAGCTAGTCCATGGGTTTCCGTGTCTCGCTTAGACTTTTGTTCTAGAGAGAGCACTTCCCTTGAAGGGAGGAGGATGCTTAGTCTGGCAAGGGAACATGGACCTACATTGGCAGATGCAGGAACATAAGTGAACGTTTGTAGTCCACAAACGATAAACCATCCAGGAGGCAATTTGATAAAGTTCGGGTTGAAGGGAACCTTTTCTATTTTGTCACATTGAAGTGACAAGTCAGAAGGGGTCACGTAACATTCTGAGGTTCATCCCTCCCAGACCACGCAACATGGGGACCTGGTTACTGTCCCTACATGGAAACGTAGCATTTATTGATCCCGGGTGTTCACAACCTGTCCTAAGGTGAACAAGTTTCCATAGTTGCATGGAATCAAATGTCTGATTGGGTGCAAGCTTAACTCTGGGCGAGTAATGTGCTCTAAAACAGTGATGTCTGAGGTAACTGCAATTAAACATGAGGTAACCACCTGTCCTACTGAGTTGCCTGTTTTTAAACAGATGTTGGAGACGTTTGTGACATTCCTCCCCAGATATTCCCAGATGTTATCATGAACATCTATCTTTCTGAGTATTGGGTGCACCGCAGAAACCCAGGGAGGGAAATCGCAAAGTGTCCAAACCATAATAACACATACTATAAACTTAAACATTTCTAAAATATGTAAAGAATAAATTCTTATGACACTAAAGAAATCAATTATACTTAAAACAATACTAAATAACTATACTGTGCACAGTGACTACAACATAGGCTAAATAAACTATTTACACATAAGAAAATAGAGAGAGGCTACTTATTGACCCGATGCACAGGCAAACCCTTGTGTGCTGAAACGTCAGGTTGTTTTCGAAACAGCAGCTTTAGCCCGTCTAGGCCTTCCACAGACCAGTGGCTCCTTTCTCTCCTTTTCTCATGCTGTCGGTTTCCCTTGAGGTCCTCCAGTACCGGGGTTGGCTTCTGTACTGGGACATTGGCTTCCGGCGCTGGGGTGGGTGCTTTTCTTACTCGTGTATAATAAATCCCAGCGGCAACACCCTCAACCTTTAAACAGGATGGTGATGTCATCAAGACTTGGTAGGGTCCCCTCCAGCGGGTTTCAGTGAGACCAGCGTTATATGCTTTAATAAACACCCAGTCCCCTGGGTTGAATTTATGTAATGGGTCTTGGACTGCGTGGACCTGCTTGTTTAGGAGAGACTGCAAATTTGTCTGGAGGAGATTAGACATGCTTTCCAAATACCTCTGCAACTGTGTTCCTGGCACCTGATTAATTTTCTCCCTCCCCCCTGGGAGGTTCCCTATTGGATATGGAAGACTGTACATGGCTTCGAACGGGGAGATTGCAAGTTTACCATGGGGCAGGATTCGAATTCGGAGTAAGGCTTGGGGAAGCAAATCCATCCAACCCAGACCTGTCTCGTGAGCTAACTTGCGAAGGTAATTTTTAATAGACTGATTTGCCCTCTCAACTTGTCCGAACTCTCTGGGTGCCAGGCGGCGTGAAGGGATCAGGGAATATCTAAGGCTTCTGCCACCTTTTGCGTGATTTCTGCCATGAAATGTATCCCATTGGTGATCACCCATAGAGCATACCTGTCAAGTACCCCGTATTGGCTGGGATTTCCCCGTAATTCAGTCCTCTTCCTGGCTGCACGTATTTTAAAATATTTCCCTTATTTTTTGAAGAATGGGAGGGGGGGCATTCCAAGATGGCGATTTTGCTGGCATGTGATCAATACAGACTTCCTCTGGCCTGGAAAGTGCAGCGGAGCATCCTGGGAGCCACAGTTCTTTGGGTGGGCAGCCACAATGAGATGCATAAGGAGCAGGACTACACCTCCCAGTGGCCTTTGGGTTTCCATTGGGCAGCATGAGGAAACGGAGGAGGAGAGAGAGAGATTGAGGGATTGCAGTGCTGGGGGAAAAAGCTGGACCTGGACGGCTTTAGTGAAAGGGGCCAGAGACAATGAAACAGCCGAAAGGTTGGCTTAACACAGGTTTATTGCATGATGATCCGGAGGAACATCTGGTAATGGCGGATGGGTAGCTCAATATATACAGCTGGCTATACATTTGAATGTGGCTCGTTGACAGTCTATTGGTTGCTGCCTGCGTGATGTCATAGGTCACGCCCTTCTTGTCCAGGTGAAGAGGTGGCGGGAATCTTCCCGCGCTGCTGATCCAGGTGAATCTGAGCCATGAGAGCTGGACGCTCGCTATTGCCATCTAGTGGTCACTAGCTCACGTCCTCTTATAAGGGTTACATTGATACAGCTGAAGGTTATAATGTTGCACACAGAAAGGTTACATTGTTACCACATGGCTAGGTACATTGTTAAAGGCACAGCTTTACAGAACACAACATCCCTCCCCCCTAGGATGAGACGAAGTCTCTCAGCCAAGATGGCTTATTGCACGTGCGTTTGGGCCGTGATGAGGGCTGACCCCCCCGGGGGCGCTACTGCTTCTTTGTTCCCTGGTCCCTTGTCCTGTAATGGGAGAGGGAGACTTGTTAGTGGCTTGCTGCGGTTTGGTGGCCTTAGGGGAAGGGAAAAACTCCATTGTGGGCAGACCGGGGGCGCTCGGGGCTAACAAAAAACCCCTCTTCTTGCTTGGACGGGTGGGGGACCACTCCGAAAAACTCCCCCGGTTCTGAAAATCAAATTCTAACTCAGTTGGGGTATCCGCATTTGTGGGGGAATTCCGCGAGATATGTATGGGGTCGGGTTCCTCCTCTTCCGAAAGATCCCCCAAGATATCTATGAGAACATCCTCCCTTTCTTCCTCCCCCCTTGGTGGGGACCCGCGGCCCCCTTCTCCTCCCCCTTGGGCTGAACGGGTGGGGGAGAACCCTAACGCTGATTTTTGTTCCTTTCGGTCTGCGCCCTGCTCATCGGGGACCCTGCGCCGGAGCTGGTCCGCGTGCCGCCTCCACAGTAGTCCTGTACTGGTCTCCACGCGGTACGACACGGGGCCGGTTTGCTCCACCACTACGCCCGGTACCCAGGCTGGCCCCGCACTGGCGTAGTTCCTGCAATGCACGGGGGCGCCTACACTGAAACGCTTTGTGGCCTCTAGCCCAATGTTCCTTCCCTTGTCTTCTACTCTCGTGGGGTCTAGCCTAGTAAGGATGGTGGTCAGTTTCCTACGCATTAAGAGCTCTGCGGGGGAGTATCCTGACGCCAACGGGGTCACCCTGTACCCTAGCAGAAACTGACACACTTGTAGGTTTAGGTCCCCGGGGCCCATGCGCCGCAATGCGTCCTTCGTGGTGCGGACGAGGCGCTCCACTTGACCATTGGTGGCTGGGTGAAACGGAGCGGAGGTGATATGCCGAACGGCGTTAATCTCCATGAATGCCTTAAACTCGGAGGACGTGAAACAACTAGCGTTGTCGCTAATTAATGTGTCGGGTATGCCGAACGTGGAAAAGAGCCTCCGCAAATGCTTAATGGTCTGGGCCGAGGAGGTACTCGTGACTGGGATAACCTCCAACCACTTGGAGAAGGCGTCCACGACAAGAAGAAACAGGGTACCTCTGAACGGGCCCGCGAAATCAATGTGCACCCGGGACCACGGCCCCTTAGCCGCGTCCCACTCCCTGTGGGGAAGGCGGGCCTCCTCTGGTCTGGAGCATTGGCAACTTTCGCAAGTGCCGACCATGTGCTCGATGTCGGCGTCCAACTGGGGCCACCAGAAGTAGCTCCGGGCCAGCGCTTTGGATCGCACAATGCCGGGGTGGCTGACGTGCAGCAGTTTAAGCACCCGCGGCCGAAGGGATGTGGGAATCACCACCCGCTGCCCCCACAAGAGGCACCCCCTCTCTAGGGACAGTTCCAACTTTTTCCTGAAAAATGGGGCGAACTCCTCCGCTGGGGAGGACGCCGGCCACCCTTTCTGTACCCAGGAGCTAACTGCCGCTAACGTCTTGTCCTTCTCTGTCGCTTTGGCAATGTCGGCGGGCACTACGGGGGGCAAATCCAGCACCTCTATCATGAGAACCTGATGGTCTCGCTCCCCCTTGCTCACTTGGCTGGGCGTCAGGGGGAGGGGAGACCTCGATAGAGCGTCCGCATGGCTGATCTCTTTCCCAGGCCGGTAGACCAACGCGTGCTGGTACGCGTTGAGAAAAATGGCCCACCGGAGCATCCTCGGGGACAGGATCTGTGGCGTGGGCTTATCTGCGGTAAAAATGCCTAGCAGGGGTTTGTGGTCCGTCACAATAGTGAAGGGGCGGCCATACAGAAAATCGTGAAATTTTTTCGTCCCCGCAATTATCGCTAGCGCCTCCCTGTCTGTCTGTGCGTAATTTCTCTCCGCTTGGGACAGGGACCTGGAGTAGAATGCTACCGGGGCCTCCCTTCCGTTTTCCAGCACGTGGCACAGCACCGCCCCCACCCCCACCGGGGATGCATCACAGATCAGGACTACCGGGCGTTTGGGGTTGAAATGGGTCAGTATGGCATCAGACGCCAGGAGATTCTTTAGTTCACTAAATGCCCTCTCTTGGTCGTCGCCCCACTTCCATGCCTCGTCTTTTTTAAGCAGTTTGTGTAGTGGTTCAGCCACTGCTGCCTTCCGGGGGAGGAAGGAGTGGTAAAAGTTGAGCAGCCCTAGGAACGATTGCAGCTCGGGCTTGGAGGTGGGGCGAGGGGCTTTCTTAATGGCGGCCACCTTAGATTTGGACGGTTTTATCCCCTCAGGAGTCACACAAAATCCTAGGAACTCAACCTCGGTCGCGAAGAAGATGCATTTGTCCTTTCGCAGTCTCAACCCCGCTTTTTCGAATATTGCCAGAACCTTTTCCAATCTCTTGGCCAATTCGACCCGATTCCCCCCCATTATCAACACGTCATCAAAATAAGGCAACACCCCCTCTAGCCCCTTCAGGAGGCGTTCCACGAGTGACTGGAAAATTCCAGGCGCCGAATTTATGCCGAATTGAAGGCGCGTCACCTGGAACACCCCCTTATGGGTGACTATGGTCTGCGCAGCAGCTGCGGCAGGGGACACCGTAAGCTGCTGGTAGGCCTGTGCTAAGTCGAGCTTAGCGAAACACTTTCCCCCGTGCAACCTGGCCAGCAGATGGCTGACTACCGGCACCGGATACGCATTAGGACGGATCGCTTTGTTGATGGTGCACTTGTAATCGGCGCATATGCGGACCTCCCCATTGGCCTTTAGTGCTGTTACAATTGGAGTTTCCCACTCCGCAGAATCAACAGGAACAAGGATCCCCTGGCCCACCAATTTGTCCAGTTCCGCCTCTATTTTGTCCTTGAGTGCGAACGGCACCCAGCGCGGTTTGAGTCGTATCGGACGGACCTCCGGGTCTAGGTCGAATGTCACTGGGGGCCCCTTGAATTTCCCCAGTCCTTTTTTGAAAACTTCGGGGTGCGCCTCGCACACCTCCTGAACCAGGTCAGTCCCAACGGCGTGCGTCCCAACGGCGTGCACCCCCCAATAAACAAACCCAGGGGCTGAAACCATTGAGTCCCGAGGAGGCTGCAATCTCCCCCTTTAAGCACGACTAGGGAAAGAGACGCGGCGTGCTTCTTAAATTTGACCTGAAATTCTCCAACCCTCAACACTGGAATGCTGTTCCCTTGCACGTCCCGTAGTGTGGACCTCAACGCTTTGAGCTTGGGTCGCCTGTGGGGGGCAATTCTCAAAAACTCCCTCTGGGAAATAATTGAATATGAGGACCCCAAGTCAATTTCCATTCTAATGGGAACCCCTTGTACTAGTACCTCAACAAAGTAGCAGGGGTGTCCTACGGACACGCTGAATACTGGGGGGTCGTCCTCGCTGCCGTCGGAGATGCGGCCCACGCCGTCCCGCTTCCGCGTGGCCTGAGCGCCGTCCTTGGGTCTCGTTGAGCGGTCTTGTCCCGCGGAACGGTCTGTCGAGCTCCTCCGGGCCTCGCGCCTTTTCCTGCACACCTTGGCGATGTGCCCGCGGCGGCCGCAGTTGTGACACTCGGCCTTCCGGAACGGGCATTTGATGCGGTCGTGGGCCGCTCCACAGCCGTCGCACCGCCGGCTCTCTTTCCGGACCCTCCGGACGTCCTCGTCGTCGCTGCTCTCTGCGGACGATCTCGAAGTTCGCCGGGCTGCATGCACCGAAGTCTCTGCCTTGCTCGACTTCGGCCGCCAGTCCTGGAGTTCTTGCACCCCAGCCTTTGTGGTTTCCGCGGCCTGTGCCGCTTTGATGACCTCCTGCAACGTGGGAGGCGGCTCTTGGTTCATTAATGTGCGCTGCGTCTCGGCGTCGTTCAGGCCGCACAGCACACAGTCCCTGAGGGTGACTTCAGCATTCTCCCATTTGCACGGGCCGGCCGCCAGTCGCAGGGCCGCCACGAAGGCGGCGACCGTCTCCCCGGGCGCTTGGACTCGCCTCCAGAACGCACTCCGAGCAGGAAACATCGCCGTGGCGGGCCGGAAGTACTCGCACAGCATCTGCATGAGTTCTTTGACCTTGAATTCGCTCACCCTCTTCGGTGCGATCAGGTCCACCAAGGTCCTTTTTGTTTCTTGTCCGAGCATCCTGGTGAAGATGGCCCTTTTCTTTGCCTCATCCGTGACTTCGGATTCAACCAGTGCTCCCTGGAAGTCCATTTCGAAGATCTCCCAGTCTCCTGGTTTCCTGATTTCGAAACCGGCGCATGTCTTGGTCCCGTGGGCTGCCATTATCCCACCTTCGTCGCCAGTTTAGTGAAAGGGACCAGAGACAATGAAACAGCCGAAGGGTTGGCTTAACACAGGTTTATTGCATGATGATCCGGAGGAACATGTGGTAATGGCGGATGGGTAGCTCAATATATACAGCTGGCTATACATTTGAATGTGGCTCGTTGACAGTCTATTGGTTGCTGCCTGCGTGACGTCATAGAAGGTCACGCCCTTCTTGTCCAGGTGAAGAGGTGGCGGGAATCTTCCCGCGCTGCTGATCCAGGTGAATCTGAGCCATGAGAGCTGGACGCTCGCTATTGCCATCTAGTGGTCACTAGCTCGTGTCCTCTTATAAGGGTTACAGTGATACAGCTGAAGGTTATAATGTTGCACACAGAAAGGTTACATTGTTACCACATGGCTAGGTACATTGTTAAAGGCACAGCTTTACAGAACACAACAACGGCACAGAGAGAGAAAGAGCAGGAAGGGGTTTTGCTTACATGGCTGCACAAATCAGGGGTGTGTGTGTGTGTGTGTGTGTGTGTGTGAGAGAGAGAGAGAGATATGAGTTCCTATCTCAGTCCCAGCTCTTCCCAACCTAGCAGTTCAAAAGCAAGAAAAGCAAGTAGATAAATAGGAATCACTTTGGAGGGAAGGTAAACAGTGTTTTGTGTACTCTGGTGTCTAGTCATGCCTGCCACATGACCACAGAAAACAGCACTGGTTCTTTGGCTATAAACAGAGATGAGCACAGAACCCTAGAGTTGGCTATGACTGGCTTTCGAGCAAGGGCAACCTTTACTTTTATCTAATAACAGAAAATCCCTTGAATGGTATTCAAATTTGCTGTGAAGTTTGGCCCTGTTTATGCAAGTGCTTAGTAAAGGTCTTCCTTGCTCAAAGCCAGTCATATCCGACTCTAGGGTGCAGTGCTCATCTCCATTTACAGCCAAAGAGCCAGTGCTGTCTGTTTACATACATTGTCATGGTCATGTGGCAGGTGTAACTAGAGCCCAGCAAGTCACATGGTCAGATTTGGCCACACCCACAGATTTGGCCACACCCACAGTGTTTCCCTTATTTTCAAATCCAAAACTTGACAGGTATGCCATAGAGAGTCCAGCTTGGGGAATGTTTGTCGGCTCTGTGTACTCTCCAATGGTGTTCCTCAGGGGTCGATTATTTCCCCAATGCTATTTAACATCCATGTGAAGCCACTGGGAGGGGTCATCTGGAGATTCGGAGTACGGTGTCACCAATATGCGGATGATACGCAACTCTATCTCTCCTTTATATCATTTGCAGTGGGAGTGGTCTGGTGCCTGGCAGTGATGTTGGAATGGACCAAAGCTAACAAGCTGAGACTGAACCTAGGTAAGACAGAGGTGATGGTGTTAGAGGGTCCGTCTGCCCGAATAGGAGCCTTGACCCTGAAGCTAGATGGGATGATCTGATCCCCTAAGGACCAAGTATACAACTTGGGGGTCATATTAGATTGCCATCTGACCCTAGAAGCACAAATAGCAGCAGTGTGTAAAGCTGCTTTTTCCATCTTTATCAAATAACTTAGTTGTGTCCCTATTTGGATGGGCAGTCCCTCGGTAACACTAGTTATCTCACTGGTAATCTCATGTATCGATTACTGTAATGCTGCCTACATGGGGCTCCCCATGTTCCTGATACGAAAACTTCAACAGCGCAGAATGTGGCTGCCAGACTGGTTACTGGGGCAAATTTTTTTTGCACATATCTCTCCAGTCCTGGTAGAATTGCATTGGTTGCCTATTTTGTTCCATGTCAGGTTCAAGGTGGGTGTCTTAACTTTCAAAGCACTAAACCAGGGATTTTCAATCTGTGGCCCAGAAGTGCCATGTGTTGGAGGAAGGGCAAAATGGCCATCTGTTCCCTGAAGCTGTCTGAGGGAGCATGACCCGGGCCCCGACTTAAAAGGTTGAGAACTCCTGACCTAAATGGTTTGGGACCTTCCTACTTGGTGGAGCATTTTCCCCATAGAAATCAGGCATGCGTGGGTGCGTGCATGCAATAGATATAAGCAGCCAGGAAATTGAGGGTGGGCACACTGCTAACTCAGGGTGGGCAGCATTTCTATTTCTTCTCATACAAATGTTTCAAAAAGTTATTAAGACATGAGTGTCAGTTATTGAGAAAGCATTAGACTCTGGGAGACATAGATCGTTCTGTGGATCACTGCATTTCTACTATGCAGCTAAAGGAAATTTTATCAGAAATTCAAGTCTGCAAAAGGTTATGTGCACAGAAACCAGAGAAACAGACAGATAGCTAACAATTATTTTCAAGTGTTTTTGTTGTATTCAAAGTGTTTGTGATTTTTTTGGCTTCTCTCCTCCCTCCCCCATGTTTTTTTTTTAAATCCCATAACTGACTGAAAAGAGTTTTTTTTTCTTTTTTGAGAATCATAACTGGATGTGCTCAGAAAAAAAGAGAGAGAACATGGTTCTTAATAAACCAAGGTATTTTGGAGGAACGTCTAGAGTTAACACCTCTGAATTTCTTTCAGTGGGAAGAGAGGCTACAGTTAATGCAAAGACTTATGATGCAAAGGTCAAAGCTAAATGGGAAAGATTCTATAGGAAAATCAATAATTTCACAAAGTTTCTCAGATAAACATATTATTTATAATAAACAACAAAAGGAATGATAGAATGCCCACTTTTGCCTTCTTACTTTTTTCAGCTTTCATATCCAACTTTACAAGGATATATATAAGGCAATTTAGAAGTCAATCACATTTACTCATAAGCAAGAAGGAAGGTAGAGTACAGTTGCTGGCTGCTGCTGCTGCTGCTGCATCATATTATTTTATAGTGGTCATATTATTTATTTGCTTAAATATTTAGCATACTGCTCTTCAAAACAAAGCTATTCTAAACAATTTCTCACAATGACCAGAATCCTATTAGTTACCAGTAATACGTAGCAACATAATTCCATCAAAGTAACTTTTTAAAAAAGCTAAAATCCTCTAAAGTGACCAAATACTTATTGTTATGGTGGAATTAAGTACATAATAAAATCATAGTGGTCAATTGACACTTGGAGACAATTTGTCAACTCATTCAAGTGAAAGGTGACAAGGGATATGACCGATCACTTGTCAACTACCAGCAATTTGAAATATTTCTTTTACACTAGCGTATCGAACCAATACAGTTCTGCTCAATACATACCGTCTGCACCTCTGGCAATTTTCTCTTGAATTTCAATAATATTGGTATTGTCTCTCTACCTGCTAAACTCTTCAGCATTTTTATAGTTCTGTGAAAAATTAATGACAAATCACCAGGTACATGTATACAGAGGTAATAAAAGCTTTTAAGATCTCCTAAATCAATAACTGTTTTGATAGCAACCTGTTAATTTGAGCTTTTTGTTGTTGTTCAGTTGCACAGTCGATTCCGACCCTTTGCGACCCCATGGACCATTTTCCTCCAGGCACCTCTGTCCTCTACCATCCTCCTCAGCCTGGCCAGCTCTGTGCCCACTGTGTCTAAAATACCATCTAGCCATCTCATCTTTGGACGTCCTCTTCTTCTCTTGCCCTCTACCTTTCCCAGCATCAGAGCCTTCTCAAGTGAGTCCTCCCTTCTCATTTGATGTCCAAAGTATTTTAGCTTCATCTTCACTATTTGTCCCTCCAATGAACAGTCAGGTTTGATTTCCTCCAGTATTGACCTGTTTGTTCTCTTTGCTGTCCAAGGGACTCTCAGGACTCTCCTCCAACACCACATCTCAAAGGCATCTATTCTTCTGCGCTCAGCCTTCCTAATGGTCCAGTTCTCACACCCATACATTACCACTGGGAATACCATTGCTTTGATTATGCGAATTTTGTTTTCAAGGTGATGTCTCTGCTTTTCACTATATTCCCCAGGTTTCTCATCGCTTGTCTCCCCATAATCAGTCGTCTTTTTATTTCATGGCTGCAGTGATCTTAGATCCCAGGAAAGTAAAATCTGCCACTGCTTCTACTTCTTCCCCATCTATTTTCCAGGAACTGATCGGACCTGTTGCCATTATCTTGGTTTTCTTAATATTAAGTCTCAAGCCAGCTTTTGCACTTTCCTCCTTCAATCCAATCAAGAGGTTCTTTAGGTCTTCCTCACTTTCTGCCATTAGGGTGGTATTGTCTGCTTATCTCAAATTGTTGATGTTTCTCCCAGCATTTTTGATCCCATACTGTGATTCCTCCATCCCTGCATGGCACATTATGTGCTCTGTGTATAGATTGAACAAGTAGGGTGATAAAATGCAACCTTGTCTCACTCCTTTTCCTATTCCAAACCACTCTGTCATTCTGTGCTCTGTCCTAACTGTTGCCTCTTGGCTCGAGTACAGATTTCTCATGAGGCATATGATGTGCTCTGGTATTCCCATCTCTTTAATTACTTGCCACATCTTGTTGTGGTCCACACAGTCAAATGCCTTAGTGTAGTTAATAAAACAAAAGTACACTTGTTTCTGGTATTCCTTTGTTTTCTCCATGATCCAACGTATGTTGGCAATGTGGTCTCTAGTCCCCCTGCCTCTTCTGAAACCAGCCTGCACCTCTGGTAATTCTCTCTCCACATGCTGCTGAAGTCTATCCTGTATTATCTTGAACATCACCTTGCTGGCATGTGGGATGAGTGCAATTGTTTGATAATTTGAACATTCTTTGGCATTGCCCTTTTTTGGGATTGGAACATATACTGATCTTTTCCAATCCTGTGGCAACTGTTTTGTTTTCCAAATCTGCTGGCATATTGAATGCATTAATTTGACGCCATCATCTTTTAGAGCTTTGAAAAATTCAAAAGAAATTTGATTTATTTAAATAGGGAGTATTTTGAATTCAATAATAAAAATTCAAGATTATTGGCAAAAGCAGCAAAAGCTAAAAGAGAAAAAAGAGAAATGGGAGTTTTGGTTAATGATCAAGGGGTAAGATGTAACAAGATTACGGACAAGTGTAAAATTTTGAAGAAATTCTATCAAACTTTGTATGCAAAAAAAGAGATAGATGAGGAGAAGCTTAAAAAGTTGTTAGAGAGGCAAATAACAAGTGGAATAAAACAGGAACATCGGGATAGTATGGAAGAGCAAGTTTCAGAAAAGAAGGTAAAAGAAGTAATAGCGGGGCTAAAGTTAGGCAAAGCTCCAGGTGAGGATGGTTTACCGGCCCATTTCTACAAGGAATTTAAAGATGAGGTGGCACCAAAATTAGTGAAATTGTATAATTATATATTAGATGATGGGCAAATTCCGACTTCATGGTATAGAACCACAATCGTTCTGTTAACAAAACCGGGAAAGAATTTGGAGAAGGTGGAATTGTACAGACCAATCTCTCTTATAAATCAAGATGATAAGCTCTTCACAGCAATATTGGTAAATCATTTAAACAAGTTCATGGGGGAATATATAAATGAAGACCAAGTGGGTTTCTTAAAAAGGAGGCATATGGCACACTTGACTAGAAGATTATTAGATCTAATAGATAATGTGAACCAAACAAGAGAAAAAGTGGGTTTAATATCTTTAGATATCTTTAAAGCATTTGATTCCCTACAATGGACTTCAATTAAGGAAATAATTAAAAGCTATGGATTTGGTGATAAATTTAGAAGAATAATTGATTCTTCTAAATCAATTCAGAAAGGGGCAGCCAGTATTAGAATAAATGATGAGGTTACGGATGGGGTAAAGTTAGAGGCAGGCACCAGACAGGGCTGTCCGTTGTCTCCTATATTGTTTATCATGGCAATGGAAATATTGGCAAAAATGATAAGAGAGGATGTAAAAATAGAAGGGATAATGGGTATTAAATAAGCATGTATGCCAATGACACATTGATAATTGTTAAACATCCAGAGAAGGTTATGGATAGGATCAGAATGCAACTTAAAGGAGTTCGAGGATATCACGGGTTTGAAGATAAACTGGGATAAATCGGAAATGATGTTGTGTAATATGGGTGAAGGGGAAATTAAGAAAATAAAGGGACTAAGTAATATCCAAATTAAAGATAAGTTGAAATATTTGGGGATACTTATATCAAATAGTATGGAAGAGCTTAAAAGATTGAATTATGATAGTTTAAAAATGGAGATTAAGATTAGAATACAAAGTTTTCAAAAGCTGAAATTGTCAGGGTTTGGGAGAATTGCACCACTAAAATGATGTTGTTACCTAGAATTAATTTTTTATTTGATGCATTGGCAATTCAATTGAAAGACAAAGAAATTAATGAGTTTCAAAAGTTGTTCAATAATTTTTGTAATGGAGGTAAAAAGTCTAGATTACCAAAAAAATTATGGTACCTACCTCAGAAAGAAGGGGGTTTAGGAATGCCGAATCTATTGGCATATTATCGTGCTTTTCAAATTAAGAATGTAGTGAAGATCTTGGCAAGAGAAAAAACGATATGGGAGAAGCTGGAGATGAAAGATTTTAAGAAGATAGGCAAAATGATCTTTTTGGGAGCAAAGGCAGGAAAGATAACTATCAATAATATAATGATGAAGGGAGTTATGGATGTGTGGAAAAGGTTGAAGAATGATCTGGCACCAAATTTCTCCTCAATTTTGGAACTAGCAGATATGGCCTGTTTTCCATTAAAAATAAACAAAGAAATAAACGAAATATTGGAAGAAAATGATGTTTTCCTGATGAAAGACTGGTTACGGATTTGCAGAGTTGAAAGTAGGAAGAAAAAGTTGTTTGAACAGTTGAAATTGAATTGGTTTCAGATAATGAAGGTTAATAACTGGAATGTCAAATATGCAAGAGAATTAGATATAGATAGAGAAAAGACGGAGTTTGAAGAACTAGTATTAAAAATTAGGAAAGGAGATAGAAGCATTAAGGGCTTAGTAACTAAACTCTATGTTTTAATAAATAGGGAGGGTGATCCACAGGAGGACTTGAAATTGAAGTAGGAGCAGGATTTGAATATATAGATAGAAAAAGATGTATGGAGAAATAAATGGAAAAAGAGGATAATGAGAACTATGTCAGTTAGAATTAAAGAGCACAATTATAAAATGCTATGGAGATGGTATCTGACACCAGTGAGGCTACACCAGATTGATAACAAAAAGGACAATTTATGCTGGAGATGTAAAGATACTATAGGAACTTATGAACATATGTGGTGGGGTTGTAAAATGATAAAGGATTTTGGGGGTAGAATAGAAAAAGAGATTAATGAAATATTGGGCAAAAAAATCAAACTGGTGTCAGGTACCATTATGCTTACAGATGTGCATGGGATGAATTTAAACAAGGAGGAAAAGAGTTATTAGAAATAATGTTAACAACGGGTAGACAATGTATTGCCAGACATTGGAAAAATGAGGTAACTATACAAACGGAGGAATGGTATAAAGAAATGTGGAATTTAGCATTGAACTATAAACTGACATGGGAGATAAAAGAAAAAAGAGATAAGCTGAAAGAGAACAGATTTTGGAATATTTGGAAACCTTTCGTGGATTACTCCATTGTGGGCCCAGAAAGAAACAGACCCAGAAACAGCTTTTGGAGGTAAATAATGAGATACTCTGAGCTTTCCAGGGCAATGTAAATAAATCACAGGGTGTATTTTATGTGTAATTTGGATTTTGATTATATATTAAACTATTATCGAACGGTATATTACGAATGGATTTAGTGGTAGCAATAAATAAAGATTTTTGGGAACAATTTCGGAAGTTGGCAATGTGGTCTCTAGTCCCCCTGTGATTATCAGGAGTGTTGAGGTCCTTTTTGTAGAGTTCCTCTGTGTACTCTTTCCATCTTTTCTTAATCTCTTCTGCAGCAGCTAGCTCCTTTCTGTCTTTGTCCCTTATCATGGTCATTTTTGCTTTAAATGTCCCCTTGATTTCCCCGATTTTTTTGAAAAGATCTCTAGTCCTGCCTCTTTTGTTGTTTTCCTCCATTTCTTTGCACTGCTCTTTTAGGTAGTTTTTCTTATCTCTCCTTGCTTTTCTTTGAAATTCTGTGTTCAGATGATTGTATTTTTTCCTTTCTCTTTTGACTTTTGCATTCCTTCTTTCCTCTGCTATTTTAAAAGCCTCATCAGACAACCACTTTGCTTTCTTACACTTCTTTTCTTTTGGTATGGTTTTTTTTCCCTGCTTCTTGCATGATGTCCCTCATCTCTGTCCATAATTCTTCTGGCACTCTGTCTATCGAGTCTAAGCCATTAAATCTGTTCATCACCTCCACTGTATATTCTTTAGGGATGCTGTCTAGGTGATATCTGTCTGGTCTAATTGTTTTCCCCATTTTCTTTAGTCTAAGCCTGAATTTTGCGATCAGTAGGTTGTGATCTGAGCCACAGTCTGCTCCAGGTCTTGTTTTTGCTGACAGTATGGAGGTTCTCCATCTTTGGCTGCAGAGTATGTAGTCAATTTGGTTTCGGTGTTGGCCATCTGGTGATGTCCATGTGTAAAGTCGCCTCTTGTGTTGCTGGAAGAGGGTGTTTGCTATGACCAGTGCATTCTCTTGGCAGAACTCTATCAATCTTTGCCCTGCTTCATTCTGTGTTCCAAGACCAAACTTGCCTGTTATTCCCTCCACTTTTTGATTTCCTACTTTGGCATTCCAATGTCCTAATATAATTTGTACATCATTTCTTGGTGTCTGTTCTATGAGGTATTCTAGGTCCTCATAGAACTGGTCCACTGTGGCTTCATCTCCACCAGTGGTTGGTGCGTATATTTGGATCACAGTGACATTGAAAGGTTTGCCTTGAATTCTGACTGACATCATTCTGTCATTTTTGAGGTTATATCCCATTACTGCTTTTCTCACTCTTTTAATGACAATTATGGCTACTCCATTTCTTCTAAGGTTTTCTTGTCCACAGTAGTAGATATGATGGTTTCCAGAGCTGAATTCACCCATCCCTGCCCATTTTAGCTCACTGATGCCCAAGATGTCAATGCTTATTCTTTCCATCTCATTTTTACCACTTCCAGTTTTCCTTGATTCATGGACCTCACATTCCATGTCCCTATGCAATATTGTTCCTTGCAACACTGTATTTCTCCTCCCCTTTTCCTGTCCCTCCCCTTCCTCCACTCTGTTGTGCTAAGCATCCTGTATCATCTAATCTGCTCCTTTGTTTTGCCTTTTGTTTTGGTCAATAGAGTTCTCTTGGCAAGTTTTGTGGCGTGGATTGCCGGTTTCTACGCCATACATTTTATCACAGTTTTAAAAGTTTAAAACATTTTAAACAACATATTATCATGCATATTTTCACACTTTAAAACACAGTTTCTATGTCATTTGCTATATCAAGTCAGTACAAAGTCTCTAGGTGAGTTGCTATATTAAGTCATCTACATTTTTGTGTATCAGCTACTTATCCTTTGCATGGGGCTCTGATTCTTTCCCCCTGGTTTTCCTCCTCAGCCTTCTTCCCTTCTGCCAATTGATCCTCTCCTTCGATGCTCGGCTGGTGCCTGGAGGTGGAAGATAACCCCGGCTGGGGGTGGTGGTGTCCGGGCGGCCCCCCGCTCCGAAAGCCTCGTGGCTGTGGTGATAGCTGGCCTCCCGCGGCTCAGCTGTCCTCCTTCTCTTCACCCCTGGCTGGGGGTGGGGGTGTCCGGGCGGCCCCCAGCTCCAGTAGCTTCATGGTGGCAGCAATGGCTTGCCTCCCACCACTCAGCTGTCCTCCTCCTCTTCACCCCCAGCTGGGGGATGGTGGTGTCCATGTGGCCCCCGGCTCCAGTAGCCTTGTGGCGGCGGCGATGGCTGGCCTCCCGCCACTCAGCTGTCCTCCTCTTCTTCACCCCAGGCTGGGGGCGGTGGTGTCTGGGCGGCCCCCAGCTCCGGAAGGCTGGCGGCAGTGGCGATGACTGGCCTCCCACTGCTCAGCTGTCCTCCTCCTCTTCACCCCTGGCTAGTGGTGGTGGTGTCTGGACGGCCCCTGGCTCCGAAAGCCTCGCGGCGGCGGCAATGGCTGGCCTCCCGCCACTCAGCTGTCCTCCTCTCTTCACCTTTGAAGCTTTATTATTTGAGCTTTAATAGTATATTTATTCTGCTTTTCAGATGTATCTGCTTGTTAACCATTTGGTAAGCTGCCTGGGATCCCTCTATTAGGTCACACCGTCTTTCTGTGGGGGATACAGTCCGACACCTACAATTCAAGAACCTGAAACCACAGATAACATGAACCCTATATTTTACTTTACTGACTCTGGCCTCTAGTGACCAGTTCTGGTAATGCACCAGAATCAGGATTTTTTTAAATTGAATACTGTAATGGCTTTCTGATTGGAGGGCTGCTGTTTCCTGGCATCTCTGGAATGAAACTATGACATGCAATAATATCAAGTTACTTCCACCTCCACCCCCATCAAAATAATGGTCCCCAAATGCTCTTTGGATTCATGGTTGGTTAAGTTAGGCTCACCACATTATCTGCCTTTCAAACTTCTTTCTGAGGGCAATCTCCACTGAGTGAAGAAACTTTTGAAAAATGTCTGCTTTGTTGAATGGATGGTGACCATTCATTCAGTACCTCCAGAGATGATATAACACTCATCTGTAAAATGTTTAATCTTTCTGTTCAGTAGCCAGAAATAATATGTTCCTCACATTTGAGATTGATGAGGTTAAATGCTAGATTAATGGTGGCTATTAACATACAGTATATGCCTACCTGAATAAACAACTGAAATGAAGACTAGCCTTCCCTGGGCACTCAGTCTGGCAGTTAATGTAGGGGATACATGTCCCCCCCCCTTAAAAATAATACCATGATAATAATTGAAATGAAAAAAACAAACAAACCATATGTTGTGTATGGAAAAACTATATCTTTAAGAATGAATGTAACCACTTCAATGTAAGAATGTAACCTTGCAATGAATATAATGTTTCTCAGCTGTAATGGAACGCGAGCTAGCTACTCATAGAAGGCAGCTGCGAGCGTTCAGCTCACATGGTACAAATTCCCCAATTACTGTCAACCGCGGGAACATTCCCGCCACGGCTACACCTGGTGAAGAAGGGCGTGACTCAGAATGATGTCACGCAGGTGGTGGCCAATGGGCTACCGTGTATCCATATTCAAATGTATTGTTGCTGTATATGTGTTTAGCTTTGTAACTGCTGACTGCTGCGTATCAATCTGCCAACATCAAATTGGCGATGAATGTGGGATCATGGCATCCCAGAAGGTACATGTGCCTCTATTCAACATCAAGCACCCCGAAAAATGGGGGTTGTTCGAGATGCATTTTCAGCAGGCATGGACATTGGCGACATCACCGACGAGGGGAAAAAAGCGGTCGCATCTCCTAACAAGCGTGGGGTTCCCCACGCTAGAGCTCCTGGTAAACCTGCTGGCACCAAGGAAGGTGGAGATGGTTCCACTCAAACAGATCCTGACAACGCTGCGGGAACAGTTCCAGCCAACAGCGTCCATTTTTCTGGCCCGGGCTGCATTCCTGAGGAGAGACCAGCAACCGGGGGAGTCCGTGGCTGAATACACAGTGGCCCTGTGACTGCCGGCAGGCCCGTGCAACTGGGAAACTTTGGAGATAACCCTCAGAGACCAGCTACTCTGTGGTCTGTGGGACGAGGAGACCCAGAGAAAGCTAATGACCCGAGGCCACAAACTGATGCTCCAAGACATGATGAAGGAAGCTCAGGTGGCTGAGGCAGCAAGGAGCAGGGTCAAGATGTTTAAGGCATGACCCCCGGCTCTCGAAGGGCCAGCAGTCACGGTGAAGGCGGCCTGGCATACACCGCGGCCCCCAAAGAGTCCGATATCCTCATCAGAGGCCTCTGCAACTGCAGGTTCGGGCTCCAGCAAGGACGATGATGTCCAAAACGTGCGGAAGAAGTAAGTGGAGAGTCACACTTGCTCGAAAGGGAGCCACTGATGTGATGGCTGTGGAGCATCTCACGAGCGGAGAAGGTGCCCTTTTCGGAAAGCGGAGTGCCACAACTGCGGGCGGTGTGGCACATCGCCAAGGTGTGCAGGCGATGGTGAATGGAGGACAAGGGCTCAGCAGAATGACTTCGATGGAAGGCGGCCGGGATCGGCAAGTTCTCCGATGATGACAATGCGCCGGTGGTGAACCGCGTATCCCTGGAGCAACGGCGGTTTTTTGTTGAGGTACTGTTACAAGGGGTTCCGGTTAGGATGGAAATAGACTCGGGGTTATCCTACTCCATTCTTTCACAGAAGGAGTTCCTGCACATTCCCCCTAATGCACGGCCCAAGCTGAGGGCTTTGAAGTCAAACTTACGGGACGTACAGGGTTATGGGATCCCGGTTTTGGGGTTGGGAAACTTCGCGGTGAAGTTTAAAAGGTTCATGGAGAAACTGCCCCTAGCAGTTCTTAAACAAGGGTCTTGTTGCCTCCTGGGGACACAGTGGTTTTCCCCCCTGGGAATCGAACTGTCCAGCATAAACGCCATCGAGACTGACCCAACACGAGATGTGCACGGCGCACACCTGGCAGTTTTCAAAAAGAGGCTCGGGAAGTACAGGGGGCCCCCAGTTTTGTTTGACTTGGGCCCAGAGATCCGACCCATACGGCTCAAGCCAAGAAGAGTTCCATTCGCCCTCAAGGACAAGATTGTGGCAGAATTGGACAAACTGGTGGATCAGGGGATTTTGGTTCCAGTGGATTCTGCGGAGTGGGAAACTCCAATTGTTACAGCATTGAAATCTAACAGGTAGGTTAGGATTTGTGCTGATTATAAGTGTACGATTAACAAGGCCATTCAGCCCAATGCATATCTGATGCCGGTAGTTAGCCATTTACTAGCCACTTTACACGGGGGTAAATGTTTCACTAAGCTAGATTTGGTGCAGGCGTACCAGCAGCTCACTGTAACTCCAGCTGCCGCCGCTGCGCAAACCATCGCCACGCACAAAGGTGCATTCAAGGTAATGCGCCTACAGTTCGGCGTACATTCAGCCCCCGGGATTTTCCAGTCCCTCATGGAACGCCTTTTAAAGGGGCTCCCAGGTGTTCTCCCCTACTTCGACGATGTTTTGATTACTGGGGGAGCAAACTAGAACTAGCGAAAAGGCTAGACAAGGTCCTAACAATATTCAAGAAAGCAGGACTGAGATTGAGAAGGGACAAATGTGTGTTTTTTGCAAGGGAGGTTGAGTTTCTTGGGTTCAAGATAACCCCCGATGGTATTAAGCCCTCCGAGTCAAAGGTTGCGGCTGTTCAAAATGCCCCTTGCTCCACCGCGAAACCGGAGCTGCAGTCATTTCTAGGGCTCCTAAATTTTTACCATTCCTTCTTGCCAAGGAAAGCATCCATTGCAGAGCCACTGCATGGATTACTAAAGAAAGACGCGGTTTGGTGGTGGGGAGATACCCAGGAAAAAGCGTTCAAAGAGCTCAAGAGGCTCCTGTCCTCAGATGCCGTTCTGACCCATTTCGACCTGAGGAAACCTGTAGTCCTGGTCTGTGATGCCTCACCAGTGGGGGTGGGGTCCATGCTGTGCCATGTGTTGGAAAATGGGCAGGAATCCCTGGTTGCCTTTTACTCCAGGTCACTTTCAAAGGCAGAGCGCAATTACGCACAAACAGATAGAGAAGCCGTAGCCATAATAGCGGGGACAAAGAAGTTCCACGATTTACTGTAAAGTTGGCAGTTCACTATCGTGACTGACCACAAGCCCCTTTGGGGATTTTCACCACGAGCAAGCCTACACCACAGATTCTGTCTCCCAGAATGCTACGATGGGCCATCTTCCTCAACGTGTACCAATTTGCACTGGTCCACCACCCAGGATGGAGATCGCCCACACAGATGTGCTTTCCCGGTCCCCCCTCCCACAGCTGGGAGACCCCGAGTGCGAGGTAGAACAGGAGCACCAGGTTCTGCTGATTGAATCTCTCAACTCTCCCCCATAGTACCCGCAGACCTCGCCACAGCCACAGCAGCGGACAAAGCCCTGTCCCTAGTCAGTTCCTGGGTTAAGAAAGGGTGGCCCACGACTCCCCCCATGGAGGAGTTCAAAGCATTTTTCAAACAGAGGGTTGAGCTCTCCATAGAGAGGGCCTGCCTCCTCTGGGGCCAACAGGTGGTCATTCCCGAAAAGCTATGATCAAAAGTGCTCAAGGTACTGCACACCAGCCACCCGGGGATCGTATGCTCTAAAGCTCTGGCCAGAAGCTATTTCTGGTGGCCCCAAATAGATGCTGATATAGAGCACATGGTGGGCGCTTGTGAGAGTTGCCAGAGCTCTCATCCCAAGGAGTCCCGGCTTCCCACAGAGCATGGGACACGGCCCTCGGCCCATGTTCCCGAGTGCACATCGACTTCACTGGCCCATTCCAGGGTTCCCTTTTCCTGTTGATAGTAGATTCGTACTCCAAGTAGTTGGAGGTCATTCCAATGTCCAACACCTCATCAGCTGCAACAATAAAGCAGTTGTGCAGGGTGTTTAGTTGTTTTGGTTTACCCGACGTGCTGGTCTCTGATAACCCCAGTACCTTCACATCTGCCGAATTCAAGGCATTCATCGAGAGGAACACCATTTGGCACATCACCTCTGCTCCTTTCCACCTCGCCCCAAATGGTCAGGTAGAACAGCAGGTGCGGACTACAAAGGATGCACTGTGGCGAATGGGCCCCGGGGATTTGAACCTCCAAGCTGTGCCAGTTCCTAATCTGCTATAGGGCAACCCCCCCTGGTGTGCGGGCTCTCACCTGCAGAGCTCCTAATGTGTAGGAAACCCGTAACACTTTTTGATCGGTTGGATCTGACCAGGGTAGAGGATGAGGGGAGAAATATAGAAATCGGGAGCACCAAAAATTTTGCAGTAGGGGAACCAGTGCATTGTAGAAATTACGTGACCTCGGGACCAACATGGGTTCCAGGAGTGGTTGTTGAGCAAACGGGGCTGGTGTCATTCAGGGTAGATACCAGTACGGGTCTACTGTGGAGAAGACACGCCGACCAACTCAGGCGTTGGGTCACCAGAAGCCAGGGCGAAGAGAGCCAACAAGGAGAGTCAGTGTTAGGGTCCTCCCCCACCCGCTTATCCCAAGGGGGAGACACAGAGTACCCTTCGAGTACAAACCCATATCCTTTGGACCCCCCGAGTACAAATGCATATCCTCGCCTCCCACCAAGAGGGGAAGGGGATGATACAAATCCATATCTTTTGGAGGCATCATGGGGGGAAGAGGATGCCGAAGTGGTTGAGGAGTTTGTTTTTGATTTTTGAAACCAGGGGTTTTTGCTGAGTAGTCCCACACCCGTCCAAGCGAAAAGCAGGGTTTTTGTTTAGTCCCAGGTGCCCCCGGTTTCTCAGGGTTAGAATTTACCCCTACCCCTCGACAGGAACCATTGAGGACAGCAAGTCCGCAGCAGATTGCTAACGAGTCTCATTCTCCCCTTGCAGGGCGAGAATCCGCGGAACACAGAACCCCTATTTCCCCCGAGATCGGCCAAGCTGCTGTACGCCCCAAGCGCACATGCGGAAAAACACAATGGTTGAGGGACTTCGTCCCATCCTAGGGGGGAGGGGTGTTGTGTATGGAAACACTATATCTTTAAGAGTGAATGTAACCACTTCAATGTAAGAATGTAACCTTGCAATGAATACAATGTTTCTCAGCTGTAATGGAACGCGAGCTAGCTACCCATAGAGGGCAGCTGCGAGCGTTCAGCTCACATGGTACAAATTCACCAATTACTGTCAACCGTAGGAACATTCCCGCCACGGCTACACCTGGTGAAGAAGAGTGTGACTCAGAATGATGTCACACAGGCGGTGGCCAATGGGCTACCGTGTATCCATATTCAAATGTATTGTTGCTGTATAAAAGGAGCTGTACCTCCGCCATTACCACATGTTCAGATTGCATACCACCAAATAAAGATGTGTTATCTTTGTAACTGCTGACTGCTGCGTATCAATCTGCCAACATCAAACCATAGCAGAAAGATTCACTGAGAAATGTGAAGGCAATTAAAATCAGGGTGAGATAATGACAATATAATAGAGGAAAACTACAGATAAATAAAAAATATGCAGTAAATTGTGTAAGATATAAGCCTAATTTGTGATAATTTGCTTGTGAAAGTATGATACTGATGGAGGTAATTAGGCAGGCATACCTAAGTGGATAATGTGCTGACTTCATACATCTTCTTGGCAGTATGTGGCCATGTTACAGGAATAGAGGTTGTATTTATTTTATTTATGCATGTACAATTCCTCCCCCCCCCCGCCCCATCCAAGGGTTCAGTATCTGTGGTTTCAGTTCTCTGCTGGTTTAAAAGTATGTATTTCGTTATAGGGATGTGTCATTGGAGACCAAGACCAGGATCATCCATATTCTTATATTCCCAATCACCATGTATAGGTGTGAAAGCTGGACATAAAGGAAAGCTGATGGGGGGGAGGGGACTGACTAATTTGTAATATAGTGTTGGAAGAGAGCTCTGAAGATACCCTGGGCTACTGGATAGTCAGGCAAGGGTCCTAGAGCAAATAATGTCTGAGATGTGTCTGGAGAAGAACAAATTGATAATGCTGAGGTTGTCCTACTTTGAGAATATCATGAAAAAGTGAGATTCTCTGGAAAAGACAATAATGTTGGGAAAGTTGGAAGAAAGCAGGAAAAGAGGAAGGCAAATTGTGAGATGGATTGATTCCTTAAAGAACCAGAGGCTTGAGTTTGCAAAAGCTGAGCAGGGTTGTTGAAGAAAGAACATTTTGGAAATATCTCATTTATAGAGTCGCTATAGATTGGAGATGACGGCACATAACAGAAACAACATTTCTAAAAAGAAATACAGTGGTCTCTGCAGCTACCAAAAAGCCATGAGATTTAGAGAAGCAGAAGCTCTGGAAGTATATTCTGACCCCTCTTCCTCCATTTGTAAGTCATTCAGTTTCATCAAAACATCCAATCCATAACTGTGTTTCTGTTGTGTATTGGAAAAAATATCTAGTATTATTATTATTATTGCTTAACACTGCAAGATAAAATGGTGATTCACACCATTTGGGTTTAGGGTAAAATTAATGTGCCCTTCCCTGGTTCAAGGCACGCTCTTTATGTAAATGTGTAATATCTGATAGGCTGTTATTTTGGATCCTTCCGGGGATTCGTCAATACTTGAATACTGCAATTCTGATTGTTTAGTTAAGGTTATCTGAAAAGGTTGTAGTTTGTATCATTGGGGAACTGCCGCTCAAACACTATATAAAGTGCCATTTGCAAAAGGGCGTTAGCTCTTTTGCACACACGTGTGGGTTGCTTCCAGAATATTGCAGGCGTAGAACTGATCCCAGGGTAGCATAATAGCGGGAGCGGGTGCAGCCAACTCATTTCCAGTTAAACTGTATTATTGTTCTTCCAAGAGTAGTGAATAAACTGTTGCTTTGTTGTTTGATTCACCGCTTGTTGGACTCTTCTTTGCATGCTCCGGACACAACAGTTTCAGACACAGTGCCTGAATAGGTCTCTACATGTAAATAGGTCTCTACAACGCGCTCTACATGGGACTGCCCTTGATGACCATTTGGAGGCTAGGCTGGTCCAGAATGCGGCTGCCCGTGTGGTGACGGGTTGTGGGCATCATGCTCATGCATCACTGCTGCTCTGGGAGCTACACTAGTTGCCAGTGTGCCTCCGGGTGCAATTCAAGGTGCTGGTTTTGACCTTTAAAGCCCTTCATGGTAGTGGACCAAGATATCTAAGAGACTGTGTCACCCCAAGGTTTTCAACCTGTCCTACAAGAGCAGAGCGGAGGAGCTCTGTAGTGGTCCAACCAACCAAAGAAACATACCTGACTGGGACCAGGAGGAGAGCCTTCTCAGTGTCTGCTCCAGCCCTGTGGAACCTCCTACCATCTGAACTGCGCCTCCAGACAGAGCTGCTCCCCTTCAGGAAGGCGCTGAAAACGTGGTTATGTTAGCGGATGTGGGGTATGACTTGTGTCACAGCCCAATCCTGCTGGCTCATGTAGCCCATCTGAGGGTTTTGTTAACTGTTTCTGCTTGGCTGTCCTCTCCTTTTTTAATGGGTCAGGGAGGGTCTATGGTTGTTTTAGATAGTTTTTATGTATGTTTTTAACTGGTTTTAGATAGGGTTTTAGCTAATGTTTTTAGTTGATGTCTCAGTCTGTGCTGTAAACCGCTTTGGGTCACCTAATGGTGAGGAAGGCAGTATATAAATACTGTAAATAAATAAATAAATAAGGGAAATAAAATATGAATGCTATTTTTAATTCAGTGTTTTATTTTTATTGTTTCTAGCGGCTGTCAGGGGAGGTTCAGGCTTTTGGCTTTTACTTTCTCGCTTCCTTTTTATAGACATAACAGAATGGAATGTACATCTTATAGTAAGCTATCTGTAATTGGCTGGATTCTGACATGTGGGAAGTCTGATGTGGGAGAATTGGATGGAGATAAAACAGAAAGTGAGGGGAGATACTTTCTCTTTTGCCACATGGACACTGGGAGAGCCTCACCCCATTATGGTTGCAGGCCAAAGGCCTAACGTTAGCCAGTGTTACTATTTTTTAATATGAAATGACTAGTTTGCAAAGTTTGATTACTTATCCTATAACCATGTTCCTAATAAAGCTATAAAGTATACATCCTTTGTGTCTATTTAGTTGGGAATGAGCTGAGCTGAACCACGTGTCAAAGACCAAAGCTAACACAACCAACCCTGGCTGCCTAACTCAAGCCCATGAGCCAAGTAGAGTACAGGGGAATTCAATGGGGATTTGCCCTACACAGAAGGTACAGGCCACTGCTGGTCAAAGACGCTAATGAGTATGGTGTGGTCAGGAAAATGAGGAGAGATCTAATTTAGCCAGAAGGCAGATAAAGGGTTCTCTTATCCTCACAGCGGCTTTAGCTACAATCATATTTAAACCCAGGATAGACATTTGTATGAGATCTAGACCAGGAGTTCTCAACCTTTTAAAGCCAGGGGCTGGATCACACTCCGTCAGACAGCTTCAGGGGCCGGGGGGCCATTTTGCCCTTCCTCCACCACATGGCACTTCCTGGTGTGGTGAAGCTGGTGGGGGCCCACATGAAATGGTGCTGCGGGCCACATCCTGCCCACGGGCCGCAGGTTGAGAATCCCTGATCTAGACTAATGTGAGATTGGTCAAATTTGGGTTTCAGATGGAAGTGAAAGGGTCTAGAATTGCAGGCTGACAGCATGATTCAGATTTCAAAAGATAGGGAGGGGATAAATAGGGGGAAATGTGCCTCTAATAAAGTGGCATGATTGAGGGGGAAACCACAATTTATTCATTGGAAACTCTGACATGCAATCTGAGCTAAGACTATCAGCACCGTTTTACAAACATAGTGATTGTGAGGAAGAATTGCATGAAGTCACTAATGTTATACATTTAAGTTTCTGAGATAGCTGTTCATCATTCTCTTGCTATGTTTAGCAGCATGAGAGGCAGTAAGAGGCAAATGATTTCTGAGAATTTGATTGTGTTGATTGTAGTGCATGAAGGACAAACATGTTGTGGGAGATTGGCACTTGGCCATTAAAAATTTCTGTCAGTAGGAATCCAGTAAAAGGCAGCAGAAACAAAAGTTGGTGGATGGATGGATAGTTTGTGAAATTAATAGAAAGATATAAAACTGAGGATAGGGCAATGTGGTAGGATGGTTTAGAACAGTGGTGGCGAACCTATGGCATGTGTGCCAGAGGTGGAAACCAGAGCCCTCTATGTAGGCCCCCGTGAAGTCACCCCAGCACAAAGTTTGCCCCGCCCCTCTGCTCAGCAGCCCAATGGGAGGACTTCTTCCCTTTCCCAGCACAGAGTTTACCCTGCCCCTCTGTCCAGCAGCAAAATGGGAGCACTTCCTCCCACCCCCCAGCACAGAGTTCAACCCACCTCTCTGCCCAGCAGCCCAATAGGAGTGTTTCCTTCCTCCCCTGTTGCCATGTTGGCACTTTGCGATAAATAAGTTGGTTTGGGATTGCAGTTTGAGCACTCTCTCTCTAAAAGGTTTGCCATCATTGGTTTAGTAGAACTGTTACCAATCAGAGGTGACAAGAGCTGTAATTTTGGACTATAGCTCCCAGAATGGCCAAGTTAGCAATAGGTTACATTTATATGCTTCCCCATAACAGTGCACAATCTGAGTGGTTCACAAGGTAATTAGTATTTTGCCCCAACATGCTGTGTACTCATTGTACCAACCTTGGAAGGATGAGTCAACCTTGTACCCTGTAAGGATCAAACTCACAATGTCAGCAGGGCAGTATTTAGGATCTGTGGGCCCCTAGGCGGAACCTGTGGCACGGCCGGGCCCTACTGAGGAAAGTATTTTTCTAAAATTAACCTACAAAAACTGCATTTTCAGCAATTATCCAATTAAAAACTGAAAAATAAATGTTTAAAGTTTATTATTAAATTATAGAAATTTTACGTACGACATTCCTATACAGTATTAAGAATTTGATGAATTCATGAGATGATAAAAATGAAAAGAACTGAACACCATTAAGGTAATATATCTTAATGGTATTTAGCATGATTTATTAACATTGCTACAAACAACTCCGGTGTCTAGTCATGCCTGCCACATGACCACGGAAACGTCTGCAGAAGCAGACAGCGCTGGCTCTTCGGCTTAGAAACAGAGATGAGCGCTGCACCCTAGAGTCAGATACGACTGGCTTTCGAGCAAGGGAAACCTTTACCTTTAAACCTTTATGAGATGATAAAAATGAAAAGAACTGAACACCATTAAGGTAATATATCTTAATGGTATTTAGCATGATTTATTAACATTGCTACAAACAACTATATTATTAAAAATGAATACAAAGTTGAGATTCAAGTCTATGTTTCTAAATATGCAAATATGAGTATTACGGTTTAAAAAAACATCGTAATTTTAAGTAAACATGTTAAAAAATGTAAAATGCAAGATAACAAAAAGGAATGTAATGAACAAGCAAAATTTACTTAATCTAAACAACATACATAATATATTAGTAAGGTAAAGGTTTCCCTTGCTCGAAAGCCAGTCATATCTGACTCTAGGGTTCAGTGCTCATCTCTGTATCAAAGCCAAAGAGCCAGCGCTGTCTGCGTCTGCAGACATTTCTATGGTAATGTGGCAGGCATGACTAGACACCAGAGGACACGGAACGCCGTTACCTTCCCACCTAAGCGGTCCCTATTTATCTACCTGCAATTTCTCGCTTTCGAACTGCTAGCCTGGCAGGAGCTGGGACAAAGACGGGAGCTCATTCCGTCCTGCAGTACTCAGGAATCGAACTGCTGACCTTCCGCCTCCCCGTCAGTATCTTAGTAAAGGTAAAGCTTGCCCTTGCATGAAAGCCAGTCATATCCAACTCTAGGATTCAGTGCTCATCTCTGTTTCAAAGCCGAAGAGCCAGTGCTGTTTTCTGTGGTCATGTGGCAGGCATGACTAGGCACTGGAGTGCACAGAACACTTTTTACCTTCCCACCAAAGTGGTTCCTATTTGTCTACTTGAAATTTGTTGCTTTCGAACTGGTAGCCTGGCAGGAGCTCAAACACAGAAGGGAGCTCACTCCACACACACACACACAAACACACACACACACAAACACACACATGCATGCACACGTGCTAGTAAAGGAACGCCCCATGTTTTGTGTGCATGCATGATGCCCAGGCAATAGGAGCGGGGAAAGGTGCACACCAGTTCCCCCTCTTCCCCGCCCCCTCGCCTGAGTCGCTGCGGGGAGAAAGGAAGCCAGCAAACGCTGCTCTGCTCCCTGTTGCTCGAGCACAAAGTTGTTGCTGCTGCACACGCGCATGCGCGCTTGGCTTTTGGTGGGCGAGTCTCAGAACCTCAGTCTTCCGAAAGGGCCCCAGGAGTGTCAGGGGGAGGGAGGGGCGAGCGCGGCTCCTGCCTCCTCCCCTCCGTTGCCGGGGCAACGTGCCAGCCAATCCCCTGAGTCAGACAGCTGGCTGTCACTCTCGCTCCCATCCCTCCTTTGCTCCCTCCTTTGCCCCCACACCTCTTTCTTGCCTGGTGCCTGCCTTCAAATTTTTTTTGGGGGGGGGTGTGGGCCCCCCCTGTGGTGCGGGCCCATAGGCTGCAGCCTAGGTAGCCTATATTTAAATCTGGCCCTGAATGTTTAACCACTGCTGCACCAAAGCTCTAGCCAAGTTGTAGTTAAAAAGCACAGATCTACACCACTTTAGTATGAATATTTATTTCCTTAACAGCCTGCTGTTCTGCAGCTGCAAAGAACACATAAAGGGGTGTTTGGTAGATCTTATTTAGATTACAAGTCAGATTGTTGGAATCCACAGGTGTAAACTTCTCAACTTTTGAATTTGTAGAACATATTTAAGTGGTCATGCCATCTTGACTGAAGACTGGCCAGAAATACCACGACAGCCAAGCTGGAGTGCCTCGATTTGGCAAGGTCAACTAAAACAGAGTTTCTGTCATTAAAATAATACTGCTAGGAATATTATGGATGGAGCACTGTTGACAAACAAGTAGAGTAAAACTGAGCCAAAATATTGGCAGGGAGAAAATTTGGTTTATTATTGGAAGGGGAAGCTGTGAATTTTTTTTGTGGGGAAATAGTTTTTTCCCCACTCTTATTTTTTTTCTTTGAAATTGGTTTCCCTTTCTTACACAGGACAGATGGAGAATTGCCTCCCTTCCCCATGTCTTCTTGAAAGGGTGTCCCATCATGAAAAATAAGTTGTTCTGGGGTCATTTTGGGAATAATGTAAGGATTTAAAAAATGAGTCCAATTAAGTTCAGTGGGACTGATTTTCAGTCAAATGTGCCTAGAGGATGGCATTCTAACTTTGAGAATAAAGCACTAGTTTGTTTTATTATGAATTTAAAAATTCTCCACTTTTCTCCTCTTTTTTAATAGACATCCTTATGTTGTCATTTCAAATCTACGACAGGCACATTACATACATTAAAGATGTACATTTGCAACACAGAAAACACTTTTAGAGAAGTTGTCTCAGTGTGCTGATATGTAGGTAATTGCTGAGCTTGAGAAGTTAAAGCAACAGAACAATTTAATATAATAGATCAGGGGTTCCCAACCTATGACCTGCGGGCCAGCCCAGGCCATGGCATCATTTAATGTGACCAACGGCAACACCTCCACCACCACCACCAGAAGCAGAGGTGGACACATTTATGACAGTCATAAATGTGCCCATGGTTGTCATAAACATGTTTACAACAGCCACAGATGCGTTTTATGGCAATGTTTACGGCAGGTGGAACCACCAGTCTGGCCCACTGAGATGTCTAAGGAGGTGTGATCTGGAGGAGGTGTTTGGCTCACAGCATAAAAATGTTGGAAATCCCTGTACTAGATAGTTCTCAAAATAAATGGGATTTACACTGAAATGCTCTTTCCTGGATCTGGACAGAGCTAGTAATAGCCCTCACAGCAAAATGTCCAGCTCTTGTATTGGGATTACTCAAATCTAGAGCTTCTTCTGTGTCCCCAAGCTATCAGCATTTTGGTGGATTGGATGTTGTGATGAATTCCCATCTGGAAGAGCCCCTCTGATGAGACTAGGAGTATGAAACTAGGAGAACCCTGAGTTGGGTTCTGCCTGAGTGGGCGGCATATATAAATATGACTATTAAATTAAATTAAAATGCAATGGGCACATGTGGTGGCTGTCACTTCTCTCATTTTATTTTGCATTTGATAATTCTGCATAATCATATTATCAAAATGTTTAGCATAGGAGCAACAGTCACCTTCATCAGATCAATGGTCCAGTCATGAATGCTTAATTTTAAGAATTAAAATTAATTTTAATTTTGGAACCCCACTTCCTCAAAGATTGTGGTACTTTTGCACCATAATTGGGCATACCCTGGGCAACAGCCACCTTGTGCCGGTTAATCTTTCTCACACTAGGTTGGGTGAAAGGAACTGCAGAATGAACTCACTAAAATGTGGCTTCATTTTGGCAGTTTTGTGTCTGGCCTTGACATGGAAGAAGAATTCCTTGAGTCCTAGCCCTGGACCTAAGAGTCAGTGAAGTATTGCCTGATAATATAGCTAGTACCTAGTAGTGATACTCTTTGCAGCTGCTCTATCATGTTCTTATCAATGCCAATCACACTCATATTTTTTTCAATCCTTTTGGGATTGCTCCCAGTTTTCCTACCACTACTGCTATCACTATTGCTCTTTTCCCCAAGAGATGCTGTAGTTCAGTTCTCACAATTTGTTCAGTCTCTTTTTCTTCCACCACATCAATCAGTTTAACCAAATTATTTCCAACCACAGTAATGCCTGGCATGTTATTTTGAGCTTATCAATTTGGAATTTAAGGTCCCACAAGATCTTAACCATCTTGTCCTCATTCTCAACCACCTTTTCAGGTTTTCGTTCTCACCAGCATTTCAAAGATGTTATTCCATAATTCTTGTATAGATTCCAATGTAACAATGCTGCAACTCAGTTATGGCATCCTTTGTAGTCAGTCTGTGTGATCATACTACATGCACTGATATGTAGTCCACTATTTCATCCATTTATTTACAAAGTGAACACTTACTGTCAATCCCATTTTTTTCAATTTTTGCTTTAATTATTTTGGTTTATAGTGCTTGTTTTTGGGTAGAAAATATAGAGTAAGTCCTTCTGTCTCCTTTTTCAGGATTCCAGATTTTGGGCCTACCAAATTATTAGTCTGACACACTTTACCTACAATATTTGTTAATATATTGAGCACCTCTTAGCACCTCTTCCCTGTATGCATCATTTCAATTCAGCAATCTTGACACCTTCCCTTGAAACTTCAACAATTTTTCATTACTACTATGAGTGTATTCACCTAGATACCTTTTTCCTAGTGCACTATTTGTTTGACTTGCAGAAGTCCTTGTCCTCCTTCCTTCTGTGGCATATATAATCTATCCACATAGCTTCATGGATGAACACCATGATTTGAAATGATCAATGTTTTTGTTCTCCACTCCAAAGCACCCAACTCAGCCACTATAGAATCTATAATAATAGCACCATATCTTATCACACATATGTATTGCTTTTATGATATTTCAATTCAGTCTCCATTTCAGGAATTTTCTTACCCTCCTCACCAAATTTTCCTTTCCTTACTGATTGTGTTTGTTTCTCCTTTGCAATTTGCACATTTAAAATGTTTGCCAGATATTTTTGTAACTGAACAAAATTTGCCCTAATACTTCAAAACATTGAGTTTGAATTTTACTTCATCGGTGGCTCACATTCATACTCTGGCCTGAATTCAAATTCAATATGGTTGATTGATTCATCGGGATTCATCGTTCCACAATTGATTCAATAGGTCACTTTTTGAGACTAGCAATTGATCCTGATCTCAGTGAAAATGCTTCTATAAACTATGAGGCAGGTAATAACAGTGATAAATGTTTTTCTTCAACTCAGACAGACATTTTGGTTCCCAGAATCATGCTTGGTGTCAGCACTCACACAGAACAAGACTAGAAAGTTAGGTATTGTATGACATTGCTATCTGAAGAGTTTTCTATATCGTTGCCAAGTTTCAGTTACTTCCCGTCTAGTTTTTTCAATAGACAAGGGAAGAGCTGAAGGGGAAATTGCCTTAGTAAATCTATTGTTCTTTGCCTCCACTGCTGGTGGAGGGGGCTGGGGTGTGGCATCACGGCATTGGTGATGTCGACATTTTCAGAGCTCCCCAAGGCCTCAGGGGCTCCCTTTATCCTCCCCCCGCTGGTGGAGGGGGCGGGGTGTGTGGCATCTGCTGCATCGGCATTTCTGGAGCTCCCTGAGGCCTCGGGGGCTCTCTTTATTCTCCCCCCACCAGTGGAGTGGGTGGGGGGCACAGCATCATGGCAGCGGCATTTTCGGAGCTTCCCGATGCCTCGGGGGCTTCTTTTATCCTCCCCCCACCGGTGGAGGGGATGGGGGTGTGCGGTATCACGGCGTTGGCAGCATTGGCATTTTCAGAGCTCCCTGAGGCCTCGGGGGCTCCCTTTATCCTCCCCCTGCCTGACTGGTCACCTTACTGGTGCTTGAGGGGTTGGAAAGGGATGAGGTGAGACTTGTGTGGATGATCCGCAGATGGGCAACATTCCAACTGTGTCCTCCCTCCCATCCAGTTGTCAATGACTGACACTTTTCCAGAAGATGTTCCCTGGGAGACAAATTCTCCTCAGGAGAATTATTTTCATAGTAACTATGAAAAAAGAACTTGTTTTAATCCAAATCTTTCAGCCTCTACAAAATGCACAGATATTTTAAAGATAAGTTTATTCTACCCTTCACCATACTTCCCCTTCTTGTAAACTAGAACTCCTCAAAGGTTGTCAACTTTCTTCACAGTGGAATACTATGTCATTTTATTTTGTTTTTCAAAATATATACAATTTCATTACATTTAGCATAAAAATTGTCCAACAATGAAATATAGGTATGTTGTTAAGACTATGAGACAAGCAAGCTATCACAAAATTTGGTAAAAATTTCCATAGTAATGTTTCACTAAAAGTATGGTGAGCATGATGAATAGTGAAATACAGTAAAACCCGTACTTACGGGGAAAAAATCTGTTCCATAGGCTTTTGCTTAAATTGTTTTTTTTTATATAACTCGAAGCAACCCATAGGAAAAATTATATTTCACGTAACTCAAAGCAAACCCATAGGAAAAATGAAATTTTTATGTAAATTGAAGCAAACCCATAAGGAAATGAATTTGTATGTAACTTGAAGCAAACCCATAGGAAAAAGAATCTTTATGTAACTCAAAGCAAACCCATAGGAAATTGTGTAAATCAGGACATGGTTTTAGCACAAAATCATTATGTAAGTTGAAATTTATGTAACTCAAGGCATATATAAGTCGGGGTTTTACTGTATGTCTATTCTGAGGATGTGATGTTGGAAGTGAGATTTACTGTTTTTCTTGTTAGTGTAGATAACAAAATTGTATCATTGTTCAAAGAAGGCTTTGACATATTTATTGTATGATTAGGAAACATCAGCTTGTTTCATTAAGACAATTTTATAATTTTAACTGCTCCTTTCTGCTTATTTCTCTGTCTATGCACTATATTTTTTTATCCTGTTAGTTCCATAGCACTAAATACTTTTCCTTTGAGGCTGACAATACTACCAAATCTTTCTGGATTTGCTTTGCTTATAAAATGGGTGAATTTGAATCATTTTTAAATGTGTGTATGACACAAAGGCTGATTCAAATCTATCCAGTTCCTTTTGCTTCCAATTCAACTTGTTTTCTGTGTTGCTGGGATGCTTCTTTTTCATGCTGGAATGTTTTGAACCGACTTTTCCCCATGTGGTCCATTGTGATTCCTTCTTGTGAAGAGCGGGTGGGGCATGTATCTATAGGTGATGTTTCAGTGACATAGGGACCATTCAACAATTACGTGATCCATTGGGGGGGGGGGGGATTAACCTCTTCCTCCCATGTAATCCTAACGTAATTTTTGCTTTGAACCACCCTCCCTTTAAAATTATGTTATTCAGAGCTTTTGTATCAAAACTCTAATTTTTAGAGCTTTTCACTATTGGAGCCTAATGCAGAATGTATCGGTGAGGATTCTCAATGCATCACACCCTTTGTGAAGAGGTTTTTTTTTTTTGGGGGGGGGGGTTGCAGGGAGGAATGAGGATGTCAGGTAAGTTCCGACAGTGTTCTTCCACTATCTTCTTTATAAGGATTAATATTTTACTGATAGTTTGAACATTAATGACACAATGAAACGGTCGAGTGAACCTTGACTCATGGGAATTTTGACTCACTTAGTCATAAAAATTAAGAGTATTGTTAACTAAAATGCAGTGTTCTCAAGTCTTAAAGTATTTATTGCTTCCAATTAATATTAAAGAAAAATAATGTAAGAAATAAAAATATAAAGGAAACAGTGTCAAAAGTCAACATAATATTGAAACATTAATTTTGAAGGAAATGTTTTACAGCCATAATCTTCTAATAAAATAAAAACTTTCTATGGACCAGGTATTATTTATTTCACTTCTGTCCAAGGGCATGCACTCCAATAAGGAATATTCTTGATTGAATGGATCAGTGGAGTGTCATCATCAGAGTCATTGTCATCTCCTGCCGGGGGTACATCAAGATCATCTTCCCAAATCGGATCAAAATTCCCAGAGATCATTTTTATACTTAAAAAAGTGCCACGTTTCAAAACTACAACAGCTCCAAATGGATTATATAATCTTTGACCTGACTCCCCTGCCCCCATGTAATTTTCTGTAATTCAGATGGCAGACCCCCTCCCCCCTCGAGGATCACGTAATTGTTGAATGGCCTCATAGGCATTTGGGGGTCTTGTTTAGAAAGGAAATAACATGCCTCCCCTCTTTGAGATTAGCACTATGGCAGCCTTTCACCTTATCATTGTGTCAGTAACTAAGCAGTTCAAAAAGGAAATTAGAAATATTTTTCTGAGGACTTCTCTCTTTATCAGAAAAGAAATGCTTCAGCTTATATGAAGGGAAGGGAATCCCAATAGAGTGCTATTTGTTCAAGTGTCAATCTGTTTTCCCTCTGCCACCACCCAAAGAAAGGAGGAGGATTTTGGACAAAAAAACAAGTAAAAAGGGTATTAAAAATAAATTGATGAAGGCTCTATTAGAAACATGGGAAAGGGTGAAAAAAGACAGTCCCGGATATGTCCCTGATCATAGAAATTGAGGATTTTCAAAAAATTCCGATAAAGTTAGATAATAAAGAGAAGGAAATTCTGGCTAAAAATGATGTTTTCCTGTTGAAAGACTGGATCAATATATGTAAAGATAAAGACAAAAGAAGGGAGATATTTACACAGTTAGAATTGAATTGGTTCCAGGTTATTCAGGTAAATAAATGGAATAGCAAATATTTGGGGGAAATTAGTTTGGAAAGAGATAAGACAGAATTCGAGCAATTATTATGGAAAATCAGAAAAGGTGAAGTGGATACAAAAGGTTTGGTGAGTAAAATTTACAAAGTATTAAACAAAGAGGGTAACCCACAAGAAACATTGAGAAAAATATGGGAGCAAGATCTCAATGTCAGTATTACAGAGGTGGATTGGAATAATAAATGGAAGAAAAGAATTATGAGAACTATGTCAGTCAGAGTAAAAGAACATAACTTTAAAATGCTTTGGAGATGGTACCTGAACCCAGTACGGTTGCATCAGATAGATAAAAATAAAAGTCAAATGTGTTGGATGTGTAAAAATAAACTTGGAACATATGAACTTATGTGGTGGAGTTGTAGGGTGGTAAAGGAAAAAAAGAGTTGCTCTCTGTATGTATGACAATTGGAAGACAATATATAGCGAGAAAATGGAAAAGTGATGAGACCTTAAAGATGGAAGATTGGTATAAGGAAATGTGGGAGCTTGCTTTGAATGCTAAACTAACATGGGAGCTGAATGAGAAAGAGGGTATAATAAAGGAGAATAGATTTTGGCAAATTTGGCAACCATTTGTTGACTCAACAGGTATTAAAAGAGATGGGAGCAGTCCAGTACCGGAACACTACAGTTTTTGGAAACAGTGAAAGAATGTATACCACCGCATCTGCCAGGGCATTGTACAGTCACTTGGGGTGAACTTGAATAATTTTTTTCCTTTTTATCTATATGGTATTTTGGTTAGTCAATAGGTTAACAGGATATGTAGGAATAGAAATATACACTTAATGGTAGAATGTTCTTCATGTATAAATGAATTTATATAAACTAATGAGAAACATAAGGTAGAGGAAGGACAGACAGATTAATGTAACCTATTACCCTGTTGATAATAAGCAATAAAGGATTTTAATGTAGTATAATACAACCGAATCCTCTCATATATATGCTTTTAGTATTTGTTTTATTGTTCCAGTACAAGTTTATGTTAATGTTACTGTTATTTCTTTTTTGCAGTTTGTATTTTCTATATTTTCCATTTTCGTGATGTCCTTTCATATTCACATATTTGTATTCTTTAAAAGTTAATAAAAAAATTTTAAAAAAGAAAGGAGGAGGAATGGAACTGAATGGTTTGCCATACCTTCGGCAGCGGAGAATTTTGAGAGTACCCTCAACAGCAAAGAGAACAAATAGGTCAATTTAAAGAAATCAACCCCAACTGCTGCTTGGAAGATCAAATATTGAAGATGAAGTTAAAGTACTTTGAACATCAAATGAGAAAAGAGGATTCATTTGAGAAAGTCTTGATGCTGGGAAAGGTCGAGGGCAAAAGAAGAAGGGGGTGGCAGAGGATGAGATATCTAGATGGCATTGTTGATGCAATGGACACAAAGCTGGGTGGGCTGAGGAGGATGGGGGTGCCTGGCATGCGGTGGTCCATGGGGTTGCAAAGGGTCAGAATCGACTGTGTGACTGAACAACAACAACGGTAGCGGTTCAGATGGAGAGAGGCATCCAAGGTACATATGCTATAAATAGGGAGAAAGTGGGGAAATCCCAGTTTAGTGTGATGGGCTTGTGTGTGTATGTTTTCCTTTTTCTTGAGTGTGACATTTCCTAACATTCTTCAGCTGATAATAATGAGATCATACAATTCTTCACACAAAAGAGGAGAAACACAGATCCATAAAAATGTAGGCAGCAGTGGAACAAAAAGAAGAAATGATGGGCAGAGGTGGACTAGAGGAAGAAAGGAAGGGGGCTGCAATGCAACTTGCATCACATCCTTTACAAATGGTGAAATCCTGAATCATTCTGGAGGCCTTATGTAAACCCTGGCTGTAATTTCAGATGTAATACTGATTGCAAATCAAATTACACCAAAGTGAAATTGCTCTGATTTGGCTTTCCAGTGTAGTCACACTCTTTATTTATTTATCTCTTTTTATTCTTTACACTTCTATGTTGCCCACTCAGGCAAGCCCGACTCAGGGCAGCTAAAATCATAATTAAAAAACAATTAAAAACAATCAGATGTATATACAAGTTGTTAGGATACATGGTCTATGTAGTCCCCACTGTGTATTGTATTGGAACGCAGCCTGTACCTTTGAAATAGGGGTGAAAGAATTAAGATATTAAGATAATATTAATTCTGGCCATGCCCTCCAGATGATTTGGAAAACAAAGGACATTTATGGGTTAGTAATCAAAGCCAGTATCAAAAGCTGCCCAGAATGCCTAGACCCCTTGCAATTAAGCAGAAAACAAAAGACTCACAGTTGGCAAAAGGGAGCAGAAGAAGCAAAGCGAAAAACAGCTATGTTTAAACAGCCAGTAAGAAACACTTACAAAAGCAGGGAGGCTTAGGGAAATCATCCTCGTTCATTTAATCCACAGTTAGGAAGAGGTTGAGAAAGCAAGTGGGATTGTTGAAAGCATTGCAGAAAAGGAAATCAAAGTCCAGGTTTTTTGTTTTGTTTTTGGCCAATGGCAATGTATGATATGAGAACTCCCCTCTGTACAAAGTATCCGATTTCCCCATTTGAATTTCTGTCCTAAACATATACAGATAGCCAGATCTGGCCCGCTAGAAGGAAATTATTAACTTAGTCACTGCAGTAATAATCAACGCAAGAGAGAAGATGGAAGCTTGGCTAAGACCCAAAACCTGGAAGTGGTCTTTCAACGTCCAGCCGAAGCTTGAGGAATCGGCAATCAACATGATAGAAATGTTTATTTATTGCAAGAATGTGAAAAGTTATTAAACTTTAATAATTTTCAAGAAATCAGGAGGGAATGAAATAGGGGTGAAAGAATTAAGATATTAAGATAATATTAATTCTGTTTTAAAAGTAAAAAATATTTTCTCAGTACCCTGTAGAGTTGAAACAGATCAGATTGACCTGCCACGTAGATCTGATGATGAGGCTAAGTAAATAGAAGCCTTTTTGTGTCCACAAGCTCAGCACAGTTTGTACAGCTGACAGGGAACCGTAAATAATATTTGTGCGACATGACATGATGTGACATGAGACATGTTCCTTATATGACATGTTCTAAACAACAAACACTGAATGTTCTAACCTGAACTTAATGAAATGTCAGAAGATTAATTAATAATTTTGGCTTTACCCATAGTGATGTAATGTGTAGAAATTTCCAAATTTTATGCTATAAAAGGATGGCTCCGAAAATGTATATTCATTCAGGGAATATTAGCTTGGTAAAGCTTTCCTGAATCTGTTAATATTAATATTAATAAAACTCCTAAATCTGTCTTAGCGTGTGGAATGCGATTTTGTCTAGTTCAGAATTCCATAACACCTTTAAGAGCCTCTCTGTGCTCTGCCCCAGCTGAACCGAATCAGAGAGTGACTTAGCAGTTTTGTTCATACCTGTCAACCTTCCCGGATTGGCTGGGATTTCCCAATTTTCGGCGCTGATTTGCACCATTTCCCGCCCGCAGCTGCCAAAGCTCCAGAATTAGCAGCGGGGGGCAAGAGGTACTGCACATCCCTTCTGCACAGATCGCCTTCTATGCATGTGTAGAAGGCTTTTATGCTTGTGTAGAAGGCTTTTACGCTTGGGTAGAACCCTTCTACGCATGCGTAGAAGGTGATCTGCACAGAACCGTTCTGCGCAGGTCCCGTAGAAGGTGACCTGCGCAGAACCGTTCTGCGCAGGTCCCGTATTTTCCGGAGCCACGGTTGACAGTTATGGTTTTGCTACTATAAAGTAACTGCACTCTGAGCATTCTCTTGGGGCTATACTGATACGGGTATATTCTCCAAGGGCTACAGTCTCTTGGAGGCTATCTGAACTATGCTACAGTGCTAGGAACTATGGAGCTAAACTATAGAACTATGAGCCTTGAAGCTGGATACTGAAAGACTGCATGATACTGCAAAAGGCTTCTAAGGACTGAACTGTTTGCCTCATGTTTGCAACTGAATAGCAAGCCTGCTTACTGCACTGGAAGGAAACTACCGTTTGCATCCGCTCAAAGGTAATCTCTGCTAAAGACTGTTTACTTGGACATTTGCTATCTCTTGTGGACTGCTGCCAACTGTACTGAGAGCTGCTTACCTCAGGCATATGTTTCTGCTTCTCCCGTGTTTGCTGAAAAGTAAAGCTATTTTCTTTTCCTTATACAGCCTGCTTATCTGTGTGGAAGTCTCTCCCAGCTGTCACTGCATACACAGCTAGCCGCTTTGCTCTGCTAAACACAGCCAAGCCTCATTGGGGTACCCCCAGCACCCCAACACCCTATCACAAGTATAAAGCAGAATAAAACCAGATTAAAAGCTACCTACATTAAAAACTACCCGCATTAAAAAGGAAGCTTTATTTTATAAGCCAACAGGCAGGGGCTACCTTTCCATCTGGACCCCACATCTGCCCTGCCAGCCAGGTTTTTAACCTTTTCTGAAAGGCAGCAGCTCCGTCTGCACCCGCAGCTCATGCTTTATTCAGCAGTGAAATAATATGTTGCATTATGTAATACATTGCACAAGAGTAGTCCCATTAAATCAGTTAAGACAAAGTATGAGTACATTTTGCAGGCATTTAGGCAGCTTATTTTGAAAGGAAATACTTTTCACTGCTTCCAGAAATGTTTCCAAAACACAGTGTCTTCAAACCCTAAGTCACCCCTACAAATTATCATTTTATTCATCATTTGTTTCTATTATCTAATCCTCTTCTAGGCATTTTAAACAAAATTAATCTGGTTCCCACTAGGGATTACTTACTATTTTTAAAAAATAAAGGAACTTCTTTGAAGCTTCCAGTTAAATGCTATCTTTGTCAAGGTTAACTGCTCTATTGATATAGTAATCACTGCTATTATCATTTTAACCATAAAGCGATCTTTAGTAGCAGCTCGAGGGCACTGAACAGTGGTTGAGAAGTTCAGGCTCATTGGCTCCACTTTACAAAAAAGGTTGTAAATTAGAAAATTATCACAGATTTTTCCAGTTTAGTGGATATTTGGATGACAAATCCAGTACTTTACATTACTTTTAATAATTTTGACCTTCTGATTTCTCCCTCTTGGTTATTATTACAACTTTATTTTTTTATTCTACTGTGTGTGTGTGTGTGTGTGTGTGTGTGTGTGTGTGTGTGTGTGTGTGTGTGTAGAACAGATCTGGAGGTATGTTGTTGTTCAGTTGCACAGTTGATTTCGAACCCTTTGCGACCCTATGGACCATTGATCTCCACGCACCCCTGTCCTCCACCCTCCTCAGCCCGCTCAGCTCGGTGCCCGCTGCATCCACAATGCCATCTAGCCATCTCATCCTTGGCTGTCCCCTTTTTCTTTTGCCCTCCACCTTTCCTAGCATCAAAGCTTTCTCAAATGAATCCTCTCTTCTCATTTGGTGTCCAAAGAACTTCAGCTTCATCTTTACTATTTGACCTTCTACGGAGCAGTCAGGACCGATTTCTTTCAAGATTGACCTATTTGTTCTCCTCGCTGTCCAGGGTACTCTCAAAACTCTCCTCCAACACCACATCTCAAAGGCGTCTACTCTTCTGCGCTCAGCCTTCCTAATGGTCCAGCTCCCGCAACCATACATTACCACCGGGAATACCATTGTTTTGACTATACAGACCTTTGTTTGCAAGGTGATCTCTCTACTTTTCACTATGTTTCCCAGGTTTCTCATGGCTTGTCTCCCTAGAATCAGTCATCTCTTTATTTCATGGCTGCAATCACCATCTGCAGTGATCCTAGATCCCAAGAAATTAAAATCCATCACTGCTTCTACTTCTTCCCCATCTACTTTCCAGGTGCTGATAGGGCCTGTTGCCATTATCTTGGTTTTCTTGATGTTAAGTCTCAGGCCAGCTTTTGCACTCTCTTCTTTCAACCTAATCAGGAGCTTCTTTAAATCTTCCTCACTTTCTGCCATTAGGGTTGTATCGTCTGCATATCTCAAATTATTGATGTTTCTCCCAGCAATTTTTATCCCATATTGTGATTCCTCCATCCCTGCATTGCACATTATTTGTTCTGTGTATAGGTTGAAAAGGTAGGGTGATAAAATGCAGCCGAAGCTCTCCTGGGCCCCCGCCATCGGCCCAGGATGGGAGCCACCTGCGGACATCGGCCCCGCCTCCCTCCGGCCCTGCCTTGACTGGAGGGATAAAAAGACGGGACGCCGCGCCGAAGCTCTCCTGGGCCCCGCCATCGGCCCAGGATGGGAGCCACCTGCGGACACCGGCCCCGCCTCCCTCCGGCCCTGCCTTGACCGGAGGGATAAGAGGACGCCGCACCGCAGCTGGGACGCCACGCAGAAGCTCTCCTGGGCCCCCGCCATCGGCCCTGGATGGGAGCCACCTGCGGCTCTTTCCCCGGGCCAAGTCGGTCATGGGAGATGGGAGCGTTGGCGCAGCTGTGCCTTGTTCTCAGCGGGGACTTTGGAAGCTGCTGCCACCGAGACGCTGAAGCCGACACATCACCTCGACTCTCTCCCCTGGTCTGTGGTGAAAGTGGGGGGGGGGGGGCGGGGGCGGGGGCGGGGAGGGAGACAGAGGGACTGAGGCTGATGTTTGCCGCAGCTGGGGAAGTTGGGCTGGACACTATATGGGATGTGAGCTGTGCTTCATCCCTTGGGGATTTTGTTAATATTGATTATTTTTGATGCTTTGTACTTTATATTATGTGAATGTATTGATATTGTGTTTTTCCCCTGAATTTCTTTTGATGTAATTTGAACTGTATTATTATGTGTCATTGTATTATTATATTTTATTTATTGTCTGCCATGTAAACCGCCCTGAGTTGGGTTGCACATGAGTGGGCGGTATATAAGCGCGAAAATTAAATTAAATTAAATTGTCTTACTCCTTTTCCTATTCCGAACCACTATGTCATTCCATGTTCTGTCCTAACTGTTGCTTCTTGACTCTTGTACAGATTTCTCAGGAGGCATATGAGGTGTTCTGGTATTCCCATTTCTTTAAGTACTTGCCACATTTTATTGTGGTCCACACAGTCAAAGGCCTTGGTGTAGTCAATAAAGCAGAGGTATACTTGTTTCTGATATTCCTTTGTTTTCTCCATGATCCACCATATATTGGCAATGTGGTCTCTAGTCCCTCTGCTTCTTCTGAACCACGCCTGCACCTCTGGCAATTCTCTCTCCACGTGCTGCTGAAGTCTATCCTGTATTATCTTGAGCATCACCTTGCTAGCATGTGGGATGAGCGCAATTGTTCGATGATTTGAACACTCTTTGGCACTACCCTTCTTTGGGATTGGAACGTATACCGATCTTTTCCAATCCTGTGGCCACTGTTTTGATTTCCAGATCTGCTGGCATATCGAATGCTGTAATTTTATTCCGTCATCTTTTAGAGCTTTGAAAAATTCAACTGGGATACCATCATCTCCACTAGCTTTGTTGTTTGCAGTGCTTTTTAGGACCTTTCTGACTTCACTCTCTAGGATATATGTTCACCAGGTATATGTTCATCCAAAATAGCACTGGTACCATGTAAGTAGAACTCCAATGCAATAATCTCTGTCCTCATCCAAATATCTTTTTCAATTTTGTGAGATCCAAATTCCTTGATCTTGTTTTCTGGAACCATGTTTTTAAAACAACATACATGTACAAATGATGCATTTTTCATAATGCTTTAAAACTAAAAGTATCTTAACCACTCTGAGCTTTGCCTAATGGTTTCACCCTACCTTCTCACATACACACTACCTTGTCCTTCAATTGTCACTTTCCCCTTATTCACTTTCCTCTTATTCAGAAATACTGCTGCCTTTCCTCCTTTAAATCAGCAGTTCTTCATGCAAGTGCACAACAGGTGTTCCTTGGCATTTTCCTGTGCTTGATAAAAGCTTTTTTTCTCTATGCTCAGGAGTGGGGTGAAATCAGCTTAATATTTTCTTATCTTAACTCCTTTCTTTAAACCTCTTTCATTTCTGAATGTCAGATTTGGATATATTTTTCCAGTAGAATGTGATGCACACTAATTTGGAGATCTGAGAAATCATATTTGTACAAATTTTATAGAGATCCTGCACATGACCATGGAAATGTCTGCAGAAGCAGACAGCGCTGGCTCTTCGGCTTAGAAACAGAGATGAGCACTGCACCCTAGAGTTGGATATGACTGGCTTTCGAGCAAGGGAAAACTTTACCTTTACCTAGAGTCCCTCACTCAGCTTGTCCAATGGTCATGCTAGATGGGGAATTCTGTAATCAAAAAGTATATAATTATTTGTAATTTGTTACTTGGGGTAATAGTTAAGGTATCCAGTCTTCACATAGTAACTTTCAAATTGTCAAATATTCTAAGGCTAAATTCCTGTTGCTTAACATAAAACATTGCAGGTAAAATAGGCCCATTTGAATCAACAGAACATACAGAGGAATTGATTCAGTGAACCTATAGCAGTGCAACTTAATAAAATAAGCACCAGGATTTCAGGTTATATCATTCTTGTTGAGGTAGTGACACAAACAAAGGGTAAAGCTCAGCCAGACTAAATGGCTTTGATGCAAACTTTTTCAAGAGAGTGTTGCAATGTGTTCTGAAGTTGCTTCTGATTTATGGCAACCACAGCAGACATTTTGGAGTATGAAAGATGTTTAAGGTATGGTTTCCAATTTTTGTTCCTTTAGTGATTTCCCAAGACTGAACAGACATTTGAACTCAGGTCTCTTGAATCCTACTTCAACACTAAAGCAAAGCAATCAGCCTTATATATCACCCCATAGCACTCAATGTACTCACTGGGCAGTTCACAATTTAATTAGCATCCCCCCCCCCCCAACATACTGGGTACTTATTTTACTGACCTTGGAAGGATGGAAGGATGGTTCAACCTTGAACCCTGGTCAGAATTGAACTTCCAACCTTTGGTTGCAGGACAGTAGTTTACCCACTGCACCACCAGGGCTCCTACACCACACTGGCCCTCATGTCACAGTAGACCCAATCAAATCAATTAGAACTTCAGTAGTTCCATCCTAAACATATGTTAATATTTTGAATTTAAATCCTGTTGACTTCTATGAACTACATCCAGAGATCCAACAGTGGAGGACAATGTGCTTCTCAGTCACAGGATTGTTTGTAAGTACTGTAGTACCTTGTCAAGATTGTCAGGGAAATTTCACACTAAAACACAGGTCAAGGAAATAACTTAAGGTATAAAAAACTTTGTATATCTCTTGTTTCTTTGATAATAATAATTTTTCATTAGAATGTTAATGGCAGAAGCAAGCATATTAGTAATATTTAAAACTAAGAGTGCACACTTTTATGACTTTAATACAGTTTTGTACTTTGTTATTGGAAAACTACCAGCAAGGAATAGCATAGGTGCACATATTATAAGTGGTGCAAACATTCACACATACAAAATATCAACACACAATAGGAATGACCTAAGCATTTCCCCATGATATTTCCTAAATAGAAAACAGCTTCAGCAAGTATAAACTGATCAATATGTCACAGCAAAATTTTGAACATGAATTTCAAAGACTAGATACCTCACTAACAGATTTGTTTCTGCATGTCACATAACCACCTTTACTTTGCAGGACAAAAATTAATCTGGGAAATGGCATAGCTATTTTGATTCTTGCCTCTGCAGTGAAAAATGTCCAGGTTCCCCATCATATAAGTATCCATCATTAAATGATAGATGTAGATACTTGGTCTCATTAAGTTCAACATCCATTCTCCTTAATAGTTTATTTAACCAAGAACATGAGAATTTTTCAAGCTTGTAGGAGGAATGCACCTCCTACAAGATTAGAAAAGATGTAGGAAGGGAAAGGATGAATCATTGCTTGTTAAAGGTAAAGGTAATGGTTTCCCTTGCTCGAAAAGCCAGTCATATCCAACTCTAGGGTTCAGTGCTCATCTCTGTTTCAAAGCCGAAGAGCCAGCGCTGTCTGCTGCTGCAAACATTTCTGTGGTCACGTGGCAGGCATGACTAGACACTGTAGCACACAGAACACTGTTACCTTCCCACCAAAGTGTTCCCTATTTATCTACTTTCAATTTCTTGCTTTCGAACTGCTAGGTTGGCAGGAGCTGGGACAAAGGTGGGAGCTCATTGCTTCCTTATATTTGGAAACTGTTTTCAATGACAAAACAACCCACTTCAAAAGGAACTGTACCTCATCATGTTGGAGAGGTTTATGTGTTCTAATAATGCTAGAAGTAATGTTCTCTCTCTTTCGTGTCCTGATCAGACACTAGACTGCCAAAACGAAGCCACTTTCTTTCCTTTTTCATTGCCCAAATGCAAGTCCTCATCAATGCATGTTTCTGGCAGCAATCGGCAGACCAATAAATGGGGCGGACTCTGTATTGTTAAAAATAAAATTTGCATCTGGTGGCTTATAGACAGAGGTAACAAAGAACTGAGGGGTTTGGATGGTGAGAATTTCAATGTTGTTTGTTTCAGTCAATGCAACTGATAATATGCTGAGGCCAGGTCTAACAAAAATTGCACTCCCATACTGGTCATGAAATCTCTCAGTCATTTGTTCCATTCTAGCCACTTTTGGTCTGTATTTTGCTATCCCCCTATGTGTTTCCTGGAGCAGAAGTATGTCATGTTTGTACTTCCTGCACATGTCTGCAAGGAGGAAACTCTTATTACTCGAAAGTCCCTCAATATTGATTGAGATCTTTGTTACAGTTGGTCTCGACAGTTGGTCTTGACAAAGACCTTTCTGCTGGGTTCATTCTTCAGTTCCTTTAGTCTGATCTGGTGTTAGCAGGATTAGTCAACAAGGTTGACACCCAGGGTACGTCCAACTGTATTCACAATCTTCATGGAGGCTCCATCTGTGTACCCCAGAAGCTATGTTGAAAGGGTGAAATCATGTCATACAAGTTGTTGTGTATGGAATATACTGTGCCTTTAAGTAATGCAACCACTCGAATGAGTGGATGTAACAATCCCTAATAGTAACACTGTAACCTTCTGTATGAGGACACGAGCTAGTGACCACTGGGGGCAGTAGCGAGCGCCCAGCTCACATGGTACCAATTCTCCAAATACCTACAGCTGCGGGAAGATTCCCGCCACTACCTCACCTGGACAAGAAGGGCATGACTGAGGGTGACGTCACGCAGACAGTAGCCAATAAGCTACCGAGGAGCCACATTCAAATGTATAGCCACTGTATATATTGAGCTGTTCGTCCGCCATTACCACATGTTCCCCCTGACCATCATGCAATAAAGATGCGTTAAGCCAGACTTCGGCTGTTTCTATTGTCTTGGTTCCTGAACACTAAATTGGCGACGATGGTGGGATGATGGATCCCCACGGAATCAAGGCAACACAGGCCGGTTTCGACATCAACAAACCGGAGGAATGGGAACTGTTCGAGATGGATTTCAACAGCGCACTGATGGTGTCCGACATCTCGGACGAGGGGAAGAAAAGGGCCATCCTCATCAGGATGCTCGGGTTCCCGGCCATGAAGGTTTTGGTGGACCTGGTGTCTCCAAGGAAGGTGGGCGAGGTTCCGGTCAAGCAGCTCCTGAAAGCCATGCGGGACCCTTTCCAGCCCTCGGTCTCGATGTTCTCGGCTCGGGACGCATTCTGGAAGAGGGTCCAGTCGCCCGGTGAGTCCGTGGCTGCCTTTGCAGCAGCCCTCCATTTGGCCGCCGGCCCATGCAAGTGGGAGAACCTGGAAATCGCCCTCAGGGACCACATGCTGTGTGGCCTGTGGGACGAGGAGGTCCAGCAAAAGCTGATGAACAAAGAGCCACCCCCAACGTTACAAGAGATCATAAAGGCGGCGTAGGCGGCAGAAGCCATGAGGGCCGGGGTTAAGGGGTTCAGGACAAGGCCCCCACAACCCGACAGGGCAGCAGGCTCAGTGCAAGCAGCCAGGCGGGCACCACACTCCTCCACGGAGAGCAGCGAGGACGAGGACATCTGGAAGGTGCGGAAGGACGGCCGACGTTGCGATGGCTGTGGGACATCCCATGACCGCAGTAAGTGCCCGTTCCAGAAGGCGGAGTGCCATAATTGCGGACGGCGAGGCCGCATCGCCAAGGTCTGCAGGTGACGGCGCAAAGACCGGAAAGGCTCGACAGACCGTTCCCCAAGGAAGCAGGAGGGCATCTGGCCCTCAAGGAAGCAGGATGGCATGGGCCGCATCTCCGACGACAGCGATGTCGAGGTACATGGAGTGTGCCCGCGAGTCCCCAGCGACGACGACACGGCGGTCCAAAGCGTGTCCTTGGGACACCCACGTTACTTTGTAGAGGTACTGTTGCAAGGGGTCCCCATTAAGATGGAGATAGACTTGGGTTCCTCTTATTCCATCATTTCCCAGAGTGAATTTTGGCGAATTTCCCCCAACGCGCGGCCCAAACTCAAAGCACTGAGGTCTACTTTGGGAGACGTGCAGGGAAATAGCATTCCGGTGTTGGGGGTGGGATAATTCAAGGTCCAATACAAGCAACACGCATCGGAACTCCCTCTGGTTGTTCTCAAGGGGGGGACTGTTGCCTCCTGGGAACACAATGGTTTAAGCCCCTGGGTTTGTTCATAGGGGGGTGCATACTATTGGAACTGACCCAATACAGGAGGTGTGTAACGTGCATCCCGAGGTGTTCAAGAAGGGACTCGGAAAATTCAAGGGGCCCCCAGTTGTGTTCGACCTGGACCCGGAGATCCGCCTGATAAGACTCAAACCGCGAAGGGTGCCCTTTGCACTAAAGGACAGAATAGAGGCGGAACTGGACAAGTTGGTGGGCCAGGGAATTCTAGTCCCAGTTGATTCTGCAGAGTGGGAAACTCCAATTGTAACAGCACTAAAGGCCAACAGGGAGGTTCGAATTTGCGCTGATTACAAATGTACCATTAATAAGGTGATATGCCCAAATGCGTATCCGGTGCCGGTAGTCAGCCACCTGTTGGCCAGGTTACATGGGGGAAAGTGTTTTGCGAAGCTGGACCTGGCGCAGGCTTATCAGCAACTCTCGGTAACCCCAGCTGCAGCTGCTGCGCAGACGATAGTCACCCACAAAGGGGCGTTTCAGGTGACACGCCTACAGTTTGGCGTGAACTCGGCACCAGGCATTTTCCAATCATTAGTGGAGCGTCTTTTGAAGGGTCTGGAGGGGGTCTTGCCATATTTTGACGACGTATTGATAACAGGGGGAAGTGAGTCAGAATTGGCTGAAAGGCTAGACAAAGTACTGACGGTATTCGAAAAAGCGGGCTTGAGGCTGCGGAAAGACAAATGTGTCTTCTTCGCAAAAGAGGTAGAGTTCCTGGGTTTCCGGGTAACCCCTGTTGGCATAAAACCCTCCGAATCAAAGGTGGCCACCGTTCAGAATGCTCCTCGACCCACCTCCAAGCCAGAATTGCAATCGTTCCTGGGACTCCTAAACTTCTACCATTCCTTCCTGCCTCGGAAGGCGTCGGTGGCAGAGCCGCTTCATAGATTATTAAAGAAGGATGAGGTTTGGCGATGGGGCGAGAGTCAGGAGAGAGCATTCAATGAGCTGAAACAACTCTTATCGTCAGACGCCATCCTAACCCATTTCGATCCCAAGAAGCCAGTGGTTCTGGTAGGTGATGCTTCTCCAGTGGGGGTGGGGGCGATCCTGTGCCATGTGTTGGAAAGTGGGCGGGAAGCCCCGGTGGCATTCTACTCCAGATCCCTGTCTAAGGCAGAGCGTAACTATGCACAGACAGACAGGGAGGCACTTGCAATAATCGCTGGAACAAAGAAGTTTCATGACTTTCTATATTGCCGCCCTTTCACCATCGTGACAGACCACAAGCCCCTCCTAGGCATTTTCACCACAGACAAGCCCACACCGCAGATCCTGTCCCCTAGAATGCTGAGGTGGGCCATTTTCTTAAATGCATACCAGAACACGCTGGTTTATCGCCCCGGAATGGACATAAGCCATGCGGACGCACTCTCGAGGTCACCCCTGCCCCACATGGGCAACCCCGTGTGTGAGGTGGAACAAGACCACCAAGTGCTCATGATAGATGTCCTGGATTCACCCCCAATAGTACCCGTGGAAATCGCCAAGGCGACAGGCAGAGATAAGACGTTGGCCCTAGTTAGTTCATGGGTGCAAAAAGGGTGGCCTACGTCTTCCCCAGCAGCAGAATTTGCTCCTTTTTTTAGGAAGAGGTTGGAACTGTCCATGGAGAGGGGTAGCCTCCTTTGGGGCCAGTGGGTGGTCGTCCCTGAATCCCTGAGAGCAAGAGTGCTCAAGCTGCTGCACGTCAGCCATCCAGGGATTGTCCGCTCCTAGGCGTTGGCCAGGAGCTATTTCTGGTGGCCCCAGTTAGACACTGATATTGAGCACATGGTGAGCACTTGCGAGAGTTGCCAAAGCTCTCGGCCTGAGGAGGCCCGGCTTCCGCACAGAGAAAGGGACACAGCAAAAGGGCCATGGTCCCGCGTGCACATTGACTTTGCAGGTCCCTTCAGAGGTTCGCTTTTCCTTCTCATAGTGAATGCTTATTCCAAGTGGTTAGAAGTTATCCCAGTGGCAAACACCTCATCAGCCGCAACCATTAAGCAATTGCGCAAGGTGTTCAGTTCGTTCGGTATACCTGATGTACTTGTGAGTGATAACGCAAGTTGTTTCACGTCCGCCGAGTTCCGGGCGTTCATTGACATAAACGCCATCCGGCACATCACCTCCGTACCCTTTCACCCAGCAACAAACGGACAGGTAGAACGCCTCGTGCGGACCACCAGAGACGCGCTGAGGCGCATGGGCCCCGGGGACCTGAATCTGCAGTTATGCCAATTCTTGTTTGGGTATAGGTGACCCCCCTGGCATCAGGCTACTCGCCCGCAGAACTCCTAATGCGCAGGAAGTTGACTACGATACTGACCAGGCTAGACCCCACGAGGGTGGAAGACACTGGGAGGAACATTGGGATAGCGGGCACAAAGAGTTTCGAAATAGGCGCCCCAGTCCATTGCATTAATTACGCTAACACAGGACCAGCCTGGGTTCTGGGAGTAGTCATTGGGCAAACTGGACCTGTGTCGTACTGCGTTGAGACCAGCACAGGTCTACTCTGGAGGCGACATGCAGACCAACTCCGGCGACGGGTTCCCGGTAACCAAGGCATGGAAACAACGCATCCGGACTCAGTGTTAGGATTCTCCCTCACCCATTCAGCCCAAGGGGGAGGAGGGGGGAGCCAGTGGTCCCCACCGAGGGGGGAAGGGAATAAGTTTGCCCCCATAGATATTCCGGAATATGAATTTGACTTTGAGTTACAAAACCGGGGGAGTTTTTCGGAGTGGTCCCCCACCCATCCAAGCGAGAAGCGGGGTTTTTCGTTAGCCCCCAATGCCCCCGGTTTCCCCACAATGGAGTTTACCCCTACCCCAAAAACCACAGAACCACAGCAAGTCGCTAACGAGTCTCCCTCTCCTGTTGCAGGACAAGAGCCCAGGGAACACAGAAGTGATAGCGCCCCCGGGACAAGCCAGCCTTGTGCCCAAAACGCTCATGCAATAAACCATATTGGATGAGAGACTTCGTCTCATCCTAGGGGGGAGGGGTGTTGTGTATGGAATATAATGTGCCTTTAAGTAATGCAACCACTTGAATGAGTGGATGTAACAATCCCTAATAGTAACACTGTAACCTTCTGTATGAGGACGCGAGCTAGTGACCACTGGGGGCAGTAGCGAGCGCCCAGCTCACATGGTACCAATTCTCCAAATACCTACAGCCACGGGAAGATTCCCGCCACTACCTCACCTGGACAAGAAGGGCATGACTGAGGGTGACGTCACACAGACAGTAGCCAATAAGCTACCGAGGAGCCACATTCAAATGTATAGCCACTGTATATATTGAGCTGTTCGTCCGACATTACCACATGTTCCCCCTGACCATCATGCAATAAAGATGAGTTAAGCCAGACTTCGGCTGTTTTTATTGTCTTGGTTCCTGAACACTAAACAAGTCTTAGGTGAAGAACCAGGCTAAATCTGTTCCACAACCAATTTAATATGGTGAGAACATGAAAGTCTAATTTCATGCTAATTCAGTTTTCACCAGGATTAACAAGGATCATGTTGAATGCCATGGCATTCTTTACAAACTGAGCAGCAATTACTGGAGGAAAGATTGGAAACAAATAGAGCTATTGAAAAATATGTAATAACAGCTGGAAAAGATTTTAAAGAACCAATGGTCAGTGATGAATTAGCTGAGAAGATTTAGGTTCAAATGAAAATGGCAGAAAGAGTCCTACTGCCAAAACTGAACCAAGTTAGTAAGTAAACTTTGGCTAAAATATTGAAGAAAGTGAATGAAACTGTCCAGATCATTCCAACATTAACTCAAACAAATCAGCTAATATATGCAGCAGCTTATGTTACCACTGAAAAACTGGGGTTGAAAGTCCAAAGGAATCAAGTTATTAAGGAAGGAAAACCAAAATAGAAAATTTGCTTAGAGTTGAAAATTAAAACTGTTTAATTGGATTTAAGCAATCTGAACAATTTGAACAAGGAAACTTAAAGGTAGGAAATTCAAAAGCAGAGTGCTAACAAGGTGTGATTTGAACATCAAGGAAACTGCAGTTATTATATTGATGAGTTGAATCAGAGAGTTGTGCCCATCACAGGGAAAAAACCCAATATGATATTCAAATAATGCAGTTTCAGCAAAATTCACAATTTTGGATTATCCAACATTATTTTTACAAGACACTAACAAGCCTAACAGAAAAAAAACACTGATGTTTGGGAAAGTGTGTGGGAAAACAATAATGAGCCTAATGAAAATGCGAAATGGATCAAGGAGGTTAAAAATCTAATAAAAGCACTTAATATGGAAGATATTTAGATAACAAAATAAATGTTACAAAAACAGGAAAAGATAAACAACTAGATAGCTCTGAGTTTAGATGAACTCCATAGATTCTGGCTAAAATCACTAATGAACTTGATGAATCAGGTTTTCGAACCATCAGTAGGTGAAAATTGGTTAACAACTGGAAGGTCACTTCTAATTGGGAAGGATAAAGAAAAGGGACGAGTCTAGAGACGAGTACAAATTACTCAAGACCTAGTTTATTGATGTTGCTATACCAGGGGATACATGAATTGAGGACAAACAGCAGGACCAGGAAAGAAAGGGTTACTTCAACTTCTGAATTTCATCCACAGCAAAGAGAGATGAAGAAAATGAACAAATAATTCAGACTTCTGGAGCATGGTAAGAAAAGTCACAGTTTGTCAAGCTGTCTTTGCTGATAAATGATTAAAGAATTACAGTGGAACTTTTGGCACTAAGCGAAATTCAGTCAGAAATGAGGTTTGTGGATTAGCAATGTGTTTGTTTTTTGTACTGCTGTATATCAGTGGCAGGTGTGTGTGAGAGAGACATAACATTTGGAATGAATAGATTAGCTGTCATATTTTTGATCTTCTCAACTTATTTTATTTCCTCTGTTCCAGCAATTGATGGATATGTACACAGATGCACACAGTGAAGAAGAAAAATAAATGAAGACCACATCGATATTGAAAAGAATGGTTGAAAGAATATATTAATCAGGAAAAATATTCAGTGTTAATGTACTTCCATATGAACAGTGCCTGATTTATACTGCCGCACTCACCCTTGTTCCCATTTGGAGACATACTGATTCAAATTTTGTCCAAATCCATGCTAGTATTCATATGTGCCTGCAGTGAAAAATGCCCAGGTTCCCCATCATATAAGTATCCATCATTAAATGATAGATGTAGATACTTGGTCTCATTAAGTTCAAAACCCATTCTCCTTAATAGTTTATTTAGCCAAGAACATGAGAATTTTTCAAGCTTGTAGGAAGATTAGAACTCCTACAAGATTAGAAAAGATGTAGGAAGGGAAAGGATGTGTTCATTGCTTGTTAAGAGCTTATATTTGGAAACTGTTTTCAATGGCTCACTTTAATAGCACCATTACTACTATAAACAAAGACACAAAACAACAACAACCCTCTTCAAAAGGAACTGTACCTCATCATGTTGGAGAGACTTATGTGTTCTAATGATGCTAGAAGCAATGTTCTCTCTCTTTCGTGTCCTGATCAGACCCTCTTTCGTGTCCCGATCAGACCCTAGACTGCCATAATGAAGCCACTTTTCTTTGCTTTTTCATTGCCTAAACGCAAGTCCTCATCGGTGCACGTCTCTGGCAGCAATTGGCAGACCAGCAAATGGGGTGGACTCTGTATCTCTCCACATTCCCTCCATGTGTTGTGCACCAGCGGTCCTCGCTTGAGCATGTTGGTCTTGTATTTAGGGACTCCAACCTTCAGCCTATAGCGAAAAATTTGCATAACGAAGCATTCGTTATGCAAGGGCTGTATCCCGCATAACGAAAAAAAAGTTCATTGTGCAGGGTTTTTGGTAACCAGGGTATACCTGCTCTATGGGAACCCCGACTAACAACCCCCCCCCCCCGTTATGCGAGGTATCTCCCATAGGGAACCACATTACGGGAAAAAAATCATAACGAAGAGCTCCATGGAATGGAGTTTTCCCCATTATGTGGGGTTCTATGTACTTGGATTAAATTTTAAATAGTTGATGTTGTAATATTGTCCTAATTCTTCAAATGCTCCAGTAGGTTTTCCAGCTACCTCATTAAATCTATGTGTCTGGGCCTGTGAGAAAAAAATTATAATCAATGAGAAAATGCAGATTGGAAAGTTGATATATAGACTCAATGGTGCAAACAAAAAAAAATAGGATATCAGGTGAAGATCACTGCTAAAAGACATAGTAACAGAATACCTGATAAACAAATTAAGGTGGGCTGGCCATGATGCATGCACAAATGACAAAAGATGGAGCGCCAGAATAATGAATTGGTATCCGAGAGATGGCAAAAGACCTAGAGGAAGACCACCTCACAGGTGGAAAGATTTTCTCAAGAAAAACATTGGATCAACATGGAGAAGAACTGGTAGAGGGCAAAAGAAGAAGGGGGTGGCCAAAGATGAGATAGCTAGATGGTATTGTAGACACACAATAGGCACAGAGCTGGGCAGGCTGAGGAGGATGGTGGAGGACAGAGGTGCCTGGAGGACAATGGTCCATAGGGTCACAAAGGGTCGGAATTGACTGTGCAATTGAACAACAACAAAGTGCAAAGCAAAAGGGTTTTAGACAACATTTGATAACTGACAAATTTGTTTTTTTCTTGCAAGGAAAACACTAAGGAGGTGAGTAGCCCAGCAAGCTTAGATTTTTAGCCAAACTTACTGGCTAAAAATAGGAAACAAATGTGTCCTCTTTATAGAACACAAATATGTCTATTAGTTCTTGCGTGAATATAATGATGCTTCTTATTTAGTACATTTACCCACTCTCTTTCCTACACTTATAATGATGCTTCTTATTTAGTATATTTACCCACTCTCTTTCCTACACTTCTCTATGAGCAGAGAAAGGCATTAATATGTTTTTAAAATTCATGCTTGTTTAAATAAGGCAGCAAAAAGGAAGCATAATGGGCACAGTCCATGGTTATTATAGACCAATTGTAAAGGCACGTGAGTATATAGAATTGCACAGTAATGTAGTAAGTAAATAATAGCAATAGCAATTATACTTATATACCACTCCATAATGCTTAGAGCACTCTCTGGGCAATTCATTTCATGTCAGAAATTATGCTTGGTTCAAAGGACTTTTGCTGGAGAAAGTTTGCTTAGGGGACGTCTGAATGAGGCTCCTTTCATGTCTCCAAGATCTTTTCCCACTGAAATGTTCCCTGTTTATCTACTTGCAATTTCTTGCTTTTGATCTGCTAGGTTGGCAAGAGCTGGGACAGAGATGGGCGCTCAATCCATCATGCAATACCCAGGTCTCGAACTGCCAACTTGCTGGCCTTCCAACTAACAAGGCAAGCTTCTTAACCACCACAGCCCCCTCCCACATGTTTTTTTACGTAACTTGAAGCAAACCCCTAGGGGAAATGAAATTTGTATGTAAATTGAGGCAAACCCATAGGGAAATGAATTTTTACGTAACTCGAAGCAAACCCGTAGGAAAAAGAATCTTTATGTAACTCGAAGCAAATCCATAGGAAATTGTGTAAATCTGGACATGGTTTTAGCACAAAATCATTATGTAAGTCAAATTTTATGTAACTCGAGGCATATGTAACTCGGGGTTTTACTGTATTTGATTGCACATGTACAAGTCATGTACAAAATCAGAACTTGATACCAGTTATATTAATATGTATTTTATGGATCATAGGATCAAATACAAGCTTTTATTTCAGACTTGACCCATCATCCACATAGTTCCTTCAGCTGATTATCCAAAATGGGAAAGTACTGGTTCTGAATCCAATCAAACAAAAGTTCAATACTCAATGTTTTTTGCCTTCCCCTTTGTATCTGTTTGATTTTTTTTTAACTCTGCAAATTACTAAACCTGTTTGTGAACTTTTCTTTCAACTATGTTATATGAATTTGATAAGCACAAATTTCCTCAAGCTTCCTCAGCAATCAAAACTGGGGTACACAGAAAGAGCCACCTCGAATATTGTGGTATTTTTGAACCACAATTGGGCATACCATGGTAATGGCAACCTCGTGTTGCCAGCTAATCTTTCTCACACTAGGTCAGGCAGAAGGAACTCACCCAAAGGTGCCTTCATTTTGGCAGTTTCTCATCTGGCCTAGACACAGAAGAAGAAGGGGAAGAAGCAACCAAAACTGGAAATTATTTGTGACATTGTGGACAGGGATAAACTTTCTGTTGTACCCTGTGACATTCTGTATGGATGAACAGAGTCTAAAACTGAATGTTTCTTTTAAAAACACAATAGCAATTAAAGTGATTGGAGCCATTAGTATTCATGCTAGATTTATCACAAATTTTATCTAGATCACCTATTTTCATACCTGCCAAGTATCCCGGATTGGCCGGGAAATCCTGTATTTTGGCACGCATTCCTCCACTTTCCCAGCGCCATCCCGTATTTAGAACGGCAGGGAAAGGGGTTACTGCGCATGCATGCATGTGCAGAACCCATCTGCGCATGCACAAACATGTTCTGTGCATGTGCAAAGGGGTTCTGCACATGCACAATGGAATTTTTCCTGCGCATGGACACCCAGGCCAGAGCAGTTACCATATTTACCGGAGCGGCGCTTGACGGGTATGCCTATTTTGATTGCAATTTTTGTGACCCCTCTTTTTCTGCAGTCTTTCATATGTTGTTTTGTTTAGCACATGTTGGCATACTATAGTGCAAAGAAAGCTTTCCCCCTTTTGGGGAGCATATTTTGTGTTGAATAATGGAAACCAGAGCATGGCAATTTATGAAAGGATATTAGGGACCAAAAAACTTTATTTGACCAGTCAGAGCAAGAATAATATTTCCTGAGTAAATTACAAAATCATGTTCTTCCAACTTCCCATCTTTAGGCATCTATTACAAGAGCAAAATAAAGCAAATTATACAAACAGGAAGATCCAAGTGTGTGCTCCTATAATCACTATTATGCAGGGGGAAAGTAAAGCAGTCGAAATAGGCTCAAATTACATTGTAATCCAAATTCTAAAATCACTGCCAATTTTGCTTCCTATTTATTTTAATTGGAGGCAGCATTTTCTGACTAAACCAGGTGATATTCTGTGCATCCACTAAAATCTGGTATGTGTTGGAATTGGAGCACCTCTCTCCAAAATACCGACAAACACAGTCAGAAATTGTATCCACTAAGAAGTGACCTCATGCATCTTAACACTGGATTTTCTTCTGCATTTAAAGATCTTTGATTGTTGGGTTTCATCTACAGCTAAATTAGGAAGGAGTGCTCGCTGAACTTTGGCTAAAGGGGAGGATGGAGGGATGCATTACTTTTGCTTCTGCTAAACATCCACGCAGAACAAAAATCCATTTCTTCCATTGCTTGTTATATGACTACCTTCTCAGTGACTCAAATATCTTCTCAGTTACTCAAATCTCTTGAAGCTCTCTGTTTCATCTTTATTTGCTTTGTGAAGATGGCTACCACAAATTCTTGAACTGTAGCACCTGCTTTCTTTTGTGTAGTATTATAATAAGATATTTCTGTTGAATTTCAACCTGAGAAATCACAGTTACAAACAAAGCCATATTTGTTTTCCTGTGACCCATTACAAAACAAAAGGTGGCTAATTTGCTGAGTGAAGTCTGAGGCAAATTCATGATAAAATAAAGTTAATTCCACTTAAGGGAGTTCTGCCTCTAACGATGCATTAATTGTTCTATCTCATATGACCCTTGATTTTGAGGATACGGAGCCTTGCTTCATTAAGTTTTCCTAGATCTGCTAATCTTATCATTATGGTAATGTGACTTGCAAATTGCCAGATTTCTGGTTTTCAGTGGTGTTTTATGTTTATTCAGGTAAAATGCATGAATAATGTATTTATTATTAAATATTAAACTCAGGCATGACCAAAGTGAACACAATTTCCCCCCTAGAAACAACTGTTAGCAACAGCTATTTGAGGGAAATAATACACTGAATGCATCTTTGCATTAATTCAGTTCAATTGTGTTGCTGTATTATTTGATTAACTCTTCTGGTGAGCTATGTAAGAGGACCTCACAAGTCTACATAATGTGAATCCCCTGTCCACAGGGGGTTCCATTTAATTAATTAAAATGTTCATTGTTTTACCAAAGTTAAAGCCAGACAGATTTTTCCCCCAAAAAAAATTGAATTGGCTCTGAAATTTCACATGCTCAATTAATCAAGTTTCAAAACTCTAAACTATTCTGATTTCTAGTTCCCCATGATGGCTCAGGTACCTATGTTAGTAACGACCTGCTTAGCTGAACCTGTTCACAAAAGTTCGATCTTGAATTATTTGTTAAAACTTCATGATATATTTATTTATGTTTTGTCGCAGTTTAGTAGGGAAAATGAACCACCTATGGGTATTGAAAGTGCGATTCAAAATGAGTCTATAAGAGATATTCACTGCAGAAATCAATTCCACCAGGTTTTTGGCCAACAAACTTCGGTCAGTGTAGGATTTTTTTACTGGTTTTGATTCATCCATTTTGTTGCCTGAGATTGGCTTGGTTTCATACACTTACTTATTTTACATTGGTTTTTTTTCAATTGAAGAAGACATGCTCACGGAAATTATGATTTATTAAATTTGTAAGATGCTTCTCCTTATAAAAACCTAAGTGATTATCAATTAATATAAAACAGTTTTTTCAAAAAAAATGTTGTTAAGTTACACAGTCGAGTCTGACCTTTTGCAAACCCATGGAATTACAAATACCTAAACTCACATCTGAAATGTCTGAAATTGTATTTTTTTTAAATAAAAGCAATATAAGACGATGTCAAAGACAAATGGAACACTAGCATATTTTCTGAAAATCTGAGAAGTAAGTATCTTTTAAACTGCCATCTGAAGGGCAAATGTGTGGGAGACAGGCAAATCTCTGATAAAAATGTCCATAATTTGGGTGCCACCATTGAGGAAGCTCAATGGCCCTGCAGTGATAGCGAACCTTGTCACTCCAGGTGTTCTTGAACTCCAATTCCCAGATATCCTGATCAGCAGGAGTGCTGACTTGGGCTTCTGGTATTTGAAGTCCAAGAACACCTGCAGTGCCAAAGTTTGCCATCACGAGTAGTATTCTTGGGCAGTACACACTGAGATATATTGTAATTATGTTTAAATTTGTAGCTATACTGTTATGTATGTTAACTGTGTTTTCTGACAGGAGCGGAATGTATCTTTTCTCATTCTTATGCAAATAAGTGGATCGAAAAATGTGAACACTATGTTAGCCAATGGGCTTGTTGTATTATTGTTACTGTTACTGTTTATAGGAGCGGAATGTATCTTTTCTCATGTATCTATTCTTATGCAAATAAGTGGATCAAAAAATGTGCACCCTCTGTTAGCCAATGGGCTTGTTGTATTATTATTACTGTTACTGTTTATAGTGTATATAAGTCCGAGTTTTGCCCCATCCAAACTGTGTTCAAACCCCACTAATAAAAAGTTGAATTTCACTACTTCATTCGTCTGCTTCTTCATTCCTTGAACACTAAACTGGTGACAAGGGTGGGATGGCGTCCCCACACTGCAGCAACATTGGCCCATTTGACGCAGCGCATCCAGAGAAATGGGCAACATACAAACATCGGTTCCGCCATGCAATGGCCTCGCAGAGGATCACCGATGGAAACCAGAAGCGCTCCTGTTTCCTCGCTCAGTGTGGGTCTGAGACGCTTGAGCTAGCAGCCCACTTCGTTCTCCCAAGGGTCGTGGATGTGGTGCCACTCGCAGAAATCATGTCCGCACTGAGGAGGCACCTGCAGCCAGAGGTCTCAATCTTCCCGGCCAGGGTGGCCTTCCACAAGAAGTGCCCCTTTCACACCGCAGAATGCCACAACTGTGGGCAAAGAGGGCACATTGCTAAGGTATGCCGACAGCGAAAGCAAAGACCTCCAGCGCCTGTGCCCAAGAAGACTCATCACCACAACACGTCCATTGCCAAAGTGTCCCCAGCACCTGAGCCATGCCAGCTGTCAATCCTCTCACCCAGAGCAATCCCACCTTCTCTCTCAGGAATGGGATTCTGCTAGGGGCCCGTGGTCCAGGTTGCACATAGATTTTGCAGGTCCATTTAGGGGTGCCCTATTTTTGTTGGTTGTAGACTCATTCTCTAAGTGGCTGGAAGTGATTAAAGTGCCTAATTCCACTTCAGCCACCACGATAATGCACCTGAGGAGGCTGTTTACAGCATTTGGACTTTCAGATGTGCTGGTGTCCGACAACGGGTCCATGTTCACATCTGCAGAATTCCAATCCTTCATGGAAAGGAATGCAGTTAGGCACATCATTGCCACCCCATTCCACCCAGCCACCAATGGCCAGGTGGAGTGGCAGGTGCGCACAACTAAGGATGTGCTTCGGCATATGGGTGAAGGAGATTTAGAGCTCCAGCTATGCCAGCTTCTTTTAATGTATAGGCTCACCCCCCTTGCCTCAGGGCTGTCCCCTGCTGAATTGCTCCAGCGAAGGAAACTATCATCCTTGCTGGACAGATTGGATCCCTCTAGGGTGGAGGACAAAGGCACAAATATAGTGATCCAATGCCAGAAGGGTTTTTTCTCCGGGAGACCCTGTACATTGCCGCAATTATGCAGCTGGTGGTCTTACGTGGGTGCCTGGGTTTGTGATCGATCAGACTGGTCCTGTTTCTTACAGAATCAAAACAGCCACTGGTCTGATCTGGAGGAGGCACGCAGATCAGTTGAGACCCAGAATACTGGACCCACAGGACAAATACAGACACTCAACATTAGGGTTGGCCCCCACCCATTTAAATCCAGGGGGCAGAGGTAATAGTCAGCAGCAAGCTAACTTAGACCCAGAGGTGTGTTTTAGGGACTGATTTGAAGGGGAAATTGTGGAATGCTCCCCTACTCCGGCCAGGTGTACCCCTATACTGTCCCAGCCTAGAACTCTGGATTCCTTTATTGATGATGACCCATTTTGTTTGGAGTCACCCTCCACTCTTAGTACACACAGGAGGGACACTGAGTTGTCTTATTCATCCACAGAATTAGATTTTGGTTTTTGAGCGATCCCCTGCTCCTCCATCTGACAAACGGGGCTTTAATTTGGGTTTACAATCCTCCCCCTCTAGTCAATCCCACACTCCAATCTGGTTGCCCATCCTACGAGCCCCTGAGCCAGCTCAGCCAAGCGTCCGACCCAGAAGGAAAACTAGACCGCCATCCTGGTTAAAGGATTTTGTTTTTACTTAGGGGTGAAGAATGTTATGTATGTTAACTGTGTTTTCTGACAGGATCGGAATGTATCTTTTCTCATGTATCTATTCTTATGCAAATAAGTGGATCGAAAAATGTGCACCCTCTGTTAGCCAATGGGCTTGTTGTATTATTGTTACTGTTACTGTTTATAGTGTATATAAGTCCGAGTTTTGCCCCATCCAAACTGTGTTCAAACCCCACTAATAAAGAGCTGAATTTCACTACTTCATTCATCTGCTTCTTCATTACTTGAACACTAAATATACCTTAATATACAAAATTATATTCAGATTGCTTTTCTCTTCTGTCCTCTTTCTTTTATTATGTACTTTCTCTGTTGTTATGGCATGTAAATGTCCACTGAATAGCTCAGTGGGTTGAAGTCCACTTAGGATCTGGCAAACTTCTCATGGTCAGTGTTGTTTAAAGGGAGAGCAGGAGATATCCAGAAGGTGGGCAGTACCAAGTGTGTGCACACGTGCGCGCACGCACACATACACACACACTTATGGATTTAGGGCTCAAGGAGGACTCAGCCTTCCATCATTCTAAGGTCAGTAAAATGTACACCCAACATGTTGGGGCCAAAATGCTAATTAACTTGTGAACCACCCAGAGAGTGCGCTAAGCACTACGGGGTGGTATATAGTGTCATGATCTTGAGTATCTATGGCAACCTTATCTGAAGCTACTAGAGCTTTTTCATGCACTCACATTCTTTTGGAATGAGTTATTCACAGCTGCAGTCCCACGAGGGAGGTGATTAACAGCTACTGCACCTGCAGTACCACAAGGGTACTGAGTGACAGCTAGGTCAGCTGACTCCACCATGGATGACGTCTCCTCTCATGTCAAGCAAAACCCAGCTGCACTAACATCTGCAGATTGGGGCATTCCAGTGACACCACAAGAATGCAAATGTGGGAGGGAAATCTGCTCCTTTTGTGTATATAAGCAGAGCCCTTTCCCTCAGTTCTTTGGTCCCCCTGGGTAGAAGGCAGACTTGTCTGTCTCCCCAGACCAGACTAAAACTTCCCATCGGGGCATGGCACATACCCGACATGTGCCCCTCCGATCAAAGGGAACCCTACTAACTTTCTATTGCTATGTACTTTGTCTTTGTCTGTCTCTGTTCTTTTTCAGATGCTAATGGAAAATAGAACTCTTTGTGAGTAATACCAAATGAGTGGATGTCAGTTTATCAGGCTATATCCAAGTACTTTGCTCTATGCCCCCACATGCTACCAATATACTAAACCACCGCATACTCCCTGTAAGCGACAGGTGGAGTTCTTTGAAGCTGATTGTGGTGCGGTATGGTGAGGCAACCTTAGGCTGCACTGGGAGTGTGCGGATAAAGGAAATTATCACAGCCTAATGGTTCGGTACATGCCTCCTGTAAGCCAGCACCCGGTCAAGCGTAGAAGACATATTTGAGTAATTCCTATTGCTGTAGAATCTAGGAAAGCAACCAAATGCCATTGGTGCAGTTTAAAATAAATAGCACAATTTTATAGAGACTAATCCTTTGTTGCATTTCTCGATCTGCAAATATCTGATTATCACCTGGTCCTCATTGGTTTTACTAGAAGACATAACACACTGGAGTTAATACTATTAATACTGTGTTGGTTGTAATACACAGAAGGAACACGGCATTACTGCATTGATGAAAAATGTGACAGAAGTACAACTTTTTATAAATGGTGCAACCTTTTATAACCACTTTTTAGTACAGAGTTTAGAGTTTCTACATAACATTATATGAATTCAATTTTTCAAAAAAATTGTCTCTGATAATAAAAAAAATTCTGATACATGTGACATTTCCTACATCGTAGTATTCCCCTGTTACTGGTAGATTCTGATAGCATGTCAAAATCTCCCAGTTATTTAATATTTCCAGCTGCTGGTCATAGCTGATGAGTTTTTCTAAGTCTGATAATACTACTGTCAAATAACATTTCTGTATCTGTAGCATGACACCAAGGGAAAACCAAGGCTCAAAGTCTGGCCAAAGGGAACAGTATGCTATTAATAGCTGAGATAATCAGTCTTATTAAGTATCTGTATGGCGGCACATTCAACATGCTTCAGCTTTTTCTTTTTGTTATAAAAATTGTTCACATTAATCTTTTGATGGCAAGTAAATTGATAAAATGAAAGTCTTAGCATTAATGGTGTGCTTTATACAGCTTTTTAGAATAAACCTACAATCTGATTAGAGACAATCAGGTAAAAAAAAATTCTACAGTACTGCAGTTATATGAAGGGAGCTGCATAGAATGCTGGTGTTTAACCCAAGTTAATATTGCACTGTGACCAATTTGGGGAGAAGACCTTTTGGCAGCCATGGGTGGGGGTTTACTCTCTTTGCAAACAGTCAAGCTATATCCATTGGTCCAACATTATTCCTGGATGTCCAGGTGGCTGCTGTGAATTGGACATGTTTTGTTTAAGTTAGGTTTATGTGTGAGGTACACCTAGGGTCGTGATGGTGAACCTTGGCACTCCAGCTGTTCTGGAACTTCATTCCCAGAAGCCCAAATCCCTGTGAATTCATATGATGGGTTTACTGGCACTACAACTATTCTTTGACTTCAATTCCCAGAAACCCAACTCCCTGTAAATCCACACAAATGGTTTACTGCATGTATGCATATGCACAGTAAACCCATTCATGTGGATTCAAAGGGACTTGGACTTCTGGGAATTGAAGTTCCAGAATAGCTAGAGTGCCAAGGTTTGCCATCACTGACCTTGGGTTACCATATTCCTGTTCTCCAAATCTAGATAGTCCTTTAGGACAATGAGGATATCACAGGAATTCTTCACCAGTGATAAAGTGTAACCTGATTTTCAGGAAAATTGCAAGGGATATTGAAGGCAAACTGTAGAAATCAAGGGGGAAGAAAACAAGATGCATAATAGTTTATTGGGCAAGAGATTCATACCACTCAGAATAAAGCCAGGACAGTCATAAACCATGTTGTCCTGGATACTCTGAAATATGTGGTCCAAGAAAGTAATGGCTTTTTGTAACCTATATCAACTTCCTACAACAACGAACTGAGATGTGATTTATTAGTACTGTATGTATATCTAAAGAAATAGTTCAGTATCAAGATAAACTCATGTAAAATGAATCCCTAAATTAAGATTTGCAGCAATTATGAACTCAATGGTAAAAAGATTTTCTTACCTCTTTTCTGTGGCCACCCTCAATGTTATCATTTGAGTGCCCCAGCTATTATTCCACAGAAAGAGGCACTCCTGAAGGCAACATGGTCTCAAAACCACATAGGGTTTGATATGTTAGCACTTAAACCTAGCATATTAATCAACCTGGCCAGCTAGTACTGGGGTAATATGATCATAATAATGATGAATACCCACAGATAATTTAACTGCCACATTTGAACCCTTTGGAGTTTCTGTACCAGCCTCAACAAAGCATTGCAAAACGTAAGGGGAAAGTACAGTGAGAAGGGCAGGAGGACAAAGAAGCAAAACAGACTTCATCTTTAAGCCCTTGACCTAAGTCCAGCTGTCTTGAGTTATGATGGAGGTGGAAGAATTGGCTCAACTGCTGCTTTGTCAGGTGATGCATTGTTCTCAGGTTTCAACTTGGAAAAAACAAGAAGTGAGGATGCTGAACAGAGACATTGACACAATTATTCTAGGGTCAAAGTGTAGCAGAGCCCATGGATGAAAAAGCCTTTATTAACTATACCAGGAATTCTCAACCTTTTAAAGCCGGGTGCCAGGTCATGCTTCCTCAGAGAGCTTCGGGGGCCGTAAGACATTTTTGCGCTTCCTCCACCACATGGCATTTCTGGGTGTGGTGGAGGCAGTGGGAGGACCACATGAAATGGTGCCGTGCGCCGTAGGTTGAGAATCCCTGAACTATACCATCTAGCCATATGGAAGACCTAACTTAAAACCAGGAAGCACTCTATGGTAACCCAAGTTACTGTTATGAAATAAGATGAACTGTGCTCTCAGATACTTGGATGCACATCAGGCTGAGATAACTCCTCTACTTAACTATCATTACTGCTTTCATTTCCCAGCTTTTCCAATTTAGTATTCCCCCCAACCCCATCCCAAATGTGTATATAATAGCTTATTTAGGCAGACCAGGAGACCAGGGAATCATTTTCAAGTCCACTATTCTTCTCCCTTATGTCTCATCTGTCTCTTATATTTCAGGTCTGATCTTCACGATTACCTGCTTTCATATGAGGAAAAATCAACATGCTGTTTATTCTATTAATTAACACATAGCTATGACTTCTTTCCTGGGATTCACATTGAATTCAACCCACTGTTCATTTGAATGAATATCATTGAAAATTCCTACTGAGAGTTCAGATGCTGGCTCCAATTTCTACATAAGCTGCAAAAACAAGAGCTTCACCTTCAAATAATAAGGACTTTGAATGCTCTGGATAGAAATCTATGTATAATAGACAACTGCTTTGCATTAGCAAGCTCTCCTGCTGAGTGGAGTTTGTTTTTCGGATAAGCAGAACTGCGATGACGGCACATGAATATGAAGTGTGTGTTTCTCTCTCTGCACTACATGACAAAGACTGAATGTTCAATAAAATGCATTTTCTTTTGTTGAGTAATGAATGCAAAGATCTACTGAAGTGTTTTTAGTAGCACAAAAAACAGACCATGTTGACGTTCATCTAATTAGTCCATCATAGGTCTAAAAAAGCTTTCCACCTCTTTCTGATGTCTGTGATTAGGTTTTAAAAAGCTTTTTAAAGCTTTTTTTAATGCTTTCACAATTTTAATAATGGGAATTTATGGTGTCAGACCCACTACTAGCTGTGTTCATCTTTTTAAATAAGCAAACATGCACACACACACATCCTGTCTATAGAGGGGAATTAGTGTACTGCAAATCACCAATAAGGGTGTGTGTTTTTCAGCTGTAGGTAAAGTTATATATGAGCTCTTCTGAAAGTATCTAAGATATCAAGAAATTGTGGTAGCAGCTGGGTATCCCAGAGCTATATGCAGAGCAGTCACATAATAGGTGAGGAATGAAGATTTTGGGGGAAATGACATTAAAAAGAAATAGAAGAGGAAGAAGACTTACAACAAAGGTAATCACTGAAGTTACTTGGAATGTATGAGATATGAAGTTACTTGGAAGGTAAGAGCACACAGGAAGCTGCTGATCAAAATAGTAGTGAGTCAGACAATCGATCCATCTACTTGTTTCTAATATAACAGTGTTTCATATGAGATTTCATCATAGCCTTACAAGGAGATCATAGCCTTACAAGCAGCAGTCAGTCTGATCCTACTTAGTTTCTGAATCAGTTGCTAGTAAGTGTGTTCAAGGAGCTGTGATGGTATCTCATCATCCTATGCTTGTATGCAGTAGAAGACCCGGAAAAGAGGTACTGAAGATGACTAAATATCTCAGGCCAAGTGAAACATTTAATTTAAATTAATAGAATTATATACCGCCACATCCAATGGACTTTGGGCAGTGTACACAAGTTAAAACCAATTTAAAAACCATTTAAAAACCCTTAAAAACATAGCAATATTACACGCCCCCTCTGTGCCATTTCCTACCTAAAAACAAATATAAAATCTACAAGTCCTTAACATTAAAAAAATTAATTACAGGAGGGGGGAGCCTCAGACAAGCCAGAAAAGGGAGCTTGTTGACAATCCTGGCCCCCAGATCCATTTTGCCAACCACATCTTCAATTCTTTCCTAAATGGTGGCAACTGGGCCTGGAGGCATAGTTCTACCAGGAGGTGATTCCATAGTGTGGGGGCTATGACCAAGAAGGCCCTTTTCCTTGTGCTGGAGAGGCGAGCCTCCCCAACAGATGGTACCTGAAGGGTGCCCTCTAGGTTTGCTCTCGTAGGACAGGTCGATGTCCTAGGGACGATGCTGTCCCTGAGATATCCTGGTCCGCTACCATAAAGGGTTTTAAAGGTGACAACCAGCATCTTGAATTGCACCCGGAGACATATAGGTAGCCAGTGCAGCTCCCACAGCATTCTGGACCAACTGCAGTCTCCAGATGGTTATCAAGGGCAGCCCCATGTAGAGCACATTACAATAGGTCAAACGGGAGGTGACCAGGGCATGGGTGACCGTGATAGATAAGATAGATAGATAAATCTTTATTGTCATTGTCCTGCACAGAACAACAAGATTGGGGAGAAAAAAAAACACTAACCAACCCAACAAAACCTAAACAAAATACAACTATACAAAATTATCAACATACTCCCACCCCTCATATACACATTTAACCCCTAAAAAGCTGTAAAACTCTAAGAATCTAAAAACTCTAAGACTCTAAAAACTCTAAAAACTATATATAGAAGCTCCCTCATAGACTGCATTGCACTGCATTCAAAGCCAGAACCGCTTTTGGGTTGAAACTATTTCTCAAGCGACTGGTTCTGGTCTTTATGACCCTATACCTTCTTCTAGAAGGCAGAAGCTGAAAGAGATCATTTCCAGGGTGCATACTATCTTGTGCATACTATCTTGTACTATCTCTACAGCTTTCTTATAACATCTGGTGGCATAGATTTGATCTAGAGTGGGAAGAGTACACCCGATTATCCCTTCCGCAGTCTTTATGACCCTGGACAGCATTGTTCTTTCCCTAGCTGTACAACTCCCAAACCATACACACAGACCATAGGTTAACACACTCTCTGTGGTACAGTGGTAGAATGCCAACAGCAGGTCCTTTGAAAGATTGTTCTTCCTGAGGATTCTCAAGAAGTATAACCTCTGCTGTGCTCTCTTCAGGAGACCAGGAGTGGGCACAATTGATTAATAAGATGCACTTACCTGAAGGCCCTCCTGGTCACGGCTGTAACCTGCTCCTGGAGCAGAAGCTGCGAGTCCAGGAGGACCCCCAGGTTGCACACAGGGTTGGATTGGGGCAACAATGCCCCATCCCAAACCAGTGGTGATAACTAATTATGAGGATCAGGTCCTCTCACCCACAGCCACTCAGTCTTGCCAGGATTCAACTGCAGTCTGTTGTCCCCCATCCAGACCCTAACCTGTTCTAGACTTCTTAATGCCAATTATATAGTTTACCTAACATTTTACTGGTATATTTGCATACACCACTCTGGGTTTAAAAGTAAAAAGGTAGTATTTATTCTCTATATGAATAAATGACTCAAATCATGTTGAATAACTATGACTGTGTGATTTGAAGTTGCACAAGCAATTGCAAAATTTTCACCAAAGAAAAAGTCACATTAAACAAACAACTCTGTGAGTGCAGTTCTGCAACCAGTTACACAATCTATTGCACAACTAATTGTAAAATCAGACACACGGATTGGCACTGGACATGTCTTTGAATTATATTGGGTGTAACTTTATGCTACAGCAAGTACAACAGGGTTCACCCAGTGTGTATCCATTGGAAACATTAAATGGAGATACATATTTTGTGACTTCCAGTGACCTTTGCTGTGCCTTCCAGGGACCTACTTCCCAAGTAGTTGTGCATGCATGCGTGCGTGCATGCATGCATACACAGATGGACAAAAGACTACCAAATAATAGTGTAATGGAGACAAGTGTGCAGCCATCGGGAGAAGCCCAGAGAGCCATAGTAGAACTCCAGCACAACTAGATTTGGCCCCTCAGCCTGACATTCCCCACTCTGGATTCTTATCCAAAGTTGTCATGACTGGAACTCTATTCATGGGTTACTGTATAGAAGATGGTAGAAAAAAACAAATCCTGTCTTCTTTTGACATGTAGTCCTTTATGTACCAGAAAAAATATTGTGGAATGGGAACCTCCAGAACAGTGTAAGAGGTGACAAATGAATGATGCAGGAGAAATAAATTAGAATCAATACTCAAATCCTGACTTTCATCAGGAAGACTATAAAAATATAGTATCCTGCTTCATTTTGCCCTAAAAGAAGCCCTTCCTCTTGCAAAAAATCCAGTCTGGATTCATCTGCAAGTTTCCATTACCTGCAGTATGGGGATTATTGTTATATACCTTTGCTGACTAAGATGAGGAACTGAGTTTTCTTCCTTTCAAAAGTGCAAAATATTTTCTGGTGCTGTCAGTTCAGGGGTTCTGTTGTGTCCAAGCACTGATTATGGTGTGTCAGCTTTGCCGGAAGTCTAAGGCGAAGCTGCATGCCATTTTCCAAAGGTGTGTATTTCAAAAAGCAGCCTAGATCACTGATTTGCTGTATTGAATGTTCCCGCTTCTCCAGAAGCCCTCCAAAATGTATCTTCTTCTTGTAACGGCCAAATCCACTGTATATAAGCAGGCTACCATGTACATATTCTTCAGTCCAGATCGTGAGCTGAATAAAGATCACTGTTGTTAACCCAATCCTGATGGTTAGATTACTTCTTTGTCCGGACTCAACATTGGTGACGAAGGAGGGATGGCTGCTGCTGCTGCTTCTTTCGAGCCTTTTGATCTCTCTAAACCAGAGACATGGCCTATGTACGAGGTCCAGTTTTAAAACCGTCGTTGCCAAAGGGGTGGCAGATGATAAACAAAAGGTGACATTCCTGGCCCATTGCGGGTTGCCCACATTTGAGCTGATCATTCATCTGCTGCTGCCACGGGCTCTTAAGGACACACCACTTAAGGACATTCTGGATGTCCTCCAAAATCACTGCAAGCCCAAAACCTCGATCTTCCCAGCAAGAGTGGCCTTCTACCGATGGGATCAAAGGATGGGAGAGTCGGTCACAGAGTACGTAACTGCCCTTCACCAAGCAGCAGTGCCATGCCAGTGGGAGAATCTGGATGTGGCCCTTTGCAACTGGCTTTTGGTTGGTCTCAGAGATGAGGCAACTCAGCGTCACCTGCTGAAGAGGGACATGTTAACCTTCAATCAGGTTTTCTAGGAGGCCCAGGCAGCTGAGGTTGCCAATGCCGGGGTCAAATTCTTCCAAGTTAAGCCTGTTTCAACAGTCAGAAAGGAATTGACTGTCCACAAGCAGCATTGCTCCAGCCCATCGTCATCTTCAGAAGATGCAGAAGAGGTGAACGACATTCATAAGGTCCATCATAGACACCACAAGGCTACCAAGAGCACCGTCACTCCATGCCAGGTCTGTGGAAGCAGACACCTTTGCACCTAGTGTCTGTTCAAATCTGCAGAGTGCCACAGGTGTGGCAGGAAGAGGCACATCACCATAGTGCACCACCAGCACTCCGAGGGTCATCCTGGGGACAAAGGTCGTTGCTGGACAGAACACCCAATTTCAAAGATCTATGCAAGAAAAAGTTTTTTAGTCTGTGTCAATGCAGTGTCTGAAAGGTTCTTCGTTGAAGTCTGCCTGCAGGGTTGCCCATTTCGGACAGAGGTCAACTTGGGTACATCCTACTTGATCATCTCCCAAAAAGACTTTCTTCAAATTTCGCTGGCAGCCCGCCCAAATCTGCGGGCTCTCTAGGTCAACTTGAGTGATGTACAGGGTCATCACATCCTTATGCTCGGGATCGGCACATTTGATGAGCACTTCAAGGCCGTTGCGGCTAAACTCCCACTTGTCGTGTTAAGATGGGTAAGAACAACCTTTTGGGTACACAATGGTTTTGGCCCCTGGGTATTGCAATTTCAAGGATTCACAGGGTACAGGCTGACCCCATTCACACCACTTATGAACGCTATCCAGATGTTTTTTGTGTGGGACTGGGTATGTTCAAAGGGCCCCCTGTTAATTTTGAGCTGGATCCAATTGTCCAGCCCATTCAGATGAAGCTTCATCGAATGCCTTTTGCACTCAAGGATCACATTGACGCAGAACTTGACAAACTGGTTGCCCAGGGGATTTTGGAGCCAGTGGACTCCGCTCTATGGGAGACCCCCATTGTCACCGCACTCAAAGCCAATGGGGACATCCGCATCTGTGCGGACTATAAATGCACAATCAATAAAGCTATATGCACTAACTCTTATCCTGTTCTAGTGGTCAGCCATTTACTGGCCACTCTCCATGGGGGGAAATGTTTTGCCAAATTGGACATGGCTCAGGCATACCAACAGTTGCTGGTTACCCCAAGTCTGCATTGTGTCAAGCTATCACCACCCATAGGCATACCTGTCAAGTATCCTGTTTTGCTCGGGAAAACCCTGTAATTTAGAGCCCCTAATCCCACCATCACTTTTTTTGTAATTTCCCATATTTTTAAAAAAAATTCAGGGGCATGTAATCCTCCCATATATTATTGCATTATATCTTTATGAGGTGTGCAGCTCATACCATAGAAAAGGAGTGTTGGGGTCCCCCTGGTGGAGGAAGAACCACCCCATAAGCACAACTGCTTCCCCTCATGGGAAAACTGCAGTTAGCAAGCCAAGCTTACCAATAATTCTATTCTACATTTCCTCCTACTCCCCCCCCCCATTCAACTGCATTTCATATTATGGTAATTTTTCATGGAACTGTTTTTTACACTTTAATCAGTTAACTGTCTCCTGTCTTATTGTTTTTTTTGCCTCAATTTCATTTTTTAAAACTCTGTGCTTAGGAGAAAAGCATGGAAGTATTCTGTTTATGTTGTTTGAAAATATACTTGAAGCAGATTGGCTCATTGACTTCCCTTTAACACCCTCTTTCCCAGGAGAGATTGGGCTTCAAGTATATTTGCATACAATATAAACAGCATACTTCCATGGTTTTCTCTTAAATACAGAGTTTTAAAAATGAAATTGAGGCACAAAATGCTAAGACAGCAGGAGACAATTAACTGATTAAAATGTGAAAAATGTGAAAACCATAATATGAAATGCAGTCGAATAGGGGGGAGAATAGGGGAGAATATAGAATAGAATTGTTGAAGTAAGCTTGGCTTGCTGGCTGCCTTTTCCCCTGTGAGGGGAAACAGTTGTTCCTATGGGGTGGTTCTTCCTCCACCAGGAGAACTCAACATTCCTTTGTGGCTTCTCATCTTCTAGGCTCTTGGATGTGCCTAGACTTTGGAGAGAAGGGTGTGTGGCCTGGGAGAGAAGGTTGTGGCCTAAATTTCCCGTTATTTTCATGTCAAAAAACTTGACAGGTATACCCATAGGGGTGCATTTCGGGTAAAGCATCTACAATGGGTAAAGCATCTACAATTTGGTGTCAATTCCATGCCTGGCATTTTCCAGGCTCTGGTTGAAAAGTTGCTTAAGGGTCGACCTGGGGTACTGCTTTATTTAGATGATGTATTGATTGCCAGGGAGGATAAGGTGGACCTAGCGTCCAAATTAAGTAAAGTGTTAGAACGATTTCAAAATGCTGGGTTACGCATAAAAAGGGACAAATGTTGTTTTTTTGCATAGGAAGTAGAATTTCTGGGGTTCAAAAACACCCCTGAAGATGTTAAGCCCTCTGACGCCAAGGTCAAGGGTGTATGGGATGCTCCCCGCCTGAATTAAAAAACTGAATTGAAAGCATTTTTAGGGCTCTTGAATTTCTATCATTCATTTCTTCCTTGCAAGGCCACTGTAGCCGAGCTACTGCACCAATTAGTAAAGAAACAAACTGTGTGGAGATGGTGTCCTTCTCAGGAAAAAACATTTCATGAGGTCAAGAAGCTCCTAACTCCAGAGGCTGTCCCCACCCATTACGATCCCCAAAAGCCCCTTATCTTGGTATGTGATGCCTCTCATGTGTGGATGGGAGCCGTACTTTGCCACGACCTGGGGGGAGGAAAGGAGGTGCCCATCGCCTATTATTCCAGGTCCTTATCTGCAGCTGAGAAGAATTATGCTCAGATTGACAGAGAGGCACTGGCAATAATCGTGGGGTCCAAGAAATTCAATGATTTCTTCTACGGAAGGGCTTTTATGATCATCACAGATCACAAGCCATTGCTAGGCATTTTCATGCCTCACAAACCCACACCCCAAATCCTGTCACAATGTATGCTGCACTGGGCCATGTTCTTACAGGCATACCAGTTCAACCTGCAGCATCGTCCAGGTGCCAGCATCAGCAATGCAGGTGCACTGTCCAGATTCCCAGTTGTGATCATGGGCAAGATCGAGTCAGACCATCAGGTCCTCATGTTAGAGGTGTTAGACTCCACACCAGTGTCCGCTACGGACCTCGTGGCTGAGACAATGGTCATGAGTCCATATTGACTTCGCTGGTCCCTTCAGGGTAGCCAAATTTCTGCTTGTCGTAGACTCATACTCCAAGTGGTTGGAAGTCATTCCTGTATCCGGGACTTCCTCTGCAGTCATGATCCGCAAGCTAAGGAGAGTGTTTTGTATTTTTGGTTTACCCAACATTGTTGTGTCTGATAACACATCGACCTTCATGTTGGCAGAGTTTCAAGATTTTCTTTGCCATAATGGTATCAGGCATATTACTGCCACCTCATTCCACCCCATGACTAATGGACAGATCAAGAGACAGGACCGAACTGTCAAAGATGCTCTAAAGCACATGGGGGCTGGAGATCTAGAATTGCAAATATGCCAGTTCTTACTGTCCCACAGGATCACCCCCCTGGCATCAGGATTCTCACCAGCTGACCTCTTAATGAAGAGGAAACTGTCCACAGTCTTGGACCGCCTGGATCCCCACTGTAGGGAAGACAGGGGTCTCAATATTGATATCACCAATGCAAAGGGTTTTGCGATCAGGCAATGGGTTCATTGCCAGAATTACGCACCTGGGTCTCCATGGTTGGGAGGTGAGGTGTTGGAACAAACAGGACCGGTTCCATTCGGGCCATGCCGTACAGCACCCTGGCCCTGCATAATCACCCCGCCTTGCAGCGGGTCCCAGCCCACCTGTTGTGCTGGAGCTACTCGTCCGTGGCTGGATGTTCCCACAAAAAGTGTAGGTATAGGCACGAATGCTCTATCTGCTCCGGGCCCCATTCGGCCACTGCCTGCACCAGGTCCGGGGGGTCCTGTGGCAGGAGCAGAGGACAGAAGGGTCCCGGCCGGGTCCACACTGACCCTGTGGCGGCTTCCAAAGGCCCCCTCCCCAATTAAGCTGGACGTTTTGGCGCGTTGGCTTTGCGTCTACCCTAAGCGGGTGGATACAGAATATATCTGGGCTGGTTTTTCCGAGGGGTTTCGCATCCCTTTCATGGGGGTGCGCTCGCCCCAGGATGCCCCTAATTTGCTTTCTTTAAAGGGGATGGAACACATTGCTAGGAGCAAAATATTCAAGGAGGTGCATGAGGGTCGAGTGGCAGGACCCTTTGACGCACCTCCTTTTCCCAATTTGAAGGTATCGCCCCTGGGTTTGGTCCCTAAAAAGGTTCCAGGTGAATTTCATTTGATTCACCATTTGTCATACCCCGCTGGTACATCTGTGAATGATGCCATACCGGACGAGCTTTGTTCAGTCCGGTATGCTTCATTTGACCAGGCGCTCAACATGGTCTGGTCTTGTGGCTGGGGGACACTGATGGCCAAATGTGACATAAAGTTGGCCTTTCGCCTCCTGCCTGTTCACCTGGACGATTTTGAGTTACTCGGTTTTCGTTTTCAGGGGAAATATTTGGTAGACAAGGCCATGCCCTTTGGATGCGCTGTCTCTTGCTCGGCGTTCGAGCGTTTCAGTTCATTCTTGCATTGGGCCTTAGTCTGTCACTTGGGGGTTAGTTCGGTGTTACACTACCTGGATGATTTTTTGTTCGGTGCCGCTGCAGCGTCAGGTGAGTGTGGGCGCCTGTTGGTAGCATTTCAGGAGCTCATGGCCTAATTAGGGGTGCCACTGACTCCTGAAAAGACTGAAAGACCCACAACCAAATTAGTCTTTCTGGGAATTGAGATTGATACTGTTGCCCAGACCTCCAGGTTGCCCCAAGACAAAGTAACCCGCATTTCAGATGTTATTCAAGCATTACTAGCTAAGCTAAAGGCATCCCTTCACGACCTCCAGGTGCTTCATGGGTACCTCAACTTCGCTTGTAGGGTCATCGCCCCCAGCCGGACTTTCGCCAGGCACCTGTGCGATGCCATGGTTGGGTTATCTAGGAAGCACCACAGGGTTAGATTGACTAGGGGTACCCGGGATGACCTGCAGTTGTGGTTGGGATTCCTCTCGGGCTTTAACGGGGTTTCATTTTGGTGCGAGGAGTGCATAGCCGCCCCCAGGTTCCAGGTTCAGTCAGATGTGTCTGGAGCGTTTGGCTACAGGCTGTACTTCGACAGTCACTGGTCATATGGTAGGTGGCCGGAGTCATGGCAGGCCATTGCTGTACTCCGGGACCTTACCTTCCTGAAATTCTTTCCTATTTTGGGGGCACTCCTGCTATGGGGTGAGGCCTGGGCTAATTCAGTGGTCCATTTTTGGTGCGACAATGCAGCTGTTGTCCACATAGTAAATTCCCAGATGTCCCACTCCACTAGGGTGATGGCCATGGTCCGTTATTTTGTGTTGTGTGCATTGCGCCTCAACATACTGTTTAAGGCTAGGCACGTCCCAGGTATCAATAATGATATTGCTGACGCTTTGTCTCGCCTACAGATAGATCGGTTCCGGACCCTGGTGCCGGAGGCCGACAACCTGCCTTTACCAAGCCCGGCTGAGATGTGGAGATTTGGCGTGGGGAAGTGAACCAGGCCATTGGTCTGTTGCTGGCTAGCAGCACCCGTAAGGCCTAAGCTGTCACGCACAGGGCTTTTGAGGCATTTTGCCACGAGGCTTCCCTCCCTCTTGTTTGGCCTGTCCCTATTGATCACCTCTTACAGTTCATGGTACACCTACACGCCAATGGCTTGTTGCCTAGGACCATCGTGGGCCGTCTATCAGCATTGGCCTTTTATGCAAAGGTTAATGGTATTGCGGATGTCACTTCGGATTTTAGGGTCCGGCGAGTTTTGGAGGGGTGAGCTCATGAATGTGGCTCGATGCCTGATGCTCGACGCCTTATTTCTCCTGATGTGTTACTGCAGCTGGCCGGAGCTTGGCCGGTTGTCTGCAGGGATTCTTATGAGGCCTGCCTGTTCCATGCAGCTACCACACTGGCATTCTTTGCTGCCCTCCGGGTCAATGAGCTGGTTGCTGGGTCCCACAGTGATACCTCCCGCAGGGCCTTGGAGCTGCCTGATGTGTCTGTTACCCATGAATGGTTACGGCTTTCCATTCATTTTTCCAAAACCGACCAGCTTGGCAGGGGCAGCACACTCATGCTGTACACGTGTAGCAACCCAGTTATCAGCCTGGTCAGGGCTCTTGGTGCCTTCTTGGCATCGCGCAGGTGTGCGCAGGGGCCCCTTTTCTGTCATTCGAATGCCCTCCCCTTGATCAGGTACCAGTTTTGGCGGGTTACCAGTGCGGCATTGGCCAAGTTGGGCTTAAAGGGGGTTTGTTTTGGGACCCATTCTTTCAGAATTGGCGCGGCATCCACTGCAGCGGCATGTGGTTACAACGAGGAGGCTATTCGCTCCATGGGGAGGTGGGATTCTGGTCACTTCCGTTCGTATGTGCACCCTCTGTCCCAGTAGCGCTTTGCTCGTGCATTTTTCTTTCTCCTTTCTTGAAGCTCCTGCTCGTACCAGGCTGCCCGTGAGGGTGCGGATCATCGGGCACAGCTATATCTACTGGGCGGCCTGCCATGCCACATCCACCTCATGGGGGACACACCTGGGCATCAGTGCAGTGGTGCTGCTCTGATGGTTCAGCTTCCGTGGCAAGAGTTGGCATGCGTTGATCCCGTTCCTCAGGTCCCTGGGTGATCAAGGTCTGCCGGATGTCCTAGTCGTACACCTGGGAGGCAACGATTTGGCCCAGGTCACAGGTTTGGACTTGGCATGTGCCATCCGTAGAGATCTTGCCCTGTTGGGTCAATCCTGGCCACAGGTGTGGATTGTTTGGTCCCAGATGATACCACGAGTGTCTTACCGGGGCGGCCTTGATCCCCGCGGCGTTGACTGGGCCCGCAGGTCAGTCAACAGGGCAGTGGCCCGTTACCTGTATGCTAACGCTCTGGGGATCCTTAGCCGTGTGGCCCATTTTCAATCCAATATTTGTGTGTTTGATCCTTAACCATGTGGCGCATTTTCAATCCAATATTTGTGTCCGTGTCGTTATTGGGGTATGGGTACAGCAAGGGATGCGCGGCGGCAAAATGGCCACCCTGCGCTTTGCTGGCCCTGCCCCTGAGGTGCGGGCACAACAAAATGGAGAGGGGGCGTGGCCGGCTTCCCCTTTATAAGGGGTGGCTGAGCCAATGGCCCCGCTCTCCTTTAATTCAGCTGGGCCCCGGGCGCGTTTGCCGACCACCCCCTCCCTTAGGTCACAGTGTGATTCTTGGTCGCTTCGGGACCGCGTGGGAATTTTTGCTTGAACCTGATTGGCACCTTGGTTCTTGGTTTTTTTGCCCACTCCACACTGTCGCCAAGGGGTGACTTATGGGGTATTTCATATTGCCAGATTTGGCCACTTCTGGTGGATAGCACTGGTGAGGGGCAACTGCATTACTACTTAATAGGGCAAATCTATTTGGTTGGCCATAGTGAGGACAAGGTTAGCCAAACTTGTATGGCCATCCAAATTACTTATATAGGTTAACACCCAGATTGGGTCAACAACACGTTTTCGCAGAAGCCGGTTGTTGATGGAGCCTCTCAATTGTTACCGCAGTAACAAGTGGTGAGAAGCAGTTAATTAGGGTTCTAATTGGATTTGCCCCTTTCCAGTGCTATTTCGGCCCGTTTGATCCTTAACCATTGTTAAGGTAGAACCATTTTGAATCTAAATAAATGTGGCCCATTTTCAATCCAATGTCCGTGTCGTTATTGGGGTGTGGGTACAGCAAAGCTGAGCGCAGAAAAATAGATGCCTTTGAAATGTGGTGTTAGAAACAGGGCGATCCTAGAAGAAATCAACCATGACTGCTCATTAAAGGTCAAATAGTAAAGATGATGCTAAAGTACTTTGGACATCAAATGAGAAGAGAGGATTCACTTGAGAAGGCCTTGATGCTGGGAAAGGTGGAGGACAAAAGAAGGGGGTGGCCAAAAATAAGATGGCTAGATGGTATTGTAGATGTAATGGGCACAAAGCTGTGTGGGCCAAAGAACCCTTTACCCATCTTCTTGGGGGACTTTTGTTTTCTTTCTTGCTTACTCAGTGGCTTAAGTGACTAAGATGGTGACTGGGAGGCAGAAGGTCAGCTGTTCGATTCCCGAGTACTGCAGGATGGAATGAGCTCCCGTCTTTGTCCCAGCTACTGCCATCCTAGCAGTTCGAAAGCAAGAAATTGCAAGTAGATAAATAGGGACCACTTTGGTGGGAAGGTGACAGCGTTCCGTGAGCTCTGGTGTCTAGTCATGCATGCCAGATGACCACGGAAATGTCTGCAGACACAGACAATGCTGGCTCTTCGGCTTTGAAACAGAGATGAGCACTGAACCCTAGAGATGGATACGACTGGCTTTCAAGTAAGGAAAACCTTTACCTTTACCATGTTGTTGTTGTTGTTCAGTCGCACAGTGGATTCCGACCATTTGCGACCCCATGGACCATTTTCCTCCAGGCATCTCTACCCTCCGCTATTATTCTCAGCCCACCAAGCTCTGTGCCCATTGTGTCCACAATACCATCTATCCATCTCAACTTTGTACGCCCCCTTCTTCTCTTGCCCCCCACCTTTCCCAGCATCAAGGCCTTCTCAAGTGAGTCCTCCCTTCTCATTTGATGTCCAAAGTACTTTAGCTTCATCTTCACTATTTGTCCCTCCAATGAACAGTCAGGATTGATTTCTTATAGTATTGACCTATTTGTTCTCTTTGCTGTCCAAGGGACTCTCAGGACTCTCCTCCAACACCACATCTCAAAGGCATCTATTCTTCTGCACTCAGCCTTCCTAATGGTCCATCTCTCACACCCATACATTACCACTGGGAATACCATTGCTTTGACTATGTGAATTTTTGTTTTCAAGGTGATGTCTCTGCTTTTCAATATATTTCCCAGGTTTCTCATTGCTTGTCTCCCCATAATCAGTCGTCTTTTTATTTCATGGCTACAGTCGCCATCTGCAGTGATCTTAGATCACAGGAAAGTAAAATCTGTCACTGCTTCTACTTCTTCCCCATCTATTTTCCAGGGACTGATCGGACCTGTTGCCATTATCTTGGTTTTCTTGATATTAAGTCTCAAGCTAGCTTTTGCACTCTCCTCCTTCAATCCAATCAAAAGGTTCTTTAGGTCTTTCTCACTTTCTGCCATTAGGGTGGTATCATCTGCATATTTCAAATTGTTGATGTTTCTCCCAGCAATTTTGATCCCATATTGTGATTCCTCCATCCCTGCATTGCGCATTATGTGCTCTGTGTATAGATGGAATAAACAGGGTGATAAAATGCAGCCTTGTCTTACTCCTTTTCCTATTCCAAACTACTCTGTCTTTCCGTGTTCTGTCCTAACTGTTGCTTCTTGGTTCATGTACAGATTTCTCAGGAGGCATACGAGGTATTTTGGTATTCCCATCTCTTTAATTACTTGCCACACTTTGTTGTGGTCCACACAGTCAAAAGCCTTGGTGTAGTCAATAAAACAAAAGTAGACTTGTTTCTGGTATTTTTTTGTTTTCTCCATGATCCAACATATGTTGGCAATGTGGTCTCTAGTCCCCCTGCCTCTTCTGAAACCGGCCTGCAACTCTGGTAGTTCTCTCTCCACATGTTGTTGAAGTCTATCCTGTATTATCTTGAGCATCACCTTGCTGGCATGTGGGATGAGCTCAATTGTTTGGTAATTTGAGCATTCTTTGGCATTGCCTTTTTTTGGGCCCCCCACCCGGACTCAAACATCCGGGTAGTTAGGGGCCGTGGCCACTCCTCTATAAAAGGGGTGGCCACGAGGCAGCCGAGCTGCCATTTTAAGAATGCGACGGAGCGGAGAAGTTTGCTCCATCGCTTTCTCCCCTTTTCGCCTCTTTGCAAGAGGCTTGATTTTCTTCTAGGCTTCCTTTTACTTTCTCGCCTCTTTCCAAGAGGCTCGGTCTCCTTTGAGAAGCGACAGAGCGGAGCAGTTTGCCCCGTCGCTTCCTCCTCTACTAGCCTCTGTTCGAGGCTTTCTTTTATCTTTGCCTCTTTGTAAGAGGCTCGATTCTGTTTGCAGCACCGGACTGCAGTGGCTCAGGTGGCTAAGAGGCTGCATGGGAGGCTGACTGGGAGGCTAAAAGTCAGCTGTGCGATTCCAGAGTGCTGCAGAACGGGATGCTTCTCTTCTCCCTTGGCCTCAGCCCACTTGGGCATGGTGTGGGTTTCCATGCCACCGTCATTCACCCGGTGGGGCCATCCGGCCCATCCGGCCCACCTCGTCTTGGTGGGTTAGATGTTGCGGATGCTCCCTTGCCTCCAATTTGGCAATGGAGGCATCAATGGTCATTACTCCGCCACCTCGGATGGTGGGTGCGCCAACTTGGTGGTTCCGGCCCACGTGCCGGCCATGGCTGTGGAGTGGCCCGCCAACAGGGTTGAGCTGCCGGAGGCCTTCAGGCCAGCGTAGGCCTGATCACAGCATAGGCCTGATCACGAACTCCGACACCTGCCACGGGCCGGAAACCCCAGTGGGGGCGGCTCATGGGGGTGCACCGAGTGAGTATCCTGGTCAAGTTAGCACACTAGATTGTCACGCTGGGGTGTGTGTGTAGTGGCCATAGTCGCAGCAGGACAATTACACTCTGGTTCTTAATGGGGTTACCGCCCCTATGCTTTTATTTACTTCCCCTGGGCCCGTAGGGCTGGTTAGGTGTTTATCCACTACAATCAGTGCCAATGGTGGTGCTGTCGGCCGGTTGCTCTATGCCCCTGGGTGCCCACTTATACTGGGCTATTAGCTAGGCACTGTGATTTGGGGAATATATTCACGTTTTCTCCCTCCTGCATTGAGAACACACTGATTAGGGAATTAAGGGTAGGACAACAGGGTCAAGGAGTTGCCCCGTCGCCGCAGCCCCCCCCCCCCATGGGGCTGATTGGTTGCCAGCCTATTGGGCATCAATGGCAGGATGTATGAGGGCCCGTCCTCATTTGGCCGTTCCAATGTTGCAGTGCTGGGACAATGATGGCAGGGCTGTGGTTGTTCTGCCTGGCCCGTCATGGTTAGCATACGTCAGGACCTTAGGCTTAGGGCGACCCCTTCCCCTATGAGGCCAGCGATGACCCCTGTTAGCGAGGGTGGTTGCTGTATGTGACTTACGCGGCAACGCTTATGCTGCATGCGGATTGTCCACTTTCGGGCAACCACCTCCACCTTGATCTTGAGCTAACAGATTGAGTTAGCTGCTACTACCTTCAACGGGGGACATGTTTTGCCTGATTCTGTGCTTCACTTTTGATGTGGTAATGCTGCGGTGGTGCACATTGCTAATTCCGAACGTCTAAATCACCTGAGTCATGGCCTCAGCTTGCATATTGTTCTGGGGTTCATGCGCTTTAAGGTGCTTCTTTGGTCTAACCATGTGCCAGTCATTTATAACGATATTGCTTATCCTCTCCCCCGCCTGCAGATTGCCCGGTTCCCGGCTGGGCTCCGGACGCTTGTGAGCTACCCTCTCCACTCATGGCTACGGTATGGTCATTTGGCAAGTAGACGTGAACCGGGCGACTTGCATGTATTGGTAACTCACACGCGCACTGCACATCGGCATCCAATCCTTCACTTTAGAGCCTTTTGTTGGTAAAGGCAATTGCCCAAAATCCGGCTGACATTGGTTGACTGGGTTTTTAGATTGTATAGTCTGCCCTATGATCTGGCGTTGGCTCCACGCACCATAGCCACTGGGCTTTGAGCATTGATACTCATGGCCAAAGCACGGGGTTTTTCTGACTATGCGGGGGTCTTCTGGATAAGCCATGTATTAGGGGGGTGGACATGTGTACGTGGCTGCGCCTTACACAAGTCGCCCTATTCTCACAGATATTCTGACCCATCTTGCACGAGGTTGGCATAGACCATATCGCAGTAGGTAGGAGGAGTCTCTTTTCATGCAGCTACCGATGTAGCCATTTTTCTGGAGCTCATCGACTCAGCGAGCTGGTCCCATGGTCAGGAGGGGAAGTGTTTTGTAGGGCACTGTAACTCAAAGATGTCTATGTCAAACAAGAGTTGGCTCAGTTGGGGATTCGTCCCTCGAAAGCCGATCAGCATGGAGTGGGCAGTGGTGTATACTGCCATGATGTACATTGGCTGACATTGTTCCGGTTGGTGCCCTACATGCGATTGGCAGTGTCTGCTGCGCACCCTAGCCTGTTTTTCTGCCACCAGATGGGTCTACACTTACCAAGCTGACGGTCGGGGGGGGCGGTGAGTCACCATGGACGCCTCCCCGTGTGGCGGGTAGCACTGGTAAAGTAAAGATTTATGACCCATAGGTATCCGGTAGGTTCGCAATTGACTGGCCAACACGTAGACAGGTACAGGGGAAAGAGGTTTGGCCGGTCAAGGGCGAACCAGGCAAGGGGTGATGGCAGGAGCTTCACAGCCTGCATCAACTTGATATTTAACGGATACACGTCATAGGGTGGGGTCAGTAGATAGTTTATTGACTCCGGTCAACAATTTGTTTATGTCAACAAACAAATTGATACAAATAGTTACATGTAGCCAATTGTCATTGGCAATTTGGGAGGAACCTTACCAGTGTTACTGCGGTCTGCTTGCCTTAAAGAATTACAATTGGATGATTACACCAATTTAAAGTTATAATTCGGACTAGGGCATTATTCAATAAAAGTGGCCCGATGCCTTTATCCATATACCGGTGTCTGAGTCTTTCTTTGGGGGGTGCGCCTGCAATGAAAGGTTTGCCTTGGATTCTGACTGACATCATTCTATCATTTTTGATGTTGTATCCCATTACTGCTTTCCTCACTCTTTTGTTGACAATTTTGTTGACAATTTTCTTGCCCACAGTAGTAGATATGATGGTTTCCAGAGCTGAATTCACCCATTCCTGTCCATTTTAACTCACTGATGCCCAGGATGTCAATGCTTATTCTTTCCATCTCATTTTTAACCACTTCCAGTTTTCCTTGATTCATAGACCTCACATTCCATGTCCCTATGCAGTATGGTTCCCTGCAACACTGTATTTCTCCTCCCCCTTTCATATCCCTCCCCCTTTTCAGATCTGCTCTGCTGAGCATCCCCTTGTTTTGTCTTTTGTTTTGGTCCATAGGGTTCTGTTGGCAAACTTTGTGGTGTGCCTTGCCGGTCTCTATGCCAGTCTCTTCCCATCATACATGTTATCACAGTTTTAAAACAAAGTATTATCATGCACAATATCACAGTTTATCACATAGTATCAAAGTAAAAGTTGAACTAATTAATGAAAGGGAAAGAAAGAAAGAAAGAAAGAAAGAAAGAAAAAGTCCACTATATCAAGTCTCTATGTAAGTCAGTTTCTTGTACAGTCACTATGTCAGTTGTTGACAATTATGGCTACTCCATTTTTTCTGAGGTTTTCTTGCCCACAGTAGTAGATATGATGGTTTCCAGAGCTGAATTCACCCATCCCTGTCCATTTTAACTCAACTATATCAACTATATTATTTCTGTTTGATTACTTATCCTTTGCATGCATGCAGCAGCTCTCGCCTCCTTTCGGCTGCATGGAGTTGGTCAAAGGCACTGGCTCGGGCCTCGCTGTGATGGTGGTTGTGGTTCGTATCTCCTGGGGGGTGGTCAGGGGTCTATGGAGGTGTCCTTCTCTCTGGCCCCAGGTCTTTGGATGGGGAGGGAGGGGCAAGATCCTTTACTCACCTCCCCTTTGGGCCTCTCTGGATGGCAAATGGGCAGTAGAGATTGGCTTTCCCGATGCCTTTTCTTCCTCTCTGGGCCCAGGTCTTTGGATGGGGAGGGAGGGGCAAAATCCTTACTCACCTCCCCCTTGGGCCTCTCTGGATGGCAAATGGGCAGTAGAGCTGGGCCATCCTGATGCCTTTTCTTCCTCTCTGGGCCTAGGTCTTTGGATGGGGGGGGAAGGGCAAGATCCTTTACTCACCTCCCCCTTGGGCCTCTCTGGATGGCAAATGGGCAGTAGAGCTGGGCCTTCCTGATGCCTTTTCTTCCTTTACCTTACTCATTTTTAATTATTATTTTTCCTGAGAAGCAAAGAAAGTGCAGAAAAGTAAATCAGCCCCCTAGGGTTACCAACTGCTTGTAAGCAGCTTGGCTTTAATGAATGGAAACCCCCCCCTCTCTCTCATATAGTGATCAAGCACCATCCCCACCCCCGCCCCTCCCAAGTTAACTCTAGAACAGAAATGGAATCCCCCTCTCTCACATAGTGATCAAGCACCATCCACCATCCCCCACCCCCAAGTTAACTCTAGAATAGAAACGGAACCCCCTCTCTCATATAGCGATCAAGCACCATCCCCCACCCCCCCACCCCCACCAAGTTAACTCTAGAACAGAAATAGAACCCTCTCTCTCTCATATAGTGATCAAACACCATCCCCACCCCTCCCAAGTTAACTCTAGAACAGAAATGGAACCCCCCTCTCTCATATAATGATCAAGCACCATCCCCCACCCACCCCACCCCTCCCAAGTTAACTCTAGAAAAGAAACGGAACCCCCCTCTCTCTCATATAGTGATAAAGCACCATCCCCCACCCCCACCCCTCCCAAGTTAACTCTAGAACTCTAGAAACGGAAGCCTCCAGCCAGGAGGCAGGGCAGAAACAGCTCGATAAAGCATGAGAGTGAGACAGAAGTCTCTCACTGATTTGCCCCTGCATATATGAAATATCGCTCACCTCTAGAGTAGACTCCCATCCCTTCCAGCATTGTGGTTCCAACCAGCTCAGCAGCAAAAATGAAGCCTCCATATTGGCCATGTGGCAGGAGGGAAATGAAAGAGAACCTACAGAATGCCCCCACCACCTTCTCGCTCTCCCCTTCCACAAGCAAAAAGCCTGCCACACAGCGACCTCTGGTGGCCGGAAAAATATACTGCAGCTTCGCCTGAGAGGGCTCCGGTCAGGATATTTTTTTAAAAGAAAAATAAGGGATATTACGGGGAAATTGATAAAACAGGAGGGAGGTGGGATGAGGGGTAAAAATAAGGGATTTTCCCAGGGAAAACAGGATTCTTGATGGGTATGATTATATTGAGCGGGACAAGAAAATATCTAAAAAAGTACATTTCACCACAATGCTTAAACTTTTAACGATCTGAAAATTGCATAAGCCAGGAAAATGCTGGCAATGCAATTAATTATTGACAGCTGTGGGAAGAGGTCTCGTGTTTGTCGAATCCCTACTGTATAGTAGTCTTTGTAAATGGTTTGAATATTCGGTGCGTTGGGAAGAGGTGCCATCAGAGGATCCGCCAAAGTTCCAAATCGCCATAAAGCCAAGGAATGCAAAGAACTATAACAAAAGTACAGAGAATCACCACTGCAAACCACTATGGCTTACCATTCGCTGTACCCCAATGCACATTCTTTTCTATAATAATCTTAACCAAAACAAGTTTTCAAGCACTGAATTTACTTCATGGAACATGACCACTGCATTCCATGTTAAATAGACAGTTTTCCATGTCCTTTAGCAATCACAGTTTTGTTTGTGGCTGGACTGCATGGAAGTCACTTAACACACCTTGATGCAAAGTAAGAAAATCAAAAAATAATTAATTAAGATGGGATTACTTGGACACAGGACAAATTTTCCGTGAATGTGGAGAAATTTAATCAATGCAGTATTCATGTGCATGTAATTCATTCCCTACCATGTGTACAAATTAAGATCTAAGGAATGGCTCAGTTAATCCCATTCAAGAAGCCAACTTCTGATCAAAAACAGTGCACTCATTTTACCATTTTAATTTGTTTTGAATTTTATCCATAATTCATATATAATCATAATTTTAAAATGGACAACACTCTGATATGAACAAAGAAAAGAAGACCCCAATGGTTGGAAAAGTGTTCTAAGTCATGCCATCCTGTGGGGGATCAAAGCATCAGCACTGTTCCTGTTCCTCCCAAGTCTCTCCCTACTGACTGCATCAGATCATTCCCTCCATTCCTTCCCTTCAGGGGACCAAATCTTGTCCCATCTTGAACTTCCTCCAAGGCAGAAGGAGGTGGCTTGCTCTTGCTCCTGCCTGCCTGCTTGCCAGATTTTGATGGTTTGGGTTCTACTTTGCATCCTGCACCACCTTCCTTGGAAGTGCATGTCAACTAAAATTCAGAAGGGAGGCCATCCTGCAACTCACTCATCGGGCTAAGTGGACACATTTGCTTTTATCTTCCATCTCTGTGTGTGTGTGTGTGTGTGTGTGTCTGTGTGTGTGTGTGTGTGTGTGCATGTGGTGCATGCGTGTGTGCATGTATTTTATAGTATCCTATTGCTGAGTCCAGGGGAAGGAAGATATGTCCAAGTAGAAGTATGGTGGGAGAAGTGGGGAAACCATAGGAGCTGCTGCTTTCTCTGCTACCCCATACCCCAACCACTCTCTGATGACTGGAAGGTTGGCAGGTCAGCAGTTCACCACCCAAGTACTGCATGACGGAGTGAGCTTCTGTCCCTGTCCCAGTTCCTGCCAACCTAGCAGTTCAAATGCAAGAAATTGCAAGTAGATAAATAGGTTTCACTTCAGTGGGAAAGGTAAGCATGCTGGCTCTTTGGCTATAAACAGAGATGAGCACTGAACCCTAATGTTGGATACGACTGGCTTTCAAGCAAGGGCTACATTTACCTTCACCTAGTAATAAATTAATTAACCACTTTAACCTATGATAATTACTGCTTAGCTATTTCTTGAAAAGTTTAGAAAAGTTAGCTAAGTTGGCCATGCTTCTTCTACTTTGATCATGTTATCTAGAGTGGGATGCTCTCAACGGCACAACATGGGATGCCAAAATAGCCCTCTGAACCTGTCCACTCCTGTTATAATTTGCTACTGGAAAATTTGCATATGTATATGCACTTGTATTGTATTTGGATATGTATGTGGAGATATGTAAAGTTCAGATCTCAAGGTATCCTAACACTTCCCCATTTCACTCATAGCAAGAATCATGGCACACTTGATTCTTTTCTAAAAAGGAATTTGAGAATTATTTGCTGCAAGATCTCCCTTGTGAGATAAGCTGGTAAATGTCAAGACACATGGGAATATGAAGCAATTGCTTGGGATAAATCATTTAGTAGGCACCCTTTTTAGAAAACATTTATAAATATATTCACCACAGTTTTACCTGATCATTGTGTCTGAGATCAACTGATTTCTGTGAGCCTGTTTTTTAAAAAATTCCTTTATTAACCATTTGTCATCTAATACTTGCTGTTAGAAGTGAGCCTGCATACTTAGAAGCCTTCTCCACTACATTCTGCTGTACAGTGACACCTCATACAACGTCCAAACTTGGTTCCACAAGTTTGGATTTTATACGGATTTGGACTTTGTATGAGGCATGCAAAATCCTAGCCGCGATGCCTCATACAATGTCCAAATCCTTGCCGTGATGCCTCGTACAATGTCGTTTCCATAGAGATACATTGTGCTGTAACAGCACAGACTTCAGGGCAAAGTCAAGAAAACAGACAGGAAACTGACAGAACTTTAAGAAATCATTGTCTAAATGCTAAATACATTACAAAATACATTACAAAAACATGTCAAACAAGTTTTTAACTTTTGAAAACTTTATGAAGTTCAGGTTTAAAAGTTAACATGTCCCATCATGCAGCACAGTGTTAATCCCCAGCCATGTGGTGGATAATCCATTTTGTACAAGCTACTGTAAACAATTACTGGATGGAAGCAAGGACAAAATGGATGCCAACATGTCCCATCATGCAGCACAGTGTTAATTATCCAAACAGCAGCAAACACCAAACAATTGCCAGCCCCACCAAAAAATTGCTCTCTCCCATCCATCTCCCCACCGCAAGCCAATCGGAAACAGAAAAGCTCATTTACCTACCTTTCCACTGTGCCAAAGAATGGTCCAAGAACCTGAAGAATGCTGCAAAAATCCCAGGAATGCTTCCCAAAATTCTGACAAAAAAAATCAAAAAAATCCAAAATCACTCTCAAAACCACTCCTAAATACTCTTTGCCTTTTGCAAAAACCACAAGAGCAATGCACACATGCAATCTGCCTTTTATACAATGCAACCTGGGAAAAACTCTAATGCCTCATACAAAGTCGCATCAACTTTGTATGAGGCAACTTTTCTCAAGGAATTAGGCGATATTGTATGAATTCGATGTTGTACGAAGCGGACTTTGTATGAGGTATTACTGTATTCTTCTTCTGTTTCTGTCCTCCTCAGGACCCAAGGCTGCTGGACCATGTGTATGCCCTTCCCCTGTTCTCAGAAGGGAGTACACACTGAGAAGCAGGAGGAAAAAAGACTTCCCAGAAGCCAAACCACCAGCTTCAGTTTCACTCTTGTGTACCCTCAAGACTGTTTCTTTTTGTCATAAAACTTTAATGATTCTAATTAAGTTCTTGTTCACATCATTGTTTCGTTTAATTGGTCTGTTCAGAGAGATCACTGTTGATGCAACTGTGAATATAGAAGAAACATGCACAGAAGTGGGAACAGATGTAATGAACAACATGAAGAACCCACAACCAAAGTGGGACATGATTATTTTTCCTCTCGTGAAACCACTTCTTGCCTGTTGTTTTCCAAGAAATGTGGTTGTTTTTTTAGAATCAGTCACAAGTGCTTTCATGCAAATGCTTTCTTAGCAAATCAATAGGCCCTGCTGTAAAACAGCTTTGAAATTATAGCATTTAACATCTTTCTGATTTACCAAGAAATACTGGTGGCAGAGTGAATTTTCACAGAAGTTGTTCCAGAGCGTTTTTAAAAACATACAAAGTATTGCTGAAAATCTGACATTTTCTCTTCTTGCAATAGTAATCTGAGTTATTTGAAATCATATCCTCAGGCCACCAGAAATTACACAGAGGAATACAATTAAATATGATGTCCTCAAGGATCCAAATGATGGTTTTCTTACCTTGCACTTTTCTAGGATCTTTTTATTTCTTCTCAAAAGCCTAATTTATTTTTCATACTTCTCTGTTCTGGAGGCAGAGTTTGATTCTTATGGTGCTTCTCTTCACAACTAAGCTTTGTATCTGCTTCCTCTTGTTTTACAAGGACTTTAACACTGCAGTGCCTGCCTCCCTCCACCCACTCAAGGATCCATTACAGGTCAGTCCTCTTATCCATGGGGGATTCCAAGATCTTCTGCAGATACCTGAAACCACAGATAACAGAAAAATCTCTTTTTAGCACACATACCTGAAACATAGAAGTGGGGGAGAGGTTTCAAATGCCTCTGTCATTCTATATGAGAGCTGCCAAAAGGTCTGTCTTCATTTTATTGAATAATTTTAGAACAGATAACTAATACCCTAGAAACAGAAGCAGCAGATATGTGGAGGAGGGGGGCAACCTGTATTTTAAAAAGCCATACTAAACTACAAAATATCCTTAAAAATAAGAGTTTTAAATAAAACCAACAACCCACATATGACATTTATGTATTGGTTTTTTCCCCTTTACCATCTTTTCCTTCCATAATTTTAGCCATTTTCCATTTGTGACATGAAAAATTAGTCATCTTTTGTAAATTTGAAACAGGCATGAATGAGTTTGACAGTAGCACTGACCTTGGAGTTGCCCGTCGTCTGCATTGAAATCATTCACATTTGTTTACAAAGAGCTCAAGAGACCAGTTAATAAGCCATGTTAGCCTTGAGCAGGAGAACTAGTTCTTTTAACAAATCTACAAGTCCTTACCAACCACTTCCAGTCTGCAAAGTTCTGATTCAGCCATGAACTAGAATTCTCTCATCTAGCCTTCAAACAAAAATGGATCATCACAACCTATCTTCAAGTGCACTTAAACCATTCTGCAGTTACAAACCTACACAGAAGGTCTTGAAATCATTTCACATACTGTACCCTCTCCAATTGTTGATGAAATTGTAATAGCATGATGAAAAAAATCAGTGAGGACCATGGCAGTGAGAATGGCAAAGTATCAAACTTAAAGTGACCCTATAAATGAGCCAAATCCAAAATATCCTCAATGGCCCTGCTCAGCTCATGTAAACTCAAGCCTCTGGCTTCCTTCCCAACTTTTTTAAGGCCATGCTCCACCTAAGCATAATTAAAATCCTGATGTGCCTTTCCCTGGGGACATATAATTCTTATTATACAAAAAGTGAACTCCTATTCATGTGGAGGATGCCTAAAAAATAATTAACTTGGTCTAATTCAGTGATGACTAACCTTGGCACTCCAGCTGTTCTTGAACTTCAATTCCCAGAAGCTCTAATCAGCAGGAGTGTTGACTTGAGCTTCTGGTAATTGAGGTCCAAGAACACCTGGAGTGCCAAGGTTTGCCATCATGGGTCTAACTCATTTTCAAATTGCCCCACTTAAAAATTAAATCCCACACACACACCTGTGGAGAACTACAGCTTTCGATAGTCAATTCATCACACTTTTATTCTTCATCTTTTATTCTCCACCTGTTTTCTACCTGCCTCAGAATTATTGGCTTTCCCAGGGAATCCTGCCTTTTCATGCTGTGCCCAAACTAGGAGTACCTCAGCTTCATCATTTTTGCATCCAGATACAGTTGAAGCTTGATTTGTTCTAGGATCTGGTTTTCTTTCTGGCAGTCCAGGGTCCAGAGTCTGCAAAACTCTCCTCCAACATCATATTTACAAGTCAATATTTATCTTGTCAGCTTTCTTTACTATCCAACTTTTACACCCACCATGTATGGCATACCTATCAAGTTTCGGGAAATTTCTGTCAAATAACAGAAATTTCCCGGCCAAAATGGGAAACTGGACAGCTATGCTTATCCTGTGCTGGTCTCCAGTCTAACTCCAGTCTAATTGCAGTCTAACTAAAATGGGATGATGGTGGGAAAGAGTGTAAAATACAGGGGTGGGGTGGCGTTTGACAGAAATTTCCCAAAACTTGTGATGGAGGTGGGGTGAGGCAGCACATGAAATGGTGTCATGGGTCACATCTGGCCTGCGGGCTGCAGGTTGAGAATCCTTGCTATACAGACATCACTGGACAGCTCCAGGAAAAATCTACAAGTGCTGTGAGATCCTTGATATCATCTCTCCTATGCAGCATGTCAAATAATATACTTCATGTTCCCTGATAGGAATAGCAGCTCTTAAAAACCATTTTATTTGTTTAATGTAGAAGTGGTGACTAAGAGTGGTGCTAATGGAAAACTGGCAGATTGTCAGTACCTTTGCAGCTCACTTAATGCCAGGATTCACCTACAGGTTTTTTAGTATTTCAAGACAGAGGTTCTGACACATTCAAGATATCATCTGACGGTAGTTCCAGAAGCTTCTTTTAGTTATTATTTGGAATGTGAGAGGACATTCTTTTCCACATTTCCAGCTATGAAAAAAGACAGAGCATCCAAATGTGAGCCAGCAGGGCAGTAGACAGAAGGGAGTGAGAATACTGGAGTTTTGACAGAAGAGTGTGAATTATTGCACAGAGTTATATTCCTTGTGCACAGGACATTTCCTCAACAGAAATAAGATAGGATTAAAAAAATAAACATCTCTTGAAAACAAAATTGTTCATGCATGTATGATATGTTTATCGGAATCATATCTTAGTCCTCTGTAAAGAGATGTCACGAAGCCTTTCCCATAATTTGATATGCAACTGAGATGGAGGAAAATATTTCTCCCTAAAATCTAGTAACAATTCAGCATATTACGAGACTAAGTGTTTGCCTACATGGTCAGATACCATGGGATTTGTAGCCAATCAAATGCAAGCGCGGTGCCAAAATGGCCGCCGTGCTCTTTGCGCCCCCCCCACCGAATTTGGACATCCGGGTAGTTAGGGGGCGTGGCCAGCACCCTTTAAAAGGGGTGGCCACGAGGCAGCCAAGCTGCCATTTTGCGAAAGCGACGGAGAGGAGACGTTTTTCTCCGTCGCTCTGTCGGACCGCTCGAACTCGCTGCCTGGAGGGTCGGAGTTTGATTCCTGAGCATTGCAAAAGGCTCTCGGTCTCCGGCTGTCCAGTCAGCGGGTGCTGATCCCTGGATAGGGATCGTGCTGTTCTATGCTCCTTGAGTTAGCTGGTGAGTGTAAAAAAGCGACGGAGAGGAGAAGTTTTCTCCGTCGCTTTATTCCCTTCTGCCTCTTTGCAAGAGGCTTGAGTTTGCTAGCCTCTGTTCGAGGCTTCCTTTTGGCTTTCTAGCCTATTGGCTTCAGAATGCGACGGAGCGGAGAAGTTTGCTCCGTCGCTCCCTCCTTTTCCTAACTCAGGGGTGCCCAAACTTTAAGTAGGACTGCAGTGTCTCCAGTGCCTCAGAAGTTGACTGGGTTGTTTAAGGTCAGTGTTTCAATTTCTGCGCACGCAGGACAGGATGAGCTCCCGTGCCGTTCCATTTTCACCCTCAGGCCGGCCCTTCGGAGGATGCGGCCCTCGGCCCATGGTTGCCGGCCATGGCCGGGACAATTGGGGGGAGGGCCTGGTGCTGGCTTACAGCATGGTTTTTCCCATTAGGGGCTGGAATTTTGGGGCATGGCTTATTCTGGCACAGGCTCTCAATTCAGGGCCTCTGGCACAATTCCTATCGGGCCATCCGGCCCACCTGGCCCACCTACTGGGGGTTTACTGTGGCAGGGGGTGCCTGGTTAGCACGTTTGGCTGTACTGGAGGCATCCTTAGCAATCCGGTGGGTGGGGGTCCTTTTCCTATTTACCGGGCCCCCTTTGTGTCCGCCGGCTACTTCGACCGCTGCCACTCTGCAACAGGTGGCCGGCCGGGTCGAGCTTATTGAGACAGTCCAGCCTGTGCCTGCCGCTGTCTCGCAGCTCCCTGTTTGTCCGGAACAGCGATTGGAGTGCGTTGGAGGTCGTCCTAGAGCTCGATTTCGGTCGCGAGCTCCGACGCCCACTGTGTGCCGGAACCCCCAGTGGGGGCGGCTCACGGGGGTGCAACTAGTGAGTATTGGGTCAAGTTGAATACACCCAAATCACAGTCCACTTGCAGCGGTGTGGTTCAGTGCTCTTCGCCTTGCCAATTAGAGGCTAGTGGGGCATTACTTGCCATCCTATCCCAGTGCCCCTTGGTTGCATTATGGCACACCTTGGGGATGGGGGTTTCTGCCCCGGGGCAGTACGTGGCATCGCATGGGCTGTCCAGGTCCCGCTGCGTATGCCCGGTGTACATCATGTACCGGCAACGGCCTTACCGATGATTGGTTATTCATTGCCCCCTGGTGATCATCTGGCCCAGATCAGGAAGGAACAGATTTAGTGGGGGGGGGGGGGGGGGAAATGCGTGGATATATTCTCCCTATGAACCGAGACCCAAATAAGGATAGGAGGTACAGACAGGAGGACAGAGACATTGTGTGGTCCCGCCGTAGTAAGCCACCACGCACTGGGGTGTCCGCCCCAGGACGGTGCTGGGCATCGCAGGGGCTGTCTAGATCCTGCTGCGTAGCCCCCTTTATACAGAACGTGCCGCCAAGGGCTTTGCCAATGGACGGCAATTAGTTGCCCCGGTTGATTATTGGCCGCAGGCCATGAGGGGTAAAGGGCAGAAGGGGGACATGTGGATATTCTCCCATTGAACTGCGAGCCCACTGTGAGGGGAGAGCAGGACAGGACGGCTGAGACAAAGAGATGTCCCATCGTCATTAGCCACCGCGCACCTTAGGGCCAACTGGTTGTCGGCATACCTTGTACGTATGGTGGTATGCCGCAGGGCTTGCCCTGTTTGGGCCATCCTGATGTCGATCGGATGGGCCCATGACGGTTGGCTCATGGTGAGGAATGTGGACGAAGGGGGCTCTCTATCCCGAGGGGAGGTGGGATGAGTCCTGTCAGCAAATGTGCTCATGCACATCATTCCCACGAGACTGGTGCCTGGTGATGGGTACCATGGTGGTCATGCTGAGCAGCGGGCTGTTCAGACACTGGCTCCACGCAAACTGGTCAGGCGGGGGGTTCCGGCCCACCTACTGTGTTCGGCCTGCTCAGCTGACGATGTGTGTACTAAGCACCACGGTCGTTACCGACTTAAAAGGGGGTGCACAGGGGCGAACAGAGCTCCGTCTGAAGCAACTAACTTTGTCATGCCCCCCCGCCCCAATTATAGTCAGCCTGGAGGGATGTCACTCAGTTCATCCAAGAAGGGATTGGGCGGGAGACCTGCTGGAGGGTTTTCAATGGGGCTTTTGTATCCATTCGGGGGTGTTGGGGGCCCCAGGATGCAACTATCTGGTTCCCTTCCTGGGTCACGGAGAGGGGGCTCCGCTGTCCACAGTTATGGAAGTTGGGGGGCTATGAGAGTAACGGGGGCCCTCCTGGGAACCACCTTTCCTTAGTCGAAGGTATCCCCCATGAAGCTCATACTGAGCTAGGAAAAGGGTGAATGTAATATAATCCTCCATTCAGCTTGCCCTGTGGGTGCTCCATTCAGGGATGACTTTCCTGATGACCTTGTTTGGTCAGGTACTCGTAGTTGCCTCGGCTACCATGGGTGGCGGGCTCACGCAATGCTGGTGCTGTTTTGGCACAGTGTGATATGCATTCGGCTTCCAGTTTTTGCCAGTGCACCCCAGGGTTTAGACCTATTGGGTTTTTAGGTTTGGAGGGGAATTTTAATTAGATAAGGCCAATCCCTTTCTGAATGCGTTAATTCAGGTTCAGCACCCGACCGAGGTGGGACTTTCATTCAGTGGGCATTTGCTCACGGGTTGGGGTCTCGGTCTCCAGCCCATTACCTCGACAACTTTTGGGTCTGAGGTTAAACGGGGCTTGGACACGTGTACGCGTCTCCTCATCAAGATTCAGACACTCAGGTGGGAACTGGGTGTCCCCTTGGTGCCTGAATAGACCGAGGTCCCATGTACTAACATCACATTTCTGCCTCGATGCTGTCACGCGGGCATCCAGGTTAACCATTGATACGGTGGCTTGGATGTCCATGGCGATTTTGGCATTGATTGCCAAACATCGAGTGTGACCTTGGGAATTGTAGTTAATTCATTGCCCCCCTTAATTTGTTTGCTCTGGCTCAAATTACTCCTGGGTTTAGAGGGGTCTCTTATGGGAGATCAGACCTAGTGGTCTGCCCTAGATACCTAGTATGGTCAGATACTTCCGGCGCCCGGACTTATGGGGTTTACTCCGAGGTTGGGTCCACGGATTGCCCCGCGATCTTACCTTCCTTGCGTTTTTTCCCATTTGGAGAGCACTGATGCTATGGTGCAAGGGGTGGGCCTACTCAGTGGTCCAATTTTGGTGTGACAATGCAGCAGTGGTGCACATTGTCAACACCCAGACATGCAAATCCCCCAAGGTCATGACATTAGTCCGTCTATTCTCTTGTGAATCCTATGCCTAAATGTGCTGTTCTAGGCCAGACATGTTATGGGTATTTATAAAAACATTCTGCCGCTCTCCACCACCGCAGATCACCTGGTTCCGTGCCGTACTCTGGAAGCAGAGGGATTCCACTCGCCACTTTTGGCTGAGGTTTGGACGTTTGGCGAGGAGAGGGGAACCGGACATGTCGTTGGCACCTCGCACGCGTAAGGCGTATCACTCTGCATTCAGGCGTCGTGTTTGGGAGGGGTGGACACGGGAACGTGTCCGCCGCCCTTACGCGCGTCACCCCTGTTCCCAGAGTTTCTACCCACCTTGCACGAGGCTGGCATTGCTTATGTTCAGATAGGTGTGAGGTGGCTCTTGGCCATGCAGCTACCACGGTAGCCTTATTGGAGCGCTCCGCATCAGTGAGTGGGTGCCAGAGTTGGTGCCACCGGTGTAAGGCGGATGTGTCTCATAGGGCACTGGAACTCGAACATGTCTCTTTCACACATGAGTGGGCTCGAGTGGGGATGCGGTCCTCACGGGTTATTCAGCACGGTGCAGGCAGTGGTGTATACTGCTGCGAAGTTTTTGAGACATCTGTCCGGTTGGTGCCCTACCTGAATTTTCGACAGTGCCTGCTGCGCGCCCCAGCCTGTTTTCTGCCACCGGGATGGGTCTACCCTTACCTTAGTACAGTCCCTGAGGGAGACCGGTGCCGCGTTTCGCGGTTTGGTGCCCGTTTTGGCACCATTTCCTTAAGATAGGCGTCGCGTTGATCGCGGCTATGTTTGGGGTACTCGGAGGTGGATATGCGTCTACGCGCAATTTCAGATAGGTATGTTCCCTCACTGTACGAGTACCTAGTTATGTCCTTCACATTTTTCTCCTCTTTTGCAGATCCTAGGGGTCTCAGCACACCGGTGGCAGGGGGCTGGTGGGCCGCAGCTATGTACACTGGGCAGCAGTATATGCTGCAGCGACAGAGAGTGGACCCCGGCTGGGCTGTGTGCGTCCGCACATATGCTATGGTATGGTATGCGCAGCACATGGGGGCGGGAACTGTGGCCATTCCTGCTGTCTGACAGGGATGCTGGACCGCCCAATGTTTTACAAGCGCCTCGGCGGCAGCGGTGTTATATGGATCACTGCTGTTATTAAACTGTCGAGGGGCTGTGACCTGGCATTTTGTATCACGTATGGCTTACATACGGTCGCTATGGTCTGACATCGTGCTGAGACACCAATTTAGGGAGATGCGGATCTCACTAGTTCGGACTGTTCCGGCAGTCACTGGACGGGGCTGTGGCTACGTCCCGTTCTGAGCATGGCTGTGAGACAGCCATTGGAGTCCGGATGATAGGCTTACAAAAAATTTTGCTGGTAGGCAGGAGAAGGGGTCCATCTGTCAGTCAGAGGTATGTACCTCATTCTGGGTGCAATGCAACCAGGCCTGGTGACCGAGCTGATGGTCTGGGGGGGGGTGAGTCTTTATTGAAGCCTCCCCGTGTGGCGGGTAGCACTGGTAAGGTAAACATTTATGACCCACAGGTATTTCGGCAGAGGAGAAGTATTTCCCTCCACCCACCCCCCCTAGTTAACAGTGTGATATTTTGGTCGCTTCGGGGCCGGGTGGGAATTTTTGGCTGGAACCTACAATTGGCTTTTGGGTTCTGGCTTTTTTGCCCATCCCACACTGTTGCTATGGTTTGATACAGGGGTTTATTGCTGTTGACTTTGGTCACATGGGCGGGTAGCACTGGTAAGGTAAATATTTATGACCCACAGGTATCCGGCAGGTTCGCAATTGACTGGCCAACACTAGATAGGCACAAGTTGGTTAACGTTGTCCGGTCAACGACGAACCAGGCAATGGGGTGATGGCACGAGCTAGGCAGCATGCATCACCCCGTTATTTTACGGATACGCGTCAGAGGGTGGGGTCAGTAGTTAGTTTATTGACTACGGTCAACAATTTGTTTGTTGCCAACAAACAAATTGATACAAATGGATACATTGTAACCAATTGCCGTTGGCAATTTTGGGAGGTACCTTACCAGTGTTACTGCGGCCTGCTTGCCTTAAGAATTATAATTGGTTGAGTACCAATCGAAATTTATAATTCGGACTAGGGCATGAATCAATAAATGTGGCCCAATGCCGTTATCCACTTTCACCAGTGTCTGAGTCCTTTTTTGCGGGGTGCGCCTGCAATGAGAAATGTTCCCAATATGGTAATAAGATTAAAAGAGCTGACTTGGGGAGACATTGAACTATATGAAAAGAGATATACATATAATGATTTTTTTTACAAGAAGGTAAAAAGAGATATTAAAAATCCACTATGTAGCAACACTCTTCTGATTTGGTGCAAATACAGTACAAAAAAAACTTATTCCAGGAATATCATAATTGATTCAAATAGAAGACCTAGAGAAATTCCCAGAGAATCTTAAAGCAGTATTAATAAGAGATTTGGAGAGAGCTAGGGTAATAAGCCTGAACGATTGGTTAAGTATCCTATAGTGATCCTATAAGAAGAATATTTGAGGACAGCAAACTATCTTGAAATAATATAGTACAATTTAAGAATTGGATTAGGATTTAAGTAAGAAAACATGGTAACTATAGACAACTAACAAAATTTGAGGAATTGGTAGTACAGATAGTAAAAAATAAATAAAACAATAAAAAGATTAATAAGCAAAATATATAAAATATTGATAGAATCTGAGGTAGAATAATGGTAATAAGATTAAAAGAGCTGACTTGGGTAGAGCATCAAGGTCTATGAATAAGTTGGGAGATGGATTCAGAAGGTAATATTAAAGAGGAGAGATGGGTTAAGCTAGGGAAACAAAGAATTATGATTTTTTTAAAAATAGTAGTAATGTTGGTCTGTTTCAAACATATCAGAGAATAAACAAAACACTTGATCCATGAAAGCTCACATTAAAATTTGATAGTTTGCCTTCAAGGTGCTAAAGAACTACAAAGAATATCTTTATGATACAAAATATTTTAAAAATTGTTGGAGATGTAAAAAAGAAGTTGTAACATATCTTCATTTATTGTGGGAATGCAAGACTGAAAAATATGAAAAAGAGTTTTGAAGAGATGGATGAAATATTGTTTTTGAATTTGGCAATATGGATATGACTGGCTTTTGAGCAATGGTGATCTTACTAGAATAGTATTATTATCTACGTTTTGGAATATGCAATTAGAATGACAAATGAAAGCGCGGCACCAAAATTGCCGCCGCTCCTTGCGGCACCCCCCACCCGGACTCAGACATCCGGGTGCGTTAGGGGGCGTGGCCACCCCTCTATAAAAGGGGTGGCCACGAGGCAGCCGAGCTGCCATTTTAAAATAGCGACGGAGAGGAGAAGTTTTCTCCGTCACTGTTCTTTCGATTCTTCGGCTCTTTAGCCCTTACTCTTTCCCGGCTGGGAAGGAAGGATCTTGCAAAAAGCCTTTGGCTTGCTGGCTGCTCTGTGTTTTTGGGCGTTAGGTTGATCCCTGGAAAGGGATCCTGCTCTTTCTCTCAGATATGTCTCCCAAATGGAAGGCCCCGGCGATGAAACCGCGGCTAACGGGGAGGACTTTTGCTGGCCCTGCGCAACGCGGGGGGCAGCCCTCAGGTCGGAGGACCAGGGCTGCGCCCATGCGGCAGGGCACTACCTCCACCGATACCGGTGGGGCGATGCAGGCTGCTTGGCCCTCGGCTAGCCAGCCTTCGACCAGCCCTTCTGGGGCTTCGGCCCTCGGCCCGCAGTTGCCGGCCATGGGTCCGGTCAGTGGGGGTGGGCCCGGTGCTGGTGCACAGCATGTTCCCCCTCCAGCCCCTCATGGGCCAGAGTTTTGGGCATGGCCCTATTCGGGCCCAGGCTCTCATGCTGGGGTTCCTGGTCAAATGCCTGGTGGGCCGTCCGGCCCACCCGGCCCACTTTATACTGGGGGATCTGTGGCAGTTGATGCATTGCTAACGCGTTTAGCTGTGCTTGAGGCATCCTTAGGGATGGCACACAACCCCATGTCAGGTGGCCCTTCACTCTCTGCGGGGGGCCCTTCGGGTTCACCGGCTACCTTGACGGCCGCCACACTGCAACAAGCGGCCAGCCGGGTTGAGCTGCTTGAGACGCTCCAGCCTGCCCCTGCCGGTGTCTCGCAGCTCCCTGTTCGTCCGGAGCTACAGCAGGAGAGTGGTCAGGTGTGGCCCCAGAGCTCGATTCCGGTCGTGAGCTCCGACGCCCGCCGTGGGCCGGAACCCCCAGTGGGGGCGGCTCACGGGGGTGCTCCTAGTGAGTATCAGGTTCAAGTTAATGCACCCACATCACAGCCCACTTCCAATGGTGGCGTTCAGTGGCCATGGCCACGTCAAGTCGAGGCGAGTGGGCATCAGTTGCCAGCCTATCCCAGTGCCCCTTGGTTCCATACTGGTGCAGCGTTGGGGGTGGGGGTTTCCACCCCCGGGGCAGTGCCAGGCATCGCAGGGACTGTCCAGGTTCCGCTGCGTATGCCCCGGGTACCTAATGTGCCGGTGACGGCCTTGCCAACGGCTGGTTATTCGTTGCCCCTTGGTGATCATTTGTCCCAGGTCACGAGGGAAAAGATTTGGTGGGGGGAGTACGTGGATATATTCTCCCTATTGAACCATGAGCCCACTAAGGAGGAGAGAGAGGGACAGGATGACAAAGAGCTGTCCCGCCGTCGTAAGCCACCACGCACCTGGGCCAAATGGTTGCCCGCATATCTTATTTATATGGCGGTGTACCTCAGGGCCCGGCCTGACCTGGCCATTCCTATGGTCCAATATTTGGACAATATTTACAGGGCAATGGTGGATTTTCCTGGCCCATCGTGGTTGGCTTACGATGAGGAATTTAGAATGAGGGTGCCCTTGCACCCGGAGATGAGATGGGATGAGCCCTGTCAGAAATTGTGGCTATTGTACATGACCCCGACGCGTCCGGCGCCTGGGGATAGGTACCATTGTGGCCATGCTGTTCAGTGAACTGCTCCAACGCAGGCTTCCCGCCAGCTGGTGGGGCAAGGGGTTCCAGCCCGCTTGCTGTGTTGGAGCTTCTCGGCTAGTGGTGTGTGCAATAAGCGGCAGTGCCAATACAAACATGAGTGTCCGCGGGCAGGCGGGTCACGGGGCAGAGGTAGAGGTGGACAGGGAGCGGGCAGAGCTGCTGCTGATGGAGCTAGCCAGACAAAAGGCCCCCTCCCCAGTTAATGTGTATATGTTGGAGCGATGGCTCTCAACTTATCCAAGGAGAGAGGACGTGAGGTACCTCCTCGAGGGTTTCCAGTGGGGCTTCCGAATTCCATTCAAAGGAGTGCGGTGACCCCAAGATGCACCCAATTTACTGTCCCTGAAGGGTAGAGAAGAGGTGGCTGCCCTGAGTATCGCTAAGGAGGTTGAGGCCAAGAAGGTGGCAGGCCCCTTTTCTGTGCCGCCCTTTCCCAACCTGAAGGTCTCCCCTCTGGGGTTGGTACCCAAAAAGGCCCCGGGGGAATTTCATTTAATCCACCATTTATCGTACCCGGCGGGTTATTCTGTCAATGATGCTATCTCTGATTACCTTTGTTCGGTCAGGTATACGTCCTTTGACCAAGCCCTGCGAATGGTGCGCTCTTGTGATCCCGGTGCCCTCCTGGCAAAATGCGACATTAAATCGGCATTCTGATTGTTGCCAGTGCACCCTGAGGACTTTGAGCTATTGGGTTTTAGATTCCAAGGAAAGTTCTATGTAGATAAGGCCATGCCTTTTGGCTGCTCTATATCCTGTTCAGCATTTGAACGTTTTAGCACCTTCCTTCAGTGGGCCTTTGTTCGCAGGTCCGGGTCTCGGTCTGTAGCCCATTACCTCGATGACTTTTTGTTCGGGGGTGAACGGGGCTTGGACACGTGCACGCGTCTCCTCACCACATTTCAGACGCTAATGCAGGAACTGGGTGTCCCTTTAGCGCCCAAAAAGACCGAGGGCCCATCCACTACCCTCACGTTTCTGGGTATTGAAATTGACACGGTCGCACAGGCATCCCGGTTACCCATCAATAAGGTCACCCGGATCTCCGCGATGGTTTTGGCCTTGCTGGCCAAACGTAAAGTGTCACTTCGTGAGCTTCAGGTGCTACATGGCCATCTTAACTTTGCCTGCAGGGTGGTTACGCCTGGCAGGGCATTTGCTCGGCACCTATGCGATGCCATGTCTGGCCTAACAAGGCGCCATTATAGGGTCCGACTAACCAGGGGCATGCGGGCTGACCTTTTGGTTTGGCTCTCATTCCTGCGGGACTTCAACGGGGTCTCCTTTTGGAGGTCCGACCTTTTAGTTTCCCCTAGGTTTCAAGTACAGTCGGATGCCTCCAGCTCCCTGGGATATGGGATTTACTTCCAGGGGAGGTGGGCTTATGGCCAATGGCCTCCAGCATGGCAGGGCACGGATCGCCTCCGCGATCTTACATTCCTTGAGTTTTTTCCAATCCTGGGAGCTTTGATGCTATGGGGCGAGGAGTGAGCCGACTCTGTGGTTCACTTATGGTGTGACAATGCTGCGGTAGTGCACATTGTCAATGCTCAGACCTCTAAATCACCCAGGGTAATGGCTTTAGTTCGCCAATTCGTGTTACGTAGCCTACGCCTCAACGTGCTTTTTAGGGCCAGACATGTACCAGGCATTAATAATGATATTGCCGATGCTTTATCCCGCCTGCAGATCCCCCGGTTCCGCGCCTTGGCTCCGGACGCAGAGGAATTCCCCTCGCCACTCACGGCCGAGATTTGGACATTTGGCAAGGAGAGGTGAACCGGGTGATCGGCATGTCCTTGGCGCCCCGCACGCGTAAGGCGTATCATCATGCTTTCGTTCAATTTAAAAAAAATTGTGTGCAACTTCAGTTGCCCGAGGTGTGGCCCATTCCAGTGGAACAAGTTTTACAATTCATGGTTTATTTACACAGTCAAGACCTCGCTCCCCGCACTATAGCATCCAAGCTGTCAGCATTGGCATTTATTGCCAAGGTGAGGGGTTTTGCTGACAGCATGAATGATTTTCGCATACGGCATGTTTTGAAGGGGTGGACACGGGAACGTGGCCGCCGCCCGGACACTCGTCACCCAATTTCCCCAGGGGTGCTCACATACCTTGCACGAGGCTGGCCTAACCTATGTTTTGACAGGTATGAGGCAGCTCTTTTTCATGCGGCTACCACGGTGGCTTTCTTTGGAGCGCTCCACATCAGTGAGTTGGTACTACTGTCTAAGGCGGATGCGACTCGTAGGGCACTGGAACTCGACGATGTCTATGTTTCTAATGAGTGGGCTCAGTTGAGGATACCGTCCTCAAAAGTTGATCAGCACGGCGTAGGCAGTGGAGTTCGACTGCTACGATGTTCCATTGCAGACATCTGTCCGGTTGGTGCCCTACAGGAGTTCTTGGCAGTGCGTGGCACGCACCCTGGCCCGTTTTTCTGCCACCAGGATGGGTCTCCCCGTACTACATTTCAATTTTTGGAAGGTGACCGGTATGGCACTTTCCAGTGTTGGCCTCACAAGGGCTCGTTACGGCACCCATTCATTTAGAATAGGTGCTGCTTCAACTGCAGCTGCATTTGGGTACTCTGAGGCTGATATACGCCATATGGGAAGATGGGGATCTATGCGTTTTGCATTATATGTTCGTCCTCTTCAGACATGAGTACCACTTAAGTCACTGTTCTCTTTTTTCTCTTACAGACCCTGTGTGTCCCCGCACACCGGTGGCAGTATGGCTGGTGGGCCACAGTTACGTGCACTGGGCAGCACAGTATGCTGCGGCGACAGAGTGGGGACCCCAGCTTGGACTGCATGCGGCCGCATGCATACGTTGGTACGGTAATCGTGGAATGAGATGGCGGGAACTGTTGCCATTCCTTTTCTCCATTAGGGATGCTGAACCGCCTGATGTCCTTGTACTGCACCTCGGGGGCAATGACCTCGGCCAGGTCACTGGCCTTTCTTTAAAATTCACGATTTGCAGAGACCTAGCTTATTTGCATTATGTGTGGCCGTTCACAAGGCTGCTATGGTCGGACATCATACCACGTCACGCTTACAGGGGAGGTATTGACCTCCGTGCCCTTGACCGCGCTCGTCGCTCGGCAGACAAGGGTTTGGGGATGGTCATCCGACACCCTACCATTAGTTTACAAAATTATGATCTGTATGCAGGGGATGGGGTCCACCTGTCGGCTAGAGGTATGAACCTCTTTTTGGAAGATTTGCAAGCAGGCCTGTTGACCGAGCTGACGGTCTGGGGGGGGGGGGGCGGTGAGTCTTCATTGAAGCCTCCCCATGTGGCGGGTAGCACTGGTAAGGTAAAGATTTATGACCCATAGGTATCCGGCAGGTTCGCAATTGACTGGCCAACACTTAGACAGGTACAGGTGTAATAACATTGACCGGTCAACGACGAACCAGGCAAGGGGTGATGGCAGGAGCTTTTCAGCATGCATCACCCCGTGATTTGACGGATACACGTCAGAGGGTGGGGTCAGTAGATAGTTTATTGACTACGGTCAACAATTTGTTTGTGTCAACAAACAAATTGATACAAACGGATACATTGTAGCCAATTGTCATTGGCAATTTTGGGAGGAACCTTACCAGTGTTACTGCGGCCTGCTTGCCTTAAGAATTATAATTGGATGAGCACCAATTGAAAGTTATAATTCGGACTAGGGCATTATTCAATAAAAGTGGCCCAATGCCTTTATCCATATATCGGTGTCTGAGTCTTTCTTTGGGGGGTGCGCCTGCAAAGAAATGATTACAATTTTAGTCACAGCAGTATATAGTCAAAAATAGAAAGTAGACTTTGATTTTGAGCTTGATGACTGGCTTAAAGAGGTATGGAATACAGCTATTAGCAACAAATAAACGTGAAATTAAGATAAAATAGGGTTTAGTGGAAGAAATTACTTGAGAGAGAAATGGGGAGAATTTTTTTACTATGTCTTAGTGAAAGCTTCTTCCAGAGCCTCTTCCTGCTCCTCTCAGGAATGAGTCAGGGGGAAAGGGATAAATCAAAGTGTGACTCTCTGTCATCTTGAGGCATCACAGGTTGGGTATGTCTGTCTGCCGAGGACATAATGAGTGATGCGTTCATCCGTCCTGTCCGCCAATTTTCTTCACATGCCACCAGGCCACCACAGAGAAGGGAATAGAGGTTTATCTCACTGCTTTCCCCCCTTGTCTGCAGTCAGGATCAAGGGGAAAGGTGAAGCAGAGGTGGCAGCTCAGCTGGGTCTTTGGTTGCCTTGTCATAAACAGCCCTAAGACATTGGGAGGAGAAGGATGATAAAATAGTGGTGGGGTGGGCAGGAAAGTAAGATGAGGAAGGTGAGGAGAGGGAGACCTCCTTGTCTTCTTTACAGCAGGTCTGATCTAAAATATAGTAGGTAATACTACTGTTAAAAGTCAAATTGGAGCAATTTGGCTTCTGGGGTTTGATTCAACCTGCAAGCCCAGTTCCAACACTCATTACAATTTCAATTGTAATTGTGGCTATGAATCAAATTGCAGCAGAACTGAATTGCTTCCATTTAGCTTTCCAACATAGGCATACCATAATGGTGATTCAAATTAAATTCTCTCTCTCCCTCCTCCAATGACATGATCAGGAACATAACTAGGTCTACTCCCAACTGCTATGCTCCATCAAGTTTTCTCTTTCCTTAAACCCACTAACTTAATTCATTGTTTCTGCCAAGGAAAAGAAAGAATGTTTATTCTTCTCCTAGTGCTCAGTCTGTGGCACTGTTAGCAATACTGGAGTCAGTCGCCTAGAAAAGCCAGTTTTTACCAGAGGCAGTGGTGGTTTTTATGTGCCATCAAGTTGTCTTTGACTTATGGTACTCCTATGAATGAGAGATGTCCAAAATGTTCTATTCTCAATAGCCCTGCTCAGCTCTTGTAAACTCAACCTTGTAGCTTTGCTTGTGGAATCAATCAACCTCATGTTTGGTCTTTTCTTTTCCTTGTTGCCTTACACTAGGGTTTGCCAACTTACGGACCACATTTGAAGCAGAAGTGGACACATTTACGGCAGCCATAAATGTACCCATGGTTGTGGTAAACACATTTACAACAGCTGTAAATGCACCAATGGCTGTGTTAAATGTGTTTATGACAGCTGTAAATGCACCTGCAGCTATTCTAAATGCATTTTATGGCAGCATTTACACTGGGGGAAACCACCAGTCTACCCCACTCAGCTTGTCCAGGGGGCGTGGTCTATCCCGCAGTGTAAAAAAGTTGGAAGCCCTTGCCTTACACCTTTCCTAGCATTGAGATATGGACACTGATACACTTGAGAAAACTTTATCTCTCATCTCTTCTAGTGTCATGATACAGTCCTCAGATTCGGACAGGAGCCTCAGCCTGTTTCCAGCCCAGTTTTGCCTCCCCACATATAAGAATCAGAGCGAGTAGCCATTTCCTCCTTTTGAGGAAGGCTTATTTTTCTCTCCTTCCCCTGGTGTTGAGAGGGTCCAGCTGGTTGGGAAAAGGAGGGTGTGTGAAAGGAGGTATCCCTTTAATTGGTAGCAAGTTTTGCTGGACATTCCACGAGGGGAGGAGGAGTTGAAGAAGGAGTAAAGAAACGAAAGGTGATAGCAGTTAGCTATGTTCCAGAAAGCCGGTAATTGTATATTGGGAAAGACTGGGTTAAGAAGGGAATATATGTGCTCCATTGGGAAATGAACAGAGAGAAACTGCCTTTAGGGGATATATTGTGACTCCCTCCATCTGGGAGAAAGAAGTACTGTATGAGAAAAGCCCTACTGGTGACCAGGGTGTGTTTTTATTTCACTTTTGCTGTGGAATGCTGATGACTAAAAGTTTGCTAATAAAAACTAGTACTATTTGAAGATGTTGACTCATTGCTTGCTGTGTATTTGGCTGGACTGAGATTTTTTGGAGATTCCTGGTCTGAAAGGCTAAGGTGAGGGGACAATTCATGCTTATTCTCCCACTTAGAGCCTACACCACAATCGTGATCTGTCAGTCCTGGACTCTGCGATCACTGAGTCAGCATCTGACAGCGACGAACCTTCAACCTCAGAGCATTGCCGGTACCTTCTGTGCAATGATTTACAGCTGCACTATAAATCAGCCAGAGCTCGCTGCAAAGGAGGCTGCCAGCTGAGAGCCCTTGACTGAAGAGTGCTCTTAAGGGAGTTGGCTATAATTCCTAGCTATTGGTACAACTTTGTTGCAACCTGACACTCTGCCTTGTCCATGTGCTATTCTGACCTTTGTCTTGACTGACTGCCTTGCTGGTCTTTGGACTTCTCTTTGGACCCTGAACAAGCTTTTGGACTTCCCTACAGACTGCTCATTCTCTGAATTGGTAAACAGACTTTGGCTGTCCCTTTTGACCTTGCTATTTGGATCCTCCTTAAAAAGACTGTTGCTTTCAATAAAAATATATTTTAAAAAAGACTGTTGCTGCTTGTTCCCTGTGCAGTGCTGCTGCACAACTCCCCTGCCCTTAGGGGTGGGCCTTCACAACTAGTGACAGATTCCCTAGCATAGCAGTGAGACAGGTGTTGGTGAAGGAGATCTTATTTTTTTGTGGAACAGGCAAGTAGATAGGAGGCAGATAGAATTGGGTGGGTAGATAGTAGAAACTCAAATGATGACATCTGTAGGGAATGGAAAAAAAACTCTTATCTGGAAACTTGGATTGCAGTTATTCAGCAATGGTGCAAAATGCTAAGCTACAGAGACCACCTGGTGAGCATGTTCTTTGTTCATGTCCATTGTCTTGATTGCTTTGTGGAAGCCTTTCCTTTGGCTGCCATGTAATACCTAAGCCTTCATATCATCTTCAAGTATGTTTACGTGAAGTGCAGGTAAAAAATGTTTCCTAGTAGCGCTTGACTATGACTGGTACTGTTTGTGAAGCGGGCTCAGATACGGTAAAATCAGATTACAATTTTATATAAATGTGTGTATGAAAGCTCATTTCACCATCAAGGAAAAGGTAAAGGTTTCCCTTGCTCGAAAGCCAGTCGTATCCGACTCTAGGGTGCAGTGCTCATCTCTGTTTCTAAGCCGAAGAGCCAGCGCTGTCTGCTTCTGCAGATGTTTCCGTGGTCATGTGGCAGGCATGACTAGATACCAGAGCGCACGGAACGCTGTTACCTTCCCACCGAAGTGGTCCCTATTTATCTACTTGCAATTTTTTACTTTCAAACTGCTAGGTTGGCAGGAGCTGGGATGAAGATGGGAGCTCATTTCTGTCCTGCAGTACTTGGGAATCGAACTGCTGACCTTCCGCTTCCCAGTCAGCGTCTTAGCGACTTGAGCCACTGCAGTACAATATGTATAGCCATTATGATTCCCCCTGCTTCCTAAATATTTACATGAACAGTTACTGCTCCTGAGGTGGTTTTACATAGGGCCAAGAGAAGTTCACTCATCTTTCCTCGTGTTTATAAAAAAGTAAAACACAAAAATGTGGCATAGCCAATAGAGGTTTCTAGTTACAGCTCCAGTGTCCAAGAGTGAGTATTCAAGGAATTTTTCCAGGTGGGAAAAGGCACACCTGTGTAGCAGTATATTACCATAATTTATGCACATAGTATGTGCCATTATAATACACTGTGTCTGTTTATACCTATTAAAATAAGGCACACCCTTCTGCTTTGGGTCAGCAAATGCTTCCCCCCAATGCCAATGTGGAGATCCATGGTGTTAGAAGTGACAAAGTCTTCCATGATTGAGTCAATTGGGTTGGGCATTGACGTTGATCGAGGAGACACATTTTATTGGACCAAATCTATTTGTTCAATTTAGCCAGCCCCTGTTCCTAATTTAGCATTATGAATATTAATATAATGATACATATGGAGTAAATGAATCCTTCTTCATGTAATTCTTCATATCCCTGCCTCCCAGGGAGACTCATAAATTCCAGGCAGATGCCATCAAATGAACCTTAGCAATTTTTGTGATCATGATCTAGTCCAGTGTTTCCAAATCATTGGGTTTTGGACTTCAATTCCCAGAAGCCTAAGTCAATTCCCCAAGGCACTAATCAGCCAATGTACAGCCTTAGGCTTCTGGGAATTTAAGTTCCCCCCCCCCTCCTGTGTTCCATGGAACATAGTTTGTGAAACACTGACCTAATCTACAGGGGAAATAATGGGCCTTTCCTGCCCTCCTCAAGCCCAAGGCACACCTAACACACAAGTACTACAACACAATAATTTTACCCTAAACCTCTCTGAGGGTTGTTCCAAAGAAGAGAATGAAGAAGAAACTCTTTTCAGGTTTCATAAATATGAATCTAGAGTTAGAGGAGCAAGGATTCCAGAAGCAGTGGCCTGGAAGGTGAGGCTACCCTAAAAAGTCACTGGACAGGGAGTAATTATGGTGTCTACCCTAAAAAATTGTACATGTTCCCACTCGCCTTCTAATTTCAACTCCCCTCTCAGGATTAAACCAACAACCTCCTGCTTACAATAATAATAAAATTACTGTTCCATGTTGAATCCTTTATTCAAACAAAGAGTCTCTCCTGAGGCAGAGTTTGATTCCCATTTAGGGCTTCTACAGCCCAGATTTTAAAAGCAATGATATTCTCTCTGGTTAACATAGACTTCTCTGTTATAAGATTGCCAAAAGCAGTTCCTTTGGTAGTGGAGACACAATGCTTAGAGGTTGAAATGTTGCCTTGTAAGCAGAAGTTGGGGTTCGTTTCCCCAGGAAGGATGGTGGGAACATGTATAATGGCCAGAGACAAGGCAGGAGGGAGGTACCCACCCTGCTGGTGTCGCCACCCCGTCCCTGCTTCCCCTTGAGTTAAGTCCTGTGCAGCGCTGGCTTGGCTTCTCCCTTCCCGCCCTTTGGTTAAGATTTTTTTTAAAAAAATTAAAAATTCTGCCTGCAGGGGCAGAGATTGCTGGGGCAGAGTGGGACATTGCCTGATTGCCCAATACCCCAGCATGCCACTGGAACCAACCCATACCTTGGCATCACCTGCATACAAAGCACTTGTGAGGAGGAAAAAGAAGAGGAGACAATAAGAGAAACAAAGCAGCCAACAAAGCCATTTTTGACAGACAGCTTTGCGGGAAGCTTTAAAAAAAATAGCAATACCAACTTGGAACACTGTGCCTGAAAGTTATGAATGTAAAATGTGATGTGTTTCATCCCCCTATCAAAAGAGAAAGCATAAAACAATATCTTCCTGCTACAAGACATTGAGATTTTTGTTTAAATGTGGCGTGGTTGGTCTAGCAGAGAATTAGCACATTTGTAAGATGCATTTTTTTTTGTCCATTTCCAGTTCTCTAGAACTGTGGCAATTGTTCTTGTGCTGCATTATGAAATTATGACTGGACACACACAGATGATATAAATGAAAAGAACACTTACTTGTCCTTTCAAAACCATTTCCTTTCAAAATCATTTCCTTTCTTTCAGATGCAGAAGTTTATCCCCCACCCCACCCTTCCAAACACTGGTCACTTTTCCCATGCCATTTCTTCCACTTTTTGCAGTTTCTGTGCAAATGCCACAATGAGGAAAGTGGCTGATGGCAGCAAATCAGAGGAAAGACATTCATAGAGCTATTTGTAAAACCAGTTCTCCAAGCAGCAGGGAGCCCAATGAGCTTCTTAAAAGCATTCACACAGAACTCCACACAAAATGAATAAAGGAACAAGAGCCTGATTTGCTTCAATCATGCACAAAAGCTGAAAACCAGCCAAGGGTTAACAAAAGAATGAGAGAAGGTATCTCTGTTTACAGAAAACAGGATGCAGCTCTTAAATGATGGTTTCTGAGATGTTTTTGCAGAGATGATCTGAAACTAATCAGCCACAGTGTTCAAGAAGTATAGAAGGACATGAGGAGTGAATGCAGCTATTCCTCCTTCTCTATCAGCAACAAAATGCCATCTTTCTCTCATGCAGAGACTCATTCTGTAGTATACGCCAAACAACCATGTGTTGCTACCCAACCAATGATACATGCTAAACAGGTTTCAAATTATAGTAGAACCTCGGATAAAGTCCAAACTCCGTTCCACATGTTTGGACTTTATCTGATTTTGCACTTTATCCAAATCAAATGGCTGATGCATCGGATAACGTCCAAAAATGGACTTTATCTGAGGTTCCTATACCAAATACCTCGGATTGTTATACTAATGAAAGAAATTAGAATTTTGTTAAAAATGATTATCTGCTTAAAATCATTTTAGCTTTTGTGTATTAGAAGAAGGTAAAAATGCTTCGGTCATTCTGCTCCATGACAACGTGGATAAGTCAACAAAAATGGCTTGTGTCCACAAAGATAAGACTTCTACTCTGGTCCTAAGCAAGAACAAACAGTATCTGCTTTGCTACGGACTGACATGTAATTTCTGTTACACACACAGAATAAGAATGCTGATGAATGCTGATGAAAATGATTTTATGATCGACATGACATGAAAATGTCATGTCATATATTAATAACTAATTGGCTGGTGTCATTTTATAATTATTCATGGAATTACTTGTGGATACATGGAAGTCACCTTGTTTATTCTATGCTATATAAGGAATGGCTGAAAGTCTGTTCAGTGTTCAAAGATCTCACTTGAGAAAGTGGCTTTGGACCTGTGCAATAAAACTCTGAAATCTGCTTTAGCCTGTGGAATGCTGTTTGTCTTGTTTCTGTTCCACAACATTTTTGGTGAACTCCTCCAACGACTTGACTTGCAGTAGGCACCTTTGATGCTCCGGACGGCTGCCATGACAGGATAAATGACACCTCTCCAGGAGAACCCTCCTCCATGCCGGCATTGTAGACCTTTGTTCTACTCTAGGAGATCAGTGAAGAGGTGACGCGTAACTGTCAGTGAGCAGACCAGTCAAGGATCCAGTGTGGCTAAAGCAGATGGAGAACTCTCCTAGGAGCTGGATTTCAAGGCCTGCAGGCAAGTATAAAGTATAAAGTACTTGTGTGTGCCAACTTGATTACAAAGTGGAAGTGGGGCATAATTACCCTCGAAAGGATGGGACGGTGATCCTAAAGTCCTTAAGGAACTACAGGTGGTAACCTGGCATTCCTGAAAATCAGGGCGGCGTACCTGATTTTGGTGTTAGGGATTTATTGTGTGGGTGGTTAAACCATCGCAGTTCCCGACGGTGACCCTTGAAATTTCCGGGTGCCTTGGGTTGGTGGTAGTGTTTTAGCTTCAGGATGGGAGGTGGCAGTAGCGTTCCGAGAACACCATTGCAATGTTTCTTAGAGACTTTCAGGTATTCTCACTAGAAGCACATGAGCCCCCTTTAACTAAATTTTATTTGAAAAAGTTCTGTGAGTTTGAATGGCCAAGTTTCCAAGTAGGTTGACTGCCAGAAGGCTCTTTAGATCTTGGTCTTGTAAATAGAGTATTCCAAAGGATTGCTGATGACAAACACTGGGATCAATAACCAAATATGTCAGTATGGCAAGCTGTACTCGCAAAAAAGCCTTGGCCATCCTGGCTAAAGAAATGTCAGGATGGATGTGCAAAAGCATATCTAATGAAGGAAAAGAAACCTAAGGATAAGAAATCTAAATGAGGAAGGAAGGTGGTCAGAACACCCAATATCCCGATAGTAGAAAGGCAGACAGAGGGAAAGCTGGAGATTTTAAGTAAGGATGAAGAAGATGAGATTCTGTCTCAAAGACCTCCACCTTATGTTATGCCACAGCCAGCACCACAAGCTGGCCAAGTCCCACAAATTTATCCACCGGCTGACCTCGCACTAGCAAGCAAAGGAGCCAGTCATTCTGCAGTAATATTTCAAACCCCTAATAGGAGCATAGTCTTTCCAGCCACAGAAAACTGAGAAAGGTAACTGAAATCCTGGAGGATGTAATTGAAGAGGAAGAAAGAAAGTTTAAAAGGTACAATTGACCTTCTCCCTATAACAATGAAACTGGTAGAGAACCTCTCCGAAACACCCCAGCTGCTGTTTACTCCTTACCAGTAACCGAAGAAAGAAAGGAGGTTGTTGCCCCATTTTGGTGTCTTGCATGGAAGACAATAGAAGGAGCCGCAGTAGGGCTAAACACAACTTTATTGCATGATGGTCAGGGTGAACATGAGGTAATGGCGGACAAAACAGCTCTATTTATAGTACACTGTACATTTGAATATCCCGGGTGGTAACTCATTGGTTACTGTCCGCGTGATGTCATAGATCGTCATGCCCATCTTCTCCAGGTGTGGTGTGGTGGGAAGGTTTCCCACTCTTCAGGTATTCGGGGAATCTGTACCATGTGAGCCGGATGCTCGCTACTGCCACCTGTGGCCACTTAGCTCACATCCTTATACAGCTTGCTACAATGTGTCTCTGATTAGATACAATTGGATACATTGACTGGTTACATTCTGTTAAAGGGAACCTTGCAACATTCATTCAATACATAACACCCATTAAGAGAAATGATAACCAGTCACATGGGAGAAGATAATGAAGCAGTGACTCAGTCTATCTTCCAGTGTGTTCCATTTACTGCAATAGATTTGTTAAATTGGAAGCAGCTGCTGAACAAAACCCGAACTGGAATCCTACTGATCCCACACACAGGACTAGCCTCCAACAGTACAGACATTTGCTTTTAGAAAGCTTAAGAGAAGCAGCAAGAGGCCCTGTCAATTTCAGCAAACCTGCTGGTAACCCCTGAAAGTTTTCTAGCCAGATTAATAGAAGCATATAAAATAAATACCGGAATAAATATGCAAGACCTTGGAAATCTCCAAATGTTAAATGAAAGGTTCATTACTCAGAGTGCACCAGATATAAGGAAGAAATTACAAAAGCTAGAAGGAGCACTGGGAAAAAACACCAGCGAGCTGGTAGAGGATGCAACAAAGGTCTATCATAATAAGGATAAGGAAGAAGAAAAGAAACAGGATGTGAAAGAAAAGAGGAAAGCTGAAATGTTGGCCCTTGCTTTGGGACAAAGCAATAGATCACTTGGCTCCAATCAGTGTGCTTATTGTAAGCAAGAAGGCCATTGGCAACAGAATTGACCCAAGAAAGGAAATTTGGGAAGAGACATGGGAAATGTGCGCCCGTTTGGCAGAGGAAGGGGCAGAGGACGTGGAAGTGAGACACCCCAGAGTGGAGCGTGGAAAGGAAACCCCAGAGGTGCCCCTGCCAATAGATGGATAGGAAACTCACGTGGTGGAAATGGAGGACAAGGTAGAGGAAGTTATGGAGTGAGACAGGAAGAATATGAGGAATTGGTTGGACTGGCTGAGATGGAATGGGATGATTGACGAGGCCAGGGAATTTCGTGTCTACCTCCGGGTATGCTATAGTTGATGATGAAAGAACAATAGAAAGTGGAGCATTGTATCCAGGAACCAGTACTCAAGCAGCAGACACTGAATGTTTATACATACAGCAAGTATGCCTTTTTGACTGTACAGGTGAATGCTGCTATCTATAAAGAAAGAGGATACACTGACTCCAGTGGGAAAGTTATTCAATATGCTCAATTGATTAAGAGACTGATCAAGACTGCCCTGATGCCTAAATCCCTTGGAGTTATCCATTGTCCTGGACATCAGAAAACAGAAGACCTAGTGGCAAAAAGGGAATAGAAGGGCAGATGCGGAAGCAAAACGTGCAACTATGTTTGAGCAGCCAGTACATATACAGGAATTGTATTTGATCAAAGAATTTGAGGACTTAAAAATACGTCACCATCCTAGTTATACAAAAATGGAGGAAGAGAAAGCTAATCAGGATCTAAAAGCAACGCTTGTTAAAGGATGCCACATGGCAGGCCAGTGGTTCCAATTGCCTTGTCTTGGCCATTGGTTCAGGAAGCACATGTAACTTCCCATGTAAAAAAACTGCATTAGGAATACAGCTTGAACAGGTTTTCTACCTCCCTAATTTGACAGCACTTGTGGCGAAAGTAACATCTCAGTGTACCACCTGTGTTCAGGTGAATGATAGGCAAGACCAGTCTATGCCATAGGGAGCAACAGCAATCTCATACCTCCCTATGGATTATTTGATAGTGGATTTCACTGACATGCCCAGATGCAATGGGTACAAAGCCTTGCTGGTCTTTATTGATACATATTCGGTTGGATTGAAGCCTTTCCAACCAGAAATAAACAGGCTATTCAGGTAGCTAGATTCTGTAAATAAACACTTAGCTGAAGCAGCAGGAGTTAAGTGGAGTTATCATTGTTCATTCCATCCGCAGTCAGGAGGAAAGGTTGAGAGGGCAAATAGGACCATTAAAGCTTGTATTACAAAACTGTATATGGAAACCCAATCAACATGGGACCAGGTTTAACCTATGGCACAATACTTTTTGAGAACAACCCCCCATATAAAATATTGTCTATCCCCGTTTGAACTTCTTATGGCCAGATCTGGTCCATAAGGGGAGAATAGAAGCAAGGAAATTGTTGACTCAGTTACAACAGTATAACTGACATGTGAATCAGTTAAAACACTATGTGTAGGAAGCTTGCCCTCCCCCGATCTCCACTGTAACACATGGCTTTAAGCCAGGAGATCGAGTGTGGGTTAAGCATGGGAAAAATGAACCTTTGAAACCAAAATGGAAAGGACTGTATACTGTTGTCATGTGTTCTCCTTTTGCAGTTAAAACCCTGGAAGGAAAATCCTGGATCTACTGGACGTGACTGAAAGCTGCCACAGACTCAGCTCTGGTGAAGTACCAGGTCCAAGGAACTGATAAACCTTTGATTTTAAGATTCAGCCAGAAGGCTGGTAAGAACTGAACTTTGTGAAACTATAAACATAGACTTTGCTTCAATAGTCATCGCAAGCAGGAAGAACAGCGCTTTGCTGAGATACATTCCAGAAGCTATCTCTATAGGCACAGCTGAAGCTTGAGGATGCTGCAATCAAAATACATCATATGAATATTTTTCCTTGCAATAAATGTGGAAAGTGAAATATGTGTTAGAAATAGAGGTGTATGGGGACAAAGAGGAAATAGCACCAGATTGACAATTATATCTGCATACAATGTGGGAACCCCAGGCCCAAAATGTGAAAATTTCCCATTTAAAATTCCTATTAGAACTTGGCCCTATAGTTCCTCCCCATGTGCATATATGAGTTTATTTCAACTTAGGGCCTATGATGCATGTAACAATAAACAACTAAATGTGCCAAATCAGAAGAATTGGTATGGATATTAACAACTAATTTAGTGGGAAGAAACTGTTTCTCCATAAAAAGGAATGCTTCTGTAGGAGTCCCAGTAGGAGACTTACTCTGTGTGGGAACCTGGGAAGGAAATTATGAGAAATGGTCTTCACCATCAAATAGAACAGCACCCACAAGATATAATGACACCTTTTTGAAATACTTAAATAATTCTAATGCTGTTAAATGGCTAGCCATGGAAACACATGTACTGGAGTTACCTGCTAGATGGTCAGAGTCTTGTGTGCTGGGGTGGATTAAGCCATCATTCTTTCTGCTGCCACTCAGAGGCAGACAGGAATTGGGTGTAGTGGAATACGAGGCCCTTGGGAATGAAAGAGCAAAAAGGGAAGTATCCACTGCATTCAGAGATTTTCCATGTAAAGATGTTTCCTCCTACACTGGAGAGCCAAAAAGGAGGAGTGTGTGGAAAATTTAATCTAACAAACTGCTGTTTATATATTAATGAAACTGGTAAGGTGGTCGCTCAGCTTACTAAAGAGATAAGACACAGGATGATGAAGAAGTGTGAAAGTTTTGTAATATAAAAAAAAACTTTCAAAAGAAAATGGGGGAATGTGATAGTAATGAAAGAAATTAGAATTTTGTTAAAAATGATTATCTGCTTAAAATCATTTTAGCTTCTGTGTATTAGAAGAAGGTAAAAATGCTCCAGTCATTCTGCTCCATGACAGCGTGGATAAGTCAACAAAAATGGCTTGTGTCCACAAAGATAAGACTTCTACTCTGGTCCTAAGCAAGAACAAACCGTATCTGCTTTGCTACAGACTGACATGTAATTTCTGTTACAAGCACAGAATAAGAATGCTGATGAATGCTGATGAAAATGATTTTATGATCGACATGACATGAAAATGTCATGTCATATATTAATAACTAATTGGCTGATGTTATTTTATAATTATTCATGGAATTACTTGTGGATACGTGGAAGTCACCTTGTTTATTCTATGCTATATAAGGAATGGCTGAAAGTCTGTTCAGGGTTCAAAGATCTCACTTGAGAAAGTAGCTTTGCACCTGCACAATAAAACTCTGAAATCTGCTTTAGCCCATGGAATGCTGTTTGTCTTGTTTCTGTTCAACAACAGGATAATGTCCATTTTTAAGCGGTTTTTGGACTTTATGTGATGCATCACATGTGCATGAAAACCGCAACTTTATCCGAATTGGACATCATCCAAATTGGACTTTATCTGAGGTGCCACTGTATACTAGTCTACGCAAATGTGAAAAAGATGACTGTGAGAGTAAACAACAAAGTATTTGCAGAGTTAAGCTTAAGACATCTTTTTTCAGAAGCAAAAGAAAGGATAATTGTCTTTTCTCCCATTCCAAATATAGACATTTACTGGACTACTAGTTCAGTATTCAGATGCCTATGTCTCATTTGGAAGTGGATTGGATGTTTTCCCGTTAGCAATTCCTTCCATAGCTTCAAAGATCCATGACTGGCCACTCAGATATGCAAATGAAGCTTGTATTTATCCCTCAGTGACAAAAAGCAAAACAAAAGGCATACTTGTCAAGTTTGAATTTGAAAATAAGGGAAATTTCCCAGACAAAATGGGAAACTTGACAGCTATGCTTATACTTTACAGACCTCCAGTGGCAGCATTAGGGCATTGCAGTCTTCCTAAAATGAGAGGACGCCGGGAAAGAGGGTAAAATTCGAGAGGTTCCTGGTCAATACGGGACACTTGACAGCTATGGAGGAAGGTGGAGAGAGAACATCAAAGACACATTACAAGAACACCAAATAATGCCAGCGGAGGCCACTAGAAGTGCCAGAGCAAAAACCTTGTATCTCCCTTGACACTTGAAGGGGTAAAAGAGGGAGTAAAGAAGAAAAGAAGGCAGGAGCAACCAACCCACAGCCTGCTGATATTTCATTTTTTCTTTTCATTTCACTTTTATTTGTATACCACATTTTCTCAGCCTGAAGGCGATTTAAAGCCATTCAAACAAAACAAAAAGTGATACAATGAATGTCAGCACAAAAATAGACAAATACACATCAATACACAGTTCAGTAAAACAGCAGAGGTGAGCATCTCTAGCAGATGGCACAATAAGAGCTATGAAGATATAAGGATATTATGGAGTTGGAGAAAGTACAGAGGAGGGCAACCAGAATGATTAGGGGACTGGAACACCTTCCTTACCATCTGAGGCTGCAACGGTTGGGCCTTTTCACTCTTGAACGACGGCGTCTAAGAGGTGACCTGATTGAAGTTTATAAAATCATGCACGGTGTGGACAAAATAGATAAGGAAAAACTGTTTTCCCTATCGCACAACACTAGAACTAGGGGACACTCCATGAAACTTTTGGGTACTAGTTCTCAAACAAATAAGAGAAAGTACTTTTTCACCCAGAGGATTACTGGTCTATGGAACTCCCTGCCAGAAGAAGTGGTGACAGCTGTCAGTCTTGACAGCTTTAAGAAAGGATTAGACAAGTTCATGGAGGACAAGTGTATCAATGGCTATAATTATGGCTACCTAAGGACAACCTCCGGGTTGGAGAGATAGGCAGGTTATCTCTCAATGCCATTTCCAGGGAATCCTAAGCAGGTGAAGGCATCTCCTTGGGAATACCCTGAAGGAAATGGTGAGCCACTGTGTGAGACAGAATGCTGGACTGGATGGGCTGTGGCCTGTTCCAGCAAGGCTGTTCTTATGTTCTTATGTTCTTAAGATGGCACAAAATAGGCTATGATGGATATATTGCTGTACATGCATCCACTTTCACCCTCAGGATTTCTATGTTGTCCTCTTTGGTACAGTCTGCATAGTCTGTTGAGAGGACTATAATACCTAGTCTTACAAAGATTTTAATATTGTTTTCAGGGTCTGCCAGCATCTAGACCAGTGGTTCCGAACCTTTTTTTTTGTGTCATGTCCCACCTAAGGATCTCTAAAATCCTGCCTGCCCCCCGTGACATATAATTCTTATTATTCAAAAAGTGAGCTATTCATGTGGAGGAAGCCTAAAAGGCAAAATCCTAGCCGCGATGCCTCATACAACATCCAAATCCTTGCCGTGATGCCTTGTACAACATCCAAATCCTTGCCATGATGCCTCGTACAACGTCATTTCCATAGAGATACATTGTACTGTAACAGTTCAGACTTCAGGGCAAAGTCAAGGAAACAGACAGGAAACTGACAGAACTTTAAGAAATCATTGTCTAAAAGCTAAATATATTACGAAAACATGTCAAACTACCCTGATTTTAGGGGACAAACCATACAACAGGTTTTTAACTTTTGAAAACTTTATGAAGTGCAGGTTTAAAAGTTAACATGTCCCATCATGCAGCATAGTGTTAATCTGCAGCCATGTGGCAGATCATCCATTTTGTACAAGCTACTGTAAACAATTATTGGATGGAAGCAAGGACAAAATGGATTCCAACATATCCCATCATCCACTGTACCAAAGAATGGTCCAAGAACCTGAAGAATGCTGCAATAATCCCAGGAATGCTTCCAAAAATTCTGATGAGATTTTTTAAAAAAAATCCAAAATCGCGTTCAAAACCACTACTAAACACTCTTCGCCTTATTCAAAACCCACAAGAGCAATGCATGCATGCATCCTGCCTTTTATATTGCCCAGGCACAATGTAACCTGGGAAAAACCATAATGCCTCATACAAAGTCGCAGCGACTTTGTATGAGGCAACTTTTTTCAAGGAATTAGGCGATGTTGTACAAATTCGACGTTGTACGAAGCAGGCTTTGTATGCGGTATTACTGTAGTTGGAAGTCTGCAATTCTGCTCTGACCTAAATACACTGGCCCATGGAGCACATCAGGGAAATGTCACAACACCTGTGTGCCGCTGCAGTAGGGTCTTAAAGGCATCACAGACACAATGCAAGCGCGGCGCCAAAATGGCCGCCGCGCCCTTTGCGGGCCCCCCCATAGGACGAAGGCATCCAGGTAGTTAGGGGCGTGGCCAGCTCCCTTATAAAAGGGGTGGCCATGAGGCAGCCGAGCTGCCATTTTGCGAAGCGACGGAGCGGAGAAGTTTTTCCCTCTTACCTCCGTCGCTTTTACCTTTACCGGGAAGCCTTTTGGCTGCTGAATTCCATCGTTTCGGCTTCCCGTTGATTGGCTGAGGTGCTCTTGAAGAAGAAGGCGGCGGCGAGCGTGGCTCGTGCGGTTCGGAGGCGCGATCCAGGTCGGAGGACCGCGGCCACGCCTCCCAAGCAGCCGCCTTTGCCTGCACCCACCGGGACCGGTGGAATGGGGTCTTTTTTCCCTGGCCGGAGAATGCTGGCCCACACACGGGTCCAGTAGGGGCTGCGGCCCTCGGCCCACAAGCGGTGAACACCGCTCCTGGTGTTGCCCATTCCGCTGGCCCTTCCTCTATGGGGGCGCAGCTCGCTCCGGGGCCTTCCAACCTTGGGGGGTGTTCTGATCCTCCCTATTCGGGCCCCGGGGTACAGGGACCTGTACCCATGCCTGCAGTAGGCGGGCCGGCTGGCCCTTTGCCCCTTGTCAGCGTGGGAGCCTTATTGGCCCATGTGGCGGCCCTCGAGGCATCCCTGGCCCGGGCTAGCCACTCTGGGGCTCCCTTTGGGGTTCATTTCGATGCGTCGTCTGCTGGGCAGCGGCAGGCGACGGGGCGGGTCGAGCTGCTTGAGGCGTGTGGCACGACCTCGGCCACTGCCTCGCAGCTCCCCAACCAACGGGCCGGTGTGGGTCAGGCCCCAGTGACGAGCTCTACGGTGGTCGTGAGCTCCGACGCCCCCAGTGGGCCGGAACCCCCGGTGGGGGCGGCCCGTGGGGGTGCATCAGGTGAGTATGCAGTTCAAGCTAATGCACCCACACAACTGACTTCCTTGGGGGGGGGCTTTCCAATGGCCTTGTCCTCGCATGGGTGGTGCGGCGGTACAGCCGCTGATGCCCCACCCGGCGACGATGACTACCACCCAGGGCCCCGTGGTGGGGGGTGTTTCCTACCCTGTGGGGAATGTTTTGGGGGTGGCTGGGTTGGTCCAAGCCCCTTTTCATATGCCCGCAGTTTCTGCGGTGCCTGTCTCGGCCTTGCCGAAAGTGGGGTATTCCTTAACGCTGGGTGACCACTTGGCACAGGCCGCCAGAGAGAAAGTTTGGCGGGGGGAGTACGTGGATATCTTCTCACTCCTAAGCAGAGAGCCCACCAAGGAGGAGAGGGAGGGGCAGGATGAGAAGGATAAGGAGCAGGCACGTCGTCGCAAGCCACCAAGTACGTGGGCCAAATGGTTGCCGGCCTACTTCATATACATGGCGGTGTACCTTAGGGCCCGGCCGGATTTGGCAATTCCGATGGTCCAGTATTTGGACAGCATCTACCGGGCGATGGTTGACTTCCCGGGCCCATCGTGGTTGGCTTATGACGAGGAATGCCGTAGGCAGATTTCCCCGCACCCCGAGATTAGGTGGGATGAGCCATGCCAGAGGCTGTGGCTTTTGTACGTGACGCCCACGCGCCCCGCGCGCGGGGACATATACCATTGTGGACATGTGGTCCAGCAGGCGGCGCCAGCACAGATCACCTGCCAGGGGGCGGGGCAGGGGGGTTCCAGCCCGCCTGCTGTGCTGGACTTTCTCGTCCAATGGTTCCTGCAATGGGAAGAATGGCAAATACAGACGTGAGTGTCCCACCTGTGCTGGCCCCCATGCGGCCTCTGCCTGTCCCAGGCCTGGAGGGATGCGGGGCAGAGGGAGGGGCGGACAGGGGGCTGGCAAGACTGCCGCAGATGGATCTAGTTCAACGAAGGGCTCCCTCCTCAATAATGTGGACATGTTGGAGTGTTGGCCCACATTGTACTCGAAGGGAGAGGATGAGGGTACATAAGAACATAAGAACAGCCTTGCTGGAACAGGCCACAGCCCATCCAGTCCAGCATTCTGTCTCACACAGTGGCTCACCATTTCCTTCAGGGTATTCCCAAGCAGATGCCTGCTTAGGATTCCCTGGAAATGATATTGAGAGATATCCTTCAGGGTTCTAGGCAGGGGTTCCGGATCCCTTTCATGGGTGTTAGGTCCCCTCAGGATGCCCCCAATCTTTTATCCCTTAGGGGGAGGGAGGAGGGGGCTGCTGCCAGCATTGACAAGGAGGTCTATGCGGGCAGGGTCGTTGGCCCTGTCCCTGCGCCCCCGTTCCGGGGAGCATATTATTTCTATGATGCCATGCCTTTTGGCTGTTCCATTTGGGCTCGGCATTCGAGCATTTCTCCACCTTCCGGGAGTGGGCTTTTATCTGCAGGTCAGGGTCCCGGTCTGTAGCCCATTCCCTGGATGGTTTTATTCGGGGCTGAACGGGGCTGGGACACGTGCACACGTCTCCTCAACGCATTTCAGACGCTAATGGAGGAACTTGGTGTCCCTTTAGCACCCGAAAAGACCGGGGCCCGTCTACACAGCTAGTATTCCTGGGGGTGGAGATTGACACGGTAGTGCAGGCTTCTAGGTGGCAGCGGGATAAGGTGTCAAGGCTAGTGGCCCTTATCTCGGACTTGCTGGCCGAGCGCATGGCATCACTGAGGGAACTGCTGGTGCTACATGGTCACCTCAATTCCGCTTGCAGGGTCGTTGCACCGGGCAGGGCATTTGCTCGGCGCTTGTGTGACGCCATGGCAGGATTATCCAGGCCCCACCATAGGGTTAGACTTACACGGGGTATCAGGGCGGACGTGCTTGTCTGGCCACAGATCCAGAGGGAGTTCAATGGGGTGTCATTTTGGAGGTCTGAGCTCCTGGCTCCCCCTTGCTTTCAGATACAGTCTGATGCCTCGGGATCCCTGGGTTATGGGATGTACTTTAATTGGAAGTGGGCCTATGGTGGGTGGCCACCACCCTGGGCAGGCACAGGTCGCCTGCGTGGTCTCACGTATCTGGAATGTTTACCTATCCTGGGTGCTTGGATGCTATGGGGCAAGGAGTGGGCCAACTCGGTTGTGCATTTTTGGTGTGACAATGCGGCTGTTGTCCACATTGTCAATGCACAGACTGCTAAATCGCCCAGGGTTATGGACCTAGTGCGCTAGTTTGTGTTGCGCAGCCTGCGCCTTAACGTTCTCTTCAGGGCCAGGCATCTCCCAGGGGTTGATAATGATATTCCTGACGCTTTGTCCCACCTGCAGATCTCCTGGTTCCGTGCCTTGGCCCCGGATGCGGAGGAATTTCCCTCGCCACTCCCGGACGAGATATGGGATGTTCGCAAGGAGAGGTGAACCGGGCGATTGGCCTGTCACTGGCGCCATGCACGTGTAAGGCATATCACCACGCATTTAGTTCTTTCAGAGCATTCTGTACCCAATTTCGACTGCCAGGAACCTGGCCGATCCCGGTAACCCATGTTCTGCGGTTCATGGTTTACCTGTATGCCCAAGGCCTTGCACCACGCACCATAGCATCTAAGCTGTCAGGGTTGGCTTTTATGGCCAAAGTGGGAGGTCGTGCGGACAGCACCAATGACTTCCATGTGAGACATGTTTTGGAGGGGTGGGTGCGCGCGCGCGCGGGCGTTTCCCGGGCGACCCCACCCGATTTCCCCAGGGGTTTTTACCCAATTGGCCCGGGGCTGGCCTGGCCTCTGTTTTGATAGATGAGGCAGCCCATTTCATGCGGCTACAACGGTGGCCTTTTTGGAGCACTCCGCATCAGCGAGCTTGAGATGCTGTATAAGGCGGATGCAAGTCGTAGGGCACTGGAACTCGAAGATGTCTGTGTGGACAATATTGGGCTCAGTTGGGGATACGCTCTTCTAAAACGAATCAGCACGGCGTAGGCAGTGGAGTAGACTGCTACGATGTTCCTCGACAGACATCTGTCCGGTTGGTGCCCTACAGGATTCCCTTGCACTGTGTGGCACGTGCCATGGCCCGTTTTTCTGTCACCAGGGTGGGTCTTCCCTTACTAAATTACAATTTTGGAGGGTGCCGGGAAGGCACTAGACAGTGTTGCCCTCTCTGGGGCTACTTGCGGCACCCATTCGTTCAGGATAGGGGCGGCTTCTACTGCAGCTGTTTTTGGGGTACTCCTGGGCTAAATACGCCGCATGGGAGGGTGGGGATCACAATGTTTTCAGTTTTGTGTTCGCCCTCTTCAACCGTGAGTACCAGTTTAGTCACTGCACTGTCTCTCCCCCCCCCCTTTTTTCCTTGACAGACCCTGGGTGTCGTTTTACACCGGTGACAGTATGGCTGGTGGGCCGTAGCCACGTGCACAGGGCAGCGCGTTACGCTGCATGGGGCAGTGCGTTACGCTGGACAGGGCAGCGCGTTACGCTGCAGGCGACAGAGTGGGACCCCGACTTGGACTGGGTGCATCCGCACGTCTCAGGTGGTGTGGTAAGTGCGGCATGTTATGGCGAGAACTGTTGCCATTCCTTTTCTACATCAGGGATGCTGACTTGCCCGATGTCCTGGTTATGTACCTTGGGGGCGATGGCTTGGGGCAGGTCACTGACCTATCACGGAAACTTGCAGTTTGCAGTGACCTGCCCTACTCACATTATGTGTGGCCTGCCACATCCCTCAATTGGTCGGACACGTTACCGCGGTACGCTTACAGGGGGGCGTTCGACCTCGAGGCTCTTGACTGAGCCGACGCTCCGTGAACGGGGCTATTGCCTGGTTCCTTTTTGACAAGGGCGGGGGAGGCGTCATTAGCCTCCCCGACATCAGTCTGCAAATTTACGAGCTTTACTCAGGGGATGGGGCCCATCTGTCGCAGGGAGGTATGGACCTCTGGTTAGTGGACTGGCGAGCAGGCCTGTCGACCGAGCTGACGGTCTTGGGGGGGGGGCGGTGAGCCTTTTGGAAGCCTCCCCGTGTGGCGGGTATCACTGGTAAGGTAAACATTTATGACCCACAGGTATCCGGCAGGTTCGCAATTGACTGGACAACACTAGACAGGCATAAGTTGGTTAAACGTTGTCCGGTCAACGACGAACTAGGCGACGGGGTGATGGCGATAGCTAGACAGCATGCATCACCCCGTGATTTCACTGATACGCGTCAGAGGGTGGGGTCATTAGTTAGATATTGACTACGGTCAACAATTTGTTTGTTGTCAACAAACAAATTGATACAAATAGATACATTGTAACCAATTGCCGTTGGCAATTTTGGGGTGGTACCTTACCAGTGTTACTTCGGCCTGCTTGCCTTAAGAATTATGATTGGTCGTTTTACCAATAGAAATTTATAATTCGGACTAGGGCATGAATCAATAAATGTGGCCCAATGCCGTTATCCACTTTTACCAGTGTCTGAGTCCTTTATTGGGGGGTGCGCCTGCAATGCAAGCGCGGCACCAAAATGGCCACCGCGCCCTTTGCGGGCCCCCCATAGGACGAAGGCATCCGGGTAGTTAGGGGCATGGCCAGCTCCCTTATAAAAGGGGTGGCCATGAGGCAGCCGAGCTGCCATTTTGCGAAGCGACGGAGCGGAGAAGTTTTTCCCCTCCACCCCCTCCCTAGTTAACAGTGTGATATTTTGGTCGCTTCGGGGCCGGGTGGGAATTTTTGGCTGGGACCCACAATTGGCTCTCGGGTCCTGGTTTTTTCGCCCATCCCACACTGTTGCTATGGTTTGATATAGGGGTTTCTGTTGCTGCTGTTGACTTTGGTCACATGGGCGGGTATCACTGGTAAGGTAAACATTTATGACCCACAGGTATCCGGCAGGTTCGCAATTAACTGGACAACACTAGACAGGCATAAGTTGGTTAAACGTTGTCCGGTCAACGACGAACTAGGCGACGGGGTGATGGCGATAGCTAGACAGCATGCATCACCCCATGATTTCACGGATACGCGTCAGAGGGTGGGGTCATTCGTTAGATATTGACTACGGTCAACAATTTGTTTGTTGTCAACAAACAAATTGATACAAATAGATACATTGTAACCAATTGCCGTTGGCAATTTTGGGGTGGTACCTTACCAGTGTTACTTCGGCCTGCTTGCCTTAAGAATTATGATTGGTCGTTTTACCAATAGAAATTTATAATTCGGACTAGGGCATGAATCAATAAATGTGGCCCAATGCCGTTATCCACTTTTACCAGTGTCTGAGTCCTTTATTGGGGGGTGCGCCTGCAATATGCCTTGCTACCAAGTTAGAGTGTGAGGCGAAGACTTACATCCCCTAACACAAGTGGAATATGATTAAAAGCAGAAAAAACTCATCTAAATCCTCTTTCACTGCAGTTGATAAAAAACTTATATTAAATATATTGTGAAATGTGTAGAATGGAAGATTAAGTGAAGAGAGATTTAGAGATTTTTATTAATAGCAATATATTTCATTCATATAGTATTGCTAAAGAAAATGGAACAGAAGATAAATATTGTTGGTTTGAATATTTTCAGTTTTCAACTGTCATGTTTAGAGCATTCAGGTTTAAGACTTCAAAATAGTATGCTAAAACCAGACTTATTCATACTTAGACTTAAAAAAAATCAGTGCCTTTACTTCTGGAAGGGGAAAGTTAGCCTGACAGCTAAGTTCCAATTTAAAATTATTTCAAGGATCACATTTCAGAGTGGGTAGAGGCATTTTAAAATCTCAGTTTATGTAGTTTACTAAGTTCTTACTGCATTGAAATCAAATGTGCTCCAATGCATTTTGCAGCCACTTGTACTTATACTCACCTGAGTATTCTCTGGTGTACTAGATTGATTGATTGATTTATACCACCCATCAGGGATATTTCACACTCTTGGCAGTGTACAAACAAACAAACAAATAAATAAATAAAGGTAACATAAGACAACAAACAACAAAATAAAATAAATGACATTTATCAACATGAAGGTAGTAATCTGTGTAATATGAAAATGGAAAACACAAGTTGTTAACAACTGTCATGTGCTCATCTTAATAATGTGGTTCCTGTGCAGAATAAGCTTGGAGAACTCACAGTAGAAAATGCTGTTCTGGTCTCTTCCAATTCTATTAACAGAGGCAGTTCCCTCAGTGGACCTACAGTGTGGAATCCTGTCCACGGGGGACAGGGTATTTCTAAGTATAAATATTTCTGTGAAGGAGTGGTGGAACATATGCAGAGAATGAGTTTGTTGTTGTTCAGTTGCACAGTTGACTCTGACTCTTTGCAATTCCATGGGCCATTGCTCTCCAGGCACCCTTGTCATCCACCATCCTCCACCATCCTCTTCAGTCCGCACAGCCCCATGCCCATTGTGTCTACAATACCATCTAGCCATCTCATCTTTGGCCATCCCCTTCTTCTTTTGCCCTCCACCTTCCCCAGCATGAAGGCCTTCTCAAGTGAATCTTCTCATTTGATGTCCAAAATACTTCAGCTTCATCTTTGTTATTTGTTCTTCTAAGGAGCAGACAGGGCTAATTACTTCTAATATTGACCTATTTGTTCTCCTCACTGTCCAGGGGACTCTCAAAACTCTCCTCCAGCACCAAATCTCAAAGACATCTATTTTTCTGTGCTCAGCCTTTCAAATGGTCCAGATCTCACAACCATACATTACCACCGGTAATACCATTGCTTTGACTATGTAGACCTTTGCAGGCGCAACCCCCAAAGAAAGACTCAGACACCGTTATATGGATAAAGGCATCGGGCCACTTTTATTGAATAATGCCCTAGTCCGAATTATAACTTTCAATTAGTGTAATCATCCAATTGTAATTCTTTAAGGCAAGCAGGCCGCAGTAACACTGGTAAGGTTCCTCCCAAAATGCCAATGGCAATTGGCTACATGTAACTATTTGTATCAATTTGTTTGTTGGCACAAACAAATTGTTGACCGGAGTCAATAAACTATCTACCCCACCCTATGACGTGTATCCGTTAAATATCAAGGTGATGCAGGCTGTAAAGCTCCTGCCATCACCCCTTGCCTGGTTCGCCCTTGACCGGCCAAACCTATTTCCCCTGTAACTGTCTATGTGTTGGCCAGTCAATTACGAACCTGCCGGATACCTCTGGGTCATAAATCTTTACCTTACCAGTGCTACCCGCCACACGGGGAGGCGTCCATGATGACTCACCGCCCCTCAGACCGTCAGCTCGGTCACCAGGCCTGCTTGCACCTCATCCAAAAGAGGTACATACCTCTAGCCGACAGGTGGACCCCATATCCTGCCTACAGGTCAAATTTTCTGTAAGCCTATCCTCAGATATCCAATGGCTATCCCCCAAGCCATTCTCAGCAAGGAGCCGGGCAACAGCCCTGTCCACTGACCGCCGGGATGGTCCGAACTGCGGAGATCACCTCTAAAATGGTGTCTCGGCATGATGTTAGACCATAGCGACCGTGTGTAAGCCATAAATGGTATAAAACGCCAGGTCACTGCACCTCGACAGTGTAAGTAAAGGTCAGTGATCCGTGTGAGATCATTGCCGCCGAGGTGCAGAATAAGAACATCAGGCGGTCCAGCATCCCTGATGGACATCAGGAATGGCAACAGTTCCCGCCCGTTCATGCCGCGCATACATACCACCGCATACATGCGGATGCACGCAGCCCGAGCTGGGGTCCACACTCTGTCGCCGCAGCATATACTGCCGCCCAGTGTACATAGCTGCGGCCCATCAGCCCCACTGCCACCGGTGTGCGGAGACACACAGGATCTGTAAAAGAGGAGAAGGGGTTAAGGACATAACTAGGTACTCATACAGTGAGGGGACGTACATATAGAAAAATTACGTGCAGACCCCCACGCGCCCACCTATATCTGCCTCCGAGCACCCCAAACGCAGCCGCGGTCAATGCAACACCTATTCTAAGTAAATGGGTGCCATAACGGGCCCCACACTGGGAAGCGCGGTACTGGTCACCCTTCGGAACTTAAATTTGGTAAGTATAGACCCATCTTGGTGGCAGAAAAACAGGCTAGGGTGCACAACAGGCACTGCCAATCGCATATAGGGCACCAACCGGAATGATGTCAGCAAATGTACATCATGGCAGTATACACCACTGCCCACTCCATGCTGATCAGCCTTCGAGGGACGAATCCCCAACTGAGCCCACTCTTGTTTGATATAGACATCTTCGAGTTCCAGTGCCCTACAAAACACGTCCCCTTTTGACCATGGGACCAGCTCGCTGAGTCGTCGAGCTCCAGAAAAAGGCTACATTGGTAGCTGCATGAAAAGAGACTCCTTCTACCTACTGTGATATAGTCTATGCCAACCTCGTGCAAGGTGGGTCAGAATATCTGTGAGAATAGTGCGACTTGTGTCAGGCAGCAGCCACGGACACGTGTCCACCCCCCTAATACATGGCTTATTCAGAAGACCCTAGCATAGTCAGGTAAACCCTGTGCTTTGGCCATGAGTATCAATGCTCAAAGCCTGGTGGCTATGGTGCGTGGAGCCAACCCCAGATCATAGGGCAGACTATACAATCTAAAACCCAGTCGACCAATGTCGGCCGCATATTGGGCAATTGCCTTTACCAACAAAAAGGCCCTAAAGTGAAGGATTGGATGCCGATGCGAAGTGCGCGTGCAAGTTACCCATACATGCAATTTGCCCGGATCACGTCTCCTAGCCAAATGACCATACCACAGCCAGGAGTGGAGAGGGTAGCCACAAGCATCTGTAGCCCAGTCCCGGAACCGGGCAATCTGCAGGCGGGGGAAAGCATAAGCAATATCGTTATAATTGACTGGCACATGTTTAGCCCAAAGAAGCGCATTAAAGCGCATGAACCCCAGAACAATATGCAAGCTGAGGCCACGACTCAGGTGATTTAGACGTTCGGGCATTGACAATGTGCACACCGCAGCATTACCACGGCAAAAGTGAAGCACAGAATCAGGCCGACTGTCCCCCAGAGCATAAAGGGTACCCAGAATTGAGAAGATATGTTAGAAACATAAGATCACGTAAATGATCCATGCCCTGACATCCCTGGGGCCAATGACCATAGAGCCTTGTCCTGAATTAAATCCCCCCACCCGGGGAGCCGGAGGCATCCAACTGTACATGTAACTGGGGCTGACCAGAAGCTCAGGCCTCCCGATGCGGCAGCATGGAAGTCCTGTGGTAATGTGAGCCAAACCAACAGGTCCGCTTGCAAACCCCTAATCAGCTGTACCCCGCAGCTTCGTTTAACGAGACCCGCCCTAGCATGACCCAGGCACTAGGCGAAAGCACTGCCTGCTATTACAACTCTGCAGGCGAAGTTGATGTGGCCCTGCATCACATGTGACTCTCGTAGAGGCACCTTCCACTTGGCAACATTGCCACCTTGCAGCAGGGGCCGCTCACACTGACCGACAATTCGGTCACCTGGCCCTCTTACACGTCATTCAAAAGAGAGGTGCCTTGACTTGTTGACCGGTGAACCCCATCTCCAGAATACAGGCCAAATTCCTGTAACCCTATCCGCAGACTACAAATGGCTGTCCCCAGGCCATTCTAGATAAAGAACTAGGCAGCAGTCCTGTTCACTGACCGTCGGGCACGGTCCAAATGCTGGGACAAAGTGTCAGCCATAATATTGCATCGGCATGATATATGACCATAGCAATCGTGTAGATGGCCATAAATGGCAAAGAAATGCCAGGTCCCTGCACTCGGAAGTCTTTAAGTCCGGGCCAGCAATCCGGTAAGATCACCGCCTCCGAAGTGCAGCATTAAAACATGTGGCGGCCCAGCATCCCCAATGGACATCAGGAATGTCAACAGTTTCCGCCACCTCTATGCCATGCACCCATACCACTGCATACGCGTGGTTACGCGTCGTCCAAGATGGGGTCCCCATTCTAACAAAGCGGCCCCAGTGCACAGAGTTGTGTCCCACCAGCCACACTACCACCAGCGTGCGGGAACACACTGTGCCTGTAAAATAAGGAGGGAGAATAGAGAGCAGACAAGGCACTCATTCAGTGCAGGGACGAATGGACAGAGAAAATTGGGCAAATCCACACCTGCCCCTGCAACATATGTCGGGCTCTGCTGTGGGCACCCAAACGGAGCCGCAGCTGATGTGGCACACAACCAGGAGGAATGGGTACCAATTTCAGTTCAGTCAGGGTAGACTCGGCTTGGTGGCAGACGACAGGCTGGGAAGCGAACCAAGGGCTGGCACAAACACCTGTGGGGAAGCGACCAGACATATGGCAGCGCCAGGCTAGTAGCCTCTCCCGGGTGATCGGCCCCTGAGGAGCGAAGCCTCTCCAAAGCCCACTCCTGATCACACAACCCGTGATCTAGCGCCAGTGCCCTGCAAAACATGTCCCCCGTTGAAGGTAGTAGCAGCTAACTCAATCTGGGAGCTCCAGATCAAGGTACAGGTGGTTGCCCGAAAGTGGACTCTCTGCATGCAGCATAAGCGTTGCCGCGTAAGAGTCACATACAATAACCACACTCGCTAACAGGGGTCGGCGCTGGCCTCATAGGGGAAGGAGGCCGCCCTAAGCCTAAGGTCTTGACGTATGCTAACCATGACGGCCCAGCACTGCACCATTGGAACGGCCAAATGAGGACGGGCCCTCATACATCCTGCCATGGATGCCGAATAGGCCAGTAACCAATCGGCCCCATAGGGGGGGGAGGGGGCAGGTTGCGGCGACGGGGCAACACCTTGACCCTGTCGTCCTACCCCTGATCCCCTGATCAGTGTGTTCACAATGCCGGAGGGGGAAAATGTGAATATATTCCCCAGATCACAGTGCCCAGCTAATAGCCCAGTAAAAGAGGGCACCCAGGGGCATAGAACAAGTGGCCAACAGCAGAACCACCGTTGGCACTGATTGTAGTGATAAACACATAACCGGCGCTTCGGGCCCAGGGGAAGTAAATAAAGGCATAGGGGCGGTCACCCCAATAAGAACCAGAGTGTAATTGCCTTGCTGCAACTATGGCCACTACACACACACACCCAGCGTGACAAGCTAGTGTCAGAGGTGTGCTAACTTGACCAGGATACTCACTAGGTGCACCCCCACGAGCCGCCCCCACTGGGGGTTCCGGCCCATGGCAGGCATCGGAGTCCGTGATGTCCCTCTAGCTCTGTGTTCCCGTGCGTCCCGGGCCGGATGGGGAGCTGCGAGGCACCAGCCTACGCTGGCCCGAGGCCTCCGGCAGCTCAACCCTTTTGGTGGCCCACTGCGTAGCCATGGCTGGCACGTGGACCAGGGATGCCTTCATTGCCAAAGTGGAGGTGAGGGAGCATCCGCAACACCTAACCCACCAAGATGAGGTGGGCTGGATGGGCCGGATGGCCCACCGGGTAATTGATATGGGAAGCCAATAAGGAGCAGGGGTAAGAACCCCAGCAGGGCAGGCCTGTGACACCCCCCACCCGAGCCCACAGCCTGGGCTCGTGGTACCTGCGGGGTTGCCATCCGAGCCCTCCGGCCCGGTGGAACCCCGCAAAAAAAGGGGTGGGCAGAGCCCACCCCATTGAAGCATCCCGTTCTGCAGTGCTCGGAATCGAACCGCTGACTTTCAGCCTCTCAGTCAGCCTCTTAGCCGCCCGAGCCACTGCTGTCCGGAACAAAATCAAGCCTCTTGCAAAGAGGCAAGCAAAGTCCTATGAAGGGCAGGGAAAGCCCTTCTGGAGACCTCCTGAAGGATCCCTGGCCAGGGATCAAATCCTGAGCCCTGAGAAGGGCAAAACTCTAAGCAAAAACGTGATGGAGAAAACTTCTCCGCTCAGTCGCATTTCTAAAATGGCAGCTCGGCTGCCTCGTGGCCACCCCTTTTATAGAGGCATGGCCATGCCCCGTAACTCACCCGGATGTCTGAGTCCGGGGGGGGGGGCTGCAAAGAGCGCAGCGGCCATTTTGGCACCGCGCTTTCATTGTCTGCTGTGAGATGTCTCTACTTTCCACTATGTTCCCCAGGTTTCTCATAGCTTGTCTCTCAAGAATCAGTCGCCTTTTTATTTCATGGCTGCAATCTCTATCTGCAGTGATCTTAAATCCAAAGAAATTAAAATTTGTCACTGCTTCTACTACTTCCCCATCTATTTTCCAGGGACTGATAGGGCCTGTTGCCATTATTTGGTTTTCTTCATATTGAGTCTCAAACCAGCTTTTGCACTCTCTGCTTTCAACTTAAGCAAAAGCTTCTTTAGGTATTCTTCACTTTCTGCCATTAGGGTGGTATCATCTGCATATCTCAAAATGTTGATGTTTCTCCCAGCAATTTTAATTCCAACTTGTGATTCCTCCATCCCTGCATTGCGCATAATGTGCTCTGTGTATAAGTTGAATAAGCAGGGTGACAAAATGCAGCCTTGTCTTACTCCTTTTCCTATTCCAAACCACTCCATCATTCCATATTCTGCCCTAACTGTTGCTTCTTGACTCATGTACAGATTTCTCATGAGGCATATAAGGTGTTCTGGTATTCCCATCTCTTTAATTACTTGCCACATTTTGTTGTGGTCTACAAAGGCCTTGGTGTAGTCAATGAAGCAGAAGTTGTGTGTGTGTGTGTGTGTGTGTGTGTGTGTGTGTGCGCGCACGCGTGTGCATATATATGTATATGTATATGTATATGTATATGTATATGTATATGTATATGTATATGTATATGTATATGTATATGTATATGTATATGTATATGTATGTATTTAATTCTGAGAGCCAGTGTGGTACAGTGGAGAGAGTGAAAGATTAGGACTCAGGAGATCAAGGCTCAAATCTCTGCTTATCCATGGAAACTCACTGTGGGATGGTAATGATAAAACTACTCCTTAAATATCACCAATACCTTGAAAACACAGACTTAACATGATGGTGTCTAATGCACAGATCATTAATTGCTGGAATGGTAAAGGAGATTGTTATCACTAGTAGTATTAGTATTATTAACTCTCTGATTTAGATCTAATCAAGAAAAATAATCAAGATGTTTCTGTTTAGAACATCTAGGTCATAAATAGAAAACTGAACACCTCCCAGGAACACTCAGAGTATGACAGTATAAATGAGCTGTTCCACAGCCAGGTATCATTTTTCCAAATCCATTTCAGCCTTAAGGGTCTTAAGCAGAAGCTGCTAAATGTGGACTGTTATGCCCATAAAGGAAAAGCTTGGCAATGCAAAACTTACTGGATGATGAAAAGAGCAAAAACTGCTGAGAAGAACTGACCAATGCCTGTCTAAAAGGGAAACTTCACCCAACTGCTGGGTGACACCTGTTGTCTTATGATCCCTGTTTGTACCTAAAATTCTTTGTTTGCACCTGGAAGCTCATTGGTATGCTTGCCCAATGGCTCTTTGCAAGTGTGTGTTACCAACTGCTCCAGAACATTCCAAGAACAAATTATGCTGCAGGTTGTTCCATTTGCTTTGAATCAATTGCACAGCTAATGCTGTGGTGGTGTTGAGATCAGCAAGGTGTCTCAAACCATGCAAGCTTATGACTTAATATTTTCAGCTTATAGCAAGGAAGATCATCTGGATGTATTATCTTAACTGAAGAGTACATGCTTCACTCTACTCATTTAGCCATTTGCAAAAATACATTTCTGGTGTGTAAAATGTACATTTTGTAGCACAGGAACAGTAATAAGATACAAAACCTTCAAGATGAATGGCATACATTGGCACATTTATAATTTGTTTTAAAATGAACTGTTTTAAAGGGAGCAATATATGGTTGCAAGAAAGGCACAAAATCTTCTGAGGAAAGTTTGTTCTTCACCCAAAGGAAAGTTTGTTCTTCTCCAATCTTCCCTATTAGATAAACGTCTTAAAATGTGAAATCTTGAGAGAAAACCTGCACACCCATGAATCTAAAATATCTTTGTGCATTTGTTTGTGAGAGAGGGGGAGGGAGGGAGGGAGAATGAGAGTGTATGTATATCATTTTCATATTTTCAGACCAGCATGTACCATAGGTTGCTGTTGCTCGAAAGCCAGTCATGTCCAACTCTAGGGTTCAGTATTCATCTCTGTTTATAGCCAAAGAGCCAGTGCTATCTGCGTCTGCAGACATTTCTGTGGACACATGGCAGGCATACCTCAACACTGGAGTGCATGAAACACTGTTTACCTTCCCACCAAAGTGGTACCTATTTGTCTACTTCCAATTTTTTGCTTTCAAACTGCTAGGTTGGCAGGAGCTGGGACAGAGATAGGAGCTCACTCTGTCGAGCAGCACTCAAGAATCAAACTCCAACCTTCCAGTCATCGTGTTCAGCATCTTAACCACTTGAGCCACCACAGTCCCTTTTCATGTGCCACACTTCTTCTTCTTTTTTTTTTAAGGTGGGAGGCAATTTTTAATGGCATGAAAACACTACATGCACTTTCCAAGGACCATAGACTTTGTGCTTCTTCTTTCATGTCCTGATCAAACCCTGAACTGCCAAAATGAATCCACTTTCTTGGCTATGTTGTTGGCCAACCTTAAGTCCTTATCGATGCATGCTTCTGGCAGTAATTGGCAGACCAGTAAATGAGCCAGACTCTGTGTCTCTCCACATTCACAGCACATTCACAGTCTTGTTGTCCACTAGCATCTTGCAGAGACTTGACATCTTCCAGCATAGGTGCCTCCACTGAATTTTAAAGATTCAATATTTTGGCCATATTACCAATGGGGGAGTGCTTCAAAGGAGTGGCTCATGCAAATTACATAACATTGTTGCATGAAGAAGACTTCACATGGCAGACCATATTCTTTGTGGGGAGGAAAACAGGATCCCTAAGGTGGCAATAACTTGGATCTCTCCTAATGCCAAATGACAGTGAGGAAACCTTGAAATACATGGAGAAGAACTTTCATGACAGATTTTAAAACCCTGAGAATGATGTGGGAGGACTTGCTCAAGACTGAAATCATTGGAGATCTCTTGCTGCCCAATATACAACATAGCAGCAAAGGATCTAAGTCTAAATGAATAAGTAATTAAAAGAATGATAAGGAACTGCTGTCTTGCATCAGATGGTTAGGTCTTCCTTTTTCTGACTGCTGCTTTTTTCAATGTAAGTGGATATCAAGACCTCATCGTGTAGATGGTGAACTGAAATTATTATTTGAAGAAATTTCACAAAGACATCTCCACCATTTGCCTGTGATAAACAAGCCCACATAGGGCAGTTAGTTTGGGAAATTGTACTCCAATTAGTCCCTTGGTGCCATATCCAATTATTAGAAGATCAAAGTCTGCTTTGCTTTCTAAAAAAAATATCTAATCTTGTCTTTTCTATTGTTGATCTCAGTCCCCGACCTACACTGAGAAATTACTGCTGTTCATTACATATGAAAGAGGAGATTGGTCTTTTCTTGCTGCTTGCAATGAGCAAGCTTCAAGATAACAAAATTACAGGAGACATTTGGCGCCATTAACACCCATTGCTGCTTTGCAAATCCTATCATTTTTGTGTAAGTCACACACTTTAAACAAGATTTTAATGAAGAGGTAAAAGAATCCCACCCATTATTAAAAAAAGTAGGGTTACCTGGCATCAGGGTGTAGAGAACAGAAGCTGATGCCTCTTGGAGTGTTGCTATGCTTCTGTTGATCTTCTTGCAGGAAGATAAATCTCAAGGTGACCAGTGTGGAAGTAACTGAAAGATTTGCTTTTGTATGCAAAGTAGAGTATCAATCTCTACTGTTTCTCAGCTAGAGCCAGGGCTCACTGTAAAGGTATTTTCAGGCATTTAGCACCCATGCAAGTACACCAAAAATCAAGGCGTGAAGAAGAGAGAGCACTGGGAAAAGAATAGATTGTTGTATATGGAACAAGGCAGAGAAGAGAGGAACAGCTAAAAGAGGTTTGGTGGTGTGGTGGTAACAGTGGGGGTGGGGGATCAGACTGAGGCAGGGGCCCAGAAGAGGAGATGATGGATTCCCCACATGAATTTGCCCTTGCCCTTGCTCACTCCTGCAAATTTGGATGACTGTAGCTCCCAGCTTAGCAAGGCACTGAGTGCTGATTGGAAATTTCCACTTCCCCTTTTTAAAAATTGATCTTCTAATTACTTTAGCAAAACTCTGTACCAGCATTGAACAGAAACTTTAAAATGATGATTTGGGCGCAAAGGGTTTTGGGATGAGTGGATATTCTATTGATGGAGAGTTCTAAATGTACTTTTATTTGTAATATGCTGTTGGGCAATGGATTATCTTAATATTATTTAATTTTTATATTAATGTATTATGATTGTAAACCAAATGGATGGATGGAAACTGACCCACAGATAATGCATATTTGTCTTGTATTCAACAGTGAACTCATATCCCAATTTTTAACTTTCAGCATTAACAAATTAATTTTCATACTTGATGTTCCAAGCATCAATAGTTAAACAAATGTGCTACCAGAGCTAGTGTGGTGTAGGAGACAGAGTGATGGATCAGGGCTCAGAACTCTGGGTTTGAATCCATGTTTAGTCATGGCAACTCATTGGGGGAGAGGGTAGCAATAATAAAACTGCTCTTTAAATATTTCACTTACCTTGAAGAAGGGGGTGGCCAAAGATGAGATGGCTAGATGGTGTTGCAGACACAATGGGCACAGAGCTGGGTGGGTTGAGGAGGATGGTGGAGGACAGAGGTGCCTGGAGGTCAATGGTCCATTGGGTCGCAAACGGTCGGAATCTACTGTGCGACTGAACAACAAAACCTTGAAAACCCTACTAGGTGATGTGAATTGAGAGCACATAACAACAAGAAGTGCTTTTGTTGCTAAATTTATTCATTGAGATCCCTGATCTGACTAAAGTTTCACAGAATTTCATTGCATTCTCTTTGGATTATTATAATCCACCCTACATGGATCTGCCTTCTGTTTCATTTGGTAACTTCTTTGTGTCCAGTATGTTGTAGCCAGCTTGTTAACCAGACTTGTTACAGTGGAAATGGAACAGTGTTGTACTGCTCTCGGTGCCGAGTGGTGCCTGGACACCGGTAGGGGAATTTTCCCCAGGTCACGTCCACTTGGCTGGCTATGCCCACCTCCCTACCCCATGGTGCATGCGTGCTAAGTCAATTGCCTGGAGAGGGAGTAGAATGAACATGGTATGTTTGCTCCCTGGCAGAAGGTCGGCAGCATGATGGCGGGCTTGGCAGAATAGTGGGCCCTGCCCCCAGAGTCTACGTCATTGGAGGGATTCCGCCAGGAGAGTTCTTCGTTGGCCCTGGCCCAGAGGTGGAAGAAGAAAGCTTCCTGGGTTGCTTGGCATCCACTGACGATGAGGAGGAAACACCCCTGTCTGGCTCCAGCACCCTGGCCAGGGAGGGCCCCCCGAGTGAGGCCACCTGGCTTGCCCAGCTCTGAGGGAGAGACCTCCGGATTGGGGGGGCCCACACGAGGAGGAGAGCTGCAGGCCCACCAGATCCTCCGGGGTAGGGGGCCCCTCATCATCCTCTTTGCCCCAGCCCCCACCTCCCCGATGTCCTGGAAGAGGCGCCAGAAGGATGGGCTGCCAACGGGCGACAAAGAGTCCACCCTGGGAATGAGTGGAGAGCCTGCCACTGCCACAGAGGAGTCCGAGGCCAGAGCCTCTGCTGCCAAGGGCAGCTCAGGGCCGCTCAGGAAGGCCCCCGCCAAGAAGGTACCCCTGAGTGAGTGGGGCTGGATGGGAGAGGGGCAGATTGGTGGGAGGGAGGCAGGGAACCCTGGAGGGGAGCCGGCCCAGGTCCGGTAAGGAACGAGGGGCCTTGCCACCCCCGAGATGGAGGGAGCAGCAATTGGGGCCCTTGTGTCTTTCCGCTGTGAGGCAACGAGGCAGCTCAGCCATGCCCATGGAAGTTAGCCACACCCACAGAGTTAGCCATGTCCACAGAGTTAGCCACACTCCAAGGTGTGGGTAGTGATTTTTTTGCAGTGCATCACTGAAATAAAAACACCATGACAAAACATTTTCACTACCCAGACATTTCTGGGCACAAGTGATTTTTATGGGCTGTAATAACCTAACAACATAGACAAGGCTATCTGATAGATGATCTCTTCCCATATGTACCTACCCACTACTTGAGATCTCTTGGGATATATATTTTTGAATTTAGTTATTCCCTTTTAGGGGCTTCTGAACTAGCTCATATCTTGTTCTTAAGGACATTTTTGTGGGGGTCTGTCCTGGTTTCTCCCCCTGTGTCTACTGCTGGAGTGCAGCAATTTGCCACAAAGCATCACTTTTGATCCCTCATCAGTGGATTCGACTATTTTGTGTTGTTTTCTTTTATCCCATTCACAGCACATATAGAACTTGGAAAAGGGATAAAACAGATGGAAGCGGCAGTCAGAGCTGTTTCCAATGTGAATATCTGGTATCATTCATTGGTTCATGGGCTGGTTTTCAATGCTGTCAAATTAAATAATGGACTTCCCTAGATCAATTGGGGATGATCAGTGGTAAGTGTAACCCCCCCCCCCTTATGTTTGGTAAATTATTGCTGCAGCAAAACAGAGAACAAGAAACTATATACTTCTCTTGGTCAACCAGGAAGTGTTTTTAATTTGCTACAATCGTACAGCCTTGACAACAACATGAATTATTTACTTTGTAGCTATCATCCATGATCAGGGAAGGATAATTCATTTTCTTAAGTTTGCTAGATGATTGCTGTTCTGCTGCAGCAATGATCTATCAAACTCAAGAAAACAAATTAAACATATTTCCTTTAAGGACAACCTAACCCTACTGGGCTTCCTTGAAGTCCTCTTGAAGCAAGAGAGAACTGCACACTATGATTACAGTACTAGGTACACCATGCTTCAATCTCTGTGAAAAAAGACAAGTTGGCTGCGAATTCTCTCCCAACTCTGAAATGAAGAAGTAGCACAATGAAAGCGCGGCGCCAAAATGGCCGCCGCGCTCTTTGCGGCCCCCCCCACCCGGACTCAGACATCTGGGTGAGTTAGGGGGCATGGCCACCCCTCTATAAAAGGGGTGGCCACGAGGCAAACGAGCTGCCATTTTAAAAGAGCGACGGAGAGGAGAAGTTTTCTCCGTCGCTGCTTGTTTCCCCTTGGTCCTTCCCGGCTGGGAAGGAAGGATTTTGCACGGAGCCTTTGGCTTGCGAGCTCCTCTGTGCCTTTTCTCTACTCTTCGATCCCTGGAAAGGGATCCTGCTACTTCGATATGCCTCCCAAACGAAGGGCCTCGGCGACGAAGCCGCGGCCCGCGGGGAGGACTTTTTGCCCTGCGCAGCGTGGGGGCCAGCCCTTGGGTCGGAGGACCAGGGCTGCGCCCACGCGCCAGGACTCTACCCCCACTGATACCGGTGGGGCGATGCAGGCTGCTTGGCCCTCGGCCAGTCAGCCTTCGGCTGGCCCTTCCGGGGCTTTGGCCCTCGGCCCGCAGATACCAGCCATAGGTCCAGGCAGCGGGGGTGGGTCCGATGCTGGTGCGCAGCACGTTCCACCTCCGGCCCCTCATGGGCCGGAGTTTTGGGCATGGCCCTATTCGGGCCCGGGCTCTCATACCGGGGTTCCTGGTCCAATGCCTGGTGGGCCATCCGGCCCACCCGGCCCACTCTATACTGGGGGATCTGTGGCAGTCGATGCATTGCTAACGCATTTAGCTGTGCTCGAGGCATCCTTAGGGATGGCACACAACCCCGTGCCTGGTGGCCCTTCATTTGCTGCGGGGGCACATTTGGGTCCTCTGCCTACCTCAATGGCCGCCACACTGCAGCAAGCGACAAGCCGGGTTGAGCTGCTGGAGACGCTCCGGCCTACCCCGGCCGGTGTCTCGCAGCTCCCTGTTCGGCCAGAGCTACAGCAGGAGAGTGGTCAGGTGCGGCCCCAGAGCTCAATTCCGGTCGCGAGCTCCGACGCCCGCCGTGGGCCGGAACCCCCAGTGGGGGCGGCTCACGGGGGTGTAACTAGTGAGTATCAGGTTCAAGTTAAAGCACCCACATCACAGTCCACTTCCAATGGGGGGGTTCAGTGGCCATGGCCTCGTAATGTCGAGGCGAGTGGGCATCAGTTGCCACCTTATCCCAGTGCCCCTTGGTTCCATACTGGTGCAACGTTGGGGGTGGGGGTTTCCGCCCCCGGGGCAGTGCCTGGCATCGCAGGGACTGTCCAGGTTCCGCTGCGTATGCCCCGGGTACCTAATGTGCCGGTGACGGCTTTGCCGACGGCTGGTTATTCGTTGCCCCTTGGTGATCATTTGTCCCAGGTCACGAGGGAAAAGATTTGGCGGGGGGAGTACGTGGATATATTCTCCCTATTGAAACGTGAGCCCACTAAGGAGGAGAGAGAGGGACAGGATGACAAGGACAAAGAGCTGTCCCGCTGTCGTAAGCCACCACGCACCTGGGCCAACTGGTTGCCCGCATATCTTATTTATATGGCGGTGTATCTCAGGGCCTGGCCAGACCTGGCCATTCCTATGGTCCAATATTTGGACAATATTTACAGGGCGATGGTGGATTTTCCTGGCCCATCGTGGTTGGCTTACGATGACGAATTCAGAATGAGGGTGCCATTGCACCCGGAGATGAGATGGGATGAGCCCTGTCAGAAATTGTGGCTGTTGTACATGACCCCCACGCGTCCGGCGCCTGGGGATAGGTACCATTGTGGCGAGCCGTTCAGCGAGCTGCTCCAACGCAGGCTTCCCGCCAGCTGGCGGGGCAGGGGGTTCCAGCCCGCTTGCTGTGTTGGAGCTTCTCGGCCAGCGGTGTGTGCAATAAGCGGCAGTGCCGATACAAACATGAGTGTCCCTCTTGCGCTGGCCCCCACGCCACCGCGGCGTGTCCGCGGGCTGGCGGGTCACGGGGCGGAGGTAGAGGTGGACAGGGAGTGGGCAGAGCGGCTGCTGAGGGAGCTAGCCAGGCAAAAGGCCCCAACCCCAGTTAATGTGTATATGTTGGAGCGATGGCTCTCAACTTATCCACGGAGAGAGGATGCGAAGTACCTCCTTGAGGGTTTCCAGTGGGGCTTCCGAATCCCATTCAAAGGAGTGCTGGGACCCCAGGAGGCACCCAATTTACTGTCCCTGAAGGGTAGAGAGGAGGTGGCTGCCCTGAGTATTGCTAAGGAGGTTGGGGCCAAGAGGGTGGCAGGCCCCTTTTCTGTGCCGCCCTTTCCCAACCTGAAGGTCTCCCCTCTGGGGTTGCTACCCAAGAAGGCCCCGGGGGAATTTCGTTTAATCCACCATTTATCGTACCTGGCGGGTTATTCTGTCAATGATGCTATCCCTGATGACCTTTGTTCGGTCAGGTATACGTCCTTTGACCAAGCCCTGCAAATGGTGCGCTCTTGTGGTCCTGGTGCCCTCTTGGCGAAATGCGACATCAAATCGGCATTCCGATTGTTGCCAGTGCACCCTGAGGACTTTGAGCTATTGGGTTTTAGATTCCAAGGGAAGTTCTATGTAGATAAGGCCATGCCTTTTGGCTGCTCTATATCCTGTTCAGCATTTGAACGTTTTAGCACCTTCCTTCAGTGGGCCTTTGTTCGCAGGTCCGGGTCTCGGTCTGTAGCCCATTACCTCAATGATTTTTGTTGGGGGGTGAACGGGGCTTGGACACGTGCACGCGTCTCCTCACCACATTTCAGACGCTAATGCAGGAACTGGGTGTCCCTTTAGTGCCCAAAAAGACCGAGGGCCCATCCACTACCCTCACATTTCTGGGTATCGAAATTGACACGGTCGCACAGGCATCCCGCTTACCCATTGACAAGGTTACCCGGATCTCTGCGATGATTTTGGTCTTGCTGGCCAAATGCAAGGTGTCACTTAGGGAGCTTCAGGTACTGCATGGCCATCTTAACTTTGCCTGCAGGGTGGTTACGCCTGGCAGGGCATTTGCCCGGCACCTGTGCAATGCCATGTCTGGCCTGACAAGGCGCCATTATAGGGTCCGACTAACCAGGGGCATGCGGGCTGACCTTTTGGTTTGGCTCTCATTCCTGTGGGACTTCAACGGGGTATCCTTTTGGAGGTCCTACCTTTTAGTTTCACCTAGGTTTCAAGTGCAGTCGGATGCCTCGGGCTCCCTGGGATATGGGATTTACTTCCAGGGGAGGTGGGCTTATGGCCAATGGCCTCCAGCATGGCAGGGCACGGATCGCCTCCGCGATCTTACATTCCTTGAGTTTTTTCCAATCCTGGGAGCTTTGATGCTATGGGGCAAGGAGTGGGCCAACTCTGTGGTCCATTTTTGGTGTGAAAATGCTGCAGTAGTGCACATTGTCAACGCTCAGACATCTAAATCACCCAGGGTGATGGCCTTAGTTTGCCAATTCGTGTTACGTAGCCTATGCCTCAATGTGCTTTTCAGGGCCAGACATGTACCAGGCATTGATAATGATATTGCTGATGCTTTATCCCGCCTGCAGATCCCCCAGTTCCGCGCCTTGGCTCCGGATGCAGAGGAATTCCCCTCGCCACTTCCGGCCTAGATTTGGACATTTGGCAAGGAGAGGAGAACCGGGCGATTGGCATGTCCTTGGCGGCCCGCACACGTAAGGCATATCATCATGCTTTCGTTCAATTTAACAGCTTCCATGTGCAACTTCAGTTGCCAGAGGTGTGGCCCATTCCAGTGGAACAGGCTTTACAATTCATGGTTCATTTACACAGTCAGGGCCTTGCTCCCCGCACTATAGCATCAAGGCTGTCAACATTGGCATTTATTGCCAAGGTGGGGGGTTTTGCTGACAGCATGAACGGTTTTCGCATACGGCATGTTTTGGAGGGGTGGACACGGGAACGTGGCCGCTGCCCGGACACTCGGCACCCAATTTCCCCAGGGGTGCTCACACACCTTGCACGAGGCTGGCCTAATCTATGTTTTGACAGGTATGAGGCAGCTCTTTTTCACGCAGCTACCACGGTGGCCTTCTTTGGAGCGCTCCGCATCAGTGAGTGGGTGCCAGAGTTGGTACCACCTGTGTAAGGCGGATGTGTCTCGTAGGGCACTGGAACTCAACGATGTCTCTGTCACACATGAGTGGGCTCCAGTGGGGATACGGTCCTCACAGGTTGTTCAGCACGGCGTAGGCAGTGGAGTCAGACTGCTATGAAGTTTTATTGGAGACATCTGTCCGGTTGGTGCCCTACATGAATTTTCGACAGTGCCTGCTGCGCGCCCCAGCCTGTTTTTCTGCCACCAGGATAGGTCTACCCTTGCCGAAGTAATGTTACTGAGGGTGACCGGTGCCGCGCTTTGCGGTGTGGGGGCCCGTTTTGACACCCATTTATTTAGGATTGGCGTCGCGTTGATCGCGTCTACGTTTGGAGTACTCGGAGGCGGACATGCGTGTATGCGCAACTTCTTCTATGTACGTGCCCTCACTGTACGAGTACCTAGTTATGTCCTTAACCTCTTCTTCTCTTTTACAGATCCTGTGTGTCTCTACACACCGGTGGCAGTGGGGCTGGTGGGCCGCAGCTATGTACATTGGGCAGCAGTATATGCTGCGGCGACAGAGAGTGGACCCCGACTTGGGCTGTGTGTATCCGCACGTATGCGATGGTATGGTATGCGCGGCACAAGGGGGCGGGAACTGTTGTCATTCCTGATGTCCGTAGATTGTTGCCACCTCGGCGGCAACAATCTTATACGGATCACTGCTGTTACTAAACGGTTGAGGGGCTGCGACCTGGCGTTTTATATCACGTATGGCTTACACACGGTCGCTATGGTCTAACATCGTGCTGAGACACCAATTTAGGGGAGACGTGGATCTCCGTGGTTCGGACTGTTCTGGCAGTCAGTGGACAGGGCTGTTGCTCAGTCCCTTGCTGAGCATGACTGGGAGACAGCCATTGGACACCTGATGATAGGCTTACAAAAATTTTGCCGGTAGGCAGGGGAAGGGGTCCATCTGTCGGCTGGTGGTATGTACCTCGTCTGGGTGTGGTGCAAACAGGCCTGGCGACCGAGCTGACGGTCTTGGGGGGGGGGGCGGTGAGTCATCATGGACGCCTCCCCGTGTGGCGGGTAGCACTGGTAAGGTAAAGATTTATGACCCATAGGTATCCGGCAGGTTCCCAATTGACTGGCCAACACTTAGACAGGTACAGGTGTAATAACGTTGACCAGTCAACGACGAACCAGGCAAGGGGTGATGGCAGGAGCTTTTCAGCATGCATCACCCCGTGATTTGACGGATACACGTCATAGGGTGGGGTCAGTTGATACTTTATTGGCTACGGTCAACAATTTGTTTGTGTCAACAAACAAATTGATACAAATGGATACATTGTAGCCAATTGCCGTTGGCAATTTTGGGAGGAACCTTACCAGTGTTACTGCGGCCTGCTTGCCTTAAGAATTATAATTGGATGAGTACCAATTGAAAGTTATAATTCTGACTAGGGCATTATTCAATAAAAGTGGCCCAATGCCTTTATCCATATACTGGTGACTGAGTCTTTCTTTGGGCGGTGCGCCTGCAATGAAAGCGTGGCGCCAAAATGGCCGCCGCGCTCTTTGCGGCCACCCCCACCCGGACTCAGACATCCGGGTGAGTTAGGGGGCATGGCCACCCCTCCATAAAAGGGGTGGCCACGAGGCAGCCTAGCTGCCATTTTAAAAGAGCGACGGAGAGGAGAAGTTTTCCCTCCACCCCCTCCCTAGTGAACAGTGTGATATTTTGGTCGCTTAGGGGCCGGGTGGGAATTTTTGGTTGGAACCCGCAATTGGCCCTTGGGTTCTGGCTTTTTTGCCCATCCCACACTGTTGCTGAGGTTTGATATAGGGGTTTTTCTTGTTCTTGACTTTGGTCACTTAGGCGGGTAGCACTGGTAAGGTAAAGATTTATGACCCATAGGTATCCGGCAGGTTCGCAATTGACTGGCCAACACTTAGACAGGTACAGGTGTAATAACGTTGACCGGTCAACGACAAACCAGGCAAGGGGTGATGGCAGGAGCTTTTCAGCATGCATCACCCCGTGATTTGACGGATACACGTCATAGGGTGGGGTCAGTTGATACTTTATTGGCTACGGTCAACAATTTGTTTGTGTCAACAAACAAATTGATACAAATGGTTATATTGTAGCCAATTGCCGTTGGCAATTTTGGGAGGAACCTTACCAGTGTTACTGCGGCCTGCTTGCCTTAAGAATTATAATTGGATGAGTACCAATTGAAAGTTATAATTCTGACTAGGGCATTATTCAATAAAAGTGGCCCAATGCCTTTATCCATATACCGGTGTCTGAGTCTTTCTTTGGGGGGTGCGCCTGCAAAGAGAAATGTGATGTAATATTGGATCACAACTTTGTGGAAATTTGAATAAATCTCCATGTGGATGACCTTGGTAGTGCACAACTTTAGTGTATGGGACCAAAGACAATGAAACAGCCGAAAGGTTGGCTTAACACAGGTTTATTGCATGATGATCCGGAGGAACATGTGGTAATGGCGGATGGGTAGCTCAATATATACGGTGGCTATACATTTGAATGTGGCTTGTTGACAGTCTATTGGTTGCTGCCTGCGTGACGCCCTAGAAGGTCACGCCCTTCTTGTCCAGGTGAGGAGGTGGTGGGAATCTTCCCGCGCTGCTGATCAAAGGTGAATCTGGGCCATGAGAGCTGGACGCTCGCTATTGCCATCTAGTGGTCACTAGCTCGCGTCCTCTTATAAGGGTTACAGTGATACAGCTGGAGGTTATAATGTTGCACACAGAAAGGTCACATTGTTACCACATGGCTAGGTACATTGTTAAAGGCACAGCTTTACAGAACACAACATCCCTCCCCCCTAGGATGGGACGAAGTCTCTCAACCAAGATGGCTTATTGCAAGTACGTTTGGGCCGTGATGTGGGCTGACCTGCCCCGGGGGCGCTACCGCTTCTTTGTTCCCTGGTCCCTTGTCCTGTAACGGGAGAGGGAGACTTGTTAGCGGCTTGCCGTGGTTTGGCGGCTTTAGGGGAAGGGAAAAACTCCATTGTGGGCAGACCGGGGGCGCTCTGGGCTAATGAAAAACCCCTCTTCTCGCTTGGACGGGTGGGGGACCACTCCGAAAAACTCCCCCGGTTCTGAAAATCAAATCCTAACTCAGTTGGGGTATCCGTATTTGTGGGGGACTTCCGCGAGGTATGTATGAGGTTGGGTTCCTCCTCTTCCGAAAGATCCCGCAGGATATCTATGAGGACAGATTCCCTTTCCTCCCCCCTTGGTGGGGACCCGCGGCCCCCTTTTCCTCCCCCTTGGGCTAAACGGGTGGGGGAGAACCCTAACGCTGAGTTTTGTTCCTTTCGGTCCGCGCCCTGCTCATTGGGGACCCTGCGCCGGAGCTGGTCCGCGTGCCGCCTCCACAGTAGACCTGTGCTGGTCTCCACGCGGTACGAAACGGGGCCGGTTTGCTCCACAACAACGCCCGGTACCCAGGCTGGGCCCGTGCTGGCGTAGTTTCTGCAATGCACAGGAGCGCCTACGCTGAAACTCTTTGTGGCCTCTAGCCCGATGTTCCTCCCCTTGTCTTCTACTCTCGTGGGGTCTAGCCTAGTGAGGATGGTGGTCAGTTTCCTGCGCATTAAGAGCTCCACGGGGGAGTATCCTGACGCCAACGGGGTCACCCGGTACCCTAGCAGAAACTGACACACTTGCAGGTTGAGGTCCCCGGGGCCCATGCGCCGCAGCGCGTCCTTCGTGGTGCGGACGAGGCGCTCCACTTGGCCATTGGTGGCCGGATGGAAAGGGGCGGAGGTGATGTGACGGATGGCGTTAATCTCTGTGAATGCCCTGAACTCAGCGGACGTGAAGCAACTAGCGTTATCGCTAATTAGAGTGTCGGGTATGCCGAACGTGGAAAAAATTCTCCGCAAATGCTTTATTGTCGCGGCCGAGGAGGTGCTCGTGACTGGGACGACCTCCAACCACTTGGAGAAAGTGTCCACAACAAGGAAAAACAGAGTTCCTCGGAACGGGCCCGCGAAATCTATGTGTATCCGGGACCACGGCCCCTTAGCCGCGTCCCACTCCCTGTGGGGAAGACGGGCCTCCTCTGGTCTGGAGCATTGGCAACTCTCACAAGTGCCGACCATGTGCTCGATGTCGGCGTCTAACTGGGGCCACCAAAAATAGCTCCGGGCCAGGGCCTTGGAGCGTACAATCCCTGGGTGGCTGACGTGCAGCAGTTTGAGCACCCGCGGTCGTAGGGACGTAGGGATCACTACCCGCTGGCCCCACAGAAGGCACCCCCTCTCCAGGGACAGCTCTAGCTTTTTCCGAAAAAATGGGTCGAATTCCGCTGCCGGGGAAGACGCAGGCCACCCTTTCTGCACCCAGGAACTAACCTTCGCCAGGGTATTGTCCTTGCCGGTCGCTTTGGCGATGTCGGCGGGCAATATTGGGGGTGTATCTAAGACCTCTATCATCAGTACCTGGTGGTCTGGCTCCTCCCCGCCCACGTGGCTGCTATCCTGGGGAAGGGGGGATCTCGACAGGGCGTCCGCATGGCTGATTTCTCTCCCGGGCCTGTACACCAACGCGTGCTGATATGCGTTGAGGAAAATGGCCCACCTAAGCATCCTCGGGGACAGGATCTGTGGCGTGGGCTTATCTGCGGTAAAAATGCCTAGCAGGGGTTTGTGGTCAGTCACGATACTGAAAGGGCGGCCATACAGAAAATCGTGAAATTTTTCTGTCCCCGCAATTATCGCTAGCGCTTCCCTGTCTGTCTGTGCGTAATTTCTCTCCGCTTGGGACAGGGACCTGGAGTAGAATGCTATCGGGGCCTCCCTTCCGTTTTCCAGCACGTGGCACAACACCGCCCCCACCCCCACCGGGGATGCATCGCAGATCAGGACCACCGGGCGTTTGGGGTTGAAATGGGTCAGTATGGCATCGGACGCCAGGAGATGTTTTAGTTCACTAAATGCCCTCTCTTGGTCGTCGCCCCACTTCCATGCCTCGTCCTTCTTCAGCAGTTTGTGTAGCGGTTCAGCCACTGCTGCCTTTCGGGGGAGGAAGGAGTGGTAAAAGTTAAGCAGCCCTAGGAACGACTGCAGCTCGGGCTTGGAGGTGGGGCGAGGGGCCTTCTTGATGGCGGCCACCTTGGATTTGGATGGTTTTATCCCCTCAGGAGTTACACGAAACCCTAGGAACTCAACCTCGGTCGCGAAGAAGATGCATTTGTCTTTTCGCAGTCTCAACCCCGCCTTTTCGAATATTGTCAGAACTTTTCCCAATCTCTTGGCCAATTCAGCCCGACTCCCCCCCCCGTTATCAACACGTCATCAAAATAAGGCAACACCCCCTCTAGCCCCTTCAGGAGGCATTCCACAAGTGACTGGAAAATTCCAGGCGCCGAATTTACGCCGAATTGAAGGCGTGTCACCTGGAACGCCCCCTTATGAGTGACTATGGTCTGTGCAGCAGCTGCGGCAGGGGACACCGAAAGCTGTTGGTAGGCCTGTGCCAAGTCGAGCTTAGCGAAACACTTCCCCCCGTGCAACCTGGCCAGCAGATGGCTGACTACCGGCACCGGATACGCATTAGGGCGGATCGCCTTGTTGATGGTGCACTTGTAATCAGTGCATATGCGGACCTCCCCATTGGCCTTTAGTGCTGTTACAATTGGAGTTTCCCACTCCGCAGAATCAACAGGAACAAGGATCCCCTGGCCCACCAATTTGTCCAGTTCCGCCTCTATTTTGTCCTTGAGTGCAAACGGCACCCGGCGCGGTTTGAGTTGTATTGGACGGACCTCCGGGTCTAGGTCGAATGTCACTGGGGGCCCCTTGAATTTCCCCAGTCCCTTTTTGAAAACTTCGGGGTGCGCGTCGCACACCTCCTGTACCGGGTCAGTCCCAATGGCGTGCACCCCCCCAATGAACAAACCCAGGGGCTGAAACCATTGAGTTCCGAGGAGGCTGCAATTCCCCCCTTTAAGCACGACCAGGGAGAGAGACGCGGCGTGCTTCTTAAATTTGACCTGAAATTCTCCAACCCCCAACACTGGAATACTGTTCCCTTGCACGTACCGTAGCGTGGACCTCAACGCTTTGAGCTTGGGCCGCATGTGGGGGGCAATTCTCAAAAACTCCCTCTGGGAAATAATTGAATATGAGGAACCCGAGTCAATTTCCATCCTAATGGGGACCCCTTGCACTATTACCTCAACAAAGTAACGGGGGTGTCCCGCGGACACGCTGAATACTGGGGCGTCGTCCTCACTGCCGTCGGAGATGCGGCCCACGCCGTCCCGCTTTCTCGTGGCCTGGGCGCCGTCTTTGGATCTCGTCGAGCGGTCTTGACCCGCCGAACGGTCTGTTGAGCTCCTCCGGGCCTCGCGCCGCTTCCTGCATACCTTGGCGATGTGCCCGCGGCGGCCGCAGTTGTGACACTCGGCCTTTCTGAACGGGCATTTGGCACGGTCGTGGGCCGCTCCACAGCCGTCGCACCGCCGGCCTTCTTTCCGGACTCTCCGGACGTCCTCGTCATCGCTGCTCTCTGCGGACGATTTCGAAATTCGCCGGGCTGCATGCACCAAAGTCTCTGCCTTGCCCGTCTTTGGCTCTTGCACCCCAGCCTTTGTGGCTTCCGCGGCCTGTGCCGCTTTCAGGACCTCCTGCAACGTGGGGGGTGGCTCCTGATTCATCAACGTGAGCTGAGTCTCGGCGTCGTTCAGACCGCATAGCACGCAGTCCCTGAGGGTGACTTCAGCGTTCTCCCATTTGCACGGGCCGGCAGCCAGTCGCAGGGCCGCCACGAAGGCGGCGACCATCTCCCCGGGCGCTTGGACTCGCCTCCAGAACGCGCTCCGAGCGGGGAACATCGCCGTCGAGGGCCGGAAATACTCGCGCAGCATCTGTAGGAGTTCTTTGACCTTGAGTTCGCTCACCCTTTTCGGTGCGATCAGGTCCACCAAGGTTCTCTTGGTTTCTTGTCCGAGCATCCTGGTGAAGATGGCCCTTTTCTTTGCCTCATCCGTGACTTCGGACTCCACCAGTGCTCCCTGGAAGTCCATTTCGAAGATCTCCCAGTCTCCCGGTTTCTTGATTTCGAAACTGGCGCATGTCTTGGTCCCGTGGGCTGCCATATCCCACCTTCGTCGCCAATTTAGTGTATGGGACCAAAGACAATGAAACAGCCGAAACGTTGGCTTAACACAGGTTTATTGCATGATGATCCGGAGGAACATGTGGTAATGGTGGATGGGTAGCTCAATATATACGGTGGCTATACATTTGAATGTGGCTCGTTGACAGTCTATTGGTTGCTGCCTGCGTGACGCCCTAGAAGGTCATGCCCTTCTTGTCCTGGTGAGGAGGTGGCGGGAATCTTCCCGCGCTGCTGATCAAAGGTGAATCTGGGCCATGAGAGCTGGACGCTCGCTATTGCCATCTAGTGGTCACTAGCTCGCGTCCTCTTATAAGGGTTACAGTGATACAGCTTGAGGTTATAATGTTGCACACAGAAAGGTTACATTGTTACCACATGGCTAGGTACATTGTTAAAGGCACAGCTTTACAGAACACAACAACAACCTGATACTAAAGCAGGCAAATTCTTCACCTCTCTAGCAATGCAAAACTTCAGCAGCAGCAGCAGCAGAAGCAACAATAACAACAACAACAAACACCACTGTTTACAAAAGTGAAAGTCAAATTCAAAAGTGCTGTCCTTGTTTTTTCCCCTCCCACTTCTTCTTAAGTTGCATGAAGTTAAGGACTCTAAGAGGTGGAGTTCAATATTGGACAAAAACAAATAGTACTCCAAAGTGAGCACCAGAATTGAAGCTCTAAGCTTTGTTTCCTTTGTTTGAAAGTCCAGGTTGTTCAAAGACTTTTGCCTGTTGTATCTCCAACTTTACAGCAACTGCACTGAAAACTTGCTTTATGATGCTGCAGAAAGTGAAAGGATTAAAAATAGGTCTTTTCAAAATACAGTGGCCCTTTTCTAATGGTGTGCCTTCAATAAATAGAAGATGTTTGGGGCCATAAACAGGCACTAAAGCTCAGTGTTGCACCTCCAAAACCAGTTTATCAGTTCACCACCCATCTTTTCCCAGTAAATAACAATAAATTATTGATTGCTTCTTTCTAAGAGAGTAAAATGTGAAGGCACTCACTCTCTGAAATTTGTGGTATCTACTAAGATCTTTCAATATATATTTTGAAGGTATTGGTTTCTCCTAAGTGACAGTTTGGTGCAACATTTTGGTGCTGCTGAGAAGAACAGGGGAAAAAATTTGGAGGGGGGGCGGGGCTGAGGAAGATGTCCTTTGGTATCTCCAGTCAGTAGCTTGACTTCCTAAGTGTGCCTAGCCCAAATCAGAGTGCTGAATATTGATATACAACCAACACCAACAGTAAGAAAAAGTCTGCCAGCTCATGTCCAGGAAGAGCTACAGGTATATGGAAAGAACAAACATTCTTTCTTGAGAGTAACAAGAGCAAAACCGAATTAATAGATGGAGCTCACTGGGCAAGGAACATCATTAAAGGAGGATATAGCTGAGGAACTCAACCTCTCCTACATCACTTGGAGGACCCTGAATAGGCTGAGGATTGGTGTCCCTAAATGTAAGACCAATATGCTCTCAAGTGGGGGCTGGTGGTGGACAACAACATGCAGTGTGAATGTGGAGAAATTAAGAACCCAGCTTCATTTACTGGTCTGCTGATTACTCTCAGAAAAATGCACCGATGAGGACTTAAGTTTGGCCTACAACAAAGACAAGAAAGTGGCTTCATTTTCGCAGTTCAGGGTTTGATCAGGACATGGAAGAAGGCGGAGGAGGAGGAAGAAGGAAGGAAGAAAGAAAGAAAAAGAATCATTTTACAATTTAAATGTAAGCAGAAGTTAAAAATAAGAATAGACATGCAAGACCACACAAGAGTCAGTTCATTGGTGGATCTCTCCTTCCAGATCAGATGTGCTGATGGGATCATTAGCTTTTATTTGGAAGCCTCCCTTTACATGTTCATCCCAGTGTCTGAAAGTGTTAGGATCAGCATATATTTCAGAACAGAACAAAATAAGTGGAGCCTGCTGATTTAGATTCAAAGAGAAGTACTCCAGGGGAAGTAGTGGTGCTTCAGCATTTATGCAATCTGGACATGTGGAACCTGGATCATCCCCTAAGAGCCATGGTAAGCACCTGGACAAACTCTTTGTTGCTTTTTGCTCTGCTAAGAGGGTCTTCAGGGACTGGAACTTGGATCTGCTAAGCCCTCCTCTGATTTTGCATGCCAAGGCTGCACCTTCCTTTATCAATTCAATCCACTTCTTGTTAAATCTTCATGTTTTACCATCATCTGTTGTGTTGTTGTTGTTTGTTTTTTTTTGCATTATTTTCTTGGATGCAGATTGTGACGGGGTTTGAGTGTGTCAGGAAAGCCAAGAGCAATGCCATCAAGATGTTAAACCTCCATTATTAGTCTGGATTCCTAGCAGGCTCATATGAGGTGGAATAATGGAGGCATCAGCTTCATTGTCCACCTATGTTCCCATTGGCAGAAGAGAACTGGCAGTTCCAGAGGCGATAAGGTGGAGAAACTCCTGAAGGACAGGAGATTCAGCAGTAGTGGAAGGTGACAGTGGCAGAGGATCTCTCACAGGAAATGGCAGTCTTCTTCTTTTGTGTCCCAATCAAACCTTGGACTGTCACTTTCTTCGCTTTGTGGTTGCCCAAACTTAAGTCCTCATTGATGCATGTTACTGGCAGTAATCAACAGACTAGTAAATGAGCTGGAGCCTTCCAGGAGAAGTTTAGAAAGACACGTATTTGAAATCCTTTCTCCAGACTGAACAAAAAAGAATGAACTAATAAAATGTGAGTTGTATGCTGTCAATTCAATTCCAGTTTATGGTGACCCTTTCTAGGGATTTTGAGACACCACCACCACCACCACCACCAGATGATGATGATGCTTTTGTGTCCCAATCAAATTCTGAACTGCAAAAATGAAGCCACTTTCTTTGCTTTGTCGCTGGCTATTATTAAGTCCTCATCGGTGTATGTTTCTGGCAGTAATTGGCAGAAAAGTAAATGAGGAAGAATTCGGTATCTCTCCACACTCACACAGCATGTTGTCCACCAGCAGCCCCCACTTGAGCATGTTGGTCTTGCATTTAGGGACTCCAACCCTCAGCCTATTCAGGGTCCTCCAAGTGATGTAGGAGAGGTTGAGCTCCTCAGTTATATCCTCTTTTAATGTTGTTCCTTGTCCAGTGAGGTCCTTCCTCCATCTTCTAATTTGGGTTTGCTCTTATGTGCCCTCAAGCAAGTTTGTTCTTGCCAAAAAGCTCTTCTTGGATGTGAGCCAGTGGACTTGAGGGCCATTCTCTTGCTTAGTTCAAAAATGGCAGTGACACTCAAGCTAATGCTTCTTAGTGAGGTGCAAAATAAGACAGTGGTAAACCAGTTCTGAAAATCTCATGCCTCAAAAAACCTATTATGAAACATCCATGGATATGCTGTGTAAAAAGTATTATTGAGATTGTTTTTGTTTTCACACCTGAAGACAGCAATGGAAATAACAAAAATGAACCTGTTAACCATAAATTAAGGAGCCTTAGTGGCACAGTGGTTAAACTGCTGCACTGCAGCCAAAACATAGTGAGTTAAATCCTGACATGGATCAAGGTTGACTCAGCCTTCCATCCTTCCGTGGTAGATAAAATAAGAATCCAGTATGTTGGGGTCAAAATGCTTGTTACCTGTGAACTGCCGAGAGAATGCACTAAGCGCTATAGGGTGGTATATAACTGTAATTGCTCTTGCTAAGACAAGTAGAGTGTGAAGAGCAAGCCTCTTGTAACTGAGATTAAAAACAGAATATTTGCACTTGATTTGATTTTTAATTTAATTTAATTTCCAATTTGTATAGCCGCCCAACTCGGAACGACTCTGGGTGGCTTACAACATTAAAATCAGTACTACAATCTAAAGGCTTAAAACCAGTAAAAAACCCAAGTTACAACCTTGCTTATATTAACAGAAAACATAATGAGAGAATGAATTAGCCACAGACAAACATCTGTGTATGAGCTGAGAGCTGGAGAGGTTGGTGCTTCAGCTGCCCATTTATAAAGGGTGAGTCCATTCCAGCTGTAAGCATAAAATGGCCTTCAGACTATGTGGTGCTTGTCCTTGACACATGAAAAGTGAGATATGTTGACTCACTAACTTGAATAGCTCTGCTGATAACTAGGAGCAGTTAGGCTGATCAGCCCACTGGTTGTCATATCCCACCTTGAGAAGCACCTGCATCTTGTTTTCTTCCCTCCTGGCATGTTGGAATTAGCCTTCCCCTCATATATATGATATTTAAAGCATGCTGTTTCTTTCCAATTGCCATTACTTCAGTCTTCTCATTATTGATTCTCATATTATTAATCTTGCATTCTTGGTTCATGGACGTAAAGTGTTGCTATAATTTCTTAGCTGTGTTTGTTATCTATACCTGTCTAAGTGTTGGCGTTGGAGTTCCCTAGGCTGATGGTTCTGGGGGACTTCAATTTGCCTTTGCTGGGGTCCGGTTCCGGGGTGGCTCAGGAGTTCATGGCTTCCATGGCAACTATGGACCTGGCTCAGGTAATTCGGAGCCCTACCAGGGGCAGTGGCCACACACCAGATTTAGTCTTTTTGTCGAAGCGGTGGCAGAGTGATCTGAGTTTACAGAAGCTAGACATAACACCTGTGCCATGGTCAGATCACTATCTGGTGGCTCTAGACTTTCTGGGGGCAACACTTCATCGTAGGGAGGCAGGGTCTATTAAAGTGGCCCGCCCCCGGCAACTGATGGATCCGAATGGATTCCAGAAGGAACAGGGGGAATTTCCTCTGGATTGGCGACACGATTCACCTGAGGCACTTGTTGACCTGTGGTACGGGTCAATGACATCAGCCTTGGATGTAATCGCTCCACTACGGCCTCTCAGAGCCCGTGGAGCTAGGTCATCTCCGTGGTTCACAGAAGAACTACGGGAGCTCAAACGGGCAAAGAGACGCCTTGAGCGCCACTGGGTGAAGACCCAGAGCGATTCCGATTGGACTCTAGCTAGAGCCGCTATTAGGGCCTACCTAGTGGCGATGGGGGTGGTGAGGAGGCAATACTTCACCTCCCTTATTGCCTCCGCTGATAATTGCCCAGCCACCCTGTTTCAGGTGACCAGGTCCCTCCTTGGTAGGGGGGGCCTGTGCCCTGTTGGCAGGGATCGGCTGAGGACTTTGCTGACCATCTGGTGGAGAAAATCGATTGGATTTGCTCAGGGTTTAACCTTGGCGTGGATGGGGAGGGTCAGGGGGGAGCCAGTTCACAGACTTGCTGTGTTATCTGGGATCGGTTTGATCCTGTTGACCCAGATGAAGTGGACAGGCTCCTTGTGGCGGTCTGCGCCACTAATTGTCCATTGGATCCCTGTCCCGCCTGGCTGGTAAAAGCCTTTAAGACGGTGACAGGTGGCTGGGTCGGGGCTATAATTAATGCATCTTTTCGGGAGGGGATATTTAATGTATAAGGACCCAGACACAATGAACAGCCAAGGGCTGGTTTAACTCAGGTTTATTTCATGGTGGACAGAGGGAACATGAGGTAATGGCGGATGCACAGCTCTATATATACAGTAGTCGTCATTTGAACGTGGCTCCATAATAGCCCATTGGCTATTGTCTGCGTGACATCATTGTTGGTCACGCCCTTCTTGTCCAGGTGTAGGTAGTGGCGGGAAACTCCGCACTATGGCCTTTGATGAATGTGGACCAAGAGAGCTTGGACGCTCGCTGCTGCCCCTGGTGGTCATTAGCTCGCGTCCTATTACAGATATTACAGTGATACAGCTGAAGGCTATATAGTTGCTTGTAGGAAGGTTACATTGTTAAGATACATTGTTAACACATGAGGAAGATTACCGTATTGGAACATAACACCCCTCCCCCCTAGGATGAGACGAAGTCTCTCAGCCAAGATGGCTTATTTCGAACACGTTGGGGTCTCGGTGCGGGCTGCCCTGCCCCGGGTTTGCTACCTTCACTTTGTCCCCTGGCTTCCTGTCCTGTAATTGGAGAGGGAGACTTGTTAGTAACTTGCCGCGATTCTGCGGCTTCTTGGGGAGGTGTATGCTGTGCTACGGTTGAACCGGGGGCACTGGGGACTAACGAAAAACCCCTCTTCTCGCTTGGATGGGTGGGGGACCACTCCCAAAAACCCCCCCGGTTCGGTAACGCAAAATCAAATTCGGGGGCAGCAGTCACAAACTCTTCTCTCTCTTCCCCGGCCTCCGACAGGACTGGCGTATCCAAAGGATATGAGTCGCGACCGCTGTTTTCCCCCCCTGTTTGGGACTGATGCCCCTCATTGTCTCCCCCTTGGGCTAAACGGGTGGAGGAGAACCCTAACGCTGAGGCGTTTTCCGCGCCGTCCGTGGGTTGCTTTTCGGGAACGCGGCTGCGGAGTTGATCTGCATGCCGTCTCCAGAGCAGGCCGGTGCTCGTTTCTACCCTATATGACACTGGTCCCGTCTGCTCTACGATCTTCCCAGGCACCCAGGCCGGCCCTCCGCTAGTATAGTTCCTGCAATGTACCAGGTCGCCGGCGGCAAAACTTTTCGATACTGCTAGCTCTACGTTCCTCCCTTTGTCCTCGACCCTCGTCGGATCTAGCCTGGTCAGAAGTGTGGTCAGTTTTCTCCTCATTAACAGCTCTGCCGGTGAGTACCCTGACGCTAAGGGGGTCACCCTATATGCTAGTAGGAACTGGCAGACTTGGTGATTCAGGTCCCCGGGGCCCATGCGCCGCAACGCATCCTTTGTCGTACGCACCAACCGTTCCACTTGGCCATTCGTGGCCGGGTGAAACGGCGCGGACGTGACGTGCCGAATGGCATTTGCCTCGGTGAATGCCCTGAACTCTGTGGACGTGAAACAACTGGCGTTATCGCTGATCAAAGTGTCGGGTAAACCGAACGTGGAAAAAATCCTCCTTAACTGATTAATCGTAGTGGTGGAGGACGTGCTCCTGACCGGGAGCACCTCCAGCCACTTGGAGTACGAATCCACCACTAGGAGAAAAAAGGTTCCTCGAAACGGGCCAGCAAAATCAATGTGCACTCTGGACCATGGCCCCCTTGCTGTGTCCCATTCCCTGTGCGGGAGCCGGGTCGCCTCCGGTCGGGAGGCCTGGCAGGCTTCACAGGTGCCGACCATGTACTCTATATCAGCGTCCAACTGAGGCCACCAGAAATAGCTCCGGGCCAGCGCCTTGGAGCGGACGATGCCCGGGTGGCTGACGTGCAGCAGCTTGAGCACCCTCGATCGCAGGGATGTAGGGACCACCACCCGTTGACCCCATAACAGGCAACCCCTTTCTAGGGACAACTCAATCTTTTTCCGAAAAAATGGGTCGAATTCTGGACCTGGGGAGGACGCCGGCCACCCCTTCTGTACCCACGAGCTCACTTTCTCCAGCGTTTTATCTTTGCCTGTCGCCCTGGCGATGTCGGCCGGTACTATCGGGGGTGCCTCTAAAACCTCTATTAGTAATACCTGACGGTCCTTCTCTATCCCAGCCTGTTGGCTGCCCGACAAGGGCAGAGGGGACCTCGAGAGCGCGTCTGCGTGATCTCCTTTCCTGGCCGGTATTCCAACTCATGTTGGTAAGCGTTAAGGAAAATAGCCCACCTCAGCATTCTCGGGGACAGGATCTGTGGCGTGGGCTTATTTGCAGTAAAGATTCCTAGCAGGGGTTTGTGATCAGTCACGATTGTAAATGGGCGACCGTACAGGAAGTCGTGAAATTTCTTTGTTCCCGCTACTATCGCTAACGCCTCCCTGTCGGTTTGTGCGTAATTTCGCTCTGCCTGAGACAGGGACCTTGAATAAAAAGCTACCGGGGCCTCCCTTCCGTCTTCCAATACGTGGCAAAGCACCGCCCCCACCCCCACCGGGGATGCATCACAAACTAGAACCACTGGCCGTTTGGGATCAAAATGGGTTAGGATTGCCTCGGACGTTAGGAGTTGCTTCAACTCTTTAAAAGCCCTCTCCTGCTCATCCCCCCACAGCCAAGCCTCCTCTTTTTTAAGTAACCGATGGAGCGGTTCGGCGACAGACGCCTTCCGAGGAAGGAAAGTGTGATAAAAATTTAGGAGCCCCAGGAATGACTGTAGCTCGGTTTTGGATGTGGGGCGGGGAGCCTTCTTGATGGTGGCTACTTTTGCTTGGGAGGGCTTAATTCCCTCGGGTGTGACACGGAACCCTAGAAATTCAACCTCTGTTGCGAAGAAAACACATTTGTCTTTTCTGAGCCGCAGCCCCGCCTTCTCGAACACCGCCAGCACCTTATCCAATCTTTGGGCTAGTTCGGCCTCACTCCCCCCTGTTATCAATACGTCATCAAAATAAGGCAACACCCCCTCCAGCCCCTTCAGGAGGCGTTCCACAAGCGACTGAAAAAGGCCGGGTGCCGAGTTCACGCCGAACTGTAAACGCGACACCTGGAACGCCCCTTTATGTGTAACTATTGTTTGGGCCGCTGCCGTGGCGGGGGTTACGGGAAGTTGCTGATAGGCCTGTGCTAAGTCGAGCTTAGCGAAACATTTGCCCCCATTTAGCCTGGCCAGAAGGTGGCTGACCACCGGCACCGGATATGCATTAGGGTGGATGGCCTTGTTAATTGTACACTTATAATCAGCGCAAATGCGCACCTCCCCGTTTGCCTTTAGTGCTGTGACAATTGGAGTCTCCCACTCCGCGGAATCAACAGGAATAAGAATCCCCTGGCCCACCAGTTTGTCCAGTTCCGCCTCTATTTTGTCCTTGAGTACGAACGGCACCCTGCGTGGTTTGAGTCTTATCGGGCGGACCTCCGGGTCCAGGTCGAAAGCTACGGGGGGTCCCTTGAACTTTCCAAGTCCTTTTTTAAAAACGGCGGGGTGCGCGTCACACACCGCTTGTATCGGATCCGCACCCACGGCATGCACCCCCCCTATGAACAAACCCAAAGGCTGAAACCACTGAGTCCCGAGGAGGCTACAATTCCCCCCCTTGAGAACGACTAAAGGGAGTTCTGCAGAATGTCTTTTATAACGAACCCGAAATTTTCCGACCCCCAGCACTGGAATGCTGTTCCCTTGCACGTCTCGTAGCGTGGACCTCAATGTCTTAAGTTTGGGCCGCGCTTGGGGGTCGATTTTCAAGAACTCTTTCTGGGGAATTATGGAATAATAGGACCCCGAGTCAATTTCCATCCTAACAGGGGCCCCTTGTACTAGTACCTCAACGAAGTAATGGTTTTGTCCCGCGGACACGCTAAACACGGGGGCGTCGTCCTCACTGTCGTCCGAGATGCGACCCACGCCGTCCTGCTTCCTCGTGGTTCGGGCGCCATCTTGGGGTCTCGCTGGACGGTCCGGTCTGGCCGAACGGTCTTGCGCCTGCCTCCGGCCCTCTTGCCGCTTTCTGCATGCCTTGGCGATGTGCCCGCGACGGCCACAGTTGTAACATTCGGCTTTCCTGAATGGGCACTTCGCGCGGTCGTGGGTCGCCCCACACCCATCGCAGCGGCGCCCCCCTTTTCGGACCTTCTGGACCTCTTCGCCGTCGCTGCCCTCTGCAGAGGATCTCGAGGTTCGTCGGGTCGCGTGCACCGACTGTCCTGACTTGCCGCGCACCGAGTTTTCCGCTTTGCCGGCCTTAGGACGCCACTCACGCCACTCGTGTATTTCGTCCACTCCCGCATTCGTGGATTCCGCGGATTCCGCGGTCTCTATAACCTCGGCCAGCGTGGGTGGCGGCTCCCTGTTCATCAGGCTGCGCTGCACTTCCTTGTCCTTCAGGCCACACAGCACGACGTCCCTCATGGTCATCTCCAGGTTGTCCCATTTGCAGGGGGCGGCGGCTACCCTCAGGGCTTCCACGAAAGCCTCCACCGACTCATCCGGCGCTTGGACTCGCCTCCAAAACGCACTCCGAGCGGGAAACATTGCCTTCGAGGGTTGGAAACGCTCACGCAGCAGCTTCAGTATGTCGTCGGTTTTGAAATCGTCCACCGTCTTCGGTTCGATCATGCCCACCAGCGTCCGCTTGGTCTCTACTCCCAGCATTCGGGTGAGGATGGCCCTCTTCCTTTCCTCGTCGTCTTTGACTTTGAGTTCCACCAATGCCGCCTTGAAGTCCATGTTAAAGATGGTCCAGTCTTGCGGCTTGGTGATATTGAACCCGCTCTGTGTCCTGGCTCCTTGGGAATCCATTATCCCACCTTCGTCGCCAATTTAATGTATAAGGACCCAGACACAATGAACAGCCAAGGGCTGGTTTAACTCAGGTTTATTTCATGGTGGACAGAGGGAACATGAGGTAATGGCGGATGCACAGCTCTATATATACAGTAGTCGTCATTTGAACGTGGCTCCATAATAGCCCATTGGCTATTGTCTGCGTGACATCATTGTTGGTCACGCCCTTCTTGTCCAGGTGTAGGTAGTGGCGGGAAACTCCGCACTATGGCCTTTGATGAATGTGGACCAAGAGAGCTTGGACGCTCGCTGCTGCCCCTGGTGGTCATTAGCTCGCGTCCTATTACAGATATTACAGTGATACAGCTGAAGGCTATATAGTTGCTTGTAGGAAGGTTACATTGTTAAGATACATTGTTAACACATGAGGAAGATTACCGTATTGGAACATAACAGGATATTTCCTGCACCGTTGAAACATGCTTTGGTGCGCCCCCTCCTGAAGAAGCCATCCCTCGACCCAGCAGTCATAACCAACTACAGATCTGTTTCCAACCTCCCCTTTTGGGGGAAAGTATTGGAAAAGGCGGTGGCGCGTCAGTTGCAGGGGGTACTGGATGAAGCGGAATATCTGGACCCCTTCCAGTCAGGATTCAGACCTGGATATGGTACTGAGACTGCATTGGTCGTGCTGATGGATGATCTCTGGCGAGAGCGGGTTGGCGGTCATCCGTCCGTCCTTGCTCTTCTTGACCTCTCAACTATTCTTCTGGAATGGCTCCGAGGATTGGGGATCTAGGGCACTGTGTGGTCCTGGTTTTCCTCATTTCTGAGGGCCGGACCCAGTCAGTGTGGTTGGAGAGCGAGAAGTCCAGTCCTAGGTCCCTAAAATACGGGGTGCCTCAGGGCTCGGTACTCTCTCCTCTCCTATTTAACATCTACATGAAGCCGCTGGGTGAGATCATCCATTCCCATGGAGTGCAGTACCATCAGTACACAGATGATACACAGTTGTACATTTCGACCCGTGGGGACCCCAGTGATGCAGTCAAAGTCCTTTCCAGTTGTCTGGAGGCAGTTGGGGTCTGGATGGGGGCAAATGGGTTACAGCTGAATCCTAGTAAGACTGAGTGGCTGTGGATGGGGGATCCTGTGCTATCCCGGGAGCTACCATCTTTGGTTTTGGATGAGGCTATTTTGCCCCAGACCGACCCCCGCAACTTGGGGGTCCTCCTGGATTCATGGCTGCTGCTAGAAGAACAGGTGGTGGCTGTGGCCAGGAGGGCCTTCACCCAACTTCGGGTGATTCGCCAGTTGCGCACGCTCCTGGACCGGGACTCTTTGCTCATGGTCACTCATGCTCTGGTGACCTCCAGACTAGATTATTGTAATGCGCCCTACATGGGGCTGCCCTTGATGACCATTCAGAGGCTGCAGCTGGTCCAGAATGTGGCGGCCCGGGTGGTGATGGGGTGTGGACGTTATGCCCATGCCTCACCACTGCTGTGGGAGCTGCACTGCTTACCTGTTTGCCTCCGGGTGCAATTCAAGGTGCTGGTTTTGCCCTTTAGAGCCCTATATGGTAGTGGGCCAGGTTACCTTAGAGACCGCATCGCCCTAAGAACGTCTGTCCGTCTAACCAGAGCGGACCGGAGGGGCTCTCTAATAGTGCCATCGGCCAGGGGGGCTCGCCTCTCTGGCACAAGGAGGAGAGCCTTCTCTGTGTCCGCACCGGCCCTTTGGAATCTCCTGCCTGTGGAACTGCGTCTCCAGACGGAGTTGTTGCCCTTTAGAAAAGAACTAAAAACCTGGCTGGCGGGCCAAGTTTGGGGTGCAGGTGGAGGGGTGGCTTCCGTTTGGGTGGTTAATATAGGGGAGGATGCCTGCCCGATGGTTTCTTCAGTTCTTGCACCCCTCTCTTTTTAGGGGTGGGTTCTTATTGCTGGTTTTTATCTGTTTTATTTGTTTTTATCTGTTTTTACCCACTGTTGTGAACCGCCCGGAGTCGGCTTTGGCTGAGTGGGCGGTATAAAAATTTAACAATAAATAAATAAATAAATAAAAATAAATACCTGGTCATGTGTAAAAACTAATTCATTGATATTGTTTCCAATCAAGGGCTTAGCTTTTTTTGTTTATGCTGTCTATGTAGGTGATAAATAATAATGTTGATGATACACATCCTTGTCTCACTCCAGATGTTACTCCAAAGGGTTTCAATATTCCTTGATTTGTTCTAACTGTACCATCCAGAGAATCATTCATTCACTCACCCAGTCACTCATTTGCTGGCTTAATCCCATGATTGGGACCTATGGCAGTTTGCAAAATGTGTCACATGAATGTTATAATACCATGCAGCATAATAAAAAGTAGAGACATCACCTTGCCAACAAAAGGCTGCATAGTAAAGCAATGGTATTCTCAGTAGTAATGTATGGCTGTGAGAGCTGGACCATAAGGAAGGCTGAGCACAGAAGAATAGATGCCATTGAACTGTGGTGCTGGAGGAGACTCTTGAGAGTCCCCTGGACTGCAAGGAGGAGACTCTCGAGAGTCCCCTGGACTGCAAGGAGATCAAATCAGTCAATCCTGGAGGAAATCAACCCTGACTGCTCATTGGAAGGACACATACTGAAGCTGAAGCTCAAGTACTTTGGCCACCAAATGAGAAGAGAGGACTCACTTGAGAAGGCCTTGATGCTGGGAAATATTTACGTCAAAAGGAGAAGGAGGCAGCAGAGGATGAGGTGGCTAGATGTCATCATTGATGCAATGGACGTAGATCTGTATGGGCTGCAGAGGATGGCAGAGGGCAGAGGAGCCTGGCGTGCAATGATCCAAGGAGTAGCAAAGGGTCGGACTCGACTGTGTGACTGAACAACAACATCCTGAATACATTGATCTCGAAGCTAAGGAGAGTCAGGTCTGGGTAGTACTTGGTTGGGAGAGCATCAGGGAATATCCAGGATCTATACGTTTCTCCTAATAGGGATAGGAAAATATTGTGCCTGAAACTGCACAATAAAGCCACTTGAAAGCCACTGCAGCTATTAAGAACTGACATTAATAGGATCACTTGATGAAAGGTCTGACTCAGAATAAACCATTTCCCCTCATTGCTCATGTCTACACTTTGACGTAACTGCCTAGTCTGAAAATGGAACTGATGATATCCAGGATTTTCTGGAAAGCCACTCTGTGATTATATTCAATGAAATTGCAAGCATCTTCTGTTCCCCTCATGTCAAGAAGTTAATAATGTCTTTGAGAAAATTTCCAGGGCTTTCAAATGGTCGGGAATTGTCAAAGGGATATCACGGGCATAGCTTGGACTGTCTTGGGAAATATTCCAGACCAGGGTTCCTCAAACTTGGCTCTCCAGGTGTTCTTGGACTTCAATTGCCAGAAGCAATTGGCCTGCTATTCCTTGCTTTTGCCACTAGAGGCTCTTCTGGCCTTAGTTTAAGGAATAAGGGTTCCTCTGAGCATGAGTGGATTCCAATTCCAACATTTCTACTCCACTGGCTTCTGGAATTCTGACTGAAAATTGATGACTTTCTTTCCAACCTGCCCAGTGGGAGAAGTGAAAAGGAGTGATCCAACTGAGCAGTGATGGGCTCCAAAAAAATTTGCTACCACACTGGGGGCGTGGTATGGTGGGCGTGGCTAAGGGGAATGCCCTGCATTGCATCTGAATTAGGACTGTTTTATTTCAAAACTTTGATGGGCGGGGGCAGCAGGAATTTCTGCTACCGGTTCTGGCGAACTGGTGCGAACCTGCTGATGCCCACCACTGCAACTGAGTGATCTCTTGTTGGAGATACATAAAGGAAAAATCCATCCTGCATTTCTGCCAGAGACATAAGCCAGCACTGCGAGTGGCCTTAACAAGATCACATCTGGCACAGAGCACAGGAGCAACACACCTGACACCACTATCTTCAGCTTTGCCAGGGCTGCTGTTCCTCTGGAGAGCTGGCCCTGCTTGGAACAACAATCTGGAGTGAATATTTTCTCAGGACATGGCTCTGAGGGCCTTCAGGACCCACCCTGTGGGAGGAGAAATTAGGGAAAATGTCGGCATTTTTCTTGCCACCTTTCCCAGCAATCCTGAGGAAAGGTTGTTTCCTTCTGGCTGCGAGATGGAACCTTCACTCTGCTTCCTCCTCCTTCTTATTATGAAAGGTGTCTTCACAGTCCTTTTCTGAATGTGTGTCTGGGCCACCACAGTTCAAAGTGAGAGATGCTTTGTTTCCTATTGAATACAACGGCCGTGCTTGTAAAAGTCCTGGCAGGAGACCCAGTTATGTTAAGAGCTTGGGCACACCCTTTTATGCCTACAGAGAGCTTCCTCACTGCAATATTCAAACTTTTACGTGGGCAGAGACCACTTCACCAGATAATCCTTATCAGACATCCTTCTCTGGTCTGTGTTGTGATTAGAAGAATTCTGTACCTAACGTAGCAGCCAAAGAAGTTGCTTCCTACTTTTAAAAGTCAAGTTCTAACAAAGTTTAAAAACCTTGGGCTAGAAAGGGTCTTTTGAAGCCTTGTGGCTCTGTGATGAGATTCACAACCTTATGTAGAATTAAACCAGCTGAACATTAAATACATTGGTTAAAATGGGTTACAGGCTGGGCTGTTCCTGGGCTGCACCCAACACTTTCATAAAAGAGCTGATAGATTGTTAAAGCAATGGATGGGTATCTAATACTGAATAGCTATCATATATCCTTGACCAAACAATGGTACACTCCTCCTATCTGGGACGGTCATCTTCTTCTACTGAGCATGCAGCTTCTGGAGGGACACACATGGAGCGGTGAGGGAGGGAAGGGACACCCACCTAGCCAGCCAGATCAACCGAATCAACCTTGGCGATCAATGGGGTGACAGATGCCGCAGCCAGACTCATCAAATTAATGTAGTATGTTGGGTAAATACTGATTCAATGGATCTACTCTAGCTAGTGTTAACAATACAATCTGACTTTAGCCCACTACCCCAGAGACAGGCAACAGAGACTCATTACTGAACAGCAGATAATTATACTAAAGAGCCAATGACTAGAAGAGATAATAATTATTTTATTTTTAAACTTTCAATCTTCATCCTCTTCCCTCCACCACCACCACCCCAAAAACAGGGGACTTTTGCACACACATAAATCATCAAACTCCTGGAGGGGAGCAAAGACAGGTTTCCATGGAAACAAGATGTATGCTCTAAAGAGGAACTGCCCTTTGTTATATATCTTTGTGATATTTCTCTCCAGACATGTCACTGACAATTACCGGTAGAAGTAGAGCTCAAATTGTGGCGTAGCCCAGCAGATCCGCCTTAAATTACTTTACGTCATTAATGAGATCATTGAATTTCCAGTCTAATAAACCATGGCAAGGAATCTGAAAACAACTCTTGTCTCCTTCTTTCTTTATTTTTCTGTCCCTCTTCAACTACATGAAGTGCCTCCTCTAGGTACACCTTCCAGCTACCTTTCCTGTTTCCCCAAATCACCACACTGCATTCGATGCTGTAAAAAAAGTAACTCTTAAAAGCTCTGCTGTGTTTTTATGAGTCAGCTCAGAATAAGAAGACTGAGGTTTTTCTGCATTGTCGAGAGGTGAAGCCCCATGTAAATGTTCATAAAAGCCATTCCCAAGCTATTCATCTTTCATAACATTGTTTCCTTGTGAACGCCGGAGCTTCACTGAGAAGACAATGTATCATTTTCTGACAGGTCTCCATCTATTCTTGTTCCACCTGCACATTTCCTGTACATAGAAATGAAACTCGCCAGAGCCAGCCTTCCTCAGAAGCGGTTTTCAATGATGTTTCCCTTTTTAAATGCAGTCTCTGATTGTACTCGGATTGAAACAGATAGAATTCTGCTGCGCTGAGATGAGGAAGTGGTGACACAGGCTGTCAACACATAAGTAAATGCAGGTAGAGCTTGAAGAAGTTGCAAATGCAAATTACAGCTCCCAGAATCACTCTCACCAGCATGGCCAGCTTTGGTTCCCAATGTGGGGCACACACCCCACAGGGGGACTTCAATTTTCAGAAGCCTAAGTGAGTACATTGGCTGATCAGTGCTTTGGGGAATTGAATTACCGTAGGCTTCTGGGAATATCTCCTCCTCCTCCTCCTCTGAATATAGGCAATCATCACCAATTCACCCAGAGGATTACTGGTCTATGGAACTCCCTGCCAGAAGAAGTGGTGACAGCTGTCAGTCTTGACAGCTTTAAGAAAGGATTAGACAAGTTCATGGAGGACAAGAGTATCAATGGCTATAATTATGGATACTTAAGGACAACCTCCGGGTTGGAGAGATAGGCAGGATATCTCTCAATATCATTTCCAGGGAATCCTAAACAGGCATCTGCTTGGGAATACCCTGAAGGAAATGGTGAGCCACTGTGTGAGACAGAATGCTGGACTGGATGGGCTGTGGCCTGTTCCAGCAAGGCTGTTCTTATGTTCTTATGAAGACTTTACTTGTAATATAATACAGTGGCCTTTCAATCTGCCTTCCGCATCACAGCATGACACCCATACCACTGATCCAGTTCAACAAGTCACTTTCTGGTCCTGAGCCCTTTGGGCACGCAAAGTCCCCATCAGCCCCGAGTCAGTATTGATGAAGCTGCTGCCCTCCATCAAGATGGATTCTAGTGGGATTTAATCCACTTGGGGACCATGACCCTTCCCTGTGGACTTCGGCACCCTCAGGGTTGGCAGGTTAGTTAACTGCTGCTTGACACTTGGTGTTGAGTCACTGGCAGCATGGTCTACTCTATTACCATAGCAGGATAACTTGGTCAGATTCTGGGAATTGAAGTCCAAAAACCAAAGGTTGGTAAACACTGAGCGAGAGGGAGGATTTAGAGAAATGAATTGGTATCTGTGGGCATAGTCAGACTTTTCTGCTTCACACAAATGATGTAGGAAAATTACTCTTAGATATGGACCTGAAGTGGCCAAAAGATGGACCAAAGGTGGAACTTGAAGCAATCTAAGAAGTGTGTCTGGTGGGAACATGAGAGAAGCCCTTTTTATGGTTGTTCCCACATTAATGAATGCTCTCCTTCGGGAGGTTTGGTTGGTTATTTTCCTCCCTCTTATATTTTGAGCAGCAGTTAGAGACATGCCACAGACTTTTAATAACTAAATTGGACAAACCTGTGGCTCTTCTGGATGCTGTGCATATATTCCTTTTAAGGATGTTTTTAGAGCTTTTAGGTCAACCTGCAGCCCATGGCACCATTTCATATGGCCCCCACTGCCTCCACAGTGCCATGTAGTGGAGGAAGGGCACAATGGCCATCCAGCCCCTGAAGCTGTCTGAGGGAGCGTGACCTGGTCCCTGGCTTTAAAAAGTTGAGAACTCCTGTTTTAGATGATCAATTTTAATTACAATTATACATTTAACCTTGTAATTTATTGTATATTTAGTCCAACTTGTTTCACTCATTTGTGAACTACCTTGGTTCCTTCAGAGAGAGAAAGGTGGCATAGAAATAAAATACACCAACAAAGTATAAATAGCCTTGGATCAACCAAAATCCTGTGCACATAGACTCAGAACATTTCCTCCCTCCCTTGGATCACTTTTCCAATAAAGAGTTAAATCTGTTTGCAATAAACAAAGCATCTTTGTGCAAACAAAATGTTTTTGTTGTACATTATTGCTCATCATTTTCATCTTGCCCTCAGTATAACTGCTTCATGCATTTCTTATTTCAATGGCAGAGTTCTGGTTTTTTGTTTCCTCAGCGACCAGCAGCTGTCTCCTGATCTGGCCAATTAAGAAAGACATTCTGCCGGTGGGATGAAACTATTCTCCTTCCACCTGCAGAGTTTGAGGCCATTGGTGAAGCTCTGGCAGCTTGGCCAAGGCTAACTTCCCGTCTGCTAATTGGTGGACCCAGCCATTCTCTAAAACAGAAGTGAACAATTCATGGCCCACCAGCTGTTTCATTTCATTTCATTTATTAGACTTATATGCCACTCTACTCGATGGAGACTGCGGCTCCTGTCAGTCATAGCCAGCTCAGAGAAAGGTGGAAGATCATTTGTAGTCCAGTAACATCTAGAAGGCCACATTGGGACCTTCTAGTTTTTGCATGCACAGTTCTGCTCTGGAAGTATTTAATATGATGCTATTCTAGAATTTGAAGCAAAAGCCTCAAGTCCTGTATGAAAGGGTTGTCATGAATAGATCCTGTTGGGATTTTGCTGCAATTTTTATAAACTTGCTGTGACTCATATGTAGGTTCACTCGCAAATGCTCTGAATACAATACTGTTAATATTTCAATCCATGGACTAATATTCCACAGGGATTGCTTGCAGACTTCTTGTCAAATGATGCCTCCTTATAGGTCACCCTTGCTCTAAAGCCAGTCATGTCCGACTCTAGGGTGCAGTGCTCAACTCTACAGCCAAAGAACTAGGGCTGTCTGCATGTACAGATATTTCTGTGGCCGTGTGGCAGAGATGACTAGACGCTGGAGCACATGGAACACTGTTACCTTCCCACTGAAGCAGTACCTATTTATCTACTTGCAATTTCTTGCTGTCAAACTGCTAGGCTGGCAGGAGCTGGGTCAGAGATGGGAGCTTACTCTGTCATGCAGCACTCAGATCTCAAACTGCTGACCTGCAGACCTTCCAGTAGTCAACTTCAGTATCTTAACCACCTCAGTCCCTGATGCCTCTTTATACACTAGTTAGATAGAATATAGGCATCACGTTCGATGAGGCAGCTGTAAGGGCACTCTTTTTTAAATCCTCCTGGAACCTAGAACTTTGCAAGAACTATATTCCAGTTGCCAGTATACTCTTCTTAGAGGTCGACACTCCTTGTTCTTAAAGAGACATTGTCTTCACTTGGAGAATGGAGTCCCACTACCTTATCTCATATGTTTGTCTTAAGAGCTTTTAGAGATCTAATCACAGAGTCATTTTCTGAGTCACCTCCATGTCTCTTATACTGTATCTGCTTTATATCTGTTTCCACTATAGCCTCACTTAGGTATTACATGAATATGAGTCAAGTAACATTACTGCCTACTGGTCTCGTTTTAATTTTAAGGTGTGAACTAGTCACTATACTACAGTACTGCATCACACTTGATAGGCTCTCTCCACAATGGACATACCTATAGAAATAACTTTCTCTTTTTCCTACTTCATCTTCTGGGCTGTGTCCATTATTATTATTTTTGGGGGGTGTCTATTTTTTTGGGAGTAAGTTCTCTCCTGATTTATGTACTTTTCTACACGTGCTTTTCAGAAGTGTGCATTTTTGCCAATCACATCTGCCGTCTTCCTTCAGCATGAAGACTGCAGAATATAAATGTCATCTGACCTGGAAAATGCCCAAGGAATTTGGACTTAGGCAAGCCCATTAGGAAAAAATGAGAATCAAGATTTCTTATGCACCCCTCACTCTTCCAGATCTTGTATTGAATACATGATGATCAGGTTTAATCTCTTATTTTGGCATCTGAATCAAGCTGAAAGCTTTCTTTCACTTGCACTTTCTCTTTCTCCATATGGCAAAACTTGCTAGCTGCTCAAGTTTTACTATAGCTATTTAATTTAATTTTAATTTAATTTAATAGTCACACTTATACGCCGCCCACTCAGGTGAACCCAACTCACCCCCGTTCTTATGCACAAGGTTTGGGTACCCAGGGCTGTAGTTAGGGGGTGATCAGAGTGGGTGTCGCCCACTCTGAGTTAGCAGTTCACCCACCCTCAAATTCCCAGCTGCTTATATATATGACATTGTTGCCCATCCTGAAAAAAATATTTGCCCACCCACATCTAGAATCCTGGCTATGGCCTTTGGGTACCTGGTTATTTACGCTTGTGTGCACATCTTCTCTTGGGATGTACCAAAACCTTTATCTGGATCCTTGCCCTTCTGTAACTGACAAGGACAAAAGATGAAGCTGGTGGTAAATAAGAAATAAATATAGGCATGCAACTACAGTACATGCTGTCAAATACATGTCCAAGGTTAAAGCCAGTGATATTGGTGATGAAGATATTTAAAATGAGCCCCAATACTGGAAAAATTGTTCTGTAATGAGAAATCCTGCAATTGCCAATAAGGTAGAATAGGTAGCCTAATAGGCCTCTTTTATCTCTGATGTCTGTTAATGATAGTACACAAGCTGATGCAGCTGTCAAATGTAGCTCCTCTGTCTTACCACATGAATTTGTCCCACTGTAATTACTGTGTGAGTAATGGAGATAAAAAATCCTGCCCTGGAATATGCATTCTCAACTCCTTTGGAGTGTCAGGATGACTTCATACACAAACATGAGAGAGAGAGAGAGAGAGAGAGAGAGAGAGAGAGAGAGTGCCTTAGCATATATTATACAGCTCTGCTGCTTCTCTCTGCTGTTAACACCTCTACATGCTAATTATCTTCTTTTCTGGCAGAAACATCATGAAATATTAACCAAAGTTGGCTGATACAGCTGGCTCAATAGTTAAACTAGTGGAAATCAGATGAAATATTTGGCTTGGGTTATTTTTTTAATGGAGGCACATATATTATTGCATTTTGATTAGCTTTGTATTGCTGAATATATTATGCCGTAATTTCACAAGCCAATAGTTTGTTCGTGTAAATATGGTGCAATTTAGTAATGAGACAGTGCAAAGCTATCAATAAAGCTGTATCTTCCAAAGAGATAAAAGCCAGGCCCAAAGGAACACACAAGGGGTTCCAAATGTGCAGCAGGGCTCTTTAAGCGCTTTTCTTGCTTCTGTCAGCAGCCTTCCCCTCCTTTCAAGACAGCCACTCCTGGTTCTGTCATTAAAAAGACTTCCAGCCATTAAGAAGTTCAATATTGTATCAGTGGGGCTTACTTTAGCTTGTGCTGAAGCAGCTTGTTGCTTTCAGGGTGGATGCAAATGGCAGCAGTCATGGTGAAATTGGAGAGGTGGCCAGCTTCCTCCATCAGTGGGGTGAAATTCTGAATGCAAAGCCCTCTTAAAACGAGTCAAATGGCTGCAAACAAAGCTGTGATCTATGCTTATGCCAACTAGTTCACACAACACTTTCCCCTGAAATGCTGCTTGTGCTAGAGTTGGGCTTTTAGCTTGAAGGCAAGCAGCAGAGCTTATGTATAAGCTCTGATTACAATGTGGGTTGGGAGCTGCTGTCCATTTGCCCCAAAGTTGGACATAAGTCATGGTCAGTTTTGCCATGAGATAAAACAAGAGAGCTGAAATAGGATGCCATACATGATTTCTTATTATTTTATTCTTATATTCTACGAATATTTTATTCGTAGAAGATACCCAGTGTGGCGAGGTAGATAGAGTGATGGACTAAGACTCTGTAGTCCTGGGTTCAAATCCTCTCTTAGCCATGGAAGCTCATTGGGGATGTGTAACTGTTAAAAACAGTCCTTACATATCCAAATTACCCAGAAAGCCCAGTTAGGGTTGTTGTAAATCAGTTCTAGCATAAAAACAATAGAGGAAGAAGAAAGGGGCATTTTCTTCTTCAGGTTGTCAAATGGCATTGGTCCTCACCTTGGAGGTCATAGTGTGTTAATTCATTTGTACCAGAACATGGAAAAATTGCTACATCTACCAGAATCCCCTAGCTGGCATGAACACAGACCTTGTTTGGTGGGATATCCTGGGAGCTGAAGTCCAAAAAGTAAGTTTTTCAAAGCTCTTTGCTTTTCCTTGAACTGCAAAATGTGGATCAACTCTGAGGTGATGCCATCTCTCAGACCATCAGGCCTTAAGATGATAATAGTAAAGTGTGTGTGTGCGCGCGCGCGCGCGTGTGCATGTGTGTGCATGCACGTGTGTGTGTATGTGTGTGCGTGTGCATGCACGTGTGTGCGTGTGCATGCACATGTGTGTGCCTGTGTGCATGCGTGCGTGTGTGCGTGTGTGAACAACAGAATGTGAACTACATTACTTTAAACAGGTCAGCCACCTTGTAAGCCCCCACTACCACGCACAAAAAGCAGACAAACCAAGAACCAAACGTGAAGGTAGCCATCTAGAAATGTTTTATTCTGAATTGTTTTTAATGTCCATTTTGGCTGTTTCCAGATGTTTCATAGCCTTGAGGTGGATGCTAGGAATGGAAATCTGGCCTCTAGGCTACTAGCAATTGGTGTAATTGCTAAGGGTATCCATAATTATGCATAGTGAGGACAATCTGAAAACATTCTTCAACCTGCTAGTTCTGTCTGTGGTCAAATCACACACCAAAAAAATAATGTGCTTTTTCTTTACTGCTAAGATTTCTTCACTTTCCAATCACAAATCTGTTGGGATATGGCAATTCAGCATACAAAGGGTTAACTCATATTCCTTGGGAGGAGGGAGCTTCTGTTACAGGACTAACTTGCTTGCAGGTTTTGTTTACTAATCAATCAGAAAAAGCCTCTGCCTTCCAGCCAGAAATTTGATTGCCTCACCCTAATCTCTTTTCTTCTGTTTGCTGGGAGCAGCTGGCTGTTTGTTCTTGAAGGAGATACTGTATAACCATTTTGAACTCTCTCTATATATTTTCAGTCATATAGATGTAATGGAGAAAACTTTCGTTTTTTTTCTTTATAACTAAGCTAAAACTTCATCCTCTTCTAATGAATCTGAAACTAACCTGTTAAGATTCCTGAGCAAAATAGTGATTAAATATATTTTTCTCTTTTGCATCAAACTTTCAGTCTGACTAATTATTTGAGTGTCAGGGGAACTTCAAGGCAAATTGGAAACCGTTGATAATTGGCTTGCTTTTGTTGTGTAACCACATACCCCCAATGTCAATAGTAGAAAACAATCTGGCCGGATGGTAATAAGCATGAAGACAAAAGGGGAAACCATCAGAGGCAACTCAAAACTAGTGTATGATAATAATAATAATTAATAATTCAACAATATATTCAAATAAAGTACTGACAAGCAGTCTCCAGGTTGTAAACTGTATATTCCAAAATCATCTATCAATTTTTAAAGAAATATTCAACATCATATTTTGAAAATGTTCAATGTAAACAACAACATAAATAACTCAATGGTGAGATACAGGCTCTCATATAACGTTGTAAAAATACAATTCTTTAGAATCTCATGGTGAAAATTGAGCTTGCTCAAAGCTATCAAATAATTTCTTCAATAATCAAAATTGTCCATGTATGTCAAATTAGTCCATGTATATCAAAAAGTCAAGAATCAAAGCTGTTCCGGTTGCTTTCAACTTTTCAATTCAGACGAATCTTCCTCAGGATCACTATAATGAAGATATACATGAAAATGACGTTTCATCAACTACGTAATACAGCAGATATAACACATAGCATTGTAAAAAATGACAGAGAATTATATTAAGTTCCTTTGTAAGTTTACATATGTCGTATATAGCCTCTCTGTTAATTCTCTAGTGCTCACGACATTAATGATTTCCCTAAGTGTACCGTAATTATATAGTCCCTGTCTCAAAAGGAGCAGCTGTGAATTATTAGTGGCTAGAGCTAGATAGATTTAAAAGTAACATGACAATTCAGGTTCGCTATTCAACCCATTTGGTTCCAGAGTACCCAATTTGTGTATGTAATAAGCTTCTCTTTGTAAAAGATGTTTAGTGATATTGAGTTTTTCATAAGGTTTGGGAGAAATGGTCTCCAACACGACAAATTGCAATTGGTCTTCAGTGTGTTTCATCCTCATGAAATGGTTAACGAGTGGTACAGATTCAAGCTGAGATCGTATTCTGGAGCGGTGTTCTGATATCCTCTGTTTTATTTTTCCACTTGTTTTCACCATAAGATCCTAAAGAATTGTATTTTTACAACATTATATGAGAGCCTGCATCTCACCATTGAGTTATTTACGTTGTTGTTTATATTGAACATTTTTGAAATATGATGTTGAATATTTCTTTAAAAATTGATAGATGATTTTGGAATATACAGTTTACAACCTAGAGACTGCTTATCAGTACTTTATTTGAATATATTGTTGAATTATTAATTATTATCATACACTACTTTTGAGTTGCCTCGGACGGTTTCCCCTTTTGTCTTCGTAACTACATACCCCAACAAAAACAAAGCCTTGAAGTAAGATACAAAGTATGGAAAAGGCATGTGTACTGTGACAACGGATGGCTTTCACCACTTAAGGGAAGATTGCTTTTGAAATAAATGCTAATAGCTATCATTTAGTTTGACCCTAAATCCCAAGTCTGATAATAGTTCAAGGTACAAGGAGCCCTGCGGTGCAGTGGTTAAACTACTGTAATGCAACCCAAAGGTTGTGAGTTCAATTCTGACCAGGGATCAAGGTTGACTCAGCCTTCCATCCTTCTGAGGTTGGTAAAATGAGTATCCAGTCTGTTGGGGGCAAAGTACTAATTAACTTGTGAATCACCCAGAGAGTTCACTAAGTGCTATTGGGTGGTATATAAGTGTAAATGCTTTGCTATATATGTATGTGCTGTACATAGATATAAGCAGGCAGGCCCAAGGATTTTGGTACCTGAGTAAGAGCAGCAAAATTCCTCCCACCCTGCAAAGTCAAGATGCATTAGTACTAAAAGTCAGATAAATTATTTTTTTCCTCAGGAAACAGTAAATTACATCCCTTGCCACAGAAGCAATTCACATACGGGGGGGGGGGGGGATTTGCTTCAATTTTGCGGGGAGGATACCCTCACTAATCTACAGAAGCTACTTGTGCCTGACATAAAAGGGCAATCATATGATACTGAATGGTTAACAATTTGCCATCCTTTCATAACTCCCCCTACTCAAATATGCTGCTTAAGACAGTTACCTCAATTCAGCCTAATGGTAGGACCAGCTCTAAACATGAGATTGGGTTTCAGATACCTTCATTGTACAGGAATTTCAGGAGCTGATGTGCCTTAATGCTTCATCCTCTTACGCATTGACATTTGGAGAAGTCATAAACTTTGCTATTCTGCTGAATGAGCATTCACTATGTTAAGAAGTCTTAGTTGACTGAATAGCTCAGTAAGAGAGGTCAGGAGTTCAATTCCCCAGTGTGTCTCCTGGGAGAAGATGATCCAGCCTATTTAGTTATGGGCAAGCTACACAGTCCCAGGATGCCCTCAGAAGAAACAAACAGTAAACCACTTCTGACTGTGCTTTACCTAGAAAACCTTGGGAAAGGGTTGTTATAAATCAGCATTTACTTGACAGCTCACAATTAATATTTAAGTAGTCTTGGTTTGGATGAATTCAGAAGTACATGAGATTAGAAGCAAATGCATTTTTATGTATTTTATCATCCCTGCAATTCTATGATTTCTTTTCAACTCTCCTTGCTTGCTTGCATTCCTTCTCCCTCCCTGAATTTCTTTGAGAATCATCACTTTCAGGCCAAGAACTCCTGCCTCGGAACATAATGAAATTCATGCTGCCACATTCATTATCTTTCATAGGAATTCAGCTTATCCTTCAATTTGAAAAATAAAATCATACCTTTTTTATTCAGAACTTAGATCACGCTTACATTAGTATGGTGTTTCTCAGCATCTGCAAGCTTGTAAGTCATTGTATTGTCTGGAAATCTATATTCTTCTCTTTCTCTCTAGTTTTTAAAACAGGAATGTGTAACCTGCAGCTCAAGGTCCACATGTAGCCCCCAAAGCTCTTTGCAGGCGCACCCCCCAATAACGGACACAGACAACATTGAAAGTGGATAACAGCATCGGGCCACATTTATTGATTCAATGCCCTAGTCCGAATTATAAATTTGTATTGGTAAAACGACCAATCATAATTCTTAAGGCAAGCAGGCCGAAGTAACACTGGTAAGGTACCACCCCAAAATTGCCAACGGCAATTGGTTACAATGTATCAATTTGTATCAATTTGTTTGTTGACAACAAACAAATTGTTGACCGTAGTCAATATCTAACTCATGACCCCACCCTCTGACGCGTATCCGTGAAATCACGGGGTGATGCATGCTGGTTAGCTATCGCCATCACCCCGTCGCCTGGTTCGTCGTTGACCGGACAACGTTTAACTAATTTATTCCTGTCTAGTGTTGTCCAGTCAATTGCGAACCTGCCGGATACCTGTGGGTCATACTGTTTACCTTACCAGTGCTACCCGCCACACGGAGGGGCTTCAAAGAAGGCCTGACGCCCCCCCCAGACCGTCAGCTCGGTCAACAGGCCTGCTCGCCAATCACCCAACAGGAGGTCCATACCTCCTCGCGACAGATGGACCCCATCCCCTGCGTACAAGTCGTAATTTTGTAGGCTAATAGCGGGGTGATGACTGACCCGTCCCCAAGCCCTGTCGGCAAGAAACCGCGCCACCGCCCTGTTGACCGTGCGCCTAGCGCGGTCAAGGGCCAGGAGGTGAACGCCCCCTCTATAAGAAAGGTGCGGGATAATGTCCGACAAAACCAGGGTTGTAGCAGGCCAGACATAATGCAAGTAGGCGAGGTCCTCGCAAATCGCATGCTTGAGCGATAAGCCGGTGACCTGGCCCAAATCATTGCCCCCCAGGTGGATGATGAGAATGTCAGGCGGGTCAGCACTCAGGCTAGAAAAAAGGAAAGGCCGCAGCTCCCGCCATAACATCCCAGGCTTACCATGCCATGTGAGACTGGCGTGTTCACCCAGTCCCAGTCGGGGTCCCCACTCTGTCGCCGCAGCGTAACGCGCTGCCCTGTGCACATAGCTGTGGCCCACCAGCCATACTGTCACCGGTGTAATACGACACCCAGGGTCTGTAAGAAAATTGAGAAAAATTGAGAAAAAGACGGTAAGGTGACTGGATTGGTACTCATGGCGGAAGTGGGCGCACATAAAACTGAAAACATTGCGAGCCCCACCTCCCCATGCTGCGTATGTCAGCCCCAGAGTACCCAAAAGCAGCTGCTGTAGAGGCTGCACCAGTACGGAATGAATGTGTGCCATAACGGGCACCTGGTAGGCCCCACCCTGGTGAGGGCACTGCCTGTCACCTTCCAAAACTGAAATTTAGTAAGGGGAGACCCATCTTGGTGACAGAAAAACGGGCCGTGGTGCATGCCACGCAGTGCCAGGAACTCCTGTAGGGCACCAACCGGACAGATGTCTGCCAAAGAACACCGTAGCAGTCTTACACCACTGCCTACGCCATGCTGATCTGTCTTAGAGGAGCGTATCCTCAACTGGGCCCAGTCTTTGGCAACATAGACATCCTCGAGTTCCAGTGCCCTACAACTTGCATCCGCCTTATACAGCATCTCAAGCTCGCTGGTGCGGAGCGCTCCAAAAAGGCCACCGTTGTAGCCGCATGAAGTGGGCTGCCTCATTTCCAAAACAGAGGCCAGGCCAGCCCCGGGCCAATTGGGTAAAACCCTGGGGAAATCTTGCATCCGCCTTACTCAGCATCTCAAGCTCGCCGATGCGGAGGGCTCCAAAAAGGCCACCGTTGTAGCCGCATGAAGTGGGCTGCCTCATTTATCAAAACTGAGGCCAGGCCAGCCCCGGGCCAATTGGGTAAAAAACCCTGGGAAAATCTTGCATCCGCCTTACTCAGCATCTCAAGCTCGCCGATGCGGAGGGCTCCAAAAAGGCCACCGTTGTAGCCGCATGAAGTGGGCTGCCTCATCTATCAAAACAGAGGCCAGGCCAGCCCCGGGCCAACTGGGTAAAAAACCCCTGGGTAAATGGGGTGGCGGTCGCCCGGGAAACGCCCGCGCACGCGCACCCACCCCTCCCAAACATGTCTCACCCGGAAGTCATTGGTGCTGTCCACACGACCTCCCACTTTGGCCATAAAAGCCAACCCGACAGCTGAGATGCTATGGTGCGTGGTGCAAGGCCCTGGGCATACAGGTAAACCATGAACCGCAGAACATGGGCTACTGGGATCGGCCAGGTTCCTTGCAGTCGGAATCGGGTACATAATACTCTGAAGGAACTAAATGCGTGGTGATACGCCTTACTCATGCATGGCGCTAGTAACAGGCCAATCGCCCGGTTCACCTCTCCTTGCCAACGTTCAATCTCTCATCCGGGAGTGGCGAGGGAAATACCTCCGCATCCGGGGGCCGAGGCACGGAACCGGGAGATCTGCAGGCGGGACAAAGCAGCAGCAATATCATTATCAACCCTTGGGACATGCCTGGCCCTGAAGGGAACGTTGAGGCACAGGTTGCATAACACAAACCAACGCACTAGCTCCATAACCCCGGGCGATTTGGAAATCTGTGCAGTGACGATGCGGACAACAGCCGCGTTGCCATGCCAAAATTGCACAACCGAGTTGGCCCACTCCTTGCCCCATAGCATCAAAGCACCCAGGATAGGGAAACATTCCAGATACGTGAGACCATGCAGGCGACCCTTGCCTGCCCAGGATGGTGGCCACCCACCATAGGCCCACTTCCAATTGAAGTACATCCCGTAAACCCAGGAATCCTGAGGCATCGGACTGCATCTGAAAGCAAGGGGGAGCCAGGAGATCAGACCCCAAAATGACACCCCGTTGAACTACCTCTGGATCTATGGCCAGACAAGCACGTCTGCCCCGATACCCCGTGTAAATCTGAGCCTGTGGTGGGGCCTGGAGAATCCCGCCATGGCATCGCACCAGCGCAGAGCAAATGCCCTGCCCGGTGCGACGACCCTGCCAGCGAAACTGGGGTGACCATGTAGCACCAAAAGTTCCCTCAGTGATGCCATGCGCTCGGCCAGCAAGATCGAGACAAGGGCCACTAGCCTTGACACCTTATCCCGCTGCAACCTAGAATCCTGCGCTACCGTGTTACTCTCCACCCCAGGAATACTAGCTGTGGAGATGGGCCCTCGGTCTTTTCGGGCGCTAAAGGGACACCCAGTTCCTCCATTAGCGTCTGAAATGTGTTGAGGAGACGTGTGTACGTGTCCCAGCCCCGTTCAGCCCCGAATAAAACCATCCAGGGAATGGGCTACAGACCGGGACCCTGACCTGCGGACAAAAGCGCAATCTAGGAAAGTGGTGAAACGCTCGAATACCGAGCCCCAATGGAATAGCCAAAAGGCATGGCATCATTGAAATAATATGCTCCCCGGGACGGGGGTGCAGGGACAGGGCCAACGACCCTGCCCGCATAGACCCTATTGTCAAAGCTAGCAGCAGCCACCTCCTCCCTCCCCTTAAGGGATAAAAGATTGGGGGCATCCTGAGGGGACCTATTACCCATGAAAGGGATCCGGAACCCCTGCCTAGAACCCTGAAGGAGAGAACCCGCATCCTCTCCCTTCGGGTACCATGTGAGCCACGCTCCAACATGTCCACCTTAAATGGGGAGGGAGCCCTTCGGTGAACTAGATCCATCTGCGGCAGTCTTGCCAGCCCCCTGTCTGCCCCACCCTCTGCCCCGCATCCGTCTAGGCCTGGGACAGGCAGAGGCCGCATGGGGGCCAACACAGGTGGGATACTCCTGTCTGTATTTGCAAGTCTTCCCATTAGAGGAGCCATTGGACAAGAAAGTCCAGCACAGCAGGCGGGCTGGAACCCCCCGCCCCGCCCCCTGGCAGGTGACCTATGCTGGGGCCGCCTGCTGAACCGCATGCCCACAATGGTATATCTCCCCGGGCGCAGGGCGCGTGGGCGTCACGTACAAAAGCCGCAGCCTCTGGCCTGGCTCATCCCGCCTAATCTCGGGGTGCGGGGAAATCCGCCTACGGCATTCCTCGCCACAAGCCAACCACGCTGGGCCCGGAAAGTAAACCATCGCCCGGTAGACGTTGTCCAAATACTGGACCATCGGAATTGCCAGATCCGGCCGGGCCCTAAGGTACACCGCCATGCATATGATGCAGGCCGGCAACCATTTGGCCCACATACTTGGTGGCTTGCGACAACGTGCCTGCCACTATCCTTCTCATTCTGCCCCTCCCTCTCTCCTTGGTGGGCACCCTGTTTAGGAGCGCGAAGATATCCACGCACTCCCCCCGCCAAATTTACTCTCTGGCGGCCTGTGCCAAGTGGTCACTCAGCGGTAAGGAATAGGGGCTTGGACCAACCCGGCCACCCAAAACATTCCCCTCAGGGTAGGGAACACCCCCCACCACGGGGCCCTGGGTGTTAGCTGTCATCGCCGGGTGAGGCGTCAGCGGGTGCACCGCCGCACCACCCGCGCGAGGCCAAGGCCATTGAAAAGCCCCCCCCCCCATATTGGGAATGTGTGTGGATGTACTCGCTTACACCATATACTCACATGCTGCACCCCCGCGGGCCGCCCCCACCGGGGGTTCCGGCCCACTGGGGGCGTCGGAGCTCACGACCGACGTAGAGCTCATCACCGGGGCCTGACCTGCACCTGGCTGCTGGCTGGGGAGCTGCGAGGCAGTGGGCGAAACCGCGCCACGCGCCTGCAGCAGCTCAACCCTCCCTGTCGGCTGTTGTCCTCCTGCCGGCAGCGCCTCAAAAGGAACCCCAAAGGGGGGCCCCCGCCTGACTGGCCCGAGCCAACGACGCTTCAAGGGCCGCAAGGCGGGCCAGTAAGGCTTCCACGTTGACCTGGGGCCAAGGGCCGGCCGGCCCGCACGGTCCAGGCGTGGGTACAGGTCCCTGTACCCCAGGACCTGCATATGGCCATTGGCCAACACCGAAGCCCGGCAGGGTCGGTGGAGAAACCTGCCAAGGCAGGGGGCCGCACCACCCCCCAAGGCTAGAGGGCCCCGGGAGAGGCTGCGACCCAAGAGCAGCAGGCCCAACCTGGTGGGCAGATGCAGGAGCGGTGTCCACCGCTCGCGGGCCGCGGGCCGGAGCCCCTACCGCGCCCGCAATCTGTTCGCCCGCTCCGGGCCAAGGGGCGATAGACCCCATTCCGCCGGTCCCGGCAGGGGCCTGCAAAGGCGGCTGCTGGGGAGGCGGCACCGCGGTCCTCCGACCCGGGTTGCGCCTCCTAACAGCGCGAGCCGCACTCGAAGCTGCCTTCTTCTTCGAAGGCATCTCCACCGGAGTGAAGGGAAGCCAAAAAGGAAAAATCGCCGCCAAAAGGCTCCCCGGTAAGTTAAAGAGCGACGGAGACACAGGGGAAAAGACTTCTCCGCTCCGTCGCTGAGGTAAAATGGCAGCTCGGCTGCCTCGTGGCCACCCCTTTTATAAGGGAGCTGGCCACGCCCCTAACTACCCGGATTCTCTGTCCTGTGGGGGGGGCCGCAAAGAGCGCGGCGGCCATTTTGGCGCCGCGCTTGCATTCTGTGCAGTCCTCCAACCTGCTTGATTACTATTATCATCCTCAAAGCATTTCCCCTCAGATCCACTCTGTTCTTCCTTCTTCAAGTGGCACTTTCTCCTGTGTGTAGGCAAGATAAAACATCTGTGTGGATTGGCACAAGAGATCTCTAGCCTGCTTTCAACCCCCCTTCCCCCCCCCCAAAAAAGGCAGGAATTGGAAGAGTTAAAAGGCCCAGTATTTTTGCAAAAGAGATACAAAGTGTTTTGCACAGTGAACATTTCTAGAGGCTCTACCAATCAAGGTAAGTGAAATTCCAGAACAGATTCACGAATTGCCCTAAGCATGAGAAAGAAATAGGAATATTTCACAATCCATTTGAAGTAGCACCAGAAGATGCCAGTGACTTTTCTCAGATGGAACTAATTGACTTGCGAGCAAGTGATCATCTCAGAGACATTTACAAAGAAAATAATCTGTTAGATTTCTATTCTCTGATCTTTCTGTTATATTTAGCAACCTAAAGAAATTCGCTACAGTCATTTTCACAGTCTCTGACACCACATACATCTGTGAACAAACTTCTTCCAAGACGAAAATCATGAAATCCAAGTGTAGGTCAAAACTTACAGATGAACATTTACATGACACTTTAAGGGTGTCCTGTCACAAAACGTGACTTGGACATTAATGCCTTGGCTAACAGAAAACAGCCACAAAATCACACTGGCTGATAAAAGGATTTCACACTAAATGTTAACTTTTGATCTTAAATGGTAGGTTAATAATTTTGTTATATTTTCATTTAAGATGTGGCCCACTTTAGGCATTGGACATTCTAATGTGCCCCTATATCCCAGAAGGTTGGGGAATACTGTTTAAAACATCCTGCAGAAACTTTTCCTTCCTTCCTGTTTTATTTTCCAATTTGAGTTGTCACAGTTTGCTAGTCTTTCAAACACCAGGACCAAATTTTTTACTTGCAGTTGTATGTCTTCTATTATTGCATCCACAGCTATAATTGTTATGTCCCTATTAAATGCTGCCGAGGTAGCCAGATATTGCTGAGTTTGTTCTCTTGTGTAACTACAGATGTGTCTTCCTCTTCAGTTGAATGATATTGGTCCAATAAACCAACCTTCTAGCTTCAATCCTGCATTGTAGCTGCTGCCCTTGTTTGCATGTCACAATAAACTAGGGATTGTATTGGAATTCAAGTCTGACGTGGAAAAACCTCCATGCAAGCAAGTGATCACCTCCACTGATCTTTGGTTAGACCTTTTTTAATGTGAGACACAAAGAAAGCTCAGGAATGGGGCAGAGGAGGCATCTCACCCCCACCAGTTTGGCGGAAGGACACCCATTCTCCTGTACTCCTAAACTCTAGAAATCCCTCCCAGGGGAGGCCTGGCTGGCAGGATTCACTCTCAGCTTATTCTCCCTCATCCAAGCCCCAGCTTTGACACTGCAGTTTCATTTATAGTACTGTAAACAATAGGATTGGTTTCTGAGTCTGCTGTATTTGATACTGATAACTGGAGGAAACCCTGCATATTCCATGCAGACTGGCTGTGCACTCCCTAAGTGTTATGTCCGGCCCTTATAAGCACTAGTCCAGACAATGATGAACAAAACAGCAACAAGTCTTTATTCAACAGTCTTTTAGAGATGAGCTTACAAGGTGCTCCGGACACAGAGATGGCTATACAATCCCAGTGGAATCAGTCCCTCCGGATTCTTGCCATATATGAGGCAAAGGCTAGCTACCATAGAAGTGTAGCATAATGGAGGAGATCCAGGCTTAGCACTTGCTGGCTAGCTGTACAGAGTGGGAAGTGTAGATGTGGTCTGGCCCCACCCTTGTTTAGTCGTTGGGCTTATATAGTGTCTGCTTGGTGGTGGCTCCTTGATGCAAAGTATGGACCCACTGGACAGCCATAACTAACCAATCATAACAGGGTATATATGTAATTAACCAATGGAGAATATGATCCAAAACTGTAACCAATCACAGGGCTTGGATTAGCATAATGAGCGTGCCCTGTGCAGGGGGTTTTCGTGCCACTTTAGGCTCCTAATTTGGGTGGTGGGAAACCGCCATTTTCCTCTTGCAAAGCGCTGCCCGTGCTACTTGCAATTGTGCCTGAATACACAACATTCCTCCCCCCTAATTTTTCAGTAGGGACTCTCAATTAAATAAGATGATGAACCCTCATCTGGAAGATGAATTAACTCTTGGTCACAAAACTGCTCTACACCCTCCCAGCTTGTGTTCTGTGACCCATGTATTTTTCTGGTGCCCTGCTGTGCTAACAAAGAACCTTGCATCCATGGGGGTCTTGTATGTGCGTAGCCCAAGGCAAACCAATCTGTCGAGTGGCATAGCTGCCTGCCTTTTTGAGCTGGACTAAATGGCGATGACCCCACATGTGATGTGTGCAATGAACCCTCTTGCTCCAAGTTACCGGCCCATATGTTCCCCATCAAACCTGGACTCTTTGACTTGGGCAGGGGCAGAATATCTACCACACCTGAGGTGTCTTTAGTGAGAACTGCTCCCAAATTTACTTTCAGAGCCGCCTGCACGGAAGGACTTACTGCACGCTCTCCAGTACCACTCGAGGAAAACTCCCTTTGCCTCGGCATATGGAGGTCTTGCATTCCCTGTCCTTGCCCCTCCAACCCTGAGGACTGAGAGTGCTCCCGCAACCCCTCCTTTTCCTCCCGGGGAAGCAAGCCCGCACCCAATCTATGTTCGGGGGTGATTGTGACTCCTGCAGCCCCCCTCCAACCCCAGGGGATGGTGAGCCCTTACCTACCGCTGGGGGAACTGAAAACCTTCCAGAATCGTGTGTGCCCACAGTACTATGTTGTAGACCCCAAATCTCAATGGTGTGTTTGATCCCTGGCCACCAGAAATAGTTTTGTAGGACTGTTTGTGAGCGGAAGAAATCCTGAGACCCACTTAACATGTGCTGTAGCAGTTTGGCCCACAACCCACATGGAACAACTGTTTTGCAAAGACTGTACAAGCACCCTCCCAACATTGAGAGTTTTTCACGGTCCCGGTAATACACACTTGCCTCCACATTGTATGGAGGTGGTGGCCACCCAATGTACACCCACACAATAACATCAGACAACAGAGGGTCAGTCTTAGAAGCAGCGGAAAAGTTCAGGGACAGTTTGAGCGAAGTGATGGCCAAATCATCCCAAGAGTCAGGCTTTTCAAAGTTCAGTACGTCAGAGGGCAAAGGTTCTTGCAACTTGAACAGTTCAGAATAAGCAGTTTCCATTGCCATTATAAATAATATTGGTGAAAGTGGGCAACCCTGACGTGTTCCAGCCTTAAGCTCTACCTCATCTGTAAAACCTTCATTTACTCTCACTTTAGCAAAACCATGTTGATAAAGGGCAAAGTCACTTTCTATATGCGCAACATGCACGTGTGTGGAAAACAATGCACTTAACTCTTCCATGGAGGAATTGCTTCCTGGGGGCCCACAGGGCAAACCCTCCCTGAGTGGTAACATTGCTTGGGGCTCATCCTCGATATGAAGGACTGGTTCTCCCCACTGCCCCAATTGGATTCCTGTGTAACAAATGCCTAGGGCCCCGAACCACTGGGACCCCATAATGTTTATCTTACCCGCTTTTGAAACAATGAGGGGAAGACTCGCGTAGACATAGTTATAATAGACTTCAAAGTTCCCTATTCCCCAAACTGGAATGTTGCAACCCCATAAGTCCACTAACTTGCTCGGGAGGCCCTTGAACCTGGGCCTGAGGTCAGGCGGAATGCGGTGATACTCATCTTCAGTCATGACAGAGAGGAAGGAAATGGAGTCCACCACAAGATGGAAAGGTACCCCTTCAATGTGGAGGTCCATGCTGAACCCGTCCTTCAGGTCTCATCTCTCGTTGTCAGCCCCGTAGCTTGAGAGATCTTGGCAATGCAGAACTGGAGTTTCGGCAAGCTTTCAATGCATTGCCTACAGACCTTGGAGATGTGGCCTGTTTTTCCGCAACAGTGGCACTGCGCGCTCTTGAAGGGACACTCAGTGCAGAGATGCCGTTTCCTGCACCCTCAGCACAGTGCAACTGACCCAGGCGTTGGCGTTGATGCCCGTGTTCCATGTGGTGAGCTGTCGAGGTCTCTGTGGTCGTGGCTGGAGGCTTCCGAAAAGGCAGCCGCAGTCGTGGCTGAACCTGGCAATTCTTTATCTTTGAGGGCTGACCTGTGCTGAAAATGCTCATGCAGCGTGTGCAGCAATGCCGGCAAAGAAACTTGCTGGAGCATGTCGGGCGGCAGAAGCTTTGAGACAATGTTGAGAGTCTCTAGCCTGCAGTGGGCCAAGAACATTGCCTTCCACAGCGCCAGATCAAGTTTTCTTACCGTGAAGTAGCTCTCAAGCTGGACATCATGGTACGGCCACAGGCGACGCTTGCTGATGTCGAACGGTCGCAGCCAAAGGGGGATTTGGTCAGCCATCTCATCGTTCTTCAATCCCATCCTCATTGCCAAGGTTATGTCCGGCCCTTATAAGCACTAGTCCAGACAACAATGAACAAAACAGCAACAAGTCTTTATTTAACAGTCTTTTAGAGATGAGCTTACAAAGTGCTCCAGACACAGAGATGGCTATACAGTCCCAGTGGAATCAGTCCCTCCAGATTCTTGCCATATACGAGGCAAAGGCTAGCTACCATAGAAGCATAGCATAATGGAGGAGACCAGGCTTAGCACTTGCTGGCTACCTGTATGGAGTGGGAAATGTAGATCTGGTCTGGCCCCACCCTTGTTTACTCGTGGGGCTTATATAGTGTCTCCTTGGTGGTGGCTCCTTGATACAAAGTAGCAACCTGCCAGATAACCATAACTAACCAATCATAACAGGGTATATATGTAATTAACCAATGGAGAACAGAATCCAAAACTGTAACCAATCATAGGGCTTGGATTAGCATAATGAGCATGCCCTGTGCAGGGGGTTTTCATGCCACTTTAGGCTCCTAATTTGGATGGTGGAAAACCGCCATTTTCCTCTTGCAAGGCGCTGCCCACGCTACTTGCAATCTTACCTGAATACACAACACTAAGCAAGCTTGTTATCCCCAGAAACAGAGGATACATAAGAATCAACTCCAATCTGGCTGTCCTTTTTCTGAAGAAAATGGAGAATGCCACTTTGCCCTTGGGACAGCCACTATTTCTGAGTGTGAGCTCCCTACCTGCAACAAGAACTGTAGCCCACTTTGTGAAAGGGTTGCATCGAGGTAGAAGTAAAGGTAAAGGTCACCCATGCTCGAAAGCCAGTCGTAGTCGACTCTAGGGTTTAGTGTTCATCTCTGTTTACAGCCAAAGAGCCAGCACTGTCTGCATCTGCAGATGTTTCCATGGACATGTGGCAGGCATGACTAGACACTAGAGTGCACAGAATGCTGTTTACCTTCCCACCAAAGTGGTCCCTATTTATCTGCTTGCAATTTCTTGCTTTCGAACTGCTAGGTTGGCAGGAGCTGGGTCAAAGATGAGAGCTCACTCCTCATGCAGTACTCAGGAATCGAACTCCAACTTTCAAGTCAGCAAGTTCAATGCCTTAACCACTTGAGCCACTGCAATTAATCAACAGTTATCAATCAATCAGTCCATCAATCAATGTCTTTCCCCATCCCTGTTTCCCCTCTCCACACTACCTTCATTTGCTCAGGCAGTAACATGGAAGCCAAGGCTTCTCATCCAACTGTTAACATATTTATTTTGCATTGACTTTCTGCTTATTGAATTCCAGATCTTTTATGTTTATGTCCCCATATGGAGACTTTGTTATGCAGCACCTGCTTTTTGTTTGCAGTGTTCCTGAATTGGCAATAAAGATGTTGTGTTGTTTTAGAAGCAAATCGTAATCAAAGAAGCTGAGGAAGATCTAACGCCACTTGGCATTGGCTCTTTTTCACTAAAAACCACATACATAGATTGATTTGTTTTCTTCTGCAGTGTTCCCTGCCGTTAGTTGGGATGGAACCCCTTTGAAGTTTGTACTACCAGTATAGTCTCGTTGATCATTTCAACAAAAGCTCTCTGTTCTTTCTTCAGCATAAAACACAAGATGTGGCAACTCTGCAAAGAGAAAACTGGATGATTATCACACACCAGGCACTGTTTTTCTCCCTACCCAGGGTCACAGAGCCAATTTGGGAATAAATATATGATGTGATAATGAGCCTGAAGTAAATACAAAGGGTTTCTTAGTAAACTAGATTAATAGGGAAGAGGTCAACACTGTAACCCTTGTGCAGGCAACTTCAAATGCACGCTGAAAATTATGGTCGTCATTACTTGTTGAACAAATCACCAAGTAATATGATGGACTGGTTTGAAATTGTGCTACATTCCTTAATACTATGAGATACTGTGATGAAAAGCCAGGAGTGGGTGTGCTGGATTCCTTGCTCTAGGTCTTGTCCTTCTTCTGGAGGGGCAGAACTGCCTTGTTTGTCACTCACCCAAAATGCCTCCAACAGCTTCAGTGCTTCCCTCAAAGGAGTTGTGTGATGCTGGTTCACCCAGTGCTGAGGACAGTGCTCAATGTGGCCCAAAGTTGCAATAGTACCACCTGATCCAACATTTCTTTGGAATACCTCACTGTGGTATTTAGCCTCTGGGTGGCATTTAACCTTCAGGCCACCACCTCCACTTTAAAGTACAGGCTCCAAGTTCAGAGTACTTAACACAGACACCTTAATTTCCCCATAATCAGTCACATCAGCTGTGTCCTTGGCATCAACCAGAGCCTGCACAGGACCAGTGAGGCAAGGGATTGTGATGAGGGCCTATTGGACCCATGGCCATCCTGATACAGTTGCAGCCCATTCAAAAGTATTCAAAAATGCCTCTGGGTAATTGTGATCTCCCATCTTGTAAATATGGATTAGAGGGGACCCCTGTACCCACAAGGGCTTGGGGAGGGGGGTTGTCATTGATGGGCTTCCTTGAATCAAGCCTGACATCTGGGTTAGGCTCTGATGCTGGGTAGCAAAAAGCCAGTCCAGCAGCTGGTTCTGCTGTTCTGTGGGCTGTGGGCTAGTCTTTCCTTCCTCTCCATGGCCCACACACATCACTGCTTGTGGAGAGGTCCCACGTTGGACACCAGTGTGCACCTCTCAACCCCAGCCCCCCAGGCCTTTCCTGAGCCACACTGGGAATGGAACTGGCAATATCTCAGTGAAAGGATGGTTAAAGTCCTTAGCTTCTCTGCTGAGGGGCCAACTGGAAAAGAGAGTAAGCATGGCAGAACACTCCCCAACTATCATCAGCATCTTCCCACCCTTCTGGTCCTTCAACAGCTAGTGTCAATGATCTGCCATCCTCCCATCTGCCTGCCTTTCTTGTTCTTTTACCCACGTCTCAATGGTTCCATCCAACCGCCCTTAATTAATAGGCTCCCACTGTGCCAGAACATCCTGTAAGACTTGTTCCAGGGGACGGGGGGGTTCATCCTCCCCATTACTTTGCTCACCCTGTGAACATGACCCGTGTGTCCCTCAGGACATGTGCTGACCCCTGTACAACTCTTCTTCTCACTGACCTATAACCAGACTAGAAGCAAGATTGAAATGGGTCAAGGTAATCTGTCTCATCCAGCAACATCTGGGGCTGAGAAGCCATAACTTGCTCTAGTATCTTGCCCAAAAATGGAACATTAGAGATTGGCTGATAACAATCTAATACTGGTGTCAAGATTTGCTTTAAAGCATGTACAGCATACTGGTTGCACCAAAATGTCTTTGAAGATTGCAAAAAGCAGGAGCAAAATTATTCCCAACTTCTCATGGACAGTAATCTATGTCTCAGTTTTCTCTTATTTTAGTGCAGGCCAAAACATTGTGGTGGTGATTTTTTGTTTGTTTGGTTGTTTTTTGTCATACAGTATTTGCTTGAAGGGTGTAGTTAATAAAAGGATCATTACTCAGCAGTTGAGCAGAAAGTGAGCAAAAATTAATTGCTTTGTATCAGTTTAGAATGAAAGTGGTTTAATGTTTGCACTTTTGTCTCCACTCTAGTGTCCTGACATTAAGCAAATATGACACACTCTTCCCCATGGAAAGCCTCCGGCATTGATTCGAACTGGAGAAAGAAATGTAAAGAACTCGCTGGAGGAAGATGATTTGTGTGATTAGGTATAGCATTGCTCTCTCCCCCCCACCCCTCAAAAAACAATCTTATAAACATTTTTCTTAGAAAGGGTTTCCATGGAGATCGTATAGTTACAGTGAAAATTACATCTATTCATTCTCCTTAAAAGTAGGTCACTTTAGAGGACACTGAGATGGAGTGAGGTTAAAAAGATCTGATATGTGCTGCTTCAACCTCTGCAAAGGCTGCACTTCACCATAGGAACCAAATTTGTTTCTCAAGATTGTCCTGCCAGAATAGACCATTATATTAGGATGCGCTGCCCCAATATTTCAGGTTCATGGAAATATCTGATACTTGAGTTCATCCCCCCCCCCCCGCCCACTATTGTGCTGCTGCTCTTTTTGAAATCTACATCCAATAATGAAGCGAAGCCTGCAGGAGACCCAGTCAGAGTCCAAAGGGGGTGACTCGACTTCTTTTTCTCTCTGCTTCACCTGCTCCCCTTCAACATCTCTCTCTCTCTTCTCTCTCTTTTTTCCTTCCATCTCTAGGTGGATGAGTGATAAATTGAAGAAGGTTTTTGACTCTGGGCTGGGAACTGTATGAAATGATGCCATGGACTGATGACCAATGACCAACAGCAGGGGCGCTTTGAAGGCAGCGATGCCTCCACTGCCTCCTGCCATTCCTCCTGTCCTGAGTGCGATGGCAGCGACCCCAGCTCTCATTGCAGGGAAGGTGTAGCCGCTGCACCGCTCCGACGGCTGCCCCCACCCCACTGTTGCCTCCCTGCTCTTCTCTTCCACTGGTTGCAGGATGTCCAGGCAGTGCGGTGTGAGCAGCACAACTATCACGATGCCTGAACCTCCTGCGCAATGGGGTAGGGAGGTGGGTGTGGCCAGCCAGGTGGGCATTGCCTGGGGGAATTTCCACTACCGGTTCACATGAACCGTTGAGAACCGGCCTCAGTGCATCACTGGGAACTAGATCATGTTTGTCTGTGTGTAGAGAGGCAGGGATTGTTTCAGACTGTCAGTCTCCTATCACTTTAGGGCTGCCAAAGCTGGTGAGGAAGTCAAATGGATGGGAAACAGAAAAACAGAGGAAGAAGGGAAAGGAAGGAAAGGAAGAGACTGTGGATTGGAATGAGTTGGAATGCCAGTTGCATAAGGACACTGAGCTTCTGAATCAAATCATAAGCCCAATGAGAATACAGGTACTTTTCACATTTTCAAATGTTACTGATTCAAAACAAGGCAGAATCAAATTGTTCCGATTCAGTTTTCCAATGTACTCTATCCAGACTGAGGGTCATTTTCTTTTTAACCCAGAGTGTTTTTTTCCTTCAGGACACAAGGTGAATTTGTATTTGTTAATTTGTCTACCTCAACCAATCCTCCCACTAGGCCAAATGAGGCAATAGCTTGAAAGGGCAACAAACATTTTATTTATATTATAATTTGTGGCTTCTATATGGCCCATTCTAGGCAACAGACTGAAGAGGAACACAGAGGCTGAAATCCTGTGGTACTAACACACAAAAAGTCTAATTTTTGGAGATGCATTGCCTCATGTTAAGCATTCTCTGTACATATTATCTTTTGTATATTAGGCTGCATGATTTAACATGCAATAGATAATGTCTTTGTCTATGGATATTTAGTCTCCACATCCTTTTACTCTCCATAACATTATTATCTTTTTCTGTGAGACTTTTCTTTTCATGATATGTCCAAAGTATGATAGCCTCCTTTTAGTAATTTTAGCTTCCAGGCATATTGTACTCCTGTCTCAATTAATTGTTTCTAAATTTCCATCAACTCATATAATTTCATGTGTAATACAAACCTCTGTTACCTCCTAGGGAAAATGTATTTTGTTCTCCACACACACACACATTTTTGTGTGTGATCCTTCTATGCCAAAGTACATAATATAAACAGACATCACAAAGAAATTGTAGGGTCCCTAATATGTGACATACAATTACACTCCAAGTTCATTTCTACGTGGTGGCCAGAATCCTACTGTGGATTTATGCTTTCATAAGGGAAATGGCATAAATCTTAGTGGCAAATTGCCACATTAATTTTAAGTTGGTTGTGTCCTGGAGCATGTGCTTGCTTTGGGTGCACACCCATGAATACAACCAGCACTTTATTAATGAGCAGCAATTTACCACCAAAACTTACACAATTTCCCTTACAGAAACATAAATTGGCAACAGGATTTTGATCAGGAAATTTTTAAAAGTATTATTGATTTGGCATTTTTATGTACTGCTGAACAAAAGCTTACCCTATTGTTTGAGAGTGAAATGGAAGAGTTTTATTAAAGTGTGCACAATGAACAACATAGGACATGTCCCGATGGGACTATAGCTCACTATTTGCATCATTTTCTTTTTACTTAGAGCAGTGATGGCCAACATTGGCATTCCAGATGTTCTTGGACTTCAATTGCCAGAAGCTCTGATCAGCAGGAGTGCTGACTTGGGTTTCTAGGAATTGAAGTTCAAGAACACCTGGAGTGCCAAGGTTGGCCATCACTGACTTAGAGCAATCATTTCCACCCCTTTTTAGAGCAGGGAAGGGTGCAGGAACACAAGTGTCATTTATCAAAAGAGGAACAAATTGGAGTTATCCATGAACCTTCATCATGAGAGACAAAACATCAATCAGTGTGAACAAAAAGATCACTCAACTAAGAGATAAAATACATCCCATTAAATAACTTTTTAAACACAAATTAGATTGTTCCAGCTTCCCCATCTGAATGTTCCCATAGTCATCTATATGTTAAAAAACCCTATATAGTATATAACCATTTAAAAATATCTGTTCATTAAACCTTTCTCTAAAAGGGCAAAACCTGTGATACATTTAATCTACGAAAATAATCTTAGGAGGTATGTGCTGAAGCTAGAAGTCATTGTTTCCACCGTATTTCAAGGTGAAAGGACAACTATCTGTCTGAGAGCAAAGTTACCACCAAACTAGCTAGAGTTTAGAATTGTCATTTCCATTCATGTTCTCTAAGGATCAGAACAATGTCTTCACCAGTTCAGTGAATCCTAGTTAGGGTTGACAGATGGTATCCTAAAGGAGGACATGCCCTCCTTTTCTTTAACTAGCACACCAGTTTACTGTAAAACTGTAGCAAAAGTTCCTTTGTTCAATGCACACACGCTTGTGCAGAACCACCCATGGAAATAGGAGAGAATGGTTGAGAGGGGATTGCGAAAATTCACAGGCTGCCTGTGTGTGTGTGTGTGTGTGAGAGAGAGAGAGAGAGAAGCAAGAGTATATACACGGGGTGGGGGTACTCCCCCACAAAAAAAACAACCAACAACAACAGTACTGAATATATTTATTATTTTAAGCAAGACAGACAAACCCATTGTTTCTCAGTGATGTGCAAAATGCAACTCGTTGCACTCGTTGGAAACATTCCCACGTAAATTCTTGGTATCCTGCCTTGACAAAACAACAACAACATGCAAGGCAGAAAGGGTGTCTTTCTTTTCTTTCCTAGTCTATATCAGCTCTTAAAAAGGCAAACTACTGCTGCGCAGAAGCCTAGCATTGCTCACCTCCTTCACTGAATATCCCATGGGAACAATGACACCATATCATGTAGCAGTATTGTTCCCAAGGGACATTCTGCTAAGGAACTTAACACTTCCAGGCTGCTTCTCAGCAGCAGTTTGACTTTTTGAAAAGTCGATATAGACAAGAGAGAGAGAAAGGATGAGAAACAGATCAAACGATTTGGGGGAAAAGGAAGAGATGGAAAGGTTATCCCAATATTTCTCTCTCTCTCCTCTCCTCTCTCTCACAAACATACACACACCAGCATTGTAGACCAATTCCAAAGATCAAACATGGTGGGGCATTTTCCTACCCCAGCCCCATGCACAAATACTCAATAAACACTAGAGTTTTGATACCGGTCTAAAACACATTTTGAACATCTGTTGGTTTTCTACCTTCTCCCAAGGAATCTTGGGAAATACAGCTGGGTCAAGGTGCTGAGATTTCTTTGCTAATTATTCCTCTAAATTCAGTCGCAGAAATACAATTTCCACGGTTCCTTGGGGGAAATTAATTGGTCTTAAAGAAGCTTTAAGTCTTTGTTTATTTATTTGGTTTATACTCCAGCTTTCTCTCAGTACTAGGACCCAGGGTGTGTTTAGCGCAAGTATATGTTGCCGTTACAATTATATATGCATGTTGACACAGAAATAAGTCCTGCTTAATTTAATGGGACTTAGTCTTAGGTAAGGCACTGTAGTACTGCAGCCACCACTTATCAGCAGGAGTTTAAACCAAACCGAGAAAACAGAAGACACAGAAAGGCCAATTTCCCTGTTGCAGTCTAGACCCTGCATCACCCCTGGAGCTTTTTGGAAACACTCTCTCTAGTACAGATGTCCTCAGCACTAATATGGATTCGGCAGAGCCTGTTTCGTGGCAACTTGAAAGACTTCAGGCTATCGCCAGGGGCAGTTGACACAGACAATTAACAAAATATTCCACAATGTTCAGGCAACATTACAGTAGCTTTTTTTAAATGTTGCTTAGCAACAAGGCCACCAGGAAGCCTGGCAAAGAATTTCTCCACAAGCTGTGTTTGTCCAGAACAGGCACTTGTCACTGTAGTGCAAACAGGAAGCAATCCCCTCTTATTTATTGAGTGGAAGCCAAATGAAGCCCCATATCCCACAAGGGACATTTAAAGTACATTTGTTAGCTAATCAAATATTTGCAGGTGCCAGCAAGAAGATATTGATTAGAGAGGGATCTAAATTGTCTGGTTAATTTGAAGGACTTATTTGTCTATATGCCACCAAGTCTCTCTGATGGATTATTTTTGGGACCGGGTCACTGTACCCAAGAGATACCCCAGAGAATTCCCACTCTCAGTGCGGTGAGTTTCCACCCCTATGTGCAAGAGTCCCAGATATTCTTGCCGTGTTAAGTATAGAGTGATTTGTTAATGTTGTACTTTCAGCTTTGCTTAATTCAGCTTAATCACACCTGGTGATTCTGTTTGAATTTATAATGCATACATTTGGTCTTTCACACTAGGATAGATCATATAATTAGCACAAAGGTAGTCAAGAGTGAGATCACTGGTGCAAGAGGAAAGCAGGCAGCAAAATCTCCATATTATTGTAAAATGTTCATTTTTCAAATTACATTTTGCCCCAGATGTTTCTTAGAACTTAGACTTACTTTTTTACAACTAGTACATCAAGGTTATAGATGTACCTCATAGAACAGACACCAAGAAATGATGTCCAAATTATATTAGGAGACTGGAATGCCAAAGTAGGAAATCAAAAAGTGGAGGGAATAACAGGCAAATTTGGTCTTGGAACACAGAATGAAGCAGGGCAAAGATTGATAGAGTTCTGCCAAGAGAACGCACTGGTCATAGCAAACACTCTCTTCCAGCAACACAAGAGGCGACTTTACACATGGACATCACCAGATGGCCAACACCGAAACCAGATTGACTACATACTCTGCACCAAAGATGGAGAACCTCCATACAGTCAGCAAAAACAAGACCTGGAGCAGACTGTGGCTCAGATCACAACCTACTGATCGCAAAATTCAGGCTTAGACTAAAGAAAATAGGGAAAACACGGAGACCAGAAAGATATCACCTAGACAGCATCCCTAAAGAATACACGGTGGTGGTGATGAACAGATTTAATGGCTTAGACTCGGTAGACAGAGTACCGGAAGAATTATGGACGGAGATGAGGGACATCATGCAGGAAGCAGCAAAGAAAACCATACCAAAAGAAAAGAAGAGTAAGAAAGCAAAGTGGTTGTCTGATGAGGCTCTTAAAATAGCAGAGGAAAGAAGGAACGCAAAAGTCAAAGGAGAAAGGAAAAACTACAACCATTTGAACACAGAATTTCAAAGAAAAGCAAGGAGAGATAAGGAAAACTACCTAAAAGAACAGTGCAGAGAAATGGAGGAAAACAACAAAAGAGGCAGAACCAGAGATCTCTTCAAAAAAATCGGGGAAATCAAGGGAACATTTAAAGCAAAAATGACCATGATAAGGGACAAAGACGGAAAGGAGCTAGCTGATGCAGAAGAAATTAAGAAAAGATGCAAAGAGTACACAGAGGAACTTTACAAAAAGGACCTCAACACTCCTGATAATCACAATGATGAAGAAATTGAACTTGAGCCAGACATCCTGGAGAGTGAAGTCATAAAGGCCCTAAAGAGCACTGCAAACAACAAAGCTAGTGGAGATGATGGTATCCCAGTGGAATTTTTCAAAGCGCTAAAAGATGATGGCGTCAAATTACTGCATTTAATATGCCAGCAGATTTGGAAAACAAAACAGTGGCCACAGGATTGGAAAAGATCAGTATACGTCCCAATCCCAAAAAAGGGCAATGCCAAATAATGTTCAAATTATCGAACAATCGCGCTCATCCCACATGCCAGCAAGGTGATGCTCAAGATAATACAGGACAGACTTCAGCAGCATGTGGAGAGAGAATTACCAGAGGTGCAGGCTGGTTTCAGAAGAGGCAGGGGGACTAGAGACCACATCGCCAACATACGCTGGATCATGGAGAAAACAAAGGAATACCAGAAACAAGTTTACTTTTGTTTTATTGACTACACCAAGGCATTTGACTGTGTGGACCACAACAAGATGTGGCAAGTAATTAAAGAGATGGGAATACCAGAGCACCTCATATGCCTCCTGAGAAATCTGTACATGAACCAAGAAGCAACAGTTAGGACAGAACATAGAATAACAGAGTGGTTTGGAATAGGAAAAGGAGTAAGACAAGGCTGCATTTTGTCACCATGCTTATTCAACCTATACACAGAGCACATAATGCGCAGTGCAGGGATGGAGGAATCACAATATGGGATTAAAATCACTGGGAGAAACATCAACAATCTGAGATATGCAGACGATACCACCCTAATGGCAGAAAGTGAGGAAGACCTAAAGAATCTCTTGATTGGGCTGAAGGAGGAGAGTCCAAAAGCTGGCTTGAGACTCAATATCAAGAAAACCAAGATAATGGCAACAGGCCCCATCAGTTCCTGGAAAATAGACGGGGAAGAAGTAGAAGCAGTGACAGATTTTACTTTCTTAGGATCAAAGATCACTGCAGATGGGGATTGCAGCCATGAAATAAAAAGGCGACTGATTCTTGGAAGACAAGCGATGAGAAACCTGGGGAACATAGTGAAAAGCAGAGACATTACATTGCAAACAAAAATTAGAATAGTCAAAGCAATGGTTTTCCCAGTAATAATGTATGGATGTGAGAGCTGGACAATTAGGAAGGCTGAACGCAGAAGAATAGATGCCTTTGAAATGTGGTGTTGGAGGAGGGTTTTGAGAGTCCCCTGGACAGCGAGGACAACAAATAGGTCAATATTAGAAGAAATTAACCCTGACTGCTCATTGGAAGGTCAAATAGTAAAGATGAAGCTAAAATACTTTGGACATCAAATGAGAAGGGAGGATTCACTTGAGAAGGCATTGATGTTGGGAAAGGTGGAGGGCAAAAGAAGAAGGGGGAGGCCAAGGATGAGATGGCTAGATGGTATTATAGACACAATGGGCACAGAGCTGGGAGGGCTGAGGGGGATGGTAGAGGACAGAGGCGCCTGGAGGAAAATGGTCCATGGGGTCGCAAAGGGTCGGAGTCGACTGTGCGACTGAACAACAACATCAAGGTTGTTCATTGTTTTGAAAGTAACTTGCTGGTAGTGCATCATTACAAACTGTTTTTAGTTACTTTTCAAGTAACTAAGTCCAATACTGTGAAAGCCTCAGGCACTCAATATTTTGTGAAGTAACACAGTGGAAAGAAACACATGTCATAAATTGTACACATCCAGTAACGTGAACATCACTGCATAACTCTAGAATAATGTGGTTCATCTTTTCTTTTCTTTTCCTTTTAAATTAAATTCTACGACCAAGCTAGCATGAATAAGCACATTAAAAGCTCATTTGCTTCATTTGATTTCTTAGCATGATGATTTTCTGAAAAACAGTTCTGTTCAGCCACCAGAAGAAGAGCCACCACCACCCCCTTTAAACTCTTCCTATGGTACTTGAATAAAGGGTCATATATAGGCTTGAACTAAGCAATCCTTTTGCTTGTATGGCTTTGAAGCAAAATGAATCCAGGTGATACCCTAAGAGAATGAGTAGTTCAGTGTTTCCAAAATATATTGTTGGATAAGACTGCCTCAAACTAGAATGCTTTGCATTTGAGTGTTGGGTGTTGAATCTGACCATCTGGCTCAGTGGGAAGAGAATAAACACATTGAGAAGATAATAAAATATACCATATCTGCAGAAGCAATGTAACTAGATGAACTATGGTAAAATCAATAACAGAAGTCAACTGAAGTCATATGTAAAACAGTTTTTTTAATGGGCCAAATTCTGAGTTCTTAATCATATTATATCAGCTACTCTAAATTACCTAGGGGGGGGGGCACTAAGCAAGATGCAGCACAGAAGAGATGAATATCATCTGGGCACATGCCAGATTGGATCAGAAAATAATTGAAGGCACTGTCAAAACAAGAAAACTCACTGCCAGTCAGAATGTTGTTGCTGCTGTATTTGTCAGCACCAGCCCAACATGGTAAAGGTGGCCTAAATCAGGGATTCTCAACCTGCACCCATGGGCTGGATATGGCACCACTTCATGTGCCCCCCCCCCCACCTTCACCACACCAGAAAGTGCCATGTGATAGAGGAAGGGCAAAATGGCCATCTGGCCCCCGAAGCCGCCTGAGGGAGCATGACCCAGCCACTGGCTTTAAAAGGTTGAGAACTCCTGGCCTAAATAGACATAGGAAGGACATTAAAGAAGGAAAACAGAGCAAGTTAGAACGAGAAACACCTAAACTACTTCTCTAGCTAAATGCCTCACGACACTGGACTTTTTTTAAAAAAAAAGAAGATTCATAAAAGCTTGTAGCTCGGCACATTTGACTGAGCTTCCTTATTACACTAAATTAGATCTCTAAAACATTGGCTTCACCTTGAAGACTGACATACATATTTGTCATTGGATGAGTAGATGCCAGGTGATTGTTTCCTTGCTGTAGAAGCATTAAGGAATAGTGTTTTTAAAAAATCAGACACTGAATGTCAAGAACAATTCAACGTGAAGCATCTGATTTGTAAATGCAAGACCCTAGTTCTGATTCCTGGTGTCTAGAGGAAGGATGGAAAGAATCATGCTTGAAATGATGGGAAGATGCTGTCAGTCAGTGTAAATATAACTATGCTAGAGAAGAACTAGTGACCTAGCCCAGGACAAGGTGCATATATAATATATAAGCTGAGAAGGAGAAGGGCTAGGGCATGCCTCCAGAGACAATCTCCAGCTGTGAGCCCTGAGCCTCCTTAAAGAAGGGCCCGTGCTGGCAAGCTCTTGTTGGAGCAATCACTTTGGACTCCTGACACTACATTACTAAAATCTCTGTCTGTCTCTTGAAACCTTTGCCTGGACTACCAATGGATTACCCTTGTGTCTACAGTTCTGCTTTGATCGGCTCTGGAACCTGGCTATCCTCAACTACGGTTTTCTTTACCAGGCCTGTGCTGGGGTATCCGGCTAGTGGGCAGTGTTCCACCCCATTAACTGAGTTCTACTATTGAGCTGATAGTATTCTTTCCATGAAAACATTAACCTTACCTGATAGGGATAGTATGATGTAACAAGATGTTACCTCATAGTGTTACAGAATTGAGATGAAGTACTCAGTTGTCCTGAAAGTATTTTGGAAATGATTGGTCATAGTATCCTGCAGGTCAATGAAATTTGTAAGACTGGCATTATGCGGAACATGGGATTCTTTATTTAATGCTTCAGCACCTCATTGTACATTTTTTAAATACAACTGCTAAAACACTACCAGTATAAACTTCAATTCACAAACTACAAATGGGAAACTCAACTATCCACAAAGCATACATCAGCTTTGGCCCTAAGTATCTCTGCAGCAGAGTATGCTACTCCAGTATGGAGCACATCCACACACACAATACAATTTGATACTGCTGTTAATTAAGCCATGCGTATAGTGACAAAGCGCCTCAAACCTACACCAGTTGAGAAAATATACCCTCTTGTTGATATCGCTCCACCTAAGATCAAGGGAGAAGTAAACTAAGCAAAAGAATGACACTCGACATCCTCTTAACAGATATGAGTCTCAAGTTCACCGTCTCAGATCCAGGAAGAGCTTTATGGCAAGAACAAACACTCTTGAGGGTACACAAGAGCAAAACCAAATTAGACGATGGAGGAAGGAGCTCACTGGGAAAGGAACATCATTACAAGAGGATATAACTGAAGAACTCAGCCTCCCCTATGTCATTTGTAGGACCCTGTATAGACTGAGGTTCGGAGTGCCTAAATGCAAGACGAACATACTCAAGTTGGGGGGGGCTGCTGGCAGACAACAACATGATGTATGAAGGTGGAGAGATACAGAATCCAGCTTATTTACTGGTCTGCTGATTACTGCCAGAAGCATACATCGATGAGGACTTAAGTTTGGCCAACAACAAAGCCAGGAAATTGGCTTCATTTTGGCAGTTCAGGTTTTGATCAGGATACAAAATAAGAAGAAGCTTTAATTGGTCTTAGGCTGGTTTTTGCCTGTGCTAGGCTGTTGAGAGAGGCTCCAGGATGCCAGCGGCAACAATGAAGTGCTGCAGCTCTCCTGCTACAGTGAGTCCCTGTGTTGGTCTGGAAGGATTTTTTTTTTTTGTGGGGCACCAGAGGTGACAGGAATGTATGGGAGTCACCCTCCCTGTCCAGTGACCTCACAAGGCAGCCAGCACAGGCCTGTTGTTTACCCCTTTTGGACTCAAGTAAGACTTTCTCCTACCTCGTGTACAGTGGCCGCAGACCAACCTGCTCTGCTGTGTGTGTCTCGGCCATAACAAGTTGTAGTTTAGTTTATCTGTCTGATTGGTTTGGTTGTTCAGTCTCTTTCTGACTCAAAATGTGTTAGTCTCAGAAAGTTTGTAACTCAGTATCCTCTTGCAATCATCATTTGTTTGAAAGATTTTTCTTCCTGCTTTTTTATTTATTTATTTATTTTATTCTTATATTTTTATGCCGCCCACTCGGGGAAACCTGACTCAGAGCGGCGCACGACGGTAAAAACAGATAAAATACAGTAAAATATAACAAAACAGATTAAAACCCTCACTCAACCACCCACCCTCCCACTCCCACCCCACATAAAAGACTAAAAAGGGAATAGGGAATGGAGGAATACCATAGTACACAACACAAAAAGGAGGGACAGTTGAGCTCTAGTTGGAAATAAGCCAACAGGCTGGGGCTGTATTCCCATTAGGGCCTCACACCTGCCCTGCCAGCCAGGTTTTCACTCCTTTCCTGAAAGGCAGCAATTCTGTCTGTAGCCTCAATTCTGTTGGAAGGAGGTTCCAGAGGGTTGGTGCAGACACGGAGAAGGCCCTCCTCTGTGTGCCAGAGAGGCGAGCCTCTCTAGCTGAAGGTACCACCAAGGATCCCCTCCGATCTGCTCTGGTTGGACGGGCAGACACTCTCGGGATGATGCAGTCTCTCAGGTATCCTGGCCCACTGCCATATAGGGCTTTAAAGGTCAAAACCAGCACTTTGAATTGCACCCGGAGGCAAACTGGTAACCAGTGCAACTCCCGGAGAAGTGGGGAGGCATGGGCATAACGTCCACACCCCATCACCACCCGGGCAGCCACATTCTGAACCGGCTGTAGCCTCCAAATGGTCATGAAGGGCAGCCCCATGTAAAGCGCATTACAGTAATCTAGCCTGTAGGTGACCAGAGCATGAGTGACCATGAGCAAGGAGTCCCGATCCAGGAGCGAGCGCAACTGGCGAATCACTCAAAGTTGAGCAAAAGCCCTTCTGGCCACGGCCGCCACCTAAGAACATAAGAACATAAGAACATTAGAACAGCCTTGCTGGAACAGGCCACAGCCCATCCAGTCCAGCATTCTGTCTCACACAGTGGCTCACCATTTCCTTCATGGTATTCCCAAGCAGATGCCTTCACCTGCTTAGGATTCCCTGGAAATGATATTGAGAGATATCCTGCCTATCTCTCCAACCCGCAGGTTGTCCTTAAGTATCCATAATTATAGCCATTGATACTCTTGTCCTCCATGAACTTGTCTAATCCTTTCTTAAAGCTGTCAAGACTGACAGCTGTCACCACTTCTTCTGGCAGGGAGTTCCATAGACCAGTAATCCTCTGGGTGAAAAAGTACTTTCTCTTATTTGTTTGAGAACTAGTACCCAAAAGTTTCATCGAGTGTCCCCTAGTTCTAGTGTTATGCGATAGGGAAAACAGTTTTTCCTTATCTACTTTGTCCACACCATGCATGATTTTATAAACTTCAATCAGGTCACCTCTTAGACGTCGTCGTTCAAGAGTGAAGAGGCCCAACCGTTGCAGCCTCAGATGGTAAGGAAGGTGTTCCAGTCCCCTAATCATTCTGGTTGCCCTCCTCTGCACTTTTTCCAGCTCCATAATATCCTTCTGGAGGTATGGCGACCAGAACTGTACACAGTATTCCAGAGGGGGCCTCACCATAGATTTATAAAGAGGCAAAATGACACTTGCTGACTTATTTTCTATACCCTTCCTAATGATCCCTAGCATTGAGTTTGCTTTTTTCACTGCTGAGGCACACTGGGTTGACACCTTCATTGAGTTGTCCACCAGGACACCAAGGTCCCTTTCCTGGTTTGTCGCAGAGAGTTCAGACCCCATCAGTTTATAAATGTAATTGGGGTTCTTTGCCCCAACATGCATCACTCTGCACTTACTAATGTTGAAGCTCATTTGCCACTGTTTTGCCCACTCCCCCAGTGTCGAGAGATCCCTCTGGAGCTCCTCACAATCTCTCACAGTTTTCACTACCCTGTATAATTTAGTGTCGTCAGCAAATTTGGCTACCTTGCTTTTTACTCCTACCTCTAGATCATTTATGAAGAGGTTGAAAAGCAGGGGTCCCAGTACTGAACCAGTACTGAACCTTGGGGGACCCCACTCTTTACTTCCCTCCACTTGGAGAAGTGTCCATTTAGTGCTACCCTCTGTTTCCTGTCCCTTAGCCAGTTGCTGATCCAGGACAAGACCTGTCCCTTTATTCCATGACTGGTAAGTTTATTCAAGAGCCTTTGGTGTGGGACCTTGTCAAAAGCCTTCTGAAAGTCCAGATAAACAATGTCAACTGGATCCCCTTATCCACATGCTTGTTGACACTCTCAAAAAATTCCAACAGATTAGTGAGGCATGATTTGCCCTTGCAAAAGCCATGTTGGCTCTCCTTTAGCAGCGCCTTCTCTTCTATGTGCCTATTAATTCTATCTTTTAGGATGGTTTCCATCACTTTACCTGGGACACATGTCAAACTGACAGGTCGGTAATTTCCTGGATCACCCCAGGATCCTTTTTTTTTTCCAGGAGGACCCCAAGTTGCGCACCGGGTCTGTCTGGGGCAAAATTGCCCCATCCAAGACCGAAGAAGGTAACTCACTGGATAACCCCGGATCCCCAACCCATAGCCACTCGGTCTTGCTAGGGTTCAGCTGAAGCCCATTGTCCAGACCCCAACGGCCTCCAGGCCTCTGGACAGGACTTTGACCACATCACTGAGATCACCACGGGCCGAGATGTACACGTGAGTGTCATCCACGTACCGATGGTACTGTGCCCCGTGGGAACGAATGATCTCACCCAGTGGCTTCATGTAGATGTTAAATAGGATAGGAGAGAGCCCTGAGCCCTGCGGCACCCCATATTTGAGGGGCCTAGGGCTGAACCTCTCACTCTCCAACCACACCGACTGGGTACGACCCTCCAGAAACGAGGAAAACCAAGACAACACCGTGCCCTGGATCCCCAATCCTTTGAGCCATTCCAGAAGGATACCATGGTCAACAGTATCGAAGGCCGCTGAGAGGTCAAGGAGAGCAAGAACGGTCGGATGCCCACCATCCCACTTATGCCAAAGATCATCCATCAGTGCGACCAATGCCATCTCCGTACCATCTCCGGGCCTGAATCCTGATTGAGATGGGTCTAGATAATCCGTTTCCACCAGTGCCCTCTGCAGCTGGCGCACCACCGCCTTCTCCAATACCTTCCCCAAGAAGGGGAGGTTGGAGACAGGCCTGTAGTTAGTTAGGACAGCTGGATCAAGGGATGGTTTCTTCAGGAGGGGGCACACCAAAGCATGTTTTAGCAGTGCAGGAAACACCCCCTCCCGCAAGGACGCATTTATTATTGCCCCGACCCAGCCTCCTGTCACCACCTTCGAAGCTTTCACTAACCAACTAAGTTGATGTGAACTGTTGTATTAAATTTTTGCCATCTATCTGACAACTTTATTTGAACACAAGCATTGTAAGTAAACATTTTTATTCTTTCTAATAAACCTCTGGGGAACTAAGAGAAAGGAAAAGGGGAATTGGGGAGGGCTTGCATTTCAGTGTGTTCAGCCTTAATCCTTGGTTACATGCTAGCTGCATCACCCTGCAAAGATTATCCAGCATTCCTGAGGGCTGAAAGGTATCCTTTCAACCCAGAGTAATCTCTGACACAAATTATTATTATCTCTCCACCTTCCTCTGGGTCTGCCTCATGGTCTTTGTACTTCTCCTCTTCCCACATATGCCTTGTAAGGTATGGAGTTCCAAGACATTCTCTCCAAATGGGCAAACCACATTAAAATATAACAGTTAGTCTTTAAAGTACTACAGCATTTTTGTTTTTGTTTTGTTGTGTTTATTCTCTGATATGCCTAAAACACAGACTAACATGTATTTTTTATATCTGCATGTAGTTCAAGATTGGTTCTGTTCTCAATCTTTCCCTTATAACCCAACTCCTGATTTTATCCCTTCTAGTCACTCCAGCATCCTAGCTCAGACATCTCATTTCTATAGTGACCAACTTTTGTTTGTTTTGTTGTAAGTGTCTATATTTGGCATTGGTAACTGCAGTGGCTCAAGTGACTCGGATGCTGACTTAGCAGTTCAATTCCCGAGTACTGCAAGATGGAATGAGCTCCCATCTTTGTCCCAGCTCCTGCCAACCTAGCAGTTCAAAAGCAAGAAATTAGAAGTAGATAAATAGGGACCACTTCGGTGGGAAGGTAACAGCGCTCTGTGCGCTCTGGTATCTAGTCATGCCTGCCACATAACCATGGAAATGTCTGTAGAAGCAGACAGCTCTGGCTCTTCGGCTTTGAAACAGAGATGAGCACTGAACCCTAGAGTCGGATGCGACTGGCTTTCGAGCAAGGGAAAAGTTTACCTTTACTAACATAAGGTGGGAATGAATATGCTTTGTATGAAGTGTGTCTGGCCAGGTTATCCTGCTATGGTAATAGAATAGACCAGGTGTTCTCAACCTATGGCCTGTGGGCCGGATCCAGCCTGCAGCACCAACTCATCCGGCCTGCAACTTCACTCCAGCTGCAGCTTCCACCTCTTCCTCAATCCTTGTCTCCTCCGCTTGGCTTGCCGTGTCCCTAACAGTGCTCCATAGCAGGGCAGATGTTGTAAGCCTTACGGCAGATGGTTAATATTCAGTGGGTAGTCCATGTAAGGCAGCATTAGTATCAGAGTTTGGAGATGCTGTTTTGGAGTATAACTCTCTGATCATGACCATGCTAGCTGGTGTGTTCTAGGAACTGTAGTCTAAAAAAGTAATTTTTCTTCCCCCTCCTAACATCAGAAGTGTAAAAGAGAAGTAGGCGCAGTCCATATGCAACATATATAACATATGACTATTTTCTTACATCCATAAACCTTAACACACTCTCTTACAAGTGCCAATTTGATTTGTACTGAGGCGGTCATGTGGATGGATAATTAGTTTCACAAAGTCAATAGGAATATACTGGTTTAAATCCAAATACTTCAATATGACTGGGTTGTGATGTTAGTCAGCAAAGACCATGATTACTCTTTTCTCCACAGGGCTATTTCTTCAGTTTCCTTACATTTCCAATTACACCTCACAGTTGCCATCGATCTGTTTGCCGTTAGCATGAAACTCAGAGATACTCCGATCTATTTAATGTAAAGTCTCTACCTTCATTAACCCTCCTTTTGTTTTTAAGACCAACCATTTAAATTGATCACTATTAAATAAAATCACAAGTGCTATCAATCCCCCGGCTTCAGGGAGTTAAAGCAAGCAACAATTGGACCAGGAAGGAGTTGCTTTCATATCCCTTTTACTTAACTACTCCATTAGTTCTAACATGGAAACTTAGGTTCCTTCCTGCATAAAATGGACAATTAGTTGATTTTTCTCGCAGAAAATATGACACAAAAGCATGACTTTCTATGTACCACCCCTACTTGTAGCTCAAATGTAACCTTTATTCCCCCAAAGCCTTTTTTGTATGCCCTTTATTGAACTAATCCCACTCCATGTTTAGGCTCTAGAGCAGGGGTTCCCAACCTTTTTGTGCCATGGGCTGGACTACACACCCCAGACAGCTGAGCAGGCTGGTCATGTGATTCCTTCCTCCGTAAACACTGCCATGAGCAATTTGATGTGTAAATGAACTTCATGTTCACCTCCCAGTAACCTTTTACTAAACAAAACAAACTCATTTGCACGTTCCAAGTTTTCAGGTGCAAAAAACCCGTGCTATGCAAAAGATGCAAAAGACCCGTACTATGACAAACAAGGCAACTTTCAGTACTTAAGAAACTCCTGTTTCTAGCAAAGCAGTAACAGTATCATCTTCCTTAGCAGGAAGAATCAACACTTAAAGAGTGGAGAGGAGAATGAAATCTCTTTGCCTGCAGAAGTATTTGGGCTACTGAGAGATTATTCAGACCAGACAATGATTCAACCTGCATCCACCCACCCCAGAGGACACAATATCATGGAATGGAACTAGCTGAAAGAGAAAGAGAAAATAAGAAAATGTCAAAATCCAGTAATATCTAGGTAGCATAGATACTAGATGGTACTGTATCAAGGCCACATGAGGCAGAATAAACTGTCAGGCTGACTGAGATTTCTTCTATATCAATCCTTGCTCCCTGTTATGCTACAGCTATGAGTTTCTGTTCCCTTGTTTGGAGAGTTTAAATCATAGCTTTAATGGCTTTCTGATATTGTTTTAGCTTTGTGAACAGTTTGTCATTCTACCTGCTTATTCACCTAAATAGCAAAGGATTGACTTTAGGGTGGAGGATTGCAGAAGGCAATAGAAGGTGGGCTCAGCTGCATTTGCACAGCAGAAGCCTTTTTAAAAACCCCTGTGCTGTGAATGAGCGATTTCCATATTTCACAGCTATTTTTGCTGGAGACTAAAGTTGATGATACAGCAGAAAGAAAGGGGGCAGGAGAGAGGGAGGGGAGAGAGAGAGAGAGATCTGAACGAAAGAGGAAGGGGGAGGAAGTAATGAAAACCTCTTTGCTGTGGCTTTCTTCCTAACAATTTCCATCACGAGTGTATCTTTCAGCAAAGGCAACAAAGCCAAATAGGGTATGCTATAAATTGGCAGAGATTGGAAACTCTAAGGGACTCACTTGCCACTATTAAAAGTATGGTGGTGGGGGGAGGAATGGATTTTCAGCTGTGCCCTTTAAGCTCCAAATTTCCCTTTCCTACTGCATTCTGTGATAAAATGGTTTTATGTGGGGTGGGAGGAGCCCCAACTTATAATCAACAGGGAAGAAAGAGTTCAGAAGCTTTGGTGTATGAAAACCAAGACACAGGACACAGCCTCGGGCTGGGTTAACTCAGGTTTATTGCATGGTGGTCAGAGGGAACATGAGGTAATGGCGGATCAATAGCTCTTTATATACGGTAGTAACACATTTGAACGTGGCTCCAGGATAGCCCATTGGCTACTGTCTGCGTGACGTCATTGCTGGTCACGCCCTTCTTGTCCAGGTGTAGGTGGTGGCGGGAGACTTCCCGCGCTGTTGCCTTTTGATGAGTTTGGACCGAGAGAGCCTGGACGCTCGCTGCTGCCAGCTGGTGGTCATTAGCTCGCGTCCTATTACAGGGTTTATGTGATACAGCTGAAGGTTACATTGTTACCCGTTGGCAAGGTTACATTGGTTAAGATACATTGTTATCCATGTAGAAGATCACTCCATTAGAACACAACACCCCTCCCCCCTAGGATGAGACGAAGTCTCGAACTCAACACTCCCCCCCCTAGGACGAGACGAAGTCTCTCAGCCAAGATGGCTTATTTCGAACACGCTGGGGTCTCGCTGCGGGCTGCCTTTCCCCGGGTTTGCTACCTTCTCTTTGTCCCCTGGTTTCCTGTCCTGTAATTGGAGAGGGAGACTCGTTAGTGACTTGCCGCGGCTCCGCGGCGTTGTTGGGAGGTGTGTGCTTTATTGGGGAAGAACCGGGGGCACTGAGGGCTAACGAAAAACCCCTCTTCTCGCTTGGATGGGTGGGGGAACACTCCCGAAACCCCCCCCCGGCTCGCAAAATCAAAATCAGAATTAAATTCGGGGGCAGCGGTCGCGAACTCCTCTCCCCCTTCCCCGGCCTCTGATAGAGCTGGCGTATCAAAAGGGTATGAGTCGGGGCCGCTGCTTTCCCCCCTTGTTTGGGACTGTTGTCCGTTGCTGTCTCCCCCTTGGGCTAAACGGGTGGGGGAGAACCCTAACGCTGAATCCTGTTGCTGAGCCCCACTGACCGGCCCCCCACTCACTCGGTGCCTAAGTTGGTCCGCGTGCCTCCTCCAGAGGAGACCGGTGCTAGTCTCGACCCGGTACGACACTGGCCCCGTCTGTTCCACAACCGTCCCTGGTACCCAGGCTGGACCTGCGCTGGCGTAGTTCCTGCAGTGAACAGGATCGCCGACGGCGAAACCTTTCGAGACTGCCAACGCTATGTTTTTTCCTTTGTCCTCGACTCTCGTCGGGTCTAGCCTGGACAGGATCGTGGTCAGTTTTCGCCGCATCAACAGCTCTGCCGGCGAGTAACCTGACGCTAAGGGGGTCACCCTATACGCTAATAAAAACTGACATACTTGGTGATTTAGGTCCCCCGGGCCCATGCGCCGCAGCGCATCCTTTGTTGTCCGCACCAGCCGTTCCACTTGGCCATTCGTGGCCGGGTGAAACGGCGCGGATGTGACATGCCGAATGGCGTTTGCCTCCATGAATGCCCTGAACTCAGCGGAGGTGAAACAACTAGCGTTATCGTTGACCAAAGTGTCGGGTAAACCGAACGTGGAAAAGACTCTCCTAAGTTGGCTAATTGTAGTGGCGGAGGACGTGCTCTTTACTGGGATAACCTCCAGCCACTTGGAGAACGCATCTACCACCAGGAGAAAAATGGTTCCTCGGAACGGGCCAGCGAAGTCTACGTGCACCCTGGACCATGGCCCCCTTGCTGCGTCCCATTCCCTATGCGGGAGGCGGGCCGCCTCCGGTCGGGAGCCCTGGCATGCCTCACAAGTGCCGACCATGTGCTCAATGTCCGCGTCCAGCTGTGGCCACCAGAAGTAACTCCGGGCTAGCGCCTTGGAACGGACGATGCCCGGGTGGCCGATGTGCAGCATTTTTAGCACCCTCGGACGCAGGGACGTAGGGACCACCACCCGCTGGCCCCACAAAAGGCACCCCCTCTCCAGGGACAACTCTAATTTTTTTCGAAAAAATGGGTCGAATTCCGTACCCGGGGATGATGCCGGCCACCCCTTCTGTACCCATGAGCCAACTTTCTCCAGTGTTCTATCCTTGCCTGTCGCCCTGGCAATGTCGGCTGGTACGATTGGGGGTGAATCTAAAACCTCTATTAACAAGACCTGGTGGTCTCTCTCTGCCCTTGCCTGCTGGACGCCCGACAAGGGCAAAGGAGACCTTGAGAGTGCGTCTGCATGGCTGATCTCCTTCCCGGGCCGGTATTCCAACTCATGTTGGTATGCGTTGAGAAAGATAGCCCACCGAAGCATTCTTGGGGACAGGATCTGTGGCGTGGGCTTATTTGCGGTGAAAATTCCCAACAAGGGCTTGTGGTCCGTCACGATTTTGAATGGCCGACCATACAGAAAATCGTGAAATTTTTTGGTTCCCGCTACTATCGCTAATGCCTCCCTGTCGGTCTGTGCGTAATTACGCTCTGCTTGGGACAGGGACCTTGAATAAAACGCTATCGGGGCCTCCCTTCCGTCGTCCAACACGTGGCAAAGCACCGCCCCCACCCCCACCGGGGATGCGTCGCAGACTAAGACCACTGGCCGTTTGGGGTCGAAGTGCGTCAGGATTGCCTCAGATGTTAGGAGCTGCTTCAACTCTTTAAACGCCCTCTCTTGCTCGTCACCCCACATCCATGTTTCCTCCTTTTTTAGCAAACGATGGAGTGGCTCGGCCACGGACGCCTTCCGTGGAAGGAAGGTATGGTAAAAATTGAGGAGCCCCAGAAATGACTGTAGCTCCGTTTTGGATGTGGGGCGAGGGGCGTTCTTGATGGCGGCTACTTTGGACTTGGACGGCTTAATACCCTCTGGCGTGACCCGAAACCCTAAAAACTCAACCTCAGTTTCGAAAAAGACGCATTTGTCTTTTCTCAGCCGCAGCCCCGCCTTCTCGAACACCGTCAGTACTTTATCCAATCTCTTTGCCAGTTCGGCCTCACTCCCCCCTGTTATCAACACGTCATCAAAATAAGGCAACACCCCCTCCAGCCCCTTCAGGAGGCGTTCCACAAGCGACTGAAAAAGGCCGGGTGCCGAGTTCACGCCGAACTGTAAACGCGACACCTGGAACGCCCCTTTATGTGTGACTATTGTTTGTGCCGCGGCCGTGGCGGGAGTTACAGGGAGTTGCTGATAGGCTTGTGCCAAATCGAGTTTAGCGAAACACTTTCCCCCATTCAGCCTGGCCAGAAGGTGGCTGACCACCGGCACCGGGTATGCATTAGGGCGGATCGCCTTGTTAATTGTACACTTATAATCAGCGCAAATGCGCACCTCCCCGTTAGCCTTCAGAGCGGTTACAATTGGAGTTTCCCACTCCGCGGAATCGACAGGAATAAGAATCCCCTGGCCCACCAGTTTGTCCAGTTCCGCCTCTATTTTGTCCTTTAGTGCGAATGGCACCCTGCGCGGTTTGAGTCTTATCGGGCGGACCTCCGGGTCTAGGTCGAAGGCTACAGGGGGTCCCTTGAACTTTCCAAGTCCTTTCTTAAAGACGGCGGGATGCGCGTCGCACACCGCTTGTATTGGATCCCCCCCCACTGTATGAACTCCCCCTATGAACAAACCTAAGGGCTGGAACCACTGCGTCCCTAGGAGGCTGCAATTTCCCCCCTTAAGGACAACTAGGGGCAGTTCTGCAGAATGTCTCTTAAAACTGACCCGAAATTTCCCGACCCCCAACACTGGAATGCTGTTCCCCTGTACGTCTCGCAGCGTGGACCTCAGCGTTTTAAGTTTGGGCCGCACGTGGGGGTCGATTTTCAAAAACTCTTTCTGGGGAATTATGGAATAGGAGGACCCCGAGTCGATTTCCATCATGATAGGGGCCCCTTGTACTAATACCTCAACGAAGTAATGAGACTGTCCCGCGGACACGCTGAACACGGGAGCGTCGTCCTCGCTGTCGCCCGAGATGCGGCCCACGCCGTCCTGCTTCCTCGTGGTCTGGGCGCCATCTTTGGACCTCGCTGGACGGTCCGGTCTGGTCGAACGGTCTTGCGACTGCCACCGGCCCTCCTTCCGCTTTCTGCATGCCTTGGCGATGTGCCCCCGACGACCGCAGGTGTAACACTCGGCTTTTCTGAATGGGCACCTCGCGCGCTCATGGGCCGCTCCGCAACCATCGCAGCGGCGCCCCCCTTTTCGGACCTTCTGGACCTCCTCGCCGTCGCTGCCTTCCGTGGACGACTTCGAGGCCCGTCGGGTTGCGTGCACCGACTGTCCGGACTTTCCGTGCACCGAATTTTCCGCTTTGCCGGCTCTAGGACGCCACTCACGCCACTGGTGCATCTCGTCCACTCCCGCATTCGTGGCTTCCGCGGCTTCCGCGGCCTCTACAACCTCTGCCAGCGTGGGTGGTGGCTCCTTGTTCATTAAGCTGCGCTGCACCTCCTTGTCCTTCAGGCTACACAGGACTCCGTCCCTGAGGGCCATCTCTAGGTTGTCCCATCTGCAGGGGGCGGCGGCTATTCTCATGGCTGTTACGAATGCCTCAACCGACTCGTCCGGCGCTTGGACTCGCCTCCAAAACGCGCTCCGAGCGGGAAACATTGCCCTCGAGGGTCGGAAACGCTCACGCAGCAGCTTCATGATGTCATCGGCTTTGAAATCGCTCACCTTCTTCGGTGCAATGATGCCCACCAGCGTTCGCTTGGTTTCTATCCCAAGCATTCTGGTGAGGATGGCCCTCTTTCTTTCCTCGTCGTCTTCTTTGACTTTGAGTTCCACCAGTGCCGCTTGGAAGTCCATCTCAAAAAGCTCCCAGTCTTGCGGTGTAGTGATGTTGAACCCGCTCTGTGCCCTGGCTCCTTGGGAATCCATCATCCCACCTTCGTCGCCAATTTGGTGTATGAAAACCAAGACACAGGACACAGCCTCGGGCTGGGTTAACTCAGGTTTATTGCATGGTGGTCAGAGGGAACATGAGGTAATGGCGGATCAATAGCTCTTTATATACGGTAGTAACACATTTGAACGTGGCTCCAGGATAGCCCATTGGCTACTGTCTGCGTGACGTCATTGCTGGTCACGCCCTTCTTGTCCAGGTGTAGGTGGTGGCGGGAGACTTCCCGCGCTGTTGCCTTTTGATGAGTTTGGACCAAGAGAGCCTGGACGCTCGCTGCTGCCAGCTGGTGGTCATTAGCTCGCGTCCTATTACAGGGTTTATGTGATACAGCTGAAGGTTACATTGTTACCCGTTGGCAAGGTTACATTGGTTAAGATACATTGTTATCCATGTAGAAGATCACTCATTAGAACACAACAGAAGCATTTTGAAACTTTAATTGTAAGTCTTGGGTTATCGGCTTCAGTACATTTAACCCTTTCCCTGGATCACACTCAAGCACTGGTTGCTGTCCTAGCCTAGTCTGAAACTTTGTTCAGTGTTGGTGGTGTTGTTATTGTCCACATCACCGCAAATCAACAGTGCACCATGTTATGAGAGGACATCTTTTCCTTGAGAGGCTTCCAATTTAAGAAGCAACAGAAGAAAGTGAGGTAGATTTATTTATTTTATTTATTTATTTATCATTCACATTTGTAAATGCCGCCCACTCAGGCAGAACCCGACTCAGGGCGGCATTACAACAACTCTAAAAAATACATAAAAACATTATAAAACCTTATAAAACCCACCCAATAAAAAACCCACCCAATAAAAAAAAAAAACATCCGACATCCACCCCCATTTTAAAACCCATATCCCACTCGCCCGTCCCACCTACCACACAGAGGGAAAGAGAGAGAGTCTTATAAAAGCCAGCCGGCGGGGGCCATAGTCCCGTTCGGGCCCCACACCTGCCCTGCCAGCCAGGTCTTTACTCCTTTCCTGAAGGGCAGCAATTCACTTTGAAGTCTTAGATCTGTTGGTAGGAGGTTCCAGAGGGTTGGTGCGGACACGGAGAAGGCCCTCCTTCGGGTGCTAGTCAGATGTGCACCCCTCGTTGATGGCACCACCAGAGAGCCTCTCCGGTCCGCTCTGGTTGGACGGGCAGTCACTCTTGGGACGATGCGGTCTCTAAGGTATCCTGGCCCCCTGCCATATAGGGCTTTAAAGGTCAAAACCAGCACCTTAAATTGCACCCGGAGACAAACTGGTAACCAGTGCAGCTCCCGAAGCAGCGGTGAGGCATGGGCATATCGCCCACACCCCATCACCACCCGGGCCGCCGCATTCTGGACCAGCTGCAGCCTCCGAATGGTCGTCAAGGGCAGCCCCATGTAGAGCGCATTACAGTAATCTAGTCGGGAAGTAACCAGAGCATGAGTGACCATAAGCAAGGAGCCCCGGTCCAGGAGCGTGCGCAGTTGGCGAATCACCCGAAGTTGGGCAAAAGCCCCCCTGGCCACAGCTGCCACTTGTTCTTCCAGCAGGAGCCGTGAGTCCAGAAGGACCCCCAAGTTGCGCACTGGGTCTGTCTGGGGCAAAACAGCCCCATCCAGTACCAAAGATGGTAACTCCTTGGATAACGTGGGGCCCCTTATCCACAGCCACTCTGTCTTGCTGGGATTCAGCCGAAGCCCATTGGCCCCCATCCAGACCCCAATGGCCTCCAGGCATCCGGATAGGATTTCAACAGCATCACTGGGGATGTTGGCAAAATAGAGAAGGATTTGAACTTCTATAAAACCACCGACGTTATAACTGGGCATGGGAACTGCTGTGGGTTATAGCAAAGGCTATAACGGGTTATAGCAAAGACTATGGGTTTCATAAGATATTTGAAGGAAGTAGTGTAGGGAACAACTCCAGATGTGAGAGGTTCAATTTGACACCTTGCTTAATTGAACCCCAAAACCAAAAACCAAAGTTTGGGAAACACTGCCCTAAGGTCTGTACCTTGCATTAAGCATGGTCTGCTTATGATTGGTAACTGGAAAACAAACATTGGCATTATGTGCAACTCTGATTGCTCTGAAGAAATCTGATGGTGAGAGAAAACACAAACAGGTTAGGGTTCCCTGTAAACAATTCTGGAAACAGGTCAACAATTTCCTTGCTGTCTAGTTGACCTTTGGGCCGTATTTGGTAAAATTTGCTCTTGTTTCTTCAGTCCAGACTTGTTCCTCTCCCTCCATCTCCTTCTCTCTGGTCATTGTCCTAAACTTTTTTCATGCTTCCCTTCACATATGCTAAGCACATATAAGATTTTGTGGAATTATGTACCGATCTCTAGATATTGAACTGGGTAAACATCAATACGGAAATCTGTACAATCAGAGCTCTGCTCTGATCAGGATATGACCATTGAGAACCATGCATACAACTATGTTTACATTGGTGCTGCTTTTCAGATTTCTACCATTTTTGCTACCATTCTACATAAATGAATTTCCTAGATTCAGCTATATCATTCAGAGGAGAAAATCTGCAATATTGCAGTAACCCCCAAGTACCTGGGAATCTCTCTAAATAGGTTTCTGATCTACAAGAGCTACCTATCCAATGTGGCAGCAAAGATCAAAACCAGAAACAAAATCTTACAGAAGCTAGCAAATACTTCTTGGGCCACCAGTGCTCAATTTCTTAGATCCACCGCCTTATCATTATCATATTCTGCTGCTGAATATTGCTGTTCATCATGGCTTAATAGTGCACACACAGGATTAATAGACACATAGCTGAATCAGGCAGTGTGTATCACCACAGGCTATATTCAACCAAGAAACATCCATTGGCTCACTATATTGAGCCATATTCTGCCACCGCCACTAAGAAGATCACTGTCATTATTAAACCTATGGACAAAACAGTAAACACCCCTCTCCTTACAATCCATGCTGATATAATAGCCCCCTTTGCCCAATGATTAAAATCTAGACACCCTGCTTGGCGCACTGCAGTTAACCTGCAGAATAACCATTTCAATATCTCAGATGCTTGGATGGAACTCTGGCAACATCTATCCCTGATTCCCCACCACCACATAGTCAAGAAACCCTATGAGTGGCCAGCCAGACTTCCCCTTCCTAAATCGCAGTCGAGGATACTGGACAGAGTGAGGACTGGCTGTGGTAGATGCGGAGCCATTCTGTTCACATGGGGATGGAAGTCCTCTTCCCAATTTGTTTGTGCATAATAAGACCAAACTATGGACCACATTATATTTAAGTATCCCTTATATGCGTTTAAAGGCACATTGGAGTACTTGCATAGTGCCACAGATGAAGCTCTTCAATGGCTTTCAAAGCTAGACATGGAACTCTAGTTAGGTACTTGAAATGGTCAATTTGTGTTCACTGTATATATCAGCATTAATGTAGACTGTGACAGATAGGTTTTGGCCAGACCCTCGCCTTGGTATCTCCCCATTCCTTTCAGAGCTTCCTATTACTGGCCTGCTCTGTGTGGAAACCACGACTCTGAGTTCAGGTTACCTAAATGTCATCCTGCAAAGACCTGCAACAACCTGGGGCTTACCTGAATTGTACAGAGCCCAGACAATAATGAGGAGAGTAATATTAATATGTGTGTGTTACGTGTGGCTTATGGCTTAACTCTTGTCTTATCCCCTCTTCCAATAAACAGACGTTGTTGATGAAGTAAAAGTTGTTTATTGTTCTCGAAGCATAATGTAGAAATAGCAGTTCATTCATTGGTTCAGGATACAAGAAAATCCAGCAAAACAATACTAATCAAAAAGTACAGGAAGGGAAATCCACATTCCGGCCTACCCCATGAAACAAAAGTAAAACCTGACTAATCTAGGTAATCATGATTAAGCTTGGGTTGGAGTCAGGACTCGGTGTTAGAGTCCTACTCTCCCTTCTTGGGTGTAACTCTCAGAAACCCCCAAACTCGAATTGATTCCCAAACTCATGTGTCTAAAAGAAAAGACGTGAGCTTGGCTCTCCTAATTAGCATACAGCCAATTAGAGCCTAGGGATTGCATAAACACACCCTGGTTCCCATAGCAAAAGTCTGGTGTTCCCAGGCTCGGGATGTTGATGCAAGCGAACATTACAGGCCTGGAGAAAAAGACGAAACATAGGCCTGAAGCTCTGAGAAGCTTCTACTAAGCACACCTGCTTGATAAGAACTGCAGGAAGAATTATGAGGCCTTTGCAAAGAAGCAAAGCTACATTCTAAGACAGTTTAAAAACCAAAGAGACTCCATATTGAATAACTTGTGACCCATTTCATCACATAGACAACTGAAGTTCATCATATGATAAATAAATAAACAAACTATCATTCTCATTTTATACATGCAATGACTAGAGTATAAAGGCAGGGGGATATTAGGTGCTACCATTAAGTCTATGTAGTCCAGGACTGTCTCTGAGATCTCCCACAACTGATCTAGGGAGTTTTTATAGTGCTGTCCATTTTCACTACTGAGCTAAGATCCAGATCAGGATTTCTTGCTGTAACATCCATTCTTAAACTGGGGTTAGGCACATTTGCAGGATCTAGAAGCAAATTTCCCATGGCAAGAACACCTGACCACACCAAACCCAAAAATAAAAGAAAGGTCCTTTTAGTTTCTTGAAATACATACCTAGTGGATGGGGGAGTAGTGGGGAAAACATTTGGTAGGTTGGAGTGGCCTATGTGATGGAATGAAGGTGCTCATTCCATGTCTCCATGTAGCCTGCCTCCTGGAAAGGGTGGGGGGAGAGGTGCCCCTTCAAGATGGCGACACATGGAGGCCGCATGGCAGTATCTTGGGGAAGAAGGGGTGGAACTTGGTGTGTGATTGACATGTCTTCTTGCTGGAAGATCATTGGAGGTAAGCCCTAAGGAGGAGGGTTGTTGTGTATGTAACCAAGTGTAATGTGAATTAATCAGATCTAGTGATCCTCCATGTAACCAAGTGCAATGTGAATGAATCGGATCTAGCGATCCGCCATGTTCCCCCCTTCCTTTCCCCTCCCTTGTGAATACTCCTATTGTATAGATACTGTGTATGCATGTAAGTCGTCTGCCACTCACATGTTCAGATTGACTACCATGCAATAAAGATGTGTTTGGCCCCCTGACTGCTGCATACGGCGTATCAATCTGCAAACATCAAAAGGGTCAAAGGGAGGATCCTGATGGGAGGAGTCATGTCCGGGAGGAAGACACCCTCCCACATTCAGGCAGTGTCTCTTGGGAAACCTGCTGGCAAACAGCCAATATGTAGTCTCTTAGAAAGAAGGGGGTGGCCAGATTCCCCCCAAAAAACAAAAACAAAAACACAGATTGCTTTATCTATCTGCTTCTGATCTTTTACTGGACTGTATTTTGAAACCTGCTATGATTATAATACAATTATGAAAATGCTTGAAGAGACTTGGAGTGATTTCTTTGCTCGACGCTACCTGATTTGCCTAATGGAGAAGCCTGAACAGAGAGAGCCAGATCTGAGCCTGGGGGCCAGATCTGGTACACTCTTGCAATCCCATCGCCAGGAAGCTGGAAAAGCATGGCCTGGATGTAAGCGGATTATTACAGACTACACTCATTTATGATAGAGACATTGCTCTTTGAGACTTCTAGTAGGCTTCTTGTAACTTGAAATGACTCCTGCATTATTATTTTTTCAGCTTGGAAACTCCAGAGTCTCAGAAGAAGACTTTGGCAACATTCTGTTCACCCCTGATGTATAACATCATGCATTATGCTAATGCTACTCCCAAGAAAAAGCTAGGGCACTTTCACCTCCTTTTACTATTGTGTTACTAACGAAAGGCACACTTCCATAAGAGGTCATGCCTCTGAACTCTTGTTATAGGTCTCTGGTCACCTCATTAGTCATAGGAATATAATCTAAAACTGTAAAGGGGCCATCCTGCATTCCTCAGACAAGACCCTGCCTCCCTTGATATTAGTGAAAGAATTCTCGATATAAAGTTTAATCAGGTCAGCTGGGATTTCTTTCTTGATTTCACAGTTTCCATTTGCTACACCAGATTATAAACTTTCAACATGTAATTGAACCTGACTCAAGCCAATTGTAATACAGTGAGCTTTAAATTGGGGGATGGGGAAGACTAATGTTTTCATTCAATGCATGCAATTTCGACGTGCAGAAATCAATTCAATTGACATCCGTTGAGCTTTAATGCTGAGTTAAAGAGCTGCAAGGTTTCTCCCATGGGTTTTTCTTATAGTCCAGGCTTTATGAATTCATTAAAATGCACACACAAACTTTTAGGAAAGTAGTATTACACTGTAATAAGAGCTACAAATCGACAATATTCCTTTGAGAGATGACTCTAATTCGAGTCATCTGGTTGGCAAAAATGTTTTCCATTGCTTTGCCTCTATTAGCACAAGGTGTCATATTTTTCCTTGCTCCTCTCTCCCTGCCTTGCTGTTGGCACAGCAGGGAGAGCATTTACAAGCTCCGGAAGAGCGCAGTGTCTTTTAGGAAGCTGCCACCTTTTTGAGGCACTAGAATGGGAAGAAAGCAAAGCAACAGTACAAAGCATTTATGAGCTTTTGTTGAAAGAAAGTGAGAGAATTTGGGGAGGGAAAGAGCCAAAGAGAGCAATGGCCCTAAAATTGGGAGATGGGCAAGCTGCATAGTCCCAGTGGGAGAGTGTACTCTCTGTGTGCATAAGGTCTCAGCTTCAACTCCTAGCATTTTCAGGCAAAGCTAGGGATACACAGAAAGAGCCTCCTCAAAGACTGTGGTATTTTTGAACCACAATCAGGTGTACCTCAAGCAACGACAACCTTGTTGTGCTGGCTAATCTTTCTCACACTAGGTCAGGCGAAAGGAACTATAGAATGAATTCACCAAAAGGTGGCTTCATTTTTGCAGTTTAAAGTCTCACCTAGACATGGAAGAAGAAGGTAAAGGTTGCCCTTGCTTGAAAGCCAATCGTATCCAACTCTAGGGTTCAGTGCTCATCTCCGCTTACAGCCAAAGAGCCAGCACTGTCTGCATCTGCAGAGGTTTCCATGGACATGTGGCAGGCATGCCTAGACACAAGAGTGCATGGAATGCTGTTTACCTTCCCACCAAAGTGGTACCTGTTTATCTACTTACAATTTCTTGTTTTCAAACTGTTACATTGGCAGGAGCTGGAACAGAGCTCCTGCCAACCTAACAGAGTGTGGCAGGCAGGGCAAAATGGCCATCTGGCCCCCAAAGCTGTCTGAGGGAGCGTGACCCGGTCCTCAGCTTGAAAAGATTGAGAACCTCTGTCTTAAGCTGAGCCACTGGAAAGGTTGTAGTCAATGCCTCTCTCTTCTTTTATCCTGCTTATCCCTTTGTGAGGGCTGAATCTTCTTTCCCCGAGGCCAAAAATGGCTTGTTTCATGAGGTAGCGCTGTGAAAACACCCCCTTGTTAAACCAATATGTGCAGCCTGTGTTTATCTTCTACAACTCAATTGGCCTTTTATTCATCTCTCTCACCTGAACATCTGAGGATGATAATGGCCCAAAAGGAGCGCGGTGTTATTACTAGAGGCCCAGGCAGTGCTCCCATCCACCCTACCACCACCTTCAGCATTGTGAGTGCAGTACCTTCCTATTAGGTCTGGTTGAAAAGAACCTGGAGACACAACCATATTATTACTGCAAAAGATGATATCGGTGCATTTTGCTGGGAAATTATTACTATTAAATAACCAACATTTTCCGTTTTTCAAAACAGCATCTTTTATCCACTGAAGGTTTATGCACCGTTAAAGGAAGAGGGAAGTACTATCGTTTCCTGATGACTCAGCTAAGGTATCTCATATTTTTCCCTCCCTCTCTGTCTTTCTCTCTGTTGGAACACATTGAGCCTTCCTAGATGAAAAGATGACAAGCAACCCCTATTTATGCTCTGTGAACTCCCAGGAGCAAATATGGGAAACTGGTAATTAGTCCAAATGTTGATACACTAAGTCTCGATGGAATGCAAACTGGGATGAAATTCTTTGCTTGCCTCCCCAAAATACAAATGATACCCTGAAGAATTAGAGCAATGAGAAATTATTTCAGAACCACCCTAACAGTGGCAACAGATAATATGTGTTTGTTTAATAAGTAATGTCTCTCTGCATGATTATATATTTTAGCTCGGAAAATCACTGTTCAGCAATATGCATTGCAGTGATTTATTCTTTTTACAAGAACACATGTTACCTGGGAGTAGGTGCTATTGATTGTCATGGCAGGGACAGTCCAAACATTTCCTTATTTGCCATTAGGAAAATTGCCTTTGGCAGCAAATGAGGGGACAACACACCTGAAGCCTGCCAAGTTTTATTTATACTATACACATTTTTACCCTGCCCTTTTAACCTGCCCTTTTGATGTGGTATATGTGTGTGTGTGGTGCTCATTCAAAAGGGCTGGATATACAGACAGACAGATGATAGCCCCACTTTGTTAAGAATGCAGTTTACCTTTTAGAAACTGAGTGCCAGGGAGGAAGGAAGTACTCCCATTGGCCTGCTGGGCAGAGGGGCAGGGTGAACTCTGTGCTGGGGAGGGTGGAAGCTCTCCCATTGGGCTGCTGGGGAGAGGAGCGGGGTGAACCCTGTGCTGAGGCGATGGCACGTGTGCCCATAGAGAGAGCTCTGAGTGCCCCCTCTAGCATGTATGACATAGGTTTGCCACCATTGCGGTATATCCTCCAACTGTTTTGATGTTTCCAGGATTCTTGAATGGATTCTCACATTACTCCATGTCCTTGGATAAGCAGCCATTCATTTAAAAAAAAATAAATAAATCTCTCACCCCTTTATAGAAGCTGGAAATGAGGCAAAATAAATTGTCATACTTTCATCCAATTGCTTTGCAAGAAACTAATGTGCTAATGCTTTTTTTTATGGTAAGCCAAAGTGTTATGAAATAGTGCATGAATTGCATGTTCTCTTGGATTGATGTAGGAATTACTTAAGTACCAACAGTTTCTCTGTGCTGGTGATGCCAGTGTAATTTATACAACTGGATTTTGGCCAATGGTAGAAAAACTATGTAACAATTAATAAGCATATTTTGCAAATTAGGCTATCGAGATCAAGAGAACTAGAAGAAACAGGTGAATGTGAAAGTAAACTGCTGGAATCATAAGGGAGGGTAAAATGAGTGAATTGTTTTGCAGAAGCAGATTAAATATTATAACATAACTGGAAAATGCCCTACTTTCTTTGCCATATTTGACTTTTCATCACAATACATGAATTAATCATTTCATCTATGCCAAGATCTCAAAGCTGCCAACCAATTACTGTTTATTAATGACCATCGTTAACATAATTATCAAAGATTACATACAAAAGTGAGTGTATAATAATCTGCAAACAGAGGCATTAGTGTATGCCTCTTTTGGTAGTGTGGAGATCGCAGATGTCAATCCTTGCATCCTCATAACCACTTCAATCCATTATGGACATTTACTGAGGTTTAATATCATGCTACCTGCACCTAAAGAAGAGGACTATGCCTGCAGAAACTTGTGCAAGATAGAACATGTTAGTATTAAAAGGTGCTACAAGATTTTGTTGATTTTGGTGCAACAGATCAACACAGCTTCATCTCCGGAAACTGTTTAACTTAAGAGGACAATCTAATTAAACATTTCAAAAGGCTATATGGTACTCTTAAGACAAGCAAAGGTAGAATTAATTATTTCATAAGGATATTTCCTAATTAAAGTTTGAATCCACCATCCAGATATCCATGGCTCACACCAACCATTATTTTGCTTCATTTTGGCAGTCCTGGGTTTGATTGGGACACGAAAGAAGAACCAACCATTATCTCAACAGCAACAGCAGCAAAAATATTGTAATCTGAAACTTTGAGTAATTCTCCCTTTTCTTCTTCCTTTTCTTATTTTTCTCAATACGTATTTCCTTTCCTCAATATAATACCGAACTATGTTTCCCCCTAACTCCCATAAATACTGCAGTAGATAAAATGGAATGGAATTTTCTCCCCTTCTCCCCAGTCCAGAATGAATAATGTCAAAGCTTGGCAAAGTTCCTTCTTTGGACTATAGCTCCCAGAATTCCCTAGCTGACATGGGAGTTGTGGTCCCCCCAAAAAAACTTTGTACAATATTGTTGTGCTGACTGTATTGAGCAAAGGCAATAGAATCCATGGCGCCTTGAATACTAATATTTTATTAACATACTAGCAACCTTTTACCCTGCTTTGCATGAGTGAATTTGCCTTCCCTCACCAGATTCACTCATTTGATTTAATTACTATCTATGCCCAGTCTATGAAACAGATTTCAGTTACCTACAAGTAGCTTGTGCCAGACTTTTTGTAAATTAATAATCTACCCACAAATTAGGAGAGGATGAATCTTTCATTTATGCTTATAAGCAATGCTATCAAATTGTCACTGGTCTCGCTCATTGACTAATTTGTATGCCATGCAAAACAATTAGCCAAAACAGTGAGTGGAACTTTCCCCAGCCTCTTCAAGGAAGAGATGTTGAAAGCACCAAAGCTCTAATCCAGGTGAAATGTGGCCAGCCCAGGTAATGGCAATGCAGGCACCAAGGGGATGTAGAAGAAAAAATTATGAAGAAATCTAGACCTTCCAGAGTTCTCCTTTTCATTACCCCTCCTTTCACCTTACATTATTACCTGTCTTTATGATTAATGAAGTGATATCCATCTACAAAGCATGCAGTGTATGTTGCTCACCTTTGTGCTTTTCACAATGCTCATGACTGTTTTGAACTCACCAGTCTTGATGGAGAATCCTTCCCCTGGGGCACTGTCAAGGAAAACTCCCCATATACACATACTTATTTTTTGTGTAGCAATCAGGGTGTAACTAAACTCCAGATTAGATTTTCCTGCTAAATTATGTCCTTTCTTCCCCCCACTCCCCCTGCCACCTTCATTTTATTCAAAAGATTATACATTAAATGGATGTGTACTGTCCTGGACTGGCCACCAGGTCAGTCAATTCCATTAAAATGTTGGAAAAGTAGATGTTACATTGTCTTATGTTGGCCAACTTGGCCACCAATTCTGTCATCAATGTACGCCATAAATAGCAATGGAGATGGGGGCCCTTGTTTTTTACCAATAGTGAGAGGTTGTGAGATTTGCATACTTACTTAAAGGCACACATTATTTCTTCCCTTGTCCTTGCCAGAAAATACAAAAGCTAGCATTTTGTATTTTAATGTTAGCTTTCGTGGATCAAGTCCACTTTGCAAGACATAGGAGTGAGGCTTCATGTCATCAATTTATACACATCAGATACATATTACAGAATGTTTAATGTAACAGATAAGTATACAAATCAATGTGTTTTTTTACAACTGGTAATACCTGTTATTTAGGTTAGTTGTGAAGCTTCTCCCTGTTGAATTGCAAATAGTTAATAGATAGATGCAAGACAACCATTGTGGCATTACACATTTGCTAATCAGTTTACACTTCAGGCCTAGCAACTTTCTTCCTTTGTTCTGAGAGGTAGTCTGAGGATGTGGATGAGAATTCTACTGAAGTAGTTTCTGTGAAGGTGGTATAATATAACAATATATAACATACAACAAAAATAGCAGCATATAACAACCTGTTAGTTGTGGTGTTTCAAATCTGATAATGTCCCAGAAACCCCTGACTAATCTTCAAACTTCCAGATGGGTGTCCAGTATATGGATGTACTTTATCTCTGCTGTCTCTCTCTGGATCCTTGTCTTGTAATGTCTCTGTTCCAAAATGGCAACTTCCAAGTCTTGGATAGCATATCCAAGTAGAATGAAATGGTTTTCTATGTATTGCCATTGCTGATGTCTGATTTATCTCCATTAACTCTTTTGCACAGAGATTGTCCTATGTAGAGTGCAAAAAGGCATTTTGGCAAAAGATGGCATAAATCACATTGGCAGAGAAACAAGTAAAACTGCCAGGGAACAGACAATGTTCTCCAGACCAAGGACCAGCCTGAACTTGGGCTCTCCTCTAGCCACTCTTTTTATTATTGATAATAATTTCTTTGGTTTCTTTTAAGATTGCATCCTGGGAGCAGCCCCTTTCAGCCCAATCCAATGCAATTTTAATGTCATCACCTGACTGCACTATTAGATGAGAAATAGAAACCATCTTTAGGACAACAAAGCACAAATGCTTTGGAGAGAAAAACAGGCATTGGGAAGTTCTCTCCCCCCCCCCCCCCGCAAACTGCAGAAATTTCTAAGAGTATGCAGAGTATAGTCTGAAACATTCCTCAATCATAGTGCTAACAAATTTCTTAAATAGACGTAGAAATAGAAATTAACCTATAGACACATTACCTAGACCAGTGGTGGCCAACCTTGGCACTCCAGGTATTCTTGGACTTCAATTCCCAGAAGCCCAAGTCAGCACTCCTGCTGATCAGGACTTCTGGGAATTGAAGTCCAAGAACTTCTGGTATGCTGACCCGCCCGGGCAGGCATAGTCGCCACATGGTGGCACTACACAGAGAGTATTGTTCAGGGATAGTGCAGATACAAAAGTCCAAAAGGCAAGCCAAGGTCTGTTTACCAGTAGTCTGAGTCAGTAATCTAATTCAAAGGGTGTCCAGGAGCATCATCAGGTTTGGCAGAGAAGTCAGGGTCACAGCAGGCAGACCAGGGTCTGGACAAGCAGTCGGGTATCGGTCTTTGCACAAGAGTTGTACCGAAGCTTGCTTATAAGCCTCCCAGCTAATCGGTATCAGCTGGCAGTCATCTTTGGTGCTTTGCTCTAGCCTGCCTATGTCTCAGTTGTAGCTGTTTCCTGGACCTCTCCCTGTCTAAGGGCTGATCACTATCAGAGCCAGACTCCTGATGACAGTTCAGCTGCTGGGGGAAACAGACTTGGGCCAGGTGCAGGCTGAGGTCCATAGCTCAGGGCATCCTCAGGCTCAGGTGCAGGCAGAACCGGACTGGGCATAGGAAGTGCCTCCTGATCCAGCTCATCTTCGAAGTTGGAGGAGGGCTGGATCACAACATCTGGAGTCTCAAGGTTGGCCTTCACTGACCTAGACCATTCCCCTGCACACACAATTCACAACAAGTAAAACAGAAATCACAATAATTTACAATATTGCAAGCATAAAATAGGCACCTTGACCATTAGTATAGGCTAAAATGTGGGCATTTGACAATCCATTATGGAGGCGAGAGAAAATACAGAAAGAGTATACCATCTTAGCAAAACGAATCTATGTTAAAACCAAACATTCCAACAGACTATTACAAAAATGAATCCAGAAACAGATAATCCTGCAATAATCCAATTCCTAGCAACCGTTCTTTTTAAATTAAGCTCAGTAGGTAACTTGAAATGTCTAGTAAATATTCATGGTGAAGGCTGATGAAAAAAAACACCTCCATTTTGTAACACCCACACATACAAACATACCACTGCCATCACCATCATCACAGTACTGTATTTGATATATTTTCAATGAAGTGTGGTAATCAATCTTTTTGGAAGCCTCCACAATATCTGTTAGGGATGGAAGAAGGGTGGGTTGGGGGGAATGGATGTGAAAAGGTGGACTGTCCTGAATAATGTTAATGAGAGTAGAGAGGAGTTGCACTGAACAATCAGATTCGGTAGATAGGCGGCAGCTACTTCTTGCTCTCCTCCAGTTTTAAAACTAGCAGATTGGATTGGGTGGAGGGGGGCTTTTTATAGTGGAATGTTAGTGACACCCAGTGGCTGACCTTTTCCATTGCTGCTGAATCCCACATAATCAGAGCTTTAATGAAGAATACATAAAATTGCATGCTGAAACCTCCGATAATCAAAGAGTTCTAAGGGGCTACAGTGGCTCAGTGGTTAAGAAGCTTGCCTTGTTAGCTGGAAGGCTAGCAAGTTGGCAGTTCAAGACCCGAGCACTGCATGATGGATTGAGCACTCATCTCTGTCCCAGCTCTTGGGGACATGATAGAAACCTCATTTGGTCATTCCCTGAGCGGTTTCTCCAGCAAAAATCTTTTCAATCAAGAATAATTTCTGACACAAAATATTATTATTGTTAAGAACATAAGAACATAAGAACAGCCTTGCTGGAACAGGCCACAGCCCATCCAGTCCAGCATTCTGTCTCACACAGTGGCTCACCATTTCCTTCAGGGTATTCCCAAGGAGATGCCTTCACCTGCTTAGGATTCCCTGGAAATGGCATTGAGAGATATCCTGCCTATCTCTCCAACCCGGAGGTTGTCCTTAGGTAGCCATAATTATAGCCATTGATACACTTGTCCTCCATGAACTTGTCTAATCCTTTCTTAAAGCTGTCAAGACTGACAGCTGTCACCACTTCTTCTGGCAGGGAGTTCCATAGACCAGTAATCCTCTGGGTGAAAAAGTACTTTCTCTTATTTGTTTGAGAACTAGTACCCAAAAGTTTCATGGAGTGTCCCCTAGTTCTAGTGTTGTGCGATAGGGAAAACAGTTTTTCCTTATCTACTTTGTCCACACCATGCATGATTTTATAAACTTCAATCAGGTCACCTCTTAGACGCCGTCGTTCAAGAGTGAAGAGGCCCAACCGTTGCAGCCTCAGATGGTAAGGAAGGTGTTCCAGTCCCCTAATCATTCTGGTTGCCCTCCTCTGTACCTTCTCCAACTCCATAATATCCTTCTGGAGGTATGGCGACCAGAACTGTACACAGTATTCCAGATGGGGCCTCACCATAGATTTATAAAGAGGCAAAATGACACTTGCTGACTTATTTTCTAAACCCTTCCTAATGATCCCTAGCATTGAGTTTGCTTTTTTCACTGCTGAGGCACACTGGGTTGACACCTTCATTGAGTTGTCCACCAGGACACCAAGGTCCCTTTCCTGGTTTGTCGCAGAGAGTTCAGACCCCATCAGTTTATAAATGTAATTGGGGTTCTTTGCCCCAACATGCATCACTCTGCACTTACTAATGTTGAAACTCATTTGCCACTGTTTTGCCCACTCCCCCAGTGTCGAGAGATCCCTCTGGAGCTCCTCACAATCTCTCACAGTTTTCACTACCCTGTATAATTTAGTGTCGTCAGCAAATTTGGCTACCTTGCTTTTTACTCCTACCTCTAGATCATTTATGAAGAGGTTGAAAAGCAGGGGTCCCAGTACTGAACCTTGGGGGACCCCACTCTTTACTTCCCTCCACTTGGAGAAGTGTCCAGTTAGTGCTACCCTCTGTTTCCTGTCCCTTAGCCAGTTGCTGATCCAGGACAAGACCTGTCCTTTTATTCCATGACTGGTAAGTTTATTCAAGAGCCTTTGGTGTGGGACCTTGTCAAAAGCCTTCTGAAAGTCCAGATAAACAATGTCAACTGGATCCCCCTTATCCACATGCTTGTTGACACTCTCAAAAAATTCCAACAGATTAGTGAGGCATGATTTGCCCTTGCAAAAGCCATGTTGGCTCTCCTTTAGCAGCGCCTTCTCTTCTATGTACCTATTAATTCTATCTTTTAGGATGGTTTCCATCACTTTACCTGGGACACATGTCAAACTGACAGGCCGGTAATTTCCTGGATCACCCCTGGATCCTTTTTTGAAAATTGGTGTTACATTTGCTACCTTCCAGTCATCAGGCACAAAGCCTGATTTGAGGGAAATATTATATATTTTGGCTAGGATATCAGCAATTTCATCTTTAAGTTCCCTGAGAACTCGTGGATGGATGCCATCTGGTCCTGGGGATTTGTTAGTGTTTAGCTTAACATACGTTGGATCATGGAGAAAACAAAGGAATACCAGAAACAAGTTTACTTTTGTTTCATTGATTACACTAAGGCATTTGACTGTGTGGACCACAACAAGATGTGGCAAGTAATTAAAGAGATGGGAATACCAGAGCACATCATATGCCTCCTGAGAAATCTGTACATGAACCAAGAAGCAACAGTTAGGACAGAACATGGAATGACAGAGTGGTTTGGAATAGGAAAAGGAGTAAGACAAGGCTGCATTTTATCACCCTGCTTATTCAATCTATACACAGAGCACATAATGCGAAATGCAGGGATGGAGGAATCACAATATGGGATTAAAATTGCTGGGAGAAACATAAACAATCTGAGATATGCAGACGATACCACCCTAATGGCAGAAAGTGAGGAAGACCTAAAGAACCTCTTGATTGGGCTGAAGGAGGAGAGTGCAAAAGCTGGTTTGAGACTCAATATCAAGAAAACCAAGGTAATGGCAACAGGCCCAATCAGTTCCTAGAAAATAGATGGGGAAGAAGTAGAAGCAGTGACAGATTTTACTTTCCTGGGATCAAAGATCACGGCAGATGGGGATTGCAGCCATGAAATAAAAAGGCGACTGATTCTTGGGAGACAAGCCATGAGAAACCTGGGGAACATAGTGAAAAGCAGAGACATCACATTGCAAACAAAAATTAGAATAGTCAAAGCAATGGTATTCCCAGTGGTAATGTACGGATGTGAGAGCTGGACAATTAGGAAAGCTGAACGCAGAAGAATAGATGCCTTTGAAATGTGGTGTTGGAGGAGAGTTTTGAGAGTACCCTGGACAGCGAGGAGAACAAATAGGTCAATCTTAGAAGAAATCAACACTGACTGCTCATTGGAAGGGCTAATAGTAAAGACGAAGCTAAAGTATTTTGGACATCAAATGAGAAGGGAGGATTCACTTGAGAAGGCCCTGATGTTGGGAAAGGTGGAGGGCAAAAGAAGAAGGGGGAGGCCAAAGATGAGATGGCTAGATGGTATTGTAGACACAACGGGCACAGAACTGGGAGTGCTGAGGGGGATGGTGGAGGACAGAGGTGCCTGGAGAACAATGGTCCATAGGGTCGCAAAGGGTCGGAACCGACTGTGCGACTGAACAACAACAACAAAGCTTAACAAGACATGCAAGGACCTCCTCCCTGGTTATTTCTATCTTGCTTAATTCTTCGGTTTCCCTCCCTACGAAGATAGGCTCTGTTTTGGGCATGTGGTCTCTGTCTTCTTCAGTGAATACTGAAGCAAAGAATTCATTGAGTCTCTCTGCAATCTCTGTTTCCTCTTTAATAACCCCTTGCCTTCCATTGTCATCTAATGGTCCAATGGCCTTCCTAGTTGGGTTCTTACTTCTAATGTACTTAAAGAAGTCTTTGTTATTCCTCTGAGTATTTTTAGCTATACGCTCCTCAAAGTCTTGCTTTGCTTTCCTGATTGTTGCCTTGCATTTGTTCTGCCAGAATTTATGTTTCTGCCTGCTGTCCTCATTTGGACAAGCCTTCCATCTTCTAAATGAGCTTTTCTTGCTCTTGATCACTTCCCGAACAGCTCCTGTAAGCCACATCGGAGTCCTCTTGGACCTGGCAGTGCCCTTTTTCCTTTTGGGTATGCATTCCAATTGGGCCTCTGTTATTGTTTTTGTAAACAACCTCCATGCCTCTTGGAGTGTTTGGACTCTCTCAATTTTCCCTTTCAGTTTCTTTTTCACTAGTTTCCTCATCTTTGGGAAATTTCCTTTTTGAAAATTTAAGGTCTCTGTGTTAGATTTTATCAGTGACTTGCGGTCTATGATCAAGTTAAACATAATTGAGTTGTGGTCACTGTTCCCTATTGGATCAGTCACATTAACATCTTGCACCAGATCCTGAGTATTACTCAGGATCAAGTCAAGGATTTTTGTACCTCTAGTTGGGTCTTCAACCATCTGTCCCAGGGAACAATCATTGAGCATATCTAGGAACTTTATCTCTTTATCATGTGCTGAACAACAGTTCACCCAGTCTATGTGAGGGTAATTGAAGTCCCCCATTATAACCAGGCTTCCCTTCTTGGATGCCTCCTTTACAACATTCTCCAACTGCCAGTCTCCCTCAAGAGTTTGGGTTGGAGGCCGATAGTATATGCCTACTGTTAGACCATCCTTATGGCCTGGTACTCTTACCCACAGAGCTTCTAATGGTGACTCTAAATCACCTAGATATTCCAATTCATACGATTTTATCACTTCTTTGACATACAAGGCTACATCACCTCCTGTTTGCCCCTTCCTATCCTTCCTGTACAGTTTGTAGCCTGGGATAACTGTATCCCATTGGTTATCATCCGTCCACCAGGTTTCAGTGATACCAATAATATCAATATTTTTATCTATTGCTAAGTATTCCAGCTCCCCTATTTTGTTACGGAGGCTTCTGGCATTTGTATACAAGCATTTATATATGCTTTCCTGATACAGTCTTTTGAGTCCAGTTGCATTGTTAGACTGCCTCTTGCATCCTTCTGCTAGAGTGCTGGTGACTAGCTCCTTGCTCTGCTCAGTAATTTTTGCATCCTCCTCACTACTCAAGTACACACTTTCCCGAACCGGATGCTGCCCAGCTCCTGTCGGCTTTCCCCCAGTTATCAGTTTAAAAGCTGCTCTGCAGCCTTTTTGATGTTGAGTGCCAGCAATCTGGTCCCATCATGGTTTAAATGCAACCCATCCCTCCTGAACAGATTTGGCTTGTCCCAAAATGTTCTCCAGTTCCTGACAAATCTGAAGCCCTCCTCTCGACACCACCGCCTCATCCACGCATTGAGGCTTCTGAGCTCTGCCTGCCTGGTAGGTCCTGCGCGAGGGACAGGCAGCACTTCTGAAAATGCTACCTTGGAAGTCTGGGACTTCAATCTTCTTCCTAACAACCTAAATTTGGCTTCCAGGACAGACCGCTAGGCCTTCCCAACATCATTAGTACCAACGTGTACCATGATAACTGGCTCGTTCCCAGTTCTCTCTAACAATCTATCTAGATTTCTTGTGATGTCTGCAACTTTTGCACCTGGCAGGCAAGTCACCATACGGTTATCATGTGCATCACAAATCCATTTCTCTGTATTTCTAATTATTGCCATCATCATCATCAAAGAGTTCTAGGACAGAGCAGTGATGGGCTGTTCCAGGTCCCACAACTCAGATATGGATCTCTCCAGCATGCCATCATATTCATTCTTCCTTTGCATGCGCACCCCCCAATAAAGGACTCAGACACTGGTAAAAGTGGATAACGGCATTGGGCCACATTTATTGATTCATGCCCTAGTCCGAATTATAAATTTCTATTGGTATTCAACCAATTATAATTCTTAAGGCAAGCAGGCCGAAGTAACACTGGTAAGGTTCCACCCAAAATTGCCAACGGCAATTGGTTACAATGTATCCATTTGTATCAATTTGTTTGTTGACAACAAACAAATTGTTGACCGTAGTCAATAATCTAACTACTGACCCCACCCTCTGACGCGTATCCGTAAAATAACGGGGTGATGCCTGCTGCCTAGCTCGTGCCATCACCCCATTGCCCGGTTCATCGTTGACCGGACAACATTAACCAACTTGTGCCTGTCTAGTGTTGTCCAGTCAATTGCGAACCTGCCGGATACCTGTGGGTCATAAATGTTTACCTTACCAGTGCTACGCACCACACGGGGAGGCTTCAACAAAAGGCTCACCGCCCCCCCCCAGACCGTCAGCTCGGTCAACAGGCCTGCTCGCCAATCTCACGACAGGAGGTCCATACCTCCCTGCGACAGATGGGCCCCATCCCCTGAGTAAAGATCATACTTTTGTAGACTGATAGTGGGGTGTCGTATGACGCGCCCCCAACCCTTGTCCAGAAAGAACCGGGCAATAGCCCTGTTCACCGAGCGCCAAGCCCGATCAAGGGCCTGGAGGGTAAACCCTCCCCTGTAAGCGTGCCACGGTATCATGTCCGACCAAAGCAGGGCTGTGGCAGGCCACACATAATGCAAGTAGGCCAGGTCACCGCAAATCGCATGCTTCAGCGATAGGCCCGTGACCTGTCCCAAATCATTACCCCCAAGGTGTATAATCAGGACATCAGGCGGGTCAGCATTCCTGATGGAGAAAAGGAATGGCAACAGTTCCCGCCATAACATTCCGCGCTTACCGTACCACCTGAGACTTGCGGATGCACCCAGTCCCAGCAGGGGTCCCCACTCTGTCGCCGCAGCAAACTGCGCTGCCCTGTGCACATAGCTGTGGCCCACCAGCCATACTGTCACCGGTGTAAAACGACACCCAGGGTCTGTCAAGGAAAAAAGGAAACAGGGCAGTGACTTAACTGGTACTCACTGTTGAAGAGGGCGAACATACAACCAAAAACATTGTGATCCCCACCTTCCCATGGTGCATATCTCAGCCCCAGAGTACCCAAACGCCGCTGCGGCGGAAGCCGCCCCTATCCTGAATGAATGGGTGCGGTAGCGAGCCCCAGGGGGGCCAAAACTGGCTAGTGCCTTACCGGTCACCTTCCAAAATTGAAATTTAGTAAGGGAAGACCCATCTTGGTGACAGAAAAACGTGCCATGGTGCGTACCACGTAGTGCAAGGGACTCCTGTAGGGCACCAACCGGACAGATGTCAGCCATGGAACATCGTAGCAGTCTTACACCACTGCCTACACCGTGCTGATCAACCTTAGAGGAGCGTATCCTCAACTGAGCCCAATCATTGGAAACATAGACATCTTCGAGTTCCAGTGCCCTACGACTCGCATCCGCCTTAGACAGTAGCACCAGCTCACTGATGCGGAGCGCTCCAAAAAAGGCCACCGTAGTAGCCGCGTGACACAGGGCTGCCTCATACCTGTCGAAACACAGGTCATGCCAACCCCGTGCAAGGTGGGTAAGTACCCCTGGAGAAATAGGGTGGCGGTCATCCGGGCTGCGCCCACGTTCCCGCGCCCACCCTTCCAAAACATGTCGTATGCGAAAATCATTTGTGTTGTCAGCAAAACCACCCACCTTGGCCATGAATGCCAGCGCTGACAGCCTGGATGCTATGGTGCGGGGGCTAAGCCCTGGGCATGTAAGCAAACCATAAATTGGAGGACGTGAGCCACTGGGATGGGCCAACTTTCAGGCAGCCGTGATTGGGCACAAAAGGCCCTGAATGAACTGAATGCATGGTCATACGCCTTACGCGTGCGGGGGGCGAGCGACATGCTGATCGCCCGGTTCACCTCTCCTTGCCAAGCTTCCATATCTCGTCCGGGAGCGGTGAGGGAAATTCCTCTGCGTCCGGGGCCAAGGCACGGAACCGGGGGATCTGCAGGCGGGACAAAGCGTCAGCAATATCGTTATTAATACCTGGAACATGTCTAGCCCTAAAAAGCACATTGAGGCGTAGGCTGCGCAACACAAACTGGTGAACCAGTTCCATAACCCTTGGAGATTTGGACGTCTGTGAGTTGACAATGTGGACAACTGTGAGTTGACAATGTGGACAATGTGGACAATTGTCACACCAGAAATGGACGACCGGATTGGCCTACTCCTCGCCCCATAGCATCAAAGCTCCCAGAATGGGAAAAATTTCCAGATACGTGAGATCACGCAAGCGGTCCGTGCCCCACCAGGCTGGCGGCCATCTGCCGTAGGCCCACTTCCCTTCAAAGTAAATCCCATAACCCAGGGACCCTGATGCATCCGACTGAACCTGAAAACGAGGGGAAACCAAAAGGTCGGACCTCCAAAAGGACACCCCGTTAAATTCCCTCAGGAACAGGAGCCAGATGAGCATATCCGCCCTCACGCCCTCGTTCAGTCGGACCCTGTAGTGGGGCCTGGCCAAGCCAGTCATGACGTCGCACAAGCGACGAGCAAATGCTCTGCCAGGTGCGACAACCCTGCAAGCGAATTTGAGGTGACCATGTAACACCTGGAGCTCCCGAAGGGACACCTTGCATTTTGCCAGCAAGTCCAAATTGAGTGCAACGATCCGTGAAACCTTATCAACAGGTAACCTGGATGCCTGCACAACCGTGTCAATCTCAACCCCCAGGAATGTGAGCTTGGTTGAAGGGCCCTCGGTCTTTTCGGGCGCTAAAGGGACACCGAGTTCCTTCATTAGCGTCTGAAATGTATTCAGGAGACGTGTGCACGTGTCCCAGCCCCGTTCACCCCCGAATAAGAAATCATCAAGGTAGTGGGCTACAGACCGGGACCCTGACCTGCGAACAAAGGCCCATTGGAGGAAGGTGCTGAAGCGCTCAAATGCCGAGCATGAAATGGAGCAGCCAAAAGGCATGGCTTTGTCGAAATAAAATCCACCCCGGAACTTGAAACCCGGCAACTCAAAGTCGCCCGGGTGCACTGGCAGGAGACGGAACGCGGACTTAATGTCGCACTTAGCTAGTAGTGCACCCGGGCCACATGAGCGCACCATGCGCAGGGCCTGGTCAAAAGATGTATACCTGACCGAACAAAGGACGTCAGGGATAGCATCGTTGACTGAACGGCCAGCCGGGTAAGACAAGTGGTGTATCAAACGGAACTCTCCCGGTGACTTCTTGGGCACCAACCCCAACGGGGAAACCTTGAGGTTGGGAAATGGTGGGAGAGGGAAAGGGCCAGCGACCCTGCCAGCAGCAACCTCCTTAGCAATGCTCATGGCAGCCACCTCCTCCCTTCCCCTGAGTGATAACAGGTTGGGTGCATCTTGAGGGGACCTGACCCCTGTGAAAGGAATGTGAACCCCCTGCTGGAAACCCTCAAGCAGGTAAGCTGCGTCTGCCCTCCTAGGGTACATCGTGAGCCAACGCTCCAACATGTCCACATTAATTGGGGAGGGGGCCTTTTGCCTGACCAGCTCCCTCTGTGGCAGTTCTGCCCGCTCCCTGTCCACCTCTACCTCTGCCCGCAGTCCGCCTGCCCTAGGACACGCGGAGGCGGCATGGGGGCCAGCACAAGAGGGATACTCGTGCCTGTATCGGCACTGCTTCCTGTTGTACGCACCATTGGCCGAGAAGCTCCAACACAGCAGGCAGGCTGGAACCCCCTGCCCCGCCACCTGGCGGGGTGCCTGGGCTGGAGCAGCTCGCTGGACCGCATGTCCACAATGGTACCTCTCCCCTGGCGCCGGGTGCGTGGGGGTCATGTACAGAAGCCACAGCTTCTGGCCGGGCTCATCCCACCTCATCTCTGGGTGTAGGGGCACTCTCATACGGAATTCCTCGTCGTAAGCCAACCACGACGGGCCAGGCAAATCAACCATCGCCCGGTATATGTTGTCCAAATACTGGACCATCGGAATTGCCAGGTCAGGCCGGGCCCTGAGGTACACCGCCATGTATATAAGGTACGCGGGTAACCAGTTGGCCCACATGCGTGGCGGCTCACGTCGACGAGACTGCTCCTTGTCCTTCTCGTCCTGCCCCTCCCTCTCCTCTTTGGTGGGTTCTCTATTCAAGAGGGAGAAAATGTCCACATACTCCCCCCGCCAGATCTTCTCCTTGGTGGCCTGGGCCAGGTGGTCCTCGAGGGGCAACGAATAACCTGCTGTCGGCAAGGCCGACACCGGAACAGTGACAGTACTGGGCACCATGAAAGGAGCCTGGACCAGCCCCGCCACCCCCAGTAAGTTCCCCTCGGGACAGGGTACCCCGCCCCAAGAGGGGCCCTGGAGTGCCGGAGCCGTTCCCGGATGGGCCGGCGGTGGCTGACCCGCCGCCCCAGCCAGGCGAGGCCACGGCCACTGCAAACCTCCCCCCGTTGTGGGTTGTGGTGTGGGTGCACTATTTTGGACCGTATACTCACAAGTTGCACCCCCATGGGCCGCCCCCACCGGGGGTTCCGGCCCACTGCGGGCGTCGGAGCTCGCGACCGCAACCGAGCTCATAGACGGGGCCTGACCATTACCTGCCGGCGGCATCTGCTGCGTGGGGAGCTGCGAGGCTGCGGCTGGCGCCGACCTACTCACCCCAGGCAGCTCAACCCTTTCGGCCGCCTGCCGAGGACCTGCAGGCGCTGAGTTGACCTGTAAACCAAAAGGTGCCCCGGATGGATTAACTACCCCTAAAGATGCCCCCAGGGCCGCTACGCGGGCCAGCAGGGCATCCACGTTTACATAGCCCCCAACGCTGATGGGGGGCAAAGGGCTGGCCAGCCCACCGGTCGCCGGCGCCGGGCCAGGTCTCTGGACCCTGGGGCCCGAATATGGCCATGCCCCAACCATCGGCCCCTGGGGGGCCGGGGGCATGCCCTGCCAGGGAAGGGAACCCAGCCAACCCCCTTGGTTAAATCGCACCGCTGGAAGCTGCATGCCAAGGCCCGAAGGCCCAGCTTGGCTATGCGCCAAACCCGGGCCGGTGGCCGCTAATTGCGGGCCGGGGGCCGCATCCCCTGCAGGGCTGGTCTGAGGCTGCCCAGCCTTGGCCAGGGTGCGAGCGACCCCATCCCGCCGGTCCCGGCGGGCGCCCCCGGAAAGGGGGCCTGCTGAGGGGGCGCAGTCGCGGTCCTCCGACCCGGCTGGCGCCTCCGTGAAGTGCGAACCGCGTTCGCCATGGCCTTCTTTTTAGAAGGCATCGCTGCAATTCGCTGGGAAGCCGAAGAAAATAATCGCAGAAGAAACCGCTGCCCAAAGAGGCTTCCCGGCTAAAAGGAAGAGCGACGGAGCAAAAGGGGAAAAACTTCTCCTCTCCGTCGCTTCGCGAAATGGCAGCGCGGCTGCCTCGTGGCCACCCCTTTTAAAGGGTGCTGGCCACGCCCCCCTAACTACCCGGATGTCCAAGTCCGGTGGGGGGGGGGGCCGCAAAGAGCGCGGTGGCCATTTTGGCGCCGCGCTTGCATTTAACACAGAATAATTTCTGACACAAAATTATTATTAGTACAGTATATTCTTGCAAGTAATGTCTATGCTGTACTCAATATTTAACTACATTGGTAATCACATGCTGCAGGGAAAGAGTTTAAATCCTTGCTGGAAGTAACGTCAAAAGGACTGGAGTATTTAGTTTAGAGACTGGAAGCCCCATACCGATCAAAAGACATATTTTATTTAAGTAGACCCAAGACTGCTTCAAACTGAAAGGCTCTACTTCAGTGGTTCCCAATGTGGGGCACACGCCCCACAGGGGGACTTTAATTCCCAGAAACCTAAGCCAGTACATTGGCTGATCAGGGCTTTGGGGAATTGACTTAGGCTTCTGGGAATTGAAGTCCAAAAACCAAAGGTTGGGAAACACTGCTCTACTTTCTTATGATCAGAGCTTAGAAAGGTTACATTTTTCAACCAGAACTTCCAGAATTACTCAGTAACTAGACCAGTGACAATGTGTGATGGCAGTTGCATTGCAACAGTACCTATCAAGTTACCCAGTCCCCTTGGCTTATCTCAAACTAGTACAGTGGTACAGTACCTCGGATAAAGTCCGATTCGGATAAAGTCCAATTCAGATAAAGTCGCGGTTTTCATGCACACATGATGCATCACATAAAATCCAAAAGCACTTTAAAAATGGACGTTATCCAAGGTATTTGGTATAGGAACCTTGGATAAAGTCCATTTTTTGGACGTTATCCGATGCATCGCCCATTTGTTTTGCATAATGTCCAAACTTGTGGAATGGAGTTTGGACTTTATCCGAGGTTCTACTGTAGCAAAAATCACATTTCCACAAGTTAGGATAGATGACAACTAGGCTTGCAATAAACCTTAAGTTGTCAAAGTTACTTCAGAAATCTTGCTTGATGGAATATTGCTATAAATGATAAACTGTCATATGAATTGAAATTTAAAAAAGGGTTGTCAAGGGGAAATAAATTTATAGATATTTGGGGATAAATTATTGATTATGTGTTTCACAAATCTAAAGGAGTTAAGCCTAGTCAAGAACATTCAACCTTTTGGAAATAGGGGATAACATATAAATGGATGGTTTTGTTGAGAGATTTAAAGATAAGACAAGGATTTCCCCTGGTGGGGAGTGTACATTGTTGATGGGGTTTTTCCCTTTGTATTAGTGAATTTTGTATTAAGTTTTGCTATGTTTGGTTTTGATTGTCTCTTTTTGTCATGTATTTTTTTAAAAAAAATATTTTATCAAAAAGAAATCTTGCTTGAAATATGCAATCAAATGGAATGCAAATATCTCAAAGGGAAATTTAAAAAGCTGAGAAATCCCCCTTGTCCCCACTTGTGGTCAAAAAGAAAATCTTCCGTGAAAATTAATGGGGTAGTGGTGGTTTTAGGGTCCTCAAAACATGGCAGAATGTTGTCAGTCTTCCTCTAAAGCAGGGGACCCCAAACTTTTTTGCACCATGGACTATTTCCATGATAAACAATTCTTCCACAGACTGGTAAGTGCAGGTAGTGGGATTGGACGGTTCACACAGGTGGGGCACGGAGCCCCTCTGTAGTTTTGCAGTGTGGGGGAGGCATCTGCATTACTGTTGTTTCTGAAGCCCATGCTCCCGCTCCATTTGCCAGGCAGAACTGGTGGAGCACGTAGAGGGCAGAAGGCTGCCATCAGGGCTGCTAGCGCCACCCAGTTCCACGGCCTGGTTTGGAACAGCCCATGGTTGGGGGGCTCTGCCCTAAAGAATCAAAATGGACTTCTTGAGATTATGCTTCATTTGTGTGAAGTCATTGACTGTATAATGTCAAGATGACATTAGTTTAGATATCCCGCAATTAAACTGTTTCAACAAACTAGACTAGACTAGCTATGACTGAGAAATCCGAGTAGCTCTGATGCTATAAAAGCTTAATTTACCCATTCCTGGTTCAGGGTTATTTTGTCCTACATTTCTGATGTGTGTCAGTTTCTAACATGACATCCAAACCTTGGAAATACAACTCTCCTTGGCGATGGCTGTAAAGTTCTTTTTTCATTTTAATTCTCTTTGTGACTGAAGGTTTGCTATTTTACTTAACAGGAAACTTCATATTCTCTCAAGCACCTTCTCTCCATTAAGAGGTCTACAGCATTTCTTTAGCAGGTCAGACTTTGGTCAGATATCCTTGACCAAAAATCTTTTAACATAATGATTTCATATCCTTTGTACATTAATGTTGACTTATTAAAGGCACTGAATGTATTGCACACTGCTCTCATTGAATATTGCTTAATTCCGAGCATGCAATATATTGAACATTTTGATTTCCTATCAAAGGCAGTGGCAGATGAATACTGGGAGAAGAGAACGTGTGTGTGTATGTGGGAGGGAGAGAGAGAGCTTATGCTGCCATCACATTGCAGCTGTGTTGTTTGTCTGGATCAAGCACTGCTTTGTGGGAAATGTCAATATCTGGGTGGTTATGTGTTAGCAGTCCAGAGAGGAATTAACTGGAAATTCATCCTTCTGTCACTGAATTTTGAAATATCAGATGTGGGGGAGGAGAGGCAGAAAGAAGTAGCTTCTTTATAATATTGGCAGCTCCAGTGATTTCAAGTAGCCAGCTAGCAGTTACATATTAATTAGTTTCCTAAAGTCTAATTAGATATGTGAGAGGTGCCTTCTTGATGGGAACTTTATTTGGTAATCCAAAGGGTTCCTTGCAGCTGCACATTTCTAAGATGAGGAGGTGGCGAATCATCATCATTGGCGGCAACGGCGTCAGCGTCGTTATCTACTACTACTACTACTACACTTCCTAAATTAACTATTGCTTCCTCAGTGGCTGCGATAGTACAGCAAATGCTGTGAAAATGGGCTAAAATTTGACACGCTACAAACAAGACAATGCCCACATTTTCTAATTCATGGGATACTCACTCATGATGGATGCTAGGAGCAAAACCAACATTGCCCATTGTTTTAGGCACTGCAATGTCTCACATAATGTAGCAACTCAGTTACCAGTAATAATACCTTACATTTAAGGCCTGTTTCCCCTTGTAGAATGAGCAGTAGGCAACTATTTCCAACATACTGACCCAGCTAATTATCCTGCGAATCGTTTGCTCAGATCAGAACTTGGAAAAATTATTTTTTAAAGACTACAACTACCAGCGTGGCTAAGGATCTATTTTGCATGGGAAAGTTATAGTCCCAAAACAGATATGTTTCAAAGCTCTGGCTCCAATTCATGGGTGACCCATGGGCAAATAGATACTAGGCAAAATCCCTTTTGCATAAAGATAGATGCTGGGCAAAATCCTGGATGTCATCCAGCAATGCAATGTAACTTCATGCCAACAGGACAGGCCCTGGAGAAGCCTTGAGACAGAAAGGGAAGACTTTACCATTCCATTGTATACATTGCCTGATCATCACCAGCTCATACCTGTTGAGCGCGGCTCTGAAAAAGTCGGGACCTGCACAGAACCCTTCTGCACATACATGCATGCACAGTAACTACTTTCCCCACCAGCCAAATTATGGGATGCTGGCGGGAAAGTATAGTTAGCGATGCGGAAATACAGGAAATCCCGACCAATCCGGGATACTTGACAGGTCTGCACCAGCTGGATCAGAACTGCTGCTAGCAATCTTGTGGCAATTTCTGATAATTCTTATTCTCATTATTCAAATTCAATCCCTCACTCCTGATGGGGTAAAAGAAGAAGTAGATTATTCAAATTCAATAATATCAGTGCTGGATGATGACATCATCTGACTCCACAGCATGATTTTATGGCAACAAGATTTTGTTCAATATTTTATATTCTCTTATTGGGACATTATCCGTGTCTTCTGTCTAATACAAGATTATTTATTTAAATGTTGTATCCTCTTATTTGGGGTTGATACAACATTATTATTTTTATATCTTAAGCACTCTTCCAATAAGTAAAATATTGCCACTTTGGAGGACAGTTTGATGTCATTAACACATTAGAAAAAACATACGTCAGTATTCTGACAGTGCAGCAAGAAGAAGAAATAGAGGGTCCAGATAGATGATACCATTAGCAAATTTTTAGCACATTTTGTTTGTTTAATATTAATAGAACACTGTAAATCACTGGATCTCAGGATAAGTTACAAAGCTGTATAAAACAATTTAACAGCATAAGATATTTAAAACAACTTAAAATCAAACAATACAAAAGAAAAGTGCTCAGACCTTAAACCATTAAAAATATTGCTCTACACCCTGCAAAGGCTACAATTCTCTACCCACAAAAGTTCTAATAAGTTAGTACTTCTTGGCATCTAAATGATGCTATTGCCAACACAAATGGAGTCACCAAAGGGGGGGGGGGTATACAGCTAGGGTGCTACAGCAAAAAAAGCCTTCCCCTGTGTCTCCTTATAATGAATTATTCTCATGGATGGAAGACAGAGGAAGACCTTCTTGGAGATCTTAGTGATCAAGCCGATCCATGTCCAAAGCTGTTTATAGACACTCTCATATGTCATAAAATGCCAGTTTATAGTAGCACGTGGTTCTCATCAACTTCTACCTAGCATGCTTTGTTTTCTGATTAGCCATGGAATGATAAACATTGTTTTACTTTGCAAGCCTGGTTGCTGTTACAAATCTTGATTCCTGCTATAGGAAGGAATATGGGTTCAACAGAGGAAATTCACAATCCTCTTTATTTCAAGTTTCATCCAGAGATAGCCTTCGGATGAACCTGGGTGAGAATAGTCAGTCTCCACTTTTCATAGGTAAAGGTAAGGTTTCCCATGCTTGAAAGCCAGTTATATCTGACTCTAGGGTTCAGTGCACATCTCTGTTTCAAAGCCAAAGAGCCAGCGCTGTCTGCTTCTGCAGATGTTTCCATGGTCAGACACCGGAGTGCACAGACACCGGCGTGCACAGAATGCTGTTTACCTTCCCACCAAAGTGGTCCCTATTTATCTACTTACAATTTCTTGCTTTTGAACTGCTAGGTTGGCAGGAGCTGGGACAAAGATGGGAGCTCATTCAGCCCTGCAGTACTCGGGAATCAAACTGCTGACCTTCCGCCTCCTAGTCAGCATCTTAGCCACTTGAGCCACTGCAGTCCACTTTTCATAGGTGGCAAAATAATGTCAGAGTGGAATTTGTTGTTGTTTAATCGCACAGTTGATGAATACACTATTCCTTTTCAATAAGAACTTGCAAACAGTTATGTGACCATGAGGCCATAATAACAAAGCACTCACAGGAGAGCAAGATTATATGTAAAATCCAATGCTTCATTGTAGGACTTTTCCGCACAGCTTTTTGAGCTTCTACCTCAGCCTTTGCTCTTCTACTGACACCAGTCTTTGTTGCTTTCTGTGCCTGCCACTCTGCTCTTCCTAATAAATAATCAAAGCCCTTTCCCTTGTAATTTGAGCCACTAGTGCAACTCACACCATCTGGACCAAGAGAGAACAAGAACACTCTATCCTCTATGTGACAGGTTTTCCGAATATCTGAAGACAGCTGCCCTGTCATCTCTTCCTTGTATCTTCTTCAGGAGAATGTGCTCAGATCTTCATAGGATATGTTCCCCAGGCACCTTGCCATCTTTGTCACTTTCATTCATACTTTTGTTTTATTTATATTCTGCCTTTCTCCCAGTAAATAGACCCCAGGTGGCTGCAAAACATTTTAGATGGTAAACCTGGCTGAAAAGAAAAAAAACATAATTTATACTATTGCAAAAGCAATTAAATATATTATCTTGTTAAAACCAATGAATTGAAAAAGGGACAAAATAAAAGTACATGCTAAGAAGTGGAGAGAGAGAGAGAGAGTGCCTTCTCTGCTCATTTTACCTTTGGGCCCAATATGATGCTTTCCAGTGGCCTTTCCCAATGGTCATGGAGGTGGAAGATGGACTGGCTGTAAAGGTGCACTTTGCCCATATCCTCAAGGCTGTGGCGGTCCATTGCAGTCCCAGTGTTAAATCCTGCATGTCGTGCTTCATGTGTGCCATGGGTATTGGCTCCGAGCTCATAGTGTGTGGGTCACTTCATGGCAAAATGGGATCCACCTTAAACAAATTCATACCAGTGACATTTTTCCTGCTTCAGGAAAAAAATTGCATTCTCGGATATGAGTTGCAGTCAATGATAGATAGATACTATAGGTAGGTAGGTAGGTAAGGATCCCACATAAAAGGCAGCCAGAGAGTTCCAATATGTTTTCTAGTATTGAAAGACAACAGCTGAAAGACAACAAAGTGGAGAGCAAGCTAGCCATCCTCTCTGGTTACATGCTAGCCATCCTCTCTGGTTACATGCTAGCCTGTAGTTCCTTAAACTTTTGTACCCAGGATGCATGCAGAGACTGGGAGAAAAAATCGGCACCCAAGAGGAAATGTGTACAACTGAAGGCACTATTGTTGATCCAAAGTGTACAATGAAATAACATGGATCAAAAGACTCACTGGAGAATCAGTGTGAGATCTAGAGTTTCAGTCAGTGTACAGGGCTGTTTCTATAGCCACCTATGTAGGAACAAGACTTATTGAAGTCCTCCTAAGATGAAGTGTTGCAACATTTATCATCATGTGCCTTCATGGAACAATACAGAATGATGTGAAAGAACAGAATGTAGAGAATCCTAGAAATTTACTTGAGATTTCTTCCTCCAATAGTTGCTACTTTAATTTTTATTACCATTTGGCCGAAAACTAAATAGAGAAAAGTTTGTTTCTTTTTTAAAAATTCCCATTTTCAACAGCTGAAATAAACCTGTGAAGAAAATTAAATAGAAGTTGAGATCATAAATAGGTTTCATGACCTTGAATAAACCATGATTATCCACAGGTGTTGACTTCTTCCACCATTCTTCTTTTACCTGTTGCAAGCAGGGAAAATGGTTTGATCACTCCTCATAACATGTGCAGGAAAGTTGCTACTAGACTAGAACGTCTGTTAGGGGATGTAAGTCTTCGCCTCACACCCTAACTAGTTGCAAGGCATAGTGTGTCTGGGATGCCTTTAAGACCCTACTGCAGGAGCACACAGGTGCTGGGACTTTTCCCGGATGCGCTCCATGGGCCATTGCCTTTAGGTCAGAGCAGGATTGCAGACTTCCAGCTACAATGCTCAACTTGCCTGAGCTTTAATGCTCACCTTCCTCTGCTGGTCTGGACGAAGATTCCTGCAACTTCCAGAACCTGCTACGAGGACTGAATCTTTGTACTGATCCTGATGATGGCTTTTGCCTGATATGCCATCTGTGCTTGTTGGACAAAGAAGGACTACTTGGAGTAAGCCTCCACCAGGAGGACAGAAGCTGTAGAACTCTTTGGCTTTGTCTGTAATTACAGCTTGCATTTACCCTGCTGGACTGGACTGATACTGAACTCTATGGACTTGTAAATAGCACAACTGAACTGTCTGAATGAATGAGGTCAACTGAGCAGCCCAAGAGAATATATCTGTTTTGTGTTACAGTTGTTGCACTGTATATACTGGCACCTTTTTACTTCTCAAGTAATCTTACTTTGAGTTTTCTTCTGTACCAAGATCTGTCTGCCCATTTTTCTCACAAGGGACCACCTTGCGAGGTGCGAACCTCTTGCTGTCCACTGTATACCACTCTGCTAACTGTTTACATCAACAACGGTCAAGTGTTCTGGCAATAGAATGAAAGGAACTACAATCCAATATTTCAGTGCAAGCTTGGAAATGAATTCTCCTTAGCTGTGACAGGTGGTCAAGGAGATCTAAGGAGCTGCTCCATTTGCTACCTGTACCCCCTTATTTCTCAGTGAAACTATGCAATACACAATGTGTACCACTTGTTGAATGAAGATATGTAGAAGTACGATCTAAATATCCATCTTTTCTCATATCTGTAGGATTACCTGCACCTGCCAAATGTTGTCCTACATAGCAATCTGGTACACTAAAATTTGGTACAGGATCAAACTTGGTACTAATGTTTTCTTGAACAGAAGCCTCTGTTTAAAGTTTGGGTAGACATCAAGCAGCCAAACATGGTCCGAGGTATTGTAGGAAGCCCTTCAAATCTGACACTAGACATTTTAAAAATGAAATTTGTGCAAGCTTTGGCCTTTAACACAAACTTTAGATTACCACTGGCTCTAAATCTTGTCCTTGGTGTCCTGGGACACTAAGCAGCCCCACCCAACCCCAATCCTGTTTTGCAGGCGCACCCCCCCAATAACGGACTCAGACAACATTGAAAGTGGATAACAGCATAGGGCCACATTTATTGATTCAATGCCCTAATCCGAATTATAAATTTGTATTGGTAAAACGACCAATCATAATTCTTAAGGCAAGCAGGCCGAAGTAACACTGGTAAGGTACCACCCCAAAATTGCCAACGGCAATTGGTTACAATGTATCAATTTGTATCAATTTGTTTGTTGACAACAAACAAATTGTTGACCGTAGTCAATATCTAACTCATGACCCCACCCTCTGACTCGTATCCGTAAAATCACGGGGTGATGCATGCTGGCTAGCTATCGCCATCACCCCGTCGCCTGGTTCGTCGTTGACCGGACAACGTTTAACTAATTTGTTCCTATCTAGTGTTGTCCAGTCAATTGCGAACCTGCCGGATACCTGTGGGTCATACTGTTTACCTTACCAGTGCTACCCGCCACACGGAGGGGCTTCAAAGAAGGCCTGACGCCCCCCCCCCCCAGACCGTCAGCTCAGTCAACAGGCCTGCTCGCCAATCACCCAACAGGAGGTCCATACCTCCTCGCGACAGATGGACCCCATCCCCTGCATACAAGTCGTAATTTCGTAGGCTAATAGCGGGGTGACGACTGACCCGTCCCCAAGCCTTGTCGGCAAGGAACCGCGCCACCACCCCGTTGACCGCGCGCCTAGCGCGGTCAAGGGCCAGGAGGTCAATGCCCCCTCTATAAGAATGGCGCGGGATCATGTCCGACCAAACCAGGGTTGTGGCAGGCCAGACGTAGTGCAAGTAAGCAAGGTCCCCGCAAATCGCATGCTTGAGCGATAAGCCGGTGACCTGACCCAAATCATTGCCCCCAAGGTGTATGATGAGAATGTCAGGCGGGTCAGCACTCCTGCTGGAAAACAGGAAAGGCAGCAGCTCCCGCCACAACATCCCAGGCTTACCATGCCATGTGAGACTGGCGTGTTCACCCAGTCCCAGTCGGGGTCCCCACTCTGTCGCCGCAGCGTAACGCGCTGCCCTGTGCACATAGCTGTGGCCCACCAGCCATACTGTCACCGGTGTAACACGACACCCAGGGTCTGTAAGAAAATTAAGAAAAAAGGGAAGGTAAGGTGATAGGATTGGTACTCACGGTGGAAGTGGGCGCACATAAAACTGAAAACATTGCGAGCCCCACCTCCCCATGCTGCGTATGTCAGCCCCGGAGTACCCAAAAGCAGCTGCTGTAGAGGCTGCCCCAATACGAAATGAATGTGTGCCATAACGGGCACCTGGTAGGCCCACCCTGGCGAGGGCTCTGCCTGTCACCTTCCAAAACTGAAATTTAGTAAGGGGAGACCCATCTTGGTGACAGAAAAACGGGCCATGGTGCATGCCACGCAGTGCCAGGAACTCCTGTAGGGCACCAACCGGACAGATGTCTGCCAAAGAACACCGTAGCAGTCTTACACCACTGCCTACGCCATGCTGATCTGACTTGGAGGAACGTATCCTCAACTGGGCCCAGTCTTTGGCAACATATACATCTCCGAGTTCCAGTGCCCTACAACTTGCATCCGCCTTAGACAGCATCACAAGTTCGCTGATGCGGAGCGCTCCAAAAAATGCCACCGTTGTGGCTGCATGAAAAAGGGCTGCCTCATAATGATCAAAACAGAGGCTTGGCCAGCCCCGGGCCAACTGGGTAAGAACCCCTGGGGAAATAGGGTGCCGATCGTCCGGGCAATGCCCACGCTCGCGCACCCACCCCTCCAAAACATGTCTCACACGGAAGTCAGAGGTGCTGTCCACATGACCCCCCACTTTGGCCATAAAAGCCAGCGCCGAGAGCTTGGATGCTATGGTGCGAGGTGCGAGGCCGAGAGCATGCAGGTGGACCATGAACCGCAGAACATGGTCAACCGGGATAGGCCAGGTCTCTGGCAGGCGAAATTGAGCAGCAAATGCCCTGAAAGAATTAAATGCTTGTTGATACGCGTGCGTGCGTGGCGCTAGTGTGCGTGGCGCTAGTGACAGGCCAATCGCCCGGTTCACCTCTCCTTGCCAATGGTCCATATCTCGTCCGGGAGTGGCGAGGGAAATTCCTCCGCATCCGGGGCCAAGGCACGGAACTGGGAGATCTGCAGGCGGGACAAAGCGTCAGCAATATCATTATTAATCCCTGGGACATGCCTGGCTCTGAACAAAACATTGAGGCGCAGGCAGCGCAGCACAAAATGGCGCACTAGGTCCATAACCCTGGGCGATTTGGAAGTCTGTGCATTAACAATGTGGACAACAGCAGCGTTGTCACACCAGAAATGCACGACCGAGTTAGCCCATTCCTCGCCCCATAGCATCCAAGCCCCTAGTATAGGAAAAAATTCAAGGTATGTGAGATCACGCAGGCGATCCGTGCCTGCCCAGGCCGGTGGCCACCCACCATAGGCCCACTTCCCATTGAAGTACATCCCATAACCCAGGGATCCTGAGGCATCAGACTGGATCTGAAAATTGGGGGATGCCAGGAGGTCAGACCTCCAAAATGAGACCCCATTGAACTCCCTCAGAAACTGTAACCAGACAAACATGTCTGCCCTGATACCCCGGGTAAGTCTAACTCTGTGGTGAGGCCTGGATAACCCTGCCATGGCGTCGCATAAGCGTCGAGCAAAAGCCCTGCCCGGAGCGACCACCCTGCAAGCGAAATTCAGGTGACCATGTAGCACCTGCAGTTCCCTCAGTGATGCCTTGCGCTTGGCCATCAACTCCGAGATAAGGGCCACTATCCTGGACACCTTATCCTCCGGTAACCTAGAAGCCTGCGCTAACGTGTCAATCTCCACCCCCAGGAATACTAGCTTGGTAGATGGGCCCTCGGTCTTTTCGGGCGCTAAAGGGACACCGAGGTCCTCCATTAGCGTCTGAAATGTGTTAAGGAGACGTGCGCACGTGTCCCAGCCCCGTTCACCCCCGAATAAAAAGTCATCCAGGTAATGGGCTACAGACCGGGACCCTGACCTGCGGACGAAAGCCCACTCTAAGAAGGTACTAAAGCGCTCAAAGGCCGAGCATGATATGGAACAGCCAAAAGGCATGGCCTTATCAAAATAATATTCGCCCCGAAATTTGAAACCCAGCAACTCAAAGTCACCCGGGTGCACCGGCAGGAGGCGAAAGGCCGACTTAATGTCGCACTTGGCCAGCAGGGCACCCGGGCCACACGAGCGCACCATGCGCAGCGCGTGGTCAAAAGACGTATACCTGACTGAACAAAGGTCATCAGGGATAGCGTCATTGACCGACCGGCCGGCTGGGTAGGATAAATGATGAATAAGGCGAAACTCGCCTTGAGACTTTTTGGGAACCAAGCCTAGGGGCGACACCTTAAGGTTGGGAAACGGGGGTGAAGGGAAAGGGCCGGCGACCCTGCCCGCATCTAACTCCTTCCTGATACTGGCAGCAGCCACCTCCTCCCTCCCCTTGAGGGACAAAAGATTGGGGGCATCCTGAGGGGACCTATCACCCATGAAAGGGATGCGGAACCCGTACTTAAAGCCTTGAAGGAGATACTCCCCATCCTCCCCCTTCGGGTACACTGTGAGCCAACGCTCCAACATGTCCACCTTAATTGGGGAGGGGGCCTTTCGGTGAACCAGCTCCATCTGTGGCAGCCTTGCCAGCCCACTGTCCGCCCCTTCCTCTGCCCCGTGTCCCCCCAGGCCTGGGACAGGCAGAGGCTGCGTGGGGGCCCGAACATGTGGGACACTCATGCCTGTATTTGCAATTCTTCTTATTGCAGGAACCATTGGACGAGAAAGCCCAGCACAGCAGGCGGGCTGGAACCCCCTGCCCCGCCGCTTGGCGGGTAGCCTGTGCTGGGACAGCTCGCTGGACCGCATGTCCGCAATGGTATCTGTCCCCTGGCACGGGGCGCGTGGGTGTCATGTACAGAAGCCAAAGCCTCTGGCACGGCTCGTCCCACCTCATCTCCGGGTGGAGTGGAATCCGCATACGGAATTCCTCGTCATAAGCAAGCCACGAAGGGCCCGGGAAATCAACCATTGCCCTGTATATGTTGTCCAAATATTGGACCATCGGAATAGCCAACTCCGGCCGCGCCCTCAGATACACTGCCATGTAAATTAAATAAGCCGGCAGCCAGTTGGCCCAGGTACGTGGCGGCTTACGACGACGCGCCTGCTCCTTATCCTTCTCATCCAGTCCCTCCCTTTCCTCTTTGGTGGGCTCTCTGTTCAGGAGTGAGAAGATATCTACATACTCCCCCCGCCAAATCTTTTCTTTGGTTGCCTGTGCCAAGTGATCACCCAGTGGCAAGGAGTACCCCGCAGTTGGTAAGGCCGAAAAAGGCACCACAGACACCGGGAAAGGGGCCTGAGCTAACCCAGCCACCCCCAGTACATTCCCCGGATTGTGAGAAAAACTACCCACCCCGGTGCCCTGGGTGGCAGTTACCGTCGCCGAGTGGAGTGCCGGCTGCTGTGCCACCGCACCACCCGAGCGAGGCCAAGGCCATTGAAAAGCTCCCCCCATAGAAGGAATGTGTGTAGGTGTACTGGCTTGGACCGCATACTCACATGCTGCACCCCCGCGGGCCGCCCCCACCGGGGGTTCCGGCCCACTGGGGGCGTCGGAGCTCACGACCGACGTAGAGCTCATCATCGGGGCCTGACCTGCACTCGTATGCTGGCTGGGGAGCTGCGGGGCAGTGGCCGAAGCCACGCCACCCGCCTGAGGCAGCTCAACCCTGCCTGCCGCCTGTTGTCCTCCCGCCGACGGCGCCGCAAAAGGGATGCCAAAAGGAGCCCCAGCCTGGCTGGCCCGAGCTAAAGACGCTTCGAGGGCCGCAAGGCGGGCCAGTAAGGCCTGCACGTCGATCTGGGGCAAGGGCCGGCCGGCCCGCCAAGTCCAGGCGCGGGTACAGGTCCCTGTACCCCAGGACCCGAATAGGGCCATTGCCCAATACCGAAGCCCGGTAGGGTCGGTGCAGGAACCTGCCAAGGTAGGGGACCACACCACCCACCCAGGCTAGAAGGCCCAGGAGGAATAGAGGCAGGCCCAACAGGATGGGCAGGGAGAGTAGCGGTGTCCACCGCTCGCGGGCCGCGGGCCGAAGCCCCTGCCGCGCCCGCATTCCGATCCCCCGCGTCCGGCCAAGGGGCGATAGACCCCATTCCGCCGGGGGCCTGGACAGGCGGCTGCTGGGGAGGCGCAGCTGTGGTCCTCCGACCCGGGTTGCGCCTCCTCACAGCTCGCGCCGCACTTGAAGCTGCCTTCTTCTTCGAAGGCATCTCAACTGCAGGAGAGGGAAGCCGAAAAGAAGATTCGCCGCCAAAAGGCTTCCCGCAAGGTAAGGAGCGACGGAGACACAGGGGAAAAACTTCTCCGCTCCGTCGCTGAGGTAAAATGGCAGCGCGGCTGCCTCGTGGCCACCCCTTTTATAAGGGAGCTGGCCACGCCCTAAACTACCCGGATTCTTCGTCCTGGGGGGGGGGCCCGCAAAGAGCGCGGCGGCCATTTTGGCGCCGCGCTTGCATTTGTTCTTATTCCACACTTTGTTTACACCAGGGTTTTAGCTATTTCTTTCTACTTGGAAATGAATATCCATTTTCCACAAACATTTCCCCAAAGGCATGCATTTTCTGCAAGAATTTCCCCTACTGACTAAATATGTTTGTCATTATTTTTTTACTTTTTTGTATTTTTAGGCATTCACATTTTCCAGAAGGTACCTGTATGCTTGGTTTCTCATATATACTACCATCCCTGTAAATGCTTGATTCTGTGAGGCAAGATGTAGTTTGTTTTTAGAGCAAGTGACAGGAGGAGGCAAAAGTGATATTCTCAACTTCAGTGAACCTGTTCCATTCTTTCTTCTGGAAGCTGAAGTCCAAAATATCTGACTGGTCAAAAAAGGTTCTCCAATCCCTGCTTGACTTCTACCTGAAGACTCTAAGTGTACAAGAAAGCTACCAAAGAGCAAACCTAAAAAGCTTTTATATCAGCCAACTTCGCTTCACATCTTTACATTTATTTATTTATTTAAATTTATATGCCGCCCAATCAGGAGAACCCGACTCAGGGTTTTAACAACAGTTAAAAATGTATAAAAATAGATTTTAAAATCCCAAATTGTCCACTCACTTCCCCACCCTACTACCCCCCACCCCAATTAAAAGAATAAAAAGAAATAAAAGGGAATGGGGGGAACACAAAGGGGGGGATATTAACTAAGTACTAACTGGGGATGAGCCAACAGGCTTGAGCCGTATTCCCATTAAGCCTCCACACCTGCCCTGCCAGCCAGGTTTTCAGACTTTTCCTGAAGGGCAGCAGTTCTGTCTGTAGCCTCAATTCTGTTGGAAGGAGGTTCCAGAGGACTAGTGCGGACACAGAGAAGGCCCTTCTTCGTGTGCCAGAGAGGCGGGCCCGTCTAGCTGAAGGCACAACTAGGGAACCCCTCCGGTCTGCTCTGGTTGGATGGGCAGACACTGTTGGGACGATGCGGTCTCTCAGGTATCCTGGCCCACAGCCATATAGGGCTTTAAAGGTCAAAACCAGCACCTTGAATTGCATCCGGAGGCAAACTGGTAACCAGTGCAGCTCCTGGAGTAGTGGGGAGGCACGGGCATAACATCCACATCCCATCACCACCTGTGCAGCTGCATTCTGAACCAGCTGTAGCCTCTGAATGGTCATTATTATTATTATTATTATTATTATTAGTAGTAGTAGTAGTAGTAGTAGTAGTAGTAGTAGTAGTAGTAGTAGTAGTAGTAAGTTTTATTTCTATCCCGCTTTCCTGACACAAGTGCCAGTCAAAGCAGCTTACAACATATATAAATACAATAAACAGAGCAAAATATACAATAGAATACAAAAGGCAATACACAATTAATACAATCAAAACATCAAATTATGCAAAAAATACAATACAGAATAAACAATATACAATACTGTATAATAGGAATACAATACATATAAGCATAATATCATACATAAAATGACAATGGGGGGAGGGGGAGGGGGAAGTCACATAAAATAATAATAAAAACACATACATTATAAAAATTACAGAATTAACCTCAACCACCCAGCAGCCACAAAGGTGCCCAATGGTTCAAAAGACCATAAGGGCAGCTGCGTCAACAGCAGTGGTTCCCACCTGTCACTCACCTCGCGGCGAACGATTCCCAGACAGGGCAGAAGACAAAAGTCCTAAAATAAGCGACTTTGGTCCCCCAAGTGATGGTGTGGCTGCGGGATGAGCACGGACCTCTCTGCGGTGGCGGCGGCGGCAGCGGCTGCTTTTCACCCCTCCAGCCAAGCGTGGCTTGGAGGAGGCAACGGCAGTGGTGGGCGCAGGTGGGCTCAATCCCCGAGCGATGGTGTGTCTCTGGGGCTGAGCACGGGCCTCTCTGCAGTGGCAGTGGCGGCTTTTCACCCCTCCAGCCAGGCGTGGCTCAGAGGGGGCGGCGGCAGCGGCGGGCGCAGGTGGGCTCAATCCCCGAGCGATGGTGTGGCTGCAGGGTGAGTGCGGGCCTCTTTGCGGTGGCGGCGGCAGCGGCTTTTCACCCCTCCAGCCAAGCGTGGCTCGGAGGGGGCAGCGGCAGCGGCGGGCGCAGGTGGGCTCAATCCCCGAGCAATGGTGTGGCTGCAGGGTGAGCGTGGGCCTCTCTGCAGTGGCGGCAGCGGCTTTTCACCCCTCCAGCCAAGCGTGGCTCGGAGGGGGCGGCAGCAGCAGCGGGCACAGGTGGGCTCAATCCCCGAGCAATGGTGTGGCTGCGGGGTGAGCGCGGGCCTCTCTGCGGTGGCGGCAGCTTTTCACCCCTCCAGCCAAGCATGGCTCAGAGGGGGTGGCGGCAGCGGCAGGCGCAGGTGGGCTCAATCCCCGAGCGATGATGTAGCTGCGGGGTGAGCGTGGGTCATCAAGGGCAGCCCCAAGTAGAGCGCATTACAGTAATCTAGTCTGGAGGTGACCAGAGCATGAGTGACCATAAGTAAGGAATCCCGGTCCAGGAGCGGATGCAACTGGTGAATTACTCAAAGTTGAGTAAAAGCCCTCCTAGCCACAGCTGCCACCTGCTCTTCTAGCAGCAGTCGCGAGTCCAGGAGGACCCCAAAGTTGTGCACTGGGTCTGTCTGGGGCCCCATCCAAGACTAGAGGTGGTACTCACTGGATAACCCCGGACCCCGACTCAAAGCCACTCGGTCTTGCCAGGGTTCAGCTGAAGCCCATTGTCTCCCATCCAGACCCCAACGGCCTCCAGGCATCCAGACAGGACTTAGACCACATTACTGGGGTCCCCACGGGCCAAAATGTACAAATGAGTGTCATCTGTGTACTAATGGTACCGCACCCCATGGGAACGTACATTCTTCAGTACAGGCAGCTGGGGATGAGTAATGCAGTTTTTCTTCCTACAAGACGTAATCTCAAACTGTGTATATAAATGTGAAACCAAGCCCTGAATCTAGAGATGAGAACACACTCATATCCCTTCAATCCATGGGTCTTTTTATTGGTTTGATGTCTTTCTAGATTCTTATCTGACACCAAAAAGAATAACCCACTCCTTTCTCTTCTATCCTCTTTCTACCAGATAGAGATGGAGAATGGGAGCAGGAAAGAAGGATGGGAGACAAGAACACCTTCAGGGTTTGAAGACAACTTTCTAGAAGTAGACTTAGACTTAGATCCTCCCATGCTATGTAGCATTTCAGGCAGTTCTATTAGTAGACAGCTGTGATAATTAGGTTTATTGGCTATATAACATAGGGACATGTACAATTCATAACATTTTCTGTGATAATGTATTAAATTATGCTTTTTGATTATCTTTTTTCTCATATGTGAAATTATTAAATTTTCATGCATTGGTTGTACATGCTAATTTTGGCCATATATAGCAAGTAAAATTATTTTAATATTTAGTTGCTAGTGAATGTTGGAAACAAATGGTAATGGAAAGGAGAATGTATGAGAGGGTCAGAGTACTAATAGCCTTTGCTGGCCATTTTCTTTAGGGGGAGGAAGTCTTTTAGCTGTCCAAAAATGGAAGGCTTTTCATATTTGCAATATCTTTCTGTTTAGAAGTGACAGTTTTGTGGAAACTTAGCTTTCTTAACATGTGACATGAATATTATTGGGGGAATTGGTTATTCCTCTTAGTTAACAGAATATAACAACAACATATAGAAATCGTAATCAGCTCAGTCTCAACAGTACCCACCCACCCCGCTTGGTTGCATGCACACAAACTTGCACATTGTATGATAAAATCCTTCTAGAAATATTTAAAGTAGGGAAAGTGTTCTTTACTTTCAGTTAGCATCTGTCTGATGAAATGGAGCTGATCCACGAAAGCTAAGATTAACAGTGAGGAATCGAACTCACAACCTCTGGCTCCACAGCCAGATACTCAACTTACTGTATATACTCAAGTATACGTCTAGTTTTTTAGCCCCCAAAATGAGGTCCAAACAGGGGACTCAACTTATACTCGGGTCAATGAACCCGAGAGCCCTAAAACCACGGTGGTGCAAATTCAGTTGGGAATCTTTCTCCTATACCTGCCCTCCCCCCCCCCACCTCGATAAGGTAGTTGATTCCCTGCCCGAGCTCTTGGATGCTGTCTCGGGATTGGCGGTGAAGTTCCCTAGACTTATTGTGCTGGGGGACTTCAACCTGCCTTCCCTGGGACTGGGGTCTGAGATGGCAAGGGAGGTCATGGCTTCTATGGCAGCCATGGAACTGGCTCAAGTAATTCAGAGCCCGACTAGGAGCAGTGGCCATACACCTGACAATTTTTCTCTCGGTGCCGTAGCGAAGTGATCCGGGACTGCAACATTATCCCTGTGCCATGGTCGGACCATTATCTGGTGACCTTAGAGCTCCCAGGAGTAACTCATAAACATGGGGAGGTGGGGCCTATTATTCTGGCCTGCCCTTGGTGCCTGATGGAGCCAGAAGGATCTGGCCCCAGAGGGAGCTGGGGGGGGGGGGAGTTTCCTATGGAATGGCTGCATGATACTACCAAGGCCTTGGTCACCCTCTGGAATGAGGGGGCTGCTACAGCCTTGGACGTTATCATGCTGCTACAGACTCTCCACACACGTGGGCCTCGTGCCACCCCTTGGTTCTCCGAGGAGCTAAGAGAGCTTAAATGTGTAAAGAGATGCCTAGAGTGCAGCTGGAGGAGATCCCAGAGCGTCTCAGACCAAATACAAGCTAGAGCCTCTATTAGGGCCTACCTCGTGGCAATACAGGCAGCGAAACAGCAGTATTTCACCACCCGTATCACATCAGCAAATAACCGCCCAACTACCCTGTTCCAGGTAACTAGGTCCCTCCTTGGTAGGGAGGGATCTGGCCCCGGATGGCAGGGGTCCGCCGAGGAGCTTGCTGATTATCTAGAGGATAAAATCACTCAGATTCCCTCAGTGTTTAACTCCATGTTTAACATTGTATAACAGGAGTTGGCCAGGAGCCAGTCTTGCCAGGTTATCTGGGATCAGTTTGGCCTGATGATTGACCCTGATGAAGTGGACAGGATCCTGGGGAGTGTACGCTCCACTGCTTGCATTTATAGACCCGTGTCCGGCCTGGCTCGTGAAAGCGGCCAGGACTGTGATGAGTGGCTGGATCCGAGTGGTGATCAATGCCTCACTGAGGTGCTCCCCCCCCCCCCGGCAACTCAAACATGCACTGGTGCGCCCCCTCCTAAAAAAAACATCGCTTGATCCGAATATACCTTCCAATTTCCGCCCCGTCTCAAACCTCCCCTTTTCAGGGAAGATTGTTGAGAAAGCAGTGGTGTGGCAGCTCCAGGGGGTCCTGGAGGAAGCGGATTAGCTGGATCCTTTCCAGTCAGGCTTTAGGCCGGGTCATGGTATGGAGACTGCATTGGTCACACTGTTCGATGATCTCTTGAGAGAGTGAGATGCAGGATACCCTCCATTCTCACTCTTCTTGACCTCTCAGCAGCTGGACTGGCTGGACTGACTCCAGGGGTTGTGTATCTGGGGCACTGTGCTGTCCTGGTACTCCTCCTTCCTGAGTGGCCGGACTCAGTCAGTGTGGGTGGGAGCCATGGAGTCAAGTTCAAGGCAGCTCATGTGTGGGGTACCTCAGGGCTTGGTCCTCTCACCCCTACTCTTTAACATCTACATGAACCCCCTGGGTGAGATCATCCAATCCTATGGGGTGAGATATCATCAGTATGCTGATGATACGCAGTTGTATATCTCTGCCCTTGGTGATCCCTGTGATGCAGTCAAAGTCCTGACCAGTTGCTTGGAGGTGGTTAGTGTCTGGATGGGGGGACAATGGACTACAGCTGAATCCCAGCAAGACTGAGTGGCTGTGGGTGAGGGGTCCTGGTCCTTATAAGGAGTTATCCCTGCTGATTTGGGATGGGGCATCCTCCTAGACTCGCAGCCTCTGCTCTAGGAGCAGGTTACGGCCATGGCCAGGAGGGCCTTCAGGCAAGTGCATGTCATTAACCAATTGCGCCCACTCCTGAACCGGGAGGCCTTGCTCACAGTCATCCATGCCCTGGTCACCTCCCTTTTGGACTATTGTAATGTGCTCTACATGGGGCTGCCCTTGATGACCATCTGGAGACTGCAGTTGGTCCAGAATGAGGCAGCCCATGCTGTGGTGTGGTCATTTCGCCCATGCCTTGCCACTGCTGCAGGAGCTGCACTGGCTGCCTATATGTCTCCGGGTGCAATTCAAGGTGCTGGTTGTCATCTTTAAAGCCATTCATGGTAGCGGACCAGGCTACCTCAGAGATCGCATTGTCCCTAGGACATCGACCCATCCCAAGAGAGCAAACCGAGAGGGCACCCTCCATTACCATCTGTTGGGGAGGCGGGCCTCTCCAGCATGAGGAAAAGGGCCTTTTCGGTCATACCCCCCACATTATGGAACCTTCTCCCGGTAGAATTACGTCTCCAGGCCCAGTTGCTATCGTTTAGGAGAGAATTGAAAATGTGGTTAGTGAAATGGGTCTGGGGGCTGGGATTGCCAACAAGCTCTCTTTTTTTGGCTCATCTGAGGCCCCCCTCTTGTTATTGGTTTTATTGAAGAGCTTTTAACTGTTTTCATATTATTTTTCAGTTTTGCTGAGCAGCCAGTGAGGTGTTCACTGGACTGTGTATACCGCCCAGAGTCTATTGATTGGGGTGGTATATAAATGTAAATAATAAATAAATAATAAAATAAATTCAAACATACAGTTAAAAAAAAGCACCAACACTAACATAAAAATTCAAAAACATGCCCACACAAATGTCCAAATTAATTTTATCATATGTTCATGTATTTTAATTATTAAAACTCACTAGCAGCAGCTGAATTTTCCATCCCCAAGTTATACTCGGGTCAATCTATTTTCCTAGTTTTAGAGCTCCAAATGAGGTACCTCGACTTGTATTCGGGATGTCTTATAGTTGAGTATATGCAGTACTGAACTAACCAACCAGTCCATGCCTGAATTGGGCCAATATTCAGTGTACCTATGGTATAACAAGCACCCTCATCTTGGTACACCCAACCCTGAAGAAAAAGCCCATTTACACCCAAAATGAGCAACAAGTCCCTTGCTAAGAGAAATCCGGCTGTGTCTTTTAAGTGTAATCTAAAACCCAGGCCCATCTCTCTCTGTTGACCATCTCAGAGTTGAATTTTATGTGTCACTTGCCTGTCTACCTCCAAGGAAAATCTGTCTCCATTTAGTTGTGGCATCTATCATAAGAAAGGAGAGCATCCGCTTGTTCTACCGATGGTAACTCGTGCACATACTGAGATGAAGCTTTTCAAGCATGAATAATGAACTAAAGCCCGCTCTACAAGACAGAAGAAAACATTGTGGCACTTTGAGATAGTGTTTGTAAAGCAGATAAAGCACTTGTACTTTAATTTTCCAGCCACTACCAACAAAATAAGCAAGTGTACAGGAATAGCATTTTTCTTTTAAAACCATCTCCCAAAAAATATTCATGTTGAAAGAAAAAGAACCAAAAAATGGTTTCCCACAACACTGTGTATACAGAGAGATTACTCTGTTATCACAACTGCAACATTTGAAACACAAAGTAGAAAGAAAATGCAAAGCTATTTTCTAAAGGATCAGTGTGTGTGTTTTAAAATCTAATTAGCAGTGGATTAATGTGATTTGCTGAGCCCTTTAGAAGGAGACTTAAATATCAACACCCACATCTCATTCACGTCTTTGAGTGATTGAACTGTGAAATAAAAGGAAACAGTAACAATATATAAAATTGAGCATTGCTTATAAAACGTAAAACAGAAACACAATTTTTGTTATGTAGCTAGATCAAGAAAATGCCCAATAAAAATCCTATAGACTGAAATTGGGAGCTATTGTTGCAGGTTCACAGACAAATGCTGGCTGATGATGTATGTAAGAAAGAGCAGAAATAAGAAGTATCATTCTTTGTACTGTTAATATTTCTACTACATTTTTTTCTCCTGAAAACTGAGGCATGGCAGGTAGGCCTTACAGCACTTAACTCATCTTTCTGTATCAACTGTATCCTGAGGAACTTGAAGCAATTCACATGGTCATCCTGAGTCTTATGGAAATTCACAAATTTAAACACAGTTCTCAATCATCCATTGGCATGCTAGATGAGACAACAGAAGCTGAATCTTGAATCAAACCTTCTCCAGCAAACCACATTAGAAATGTTCAACAAGGCATCCCACAAATTAAGAATAAGTGCCAAGAAACTGAGACTGCCTTTAGTAAATAAGTGCAAAGAAGCATCTCCTGAAAGTGTTGTTCTTATGGACGTCAAATTAACCTACTGATTTGGTTGTGATTAGCAAATTACAATAGAATTGAATTAGCAAATGACATTTCATGCATGGACAGGTTTTTTGAACTAACACCTCTGGTTCTACAAGGCTTTCTAAAGGACCAAGAGGTACACTTACTGGGAAAACAATGAAGTACCCAGTTTCTTTCAAACTAAGAAGTGACACAGTTCTCCCAAGAATGGCAAAAGTTGGCTATTTGTCACAGCATGTGATTCTCCTCACTTACTGTTGTGTATTGAATGTAATTGTAACCACACGAATGAGTGAGTGTAACAAGCTGTATCTTGCAATAGAAACAATGTAACAAACCACAATAGAACGCGAGCTAGTGACCACTAGGGGGAAGTAGCGAGCGTTCAGCTCACATGGTACACATTCCTCAAATACCTTCAGCTGCGCGGGAAAGATTCCCGCGCTCACCTCACCTGGACAAGAAGGGCGTGACTAAGGATGACGTCACATGGACAGTAGCCAATGCCCTATTGAAGAGCCACATTCAATTGTATAGCCACTGCATAAAAGGAGCTGTTTGTCCGCCATTACCACATGTTCGTACTGTACTCCATGCAATAAAGATGTGTTAGGCTAGTCTACAGCTGCTTCCATTGTCTTGATTCCCAAACACTAAACTTACATACCTTGCAATTAGCATTATCTGCTTTGTGATTGGCCATGAAAAGGTTAAACATGAGCTTCATTTGCAAACTTCATTTGCCTTTTTGGTGAGGCAGGTTGCTGTTGTTTTGTTGTTACATGTTCCCAATTTGTTTCTGACCTATGGCAACACTAAGAATAAGAGAGCTCTAAAATGTCCTGTCCTAAGCAGCCCTTCTCAGCAATAATAAATAGGAACCTTTGGCTTTCTTTATGGTGTCAATCCCCTGCATTTGGTCTTCTTCTTCCCCTGTTTAATTTAATTTTAATTTCCCACTTGTATGCCACCCAATTAGGAAACCCGACTCAGGGGGACTCACACATTAATTATACAATACTGTATACACAATAATACAATATACACAATAATTATACAATATTCAACCTACAAGAACAGCATATAATAATATACAACAATACAATACTGCAGCGGCCTCTCCACCCCGGCCGCAGGCAAAGTCCAAGGGTGGCAGTGGTGAAGTCCTGCCACCTGCCACCATAGTGTCCTTCAATCTTTCCCAGCATTATTTTTTTCCTTTCTTGTGATATACCCAAAGTAGGACAGCCTTCAGAGACCATTCAGGCTTGATTTGATTTAGGACCACTGTTCATCTTTCTGGCAGTCCAGGGAATCAGCCAAGCTGTCTGAGGAAATCTGATTGTAGTGATGAAGTGCTGTTGATGGAGGGAAAATAGATTAATTGTAAGGAATACATATTTCCCTTAACATTTAGTTTGACCCACAAGACAAGGGGCAAAGCTAGAAACTAAATTACATGAGTGACTGACTTGTGGTAAGAGAAAATGTTAGACAGCATCACTAGGAACAATGTTTTCAAATTTCCTCTCTAGATCAAGTTATACAAACCATTAGAATAAATATCTACACTAGTGCTTATGTGCTAGAAAAGGTTCCCTCCTTAGTCCTCCCAAGTGGCAGAACAAGAAGCTTACATCTCCCTCTATACCCAATGAGATGAGGGAGGAGGAGACGAAGAACCACCACCACCACCACCACATTGGCTTGGTAACAGCTGCTGTCAGGGCAATAGCAGCATTTGTCACTTGAGTTCTTCATGAAAACCTCAGAGTCTTTCTGGCTGGTTGGAAGGATTTATTAACAGCAAAGGCCTTCTTAAGGACAATGAAACAGCACTTCCCTTTGAATATGATCTTGCATACCTTTTGGCAATGCTTACATTTCCAGGCTGCAACAAACAGGTCCAGGGCCCCAAGCAACAACACCACATCACAGTGCTGTTCAATGTTTTAATTGAGGAATCAGAAGTTCAAACCTGGCTTAATAAAAACCCAACGAGGGAAATGGCATAGTAGCCTATAGCCAAACATGTATGTTATATGCAGAAAGTCACAGGTTCAGATTCTGCCATGTCGTGGTCAAAAGGATCTGAGTAACAGTGAAAGGATAGAGACATCTGGCTGAAATCATGGAGAGCCACTGTGCTTGTATGATGTAGGCAGTGATCTTCTGTGCTTCTAGGGCACAGTGACTTTATACAGTTGTGCAGATGAATAAAGAGAGTAGAATCCAGAAAATGTATTTTCCTGGACCAGAACCTCTCGAATCCAGAAATGGCTCTGCTAGTTGGAGGATTCGGTGAGCAGCAGCCCCCCAAAAATAATTTCTCTGAGCTTTGATAATAAGATAAGATTTAGTTATTAATCGAAACTCAAGTAATCTAAATATTTTCAGGGCAGAGCACCGTATAGGTCATAAATCTGTATAACTTCTGTGCCTAGGGACTTACAATCTGACAGAAATGAATAGGGGAACAGGGGTTAAGGATGGACACAAGAGAAAGGAAAATTGAGACTAAGCTAATTGGTAAAGGTCTGGATTAAGAAATGTCTTCAAATTAGTAAAGGTAAAGATTTTCCTTGCTCGAAAACCAGTCGTATCTGACTCTAGGGTTCAGTGCTCATCTCTGTTTCAAAGTTGAAGAGCCAGTGCTGTCTGCCTCTGCAGACGTTTCTGTGTCATGACTAGACACAGAACGCTGTTTACCTTCCCACCAAAGTGGTCCCTATTTATCTACTTGCAGTTTCTTGCTTTCGAACTGCTAGGTTGGCAGGAGCTGGGACAAAGACGGGAGCTCATTCCATCCTGCAGTACTCGGGAATCGAACTGCTGGCCTCCCGCCTTCCAGTTAGCGTCTTAGCCACTTGAGCCACTGCAGTCCCTGTCTTAAAATTAAAACTGGCCAAAACATGATCTGATCAGGAAGCAAAACATTCCCAGAGAAACAGTGAAAAGGAAAAGGGGCACAAAGGGGTGATTTTGGATATGATAAGAAATAAAATACTATTGTGAAGAACAGTACAAAGAAATTCCAACAAAACCCAAAGTGAACTGCTGCCATCTTGGAAACCAAAACAAAAGTTTTACTTGAAACAAGCTTCCATGAACTCCAACTCAGTTCTTTCAATGTGACATGGAGGGATAAGGTAAAACTGAAAAGAATTGAGAATAATGAAGACAGTAGCAAGTTCACAAAATAAATGTGAAATGAAAGTAAGGGGGAAAACTATGGATACATGGAGAGTGCAGAATAAATGAGTGAAAGAAATTGAAGTAATGGGAAACAGGTGAAGGCAAGAAAAAGGAAAGTCAGACAGATCATTAAAATAATCATTATAAGCCTAGTCAGTATAAAAGAACAAGCAGAATTGTAGAATGTTTGTGATATCAGCTGAAAAGAACAAACTGAAGGGAATAATAAGGAAGGCCAGCTAAAAGATCATTAAAATAATCAGTTTAAAGAGTATAAGAGATTAAGGACAACATTTGTGATATCAGCTGAATGAAAACAACAAAGTTGATGTAGATATAAGAGTTAAGCAGGACTTTTGGAGATGGGGCATTTTATGCCATATGTCAGAGGTGACTTGATGATATGTAGCAACACAACAGATATGAATATCTAAAAATTGGAAATAACTAGATTTAGTTGTATCGGTAGCAAAAATAAAGACTGTGAGTTCAAATACTGGAATATAGAAGAATCCTAAAATTATGAACTGGAGAAAAGAAATATACATCATCATCATCATCATCATCATCACAGCAGCATGCTGGCAAGTCAGTTCTGACTTATGGCAATCATTTCAAGGGTTTTCTAGGTAAAGAGTACTCAAAAGCGGGGATGTTCATATTTAATAATATGTCTATGAAAGTAATCAAATCTTAAATATGACCATCACACATTTGTCTGGAAATATATGTATAAAGGGCCACTGGGGTCCCGAGGTGGCTGAAGATGCCATTGAGGTTGTTGAGCCCCGAGTTCCGTCGAGGACATTGATCCCTGTGCTCCTTCAAGGACGTTGAGCTTTAGACTCCATCAAGGACGTTGAGCCCCAGGCTCCGACCCCTGGGTCTCACTAACGGTGCCAATACAGGATGATGTGTTTTATTGTTTGTATTTATGTTTTGTGATATTTTGTGATGTTTTGCTATATTTTGTCTTGAGGTTATGATATGTTTGTGAGCTGCCCATAGTCGCATTTCATGAGTGGGGCGTCATATAAATTGAAAAATAAATAAATAAATACATGTATTTCCATGGAATATGAATAATATTCTTTCTGTACTTCAGATCAGACGACCCCTCCCCCCTCCAAAAATGTTTTCATAGGTTTTGCACTGTCTTCAAAGTTTGTAATTGCCTGGGGTCAGAATATGAATGACTTAACTTGTTCAGATATATTACAAAAGAAGCATAATTTATCATTCCAATTCAAAAAAGTTTTAGTTTGTGTTCTGTGTGCAAAAGAAAGGTCAGTAAGATAACCATTCACTGAAGCAACGAGGGAACCACACATAAATTAAAAGTGTTGCTTTTGTTTTGAGATCGAGTCTATGTTTCATTTAAACAATAAAGGTAATCATATTCCAGACAGAGCAATGAAACAACCTCCAGAGGGCAATTCTTTAAACTCAAGGAACAGAGGGAAAGCCTATGGGAAAGTCCAGAAGCTTTGATTAGAACAAAAGCAGATCGAATTGTGAAGGACAATTAAATCAACCTACCTTATATTTGGTAATCCTCTTTTCCAGCTGCTTCAACTTTTCAGCATTATTGTAATTTCCAGTGAGTCTTCTCATTATGCACCCAAAGTTCAACTATCTCAGTTCCATACAGTAAAAAGGGAGCAGAAGCAGACAGCGCTGGCTCTTCGGCTTTGAAACAGTGATGAGAACTGAACCCTAGAGTCGGATATGACTAGTTTCGAGCAAGGGAAACTTTTACCTTTATTAGTTTGAAATAGTTCTATATTTATGCGAAGTCTGGAAACTAAACAATTTCCTAGGAATCCTGTAGATTTTAGAAATTAGAAGCCTGTGTTCCCAAAGACCCTGATTTAGAACTGGGACAGGTTTAGAACAAGATGGACTTCCTTGTAGTTAGAACAGTGGTTCCCACAGAGCACATGCAGGCTGACTTCAATTCCCAGAAGCCTAAATCAGTACAGTGACTGATCAGTGCTTTGGGGAATTGACTTAGGCTTCTGGGAATTGAAGTCCAAAAACCAAAGGTTAGAGTAAACTGAGTTAGAAAGAAAGAGAGAGTTGAGTATCATTAGTATACTGGTGACACCACATTCTCAAGCTCCCTATGGTTTCATGTTTAGATTGAATGTCCTGGTAGACAGAACAGAAACCTGAGGAACACCACAGATCAGTGGTGAGGTCATCAAGCAGGAGTTTCCTAACACTATTTCTGTGTTCACTCACATAGGAAGGAGAACCTGGTAAATTTTGGTAAATCATTTGGTAATTATAAAAAAGTTAATTGGAAAAAGCAAACTCTCACTCATTGCTATTGACAAAGGATTAACTGTTTAAAACAGGAGCAGGAATTGTTATTTGATGCAAGGCTAAAGAGCCCTGTCCTCATGGTATTGTTTTCTTTTTAAATTGCAAGGTAACTTCTGGTCTCTTCTGGTTTTGAGGTGGGGGAGGATTTTTGAAAGAGATGCAGTGGGTATATGGGAAGAGGAAAACTTCACACACACAAATCAAGGTCTGTCAAACTTGCCTACAGCTTACCTAAATAGCATGGGAAGTATTTCTGCTCTTCTTCAAACAACCCCTTCATTGGCTGTGATGAGATTTTCTGGGGAAATGGGATTTCCCACCCCACCCCCACCCCCACCCCCACCCCCACCCCCAGCCTTTCTGCCTCTTCTCTGTTCCATGGAGAAACAGGACCATTTCTGAACTGCCACTCGGAAATCGGCCGCTACTCAAGGGAAGTGCAATTTTCTACATGCCGACACTTTTAACAGGATGGCAGGATGACAAGGTGCCATCAGTCGCAGCATTAGCTGAGAAGAGCGGATGGAGAAGCACAACAGTAAAAAGGGAGCATTTAGCTTTTCAAAAGCTGCCCCCATAATTTAAGTGTCAGTACTCAAATGTTCGGTCATTTGTTTTGATTGAATGTCAGAAGGAATTGTGTGCCAGAGAGTTGTGTTCTGCACTTAACTGACAGACCCAAATAATGGGGAAATATTCTAAAGTGACATATTTTAGCATCTAGTCTTTTTTTAAAGGTGGGGGGAGAGAGGAGGGAGAGAGATGAATCAAACATGAATAACCAGTGCTTCTGCACTGTTTCAAAGTGAAATGTGAAGCATTTCCTTGCAAAATATGTAACAGAAGAACAATAGTAGGCCATTCTATCCTGAAAAGAAAGATGATTCGCACCTCCCTGCTGAGATTATTTCAATATGTGTTTTTTTTTTAATGTGACCAGATTCTCTTCTCAAGAACAACACTGATGATTTGCTGGTTCAGAAGTGATAAGCATTGAATGCACCTCTGCAATCTTTCAACATTTTAGCATTATAGCCAAGAACCAAATAACCAAATAACACCGGTGGAGACAGCTATACGTGCCAGAGCAAGACACCCAGAAGGGGTAAAAGGAAGAAAAGAAGAAGAAAAAGCCAAGAACCTACATCTCATTTATTGCTCATCCAAAAGCAATGAATAAAAGTTCCAATAAGATGTTTTAAATAGTGTTTGCTAGAGATAAGGAGGCCTTCTTAAATGAACAATGCAAAGTAATAGAGGAAAACAACAGAAGGGGAAGGACTAGAGATCTCTTCAAAAATATAGGGAAAATTAAGGAAATGTTTCAAACAAAAATGGCTGTGATAAGGGACAAAAATGGTAGGGAACTAACAGATGCAGAAGAGATTAGGAAAATATGGCAAGAATACACAGAAGAACTCTACAAAAAGAACCTCAACATCCCTGTCAACTACAGTGATAAGAACATGGACCTTGAGCTGGACATTCTGGAGTGTGAAGTCAAGAGGGCCTTAGAAAGTATTGCCAACAATAAAGCTAGTAGAGATGAAGGTATTCCAGTTGAACTATTCAAAGCCCTAAAAGATGATGCAATCAAAGTGTTACACTCTATATGTCAACAGATTTGGGAAACACAGCAGTGGCCACAGGATTGTAAAAGGTCAGTATACGTTCCAATCCCAAAGAAGGTCAATGCTACAGGATGTTCAAACTATCGAACAATTGTGCTCATTTCACATGCTAGCAAGGTCATGCTCAAGATAATGCAGGATAGGCTTCAGCAGATCGAGAACTTCCAGAAGTGCAGGGTGGGTTCTGAAGAGGCAGGGGAACTAGAGTTCAAATTGCCAACATTCACTGGATCATGGAGAAAGCAAAGGAGTACCAGAAAGAAGTCTACTTCTGTTTCATTGACTACACCAAGGCATACCTGTCAACCATCCCGATTTGGCCAGGATTGCCCTGTAATTTGGCACCAATTTGCGCCATTTCCCGACCCACGCTGCCAAAACCCCATAATTTGGCAGCGGGGGAAAGGAGGCACTGCGCAGCCCATCTGCTCAGGTCGCATTGCACGCATGCGTGGAAGGGCTCTACACTTCCCTTCCATGCATGTGCAGAAGGCTACGCCGCCTGCGTAGAAGGCTATGCAAGTGGCATAGCCCTCCACACGCATGTGTACAACGCAACCTGTGCAGGTCGCATTGCACGCAAGCATGGAAGGGCTCTACACTTCCGTAGCTCCCTTCCACACATGCGCAGAAGGTTATGCCACCTGCGTAGAAGGCTATGCAAGTGGCATAGCCCTCCACGCGCATGCGTACAACGCGACCTGCGCAGACCCGGTCTGGTTGGTTTAGAATAGGAAAATTAGTACGAGGTTTCATATTGTCACCCTGCTTATTTAACTTATATGCAGAACACATAATGCACAATGCAGGGCTGAATGAATCACAAACTGGAGTTAAAATTGCTGGGAGAAAGATCAACAACCTGAAATACACAGATGATACTACCCTAATGGCAGAAAGTTAAGAAGACCTAAAGAACATCTTGCTTAGGTTGAAAGAAGAGAGTGCAAAAGCTAGCTTGACACTCAACATTAAAAAAAATTATCAAGATAATGGCATCCAGCCCTATCACTCCCTGGCAAATGGAAGGGGAAGAAATGGAAGCAGTGACAGGCTTTACCTTCTTAGGATCCAAGATCACTGCAGATGGTGACTGCAGCCATGAAATAAAAAGACGATTAATTCTTGGGAGGCAAGCTATGGTAAACCTAGGGAACATAATAAAAAGTAGAGACATCAACCTGCCAACAAAGGTCCGCATAGTCAAAGCAATGGTATTCCCAGTAGTAAAGTTTGGTTGTGAGAGTTGGACCATAAAGAAAGCTGAATTCAGAAGAATAGATGCCTTTGAATGTGGTGCTAGAGGAGAATTTTGAGAGTACCCTGGACAGCAAAGAGAACAAATAAGTCAATCCTGAAGGAAATCAACCCTGACTGCTCCTTGGAAGGACAAATAATGAAGATGAAGCTAAAATACTTTGGACACCAAATGAGAAGAGAGGACTCAGGCTTTGATGCTGGGAAAGAGCAAAGGCAAAAGGAGAAGGGGCAGCAGAGGATGAGGTGGCTAGATGACATTGTTGACGCAATGGACATAGAGCTGAGTGGGCTACAGAGGATGGTGGAGTCCATGGGGTTGTAAAGGGTTGGACTTGACTATGCAACTGAATAACAGCAAGAAATTACTTCTCCTGAAGGCCAGGAGTTATATGTCCCCCCCCCCCATCTGAGGAGACTATGGTGGCAACGGGCACCAGGACCACCCCACTACTAGCACCCTGGGCCCTGCCCCTGGCTGGGGCTCAAAAGGCTGCTGTGGTGGCAGGACTTCACCACCTCCCTCGGACTCTTGCATCTGGGGCAGAGAGGCCGCCATGGCAACAGGCTCCAGGACCACCCCACCACCAGTGCCCTGGGCCCCACCCCTGGCCGGGGCTCAAAAGGCTGCCCCCGGACTTACTTGCGGCTGGGGCAGAGAGGCCACTGCACTATTGTGATGTGGTATTGCTTATATTGAATACTGAATGTTGTTTGTATTTAATACAGTATAATTATTGTGTATTGAGTATATTGTATATTTGTATTGTTTGTTTATATATATATATATATATATATATATATATATATATATATATATATATATATATATATATATATATATATATATATATATATATATATATATATATATATATATATATATATATATATATATATATATATATATATATATATATATATATATATATATATATATAAACAATTGGAAAAATTGAATTAAATTAAAAATTAAATTAAATCCCACTTAGTTTATGTTGTAGCTGGAGAGATTGCTCAGTTTAGGTTTTGCCCTCCTTGAGAAGGTGCTTTGGAAACTGCATTGAAGAAAAAGAAGGCCCTAGGGAGGCAGAAAAAATTCTTAATTGTTTCCCTTTCCACCAGGTGTCTGGTTTCAATATTAAAACAATTAGTGATTGCCTCCAAAAAATTGGAATTTCATCTCCCATTAATATGTTTATACATCTTTTTCATCTTAGGTACTAGAAAAGTCTGAATGTTTTGCATATTTCTGGACCTAAACTATCCATCCCTGGTGCTTTTCCTATTTTCAACCCTTTTATAATCCTGTTAATCTCTTCTTCTGTAATTTCTTTTCCCATCATTTCTCTATTCTTTCTTTATAAATATCTGATTATGTCTTTTGATGTATTCTTTTACTTTTCTTTCTTTAATTTTCTTAGCTGTGTATAATTCTTTATAAAATTTGAAAATTGCTTCTAATTTGTGTCTACTCAGGAAAACAGCGTCCCGCTGTTATTTTTGCATTCAAACCATTTTTCAGGGTTTTGCCCCTAGATTCCATTGCTGGTGGCACCAGCCCCAGAAATGCCAATTTGGGCCTTTAAAATTTTGTTGTAAGAGAAATGGAAAATTTGAAGTTCATGATAATAAGACCACGACAAAAGCTAGTCATATTGTAGTGGAATATCTCCCATCTTGTCTATATACTACACCTCCATCTTGTTAGGTAAGGTTCATTGTATAAATTCTCCCTATATATATTTAAATCTATTTACTTTTATAACAGCCAAAAATAGCTTCCAAATTCTTTATACCATTCAGTATAATTCAAATCTGGTTTTTTTGCTATAATTTATCTTGCTGCAGTTACAAAATTTGTCATTAATTCCTTTTTTAAAAGCATTTTAACTGAATAGCACTGTTATCCAAAGCTGGATAATGATGCTATTTGGGGACAAAAATCAACTTTCATAGAACAAATCTAATTCATTTGATTAAACAAAAACATTTCTCATATATTTTTTACATCTCTTCGCATTCTCATCCTAGACGTTAAAAGGAACCTTCTAGATACAATCTAGCTGCTAAATTATGCAGCCTTGATTAGCCCTAGGCCTGATACTTAGCTTTGCACCCATGACCAAGGCTAGTACTTGGTATGACTGCAATGACGAAAAACTTAATTTTTGGATGCATGTGCTTTGAGGTAATCTGCCTGCTTTCTTTACCCCAGTACCTCCAGGGTAGGATTGTATCCATAGCAACATGATTAATAAAACTGAAAGTAGGGAGAACAGCTTCCTGAAAACACACTCTGGATATGGCTTTTCCTTAAAGCATCCCTTATACGCTGATACACAGAACAAAGTATGAATGCTAGGAAGCATTCCAGAGCATACACATGATGTAAAGCAGAGCAGAGTTTTTCCAGACACAATGTAATGCTGGAAATATATGATTAATTTGTATAGCTCTGTTGGATCGGGCCCAATGTGGGCCGGAGGGTCCCGGAGGAGACTGGTCAAGCAAGACATGTGAGGCAAGATGGAGCGAAGACCATCCACATAGCTCCTATAATTATGTTGTGTATTCCTGCTTTCAGTAAGGAAGGCAAGCCAAATACTTTTTCTGTTTGCCTCACCTTCCTTGCTCCTACAAGATAATAATGCCATCAGTGTTAAAGCAAGCATTTAAAAATGGCAGGATTTTTATTTATTTATTTTTAAAAAAGAAAAGGCCAGTTTGAAAATGTATTGCACATACTTCCTGTTTTTCATGGTATGATGTCCTTGTCAGCAAGATGAACTTGATTCTTGTCTCCTCAAAATATTCATTGCATCATATTGTTTTCCTAAAGCTATAAGTGATGGACTCCTGTTGATAAAGAAAAGTCAGAATTTTATGCACTTTGTTGTTGTTCAGTCACATAGTCGAGTCCAACCCTTTGCGACCCCATAGACCATCGCATGCCAAGCACTCCTATCCTCCAACATCCTCCTCAACCTGCCCAGCTCTGTGCCCGTTGCATCAACAATACCATCTAGCCATCTCATTTTCTTTTCCCCTCCACCTTTCCCAGCATCAAGGCTTCCTCGAGTGAATTTGATGTCCAAAGTACTTGAGCTTCATCTTCACTATTTGACCTTCCAAAGAGCAGTTGGGGTTGATTTCTTTTAAGATTGACCTATTTGTTCTCTTTGCTGTCCAGGATACTCTCAAATTTCCTAGGAGACACTTAGTAAATGTAAAATGCTTGTTGAGCTGAGTATAATGATAAATTTCTCCTTTCTTAGATTATTATTTTCTGTTGTCTGAAACTGACCTGCCTTGCGCAGTTGGAGAAGAGAAGACAAGGCATCAAGTGGAAGAGGGAAAACAAATCTTCCTATATGCTAGTACTTTTGGTTTGGAGACGTATTTTTCCCTTAATTATTTTTTTTAAAAAAATGAAATTATTTCTCTTCTGACTGGTGCTTTCCCTGTTTAACTGATTTTCTTTTTTAAAAAAAAACATTTAGTAAATTTGCTATGTATTTGTTCTGGTTAAGGTGTATATTTTATTGGGTTGGGTAGGTACTGTTGTATTTGCTCCTCTGGGTTTATGTGGACCTGGGGATGTATTTTATGTCTGTATCAGCGTGCCATTGAGCTGTGTAGTTGGCTGTTTTTGCTGGCTGAGCATAGTTGTTGGTAGATTTCTATCTTGTTGTTTTTAGTGTAGTGTTGTGTTGTTTATTATTTTGATAAGTGGGTTTTGTTGATTATTTTGGTAAGTGCCTATCTGGCTGGATGCATCCTTGCCTTTTTCTTTTATACTGCTCAGGCATCTGTTGTGCTGGGTGAATGGCACTCAACTCATACTATTGTTTTGCATGTGATGATATAAACCAGTTCCTACATTAACCAAAAATGAAAGAAAGACTGAAATATTTGCCATGCTCATCTCAAAAGGAACCTGACTTTAACATAATCTTTAGACAGGAGAACATTTGAAGGCCTGTCACATGAAAGAGGAGCACATTTCTTTAGTGCTTTGCTGGGGACAAGACCTCACCAAAAGATTCAAATTTGAAAGCATATCCTGACTAAACAATGGGAAGAACTAACAATAAGAAGTATTTGACTGTGGAATGGTGTCGCGTCTGGCCCTTATAAGCAATAGTCCAGGCAACGATGAACAGAACAACAACAGGAGTTTATTTAACAGTCTTTCAGGTTACACTTACAAGGCACTCCAGACATGAGATGGCTATACGAATCATGTGTAATCAGTCCCTCTGGATTCTGCCATAGAAGAGGCAATGCATTAAACTACACCTTGTGGTGGTAGCGTATAGAGGAGACCCAGGCTTAGCTTGTTACTGGCTAACCTGTGCATAAGGGAAGTATAGATCCGGTCCGGCCCCACCCTTGTTTACCCTTGGGGCTTATATAGTGTCTCCCTGGCAGTGACTCCTTGTTACAAAGTAGCGACCCGCAGGACAAGCATAACCAACCAATCATAAGAGGATATATAAGTATTAACCAATCAGGAACAGGATCCAAAAGTGTACCCAATCACTGAACTCTAATTAACATAATGAGCACGCCCAGAGAAGGAGATTTCGCACCAACTTTAGCTCCTAATTTGGATAACGGGAAACTGCCATTTTCTCTTGGCACGGCGTTGCCTGAGCAACTTGCAATTCTGCCTTAATACACAACAAATGGACAGCCTTGGAAAGAATGACTCATGTGATTCCTCACCTCTACCCCTAAATTTTGTTGACTGCCCCACTACCTCTCTCCTATTCTTAAAAGGAAGAAGTCAGTAATAGTTTCACTAGCAAGGAAACCCAAAACTATTTAATCTTCAACCAGTGCTGATGCTCCATAAAGAACTGCAGACAAAACACATCTCCCAGTTCTCTTTTTCCCTTAGCTTAGCAAATTAGTCATCTGTTGTTATTTTTGAACAAGATCAGAATATGAGCTGAAGAAATGTTGTGACATTTTCCCTATCTCTATTTTCTTTTCCCCCCTTTTAGCATTTGACAGCAATTGCCTTTTTTAACAGACATTTTTCTCTGAGAGCTCACATAATACAGAAGAGCATGTTTATGTTTTATGACTAAAGTATATTTGCATTTGTTCTTTTAAAGCTCCCTCATCAACTGATGCCTGTCTTGGCCTTAGGCTTATCTAGCAACACTGTCTTCCCTTCTCTGGAGAGACCAAGTTCTGCAATGAAGTGATAGATCTGACACCGTGAAATGGCATCTGTTCTGCACACTCTTACTGGCTCAGTTGCAGATAATCAAATAGACTGTGTGTTGGTTTTTTAGTGTGTTTTTTATAACACATTTGATTTTTTGAAGAAAGTTTCTAAAGCAACTTTGTAAAGAAAGAAAGTCCAGTTGGTTGTGAGAAATGTGACCACATCTCTAAATGGCCTACCGTCAGGGGTGGGTGGGACATACTTCCTGTTTTTCATGGTCTGATGTCCTGGACAGCAGGATGAACTTGATTCTTGTCTCCTCAGGAAAACATTTGAAAGTCTGTCACATGAAAGAGGAACACGTTTGTTTAGTGCTTTGCTGGGGGCAAGACCAAACAAAAGGATTCAAATTACTGTATTTGAAAGGATATGCTGAGTAAGCAATACGAAGAGCTGACTGTGGAATGGACAGCTTTGGAAAAAAATGACTCCTGTGATTCCCCATCCCTATCCTTAAAGACCTAAGGTTGCAGATTCATTATGAAAAGACAGCAAAATGTATATATCCTCTAAAGCAAGACTAAAACTTTGGGGGATTCATTTTCTATCTCATCTGACAAAATATACACCTTTGGTGTATGGGAGGTATACATTTCTCAGGCAGCAAAATGGTTTCAGTTAGTCTGGCTGCAACCCCAGGCTTTCCAAAGGGCTACAGTCAGAGATTTCCTCCAGTTGTTGAAGTGTGTGATGACAAAATGAGTAGACATACATCTTTGGAACACTTGTCTATTATTATCTTTGTATTCAGAAGCAATTTAACAGAGCTTCCAAAGTAGAAAGCCAAATGCTTGTCATTGTTACCCATTGTTTACAGTCATCACATTCAGTTGGGGAGACTCCTTCTGCATTTCCCACACTTATTCTTGATGTCTGTATTTGTATTCAAGGATTGTATTTATTCACAAGAATCATGCTGATATATTTATATGCAATAATAATTTTTTATGCACAACAATGCAAATATAACTTCAAGAGGTGTGGAAATCACTGCCTGGGCTCCAAGTCATAAGGTGTCTGGCTGGCTGTGGTATAGAAGGATGATCTACTACAGCAATAATCAAAATTGGTCCAAGAAGATGCTTTGGCCATTCCATAATTAACACATCACTGCAGAAACATAAGAAGCTATCTAAAACTTAGTCAGACCATTGGCCTAGCTAGCCCACCATGGTGAACTCTGGCTCTATATCTTCTACTGTTTGACAGATGAAAATCAGAAAACGTGTGAATTTGTAAGAGGCATGGCTGAGCAACATGAGATTGTGGTTAAAAGCATGGCCAAGCAACCCAAGGGCATAATCTAATGCAGGGATTCTCAACCTGTGGTCCACAGGCTGGATGCAGCCCACAGCACCATTTCATGTGCTCCCCCCCCCCCACTGCCTCCACCGCACTAGGAAGTGCCAAGTGGTGGAGGAAGGGCAAAATGGCTGTCCGGCCCCCAAAGATATCTGAGGGAGTGTGACCCAGCCCCCGGCTTAGAATGAGAACTCCTGGTCTAATGCAACCGTTGTTAATGGGGAAGAATATACAAAGCTGTAGTATTCTGCTCTGCCCCTCACATGCAGCTTGTTGTTCAGGCCTGGTGTGTGGACTCAAACAAAGATAAACAATCCCCTGCCATCCAGACACTCTCAGTCTACACAATGCAATGTGTCTGTGCTCCCCCAAGCTACTGTTGCTCTTTCCCAGCTCCTCAAATTTGGATAGACTGGTCTGCATAATATGTAAGTCAGGCAAACTAAATGTTGTATTTTCATTCTACGACGATGTTTTTGCTTTGGCACCATTTGCATAACACACCTAATGCTGACCTGGGAAATCTAGTATAGTGTAATGGTTAAAGTCCTGAACCTGGAACACATACCTTCAAAATCCCCATAGTCACTAAATTTGCAGTATGACTGTGGTCTATATTCACTACCTCTGAGCCAAACCTACATCACAGGGTGATTTGTGAAGGAAAGGGAACCATGGACAACTTTGTTTTGTTCCATCACTCTTTCATTCAGAAGGGTCCTTTGCTTTCTATGTTTGGTATGCAGGCAACCCTATGGAACATCCCTCAACAGTTTGCAGACTAGCTATTCTTTCTTAACATCCCAGGCAACATTATACCTGAGATTTGGGAAATCATAGCCCATTTTTACTTTTTCAAAAGGAAATATTCAAAAGGAAGTGGGGCTATCTCCATTATGTATGACTAAGAAAAATCTGGGGAAATTGGGACAGCTGGAGAATGTGTGGCTGGCAGTAGCGCTCTTGGATTCTGGGCAGGATTCTTTCCCAGGTATCTCTGGTATTCTTTGGTTATATCCTATCCTTGTATTAATCAGATCTGACCCTACTGAGATTTCCAAATCAGATGGCGATTATATGGGGGATATAACCTGAAAGGTTGTTATTATAATATTGTCATGAATTACCATATTTGCCAGTGTATAAGACACACTTCCCCCTTAAAATACATGTGAAAAATGAGTGCATCTTATATGCCAGTAATCAAAATTAACATGTTGATCAGGGTAGCTGGAGCCAGGTGAAGTTTGGTCAACCACAGAGGGCTCGGCAGGGGAAGTGGGCTGCCAAGCCTCCTTTGCCATCCTGTTATCCTTTCCCCACTATGGCCCTAGCTATGGGTGGTCAGCCGCAGCTGACAGCTCATAGCCTGGGGGGGGGGGGCCTCTGGGAGCAAAGCTGCATCTGGTTCAGTGCAGGGGGGAGCCTCCTTTACCAGCCAGCTTTTCTTTTCCTGCTGAGCCAAGGAGAGGGGGCTCTGGGAGTGAAGCCACAGCTGATTTGGGGGGAGCCTCCTTTCCCAGCTGGCTTTCCTTTCCCAGCTGGCTTTCCTTTCCCAGCCGAGCCAAGGAGGGGGCTCCAAAAGTGAAGCTGTGACTGGTTCGGCAGCGGAAGGGCCACATCCAGGGCAGGAAAAGGAAAGCTGGCTGGCAAAGGATGCTTCCCCTCCTCCCTGAGTCAAACCAGCCACAGCTTCACTCATTGAACCTCCCCTTCCCTGGCTACAGGCTGTCAGCCATGGCTGACCACCTGTAGCTGGAGCTGGCTTGGCAGGGAAAGGAAAGCTGTCTGGCAAAGGAGGCTTCCCCCTGAGCCGAACCAGCTATGGCTTCACTCATGGAGCCCCCTCCCCCAGCTAAGGGCAGTCAGCCACAGCTGGAGATTGGTAAAGGGCTATTTTAAAGGGGTCCCCCTTTTTTGAACAATAAATCATTTTGAAGATTCATGAAAAAATGTAGAAAATTATTTTTCCTTTAAAATGTCTATAAAAATAAGGGTGCATCTTATACTCCAATGTGTCTTATACACCGGCAACTATGGTATCTACTTGAGATGTTACCATTTCATTTTGCAGATAAAGAAAGGAGGGCTATAACATACAGTACTTCAGAAAATCAATGGCAATAATTCAAAGTTTATAGAATCTTTTCTCCTCTGGATCACATCAACTTGCTGTGAATCCACCTGTGGAGTCTTGTAGTTCTCTCTTTGATAGTAGCCTCATCAAATAGGCTGGCTTTGCTATTCTCCTTTAAAGAGACCTTAGGCTGCCTGTCAGTGCTCATAGTCCACTCATCCATTCATCCATCCATTTATTTATCTACTTTTAAGCCTGTTTTTCATTTCTCACATACTAAATCTGTGAAAAGTAGAGATATCACCTTGCAAACAAAAATTCGCATAGTCAAAGCAATGGTATTCCCGGTGGTGATGTATGGTTGTGAGAGCTGGACCATTAGGAAAGCTGAGCGCAGAAGAATAGATGCCTTTGAAATGTGGTATTGGAGGAGAGTTTTGATAATCCCCTGGACAGTGAGGCAAACAAATAGGTCAATCTTAGAAGAAATCAACCCTGACTGCTCCTTAGAAGGTCAAATAGTAAAGATGAAGATGAAGTACTTTGAACATCAAATGAGAAGAGAGCATTCACTTGAGAAAGCCTTTATGTTGGGAAAGGTGGAGAGCATAAGAAGAAGGGGGCGACGAAAGATGAGATGGCTAGATTGTATTATAATGGGCACAGAGCTGGGTGGGTTGAGGAGGATGGTGGAGGACAGGGGTCCATACAGTCACAAAGGGTTGGAATCGACTGTGCGACTGAACAACAACAAAATCTGTTTACAGCATTGCACATTCAAACCCAGAAAATACAATAATGCCAAGTAATACAACTGCAAATCAGCAATAATGCAAAAAACAACAAAAACAATAAATCATCTCATTAGAATCAGGAAAATCATTGGAATAAACAACACAGTTTGGTGAGTGGAAGAGCATCTCAACAAGCAAGCAAGTTTTCACCTCTCCATGGAACATCCTTGATTTCAAAAGGAGGTGGCCAAATGAAAAAAAACTTTTTTCCATAACATATCCTAGCCACACTTTCCTGCCATCAAGAAAGTGCCAAGATGACATCCCTCTCCATTCCAGCTACAAAAGTTAATCAATACAGTAAGCATAAAGCATAGATTCAATCTGGTCTATTTGTGAGGAAATGGTCTCTCAGAGAACTAGCCCTGAGCTATTTAGATCTTACAAACCAAAAACTATACCTTGAATCTGGCTAGGCAGGTAATTGGTAGCTAATGAAGGAACCATGGCTTTAGGTTGTTCAATACCAACAAGTAAACAGAGCATCTCTCTCCTACAAATGCCATGGAGTATTTATTATGAATGAGGGTCTAGGTGCGGTAATACTGTACTTAATTTGTTACTGTTGTGCTTACTGATGATTAAAATTCTCAGGTTTCCTTAACAGTGTTGCTGGCTCCAATGACAAGTGAAAATGTTTCATATCCAATTTCATCCAGCTGTGATGCATGATGGCTGACAAATTTGCCAAGAATGCCTTTAAAATGCAGCCCTACTTACATGTGCATACATATCTCATATACAGGTGCATACAGATGCAGGGATTGCTATATAAATAATATTTACCAACAAACAAACAAAACCTGTTACATGCTACAGTGACTCCATGAATTTATAGCATAAGGTACTAGAACTTTCAGAAAGAAACTAAAAATAATAGGGAGATGTTACAGAATTCCTTTATTTATCAAGTTGCAATGAGTAATTTGTTCACCAGACAGAAAGAAGAAAAAGCTATCCATTTAGAATAAGAATGTATCACCAAGACTTAGACTAGAGATCTTCTCCCGAAAACACATTTATGATTTGAATTCTCAGCTGAAAGCCTTCGGGACCAATACAAAAGCTATGATTATTACAGCAGCAACACAGGTATTTTATACACTGAAGTCTGTATTTAGACAGTAGAAAATGGAGATTGGAAGAGCATCCCTAATACTAAAGTAAGAGGGTATGAGACCCATGGGAAAGAGGTTGCAAGCAATATATCAGGTTATTACAGAGTTTTGCATTCACATTCATATATCCAAGTGCTAAAGGTTGTCTTTACTAATGAGCATCCAAGGTTATACAAGATTATTTTGCCAGTATACACACCCAGAAGGTTTAGTTTACAAGAACCTTAAGATGTCATTTGGTTGTGGGTTATCAAAATAGCAGAATAAATTGCCAGACCATTGTTCTATTTATTTTTATTTTATTTACAGTTGGAATAGATACACAGTGTGTTGTAGTGAATACAATGATGGTCAAGGACTCAGGAGGCCTGGTTCAATTCCTCCCTCAACCATGAAAACCCACTGGAATGGGGCTGGAACTGGTAATATCACTCTTTAAATATCTCACTTAGCTTGAGAGCCCTATTAGGATAGTTATAAGTTGGTTCTTGATGACACATAAAAAATACTAGGAAGGGAGAAAATGTAGTCCGCTAGATGTACTTAGATTGGAACACTTAAGATCCATCATCATTAGCTGTACTGGCTAGAGCTGATGGATTTAAAGTCCAAAAAGATCTGTACAATATTTTGTCCACCGCTGTTAAACCAGTTGTTAAATTATTTGAATCCAACTACTGGATACAATGGATACTTAATTCTAGCTTTGTTCTTGATGAAGACTCCTCCCTTATAATGTGCAATGCATTCTCCCTCCCACTTATATAACTTAGGTAAAGGTAAAGGTTGCCCTCGCTTGAAAGCCAGTCATATCTTACCCTAGGGGTTGGTACTTATCTCCATTTATACTCAATGAGCCAGCATCTGCAGATGTTTCCATGGACATGTGGCAGACATGACTAGACACTGGAGTGCACAGATTGCTGTTACCTTCTCACCAAAGCAGTACCTATTTATCTACTTGCAATTTCTTGCTTTCGAACTGCTAGGTTGGCAGGAGCTGGGACAGAGATGGGAGCTCACTCCGTTGTGCAGCAATTGGGTCTTGAACTGCTGACCTTCTGGTCAGCCACCACAGTCTCAATATAACTTAAGGAAGAGGTTGTGAATCTATAAGACAATTGGGAACAGGGTGGGGATTAGGAACCACAGAAAGGACACCACAGGTGTGCTCTATATAGCCCCTTCAAGAGACCAGAAGCCTCGATTCCAGGAGCCCCTGTGGGATGATTACAAAGAAATGCGTCAGTTTTGTATTCAACAACAACAACATTTATTATGGTCATAGACCAATGCAGTGTAAGTTACATATACGATTATAGAATATGACAATAAATATGTCTTTAAGTGTTTGTTAAGGATTTGCTTTAAAATTCTTGCGAGTCATTACCACCGAGGTTCAGAATCTGGCCACCTGAACCGTGACCATACTCTGCTCATCCCTGAGCAGAAACTGAAGACAATCTTTATCAGAGCAACCATGGGACACCTTGATCAAGGGAAGAATGAATTTGGATCTAGTGTCTCGATAAAAAGGACATCTAAGGGGGACATAACCCGAGGTTTCAATTTCACCAGAGCCACAGGGACAAAGTGAATGGTATCTTTTTATACAGTAATACCTCATACAAAGTCCGCTTCATACAACATCGGATTCATACAACATTGCCTAATCCCTTGAAAAAAGTTGCCTCATACAAAGTCGTGCGACTTTGTATGAGGCATTGGGGTTTTCCCAAGTTGCATTGTGCCTGGGCAGTATAAAAGGCAGGACACATGCATGCATTGCTCTTGCATGAAGCGAAGAGTGTTTAGGAGTGGTTTTGAGCACGATTTTGGATTTTTTTTGAATTTTTTCGTCAGAATTTTTAAAAGCATTCCTGGGATTTTTGCAGCATTCTTCAGGTTCTTGGACAATCAGGGTTGTTTGACATGTTTTTGTAATGTTTTGAGCCTTTAGACAATGATTTCTTAAAGTTCTGCCAGTTTCCTGTCTGTTTCCTTGACTTTGCCCTGAAGTCTGTGCTGTTACAGTACAATTATCTCTATGGAAACGGCGTTGTATGAGGCATCGCGGCAAGGATTTAGATGTTGTATGAGGCATTGCAGCTAGGATTTTGCGTGCCTCATACAAAGTCCAAATCCGTATAAAGTCCAAACTTGTGGAACCAAGTTTGGACGTTGTATGAGGCATTACTGTACTTGCCTACTAGAACGGCTGTGGGGAGTGCATGGCATCTTGCGAGTGAAAAGGCTTTTCTATGGCTTGTGACCTTGTTGTGTATTCAGGCCCACTTGCAAGTAGTGCGGGCAGCGCCTTTGCAAGAGGAAAATGGCGGTTTCCCACCATTCAAATTAGGAACACCAAGTGGCACGAAAACCCCTGCACAGGGCATGCTTATTATGCTAATCAAAGATCTGTGATTGGCTACACTTTTGGATCCTGTTCTCCATTGGTTAAATACATATATTCCCTGTTATGATTGGTTAGTTATGGTTGTCCGGAGGGTCGCTACTTTGTATCAAGAAGCCACCACCGGGGAGACACTATATAAACCCCACGGGTAAACAAGGGTGGGGCCGGACCAGATCTATACTTCCCTCTCCTTACAGGAAGCCAGCAACCTGCTAGCCTGGGTCTACTCCACTATGCTACAATCCAAAAGTAGCTAGGTATTGCCTCCTGCCTTGGCACACTCCGGAGGGACTGATTTCATGGGACTGTATAGCCATCTCTGTGTCTGGAACGCCTTGTAAGCTCATCATGAATATACTGTTAATTAAAGACTTGTTGCTGTTTGGTTCATCGTTGTTTGGACTATTGCTTGCAAGCACCGGACATAACAGATCTTTAACTGCCTTAGATATCTGGCAAAGGCAATTATATATCTAGTTTCATCTGTCATAAGGAAAAGTGGTGTTTCCCCTAGGTCTGCTTGACTTCCTATGTCCTCCACCTGCTGCCTCACCATTGTCCCTGCCTGCTCATAGCCAGACCCTAACAGGGAGCGTGGAGATAGACCTAGTTTTGTGAGGTTGGACTCAATAGCCTTAATCCAGGAAGAGACAAATTTGTCCTGTAAGATTAGGGGTGTCAAACCTTGTGGGGATAAATGAAGTTTTAACCAGAAATTTACTGAAACTATACAGATTCTTTGTTGTTGTTCAGTCGCACAGTCGACTCCGACCCTTTGCGACCCCATGGACCATTTTCCTCCAGGCGCCTCTGTCCTCTACCATCCCCCTCAGCCCTCCCAGCTCTGTGCCCATTGTGTCTATAATACCATCTAGCCATCTCATCCTTGGCCTCCCCCTTCTTCTTTTGCCCTCCACCTTTCCCAACATCAATGCCTTCTCAAGTGAATCCTCCCTTCTCATTTGATGTCCAAAGTATTTTAGCTTCATCTTTACTATTTGACCTTCCAATGAGCAGTCAGGGTTAATTTCTTCTAAGATTGACCTATTTGTTCTCCTCGCTGTCCAGGGGACTCTCAAAACCCTCCTCCAACACCACATTTCAAAGGCATCTATTCTTCTGCGTTCAGCCTTCCTAATTGTCCAGCTCTCACATCCATACATTACTACTGGGAAAACCATTGCTTTGACTATTCTAATTTTTGTTTGCAATGTAATGTCTCTGCTTTTCACTATGTTCCCCAGGTTTCTCATCACTTGTCTCCCAAGAATCAGTCGCCTTTTTATTTCATGGCTGCAATCCCCATCTGCAGTGATCTTTGATCCTAAGAAAGTAAAATCTGTCACTGCTTCTACTTCTTCCCCGTCTATTTTCCAGGAACTGATGGGGCCTGTTGCCATTATCTTGGTTTTTTTTTTATATTGAGTCTCAAGCCAGCTTTTGCACTCTCCTCCTTCAGCCCAATCAAGAGATTCTTTAGGTCTTCCTCACTTTCTGCCATTAGGGTGGTATCGTCTGCATATCTCAGATTATTGATGTTTCTCCCAGCGATTTTAATCCCATATTGTGATTCCTCCATCCCTGCACTGCGCATTATGTGCTCTGTGTATAGGTTGAATAAGCATGGTGACAAAATGCAGCCTTGTCTTACTCCTTTTCCTATTTCAAACCACTCTGTTATTCCATGTTCTGTCCTAACTGTTGCTTCTTGGTTCATGTACAGATTTCTCAGGAGGCATATGAGGTGCTCTGGTATTCCCATCTCTTTAATTACTTGCCACATCTTGTTGTGGTCCACACAGTCAAATGCCTTAGTGTAGTCAATAAAACAAAAGTAAACTTGTTTCTGGTATTCCTTTGTTTTCTCCATGATCCAGCGTATGTTGGCGATGTGGTCTCTAGTCCCCCTGCCTCTTCTGAAACCAGCCTGCACCTCTGGTAATTCTCTCTCCACATGCTGCTGAAGTCTGTCCTGTATTATCTTGAGCATCACCTTGCTGGCATGTGGGATGAGCGCGATTGTTCGATAATTTGAACATTCTTTGGCATTGCCCTTTTTTGGGATTGGGACGTATACTGATCTTTTCCAATCCTGTGGCCACTGTTTTGTTTTCCAAATCTGCTGGCATATTGAATGCAGTAATTTGATGCCATCATCTTTTAGCGCTTTGAAAAATTCAACTGGGATACCATCATCTCCACTAGCTTTGTTGTTTGCAGTGCTCTTTAGGGCCTTTATGACTTTGCTCTCCAGGATGTCTGGCTCAAGTTCAATTTCTTCATCATTGTGATTATCAGGAGTGTTGAGGTCCTTTTTGTAAAGTTCCTCTGTGTACTCTTTCCATCTTTTCTTAATTTCTTCTGCATCAGCTAGCTCCTTTCCATCTTTGTCCCTTATCATGGTCATTTTTGCTTTAAATGTTCTCTTGATTTCCCCAATTTTTTTGAAAAGATCTCTGGTTCTGCCTCTTTTGTTGTTTTCCTCCATTTCTCTGCACTGTTCTTTTAGGTAGTTTTCCTTATCTCTCCTTGCTTTTCTTTGAAATTCTGTGTTCAAATGGTTGTAGTTTTTCCTTTCTCCTTTGACTTTTGCGTTCCTTCTTTCCTCTGCTATTTTAAGAGCCTCATCAGACAACCACTTTGCTTTCTTACTCTTCTTTTCTTTTGGTATGGTTTTCTTTGCTGCTTTCTGCATGATGTCCCTCATCTCGGTCCATAATTCTTCCGGTACTCTGTCTACCGAGTCTAAGCCATTAAATCTGTTCATCACCTCCACCGTGTATTCTTTAGGGATGCTGTCTAGGTGATATCTTTCTGGTCTCCGTGTTTTCCCTATTTTCTTTAGTCTAAGCCTGAATTTTGCGATCAGTAGATTGTGATCTGAGCCACAGTCTGCTCCAGGTCTTGTTTTTGCTGACTGTATGGAGGTTCTCCATCTTTGGCTGCAGAGTATGTAGTCAATCTGGTTTCGGTGTTGGCCATCTGGTGATGTCCATGTGTAAAGTCGCCTCTTGTGTTGCTGGAAGAGAGTGTTTGCTATGACCAGTGCGTTCTCTTGGCAGAACTCTATCAATCTTTGCCCTGCTTCATTCTGTGTTCCAAGACCAAATTTGCCTGTTATTCCCTCCACTTTTTGATTTCCTACTTTGGCATTCCAGTCTCCTAATATAATTTGGACATCATTTCTTGGTGTCTGTTCTATGAGGTGTTGTAAGTCCTCATAGAACTGGTCCACAGATTCTTACTTGGACTTTTGTCCTGTCTCCAGGTGCAGGTGGGCATTTGAAATGCATCACGGTATCTAGATAATTGCTCTGGTGAACTTGGATTGTACTCTCTCTAGCGGAGTGTAGCAAGCTGTAGGGGAACCAAGCTGGGACCCGTAGAGGTTCAGCGATAGAGACTTGGCCTGGAAGAGTTTAATTGCAGCAGGAACATAGGACCCTCCTTTTGTATTGATAAATTTTAGAATGGCGCTGGCGGATTTCTGCCCCAAGGCAGCCCTGTATTCATAATAAGCTTGCCTCGATCCATTGGCCTGTATGACCAAATTGAATTCAAAATTGGCAGGACTATGATTAGAGCAGGGGTGCGCAAACTATGGCCCTTGAGCCAGATCTGGCCTGCACTGCCTGCACCGCTTCTGGAAGCAGAAATAAAACATACCCCCATATGTGCAAAATGCTGTCATAAATGACCCATGGCTATCATAAATGCATTTATAGCAGCATTATGCACATGTGTGGGCATATTTTCATTCTGCTTCTGGTGGGAGGAACCACATGACCAATCCACTCAGCCATGTGATTGGCCCACGGCTCAAAAAAATTGGACACCCCGGATTAGAGGCATAAATGGGTGGGGATCTCCTTCTGGTTTCTCAAAAGCAAGGACAACCATGGGTCTATGTGTTTGCATTATTTACAATAAGAGAAAACCTGTTCAGTTAGTGTTTTCTTTAGAAATTGCAAAAAATATATATTTTTACTACTGCTCTCAGGATCCCAGAACCAGCATAGTTGTGTGATTCTGGATATTGTGCTCTAAAAGCCAAATATTCCCCAACTCTTGTTTTCTTACTTTAAATCACGAGGAAGAGAGCCTTCTCCGTGTCTGCCCCAGCCCTGTGGAACCTTTTACCACCAGAATTGCACCTCCAGTCGGATCTTCTCCCCTTCAGAAAAATGTTGAAGACCTGGCTATGTCAGCGGGTTTGGGGCATATGTGACTCTTCTGCACAAGTCCGCTGGCTTATTTAGTCTCCCCGAGGGATCCTGTTTTTCACTATTATTTACTTGTCTGTTGATTGTTTTTTCCTGCCATTTTATGCTGGGTGGGGGAGGGTGAGGGTGTTTTTTTAGCTACAATTGATTAGTTTTTATGTGTTTTAATGTTGTTTTTAGTGGGCTGGGTTGGTATTTTTTAACGGTTATTGTTTTATCTGTGGTTATATTGTATTTTATATATGTTGTTAGCCGCCCTGAGTGATGTTTCTCATCAGGAGGGTGGGATAAAAATTCATAAATAAATAAATAAATATTCCAGGACATATCAAGGAAAATCTATATGTTAAGGCATATTAAGAAACAAGAATATCAGAACATAGTGCTGTTTCCTATAATTCCAATCTTGTTTCGGTTTTTGAACCTTCAGCAGTCACTGATGGGAAAAGCTTGTCTTTCTTTTGCCTCTTCCAGAATGAGTGCTAGAAACAAACTTCTCAGTTTTGAGCACAAAGCGTAGTACTGAATAAGATGGATTTTGTGCCCCAAAAAGGCAGGTGATGTACATTTAAAAAGAATGATGGAAATATGATTCAGGGAATCTTGGTTTCAGATTGTACATGTTCAAATGTTCAGACTTTCAAAACTGAGGGAGTTTGAAGAACATGCAGTTTTCTGACTGTAAAATGTGACTGTGTTCCAGGGCTTTAAAAAGTAGTTGGTCTTAAAATGCATTATAGATTAAATTCCAGAGATATTAGCTTGAGTCAACTGGTCCTAGCTTCATGAGTCCTATTTTGAAATGAAAGAAAATGAATATTTGGCAAGTAAAATACATCACAGACTATTTATTGTATTTTATGCTCAGCAAATAATCTGCTGCCTGGCTTGAGGAATTTTGTCTCAGGCCTCCTATCTAAAATGAGACCTCATCAACATCTGTCTTACAAAGGTGACTCTAAGAGCACCTGACAGCTCCCAAGCATGTGGTCTGAAATTGCTCTTTGCTGCTGCTGATATTGCTCATTTTCCTTTTCATCTCCTGTCTGAATAGAAAGACCCCTTAAAAACAAACCCTGAATACAGCAAAGCTATCACCAGCCAAAATTTCGTTTTGAACTATAGGTCTGAGGGTTCCTCTTCCCTGGCTGGGGGATTCTGGGGGATGTAATCCTAAAACATGGGTATAACAAGCTCTAACCAAAAGATACATTATACCTAAGGGTATTAAACAGTGGCTGAAGGACAGAATAATTTAATTTGTGAGCTGCCATAGGTCCTGTAATTGGTAGAAATGTGACACAGAAATCTATACCTATAAGAATGGGTTGGGTCATGCGTGTCCAGAATGTGTGTCCGCACATGTCCAACCTATCCCGTAATGAGCCGGCCACACTTACCTTGCCAATCTGGGACCATCACCGTAAGGGTCCGGGGCTCAAAAGTGGGGCCTAAGCCCCATAAAATGGGGAAAAGAATGGAAACTAAAACTCCCATGGTGCCATGGGAGAAAAATGGCAGTTTAACAGCCAGGACTGGAAACAGAATGTTGGAGAGAGCTGATTTGCATGTTGAACTGCAATTGGTTGAACTTGAGAGTGAATGACTGATGGGACAAGGTCCTGATGTGGATGGAACAAACCCATTCAATTTAAGCCTCTACAGCCCTGGAATGAGACAGTTTCAATGTACATCAATGCTGTATGTGAGAGAGACAGGGAATGTGTGTCTCTGTGTGTGTGCAAGACAATGCACAAAACAGTGGGTTCCAGATCAGTCACTTGTGTATGTGGGTGTGCCTGAATGAGAGAGAGAGAGAGAGAGACTCTGTGTGTTGGGGTGTATCAGGGTCCAAAAAACCTAAACATACAATTACCTCTCATCCTTCCTTCCCTAACTCCAGCTTTTCTTCTCCCCTTCCTTCTTTCCCTCCTTCCCTCATTCTTTCCCTCCCATCTTCCTTTCCTCCTAAATTTCTCCCTCAATACCTACCATCCCTCCTTCATCATCACGCTGGGGTGAGTCTGCCCAGGTTCCTTTACTGAGAGCCAGGGGGCATCACAAACGGTGTGGGGGGAGGCAAAAAGGAAAAAAACCTCCCCAAGCCACCCCCATCCCATGGATTGAGCCACCCCCCAAAAAAACCCTGTAAGTAATAGGCACATCCCAGTAAGCCTCCATCAACACACAAATCAGTCTGCTTCTGCAGATGTTTCTGTGGTCATGTGGCAGGCATGACTAGACACCGGAGCCCACATAATACTTTTTACCTTCCCAAACAATGTGGTGCCTCATAATCAACTTACAATTCCTTGCTTTAGAACAAAAAGGTTGACAGGAGCTGGGAGAAAGACAGGAGCTCATTCTGTCCTGCAATACTCAATAATTGAACTGCTCACCTTCCACATTCCAGTAAGCCTCCATCAACACATGGATCAGTTTGCTTCTGCAGACGTTTCCGTGGTCATGTGGCAGGCATGACTACACACCGGAGCACACATCAAACCATCCATGACAAAACAAAACTCTGCATCTGCATCCCAAATACACACACAGAGAGAGACATACAACAACCAGATAAACATATCATAAGAAGGGACATACCTTCCCACAATTCAAAACAAATTAACACACACACACTCTGGCAAGGCCGGGCAATCAGCTAGTAGAATATATGAATAACAGAGGATAGCTTCTTTTGAAATAGAAGAGTTCATTGCCTCATCAGAGGAGCCTTCCTTCTGAGAAAGCAAAACAGATGAATGCTACTTTTGGAAATCAGTTTGTAAGTGTTGCACCTTAAAATGCAAACAAATGTAATTTGCTAATATTTAAAGTGAAAATATTTAACTTGTTGAACTAGCTTTGTTAATTAATTACTTAAATTGGTAGCTTTGAAATAAACAGTGGGACTTACAGGGCTCCTAAATTGTCTTTCTCAATCTAGTACTTTCTTCTAAAGAGATTACAAACCCCATAAAGCAGTTATTAACTGAGAATAGTGAGGTGTAATCTGTTTGAAAACAAAAGTTGACACCGTCTGCCTTGAAACATAGGGTAGGAAGAGCTATGCATCTGGAACAATTCTGGCTTTATATGAAGCCAGTAATTCTCCTGCCTTTTTTGCATAGTCTTCTATGCAAAAAGAATCTATTGCAGAAAGTATTTAAGTGGATTAGATGAACTTTAGTTCCCTCCCATTTGGCTATTTCAGGTCATTGATTTCCTTTCACACCTAGACCTTGATGAGACTCTGATAGGAATAGCAATTTTGTTGCTGTTCAGTCGCACAGTTGATTCCAACTCTTTGCGACCCCATGGACCATCGTGCACCAGGCTCCTCTGTCCTCCACCATCCTCCTCAGCCCACTCAGATCTACGCCCAATGCATCGAAAATGCCATCTAGCCACCTCATCCTCTGGCATGCCCTTCTCCTTTTGCCTTCTATCTTTCCCAGCATCAAGGTGTTTTCTAGTAAGTCCTCCCTTCTCATTTGGTGTCCAAGTACTTGAGCTTCATCTTCAGTATTTGTATTTGTAGCATTTGTAGCAATAGTAAGAGCAATTATATTTAGATACTGTCCCATAGTACTTAGAACACTCTCCGGGCAGTTCCCATGATAATTGACATTTTGCCCAAAAAAGCTAGTTACATCTTTTACAGACCTTGAGGGATAGAAAACTAAGCCAACATTGAGTCTGTCAGGATCAAACTTAGATCAGGAACAGAGTTTTGGCTGCAGTATTGTGCCAAAAACAACTCGTTGTAATGAAAAAAAGGTCATAAATGTTCACCTGAATTTTATTTATGTAGGCAATTGACAAAATGACTTGTTGTTTATGTGTCCTTTTTAACAGAGAGTACTCATCTATCTGTCAAAATATAGTCATCACATTGAAAGCACTTTCTGTTGGAAGGGCTGTCCAACTCAAGTCCATTTTAAAGATTGCAAAAATTATAAGGAAAAAAAGTTAAGGGAACTTGAAATTGCCCATCAACAATGAGCTGTTGGACAGTACATGTAGCCAAGCACAAAAGAGTCTTCCCTACTGTCGTGTTGTATTTCTATTTCAATTATAGCAATTATTTTGAAATTTGCATATATGCATAAACATTACTTTTTTTGGCAAGAGATTTCATGTAAAAATAATTTGAAACAAAAAATGATTGACGTATCACCGGTTTGGTAATGTATAAATATACTTGAGCATGACTTAAAGATCTTGAATTCCATTTATATCTATTTGGAAGCTTTCACCGTCAGGCTTAAAGAAAGCCAAGGCAGTCAGAATCCATCCCTCCCTTTCTCCCTCCCTTATCTCTTCTATAAGTTATCTTCTGTAGGACATTGGGGTTCTGATATAAAAGAGATAAATTGTGTTTTTCTTTTAAATATGGCCTGCCAGTATTTGAATTTGGAATTTCTGAAGTACAAAAAGGAGAGTTAGAACTGTAGGTTGCTAATTTTCCATTCCACTTATATTTCACTTTTCTTCTAGTGTAGGACACAAGGTGGCTTGCAGCATGGATTGGAAACAGATACTGTACAGCTAAAAAACACAAATACGTCTGCAGAAGCAAACTGATCCATGTGTTGATGAAGGCTTACTGGAATGTGGAAGGTGAGCAGTTCGATTATGTGGAAAGATGTTCAAATAAATGATGATGTTAATAATGCAAGCGCGGCGCCAAAATGGCAGCCGCGCCCTTTGCGGGCCCCCCCCCACAGGACAGAGAATCCGGGTAGTTAGGGGCGTGGCCAGCTCCCTTATAAAAGGGGTGGCCACGAGGCAGCAGAGCTGCCATTTTACCTCAGCGACGGAGCGGAGAAGTCTTTTCCCCTGTGTCTCCGTCGCTCTTGAGCCTACCGGGAAGCCTTTTGGGTGGCGATTCTGCCTTGCTGGCTTCCCTTTGCTTCGGTGGAGATGCCTTCGAAGAAGAAGGCAGCTTCGAGTGCAGCTCGCGCGGTTAGGAGGCGCAACCCAGGTCGGAGGACCGCGGTGCCGCCTCCTCAGCAGCCGCCTTTGCCCGCCCCTGCCGGGGCCGGCGGAATGGGGTCTATTGCCCCTTGGCCCGGAGTGGGCGACCAGAGTGCGGGCGCGGAAGGGGTTCCGGCCCGCGGCCCGCGAGCGGTGGACGCCGCTCCTCCACCTGCCCACCCTGTTGGGCCTACTCCTCTTGGGTCGCAGCCTCTCCCGGGGCCCTCTAGCCTCGGGGGGTGGTGCGGCCCCCTGCCTTGGCAGGTTTGTCCACCGACCCTGCCGGGCTTCGGTGCTGGCCAATGGCCATATTCGGGTCCTGGGGTACAGGGACCTGTACCCACGCCTGGACCAGGCCCTTGGCCCCAGGTCAACGTGGACGTCAGGCGGGGCCCCCCCCTCCTTTGGGGTTCCTTTTGAGGCGCTGTCGGCAGGAGGACAACAGCCGACAGGGAGGGTTGAGCTGCTGCAGGCGCGTGGCGCGGTTTCGGCCACTGCCTCGCAGCTCCCCAGCCAGCAGCCAGGTGCAGGTCCCCCGATGATGAGCTCTACGTCGGTCGTGAGCAAGCCTCACGGGGGCGGCCCGCGGGGGTGCAGCATGTGAGTATACGGTGTAAGCGAGTACATCCACACACATTCCCAATATGGGGGGGGGCTTTCCAATGGCCTTGGCCTCGCGCGGGTGGTGTGGCGGTGCACCCGCTGACGCCTCCCCGGCGATGACAGCTAACACCCAGGGCCCCGTGGTGGGGGGTGTTCCCTACCCTTAGGGGAATGTTTTGGGTGGTCGGGTTGGTCCAAGCCCCTATTCCTTACTGATGAGTGACCACTTGGCACAGGCCGCCAGAGAGTAAATTTGGCGGGGGGAGTACGTGGATATCTTTTCACTCCTAAACAGTGTGCCCACCAAGGAGAGGGGGAGGGGCAGAATGAGAAGGATAGTGGCAGGCACGTTGTCGCAAGCCACCAAGTATGTGGGCCAAATGGTTGCCGGCCTGCATCATATGCATGGCGGTGTACCTTAGGGCCCGGCCGGATCTGGCAATTCCGATGGTCCAGTATTTGGACAACGCCTACCGGGCGATGGTTTACTTTCCGGGCCCAGCGTGGTTGGCTTGTGACGAGGAATGCCGTAGGCGGATTTCACCGCGCCCCGAGATTAGGCGAGATGAGCCAGGCCAGAGGCTGCGGCTTTTGTACGTTACGCCCACGCGCCCTGCACCCGGGGAGATATACCATTGTGGGCATGCGGTTCGGCGGTCGGCCCCAGCACAGGTCACCTGCCAGGGGGCGGGGCGGGGGGGTTCCAGCCCGCCTGCTGTGCTGGACTTTCTTGTCCAATGGCTCCTCTAATGGGAAGACTTGCAAATACAGACAGGAGTGTCCCACCTGTGTTGGCCCCCATGCGGCCTCTGCCTGTCCCAGGCCTAGAAGGATGCGGGGCAGAGGGTGGGGCAGGCAGGGGGCTGGCAAGACTGACGCAGATGGATCTAGTTCACCGAAGGGCTCCTTTCCCATTTAAGGTGGACATGTTGGAGCGTTGGCTCACACGGTACCCGAAGGGAGAGGATGCAGGTTACCTCCTTCAGGGTTCTAGGCAGGGGTTCCGGATCCCTTTCATGGGTAATAGGTTCCTTCAGGATGCCCCCAACCTTTTATCCCTTAAGGGGAGGGAGGAGGTGGCTGCTGCCAGCTTTGACATAGGGTCCATGCGGGCAGGGTCGTTGGCCCTGTCCCTGCACCCCCGTCCCGGGGAGCATATTATTTCAATGATGCCATGCCTTTTGGCTATTCCATTGGGGCTCGGTATTCGAGCGTTTCACCACTTTCCTAGATTGCGCTTTTGTCCGCAGGTCAGGGTCTCGGTCTCTAGCCCATTCCCTGGATGGTTTTATTCGGGGCTGAACGGGGCTGGGACACGTACACACGTCTCCTCAACACATTTCAGACGCTAATGGAGGAACTGGTGTCCCTTTAGCGCCCGAAAAGACCGAGGGCCCATCTCCACAGCTAGTATTCCTGGGGTGGAGAGTAACACGGTAGCGCAGGATTCTAGGTTGCAGCGGGATAAGGTGTCAAGGCTAGTGGCCCTTGTCTCGGTCTTGCTGGCCGAGCGCATGGCATCACTGCGGGAACTGCAGGTGCTACATGGTCACCCCAGTTTCGCTGGCAGGGTCGTCGCACCAGGCCGGGCATTTGCTTGGCGCTCGTGCGACGCCATGACAGGCTTATCCAGGCCCCACCATAGGGTGAGACTGACCCAGGGTATTAAGGCAGATATGCTTATCTGGCTCCAGTTCATGAGGGAGTTCAATGGGGTGTCATTTTGGAGGTCTGACCTTCCGGCTTCCCCTCGTTTCCAGATACAGTTCGATGCCTCGGGATCCCTGGGTTATGGGATGTACTTCAATGGGAAGTGGGCCTATGGTGGGTGGCCACCAGCCTGGGCAGGCACGGGTCGCCTGCGTGATCTCACATATCTGGAATTTTTCCCTATCCTGGGTGCTTTGATGCTATGGGGCGAGGAGTGGGCCAACTCGGTTGGGCATTTCTGGTGTGACAATGCGGCTGTTGTCCACATTGTCAATGCATAGACTTCTAAATCGCCCAGGGTTATGGACCTAGTGCGCCAGTTTGTGTTGCGCAGCCTGCGCCTCAACGTTCTTTTCAGGGCCAGGCATGTCCCAGGGGTTAATAATGATATTGCTGCTGCTTTGTCCCGCCTGCAGATCTCCCGGTTCCGTGCCTCGGCCCCCGGATGCGGAGGAATTTCCCTTGCCACTCCCGGACGAGAGATGGAACGTTGGCAAGGAGAGGTGAACCGGGCGATTGGCCTGTCACTAGCGCCATGCATGAGTAAGGCGTACCACCACGCATTTAGTTCCTTCAGAGTATTATGTACCTGATTCTGACTGCCAGGAACCTGGCCGATCCCAGTAGCCCATGTTCTGCGGTTCATGGTTTACCTGTATGCCCAGGGCCTTGCACCACGCACCATAGCATCTCAGCTGTCGGGTTGGCTTTTATGGCCAAAGTGGGAGGTCGTGTGGACAGCACCAATGACTTCCGGGTGAGACATGTTTTGAAGGGGTGGGTGCGCGTGCGCGGGCGTTTCCCGGGCGACCGCCACCCCATTTACCCAGGGGGTTTTTTACCCAGTTGGCCCGGGGCTGGCCTGGCCTCTGTTTTGATAGATGAGGCAGCCCACTTCATGCGGCTACAACGGTGGCCTTTTTTTTGGAGCCCTCCGCATCGGCGAGCTTGAGATGCTGAGTAAGGCGGATGCAAGATTTTCTCAGGGTTTTTTACCCAATTGGCCCGGGGCTGGCCTGGCCTCAGTTTTGATAAATGAGGCAGCCCACTTCATGCGGCTACAACGGTGGCCTTTTTGGAGCCCTCCGCATCGGCGAGCTTGAGATGCTGAGTAAGGCGGATGCAAGATTTTCCCAGGGTTTTTACCCAATTGGCCCGGGGCTGGCTGGCCTCTGTTTTGGAAATGAGGCAGCCCACTTCATGCGGCTACAACGGTGGCCTTTTTTGGAGCGCTCCGCACCGGCGAGCTTGAGATGCTGTATAAGGCGGATGCAAGTTGTAGGGCACTGGAACTCGAGGATGTCTATGTTGCCAAAGACTGGGCCCAGTTGAGGATATGCTCCTCTACGACAGATCAGCATGGCGTAGGCAGTGGTGTAAGACTGCTACGGTGTTCTTTGGCAGACATCTGTCCGGTTGGTGCCCTACAGGAGTTCCTGGCACTGCGTGGCATGCACCACGGCCCGTTTTTCTGTCACCAAGATGGGTCTCCCCTTACTAAATTTCAGTTTTGGAAGGTGACAGGCAGAGCCCTCACCAGGGTGGGCCTACCAAGTGCCCGTTATGGCACACATTTATTCCGTACTGGTGCAGCCTCTACAGCAGCTGCTTTTGGGTACTCTGGGGCTGACATACGCAGCATGGGGAGGTGGGGCTCGCAATGTTTTCAGTTTTATGTGCGCCCACTTCCGCCATGAGTACCAATCCAGTCACCTTACCATCTTTTTCTCAATTTTTCTCAATTTTCTTACAGACCCTGGGTGTCGTATTACACCGGTGACAGTATGGCTGGTGGGCCACAGCTATGTGCACAGGGCAGCGCGTTACGCTGCGGCGACAGAGTGGGGACCCCGACTGGGACTGGGTGAACACTCCAGTCTCACATGGCATGGTAAGCCTGGGATGTTATGGCGGGAGCTGCGGCCTTTCCTTTTTTCTGGCCTGAGTGCTGACCCGCCTGACATTCTCATCATCCACCTTGGGGGCAATGATTTGTGCCAGGTCACCGGCTTATCGCTCAAGCATGCGATTTGCGAGGACCTCGCCTACTTGCATTATGTCTGGCCTGTCACAACCCTAGTTTGGTCGGACGTTATCCCGCGCCTTTCTTATACAGGGGGCGTTCACCTCCTGGCCCTTGACCGTGCTAGGCGCACGGTCAACAGGGCGGTGGCGCGGTTTCTTGCCGACAGGGCTTGGGGACGGGTCAGTCATCACCCCGCTATTAGCCTACAAAATTATGACTTGTACGCAGGGGATGGGGTCCATCTGTCGCGAGGAGGTATGGACCTCCTGTTAGGTGATTGGCGAGCAGGCCTGTTGACCGAGCTGACGGTCTGGGTGGGGGCGTCAGGTCTTCTTTGAAGCCCCTCCGTGTGGCGGGTAGCACTGGTAAGGTAAACAGTATGACCCACAAGTATCCGGCAGGTTCGCAATTGACTGGACAACACTAGACAGGAATAAATTAGTTAAACGTTGTCTGGTCAACGACGAACCAGGCGATGGGGTGATGACGATTGCTAACCAGCATGCATCACCCCTGTGATTTCACGGATACGCGTCAGAGGGTGGGGTCATGAGTTAGTTATTGACTACGGTCAACAATTTGTTTGTTGTCAACAAACAAATTGATACAAATTGATACATTGTAACCAATTGCCGTTGGCAATTTTGGGGTGGTACCTTACCAGTGTTACTTCGGCCTGCTTGCCTTAGGAATTATGATTGGTCGTTTTACCAATACAAATTTATAATTCGGACTAGGGCATTGAATCAATAAATGTGGCCCTATGCTGTTATCCACTTTCAATGTTGTCTGTGTCCGTTATTGGGGGGGTGCGCCTGCAATGCAAGCGCGGCGCCAAAATGGCAGCCGCGCCCTTTGCGGGCCCCCCCCACAGGACAGAGAATCCGGGTAGTTAGGGGCGTGGCCAGCTCCCTTATAAAAGGGGTGGCCACGAGGCAGCAGAGCTGCCATTTTACCTCAGCGACGGAGCGGAGAAGTCTTTTCCCCTCCACCCCCTCCCTAGTTAACAGTGTGATATTTTGGTCGCTTCGGGGCCGGGTGGGAATTTTTGGCTGGGACCCATATTGGCTTCCGGGTCCTGGCTTTTTTGCCCATCCCACACTGTTGCTATGGTTTGATATAGGGGTCTTTCTGTGTTCCTAATGTTGACTTTGGTCACATTGGCGGGTAGCACTGGTAAGGTAAACAGTATGACCCACAAGTATCCGGCAGGTTCGCAATTGACTGGACAACACTAGACAGGAATAAATTAGTTAAACGTTGTCCGGTCAACGACGAACCAGGCGATGGGGTGATGACGATTGCTAACCAGCATGCATCACCCCTGTGATTTCACGGATACGCGTCAGAGGGTGGGGTCATGAGTTAGTTATTGACTACGGTCAACAATTTGTTTGTTGTCAACAAACAAATTGATACAAATTGATACATTGTAACCAATTGCCGTTGGCAATTTTGGGGTGGTACCTTACCAGTGTTACTTCGGCCTGCTTGCCTTAGGAATTATGATTGGTCGTTTTACCAATACAAATTTATAATTCGGACTAGGGCATTGAATCAATAAATGTGGCCCTATGCTGTTATCCACTTTCAATGTTGTCTGTGTCCGTTATTGGGGGGGTGCGCCTGCAATAAGCACTATGAGTCAGTTAAAATGTATGATGAGTGGAGAAAGAAAAAGTACATCACATGCCATTAAAAGATCCTTCATCAACAGTCAGGTAGTACTGTGACCAAAGGCCACTTTGAAGGACAGCAGGGAGCTGACTAGCCTCACTTCCTTTAGAGAGGAGTTTTGAAATCTGGGATCAGCCAGTGAGAAGGCCCTCTCTTGTCCTCTCACCAGAAATATTTGTCAAGATGGCGGGACAAAGAGAAGGACCTGCTCTGAAGGCCTTAAGACCCATGAGGGTTCTTAACAATGGAGAGGGTCCTTATGTATTTCACAAATTTCTGTGCCACTTTTCTTTTTACTAATGATTCCCAAAGCAGTTCACAATAAAACGATACCGTAGAACAAAATCAGATAGAGGCAGAACCAAAACACAGGAAAACACCTGCCACCCAAGAAGCAGCTGCTTGAAACAACTAGAACTCACAACTGCTTGATGTGCATAGAAAGTCCTGTGCCTTAAAGATGGCAAAACAGCCATGTTGCAAGCTATTGTGGAGAGGCAGCTCCATAGAAGCACCACAACCATTTTGAGCAAGAGTTCCTTTTCCTCTCTGGATCACTACCCATCTCCTCTGGCAATTTCAACAAGAATGTCACTTACGTTTTTCCAAAGTCATGTGCTCCTATGGGCTAGCAATAATTGTAGGCACATCGGAAGGACACTAGTTGCAGGGGGCTGTTCAAGAGCAACTTTCCTCTTATCAGACTAAGCTATTTACAGGAATATGTTGAGACCAGCTCACCTAGAAATGAAATATACTGAGTAAGCTCCTGAAGAGTGGGATAGGCACTATACCTTCCTTTGTAATGCACAGGCATACCAAGTTTATTTTCAGTAAAACTGTAATGTAAAGACAAACAGCATGAGTTACACTTATATATTTTCCAGAGATGTTGGATTATTGAATGTTGTGTAACTTCCTGGACATATCAAACAAATGAGTTCAGAAAAGTTAACTTGTATGAACCCAAGCTCCCAGAATTCCACGAACCATGAGAGTTGGAAGATTCTGGAAATTCTAATCCAAAAAGTAACATTCTTAAAGTCTGCCAACCAAACACATTCCATTAATATAAATCATCATTATGTTTTATTTTGTCTGCTCCCATAGCTCTAGATCAGGATGTTCAACAGGAGTCACTCACAAGGAGATTATTTCCTGTAGCAAATGAGTGCTCTGCTATAAACAGAGTCAAGAGACAACTTGTTTCTTTTATTGTATCCATCAATAGTTGAACCTGGGAGTTCTGAAATGCAGAAAATAAATTTAAGGGGAACAGTAAGGTGCTAGCTTTCCATGATCCTGAAATACCAGGCATGATTTCAAGGTTGAATTTCTAGTCAAGTAATTTAACTTTGTTATGTGCTGCCATTTACACTCTGATAATTCCTTTTTCTGATTGTGTATAGTGAATTCACAGAACATGGGGCATCCTATGTCAAAGGGCACCAAAATTCTGAGGACAAGGAAAAAATGCTGCTGTAATAGCAAGAATCATCTCGCGCTGAATGTATATATTATCTCCATCTACTCCTTTCACAGTGGAAGGAAGCGTAGAGAGCCTCAACACAGAACCAATATGGTTGGCATGCACTCAAATCCAGGATAGGTCATTCAGGCTACAAGTGAATCATACTAAGGGTCAGAGGTATGCATAGAATAATTGGGTTTGAACATTTATAGTCAGGTGGCAAAATTCTGGTTGTCTCTAGAGGCCACAAACAGTTTATGTGACTTCTAGGGAATTCTGGTTAGTCCCCTGTGTTTTTCCTGGCAAGTAAAAGGGAAATTTTTGCTCCTGGAAACCTTATCTTTTGATAATGTTCCTGAAAGGCTCTGGAGAGGAAATAAGGCTTTACTGCAGGGTTGAATTCCAAAGTCCGGGTGTTGAATTTTCTGTTCTTTCTTCTATAGTGATATACTTGTTGTTGTTGTTCAGTCATACAGTTGGTTCCGACCCTTTGTGACCCCATGTACCACAGCACACCAGGCTCCTCTGTCATCTGCCATCCCCTGTGGTCTGCCCAGATCTACGCCCACTGCATCAATGATGCCATCTAGACATCTCCTACTGTCCCCCTTCCTTTTGTCTTCAATCTTTCCCAGCATCAGGGTCTGCTCCAGTGAATCCTCTCTTCTCATTTGGTGGCCTAAGTACTTGAGCTTGAGCTTCAGTATTTGTCCTTCCAAGGAGCAACCAGGGTTGATTTCCTCCAGAATTGACTGATTTGATCTCCTTGCAGTCCAGGGGACTCTCCAGAGTCTTCTCCAGCACCACTGTTCAAAGGTATCTATTTTTCTTTGCTCAGCCTTCCTTATGGTCCAGCTCTCACAGCCATACATTACTACTGGGAAGACCATTGCTTTGACTATGTGGACTTCTGTTGGCAGGGTGATGCCTCTACTTTTTATTACACTACCTAGGTTTGCCATAGCTTGCCTCCCAAGGAGTTACTGTCTTTTTATTTCATGGCTGCAGTCACCATCTGCATTCACTGATTTAGACAATGCACAGTCTCATTTTCCTTTCAGTAATCTATGGTTTGACTTGCTCCAATAGAAAAAAAATGTGCTTATATATGTGAATGGCAAGTTTTGACACCAAAGTGAAAAAGCCTTATATCACATTGCCAATGAATTGTCAACATGGAGAAAGCAGAGAAAAGGCCTTGAAATGGGAAAGAGATTAAAATAATTTTACAGTAGATTATTAAAGCATTTTATTCATCCATAAAGCTTTTGTAGAATTTCCAAGCCACTTCTTCCTAGGTCAGTGATGGTGAAACTTTTAGAGACCAAGTGCCCAAACAGAGGGGAGGGGTGAACTCTGTGCTGGGTAAAAGAGGAAATGCTCCTATTGGGTTGCTGGGCAGAGGGGCAGGGCGAACTCTGTGCTGGGGGGGAAGAAGCAGTGGTGTGCATGCCAACAGAAAGTGCTGGAGGTGCCACATCTGGCACGCATGCCATAGGTCCACCACCACTGTCCTAGGTTATAGCTAGATGGTGAAGCAGAATGGGAAAATTTCCAAGGCTTATCATGCCAAGGCTCCCTGAAATGTTCTACCTGCAGCACTGAGACTTTCTGACTTCCTGAGAAACAATGCCCCCACCCCCATTTTCACCTGTTGTTCTGCAAAAGAAACTGCCCAAGAGGCTCTCTTGGAGCTAAGGGGGAACTGCAATCATATAGTTGCTTAAGCTGGGGGTGGGGGTGGGTGGGTTGGCCTCTGGGCTTTCTCCAAAGAGCAACTTTCTTTATTTTGATATGCTTTCTGAACTTCTGATGAACTTTCTTCTGTAACTTACTCTGATTACAATATACTTTTAAAAGACCCGAGATGACTGGAGTATTTACTTGGCTCAGCGCTACCTTATCTACACTAATTGATTTCCTATGAGCTACCTTGCTCACCACCTAAATCCAGATCAGGAGTGAAAAGGCAATCTTGAAAAAAGCCTAGACTGTTTAGCCAGAAGAGCAGGCAGTATCATGCGGGATCCCATTATGAGGAGACTGAGGTGCTACCTGTGAGTAAGAGGATCCTGACAGTGGCCCCTATTTATCTACCTGCCATTTCTTGTTTTCAGTCTGCTAGGTTGGCAGGAGCTGGGGCAGATACAGGTGCTCAATCCATCATGCAGTACCCGGGTCTTGAACTGCTGACTTGCCAGCCTTCCAGCTAGCAAGGCAAGCTTCTTAACCACTGAGCCACCACAGCCCATATTAGATGATAAGTGGGCTTCTCCGCATGCTAATATTATACTTATGTGTGCATTTCTTTTAACACAAATCCCTTGCCTTTTGCATATGCTGGCATCACAAATACAGGGCAAAGCTATGAAACTGAAAGGCTGGGACTATGTATATGCAGGTAAGAGCAGGGACTACATTTAGATTCTACAGTGAAGTCTAGTGTACTAGCTGTTTCTCCATATCATTGTTCGGAAGAATTACTTTTTTTTAAAGATAACACTTCCCAAAAACTGTGGGATTACAGAAATTATAACTTTACAAAAAATCAACTTGTCCACACACAAAAAGAAACCTTCCACTGTGTAAACTACCCATACCAGTGATGGGTACTTTTACTAGTTTCCAGTCAAAAGACACTGAACATTTTGTTTGCTTTTTGTCTGACCTGTCTGTAGTATTTCACTGTCAGCTTCCAGTAATTGTTTCTAGGTAATCAACCATTTTCAGAATTGTTTTCCCAATGGATATTATCTCTGGAACACATTGGGGCTGAGAGGATAGGACAGACTGTTACTGTTTTCCCTCTAGCCAGCACATCCGTCACTTTTCTGCCACAGAAATCCAGACAGAGACATCTAAATGCAGGCATCTGTCCAAATGACCGTGTAGTCATCTGCTCCCAATAAGCCTCCTGTTCCAGAAAGGTAAGAGAGCAAAGTAAATAAGTTGCCAATAGGGTATCAAATTTATGCTTGTAGAATTGCTGTTCATACATACTGATTCTTTTTATCCAATCCTGATTTCAGGAAGCTTTGGGAAAGTTCAGACTCTACAGGAGAGGCATGGCAACTTTAATTCACATACCAGGAGCTGTCCTGGGTGAACTTACACATATGTATAAGCCCCAGCAACAGCAACACAAAGGTAAAGGTAAAGGTAAAGGTTGCCCTTGTTCGAAAACCAGTTGTATCCGACTCTAGGGTTCAGCTCATCTCTGTTTATAGCCAAAGAGCCAGTGCTGTCTGCATCAAAACATACTGTACATGTTATTAGAATAAATCAAATGCTGCTGCTTCTCCTTTTCCAAAAGCAAGGGGGCCACAGTGGGAAAGGATTCCCCAAAGCTTCCAACTAAAAAAAAAAATTGCTTTACATGCGACAATTTTACAAACAATTTTAAAAACAATTTTACAAACATTTAACAGCCTGCCTGTCCTCCATTTTTATGCTATTTGAGCCCATGCCTCTTTTTTAAAAGCCATGCCATTTGGTTTAAGGATATGTACATATATCCCTCCAGGTACTGTTACCCTACAACACCTGTGAGCCCTAGCCAGTGTTGCTAATGATGCCGTATACTGGGAACTGCAACCCAGCAACATTTTCATTTTCATTTTTGGAGGTAAAAATGGGCCACTCAAAATTAAGGTAGTGTTGCTTTTATTGCTGTTTGAAATTTTTCATGGTAAACAGAGCCACATACATTTGTGCTGTGCAATTAGGCACTGAACCCTAGAGACAGACACAACTGGCTTTCAAACAAGGGAAACCTTTACCTTTACAGCTCAATGAAGACCTGTATCCAGTATCCTTTATTAACTGATTACTTATCTGAATATGAGATGGCTGGATGGTATTGTTGACGCAATGGGCACAAAACTGTGTGGGTTGAGGAGGATGGTGGAGGATAGGGGCACCTGGTGTGCAATGGTACATGGGGTCACAAAGAAATGGACATGACTATGCGACTGAACAACACCAAAGTTATCTGACTATATATATCAAGTTAAAATGTAATAAAATAAATTAGACTAAAATATGATTACAAAAACAGATTAAAAGTAGAATGATACAATCATAATAAAACAAGAAATAAAATTTACTCAATAAAATTCATTACCTTTGCATGCAATTCCTATCTGGTCAATAAAAAAAATCTCCTTTGAATGGCCCCAACTATAAACGTGTCAGTTCTAATATTTACATATTTTTTGTGCCCTAAGGAAGAAAGTTACTGTACTCTTTTATTAGGCTCCCAATATTTCTTTTTGTCTCGTGATGTCTCTAAATAATGGACTCTTCTTGTGGCCTATAATTGACAACTAAACAGAACATGTGCAATATTTTCAATTTTTGATGTTCCACAGACACATGCTCTTGCGGAGTATGGGACATGGTTAAATCACCTTTATTTAACCATGGAGTCTAACTGCTCTTCAATGAAAACCAAAGGTGCTCTCTATTATCCTACAGCCACAGAATGTTACTAGTTGGCATGGAGAGAGAGAAACAAAACAAAAAGTACTTAGATGGGAGAATTGTTGACTTGCATGAACCTTTTAACACTACTAGTTGCATTCTACTTTGCTTTCCCTTTCAAAAAATTGTGAGGTAATTGGTCCTTGTTTTTTTAAGCAGTAGGCAGTGTATTTTCCCATGTGTTGAAAGATGCTGCATACCCCCCTTCCTCCACTCCTTCTTTTCTTAAGGTATGTGGCTTTTCCTCTGATCTGCTTTTGGATGCTGTGTTCTTTTCATTGTGTGCTGACTGGCAATTTTAGTACTGCTGCCCCAGTTTATTATAAATGGAAATTAGGATTCTGCTGGGGGCGGGGAGTAGCAATTACAAGCAGTATATTTTGAGGCGGACATTGATTTGCAGAACGTTAGAAAAGTAAGGATGAAGATCATATTTGGAGTTTAAAAATACATTTTGGCTGTTCAAAGTAACACATATTGCAAGTGGTTCCACTGTATCACTGTCTTCAACAGACTTTTTTGTTCCATAAGTTTAACTGCAGCCTGCAAAGGAATAATAGGTTTGAGGAAGTATTTCCAGTGGTGGGTTCCAAAAAAAATTACTACCACACTGTGGCCTTGGTATGGTGGGCATGGCCAGGGGAAAAGCCCTGTGTTGCACCCAAATTAGGAGTACTTCCCAATCTCGTTGTTCTGTGCAGGACAATGACAATAAAGATTTATCTATCTATCTTTATTTCAAAACTTGGATGGGTGGGGCCAGCCAGAATTTCTGCTACCGGTTCTGGCGAAGTGGTTCGAACCTGCTGATGCCCACCACTGAGTAGTTCTCTTTGATTTTGAGAAAACAAATGTCCATCAAATCCTAAGCTACGGCCTATGTATATATTCAAATAAATATGAATGATCACAACCTCATGCCTTTTGGGGGATATGGCTGTGGAAATTCTCATGATGTATGTCTGTACTTCAAAATTTAACTTTGCAACCCAGAGGCCAGTTCTGTTCTACAAACACAACACACCAACAATAGATTTGCACCTGCACTATCAGTTTATACTATGATCCTATACACCAGGAGTTCTCAACTTTTTAAAGCCGGGGGCTAGGTCACGCTCCCTCAGACAGCTTTGGGGGCTGGATGGCCATTTTGCTCTTCCTCCACCACATGACACTTCCTGGTGTGCTGGAGGCGGTGAGGGGGCCACATGAAATGGCGCCGCAAGCTACAGGTTGAGAATCCCTGCTATACACCCTTTCTTGACTCAAGCTTTATGGAATTCCATAGAAATGAATTAAGTCTGCAGTGTTAATTTACAGTATTAAAGTACAGGCTGGCCAGAGAATTTGAGTCTTCAGTCTGAGCAAGACTGAGAATACAACTATAATTAATAAAGCTGTAGAATAGCACTGAAGGTAAGGTACATCAGTTGATGCTTAAGGGTACACTTGCCTAATGAGCAACCCTTATACATTTTGCCCATAGATTCCTTTTAATTAGATTAATACTTTTATGTTAACATAAGCATCCGCAGCACAGCCGTCAGTCACTGCAGAAGTCATGATTCTGAATATCAAACCAGGGAGAGCTGGAGGAAGGGGGGAAATCTGTTAATCACCTTTTTGTAACTGTCATGTGCTTCTTCTTTTCAAAAAGAAAATGGCATTTCCCCTGCTATTCCTTTACAGTGAGCATCTTCAGTTCTATCCTCGGTTGCTTGCAGCCAGCTCTCTCAAGAGTAAAATTAAATTCAAGCTGGTAAAGTCAGACCTTCCTGAAGTAAAGAGGATCTTTAGAATGGATTTTTTAAAAGGTCATTTTGAACTTTCGATGAGTACACATGAATGGAATGGAGACCCAAACCGTTCAGCTAAATAAGGCCATCAGGCCACCAGCTCTGTCATCATTACTTGGACAAATTCGTCACTTACATGAAATTGTCTCATCTCCTCCCTCTTCCAAAGATGTTATATTCTGAGAAGTGCTCAAACTAAAGAGATAAAACAGAAGCTGGCAGCTTTGCAGAACATTCATGCCTTGATTACAAAAGACTGGAATTTCCCTTTGCCAGTTTAGACAGGTCACACGATGGGTAGTCCACAAAGCCGGGCCAGGCTAACTAGGTGATTGGATGCCCTATAGCTGCTAGGCAGAGCTTAGAAAGGTTACTTTTGAGAGTTCAGCCCCCAGAAACCCCTAACCAAGGAAAGGTCACCTAACTGTAATTCCAAAAAGTAAAATTTCCAACTTCTGCTACTAGGGGATAATGGGAGCTGTAGTTCAAAGAAATTTTTTTTAGCTCTCCCACAGGGATTGGCTGGAGATTCAAGGATCAGCTATTCAAAACGTTAGTTTCTTGGGCTGTCCTGCTAGGGACCATAAAATAGGAGGTTGTCGAGCACCTTGCCGGTTGATGGGCAAAGCCAAGATTGTTGAGTCACCAGCTGAATCAGACCTGGTTTAGAAGTGACTTGTTTAAATAAAGTCCAGTCAGCTAACAGGGCTGACAATGTGGTGTGACTGAAAGGAGCAAAAAGGACATTTAGTCCCCACTCCTGCCAGGGGAAGAAGCGCCAGCCGCCCACTAGCTCTGTATGTCAACCTACTAAATTAGGAACAGTGTGCCATAAGGGAGAGCAAGGGCATCATCAGAGAGAAAGTGTGAGCAGAATAAATGGATCTAGATGATTCAATCAAGTGAGTCTTACATGATTCAATCAAGTGAGTCACACTGGTGGAGAACAGGAGAACTAATCCAGGATAGACAATATCATTTCCAAAATATAGCAATGTCAGAACATGAGCCCAGGGAGGGTAGCATTGTGATGTTTGACACCTAAATTCTGAAGGATATTTATCGGGAATACAGCCCAAGTATCCCCTAAACAAGAAAGGGAATTGTCAGAAATATGTACATCCTCTACAAAAAGCCTTGCCAGAACTACAGGGTGGCAAGGCAGATTGGGGAGGAAAGACCTTTTACTCATGATATATCAAAGCGGGTAATCTAAGGTGTTTAGATGGTAAAGAAGACAGGACTCCTTCTCACCTTTAACAGTTTCCAAAAAGAGCAAATTTCAGTAGATGTATTTTTAAAAATTGGGGGACTGCTGTGGCTTAAGTGGTTAAGACGCTGAACTCACTGACTGGAAGGTTGGAGTTCAATTCCTGGGTACTGCATGACGGATTGAGCAGCCGTCTCTGTCGCAGCTCCTGCCACCCTAGCAATTTGAAAGCAAGAAATTGCAAGTAGATGAATAGGGACCACTTTGGTGGGAAAGACATGCCTGCCACATGTCCACAGAAACATCTGCAGATGCAGACAGCGCTGGTTCTTTGGCTATTAACAGAGATGAGATGAGCACTAAACCCTAAAGTCAGATATGACTGGCTTTCAAGCAAGGGCAACCTTTACCTAGTAACATTTTTTAAAAAAGAGCCAAAGCAGGAATACATTTGAACAATGAGAAGATTTAAAAATCATGATTACAGAAGAACATGGTGGGTCTGGATCTAGACAGACTTCAGAGGATAGTGGATGACAAAGGAGCTTGGCATGATATTGTCCATGGGGTCACAAAGGGTTGGACTCAACTGTGCAACTGAACAACAACAGAAGAACAGTACAACTTTGAGGTTGACTGTAGGAATCTGATCCATGTAAAGATCTAAATCAGCCTCAGAAGGAGCAGTTTATAGCCCCAGATAAACAGAGGAAAAGTTAAAAGGTCTAACGAAGTCCAGCTTCATTAGGCAAAGTAAGTAGGAAACAGAGATAGAGAGGAAGCATACACACACACGACTGCAGTTTTGGCTGCACAAAGGCATAATAATGGCGTCTCTTTATTCAAACAGAGTATATCAGAAACAAAACTTAAGGCACCCACAGCCAATTAGAAATGTCCGAACCAAATAAGGAGAGATAAGGAGAATTCTTCTCACTATTCTACGCATGCCCAAAATCCAGCGTTGTCTCTCATGCAGACAAAGAGGCCTTTGTTTACAAAATGTGTCGGAGACAGCCTGACAGAATCCAGATACATTCCCACATGTCCTCCTTTTTCATTTAAATTTGAGAGAGGGATGGCTAATCATACCCCTGCATGTCATCATACTCCATAACTACTCCTCCATATACATCATCACTGTCCTCCTGGACATCGTACCCCTCCTGACTCCTGGTACTTTGTTCCGGAGGATGATACCTCATTGAGTACAATTGCCGTCGTGCAAAACCCGATGTCTCCCTTCTACGCAGTGGACATGTGTTACACATAGAAATAAAATTAGGAATACAATAAATGCAAAAACACAAAGGTATAAGGCAGATAATAATAATTATGACCCCATAAAAGAAAACTTGTCTAAGGACGGACAAATCAGGCAACCAAGAAGTCACCCAATCAAAGAGATTAACATCAGTGCGTACATTGTTAGTAATGCTCTCCTGTAGATTCTGAAGTTCTTTCTCAATAGTATTATTCAGATCCTGGAATTTTACCCGACATCCCTGGTTCCCGACCAGTTTACAAAATCCTCCGGATTTTGCTAACAGGTAATCTATGGCTAGTCTGTCCTGCATTTGGTCTTGATGGAGCTCAGTGATTTCCATTTGAAGATCCCGTATGACCCTCCCTGTGGCATTGATTGATTTCTCCAGCCTACAGGTGAGTCCCAAAATGAACCTTCTATTCTCCTGGGAAATGACGCCTGGGTATGATCCCAAGGTGAGTGCTCCAGTGATAACACCCCCTATAGCTCTCCCCCAGGAGCTACCATCAGAAAGCTGAACATCGATTATCACTTCATCATTGCAACCATCGGGCCGGCAACAGCTCTCCGGCGCCGTGCATCTGCCTGAAGCGGCATTTGCACTTGTACGGGTAAGGTAAAATAACCCAATGCTGCACATTGATATTGTCCTGGATGGAAATTCGTGGCAACTCCATTAAAAAAGAACCACATGTTGGGATCCTTAATTTGCCATCCATTGCAAATTGAACCACTATCTATAGCAGAATAATCAGGAGTAAACATAGGAAACACATCATATATATCTTCAATAGTAGTGTTAAACAAGGTATAATTAAGCTCATAAGAACTGTTATAACTACCCCATAACCAAAAATAATCATTACAACCCGTATAATTGCCTACATTCCGCAAAACCCTTTTTGCTTGAGTCCAGTGCTTCCATTTACTATTCCAGACTCCAGAACTATGACAGCAGAAACAAAGTCCTTTAGTGTATTCTTGAATGTCATGCTTCGCCAGCGGTTGTTGTTAAATTGTTCTGGGGGATTGGAGAAGAGTGTAGACCTATCAAGATGTTGCAAGTGTCCAATAACCAACTCAGGCATTGTGAACACTGCCGGAAGAAAGGCCATTTGAGACACTGCCAGTGGATGCTCATAGTATAACATTGCATTCTTACCATGAACCTCAAACATATAGTTAGCATGACGAAGCCAAAAGTTGGGGTTGCCCCCATGAGTCATTGTTCTTACAACTGGAAGCACAGTAAAAAAGAAAAGAACAAATGTCAGCACATTTAGTTTACTGGTGAACCACCATCCTGGAGCTGAGTAACCTTCTTCTCTCTCCATGGGCGGATTGCTCGGGCAGGAACCCACACAGGTCCTGAGGTCGTAGAAACAGCTGCGTATCCTCGTCCCCAGGTGATTAGAGGCACAGGACCTTTCCACTCATTATCCGGTTGCTGCCGATAAACGACCAATGGCTTAGGAAGACACTCCTCGGTCCTGAAATGCAATTCGACTGGAGAGTGTGACCTGTTATGGGGAGCAAGAAGAAAATTAAGAGTATACAGTACTTTAGCAACAGCTGTAGGTATTTCAGCCACAGGAACCCCTCTATCTCCCACTTGCTTGTGTAACAAATTTTTGAATGTCAGGTGGGCTCTTTCAACAATCGCCTGTCCAGTCGAGTTATAGGGTATTCCATGGGTTAGCTTAATGTCCCACTGACGGCAAAAGTCCTGAAAGGCAGAAGAAACATATGATGGCCCATTGTCTGTCTTAAGGCTTTTAGTTTTACCCATTACCGCAAACGAACGAATGCAATGTTGTATAACATGTCTGGATGTTTCCCCCCGTAAGGGTGTAGCCCATATAAATCAAGAGAAGGTATCAACAGTCACATGTAACTTAGAAAGCGGAGCCAAAGCAGGTACTTGCGTGACATCCATCTGCCATAGCTGATTGGCTTCTGTTCCTCGAGGATTAACAGCATCAAATGGCAGGAATATAGGAGACTTCGTACAGGAAGCACAGGATGACACAATGTCTCTAGCCTGTGACATAGGAATGGAAAATCGTTTATGCAAAACCTTAGCAGATTGATGAAACATTGCTTGACTGTCAATGGGGTTGTCAAAGAGAGAAAAAACCTCAGCAGAGTCCCGGAGAGCAGAATCTGCTCGTGCATTGCCCTCCGTCAAATAACCTGGGATCCTTGTGTGAGAGCGTATGTGGGCAATGAAGAATGGGACCGTACGGTTGGAAAGAAAACCTTGAAGCTGTTGGAATAAAGCAAAAAGATCCCTATCCATCGATGGAGACAAATAAGCTTGAGCTAAAGTAAAAATAAGGCGGTAAACATATTGAGTATCCACAATCAGGTTAAAAGGCACATCAGAAAACGTAGAGAATGCAAGCGCGGCGCCAAAATGGCCGCCGTGCCCTTTGCGGGCCCCCCCCCATAGGACGAAGGCATCCGGGTAGTTAGGGGCGTGGCCAGCTCCCTTATAAAAGGGGTGGCCATGAGGCAGCCGAGCTGCCATTTTCCGAAGCGACGGAGCGGAGAAGTTTTTCCCCTCTTGTCTCCGTCGCTCTTACCTTGCCAAGGAAGCCTTTTTGGCGGCGAATTTTCACTTTTGGCTTCCCTTAGATTTCCTTGCGATGCCCGCGGTTGCGCCTCCCCAGCAGCCGCCTTTACTGGTACTCACCGGGACCGGTGGAATGGGGTCTATTCCCCCTTGCCCGGAGGCGGGGGACCCGAGCATGGGTCAAGTGAGGGCTGTGGCCCACGGCCCGCAAGCGGTGGACGCCGCTCCTGGTGCTTTCCATCCTGTTGGGCCTCCAGTGGCGGGGGCGCAGCTCACCCCGGGGCCTTCTAGCCTTGGGGGTGGTGTGGCCCCTTGCCCTGGCAGGTACCTACATCGGCCCTACCGGGCCTCGGCGTGGGGCCATGGCCCTATTAGGGTCCCGGGGTACACGGACCTGTACCTGTGCCTGTAGCAGGAGGGCCGGCCGGCCCTTGGCCCCATGTCAGCGTGGAGGTCTTACTGGCCCGTGTCGCGGCCCTTGAGGCGTCCTTGGCTCGGGCCAGCCATGTGGGGGCTCCCTTTGGGGTTCATTACGACGCGTCGTCTGCTGGGCAGCGGCAGGCGACGGGACGGGTTGAGCTGCTTGAGGCGTGGCACAACCTCGGCCACTGCCTCGCAGCTCCCCAACCAACAAGCCGGTGCGGATCAGCCCCCAGTGACGAGCTCTACGGTGGTCGTGAGCTCCGACGCCCCCAGTGGGCCGGAACCCCCGGTGGGAGCGGCCGCGGGGGTGCAGCACGTGAGTATGCAGTCCAAACTAGTGCACCTACACACGTGGCCACGTTTGGGGGGGGCTTTCCAATGGCCTTGGCCTCGCGGGGGTGGTGCGGCGGTGCACCCGCTGACGCCCCACCCGACGATGACAACTACCACCCAGGGCCCCGTGGTGGGGGGTGTTCCCTACCACGAGGGGAATGTTTTGGGTGGCCGGGTTGGTCCAAGCCCCTATTCCTTACCGCTGAGTGACCACTTGGCACAGGCCAACAGAGAGTAACTTTGGCGGGGGGAGTACATGGATATCTTCTCACTCCTAAACAGAGGGCCCACCAAGGAGGAGAGGGAGGGGCAGTATGAGAAGGATAGTGGCAGGCACGTCGTCGCAAGCCACCAAGTATGTGGGCCAAATGGTTGCCGGCTTGCATCATATGCATGGCGGTGTACCTTAGGGCCCGGCCGGATTTGGCAATTCCGATGGTCCAGTATTTGGACAACGTCTACCGGGCGATGGTTTACTTTCCGGGCCCATCGTGGTTGGCTTGTGACGTGGAATGCCGTAGGCGGATTTCCCCGCACCCCGAGATTAGGGTCCAGCAGGCGGCCCCAGCACAGGTCACCGGCCAGGGGGCGGGGCGGGGGGTTCCAGCCCACCTGCGGTGCTGGACTTTCTTGTCCAATGGCTCCTGCAATGGGAAGAATGGCATATACAGACAGGAGTGTCCCACCTGTGTTGGCCCCCATGCGGTCTCTGCCTGTCCCAGGCCTAGAGGGATGCGGGGCAGAGGGTGGGGCAGACAGGGGGCTGGCAAGACTGCCGCAGATGGATCTAGTCCACCGAAGGCCTCCCTCCCCAATTTAGGTGGGCATGTTGGAGCGTTGGCTCACATTGTACCCGAAGGGAGAGGATGCGGGTTATCTCCTTCAGGATTCTAGGCAGGGGTTCCGGATCCCCTTTCATGGGTAACAGGTCCCCTCAGGATGCCCCCGATCTTTTATCCCTTGGGGGGAGGGAGGAGGTGGCTCCTGCCAGCTTTGACAAGAGGGTTTATGCGGGCAGGGTCGTTGGCCCTGTCCCTGCACCCCCATCCCGGGGAGCATATTATTTCAATGATGCCATGCCTTTTGGCTATTCCATTGGGGCTCGGTATTCGAGCGTTTCACCACTTTCCTAGAGTGGGCCTTTGTCCGCAGGTCAGGGTCCCGGTCTGTAGCCCATTCCCTGGATGGTTTTATTCGGGGCTGAACGGGGCTGGGACACGTACACACGTCTCCTCAACACATTTCAGACGCTAATGGAGGAACTTGGTGTCCCTTTAGCGCCCGAAAAGACCGAGGGCCCATCTCCACAGCTAGTATTCCTGGGGTGGAGAGTGACACGGTAGCGCAGGATTCTGGGTTGCAGCGGGATAAGGTGTCAAGGCTAGTGGCCCTTATCTCGTACTGGCTGGCCGAGCACATGGCATCACTGGGGGAACTTCTGGCGCTACATGGTCATCCCAATTTCACTGGCAGGGTTGTCGCACCGGGCAGGGCATTTGCTCCGCGCTGGTGCGACGCCATGGCAGGATTATCCGGGCCCCACCATAGGCTTAGATTTACCAGGGGTATCAGGGCGGACGTGCTTGTCTGGCCATAGATCCAGAGGTAGCTCAACGGGGTGTCATTTTGGGGTCTGATCTCCTGGCTCCCCCTTGCTTTCAGATGCAGTCCGATGCCTCAGGATTCCCGGGTTATGGGATGTACTTCAATTGGAAGTGGGCCTACGGTGGGTGGCCACCATCCTGGGCAGGCAAGGGTCGCCTGCATGGTCTCACGTATCTGGAATGTTTCCCTATCATGGGTGCTTTGATGCTATGGGGCAAGGAGTGGGCCAACTCGGTTGTGCAATTTTGGCGTGACAATGCGGCTCTTGCCCGCATCGTCAATGCACAGATTTCCAAATCGCCCGGGGTTATTGACCAGTGCGCGAGTTTGTGTTATGCAGCCTGTGCCTCAACGTTCTCTTCAGGGCCAGGCATGTCCCAAGGGTTGATAATGATATTGCTGCTGCTTTGTCCCGCCTGCAGATCTCCCGGTTCCGTGCCTCGGCCCCGGATGCGGAGGACTTTCCCTCGCCACTCCCGGACGAGAGATGGAACGTTGGCAAGGAGAAGTGACACGGGCAATTGGCCTGTCACTAGCGCCATGCATGAGTAAGGCGTATCACCACGCATTTAGTTCCTTCAGAGCATTATGTACCCAATTTGACTGCCAGGAACCTGGCCGATCCCAGTAGCCCATTTTCTGCGGTTCATGATTTACCTGTATGCCCAGGGCCTTGCATCACGCACCATAGCATCTCAGCTGTCAGGGTTGGCTTTTATGGCCAAAGTGGGAGGTCGTGTGGACAGCACCAATGACTTCCGTGTGAGACATGTTTGGGAAGGGTGGGTGTGCGTGCGCGGGCATTTCCCGGGCGACCGCCACCCGATTTACCCAGGGGTTTTTACCCAATTGGCCCGGGGCTGGCCTGGCCTCTGTTTTGATAGATGAGGCAGCCCATTTCATGCGGCTACTACGGTGGCCTTTTTGGAGGCGCTCCGCATCAGCGAGCTTGAGATGCTGAATAAGGCGGATGCAAGATTTTCCCAGGGTTTTTACCCAATTGGCCCGGGGCTGGCCTGGCCTCAGTTTTGATAAATGAGGCAGCCCACTTCATGCGGCTACAACGGTGGCCTTTTTGGAGCGCTCCGCATCGGCGAGCTTGAGATGCTGAATAAGGCGGTTGCAAGATTTTCCCAGGGTTTTTACCCAATTGGCCCGGGGCTGGCCTGGCCTCTGTTTTGATAGATGAGGCAGCCCATTTCATGCGGCTACTACGGTGGCCTTTTTAGAGGCGCTCCGCGTCAGCGAGCTTGAGATGCTGAATAAGGCGGATGCAAGATTTTCCCAGGGTTTTTACCCAATTGGCCCGGGGCTGGCCTGGCCTCTGTTTGGATAAATGAGGCAGCCCACTTCATGCGGCTACAACGGTGGCCTTTTTGGAGCGCTCCGCATCAGCGAGCTCGAGATGCTGTATAAGGCGGATGCAAGTCGTAGGGCACTGGAACTCAAAGATGTCTGTGTGGATAATATTGGGCTCAGTTGGGGATACGCTCCTCTAAAACGGATCAGCACGGCATAGGCAGTGGAATAGACTGCTACGATGTTCCTCGACAGACATCTGTCCGGTTGGTGCCCTACAGGATTTCCGTGCACTGTGTGGCACGCAACATGGCACGTTTTTTATGTCACCGAGGTGGGTCTTCTATTCCTAAATCCCAATTTGGAGGGTGGTGGGAAGGCACTGGACAGTGTTGGCCTCTCAGGGGCTCGTTGCGGCGCCCGTTCGCTCTGCATAGGGGCGGCTTCTGCTGCAGTTGTTTTTTGGGTACTACAGGGCTGAAATACGCCGCATGGGAGGGTCGGGATCACAATGTTTTCAGTTTTGTCTTCGCCCTCCTCAACTGTGAGTACCAGTTTTAGTCACTGCACTGTTTCTCCCCCCCTTCCCTTTTTTACTTGACAGACCCTGGGTGTCGTTTTACACCGGTGACAGTATGCCTGGTGGGCCGTAGCCAGGTGCACGGGGCAGCGCGTTACGCTGCATGGGGCAGCGCGTGACGCTGCGGCGACAGAGTGGGTACCCGACTGGGACAGGGTGCATCCGCACGTCGGACACGATACCGCGGGACGCTTATAGGGGGGCGTTCGGCCTCGGGGCTCTTGACTGAGCCGACGCTCCGTGAACGGGGCTATTGCCCGGTTCCCTTGACAAGGGCGGGGGATGCGTCATTAGCCTCCCCGCCATCAGTCTGCAAATTTACGAACTTTACTCAGGGGATGGGGCCCATCTGTCGCAGGGAGGTATGGACCTCTGGATTATTGGACTGGCGAGCAGGCCTGTCGACCGAGCTGACGGTCTGGGGGGGGGGCGGTGAGCCTTTGCAAGCCTCCCCGTGTGGCGGGTATCACTGGTAAGGTAAACATTATGACCCACAGGTATCCGGCAGGTTCGCAATTGACTGGACAACAATAGACAGGCATAAGTTGGTTAAACGTTGTCCGGTCAACGACGAACTAGGCGACGGGGTGATGGCGATAGCTAGCCAGCATGCATCACCCCGTGATTCCACGGATACGCGTCAGAGGGTGGGGTCATTAGTTAGATATTGACTACGGTCAACAATTTGTTTGCTGTAAACAAACAAATTGATACAAATCGATACATTGTAACCAATTGCCGTTGGCAATTTTGGGGTGGTACCTTACCAGTGTTACTTCGGCCTGCTTGCCTTAAGAATTATGATTGGTCGTTTTACCAATAGAAATTTATAATTCGGACTAGGGCATGAATCAATAAATGTGGCCCGATGCTGTTATCCACTTTTACCGGTGTCTGAGTCCTTTATTGGGGGGTGCGCCTGCAATGCAAGCGCGGTGCCAAAATGGCCGCCGCGCCCTTTGCGGGCCCCCCCATAGGACGAAGGCATCCGGGTAGTTAGGGGCGTGGCCAGCTCCCTTATAAAAGGGGTGGCCATGAGGCAGCCGAGCTGCCATTTTCCGAAGCGACGGAGCGGAGAAGTTTTTCCCCTCCACCCCCTCCCTAGTTAACAGTGTGATATTTTGGTCGCTTCGGGGCCGGGTGGGAATTTTTGGCTGGGACCCACAATTGGCTCTCGGGTCCTGGTTTTTTCGCCCATCCCACACTGTTGCTATGGTTTGATATAGGGGTTTCTGTGATGCTGTTGACTTGGTCACATGGGCGGGTATCACTGGTAAGGTAAACATTATGACCCACAGGTATCCGGCAGGTTCGCAATTGACTGGACAACAATAGACAGGCATAAGTTGGTTAAACGTTGTCCGGTCAACGACGAACTAGGCGACGGGGTGATGGCGATAGCTAGCCAGCATGCATCACCCCGTGATTCCACGGATACGCGTCAGAGGGTGGGGTCATTAGTTAGATATTGACTACGGTCAACAATTTGTTTGCTGTAAACAAACAAATTGATACAAATCGATACATTGTAACCAATTGCCGTTGGCAATTTTGGGGTGGTACCTTACCAGTGTTACTTCGGCCTGCTTGCCTTAAGAATTATGATTGGTCGTTTTACCAATAGAAATTTATAATTCGGACTAGGGCATGAATCAATAAATGTGGCCCGATGCTGTTATCCACTTTTACCAGTGTCTGAGTCCTTTATTGGGGGGTGCGCCTGCAAAGCAAGTATGACCGCTGCCAGTTCCGACCGCTGGGCCGATGCTTGAGGTCCTGTAAAAACAACCTCCCATTCCCCAGTAGGACCCTGCCATGTAAGGACTCCACGGGAGGGGGAGCCATCCGAGAAAAGAGTAACGGCATGCAAGATAGATTGCATGCAAAGCGGGGATGACAGGGAGTAAGAAGTGAGATTCAGCAAGGTAAACCGCTTATCTTTGGGGGGGTTAAATTTAACTTGTCCCACACAAAGTCCGCCATGGCCACCTGAAATGCCTCAGAATGCTGTAGCAAGGCAGTTAGCTGATCCTGCGAAAAAGGAAAACAAACAAAGTCAACGTCATAGCCAGTCAAATGCTTTGCCCTAGTACGGCATTTGAGGAAAAGATCAGCAATCGCATCAGGCAGGCGATAACAGTTTTTCGAGGGAGTGTGCGCCAAGTGTAGCCATTCCACGATGGCCACCTTCTGAGCGTTGACAGGCGCGAACAAAACAGCAGTGGGCAGCCTCGGTGTGGGAAGAAGAGCGCATGCCAGCGCAATGGTGCCTGAGGGCACCCGATCCACAGCGATGGTATGCAGCTTTTCATTGAGGCGTTGAAGAGCTGTACGCATCTCCGTTGTGCAGGGAATGATGTCCGCTGGAGAAGTGTGTCCAGAAAGAGCAGCAAAGAGTGGTGACAGTTCCTCAGTGCTCAGGGCCAAGAAGGGACGAGCCCAATTTATGTTCCCTAGCAATTGTTGCAATTGTACAAGAGTGAACTGCTCTGGAATAGCTATTGTTGGCAATAGCGGAGTCGAAGCGGTAGCTGAGAGCCTATGTCCCAGATATTGGAATGGATACATCCGCTGCACTTTTTCAGGAGCTATGATCAAGCCCGCTTGTTGCAAAATGTCTGCTAGCTCCTGCAGGTGTTTCTCCGTGACTTGTGGACCATGCAATAAAATGTCATCTGTAGACTTTAACCTCTGGATGACGTTGCCTGAAAGGTTCCAAAGCCTTGTTCACAAAATGTTGGCATAGAGTCGGCGAGTTGGCCATACCCATAGGCAAGACACACCATTCAAACCGTTGAGTAGGATGTTCATTATTGTATACTGGCAATGTAAATGCAAATTTTTCTCTGTCTTGTGGCGCTAGCAAGATTGTATAAAAACAGTCCTTCAAATCTATAACCATGAGTTGATGATCTTCAGGGACCATGTTCGGATTAGGAAGTCCAGATTGTAGAGGTCCCATTGGCAAGATGTGCTCATTAACTTTTCTCAAATCATGCAACAATCGCCATTTTCCAGACTTCTTTTTCACCACAAAAATTGGAGAGTTCCAAGGACTAGTGGTTGTTTGAATATGTCCCAGATTTAATTGCTCCTGTACAAGGGCCTCCGCCGCCTGGAGCTTTTCTCTTGAGAGCGGCCATTGATCCGTCCACACTGGCGGGGTGTTTTTCCATTGTAGTGGAAGTGCATGCAACGGCGGTGCAGGGGAGGCCCGTATCAAAAATTTGTCTGCAAGGTACACCCTGTTTTAGCCATGAGATCCCGGCCCCACAGAGTAATAGGAATATCCATAATCAGGGGGTGAAGAGAAACTTTTGTTCCCCCTGAGGTCTCAAAGACGATTGGATGAACACTCTGCTGTGCTGGCTCGTACCCGCCCACCCCAAAAACTTCCCTACAGGGGCGGACGGCCCATCCAATCGGCCAATCTTTTTTTGCCACCACTGAAATATCGGCTCCTGTATCGATTAGTCCAGACATTGAACGTCCACCCATAATCAGCGAGCGGGTCGGTCTATCCTCGGTGATTTGTATCACTGCCATAGCTGCTATTACAGTCCCCTCCTGGGATGGAGTTACAGTGGTCCCTAGTGGGAGCAGATGAAGGCGTCCTACAGGTTGTCCCTTAGGCAGGGTGAGATGTTGCGTGGCTGGTGCAGGGATGACAATTTCTTGGTGACCCAATGTAACTGACCCTGCTGCAATGTGTACAGAAGCGGGCAAGGCGTCTGGGCTAGGAAGAACAATGCCCACCATGCCCTGGGGAATAACATCATCAACCAGTGTGGGAAGAGCCTCCACACACCCTGGCACAGTAAAAGTACAGTCCTTGGATAACCTCAATAATAGCCCTTCTTTTAGAGGATGGTTTTTTCTATATCGTGAAATCATTTCTTGGGCAAGTTCCATATCTTCTTCCATCTCTTCCAAAACCTCCGCTATTGCTTCCTCCCTGACCTCTGGTAGCCCTATTATTTTGCCTGGGCCCGAGCAAGGCCCGCACTCCCATTTCCCTGCTGCTGTGGAGAAGAGTCAGAGTCTTTGTGCTGAGCAGCTGAGGGGTTGGCATTAGGATTTGAGCAGCACTGATTGGCCCAATGATACCCCTTCTGACAAATGGGACATTTCCTTGAAGGGCGTGCTGCCTGCTTTTGAGAGAAGTGACATTGTGCTTTAAAATGCCCTTCTTTTCCACAGCCAAAACAACGTTTATTTTGAGCCTCAGTTGTGGGCAACTGAACTGCAGCTGCCAGAAGTTGAGCCTTGTAACTGTGAGTCCCCACATTTTGACAAACTTTCATCATGTCTGCTATCGATGTGCCTGGCCGAGCATAAACAGCTGTCAGAGCACCCTTACAATCCTCATTGGCATTTTCAAAAGCCAGTTGTTTCATGAGCATTTCCCGTGCCGGGACATTTTCCACCTGGCGGCTGAGGGCAGTCATGAGTCTGTTAATGAACTCAGTGTAATTCTCTTTAGGGCCCTGCCTATCCAGCAACTGAGCTATCCCCTTTGGAAGGAATCTTACTCCAGGCACGCATGACTATCTGTGCAATATCTCCCAACTGGGCATCAGTGAGTGCCAACTGCTGTGTGGGGTTGGCAAAATTTCCCTCCCCACATAACATATCCATCGTGAGTGCAGGGCGTGTGTGATGTACCTCCCAAGCCACATCCCTCCACTCCTGCAAGCAGAGCATGGCTTCTGCAGGAGGCAGGAGTGCTTTGATCATCTGTTTCCAATCAGCTGGTATCAATTTTTGAGAAGCAATAGCTTCCAACAGAGCTTTTGTAAAAGGTGCATTAACCCCATAGTCACGTATGCTGACTTTCAGTTCCTTCAGATATTTGTAATGGAGGGTTTCATATCTATCTGGGATTGCCGGTGCATTGGCAACAGCCGGAGCCCCCCGGATCACTGGGTATATCTCAGTAGATTCCACATCCAGCACAGCTGCAGTTAAAGCAGCAGAGAACAGGTCTTTTGTAGGGCTAAAAGTGCTTGATTGCTGCAAGGCAGGATATAATGTCCCATCTCCTTTTCCACCCCCATCCCCATCAGGGGGCTCATGCTGTTGTTTCTCATATGATGGAGGGGCAGTTGCCATAGTCCCTCCCTTGGCTGGAGGCAAAAGCTTTGGAAGGGGACCAGCAAGCCGCTGGGAGAACAAAATATTTCTTGGAGTAAGTCTTTGAAGGCAGTTTCAAACTTCATTCCAATTATATTGCACTGATACAGAAATTCCATCATGTTTCTGCAATTCATTCCCAATCTGATTCCACTGTTTTAAGTCCAAACATTCATCATATTTAACCCAAGGACAGATTTTTCCTATAACTTGGACCAGCTGCTGTATTTCCTTCTTATCAGCTCGTTTCTCATTCTTATGCAAAAGAAATGAGATATCTTTACAAAGCTCCTGTTCTGGCGAAGCAAGCACGCACCCCATGATAAAAAAATTTTTCACTCACCCTGTGGGACCCAAAGTAGACTTTGGATGAATTTCGAGCACTCGACTGATCTTTCCTCTGGTCATGGGTGAATGAAGACCTTGTCCCGGTCGCAATGAGGTGATAATTAGGTGCTAATTGCTGTTCGCTGAAGCAGATTTCTTCAAAGCATTCCTTTGAATTTCATTCAAATGCCTCGTGACGGGGCACCACTTGTAGGAATCTGATCCATGTAAAGATCTAAATCAGCCTCAGAAGGAGCAGTTTATAGCCCCAGATAAACAGAGGAAAAGTTAAAAGGTCTAACGAAGTCCAGCTTCATTAGGCAAAGTAAGTAGGAAACAGAGATAGAGAGGAAGCATACACACACACGACTGCAGTTTTGGCTGCACAAAGGCATAATAATGGCGTCTCTTTATTCAAACAGAGTATATCAGAAACAAAACTTAAGGCACCCACAGCCAATTAGAAATGTCCGAACCAAATAAGGAGAGATAAGGAGAATTCTTCTCACTATTCTACGCATGCCCGAAATCCAGCGTTGTCTCTCATGCAGACAAAGAGGCCTTTGTTTACAAAATGTGTCGGAGACAGCCTGACAGAATCCAGATACATTCCCACAGTTGACAATGAAGAAATTCAAATAATGAAATAGTATGTACACTTTGGTTAAGTTGTCCAAATGGGAACTGCAGCCAAGAAATCAGAAGGTTGAGTATCAGAAGGCCAGCAATGTAAGATTTAGAAAAGTTCATGAAGTGTAAGGATATGTCACCGGAGACCAAGAGCATCCACATTTTTGTGTTCTCAATCACTATGTATGGTTTTGAAAGATGGTGAATAAAGAAAACTGACAGGGATGTGTGTGGAAATGATTTGTTTAAAATATGGTGCTGGAGGAATGCTCAGGGGATACCCTGGGTTTGTCAGAAAGACAAACAAGCAGGTTCTTGAGCAAATTAAGCCTGAACTATCTCTGGAGGCAAAAAATGATGACACCGGGGCTGCCCTAATTTTAGCGCATCATGAGAAGGCAAGACTCTCAGGAAAGGACAGTACGGTTTGAAAAAGTGGAAGGCAGCAGGAAAAGAGAAAGACCAAACATGAGATGGGTTGATTCTCTAGGGAAGCCCAGGTTTGAATCTACAGGAACTGATCGGGGCTGTTAAGGTCAGGATATTTTGAAGATCACTCTTTCATAGCGTTGACATGAATCAAAGGTGACTCAATGGTAACAACAACAGCAGCAGCAAAACAATTATGAAAGGTGTGGAAGATTCATCTTCTATCATTTAGGTACTTTTGTTGTTCAGTCGCACAGTCGATTCCGACCCTTTGTGACCCCATGGACCACCGCCCTCCAGGAACCTCTGTCCTCCACCATCCTCCTCAAACTGCCCAGCTCTGAGCCCACTGTATCTACAATACCATCCAGCCATCTCATTTTGGGCCACCCCTTTTTCTTTTGCCCTCCACCTTTCCCAGCATCAAGGCTTTCTTAAGTGAATCCTCTCTTCTCATTTGATGTCCAAAGTACTTCAGCTTCATCTTTACTATTTGACCTTCTAAGGAGCAGTCAGGGTTGATTTGTTCTCCTCACTGTCCAGGGGACTCTCAAAACTCTCCTCCAACACCACATCTCAAAGGCATCTATTCTTTTGTGCTCAGTTTTCCTAATGGTCCAGCTCTCACAACCATACATTACGACTGGGAATACCATGGTTTTTTAAAGAACTGACTGTGTTCAGATTGGTTCAAATGGTGTGACCATCTGACCAATTGCAGTGGGGAACCAGCTTCCTCATTCATGGCAGGAAGAAAGGAAACCAAGCATTTCTTTGTCTCAAAATTGTTTTTCCAAAGTTTGACCAGGTATTTAATCCAAAAGAGAACAAAATGAGTGAGTAGAAATTGGCAGAGAGGTGGAAATTGGCAACCAGCCTCTGTATGCAGCTTTATAAGGTAGCTCCATTGTAGCTGTGCTTCCTGCATATCTGGATGGCTGTAGTACAGGTACCTCAACAATGTGCTAACAAGTTTAGATTGGCAATTTCTGCTGCTGTCTCTGCTGACGAATGTATGGGATTGCTCTTGGCTCTGTTAATTTTTCTTCACCTTCTTTGAGCCTGTGAAGACAAGATCAGGCACGAATTCTGCCCACACATAAAGGGCACAGATATATTTTTGCCTCATTGAAAAACTTAAGAAGTAAGAACAATCCAGATTCTCAGTAAGTATTAAAGACTCAGTAATGTACGTAGATGAGGACTGCAGTGGCTCAAGTGGCTAAGACGCTGACTGGGAGGCAGAAGGTTAGCAGTTCGATTCCCAAGTACTGCAGGATGGAATGAGCTCCCATCTTTGTCCCAGCTCCTGCCAACCTAGCAGTTAGAAAGCAAGAAATTGCAAGTAGATAAATAGAGACCACTATGGTGGGAAGGTAACAGCATTCCATGTGCTCTGGTGTCTAGTCATGCCTGCCACATGACCACAGAAACGTCTACAGAAGCAGACAGCGGTGGCTCTTCGGCTTTGAAACAGAGGTGAGCTCTGAACCCTAGAGTCGGATACGATTGGCTTTCGAGCAAGGGAAATCTTTACCTTTAATGTAAGTAGATGACACTTCTTCAGGACCTTCCCTGATGTTCTTGTCAGCTCTGTAATTTGGCCTAGTGATGTACCTTGGTGAAATGCATGCTATCTCTTCTGAATTCCTTTAGTGAAATATTTATTCATCTTCTCATGCCTCAAATAGTTTCCACTCTGAGCTTGGCACTCTCTTTGGTGAGTTGATAAACATGACTTAGTATTATAAGCAATGCAAGGAAACATGGTGATTATGCCAGTGGATAGAGCAGCACACAGGTATGTGAAAATGTGGAACAAACCGAAAACACACGTAGTGGGCCTAATCTATACTGGGCAACAAGTGAAGGGGAAACCAGAAGGGGCTGTTCCATTGCGGCCCTGAAAGGTTCTTTCACCACACCACAAAAATTGATCCATTACTCATTCAGTCTGCGCTTAGTAATAAATAGGATAAAGGACACCAACATTTCAGATTAGCTCCCCAATGGCCATACTGAAGATCTTATTTATACCACCAGCATCAGAAGTTGTTGTCCTGGTATCTTAGCACTTAAAAAAACCAAGAGCTGAAACTATAGGTTTGACTCTGCTCACAAATGATGGTGTGGAGCTGAAGAATTACTTACACCCAGTGGTGGGCATCAGCAGGTTCGCACCAGTTCGCCAGGACTGGTAACAGAAATTGTGGCTGGCCCCGCCAATCCAAGCTTTGAAATAAAGTACAGTAGTCCTAATTCGGGTGCAATGCAGGCCTTTTCCCCTGACCACGCCCACCATACCACGCCCACAGTGTGGTAGTAAAAAAAATGTTTTGGAGCCCACCAATGCTTATACCTGAATTTGTGTATTTGTCTCTCAGCATCTTTGTCTGAAATCTTTTTTTCCCCACCCACCTTGTGACTGCTAAACAGGTTAGACACGCAACCCTACTTATCTGCTTCTTCTCATGTCACAGAGAAAGCGTGGCAATGGTGCTGAGGGCAGCTGTTTGATCAAATGTCACAGGATTCTTTCAGTTTGAACACCCTATGTTCAATCAGTGATAAAATGTTACATTATGATGGGTAGCCAGCCTGCATTATTGCCATCTGCAGTTCATGATTCCTCCTTTAATGAGGCTGTTGTTGAAAACCATCCATAATGGGAAAAGATACTGATGCCAGCAGTTTCCTATTACTATAAAAATTAAAGCAGTCAAATCATTATCACATAAAAAGACTGCTTTAAAAAAAAAAAAACCAGCCACTGAAATTTGTTTGTCGGAAGTGCTTCTAATGCTCTGATATTTAGTTCTTCAGACACCAGAATGGCCCTGTTTCCATGCAAGCATGTTGTTTCCGCAACTGTTATCCTGAAACCTGGCAATACACTGCCCTCTACTGTATTTTCCCCCCAGCAGCATGTGAAAAATAATATGAAGGGGCTATTTATGTGTAGCTGGCTGGATAGCTCAGTGGTGGCTGGGAGTTCAATTCCCCACTGTGCCTCCTGGGAAAAGAGCCAACCTGCATAGTCCTGAGCAAGTTGTGCAGTCCCAGGGCAACCTCCAAAGAAGGAAATGCAAATCACCTCTGTATATTCTGTACCAGGAAAGTCCTGTGAACGGTTGTCATAAATCAGAATTGATTTGACAGCATGCAAGTACTGTATTATCTATCATCCACTCTGTCTGTCTGTCGGTGTGTTTGTGTGTGTGTGTGTGTGTGTGTGTGTGTGTGTGAGAGAGAGAGAGAGAGAGAGAGAGAAATGAATGCAAACATCTTCACATGTACCAATGACTCGCTGATGTCGAAATTTCTGCAGATAAATATAAAGATTGCAGAATCCATTTCTGCATAGTAGACAATAAAAATATAATAGAGAACTACCATGCTATTATATTAAAATGTTTTGCCAAAAATAGTTTGGCCTATTTTTAATAACATAAAAATATATTGTGGGGATTTTTCTTTCTTTCCCCTTACTCTCAATCTCCAGATTCTTTTGTGAACCCAACTGACATGGGACAATGCAGAAAAATACAAGAGATCTTAAGAATTTTGCTCATTTCAGGAAATACAAGGAGACTTGCTAATGTCTGAGCTACACAAAGTTGAACGGATTTCAGCAACTACAACTTGTTTTTGCTTTTGGTTTTGGAGAAATTACTTGGGGCAGGGTAAAGAAGAGGTTGGCATGCTGTTGCATGCATTCAGAATGCTGTTGCATGCATTCAGAGAAATTACCAGTTCACGACCTAACCAAGGACCTAAGAACTCTTAATTAAGGTAACATCAAAGTATATAGGCAGTTCCTAATAAAGTTGTGTTTTTTGTGATGTTGGGATATTCAAATCCAATAAATCCAAAATTTCCAAATATCTAGGGAGTCTTTTAGGTATTGCTCCAAGGGCTCCATCATCACCACCATAATTACCAGCAGCAGCAGCAAAGGTGTACACAATCCACCAGATGTTCAGACCAGAGTTTTGGAAGTGTTGTTGTTTTTGTTGTGGTTGCTGTTGTGTTGCACTTCTTATTTTCCAGAATTACTGGCGTATCAAGGGCAAACCAAAGAGTTAACTCCAAAATATTAAGAATCAGGTCCTTAAAATTTGTGGGGTAAGGTGGCATATTTCCATAATCATTGAGTTTTTTAATTTCAGGAAGCAAATTAGCAGCTATTGACTATTATTTTAAACTGGTAACTAACCATTTTTGCAACAACCCTAATTGCTGAGATTAGTTTGCAAGGGGAGGGTAACCTGAGCTTGCTCCCATTTTCTTTTCAAGTCTTGCCTTAATGTTTAGTACATTGCATATTTTGTACTTTCTTTACTTTTGAGGAAGCTTGTGGCCCCGGTTATTGCTAGAGTAGTAACCTGTGGGCTGGCAGTGGGGCACGAAAGGAGCTGGAGCTGACATGCGACTCCTATATGGCTTCTCCATTGCACTGAGAGTGCTAAGAGGACAGAACAGAGGATTCCCCATCAGTATCCCATTTGGCTGTTCACAGACCAGCAGGAGATTTTAAATTAGAACAGCAGTAGGTGGACTGGAGGGCATTCATCCATCTACCTCAGAGAGATAAAAGGGGGCTGATTATTTTATTTTTACAAACAAACAGGCCACTAAGGTAGGGTTTCTCAACCTTGGCACCCCAGCTGTTCTTGGACTTCAATTCCCAGAAGCCCTGATCAGCAGGTGTGCTGACTTGGGCTTCTGGTAATTGAACTCCAAGAATACCTGGGGATCCAAGATTGAGAAACCCTGCACTAAGATATTTAAGAGAGATTCTATTTTAAAAGCAAGCAAATAAACACACACATATCTAATCTAATCTTTATAAGAAAAATTGGGGTGTTAGGGTTGTGGGAGCATGTGTGGCCTATGAGGGTTTAGGGTTTGTTCATCTTGATCTATCCCAGTTCTCTCTATTCTATCTGATAATAGCTCCCTGGACATCTCTTGCAGAGGGCTCTCTACCTAAATGGGACTGATGGTTTTTAATGGAGATACCGTGGATTGATCCTGGGACCTTCTATTGGTCTACTGAACCATGAGCATTCTTTAAAGCTCCAAATGGGTATAATGAGATTTCTTGGGCATATAGGATTGGAAGTACTTTAAAAGCAGCTGTTCATGGTGTATCCTAGCCATAGGTTTGCTGTTTTGTTTTGATGCTGCTGAAATCAATTAACAATTACTCTTCTTTTGATTTAGATGTTGTTATTTGACCTTTCCAGCAGAGCACTTATATTCCTTTCAGCAGATGCATTATAGATGGATTAAGTGCATTAAAATTAACTGGAGAAGTTATTAATAGACCCATGCAACAGGAACATTTTTACTTTTGTAGCGAAGTTTTATGACAAGCTGTGTTTTAGGGTAGGGTTTGTCGAAGTTATACTGAGATCTGTTGAGTATTTTGGAGGTATATTTGCTATAGATCAATGTTTCCAGTGGTGGTCATCAGCAGATTCGCACCAGTTCGCCAGAACCGGTAGCAGAAATTCTGGCTGGTCCCGCACATCGAAGTTTTGAAATAAAGTAGTCCTAATTCAGGTGCAATGCAGGGCTTTCCCCCTGGCCATTCCCATCATACCACGGCGACAGTGTGGTAATAAAACTTTTTGGAGCCCACCACTGAATGGTTCCCAATATGGGACCCACGCCCCGCAGTGGGACTTCAATTCCCAGAAGCCTAAATCAGTACATTGGCTGATCAATGCTTTGGAAAATTGACTTAGGCTTCTGGAAATTGAAGTCAAAAAAATAAATGTCAGGAAACACTGCTATAGATCATAAAGTATTAGCAGAGAAATGCTCTAACCCAGGGGTAGCCAAACCTTTTGGGCCATGGGCTGGTCACATGGTTCCTCCCACTGGAAGCAGAAGTAAAACATGCCCACGCATGTGCAAAACACTGCCATAAATGTACCCACAGCTGTCATAAACATGTTTACGACAGCCTTGGGTGCATTTATGGCAGCATTTTGCACATGCATGGGCGTGTTTTACTTCTGCTTCCAGTGGCAGGAACCATGTGACCAGCCCATGGCCCAAAAGGTTTGGCTACCCCTGGGTTAGAGATTTCTGGGAGCATCATGGGTGATGAGAGCCGGATAATTTGGCATCCACAGATGGATCTGGCCCACATGCCATTGTTTGGCCACCCCTGTTCTAACTAATAGGAAATTTATTTTCCCTGCACCAAAATTTGGTTACTGGTGCTGACATCAATTACATTTCCAAATTACCTTTGGATCCTTTTCAGCAAATACTGAGGTATTTAAAGCTCCCTTTAGCTCAATGAGCTAGGTACCAGTTGGAAGTTTGATTCCCCACTGTGTCTTCTGGGAGAAGAGCCACCCTGTGTTGTTTCAGGTTAGTTGTTTATCCCCAGGGCACACCCAGAGGAAGGGAATGATAAATATTCTTTACCTAGAAAACCCCTCAACATCAACTTTCAGCACAGAGTAATGTTTTCTACATGTAGGTAATAATTCAATCCTTAAAAAAAAACCAAATTAGCTAATTCAGTTTTTGATCCAGTACTTTTATGTAAAATCCATTTTGCTGTTGTTAAACTGCTGTACTGCAACCAAAAGGTTGTGAGTTCAATCCTGAAAGGGTTAAAGCTTGACTCAGCCTTCCATCCTTTTGGTAAAATGAGTACCCAGCATGTCGGGAGCAAAATGCTAATTAACTTGTGAACCACCCAGAGAGTGCACTAAGTACAATGTGGCAGCATATAATAGCAATAGCAATTGCTAAAGCAGCAATGCTGAAAATGTGGATTTTAAAATTTTGTGGTATTTTTATATATTTTATATAATATTAAAAATTGCTAATACACCTGTGACAAAAGACAATGTTTAAAAATCCAAGCTTTTGAATTATTACCTGACCTCCCTGCTAAGCACACTTCAGCTTCTGCAGGAGAAAATAAATCAGCTGTATGAACAAAACAGTAGGAAATATTTGAATATTCTTAACCCAGAAACTTTAATCTTTTCTTGGAGCTGGACTTGCTAGAAAATCCTTGGCTAAGCCTTTATCAAGAAAAGGATGTAAAAATAAAAGAAAAATGGAATTAAATATACAGCAGGCCAAGCATTACCAGTAGGCTGAGTGAGGTAGCAAATTATGAGTGTCATGAAGGGGAGCAAATTGCTAATAACTGAATTAATTATAATTGTATTTTTACTGCCAAGAAGAAGAAGACATGTTTGTGCAGTTTCTGTCTTAGGTGTCAAAATATCTTGGCTGGCATTGGACTACATCTAAAACTCTAGAATTGCTTAGAAATCTAAGCACCTATGACAACGGGTAATTCAGGAAAGAATTTGTTCATATTAAGCAAATTGAAATGTTCAGCAATGTTTACAACTTTGTGTGGATATCAATATTATTACTTCCTCTTAGCAGAAGCCTAATGCTGTGAGAAGGCTGCACATAGTACTTTGCATTTAATGAGTTTGGCAGAGATTCATATCCATAGATAGCTTTCTAGTAAGTCCTGTTAAGTTCAACTGAACTTCTTAGGATTGCAATCTCACCCACTATGCTAGATAATTGTTTATGTCCAATCCTTCACCAATGGTGATGGGGTGATACCATTAGATAGCCAACTGCTCCTTTCTTGAGTCCCCCTGCCCCAAGATCAAAATGTAGATTGGAAGGTTTCATTATTGCTGCTGCTGCCCCAGCCCCCCCCCCCCCCCTCTATGTTTGGCATACATGATCCTTACAGGGTTACTGTATCTTGAAATTCATTTTGGTTTCACTACAGAAAAACTGAATATCTTAGTTGCATAATTGCTGTCTTCCTTGCCTCTCTTTCTCCTGGTTTGATCTAAAGATTATAACCACAATGCAGCTAACGGTTACATATGCTACTTAAGCCCATTGATTTCATTGACCCTACTAGCCTAACGGAGTGTACTTTGGAGTCATTTCAAATAATCACAACCTTTCTGTTTCTTTGCTGATGTCTGTATAATTCCAAAATGAGTTTTGTCTGTAATTCAAATGAAGTTTCTTTTCTTTTTTTTGTTTCACCTCTTATTTCCAACAGTCAGGGCCAACATCAGAAATTTCCGGGCCCGATACAGGGTTTTCCAGCAGCACCACGCCCCTGTGGTTTTCTGCGCATGCGTGGTCTGTTTGTGCATGCGCACATCGGTTGTTTCCTGGCACCGACGGGCCCCCATCATCTCCGGGCCCGGGACGGGAGTCCTACTTGTCCCCCCTCCCCCGATTGTGGCACTGCCTCCAACAGAAATGTAGCCTAACAGTGAAGATATACTGTCAGATCCCATCCTCTAGATGGCAGGTTTTGTCAGACTTTCTCATTTCCTGGACTGCAAAATAAAAGGTTCAAGCATATCACTGTTTGTGGGCAGGAATTTAGGTCCCGTTCAGACTGAGTAATTTGGAGTTGTCTAGCCTGCAGTGGCTCAAGTGGCTAAGACGCTGACTGTGAGGTGGAAGGTCAGCAGTTCGATTCCTGAGTACTGCAGGACGGAATGAGCTCCTGTCTTTGTCCCAGCTCCTGCCAACCTAGCAATTCGAAAGCAAGAAATTGCAAGTAGATAAATAGGGACCACTTCGGTGGGAAAGTAACAGCATTCCATGCACTCTGGTGTCTAGTCATGCCTGCCACATGACCACAGAAACGTCTGCAGAAGCAGACAGCGCTGGCTCTTCGGCTTTGAAATGGAGATGAGCACTGCATCTTAGAGTCGGATACAACTGGCTTTCAAGCAAGGGAAACATTTACCTTTACTTTTAGTTTGTGCTTATAGTTTCTTATATTGAGTGAGATCTATTTTATCTCTCAATTAAAGTGATCCTTCTGCTCACATTGATTAAAGGTTTTTCTTCCATGAGAAGTGTCCACACAGGGCAGTGGTGGGATTCAATTTTTTTTACTACCTACTCTGTGGGCGTGGTATGGTGGGCGTGGCCAGGGGAAAGCCTGCATTGCACCTGAATTAGGACTACTTTATTTCAAAACTTAGATGGGTGGGGCCAGCCAGAATTTCTGCTACTGGTTCTGGCTAACTGGTGTGAACCTGCTCAATACCACCATTGACACAGGTCTATGGAAACTCCAATTTGTCCCCTTTTCAATTAACAGCATTCCCTTTCTTGCCCCCTTCCCTGCCTTTCCCCTCTGCTATCATTTAGCTGGCTACAATGCCTCTACTTTTGTTGTTGTTGTTATTAAAGTAAATGATATAGTGAAACAGCAATGCATCTACCAACTGCCAAAGTATCTCATTTATCTTAAATTGCACCATATCCGTAGGAAAATACTTTTTAAATTAAAATAGTAGATGAAAATAGAGGAAGGGGTTCTGGGTCATCCCTTTTGGTGCCACAACTCACCTAATACATCACAAATGTGTCACCTCAGATAACACCACCCACAGCTGTTTTGAGTGTGAACTAATAATCCATACCAGTACTTCTTCTTCAAGTGCCATGTCTCATTCCAAATACTGGTGATCATCATGGTGATCATTCATGAAGATTTTCCTGGGAACAATACAGTGAAGTAGCCTTCCATTTGCCTTCTGCATCACAGCATGACACCCATAGTACCACTGATCCAGTTCCATGAGTCACTTTCTGGTCCTGAGCCCTTTTGTCACGCAAAGTCTTCCTCAGCCCCAGGCCAATATTGATGAAGCTCCTGACCTCCATCAATATGGATTCAAGTGGGATTTAATCCACTTGGGGATCATCACCCTTCCCTGTGGACTTCGCCACCCAAGGCTGTTAGTCCTCAGGGTTGTCAGGTCAGTTAATCGTCACCTGATATTCTAGTGCTTGCTCCCCATCATCTCAACTCTCTCAATCACTGAAAACCTGCTTCAGGGTAATATTTGGGAGGAAGAAACAATTGTTGACCTCCCACGGGCACCTGCAGAAGTATTTCTCTAAGTGTGATGACCTCTCCTAAATATTGGCCATAGATTTAAAGAAAAACACTAATAGAGAGTCAAATGGCAACACAATGCAGGAAGTTCAATCTGTAATAGTTCTATATAAAGTTTATAATAAGGAAAAAGGTAATCCAGAAAAGCAATAATTGGTGATAAGTCATCCTGGTTATCCCAATTGTGCTAAGTTAATTAAAGCTTGCTTGCAGTAAGATGCCAAAACATTTATCTTGTTTGATATCCAAACAGATAGACACAAACTTCATAAATAAATTATGACTGAAGAGTTTCTTGCAGGCATCTCCTCCTGAAATTTCTTTGCAGAAGAATGGAAATTACAGGTATAATAAGCTGTGCTTTTTGCGGGAACTATTTGCTCAAACATAATTAGGAACTGTAAATAAATGATCATTGTGGTCAAAAATCCAAGTTTTGCCAAGTTGACAGAAGCTAATCAGATCATGTATTTTCACATGTAGACTTCACAGTAAACATAAGTGTGGGTTGCATTGGCAAAACTGGTCCTCTTCATTAGCACTACCACAACATCTCTAATCTCTAGATAGACCTGACTGAGCACTTTGTCTTGTGGCTTTAAGAGAACTTTTGCTCTTGCTAAGTTCAATTGCTACCCACAGTAGATAAATAAAAATTTCTGTCAACTGTGCTAATGTAACTGCTACTAGCCAAGAATGGTAAATGTTTGACATAGATAGGGATGTCTCTGCAACAGTAGCAAGAGTCCTGCTCCTATTTTACCCTTGTTGCCTGTTGCCAACTGTGCAACATAACTGCTCCACAGGTAGTGTTCCATGTTTGCCAGAGTGATCTCCAGCTTTCAGAACTGCAACTTGGAGACCACACCATTAAGATCAATAGCAATTACACTGGGATTATGCAGGTGTAAGTAGTTAGTGAATACTGCATTCTATTGTGCAACAGACATATAAAGACAATTACACATACTAGGAGTTTCACCAATAACTAACAAAATGAGTGAAAACTGAAGTTCTTTATAAAACAAACTCTGAATCTGGTCCTTAAGGTTTCCTCAGAAATAAGATCCACTGCTGTCATTGAAACGTTTATTTAGTAATCACAAGTTCAGTGTCCACAGGTTTAGTTCAGGATCTAAACATATTCAATTTTAAAAATTTGGTATATTGTATATAAATATACTTGGGGTGCATTACTAGAACAAGCCACTAGGTGTCACTGTTTGCAGCATAATGTTCACAAGGAATGGAGGTAGACATTTTGGCAGCTCTCATGTGGAAGGATGGAGGCATTTGAAACCCTTCCCCCACTTCTATGCTTCAGGTAGATATGTTAAATATAGGATTCATTGTTATCCATGGAATATATCCTCAGCATATAAAGGCAGTTACCTGTAATCTAGCCTACTGTTGCATGTAGCAAATCAAGAACTTGAAAGTTTCAGACAAATGACTATACATCCATTTTTTTAGTAATTTTTATTAGAATTTTTCAACAAATACAAGTACACAATAATACATAATAAAAATACTAATAATAAAAAATACACTAAAATACTAAATAAACAAAATAAAACAGTCAATAAACAAAAAAAGATACAACCTATCCTAATACATTTTTCATCTGTCATTATATTTCAAATGCATTAATGCCACCCTTAAAAATATATTCACTTAAAGATGACACAGTAAGTATTATTACCCTTAACTCAAAGCCTTCTTTTTAATATTACTTGATTACTAGTACTACTGAGCTATACACATTTTTATTCAATTCATTACCAATTCGGATAGGAAACAATAACAAAAACAATAATATACACACCCCATGTTTATTTACATTGCCCAGGAGAGATCAGAGTGACTCATTATTTTATCTCCAAAAACTACTTTGTACAGGTCTGTTACTTTCAACACCCATAAGTGAGTGATCCACAAAAGGTTTCCATATTTTCCAAAATCTGTTCTCTCTCAAGCTACCCTTATTTTCTTTTATCTCCCATGTTAGTTTATCATTCAATGCTAAATTCCACATTTCTTTATACCACTCCTCCATCTGTATGCGTATGCCATTTTTCCAATTTCTAGCAATACATTGTCTACCCGTCGTAAGCATTATTTCAAATAATTATTTCTCATCCTTATTTAAATTACTACCTTCCACATTTGTTAACATAGTGGTACCCGATCCCAGCTTGATTTTCTTACCCAATATTTATCCAATCTCCTTTCAATTCTTTTCCAAAAATCCTTTACCAGAATGCAACTCCACCACATATGCTCATAAATTCCTACTGTATCCTTACATCTCCAACACATTTTATCCCATTTATTATCGATTTGATGTAACCTCACTGGAGTCAGGTACCACCTCCATAACATTTTATAGTTATGTTCCTTAATTCTAACCAACATGGTTCTTATTATCCTCTTTTTCCATTTATTTCTCCATATATCTTTTTCAATCTTTATATTCAATTCTTGTTCCCAGCTTGACTTCAATTCCTCCTGTGGATCACCCTCTTTATTCAATAATGTCTACAATTTACTAACTAAGCCCTTAATATATTTTCTCCCTTTCTAACTTTTAGGATCAATTCTTCAAATTCCGTCATTTCTCTGTCAAAAGCGTATTCTCTCATATATTTGTTATTCCAATTATTTACCATCATTTTCTGCAACCAGTTCATTTTCAATTGTTCAAACAAGTTTGTCTTTCTATCATTATCCCTACAGATCCGTAACCAGTCTTTCACCAGGAACACTTCATTCTTATCCAATATTCTCTGTACCTCTTTGTCTATCTTTATCGGGAAGCTCGCCATATCTAACAATTCCAAAATCAGAGAGGAATTCAGTGCCAGGTCCTTCTTTACTTTTTTCCATACATTCATTAATCTTTTCATCAAAGTATTTTTAGTTATTACCTTTTCCACCTTACCTCCTTAAAAAAAACCATTTTTACCTATGTTTCTATAATCCCTCATCTCAATTTCTTCCCAAATTGTTTTTTCCCTTGCTAAGATCTTCACAACATTTTTAATTTGAAAGGCTCGATAATATACCACCAAATTTGGCATTCCTAAACCCCCTTCTTTCTGAGGTAAGTACCACAATTTTTTTGCAAGTCTGGGCTTCTTTCCCCCATTACAAAAATTATTTACCAGCTTTTGAAACTCCTTAATCTCCTTATCTTTGAATTGAATTGGTAACGCCTCAAATAAAAAATTAATTCTAGGTAACAACATCATTTTGCTAAGAGTAATTCTCCCAAACCATGACAGGTTTAACTTTTGAAATTTTTTGATTTTAAGCTTAATTTCGTTTTTCAAACTATCATAATTCAAACTTTTAAGATCATCCAATTTGTTTGATATATTTATACCCAAATATTTCAGCTTGTCTTTAATTTGAATGTTGCTCATTCCCTTTATCTTCTTTCGGTCCTCTTCTCTCATATTACAGAGCATCATTTCCGATTTATCCCAATTTATCTTTAAACCCGTAATATTGATTGGAGTAAGCGTTTCTCTGGAAAACTTCCAGTGCTTACTTCTGTTAATTTATTTCAATGGAAAATCAAATTAAATTTTAATTTAAGACCTTGTGATTACATGACTGTAGTCAGATGGGTGGTGCAGGAATGAATGAGTGAGTGAATGAATGAATGAATGGGAAGAAGATGAGTGACCTAGGATGATTTGGTAAGAGATTGATTCTGCTGCAAAGGTGCTGATCTGTGAAGCTTATCAAACCAGCAGAAGATATATATAAATGCATGTGAAACTGCTAAAGAAATGCTTAATGCTCTAGAGAAATTCTATGGTTCTACAAGTTTAAGTCACAAGCTTGTGAGATCAAAGGTTAAGTATAAGATTGCACAAAACTATGTTTATATTGTTTACCTAATTATGGTTACTTGAAGGGAACCACTACCTTGGGCCTCGGTCTTTAAATTACTCTCACCTGATCTTTTGTTGCAGCCTGCTAGTCTTAGACTGCTCTCTGCTGTGGGGTTTGGTTTTTATTTACCTAGAATATATAGTCTGATTTAGACTTCAAACTGCCTGCATTATGCTCTTGATTTTTTTTTTTTATAATTTTTTTATTAAGTTTTTAATAAACATACAGAAAAAAAAAGAAAACATTAACAATACATTAACAATACATTACACTAACAAGTCCGTAATATCATACTAACAAACATTACTATATGCTAGCACATAACAATATCTATATTCATTAACTACTATTCAACCACCAAATATTAAGAACCTTTATTTCAAAGTCCAAAATAATAGAGAAAAACTTTCTGTACTACCACTAATCTTTTTAACCAGTAAAAAAAAAAAAACACCCTGTGAATATATACAATGCCCGGAGAGTTTATTTTCTACTCAAGTCCAGAAACTTCTTTGGGATGGTACTGGTCCTGAACTATCACCTGCCATAATAGAGTGATCCACGAACGGTTTCCATATGTTCCAGAATCTATTCTCTTTTAAATTATCTCTTTTGACTTTAATCTCCCATGTCAATTTATCATTCAATGCTAAACTCCACATTTCTTTATACCATTCTCCAACCTGAATATCTACATCGTTTTTCCAATTTCTGGCTATACATTGTCTACCCGTTGTCAATACAATTTCCAGTAATTCTTTTTCCTCCTTGTTTAAACCCAGATCTTCCACATTCGTTAAAAGAATAGTACCCGACACCAACTTAACACTTTTACCCAATATTTCACCAAATTCATTTTCTATTCTTCCCCAAAAATCCCTTATTTTTTTACAACTCCACCACATATGTTCATATGTTCCATCAAATTCTTTACATCTCCAACATAACTTATCTCTTTTATTATCCATCTGGTAAAGTCTTAATGGTGTCAGGTACCATTGCCACAACATCTTGAAATTATGTTCTTTAATTCTTACAGACATTGTTCTCATAATTCTCTTGATACCTGTCCCTGCACAGAATTGAACAAAGTCCATGGTAGATTTACATTTGTCATCTTGGATAATAAAAACTGCAGATTACTTAGAATAATATAGGGCAGTGGTGGTGAACCTTGGCACTCCGGGTGTTCTTGGACTTCAATTACCAGAAGCCCAGGTCAGCACTCCTGCTGATCAGGGTTTCTGGGACTTGAGGTTCAAAAGCATGTGGATTGCTAAGGTTCGCTACCATTGATATAGGGCAGTGATGGTGAACCTTGGAATTCCAGCTGTTCTTGAACTTCAATTCCCAGAATTCCTGATAATCAGGAGTGCTGACCTGGGCTTCTGGGAATTGAAGTCCAAGAATACCTGGAGTGTCAAGATTCGCCATCATGGATATAGGGGATGCCCTAGTGCAGTGATGGTGAACCTTGGCACCCCAGGTGTTCTTGCATTTCAATTACCAGAAGCCTAAGCCAGCACTCTTGCTGATCATAGCCTCTGAGAATTGAAGTGCAAGAACACCTGTAGTGCCAAGGTTAGCCATCACTGCCCTAGTGAATATTTAAGCATAATTTTGAAGACTTTGATTATCTATGCCCATTATAAAAGGGAGGTGTGTGTTTGTAAGTCCGGTATACAAAACACACCTGAACACCCAGCTCCCTGAAATGTGGATCAGACTTACCTTGGGTGCTGGGGTTGGTCAGCAAGGGGGTCCGGACCGCCAGGGCACCCCCCAAATAGCAAACAAAAAAACTACAGGCCCCAGCAGCCAGTGCACCTGCCAGTGGCCAATCACAGAGCCTGGGCTAATTACGGAGCCCGGGATGCACACAGAGTGGGAGGGCCGACAGAGAGAAGTTGGCCCAGCTGAGCCCGGGCCCAGCCGACAACCCACGATGACGCCTGCAGAGATGACGCCAGAGAGCAGGCGCCCTGCCCGGTAGTCCAGCTGAGAACAGGCCTCGGGAAGCCACCCAGCCAGCCAACCTGCAGGCTTCAGGAAGTTGCCACGGCCAAGTGGCCCAGCTGGGAGCTGAGGTGCCCATCCCCCACCCCACCCACAACCCGGGCCACTGCCCACAGAGGAGGACGCCAGGGAGCAGGTGCCCTGTCCAGTGGTCTAGCCTGGAGCAGGCCTCGGGAAGCAGCCCAGCTGGCCCACCTGCCCAGTCCAGGCCTCGGGAAGCCGCCATGGCTGGGCAGCCCAGCCAGGAGCCAAGACGCCTGCCCACAACCCACACCACCGCCCTCATGGGAGGATGCCAGGGAGCAGGTGGCCTGTCCGGCAGCCTACCCAGGAGCAGGCGCCCTGCCCGGCAGTCCAGCCCAGTGCAGGCCTCGGGAAGCCGCACAGCCATGGCGGCCCAGTCAGGTGCTGAGGCGCCTGCCCCGCCGACAACCTGCCCCACCGCCCACAGAGGAGGACAGCAGAGAGCAGGTACGTGGCAGCTTGTGGGGAAGACGGGAGGGGGAATTGCCTTCCCATGACGCGGCCTCAGCGGGATGCCCAGAGAGTGTGACCAGGCTGCAGGAAGGCAATTCCACCCTCCCGCTTGAGCCACCGCTTGTCTTCCTGTGGAGTGCAAGGCTAGGTCACGGGAAGGAAGGCACCTCCCCCTCCTCTTTTCCCTGGTATCCCTCCCAGGCCACAGAAATGAAAGCAGCTGCTCGTGGTGGCAGTGGGAGGGAGACTGGGGAGAGAAGGAGGGGTACAGGAGAGAAAGAGAGAGAAAAAAGAGTGAGAGAAAGTTTGATGTTCGGGAATTGAAGAGAAGCAGCCAGCATAACAGTACCAAACACAGCTTTATTGTAAGCAAACTGAACATGAACAGCAATGGTGCAACAGTTCTTTATATACTCTGTACAATGGATACATTTGGGCGGGAAACAATATGATTGGTTAGGACTTGGAGAGGAGTGGGGTGATTGTGGGGTTACCAGACCTGAGTGAAGACTTCGTGTGTCTTGTTTGAAAGGGTGGGAACGCAAGTCCCATGATAGTTCAGTACCAAGAAGAAGACAAAATGGAGGATCACCCTGATACTATAATAACAATTACACAATGATACAGCAATAATTAAAGTTACATACACAACAGAAAGAGAGAGCTCAGTGTGTGTGAGAGAGAGAGAGAGGGGGGGGTGCCAGCAAGAAAGAGAGTGAAAAAAGTGAGAGAAATAGAGCTCGGTGTGCGTGTGTGTGTGAGAGAGAAAGAAACAAAGAAAGACAGTAAGAAAGAGAGAGAAAGAGAGAACTATGTGTGAGAGAGAAAGAAACAAAGAGGATAGCAAGAAAGAGAGAGAGAGAAAAGAGTGAGCAAAAGAGAGAGCTCAGTGTGTGTGTGTGTGTGAGAGAGAGAGAGAAACAGAGAGAGAAAAGAGAGAGTGTGTGTGAGAAAGAAAGAAAGAGAGGGGGAAAGAGTGAGAGAAAGAGAGAACTCTGTGTGTGTGAGAGAGAAAGAAACAAAGAAAGACAGCAAGAGAGAAAAAGAGAGAAAGAGTGTATGAGAGAGAGGGCTCAGTGTGTGTGAGAGAGAAAGAGTGTGAGAAAGACAGAGAGAGAGATAAGAGTGAGCAAATGAGAGCTCAGTGTGTGTGAGAGAAAAAAGAATTAGAGAAACAAAGAGAGAGAGTGAGAAAGAAAGAAAGAGAGAGAGGAAAAGAGAGTGAGAGAAAGAGAGAACTCTGTGTGTTTGTGAGAAAGAGAGAAACAAAGAAAGACAGCAAGAAAGAGAGAGAGAAAGAAACTGTGTGTGAGAGAGAAAGAGAGAGCTCAGTGTGTGTGAGTGAGAAAGGAACAAAGAAAGACAACAAGAGAGAGAGAAAGAGAGAGTGTGTGAGAGAGAAAGACAGAGAGAGAAAGAGAGAGAAGAGTGAGAGAAAGAGAGAGCTCAGTGTGAGTGTGTGTGAGAGAAAGAAACAAAGAAAGACAGTAAGAGAGAGAAAGAGTGTGAGAAAGAGAGAGAGAAAGAGAGAACTCTGTGTGTGTGAGAGAGAAAGAAACAAAGAAAGAAAGAAAGAGATAGAGAGAAAAAGAGAGAAAAAGTGTGAGAAAGAGAGAGCTCAGTGTGTGTATGAGAGAGAAACAAAGACACCAAGAAAGAGAGAGAAAGAGAGAGCGTGAGAAAGAAAGAGATAAAAGAGTGAGTGAGAGAAAAAACAAAGTGTGTGTGAGAGAGAAAGAGAAAGGAGGAAGTGCGCCACAGGCCGCCGCCCCCCAACCACCCTGGGCGAAGCCGGGCCACCCCAGCTAGTAAAGAATATTTTAATTCATACTTCCAAGGTAACACAGAGTACATACCAAATTACAACAGTTCAAGAAATGGAAGGAGAATGGGATTGTTTAATTTATGAAACATTCATAAATTACAATGGGTCAAATAAATAGGAGCAATACCCTTTCCAGAAGTGGATGGGAAACTGTCAAGGTTTAAATTTCTTATGAGTAAACACAATTCCCCTTGGGTTGACTTGTCAATTGTGAAACCTCTATTATGAGAAGTTTCATTCTAGGTTCATGTCTTCTTTCTTAATAAAGCAAACATCTGAAGATTGTTACTTGCCAGGTGTTTTTTAAAATGCTTTGCATGTAACTCAACAGATTTTTTTTTGTGTGTGTAACAGACCTCAGTGAATAATTAAGAAATCTAGGTTCTATTTCCAGCTGACAAGGAATGCCATGAATGGGGTTTAGACCATGAAGTATCTCAGTTCAGTTCATCTGGGTCACAATAATGGCAAGCAATCCAGCTTGTATGGAGAAATTCTAGCCAGAGGGTGGCCACAGAAATGGAGATTAGGTCAAAGATTGACCAAGCACTTGTTGAGAATCCAGCTCAACAGCGTGTAAGCATAAAGTCAGAAGAAATTGAACTGCAGTCAGAGTTAATGGTGCGCAAAAATTCTCTGCTCCAGCACCGGGGAAGCAAGTTTTATTGAAGTTACAGGTTAAACAGGATGTCTACGAAGGCATACACAGGATGTATACGAAAGCATAGGTGCGTGGTATTCAGCCAATAATATGACATTCTCTACAGCATAACCATATATGGAACATGACCTATATCTTTTACTAGTACATGCGCAGTAGCTTATCTCCTGCCAGAATAGGCCCAAAGACTATTCTCTGTGACGGTACCCTTGCAAAAGCTGTTACCTGTAAATTCAGCAGTAGATACGATCTAACTTCAGCAGTAAAAGGCTAATACCAAAAGCACAGAATACATGAAGTTGCCAGGCAACTGTTAACTCAGGAAACGTAGACTCTGCACAGAGGTAGGAAACAATTGCTAGTTCAGGAAACTGTGGTTGAGCGCAGGAAGAGCTAACCACAATTGCTAACTAAATGCTACACAGCTAATTATTTAGGCTAAAAGTTATAATGAACTCCCACATGTCCACTTTCTTAAATTTATTTATTTTTTGCGGGACATAGTTTGCCAATTATACACACGCTGGAATTCAATCTCACTATCAGATTCCGAGTTACCATCTTCATATTCCACGTTATTTATTGGCAAACAATATACATATTCCCCATCATCATCATCGTTCTCCTCTTTCACACAGGGAACGGCTCGATAACTGCCCTGACTGATCTCATTCTGATAGCGAGCCTGATAGATTTGATTTTGAGTAAACCCTGTAGATCTTCCAGGTGCATGGAAACATTTTTTACTCACAGCCATAAGATTTGGTACACTTTGAACGCAACAACATAACATAATGCAGCTTACTATAAAAACACCTATGGCAATTAGCACTTGTCTTAACCACCTTGCTCCCAGCAACCAGGACCATAATGCATCCCACCATGCTAGCAAGGCATTCTGTAAAACAGCACATATTCTGAACTGCCTCACAACCTGAGGCTTCCTTTCTATTCAGTAGATACATCATTATGCACATTATTAGTGACAATCTCCCACAGATCCTGAAGTTCTTTCTCAATCTGGCCTAAAATCAATCAGGGTCAAAATTTATCTAAACAATATCTGGCTTTCAAATCAATTGACTATCTATGTCAGGTGATGAAAGATGAGCATCTTCATCCAGAGTAGAAAACAACATTTTTAACACCATAAAGTTGCAAGAGGGAGTCAAGAGGCCCACCTGCAATACAGGGCAACCAGCTCCTCTAAGAAACAGGAACATGCCATGTTTGATGACCAGTGCCATGTTATTACAACCCTCTCCATAAGAGATTGCACCATGGAACTAGATATGAAACATGCCTGACATATCAAATAACACCATTGCAATATAACAAACTCAGTTACATGTGTAGGGTTACAGTGAAAAAACTCTGCCAGGCATTTTCATAATTGTATTACAAGCACAGCAAAGTATCAAAATACATTCCAGTAAAAGATCAAAAGCACATAGTTAAAGCAATCTGTTGGGGGGGGGAAGAAGGCTGGTCGCCCCCCCCCCTTTTCCAAGAGACTACATTTTGGCTGTTTGCCAGCCAGCTTTTCAAGAGCGACTCCTTGAATGTGTGAGGGTCTCCTCCTCTCAGACAAGACCCCTCCCATCAGGATCCTCCCTTTGACCCTCCTCCTTAGGGTTTACCCCCAATGACCTTCCAACAAGAAGACATGTCAATCACACACCAGGTTCCATCCCTTCTTCCCCAAGTCTGCCATGTGGCCATGGCTCTCAGGTGTTGCCATCTTGCAGGGGCATCTCCCCCCCTTCCAGGAGGCAGGAAACATGGAATGAGCAGGACCTTCATTCCATGACACCCCCCTCGTTAGGGTGACGAAAACCAGGATCTTCTTGTAAAATCATGCTTCTCGTCATAGTTCACTGTATGCATTTTTAAAACAGGCAAGCACATTTCTTTTCTTCCTTACAAGAAAGTTTCTCTAACAATTCTAGCAAACAAACTACATATATCATTTTAACAACATTTCCCACCAGCAGAGCATTTAGACAATTTTAAAGAGGTTTTCAGGTTTTATAATGCAAACAAGGCCAATTCATCTTTGGAGTCCACACAAACTTTTTAGTCCAAATTAAAATGTCCAAATTAAGAGTCCAAATGTTGATTGAAGATCTCTTCAGACTAGAATTTAAACACCATCTTCCCTCCAGCACAGTTCTTGGTACGGCAAGGCTGGAATTAGGCCGTGAGTTAATTCACACTGAATTCAGAAGACAACCAGGCAACCCTCCACCCTCCAAACAAGCACATCTTTCAGCTTTTCAGCTACTCACTCAGTCCTTCACTCTCCAGGAACATCCATCTGTATTTCAGCAGGCAGACAATGCATGAACACAAAAAAAGCTTCCAAAAACTGGAGTATATCCTCTCCCACCTTGTGTTTTGGCAGAAGCCTGCCGTCCATAGAGGAAGGATCCACGCCCTGTTTTCTCTGGGCTTCTTTCAGCTGCAGTATTTGAATCTTAACCAATTGAAAAACTGTCAGGTTGGATTTGCGAGAAGACCCCCTTCTGAGTTTGGGTTCTCTGCTCTCCCCCTCTGGCTCATCCTTCCAATTCCTGCCCCCAAGTGAGGAATCAAGCTTACCACTCGACTTCTCCTGCTTGGTCCTCTTCTCCACCTTTCGTGATGGGGGGCACTTCAGGGATGAGCTGAGGTCCTCTGTGCTGCCCTCAGAACCCTCTCTGCCTGCCATTCTGCATGCAGTAATAGCTTCTATCTGCGATGAGGTGGCAGGGAGTGCTGAAGCATTCCCAACTGCTAGGGTACCTCTGATGACTGAAAATGCAGTAGCAGGCTCCAAGTCCAGAACAGCCGCAGTTAAAGCAGCAGAGAACGGGGTAACAGTACTTGATTGCTGCAAAGCAGGATATCCACCTCCATCAGGGATTTTTGGAGGCAATTGTGGCCCATATGGCGGGGGTGCGGTTGGGGATAGAGGATCTCCAGTGGCGGGTGGCAGTATTTTTGGCATGGAGGTGGTCAGGCTTTGGGCCAAAAGAATGTTCTTCGGGGTAAGTCCCTGAAGGCAGACCCTGACTTTACACCAGACATGTTGCACTGGGATGGAGACCCTGGGGTAGCCCTGAAAGCAAGTTCCAATCTTGTCCCACACTTGTAGTTTTAGGGTACCGTGTTCTGGAACCCAGGGACAGACATCGTCAATAGCCTTAACTAGTTGCTCTATTTCTTTGGTTGATACTACATGTCCATTTTTCTGCAAGAGGTGTCTAAGATCCTGACAATACTTTTGTTGCGGAGAAGAGAGACCACTGCCCATTTTGTCTTGTCTAACTTGACTGTGTCACTCACCCGAGATCCTTAAACGGATTGCGCAGGACATCCTTGACTTAGCCGGTCGTGGGTGAGGACCGTGGGGCCGCAGCGTTGAGGTCGTGAGTGTGGTCGAAGTGAAGGGAGATTGCAATCTGGATCTGGTAGATTGCAATCTGGATGGCCTCACACATGGGGCACCAGATATGGAGAAATTCTAGCCAGAGGGTGGCCACAGAAATGGAGATTAGGTCAGAGATTGACCAAGCACTTGTTGAGAATCCAGCTCAACAGCGTGTAAGCATAAAGTCAGAAGAAATTGAACTGCAGTTAGAGTTAATGGTGCACAAAAATTCTCTGCTCCAGCACCGGGGAAGCAAGTTTTATTGAAGTTACAGGTTACACAGGTTGTCTACGAAGGCATACACAGGATGTATACGAAAGCATAGGTGCGTGGTATTCAGCCAATAATATGACATTCTCTACAGCATAACCATATACGGAACATGACCTATATCTTTTACTAGTACATGCGCAGTAGCTTATCTCCTGTCAGAATAGGCCCAAAGCCTATTCTCTGTGACGGTACCCTTGCAAAAGCTGTAAATTCAGCAGTAGATACGATCTAACTTCAGCAGTAAAAGGCTAATACCAAAAGCACAGAATACATGAAGTTGCCAGGCAACTGTTAACTCAGGAAACTTAGACTCTGCACAGAGGTAGAAAACAATTGCTAGTTCAGGAAACTGTGGTTGAGTGCAGGAAGAGCTAACCACAATTGCTAACTAAATGCTACACAGCTAATTATTTCGGCTAAAAGTTATAATGAACTCCCACAAGCTTGTACAAGTTTTATTAGCTCCTTTGGTTCTCAATATAAAAATTTCAAGGTATTTCAAAGTTCAAAGATCTTGGCAGCAACATATAGTTATGATAAACTGCAGGTATATATTTAAAAATGGGAACATTGCAAACAGGAGCATAGAAATAAAAATCCAAAGCACAATACCAAAGGTACGTGAAATAATTCTTAAGAATAAAGGAGCAATTGCATTATAAAATGCAGTAGCATAAAATTTAAACAGCATCTTAAACCTAATCAAATGTTATATCTCTTTGATAATGAAAAGCACTTCTTAAAGTATGTATAAAACTTCTTAAAAGTAAAAAAAATTACAAAGCATCTCTAAGCCCTTTAAGCATGATTCAAAAATCACACACACAGAGAGAGAAATCAGTTGAAACACCCACCTCCTTTGCCCGTTTTCTCTAAGGAGAATTCCAGGATGTTGATATTGTGAAAGGAAACTAACTCTTTGGTTGCTACCTAGTATCAGTGATATCAGGATAGACTTGAAACTGTTGTGTACAACATCTCCTTCCTTTTCTTTTCATCTGTCTCCTTCCTTCTGCTCTGGCTCTGAGACTCGGCTGCCATATATACATTTTTCTTTTGTTTTGAAATTCTGCTTTTAGCATAGGCTCATGATTACAGCTGGTGTGATGCCAGTATGGAACACATCCACACACAAAAAGTTGACATCACTGTGAATGAAGCCTTCTTGTTGGTATCACTCCTCCTAAAATTGGGAGAGAAGTAGCAGCAGACACTGAGAGAACTAAGGATGAGAATTTAATTGATTTAATTTAATTTAATAGATTTATATTCCACCCTATGCAAAGGACTCAGGTTAAAACCAATATACAAGTAAAACAATTTTTAAAAACCTCCAAAAATCATAACAATATTACCCCCCCCCCGCCATGCCATCTATTATCTAAAAACAAATATAAAATCTACAAAACCCTTAAAATTTAATTCAATATTTTTAGGTTCACAAACCCTAATGATGCTTACCTTTAATGTAAATAATATTATTTTTGTTATGAGTCATGTAAAAAAAGTTGTTATTAGAAATGGAATTATTGGGTAATGTTCATTCTGTTACCTTTATACTTCACAGATAGATTTCCAGTTTTCTCCTGAGGAAAACCAGTGAAAAGCAGTATTACTAGTCTGGCTTTGAGAAATATTGGAACCTATTACCTTCGTGTGATTGTGAATTTACAACAAAGAATTAAGAATGTTTATTTGGAGTTATTGAACTTTGGAACTGTGAGAAGTCTATATACCGTATTTTCGGAAGATGAACTTTGAATTTAATAATTTTGAACATAACAAGTGAATTAAACTACATTATTTTGTTTAGAACACTTACGAAATGTATTGCCTCAAATGGTGCTTTTGCATTTTTGTGTGTTACTACCATTTGGTCCCTATTGAATTTATCTATTATCTAAAAACAAATATAAAATCTACAAAAACCTTAAAAAATTAATTACAGGGGGGGGGGGAAGCCTCAGACAAGCCAAAAAGGGGAGCCTGTTGACAATCCCGGCCCCCAGAATGAATGACTCTCGGCACCATCTGAACGGATATGAGCTCAAGTCCACCGGCTCAGATCCAGGAAGAGCTTTATGGCAAAAACACGCATTCTTGAGGGTACACAAGAGTAAAACCAAATTAGAAAATGGAAGAAATAGCTCACTGTACAAGGAACATCATTAAAGGAAGATATAGCTGAGGAACTTAACCTCCCCTACGTCACTTGGAGGACCCTGAATAGGCTGAAGGTTGAAGTCCCTAAATGCAAGACCAACATACTCAATTGGGAGCTGCTGGCAGACAACAATACATGGTGTGAATGTGGAGAGATACAGAATCTGCCTCATTTACTGGTCTGCCGATTACTGCCAGAGACATGCACCAATGAGGACTTAGGTTTGAGCAACATAAAAAAGCCAAGAAAGTGGCTTCATTTTAGCAGCCCAGGGTTTGATCAGGACACGAAAGAAGAAGCATAGGCTCAGGGAGCAGGTTATAACCACCACCCCTGCACTCACTGCTTTGCTGCCATTTATTTTTTCCCACTAAATCAGGGGTGCCCAAACCTTTTGGGCTGTGGGCTGATCATGTGGTTCAGGGAGCTTGTCACTATGGCCCGGGGGCTGGATGCGGCCCTGACACCAATTCATCTAGCCTGCGAAGCCCTCGTCGCTCCTGGAAGCAGAAGTAAAACGCACTGTTGTGTATAAGGATTTATTCAGTTTAAATGTCAAACCGTGCCAAACCGGGAACCCGGAAACACGCCATTTCTTAAAGGCGCCAAATTCAAAGAGTTGTCAAATCAGGAAAAGCCTGAACTCTGTTTGTCCTCTGGAAGCCCGCTGAAATGTATCTTGTTCTGTAACGGTTCGAGCACTATATATATATAGTGATTGCCCCAGGCCATAGTTTGGGCACCCCTGCACTAAATGGTGGTGTTAAAATAATCCTTTTGTACTAACATGTAGACTTATTCCCCTTAATCTTTGTGATACTTTATGTCATTCATTGTTTTATACTTGCTCTTCAGCTTATAGTAAGTCATAAGAAGTCAAAACAAAGATTAGGCAGTTTTACCTGGCATTTCTGTTTTCCCTTTAATCAGCTTGCTTAATAGAACAAAGAAATAGTTGTCTCCTAGACAACAATTCAGGCTGCTATTTGAAAACTGGCTTTCATTTTCAATGGCTTTCTTCTTTCTTCTTATAAATTGTTTGAGCACTCTGTACATGCTCTAAAAAGCAAATCCTAAGAAAATAATATTTTGAAACTCAGGTTAATTGAAAAACAACTTTGAAAAGTTTTGTGTGCTTTGGATTTAAATTTTAGAAAGTAGACTCATGTTTAATTCCCAGCAAAAAAAGAAATATTGCAAGAAATATATGAAAATGCACAGTGACTGAAGAGAGTATAAATCTGGGGTTCTCAACCTTTTCAAGCTGAGGGCCAGGTCACGCTCCCTCCAAGAGTTTTGGGAGCTGGACGGCCATTTTGCCCTGCCTGCCACACATGGCACTTCCAGGTGGGGGGGCCACATTAAATGGTGTTGTTGAGAACCCCCATTATAAATGATACTTGGGATTCATGGTATGACATATTCTAATATTGATTCTAATATTAAACCTGTAGGTAAAATATTTATTAGAAAAGAAATTAGGTTTACCAAGACATATAACACAAGTTTTTTAACCCCCCCGGTTTTGTAACTCAAACTCAAAATCATCATCTGGGGTATCTGTGGGGGTATCCCTCAGGATATCTATGGGGACAAACTTATTCCCTTCCCCCCCTGGTGGGGACCACTGGCCCCCCTCTCCTCCCCCTTGGGCTGAACGGGTGGGGGAGAACCCTAACGTTGAATCCTGTTCCGCGCTGTCCGCGCTCTGGTTTCCGGAGACCCGGCGCCGGAGTTGGTCCGCGTGCCGCCTCCAGAGTAGACCTGTGCTGGTCTCTACGCAATACGACACGGGACCCGTTTGCCCAATTACTACGCCCGGAACCCAGGCTGGCCCTGCGCTAGCGAAGTTTCTGCAATGGACCGGGGCGCCTATTTCGAAACTCTTCGTGCCCGCTAACCCGATGTTCCTCCCAGTGTCTTCCACCCTCGTAGGGTCTAGCCTGGTCAGTACCGTAGTCAGCTTTCTGAACATTAGGAGCTCTGCGGGTGAGTATCCTGACGCTAGGGGGGTCACCCTATATCCCAGCAAAAACTGGCACAACTGCAGGTTTAAGTCCCCAGGGCCCATGCGCCTCAGCGCGTCTTTGGTGGTACGCATGAGGCGTTCTACCTGGCCATTCGTCGCCGGGTGGAAAGGCGCGGATGTGATGTGCCGGATGGCGTTGATGTCTGTGAATGCCCTGAATTCGGCGGACGTGAAGCAACTAGCGTTGTCGCTAACAAGTGTGTCGGGTATACCGAACGAGCTAAACACCCTGCGCAACTGTTTAATTGTTGCGGCTGAGGAGGTGTTCGCAACTGGGATAACCTCTAACCATTTGGAGTAAGCATCCACTATGAGGAGGAAAAGTGATCCTCTGAAAGGGCCCGCAAAATCAATGTGCACACGGGACCACGGCCCCTTTGCCGCATCCCATTCCCTGTGCGGAAGTCGAGCCTCTTCGGGCCGGGAGCTTTGGCAATTCTCGCAAGTGCCCACCATGTGCTCGATATCGGCGTCCAACTGGGGCCACCAGAAGTAGCTCCTGGCCAGTGCCTTGGAGCGGACAATTCCAGGGTGGCTGACGTGCAGCAGCTTAAGCACCCTAGCTCTCAGGGATTCAGGGACAATTACCCGCTGGCCCCACAGGAGGCACCCCCTCTCCATGGACAGTTCCAGCTTTTTCCTAAAAAATGGGGCGAACTCCGCCGCCGGGGAGGACGTTGGCCACCCTTTCTGCACCCAAGAACTGACCAGGGCCAACGTCTTGTCCTTGCCCGTCGCCTTGGCGATCTCTGCGGGCAGTATGGGGGGTGAATCTAGGACCTCTATCATGAGCACTTGGTGGTCTTGTTCCACCTCACACACGTGGCTGCTTGTGTGGGGGAGGGGTGACCTCGACAGGGCGTCCTCGTGGCTTATATCCTTTCCAGGGCGATACACCAGCGCGTTCTGGTACGCGTTTAAAAAAATGGCCCACCTGAGCATCCTAGGGGACAGAATCTGTGGCGTGGGCTTGTCTGCGGTAAAAATGCCTAGCAGGGGCTTGTGGTCAGTCACAATGGTAAAGGGGCGGCCATAGAGGAAGTCGTGGAACTTCTTTGTCCCAGCAATTATCGCTAATGCCTCCCTGTCTGTCTGTGCGTAGTTTCGCTCTGCCTTAGACAGGGACCTGGAGTAGAACGCCACCGGGGCCTCCCGCCCGTTTTCCAACACGTGGCACAAAACCGCCCCCACCCCCACTGGGGATGCATCACATATCAGAACCACTGGTTTCTTGGGGTCAAAATGGGTTAATATGGCGTCTGAGGATAAGAGTTGTTTCAGCTCATTGAATGCCCTCTCCTGGCTCTCGCCCCATTTCCACGCCTCGTCCTTTTTTAGTAACTTATGGAGCGGCTCTGCTACCGATGCCTTCCTAGGCAGGAAGGAATGGTAGAAGTTTAAGAGCCCCAGGAATGACTGCAATTCGGGCTTGGAGGTGGGGTGAGGAGGTGGGCCGAATCAAGGGCCACCTTTGATTCGGAGGGTTTGATGCCTTCAGGGGTTACCCGAAAACCCAGGAACTCAACCTCTTTTGCGAAGAAGACGTATTTGTCTTTCCGCAACCTCAACCCCGCCTTTTCAAATACCGTCAGTACTTTGTCTAGCCTCTCAGCCAATTCTGACTCACTCCCCCCCGTTATCAATACGTCATCAAAGTATGGCAAGACCCCCTCCAGACCCTTTAAGAGGCGTTCCACGAGCGATTGGAAGATGCCTGGTGCCAAGTTCACGCCAAACTGTAGGCGCGTCACCTGGAACACCCCCTTATGAGTGACTATCGTCTGCGCAGCACCTGCAGCTGGGGTTACCGAGAGCTGCTGGTATGCCTGCGCCAGGTCAAGCTTTGCGAAACACTTCCCCCCATGTAACCTGGCCAACAGGTGGCTGACTACCGGCACCGGATACGCATTTGGGCGTATCGCCTTATTAATGGTACATTTGTAATCAGCGCATATTCGAACCTCCCCGTTGGCCTTAAGCGCTGTTACAATCGGAGTTTCCCACTCCGTGGAATCAACAGGAACAAGAATCCCCTGGCCCACCAATTTGTCCAGTTCCGCCTCTATCTTGTCCTTAAGTGCAAAAGGCACTCTGCGCGGTTTGAGTCTTATTGGGCAGACCTCCGGGTCCAGGTCAAACGCAACTGGGGGCCCCTTGAATTTTCCGAGTCCCTTCTTGAACACTTCGGGATGCGCGTTACACACCTCCTGTATAGGGTCAGTCCCAACGGCATGCACCCCCCCAATGAACAAACCCAGGGGCTTAAACCATTGAGTCCCAAGGAGGCAACAACTCCCCCCCTTGAGAACAACCAGGGGAAGTTCCGCGGCGTGTTGCTTGCATGGACCTTGAATTTTCCAACCCCCAACACCGGAATGCTATTTCCCTGCACGTCACGCAGCGTAGACCTCAGTGCTTTGAGCTTGGGCCGCACGTTGGGGGAAATTCCCAAAAACTCCCTCTGGGAAATGATTGAATATGAGGACCCCGAGTCTATCTCCATCTTAACGGAGACCCCTTGCACCAGTACCTCAACAAAATATCGTGGGTGTCCTAAGGACACGCTGTGGACTGCCGTGTCGTCGTCGCTGTCGTCAGAGATGCGGCCCACGCCGTCCTGCTTCCTCGAGGGCCGGACGCCTTCCTGGTTTTTCGGTGAGCGGTCTGTTGAGCCTTTCTGGTCTCTGCGCCGCTGTCTGCAAACCTTGGCTATGTGGCCTTGGCGCCCGCAGTTGTGGCACTCGGCCTTCCTGAATGGGCACTTGATGCGGTCATGGGCCGCCCCACAGCCATCGCAACGCCGGCCATCCTTCCGCACCTTCCGGATGCCCTCGTCCTCGCTGCTCTCCGTGGAGGAGTGTGGTGCCCACCTGGCCGCTTACACCGAGCCCGCTGCCTTGTCGGGTTGTGGGGGCCTTGCTCTGAACCCCTTAACCCCGGCCCTCGTGGCTTCCGCCGCCTGCGCCTCCTTCACGACCTCTTGCAGCGTCGGGGGCGGCTCCTTGTTCATCAGCTTTCACTGAACCTCCTCGTCCCACAGGCCGCACAGCATGCGGTCCCTGAGGGCAATTTCCAGGTTCTCCCACTTGCATGGGCCGGCGGCCAACCGGAGGGCCGCTGCAAAGGCAGCCACGGACTCACCAGGCGCCTGGACTCTCTTCCAGAACGCATCCCGAGCCGAAAACATCGAAACCGAGGGCTGGAAATGGTCGCGCATCGCTTTCAGGAGCTGCTTGACCGGCACTTTGTTCACCTTCTTCGGAGACACCAGGTCCACCAATACCTTCATGGCGGGGAACCCGAGCATCCTGATGAGAATGGCCCTCTTCTTCCCCTCGTCTGAGATGTCGGACACCATCAGTGCGCTTTGGAAGTCCATTTCGAAGAGCTCCCATTCTTCCGGTTTGTTGATGTTGAAACCGGCCTGCGTTGTCTTGATTCCGTGGGGATCCATTATCCCACCTTCGTCGCCAATTTAGTGTATGAGAACCAAGACAATAGAAACAGCCGAAAGGTTGGCTTAACACATCTTTATTGCATGATGGTCCGGGGGAACATGTGGTAATGGCGGATGAACAGCTCAATATATACTGTGGCTATACATTTGAATGTGGCTCCTCGATAGCCCATTGGCTACTGTCCGCGTGACATCATTCCCCGTCACGCCCTTCTTGTCCAGGTGAGGTGGTGGCGGGAATCTTCCCGCGCTGTAGGTATTTGGGGAATTGGAACCATGTGAGCTGGGCGCTCGCTATTGCCCCTAGCGGTCATTAGCTCGCGTCCTGATACAGAAGGTTACAGTGTTACAGCTGGTGGTTATTATATCCACTCATCCGAGTGTTACATTACTTAAAGGCACAGTATTCCAAACACAACAGACGGTGATAATACCCTGACAAAGTTTGGAAACATGGTGAAACAAGTCCAGAGGTTGGGAAAGTTACATTTGGAGACCATTTCCCCCAGAATTCCAAGCTAGAACAGCCAATGGCTATGTTTGGTTAAGAAATTGAAGAGCTTGAGTCAAAATAATAACTTCCCAAATGTCTTTGTATTGTTTATCATCCTAAGGAAAATGGCATTATTTGCAGCTTTGAAATGTGCAGAAGATTGAGGGCTAGATATTTGTGTGATTTCAGAGAAAATCAATTCAGAAGATTTCAAAGCTACACCAGCAAGATCAAATTTATGATAAATTTCTAAAATGCTAATGAACTAGTGAACTGCCCAGAGAGTGCAATAAGTGCTATCAGTGGTGGGCTGGCCCATTGTGCAACTGGGACTCAGCCCGAGGCTCCGCCGAGGCACCCAGTACCATGGCGCCCCTCTTGGGTGCCAATCCAAAGAGCTGAGCCGAGCTGTGATGCCCGGAACGATCGAGCAAAGGAATGGGGCTCCATGTTCCTCTCCCTGCCTTCCTCCTCCTGTGCTGCCAAAGATAAGATTACAAAAGCAGCTCCATTGGCAGTGGAGCCACTGTGGCTTAGAGGATTCAATTTTGCCTTGTAAGCAGGAGGTTGTTGGTTTAAATCCCCAGAGGGGAGTTGAAATTAGAAGGTGAGTGGGAATGTATTGGGTTTTTTTTTAGGGTTAGACACTCCCTGTCCAGCTCCCTTTTAGCTTAGCCAGCACACTCCTGGGGGATATATACATGTGATTGCTTTAATAGTTAATGGTGAGCCTATACCAAACTGTTACCTCCATGTGTTAGGCAATTCTTATCTTCCCCACCTAGCACAATACACCTACTACATCTAACAATAAATGTTGGCCAGTGACATTAGGAGGGCATCAGGTTTGGGGAAAGGTGGGTCAGAACTGTAAAAAAAGGGAAAACTTGGGATAAATATTTTAATGATGTTATAAACATCATTAATTTAAGAAAGCTGTATGGCCCATTATGCAAACAGCATTGGACATCCAATTACATTGAACACAATTCTCAATTATCCAGTGTTTCTTCCATGCTTCCTTTCCATTAGCTGATTTTCAACAGTTTTTGACAGGAGCTAATCTGGCTCGTAACATTTTGAAAATAAGGCAGTTTAGCTTGAAGTCTTGCAAAAAACAAACCCAAAAGGAAATTCAGCAGCAGCTTCTAAAGGGGATGACTACTACTACTACTACTTCCTCCTCCTCCTTCCTCCTCCTCCTTTGTGTCTAGCCCAGATGTGAAATGGAGGAAATGAAGGGACCTTTTGGTGAGTTCATTCTGCAGTTCCTTTCACCTGACCTAGTGTGAGAAAGATTAGCCGGCAACACATTACCAGGGTACACCCGATTGTGGTTCAAAAATACCACAACCTTCAAGGAGGCTCTTTCTGTGTATCCCTCTAAAGAGGACTGAAGGCTTACTAGATCAGTCCTGGTATAAATGCCTACAAGGAAATAAATTCCACTGCATTCAAAGAATGCAGCAACTTCTAAATAGAAACCAAATTATCCAACAGCAAGTTGCAAATCCTTTTGTGTTGTGGGCTCCTTTTAAGCATATGTTATGGTCATGTAACCTTGTTTACCAGTTTCTAGAGTGATGTCACTGAATACATAATTCTGATTTTGAAAATGATAATGGCCTTGAAATTTAAATCTCTCATACTGTACTTTGATATTTATTAAGTGTGTGTGAACTCTATGCAAGTAATACAAGTCTGCTGCTTTTGAGTCAGTTGAACTCTTCCATAACTGCAGTAGCTCATGAAACAAAACTTTCTTGTACTGAGAGCCATGGGAGGGCAGGGAACAAAGGGACCAATGCCTTAAGTTACATAAAATTTGACTTACATAATGATTTTGTGCTAAAACCATGGGTTTGCTTTGAGTTGCATAAAGATTCTTTTTCCTATGGGTTTGCTTTGAGTTATATAAAAATTAATTTCCCTATGGGTTTGCTTCGATTTACATAAAAATTTCATTTTTTCCTATGGGTTTGCTTCGAGTTACGTAAAGAAATAATTTTTCCTATAGGTTTGCTTTGAGTTACATAAAAACCGATTTAAACAAAAGCCTACGGAACGGACTTTTTTTCGTAAGTAGGGGTTTTACTGTAGTTTGTTCTTCTCCGCATTCACACAGGCTGTCATCCACTGTACAGAAGGGTTTCTCAACCTTGGGGGGTCCTGGTCTCCAGATGTCCTTGGACTTCAGTTCCCAGCAGCCCTGATCAACAGGTGCACTGACTTGGGCTTCTGGGAATTAAAGTCCAAGAACAGTTGGGGACCCAAGGTTGAGGAACACTGACCTACAGGGAAACCCCACTTTCCTCGATCTTCCTATCCCGGCATAGTCTATTTAAATGAGGGGTGCCCAAACTTATTGGGCTGTGGGCCGGTCATGTGGTTCAGGCGGCTGGTCACTATGGCTTGGGGGCTGGATCCGGCCCCGATGCCAATTCATCCGGCTCGCAAAGCCCTCGTCACTCCCAGAAGCGGAAGTAAAACGCGCCCAAAGCTTTAAATCAGGGGTGCCGAAACTCCGGGCCCCCAATGCCAATTCATCCGGCGCAAAGCCCTCGTCGCTCCCAGAAGCGGATGTAAAACGTGCCCCGGGCAAGTTTTACATCCGCTTCTGGGAGCGACGAGGGCTTTGCGCCGGATGAATTGGCATTGGGGGCCCGGAGTTTCGGCACCCCTGATTTAAAGCTTTCCACACAGCCAGGGTTGATCTTGCCCAGGCGCGCAGCACTCGTGTCTCGAACTGCTGACGCGCCGAACTCCCAGCCGTAACGTCGAATCCAGCGTCTCAACCACTAAGCCACCGCACCTCCCTCCTGGCGGGGGTGGGGAGGGGGAGAGGGCGGAGGCGGAGCTAAGAATGGCCGGCGCCGGCCCTAAGCGGTACTGCGCATGCGAGGGAGGAGGAAGAGGAGGAGGACTCGGAGCAGCAGGGCCGGGCGGGGCCAGCGAAGCAAGCGCGCGTGCGTCGTCTCTCTCTCTCTTCCCTTTCCCTTTTCCTCCCGGGTGGGCTCAGGCGAAGAAGGCGCAGCGTCCAAATGCCTCCCCCAGCCCAGCTCCGGGTCCCGGATTGGGACGCGCTGAAACTGCGCGTGCGCGACATGATTGGCTCCCACCGGGTCATGATCTTTAGCAAGACTTACTGTCCCTTTTGCAGGAAGGTAAGGAAGGACCAGAAAGAAAAAAAAGGGGGGGGGAGGCTAGGAGCCGACGTTGCCGTAGCAACCGAACGGGCCTAACACTCGCTAGAAGCCCCCGTCCTACTCCCTTGAGGAGGAGGAGGAGGAGGCCGTCCCGTGGGGCCCTAACCCAAGGCTCCTTCCTCCCCAGAAAGGTCGCGTTTCTGGGCGCTCTTTCTTCTCCTTTGGGCCCTTCATGGACTCTGGTTCGCGGCCTTTAGGCCCCGAGGGAGGGAGGGAGGGAGGGAGCGAACGAGGCGCAGCTTGCCTGGCTCTGAGGGGATTGTGGGGTGTGGGTGGTGGTGTTTTTTAATGGCTCCATTGTGGGCACGGCGTTTTTGGAGGAGTGGCTGGAGCCAAGTCCAGGGTCCTTTATTCACTGATTAGTCGCAGCTCCTCAGTGGGTAAAAAGCACTGTGCTTTTGGGGGGCCGCCCCGAGAGCTCCACGCTAGGGGACGTGAAAGGAGCCTCGTTCGAGCATCCCCTGCAAAAAAAATTCCTTTCATCCCTGAGTATTTTATTTATTTATTTATTTCAATTTTTATGCCGCCCACTCAGGTAAAAACCCGACTCAGGGTGGGGTACAACCGTAAAAAAATACATAAAAACAAGTTAAAACCCCAATCACCCATTATCCACCGACCCTCCTTCCACTTCCCATTTAAAAAGCTTAAAAAGGGGGTGGTGGTGGCAAGGGGGAATCTGCCACGAAAAACAAACACACTGATTAAGTCATTTGACCAGATCAGGTTAAACTGTGATAAAATGTGTTCAATAAAACCCTTTAATTGTATGAGGATGGGTTTTAATCAATGCTGTGAGCCACCGTGGGTCGCCAAGGCGGAAAAAGGCGGCCATACAAATCTGAAAATAAAATAAATAAATAAACCAAAAGTTTGTGAGTTTGATCCTGACCAGGGATCGAGGTTGACAGCCTTCCATCCTCTGCGGGTCAGTAGAATGAGTACCCAGCATGTTGGAAGCAACAATGCTAATTAACTTGTGAACCGCCCAGAGAGAGGACTAAACACTATGGGGCGGTATAGAAGTGTGATTGCTTTGCATTAAAAGTAGAACGATTCAGGCACAATAAAATGAGATATAAAATACCCTTATATAAAACAGCTTTTCTTCTCTGCCTTTTGTATAACCAAGTCAGAAATGGGCTGCTCTCTGCCTTGACAGGTCTCATCAAGTTCTGTTGATTTGGTAAAATAAGGTCATGATCCCAGCAAAAAGTGAAATTGAGGCTGGTATTAAAACCACCATAGCATCTCTTATCAGAGGACACCCCCCCCCAAAAAAAAAAAAAAAGGTGGTTAGCCATGTAAGCCTGTGTTTCAATCATACTAGAGTAAACAAGACAAAAAATAACCCTGTTGGGTCACCTTAAAGAATAACTCCTGTATTTAAATGAGAGCTTTCGTGGCTCAAGTCCACTTTGTCAGACATGAGGTCTCTTATGTCTGACGAAGTGGACTTGATTCACAAAAGCTCACATTTAAATACAGGAGTTATTCTTTAAGGTGCCACAACATTTTTTGTCTTCTTATTTTGTTTTGTTTATTCTCTTATCAGAGAGTAAACAAAACAAAAAGACAAAAATGTTGTGGCACCTTAAAGACTAACTGCTATCACAGCATTTTAACAATCTTTTTCTTTTGTTTTATTTACTCTATATGAAATGCACAAACATGACAACTACTTCAAAAACATAGAAACTCTGTTTAATTGCAACTTAAATGTAGTGCTACGGTTTGGGGGTGTTGGTAGTAAATGTTCTAGTGGACTTAACTCCTATGGGATTTAGCCTTATAAATATAAAAGTATAAATAAGTTGTGGCTTCGCCTAACATCAATATTTCCAATCTATGGAATAAATATGAGCGTGGTCTATCTGCGGATTTGTTTCAGGGCAATAATTTGGTCTAACAAATGTGAAGGCTATAGTGTTAAAGACGTAATAGCAATGAAAGGAAAAAATGCTAGTAAAGCAGGCCTATCATACTTAAAAAATCTCAATTCCTTGTCATTCCCTGAGAAATATAATTTAGTAGTCAGGGATTTAACTATTCAGTCTGTCAGTCAGGAATGACAAGTTTTATTCTTTCAGAAGCCTTTTTAAAAGGTATGTGAAATAATTGTAGGGTGGAAAATAAATGATTAGATTATGTATGGATTAAGATGTATTTTCCCCTTTCAGCACTTTAGTGTGTCATTTCCAAACACCCACATCACAGCTCTTGGAATAGAGGCTTTCCTAATGTAAATAGAATCATTGAGAGCTGGACAATTAGGTGAGGTTCCAGAGTGTCTCCCTATGGCTACAGTTAATATTCGTGGTTTTAATTGAAGGAAATGAGCAAATGGTTAAAGTACATTTAGTTCAAAAGTATCACACAAAATAACAAGTCAGTTAAATGAAGTATTAGTTTCATTTATGCATTCTAATATTTTGTCAAAGTGGAGATTTTACTCTATTAGCTGCATGATTTCATTGATTGGTTTACAGCATTCAGAATACTATTTGTTTACCACTGAAGTTTCGGGCATAGTAAGTTGTTGCAATAATGTTGCATCACCAAATAAAAGCTGGTAAAAATGAAGGAACTTGACGATCTGAGTTGAGCAAGTTCTCCTTTCTTGTCTGGCACAGTGTTTGCTCATAAAATGCCCATTGTTACAGCATGGGAGGAAACTAGTGCCAGAAATGAATCATGAGAGAGATGCAGATGTATGGAGGTTAAATATGATATGTTTTAAAATGAAGTTATACACTTGAAAATGGAGTCTGCTTTTGACTATTCTGGTGTATTTAAGTGCAATCATGATTTTTGAAGGAGAGATCTTGATTATACTAGTTTGAGGTGTGAAGAAAGAATAGACTAATAGAGGATGAATTTACACAAGGAAAAAGAGGACAATAGTAATTATCCTAGGCTGGAATCTACTTTTTCTGGCATAGTGTCTAATGGGCCAGTTCATAGGTCAAATCTCACTCTGATTTTAGATACAGTACAGAGTTCTCTCAAAGGAAGAGAATTGATTTGCTTCCTTCCCCTCCCAGTTTGTTACTAGATTGATTTTCTAGAGCCATTATATCATTATTTTAGAACTCTGATATTAGAGTGGAAGCTTGTAAAGGTGCAAATGGAGCTTTTAACACTGTTTTGTAGGTGGCATCCAGTCTCTTCCAGTCTTCAGCCATCCCACTACTTGGGTGAACATTAAGCTACATAAGAGTTGATGGATAGTGAGAGTAAAATAAGGATCTTTCAAAGAAAATGGGGAAGAAACGGCCATAGGCAGGATTCTAAATTGGGGGGCGGGGGATTTTTCAGGAGAGGCAACAGTGTCACACACATATACTGTTTATTTATTTATCCAATTTGTGTAGCCGCCCCAATCGACGTGCGACTTGGTGACGTACATAAAATCCCCAATGTTTAAACTATAGAAACCCTTAAAATTCCTAAAAACACTGAAAAACTCCCTCCCACCCGTACCAATTAAAAATCTAGTTAAAAACTTTAAAAAGCATCAGTGATCCTGCTCTAAATAACCCAGTGAGGGGTGGTGGTTGCTCCCTTTCCACCTCCCCACACCTGCCCTGCCAGCCAGGTTTTCAGCTTGTTCCTGAAGGGCAGCAGCTCTGTCTGGAGACACAGTTCAACTGGCAGGAGGTTCCATAAGGCCGGAGTGGACACCGAAAAGGCTCTTCTAGTGCTAGAGAGGCGAGCCTCTCTAGCAGTTGGTAGTTTTACAGAGCCCCTCCGGTCCACTCTAGTGGGATGGGCAGATGTCCCCGGGGTGATGCGGTCTCTTAAGTATCCTGGCCCACTACCATGTAGGGCTTTAAAGGTAATTACCAGCACCTTGAATTGCACCCGGAGGCACACTGGCAACCAATGCAGTTCCCATAGCAGGGGTGAGGCATGGGCATAACGCCCGCACCCCATCACTACACGGGCAGCTGCATTCTAAACCAGCTGCAGCCTCCGAATGGTCATCAAGAGCAGCCCCATGTAGAGTGCATTACAATAATCCACTCTGGAGGTGACCAGAGCGTGGGTGACCATAAGCAAGGAGTTCCGGTCCAGGAGCAGGCGTAATTGGTGAATGACATGAAGTTGTGCAAAAGCCCTGCTAGCCACGACTGCCACCTGCTCATCAAGCAGGAGTTGTGAGTCCAGGAGGACCCCCAAATTACGCACGGGGTCTGTCTGCAGCAAAAAAGCCCCATCCAGCTCCAAAGATGGTAGCTCCCGGGATGACGCAGGGCCCTTGACCCACAGCCACTCAGTCTTGTTAGGATTCAGTTGTAGCCTGTTGTCCCCCATCCGGACCCTTACAGCCTTCAGACTCCTGGATAGGACTTCAACTGCACCGCTTGGGTCACCACAGGCCGAGATGTATAGCTGAGCGTCATCTGCATATTGATGATACCTCGCCCTATGGGAATGGATGATCTCATCCAGAGGCATCCCAAGGTGGGTTGGGGGGGGGGGACAGGCTGTTAGCTCAGGGGGGTCCCCCCCCCCCAGGCCTCCTCTGACTACAGCCCTGCAAAGAAAAGAATGGCCATTGCAGTTGCTTTCCTTCATCTGTCTAAGAAGAGGCTGTGGTGGCTCAGTGGTTAAGAAGCTCGCGTTGTTAGCTGGAAGGCTGGCAAGTCAGTAGTTCGAGACCCGGGTACTGTATGATGGATTCAGCACCCATCTCTGTCCCAGCTCTTGGGGACATGAAAGGCGACTCATTCGGGCATCCCCTGAGCGGAGTTTCTCCAGGAAAAATCTTTTCAACCCAGAATAATTTCTGACATGAAATTATTATCTGTCTAAGAAGTGTATTTTGATCCATAAAAACTTACATTGAAATAATCTGTTAGTCTTTAAAGTTTCACAGCATTTTGCTTCATCCCCCCTCCTTTCCCTCCCTCCTTTAATTTTAGCAGCATGATAGGGCTTTAGGTCCAACTTAATAGTGTACACTCTCTGTAGGAAGGGAAAATAATAGAGCTGGAAAGTATATGGGGAAGAAAGGTTGGGGATACAAGTCTTTAAGGTTTAAAAAAAGCACTTTGAGTGTAATATAGGAGTATATAATTGAACATATTTTTTTTCCATTTGGTAGTTATTAGTTATTTTTCTTTAGATGAATGAGGAAGGAAGTGGGTGTAAGATAATAAGATAATTGCTGAAATCCTTTTGGACTTGGCATAACATAAAGTTACATCTGTATGCATTCATGGTGATGTATGTACATGCAGGCCTTATGTCTGACCATGCGCCCTTGCATTATGTAGTGCAATGTTTCCCAAATTATGTTCCGCGGAACACTGGGGGACTTTAGTTCCCAGAAGCCTAAGTCAGTACATTGGCTGATCTCTGGGAATTGAAATCCAAAAACCAAAGGTTGGGAAACACTGCATTAAACAATGCAGTTGACCATGCATTAACCACACAACTGACTGCACAACTGTGCCTACAGAACTGCTTCCTGGGTAAGATTTCTACCATGATGCAACTTCAGGTGATGCTGTACAGTTAATCAACAGAATTTTGGCCAATAATATTGGGAGCTGCCTCTTTAAGAATCTAGATTGTGAAACAGGAAACCACTGTTGTTTTTTCTTCTCCAGTTTTGTGAAGCTGTTTGTTTTAAGCCAGGGGTGCCCATACTATGGCCCACGGGTGGGATACGACCTATGCTGCCTAATCAGCCTGCGCCACTCCTGGAAGTGGAAGTAAAATATTCCTGCATATGCCCAAAATTCTGCTCTAAAGTGCCCACTGCTATAAACGCAGGCCGGTCACATAGTTTCTCCCGCTGGAAGCAGAAGTAAAACACCCGAGCAAGCGCACAACACTGCTGTAAATGCACCTGTGGCTGTCATAAACTCATGCGTGGGCATGTTTTACTTCTGTTTCTAGTGGGAGGTACCACGTGACCAGCCCACTCAACCACGTGACTGGCCCACAGCCCGAAATGTTTGGGCACCCTTGTTCTAAGCCTTGGTTACTGTTTTTTCTGCTTATGCATTAATGTAGGCTTCCAGGAAATTTTAAATCAGATCTTTTCCAGCAAAGTACCTTACATGTCTACTTAGAAGTATGTTATGCTAGTTATTCTAGAGAACTGTATAGAACTGAAATATTGTCTGTCTATGTTTAATTATTTTCATGCCAAATTCATCAATAATAGGCTTCTCCCACATTTGAATGTTGTAAAACAGCAAAGGCAGTGAACATAGAGCATTACTTGTTAAGGTCCACAAGACTTCAGACCTCCGGGGGATTATTTGTATTTTTGTCCACTTTGGTCCTGCATTTATCAATTTTACAATTAATGAAACTAGGTAGGATGAAGATTAACTTCCATTCTATTGTTCTGGTATGTTCTTTAAATGTGGCATAGTCTTAATTCAACCTAGAATTTTTTTAGAAAAAGAAATAACTTCCATCTCTTTTGCACATTGCTGTTATCTGCTGTTGCATTCCCAAAGTTTTTCCTTTTCAAATCACTGCCTGCTTTATTTTGCTTTCACCAGACCTCAGATTTTGAGCTTCTTAGCTCTAGCCTGTATGACAAGGCTTTTCACATTAATCTCTTCTCCTTCACCCAGTCTCTCAATGATTTTCCTATTCCCTTTTTAAAAATTTCTTGCTTCTTGATCTTTTTGCTAACTGTACATGTTCAGCGTAATTCAATTCCTGAACAAAGAAATGATTGGGTACCATACATAGTTAATAGCTTTAAAGATAAGGCTGAGTTGTCATTCTCACTTGTTTCCCTTTCTGTTCCATTTTCTTTGGTTTTGTGACTGGCAGCGCTGTGGCAACTATTTCATGAATAAACATATCCCCTTCCCTTATAGAAGTCGTTTTATCTGTGCTCACTAGTAGAGAAGGTTTGGAGATTCCTGGACTACTGCTTTGCCAGTGTTTTTCTTCTTTCAAAGGGAAGTTCTTAACCTTTCTTTCTCACTAATTGACCTAGGTATTATTTAAGTTTTACTTCCTCCTTTTCGTGTTCATGTGCTTCAGCTTTTTCATCTTTTCTGCCCAGTTTCTCAGTTCTGAATTTTCCTGCCCAAAAAAGGAAATAATACACTTCTTGAAGTTGATGTTTGGATGTTGCTATCCCCTTCTCCTACCTCAGGTTCAGGTTGTGCCCAGGCAGAGATGATAAAAAAAATCATGATCTCTGTTCCTTAATTTTTCACAATGAACAAAGGAAAAGCTAAGTTACCTTTTAATAGTTGCACATAACTATTGTGTGCATTGCTTTGGTAAAGATTGTGGACTTTAATGATTAAAATCATTGGTTAGTTACAGAAGGAAACGTGTTAGGTGTTTGATTGTGCCAAACTTTAGATGCAATTTCTTCCACAACAGAAGGATTATTTAGGTAACTTATTAAATTGGGGGAAATGAATTGCTGCTATAGGAACATTAATACTGTATATCTAACTGGAATTATTCTGAAATTTAAGTAGTTGGATCCAGATTTAGTCATATTTTAAGTAGACACGTTAAAATTAATAAGGCTGTAGTTACTAATTTTAAGTCCACAGGGAAGGGTGATGATCCCAAGTGGATTAAATCCCACTTGAATCCGTCTTGATGGAGGGCAGCAGCTTCATCAATACTGGCCTGGGGCTGGGGAGGACTTTGTGTGCCAAAAGGGCTCGGGACCAGAAAGTGATTTGAAGAACTAGATCGTGGTATGGGTGTCATGCTGCGATGTGGAAGGCAGACCAAAGGCCACTGCATTATATTCTCAGGACAGTCTTCATGGCTAATCACCATGATGATCGCCAATATTTGGATTCGGATATGGCAGAAGAAGATGGTTATTATGAAAATTACATTAAGCTCAGGTATCTAAGTTCCCCATGAATCTTCCTTTCTTCCTGCTTGAAGAATTACCACTATTGGAATTGGATGGTGGTGGTGAGAGTTAATAAAACTTTCTTTGCAGTGAAGAAGCTTACATCTAAATCGGGTTCCCAATGTTTTCCCACCCCCGACACTCATTTGTGGGGCCTGGAGGCATGGTTGCTCCCACTGCTTACATTTGTGGCGGCAGCAGAAGCAATCACGTCATTTTTGCGGCTGCTTGCACAGCCTCTGCTACTTCCCAGGGCAACGGGAGGCTTTGTGGAGCATTTTTGCTCTGTTTTCGAATTTTTTTGCTGCTTTCCGCTGCATTTCAGCAGCTAGAATGCAGCAGTTGGGGACTTCCTGGTTCCACCCTGGGAACCCTGGCGCTGCTGAAAGCTCCACACGGAACCAAAAGTCCCCAACCATTTAGCTGCTGAAATGCAGTGGAAAAGTGGTGAAAAATTCCCACAACAGAGTGAAAAAGCTCCACAAAGCCTCCCGCCCTGGGAATCGTCGGAGGCTGTGCAAGAAGCCGCAAAAACGGCATAGTTGCCACCACAGTAAGTGATGTATTGGGACTTCTGGTGGTGGTAGGAGCTTCTGGAGGTGCCAGGGTGACCACCGTGGTCCAGATTAGGCCCACAGGCTGTAGTTTGGGAACCCCTGAGCTAAATAAACTAATGTACTGTAATTGGAATTAAAGGAAGATCCTTTTTTGCTGCATGACTGGGGATTTCGAACAGTTCGTCTTTATTTCAGTGATGGTGTAAATGCAATTAGCTCTACTAGCACAATTTAATGTGTATTTGTACCAAAATAGAAAGGGACTTTGTTGGTTGTTTGGGGGGATCTTTATGGATGGCTGTTTGAATTGGGATGGAGGGGTGTATGTCAATTTGTTTCATAAAATCAAGACACTGAGATTTATTGATTTATTGAAACCTGGAAAAACATATTTCCAATTTTGGAAATAATGCAATAGGTACAAAATTGTTTATTTGGCTCACCTAGCACATTCACAGTAGTTGGTATGAAACAAGAGAATACAACATTGCAAGAAATCTTATATATTAGATCAGTTATCTATAAATGCACGTGATTATTGACAATAGCCCTTGTGAAAATGTGCCTACGTAGAATATTGCATATCTGAATATGCATGCATACTCATAATCTGTCAAGTCAATTTAATTTGTGTTACAAAATTCAGGCATAGGAGCAAACTAATTGCTTCATTGGATGAACTGGTTTGTGTAGATGAACTGGTTCAGAGGAGTAATAGCAGATGATGCCAACAGTTGGTCTAGATTAGGAGGTAGATAGTTGTTAGAATCTATTATATAGTTTAAATAATGAATATGTAAAACACTTATACATTATTTGTTTATTTATTTTTAGATTTGTATGGCTGCCTTTCTCATTAGCTGTTCCTGTTATAGTTGTCTTCTGATTTTGCCAAGTATTTTTAAGGGAGAGAATCCAAGGGTCAGATAAGTGTTTGAAAAATGTTTCTACTGCAGAAATTATTGGTAGGTTATTTTCCAAGTTGCTTTGTAGGTCTTAGTGGGAGGTTGTCTCTGCAGTATGTATTGAATTCATGTCAATACTGTAGATAGAGAAACAGGATGCAGCTATAGTTTATAACTAAGGATAAGTTATGACTTTATATTACAGCGTTGGTGAGATTACTGTATTAGGTTTGGCAAAAACCAAAAATACATGGAATATTTTCTAATAAAATGTCAAATGCGGAGGAAAAGAAGTGAAATAAATCATTCAGTATAACAAAAAGAAACCTACAATTTAGCAAACACATTAATAACATTTAATATTTGACTCACATTTTCGAACATCTTGGTTTCGTTCTAGTAAAAATAAGGAATAATTGCAGTTCTCCATGGTTTTCAAACAGGTTGGTTTCGTTCTAGTAAAAATAAGGAATAATTGCAGTTCTCCATGGTTTTACAATGTCCATTTACTTGTTTTATTGTGTGAGTTTTCATATTAATACATTCTTCCCTTGGTTGGAGAGAAAAAATGTAACAGCTTGTGACAAACAATCTTGGAAGAATAATGATACACTGTATTGCGAATAAGTTTATTTTTATCAGTTGCGTCTTTAACTCTCTTGACCAGGGGTTCTCAACCTTTTAAAGCTTTGGGCTGGAACATGCCTCCTCAAACAGCTGAGTGAGCTGGACTGGTGGTTCCCCCTGCCATAAACGCTGTCGTAAAACACATCTATGGCTGTCGTAAACACATTTACAATAGCCACGGGCGCATTTATGGCTGTCTAAATGCATCCGCTTCCGGTAACGGCATTGGCAATGCATACCACATGAAATGGTGCCATGGGCTGGGGCTGGCCCGTGGGCCTTAGTTTGAGAACCCCTGTGCTTGACCGTTAATTAAAATTTTAAATTACTTAAAATTGGTAGTTGCGTGTAATGCGTGGTAATGTTGGTGATTTTGTACTTCATATTGTGTATAAAAGGGATTCTCAACCTGCGGCCCATGGGTCAGATGTGGCCCACAGCACCATTTCATGTGGCCCACCTCCACACCAGGTGGAAATGCCATGTGGTGGAGGAAGGGCAAAATGGCCATCCGGCCCCTGAAGCCTTCTGAGGGAGCGTGACCTGGCCCCTGGCTTGCAAAGGTTGAGAATTCCTGATGTATATTGTTGTGTCCTTGTCTGACACTTGTTTTTCTTTAGGTTAAACTTAGGCCAAGAATGTCTATTTTGCTTCTTTGTTGTTTGTTGGCTTGAATGTTTATAGAAATGGTTTGGAAACTGGTGGATTTTTTTATAACAAGATAGAATTTTGCTTAAAATTTAATGACTTTACTACTATCCTTATGACCAGTGGCGGGCATCCACTGGTCCCCTCCGGTCCGGACGGGGGCGGGTGGTTAGTAAAATTGAGTGACCACGCCCACCTCCCTCTCCACTTCCAATTCCAGGTGTGCCTTGCATGAGCACATGGAGTCGATGGTGTGGCTGCCTCCCCTGGGGTCCCACTTCTCTGCACACCATGCTGCCTTGGCCTCAGCCTGCGTGCCTGGGGGCACTCTTAAGCCGGCCGTGGCCCATGCCGCCTCTCGGACCTTCTCCAGGTAGGCGGAGCAGGAAGGCAAAGGCGGGGTGAGGCACAGCATAGCTAAGCCTGGGATTTGAGTGCAGGATTCACAGCATGGGGAATGGCGGGAGGCAGCAGCGGAGGCATCGCAGGGAAGCCTCCGACCTGTATAGATCACAGGCTTAGCTAGCCTATGCTGCTGCCCCATCAGCTGTCTTAGGAGCTCTCCTTTCGCCGCCGCCGCCCTCCCTCCCTTCTCCACCTTGGCCCCAGGGTCGTTGGCACAGAAGGAGGCGGAGGCTGGTGGCAGCTTCAGCTCCCTCGTCGTGGCCTGCATCCTCCACTCCTCTACTTTCTGGGGCGGGAACTGAGTCTCTTCTCTGAGTGTGTGAGTGCGGGGGATGGAGGGGGAGCTGTGTGTGCCTTACCTGAGCCACTGTGTGTATGCGTGCATATGAACTTGATGACTGGAAGATTAGCAGGTCAGCAGTTTGAGACCTGAGTACTGCACAATGGAATGAGCTCCCATGTCAGTCCCAGCTCTTGCCAACCTAGCAGTTCGAAAGCAAGAAATTGCAAGTAGATAAATAGGAACCACTTCGGTGGGAAGGTAAACAATGTTCCATGCACTCTGGTGTCTAGTCAGGCCTGCCACATGACCACAGAAAACAGCACTAGTTCTTTGGCTATAACCAGAAATGAACACTGAACCTTAGAGTTGGATAGGACTGGCTTTCAAGCAAGGGCAATCTTTACCTTATAACAGAAGATCCCTAATTGGTATTCAAATTTGCTGTGAAGTTTGGCCCTGTTTATGCAAGTGGTTAGTAAAGGTCTCCCTTGCTCAAAAGCCAGTCGTATCTATCTCTAGGGTGCAGTGCTCATCTCCATTTACAGCCAAAGAGCCAGTGCTGTCTGTGTTTGCAGACGTTTTCATGGCCATGTGGCAGGCATTGACTAGATTGACCAGCAAGTCACATGGCCAGATTTGGCCACGCCCACAGATTTGGCCAGGCCCACAGAGGTCTCCCTGCCCACAGTGTGGTAGTAAAAATTTTGATGCCCACCACTGCTTATGACTGCATTACTAACAATTAGAATTAAATTCTCAGTTAGTCCTTGACAGGTGCTTTGAAAAAATGCATTGACGGGGAGAAAAAAAAGTTGGCCATTTTACCCTGCCTGCATGATGGGGGCAGCCATTTTGTCCCATCAGCTTCAAAAGAGTGGCCATTTTGTTTCTCAAATGCCCTTGGGAGGGGTGGGGGCCCACAAGAAATGGCCCCCGCAGGCCTTAAGTTAGGAACCCCTGCTCTAACCATTTCATTCGTGTGTGTCTGTGTCTCTGTGTTAATAATCTTTACCTATAAGGAAGGACGTTAACCGTTGGAATGTAACAATGGCTCCTGCACCCATCCCGGTTCTGTACCGAGCCGCCCGCACTCACCTTTACCCGGCCTGACCATCGCCATAAGGGTCCGGCAGTCGCCAGTGGGGCAGTTGCTCCAAGAACGCAAACAAAATGAACCAACTTCAATTCCCAACGTCCTCCACGCCGCCCCTCAGCCAATCAGGCTAACAGGTGAGAGCGATGAGAATGTTGGGAAAGTTGGTGCGCCCAATTGAAAACGAACCACAGGAAAAAAGCCACCAAATGAACGCGAACAAAACAAACAAAATTTCAAATACCAGCGTCCTCTGCGCCATGACCACTTCAGCCAATCAGGCTGAAGGGCGCGAGCATGCAGAACGCTGAAAAAGCCAGCGTGTGAAAAATAAAATAAACGTCTCACACAACAGGCACACAAGGCCTCCGCAGGCGGGCGCAGTGGCTCACGGCCTCGCTAACCAAAACCTGTAAAAAACCATGGTGAGACAACCGCCGGGCTTCTTTTCCGGAGCAACGAGGAGAAGAAGGACTCCCTCTCCTCCCCGCTACCCCGCTGAAGGCACGGCGAGACTACCACAGGCCTCAAGGTAAGTTGAGCCGGGGTGGAAAAAGAAACAAGCAGCAGGCAGCAATTCGTCAGGGGAAGCACACTCCATGGCGAATATGGCCTTTTTACTACCCACACCACTATCTTGAGAACTAGCACGAAACAGCAGTGGAGGTAATAGAAAAGCAGCAGCCAGCAATCCGCAAGGAAGAGCACCACCCGTTACGGATCGTTGCCTGCCGATCTCCCATTAGGTAAGCCAGGGGGAAAGGAGACAGAGAGGAGAGAACAATCATGAAGCAGATAGCTCATCTCTGCCTCCTTTTCACCCGACCTACCTAACGAACCTTACCGGACTAAGAGCGAGCTGACTGCCGGCTCTTCCTTTTCCCCATTGCTGCATCGAAACCTAATTTCAAAACAGCAATGGGGAAAAGAGAAAATGACAGACAGGCCGTTGTTCACACAACAAAACATAGCAACAACAAAATTAAACAGTTAACCAAAACTCCAAGCATCAAAAATAAAAAACACATAAATAAACAAATAATTAAAATAAACCCAGTAAACAAAACAATAAGCAACAAACTCAACAAAAACACCCAAAATACCAAAGGCTAATGAAAAACCATAAAAGCACACTAAAAACACCTATCTACAACACGAAAATACCTAATTCAACAAACAGTAATATCAGAAACTAATAATAATATCAGAATCTATAGAATTAAACACATCTAAAACCCAAAATACAAACAAACGAACAAGCAGAAACACTTTGGGGGGTTTAAGTAGAAATTATCTACTTAAACCCCCAGCCCAACACCCCAAAATCAACACAAAATAGAAACAGAATAAACAATCAAGAGCACTTACCAAGCACGTCCTCCCTCCATGCCTCTGGAACTTAACTGAGCAAAGAAAGAAAATTGCAGTACTCTTAATAACAGCCCCACCTAGAGGCCGGAAGAGTAAAAACCAGTCAAGAAAATATGTAAAAAATCAAAATGAAAAATAAATCAAAGAAAGTCAAAAACCACAAATTCAAAACACCACCCCTAACCAAAAAACACACACATAAAAACTGCCTGGCTGGTCGGGCACAAATATGCTAGTCGTAACTAAAATAACATTTTAAATGTTTCCCTCATCATGTATATGGAGAACACATCTTGCTGTCGCTGTTTACATCTGAGAATGTGAACCACAAAGCAAGCTATCAAGATAGTGAGATAGGTTTCTCCATAGCTTCTTCATACTTCCATCTTATCCTCAACCTCATCTAGTCTGCATTTCCCCATCTCAGAATGTTTTTCCTCTCCCTTTCTCGCTAACTCATCAGTTTGTCCACTAAAGCTTGTTTCTCCTGAGCCTTGTTTGTTATTTCACCTCATTAATTTCCTATAAGCCTTTTTATCTTCATAAGCTACATTTTAATTTGCTTTCTTTCTCTCCCCACCCTTCCCCTCATAGGTTTCTAAGGCAGCTTTTAGTTAACTGAGCTCACTAATAAATAATCACTATTAAAACACTACATGGAACACATTAAGCAATTAAATATGCAACAATATTTTAAAATCCATTAAATAATTTTAAAACATGTCTTAAAAGTAGGTGGAACATTCCTAAAATCCTCATTATTGCTTTAAAACTGTTTGAAAAGGTAGGTCTTTACATGGCAATGGAGGGTCCAAACTTAGCTTTTTGGAGCAGTGCATTTGAAAACCTGGGGGCAGTCGCTGAGAAGGCTGTCTCTACTCTCCCTACCAAAATACCTGTCAATAAGGGAAGGGTCTATCCAGAAGAAGATTTTAAAAGTCAAGGATGCTTTTATGGAGTGATACAGTCCGTCTAGTAACTTGGATCCAAAGAGTGATACAGTCCTTTTAGTAACTTGGACTCAAGCTGTTTAAGGCCTTATGGGTCATAAATAGCATTTTAAATGCAGCCGGACAATACAGCTGGTAAAGTTGTCGAAGTAGGGGAGTGACGTGCATCTTGTAATCACCACCAGTCAGCATCTTGGTTGAAGCCTATTGAATATTTGTTTGAACTGTGTTTCACACGTCAGTTTGACGTAGCGGATCGAAGCATTGTCTTCCATTGTTTCTGATCCAGTGCCGGTCTCAACCTTGGCCTCGGGAACTTTGCCCCGAACTGGTCTTCTCTCATCTGGTTGCTAGCCTTCCTAGTAGTTGTTTTATGTCAAGTGGTATCCATTTTGTGATAGCTTTCATCCACCTGCCATCTTTGAAGCAGCACTCATGCCCAGCCCACCAGTATCTTGCAAACTCCGTAAACGCTTGACCCTTGTTTTGCACCTGATCTTATACGCAGTTCTTCATTTGATATTCAATCAACCCATCCTATGTGTAGCATCCTTCTCTCAATTGTTCTTTGTGTTACATCAATTTGTCATCTTTTGTAGGTGTCCATGTTTAACTGCCGTATAATAAAGCAGGCAGAATGGTGGTGTTGACGAGTTCAGCCCGCAGCATATTGAATCAGCTGAAGTTTCCAAACACTCTTCAAAGGCAACCTTGTATAAAGTGCATCACAGTATGGCAGAAGGAAAATAACTATGCCGTGTTACTGTAGCTAGATCAGACATCAAAATGAATGGATGCAGATGATGCACCAGTTTTAACTGCAAATGCACTTCTGACCGTTACTGAGACGTGTTTAGGCTTAGGGCAGGGGTTCACAATTTTTTCCTGCTGTGGGCCGGACCATGCCCCCTCAGGCAGCTGTGCAGGCCGGAGGCATGGTTCCTTCCGTCACTTTCGGTGGCAGCGGTGGGTGCATTCATGGTGCATTTTTTGATTATTTTGCCACTTCCCGTGGCAGCAGGAGCAACGGTGGTGCATTTTTGACACATTTTTGGCACTTCTGGTGGCGGCGGCGAGGTCCTCACCATGGGAGAGATTAATTGGCCATAGGTTGCAAATCCCTGGCTTAGGGTGAAATCCAGGCATTCCCCTGGTGCCAGGGGAAGTGTAACCTCGTCCGTTGTAGTCTGGATTTAGTTTCAGTTTGTTTTCCCTCATCCAGGCCATTCCTGACAAGAGAAACTGACTAGACCTCAAACCCCTTTCTTGGAATCAGATGAAAAGGAGAGAAAGAGGTGTCATCAGCATACTGATGAAACTAAACCTCCAGGTTCTGGATAACCAATCCCAGCAGTTTCTCTTAGATATTGAATAACATGGAAGACAGAACGGAAACCCACAGGACAATGGCTAGGGTGTCGAACAGGATTTCCCCACTACCACATTCTGATTTTGTCTATCCATGAAGGATTATAACCCTCAAGACCCATCTCAGAAAAGGTACTCCAAAAGGATACTGTTGTTGATGGTTTCAAAACCACTGAGAAGTCTAGCAAAACCAACACAGTCATACTCTCCTATCCAGTTCACAGCGTAAGTTATTCACCAAGGTGACCAAAGATATATTTATTCTATAAACAGAGCTGAAAGCAGACTGAAGTTATCCTGGATAATTGCTTCATCCAGGAACCCCTAGGACTGACAAGGAACTACCCTGTACATATTTCAGTACATTGCTCAGGAATTGAATGTTGGAGACTGACTGATAATTAGAAAATGCAGTGGAATTCAAAGGTGGTTTGTTAAATAGTTTTTACTGCTACCTCCTTTCGGTCCTATTGGTACCCTGTGTTGCTGCATTGAGGCATCCACTACTCATTCAGTGACATATCAGCTGCTTTTATAACCCAAGAATAGCCAAGACCCAGCACCCATATACAGCAAAACCCCTACTTACGGGGGGGGGGAGTCCATTCCGTAGGCTTTTGCTTAAATTGAATTTTTGTGTAACTCGAAGCAAACCCATAGGATTTTTTTTAACATAACTTGAAACAAACCCATAGGAAAAAGAATCTTTATGTAACTCGAAGCAAACCCATAGGAAATCGTGTAAATCAGGACATGGTTTTAGCACAAAATCATTATGTAAGTCAAATTTTATATAACACAAGGCATTTGTAAGTCGGAGTTATACTGTAATGGCTTTAACCTCTCCAAGGATCTTACCTATAACCTGGAGTAACCAAAACTGACATGTACAGTATCATTTTGCAAAAGACAAACAGGCCAAAGGTGCCTCAATAGGGCCAGCATTGACTACAGCATCTGAATAATATTGGATTCAAACAACTTGGTTTGCAAAGTGCAGTCCAGAGTTTTCACAGGGCGCTTGAATCTATTGGTCACTTTGCTGTTTTGCAAGGATGTTGGCTCTATTTTTATGGAGAAGCGTAAATAAGAAGTAGAGGGCATTATTGTATAAACTGGAATTTCCTTTTTGTTATGGAATGGAGTTTCCTTGATTATTATTTTTTTGTTACTTTTATTGTCATCTCCTGCAGCTACCCTGAAGGTTGGCACCTTCAGTCCTGTTCTGTGTGTAGAGCTTCTACTGTGTATGTGCATGAGTAGCCAAAGATCCTTCCTGATCTTTATGTATAAGGAGTCTAATTGGATATGTATTGTACTGGTCAGAAAGTCTCTTTTCCAATGAAATAGAAAGTTAATTTTTCAGGCCTTTTTCTTCAATAGTATGGTGCTGAATATTTGTGTGGAAATAGCAGATAGCTACCATGATGAGTGGCATTTGGTATACGGACCATGGATGATAAGAATGAGAAATGCCATTCTTCCGATAGTATGTAGCTTGACTGGATAAAACAAATAGTATGGGTGAGCAATGAGAAAAGGTTACTCATATCTCTATTCGGATTTCTATTGAGGGAGTTTCCCATGAACCTTGTGATCGAGAGTTCAAAAGCATTACAAGTTTCCATAGCAAGATGTTTAGGAAATACTGTTATGCAACAAATCAGCGATTAAGGTATCCTCCATGGTCAAAGAAGTCACTTTTTATTCCTCTGCTTTTGAAATGGATTGTTTTGAACAAACAGTCAATGCTATAGTTTCTTAGAATAAAAGATATTAATGGGACTATACATGATTTTTATTTTTAGGTAATCAAACTCTAAGGTAGCAATATAAATGCACTTGATTATAGCTACAGAGTAAACTTGTTATGATCTTGTAAATTATACAGGTGAAAATCGGAAAATTAGAATATCATGCAAATGTTCATTCATTTCACTTAAAAGGTGAAACAAATATATGAGATAGACTCACTACATGCAAAGCGAGAGATGTCATGCCTTAATTCATTATAATTGTGATGATCATGGCGCACATGAGATTATGTGATGATTATGTGGTACATGAGATTGGGGGGTTGGGGTTTTCATAAGCTGTAAACCATAAGCATTAATATTATAACAAAGTAAGGCTTGAACTATCTTGCTTTGCATGTAATGAGTCTATATTTGTTTCACATTTTAAGTTGCATTACTGAACTGAATGAATATTTGCACGATATTCTAATTTTACGAGTTTCACCCGTATAACCATTCAGTAATTTACCCTATTTGCCAGTGTATAGGATACACACACATACCCTTCAAATGCACCTGAAAATAGAGTGTGCCTTGTGTGCCGGTATTCAAAATTATCATGTTGAAAATTCAGTCAGCCTACCTTTCTCAGGTTAAAAGATCCCGTCTCCAGTTACTGCTGATCCTCACCAGCCAGGGAAAAGCTGTCCTCCTCATTCAGTCCCTATATCTCTCTATGGTCAGACATAAGGACTGCATGTGCATAAGTCACCATAAATGTATACAGATGCAGCTGTGTAAGGGCCAGGTGTTCCCTGGCTTTGCTGTGGTTACGGACATTCAGCCTTTGGCTATGTTGTGGACTTTGGCAGCTGAAGACACTCTTAGGCTTGTTAAGGTCGTTGAGCTTGGGCTCCGACCTCCCCCCCCCCCTTGGATCTTTTTGCTTATTCTGATTTAACTTGTACTGTATGATTCCTGACTTTGTTTTTTATTTGTTTTACTGTAATTGATATGTTGTATCATTGACATTTTGTATCTTATTTGTATATTGCTTTGTATTATTTGTATCGTATTTTGTATTGTTTAGTATTATTATTGTAAACCGTTTCGAGTTCCCTTTTCGGGGAGTAAAGCGGTATAGAAATCTAAACAATAAATAAATAAATAAATAAAATTTCAGCAATTATCTCAACTCTCCATTTTCAACTAAACAACCAACATACAGCTCAGTCTATATCTAATGGAGAATACAATGTGAAGTAGATGCGCATTTTTACCATATGCACTCTAATTAAAGGTGTATTAAATGTTAAGGTTTTAGTAGTTATGTCCCCTGAGGTTTATAATAACCACCTTCAGCCTAAATCTTTAAATGTTGGACTGTGGATCACATCTTCCAAGGCCATAGGCCTTGTAGGCTAAGCAGACAGAAACTGCAAGGTAAAACCTCTACTAAAATTCTCCAGAGTAGTGAGTATGCACTAGAAGGGTGATATAAAAATGGAATCAATCTAGCTTTCTGCCATAGCTAAGCAAATGGCATAGATTTTGGCAGCAAATTGCTTCAGGTTTTAAAAATCATAGTAGATCTTGACTGAAATCCTGTGATGTAAATCGCAGTAAAGTAGACCCATAAAATCAATGGGAATTTGAAGAGTTAGCTCCATAAATTCTATTGATTCACATGACTACTCTGGTTCTGGCTTACAAGTTACAGCGAGTAGGCCCATTTGAATCAGTGGACCTTACTGATGAGTTGACTCACCAAATCCTCACTGAGTCAGTGGGGCTATGTTAGTGGGATTAGTGTGACCAACCTGTAGACATGGAAAAAGATGAAGAAATATGATTTACCATGCTAAGCAACAGGATTTCAGTCACATGTTGAGTCACACAATCTAGTAATATCTGTGGTGACTACTTAAGACAGTTTGCCTCCACAAAGTTTTCATCGTTGGTGTTATGCAGTGTAACAAAACAAGTAGCTATGTGCCAGGGTAATAAATAAAGCTGTAATGTATTTAATGTGTTGTACTATATACAGTAAAACCCCGCATAACGAAAAAAACTGTTCCACGGAGCTCTTCGCTATGCGTTTTTTTCGTTATGCGGTTCCCTATGGGAGATGCCCCGCATAACGGGAAAAAGTTTGTTAACCGAAGCGGGTATACCCCGGTTACCAAAAAACCCATATAACTGATTTTTTTTTGGTTATGCGAGGTATTGCCATTGCATAACGAACGCTTCATTGTGCAAATTTTTCTCTATACGATGTGTTCTTTATATGAGGTACCACTGTACTGAGAAATAATCCTGTTGGGATCATTGGGATTTCGTTACAAGGAAATATACATAGTCTTTGAATTAACTGGTTGCTTAAAGGAATTGGTGCAATTAAGTTAAATTTGTTTTTTCTGTGACATGAGTCAAATTAAAAGATAGTTGAAATTTTAGAAATATCTTTATGCCTTTTTCTAGTCTCATATTGAAATTTCTTTTCAGGTAAAAGATCTCTTTCATTCTTTGGCAGTAGAATTCAACGTTCTAGAACTTGACAAAACTGGTAAGTAAAACACAGATCTCCACTCCCTCCATAATACTATTGTTTTAAAACAAAAACTTAAACTTGTTGTGCACAGAAATCTTTCCAAAGGTATCCTAGACTTTTTTAGTAGCTTCCTTAATTTCAAGTTTTTTTAAGCCAAGTTTCTGCATTATGGGCAATATCTTTTTCTGATGAAAGTGTGAAGACCAACAACAGTTTGGAGAACCTGTTTCTGTTTCAAATGACTACAAATATCTCTTTTCCAAATACTTTATTTTCTTGGATTCATAACTTATTAATGATTATGTTATGCTGGAGGGCGGGATAAAAATTCATAAATAAATAAATAAACAAAGCAAGAGTCATATGACCCAATCCCGTGATGACAAACTGTGGCATTCCAGGTGTTCTTGGACTTCACTTACCAGAAGCCCAAGTCAGCTCTCCTGGAAATTGAAGTTCAAGAACAGGTGGGATGCCAAAATTCGCCATCCCTGACCTAATCTATGACTAATCTTTAGGAGGAATTATCTAAATCATTGAAAAGTATACAGATAGATATGTATAGTGTTAAACCAGGCATTCTGAGATAAAAGATAAATACATATTTTTGCATTTGACCCTGCAAAACATAGATAAGATATATTTGTTAACACCAGTTAATGCAGATTTCTTTTTGCATTCCTAGGTTTTCCTAATTTAGCATTCTATGTATGTAATGCCAGCATGTTGTGCACTAAAAATTCTCAAGCAGTATGGGATTAGCCTTTCCTCTGTATAGCATGTTAAAGGAAGATTAAAGTTATTATGCAGTTTAATGGCAAAATCCTGTCGTACATTTCTTCCTATGCAGCATGAATGATGTCAGTCTCAGCACCCACTTGCTGCTTCATTTCTTGCTGTAGAAATGCACATGGCTCACACAGTGAAACAAAATCACAGGAATCCCAAATTTAAAAAGGAAACCTTTAAATCAGTGGCAATCTCCTATTGATGGTGACAGCATTCCCATTGCCAGATAAGCTCTGTCCAATAGAATTTTGGCCAATGAATATTAGGGTTCTTGCATGCTACTTAGATATCATTTGCAACTTTTTGTTTGGTTGTTTCTTCTGTTTAGGCTGTATTGGCCTTGTGTTTAAGGCAGGCTCCAGTTTTAATAACTGTTTTCAGGAAAAAGGCTTTGGTTTTTGCACAACAATTTTCATCAATTCATAGTAACACTACATTGTTTCAAATTAATTATGATGTCAGGTCTAAAAATAGTATTGTTTAGTTATGTTTCATTTCTAAATTTTAATCTCTAGATTTTTATGATACTCATAATGCAAGTGACTTTTTCCCCCCAATAAGAGCATCTAATGAAATTACTAGTTTTTATGGCAATTTAAAGACTTCTACGTTATACTGTATTTGGCAAAAGTTTCATGATCCTGGAGCCCAGTGCTTCTGATGGAATAGATGAGGTTCAGTTTATCCCATGAAAGCTGGTAGCAGATAAACATGTAGTTGTCTTTAAGGTGCCACAAAACTCTTAGTTGTTACTGTTGTAATAGACTTAATATACCATCATCCTTAGGCACATTTCTGCAAAGGAAATCTTTAGACTCTAGTGTACTGTGTTTCTCAACCTTTGGTCCCCAGATGTTCTTGACCTACAGCTCCCAGAAGTCTTCAGCATTGGCTGTGCTTGCCAAGATTCCTGGGAACTGTAGTCCAAAAACATCTGGGGACCCAAGTTTGGGAACCACCTTCTCTAGTATATTTCCAGTAGCATGATGTATTTAATCCATATTCTCACAACATATTTATTATTAAAATCTGCAATTTTGCATTAAACATAGATGTTTTGCAAATTCAAAATGTATCCAATTATTTAGCACACCTATTGGATTTCAGTGAGTTAGTAAATATTATATTACTAATCTTCCTTATTCTGATTGATAGTTCAATGAACATTCTAGTAAGTATAGTTGTTCCGCCTTTCATCTCCAGATGATGGACGCAGTATCCAAGAAGTGTTAGTAGAATTAACGAGCCAAAGGACTGTCCCCAATGTTTTTGTAAATGGAACACATGTGGGTGGATGTGACAAGACTTTTCAGGTAGGTTTGATGTAAGTAATACATCAGTATTCCTAGCATTATGTTAATGGTAAACATTTAGTAACGAAATGCTATGTGATCCATTTCTTTGTGAATGGAAGAAGAATGTGGCAGTATTATTTGTTGGAGGTATTTAGGAACTGCGGTGGCTTAGTGGTTAAGATGCTGAACTTGACGACTGGAATGTTGGAAGGACAGCAGTTTGAGACCCGAGTGCTGAATGACAGAGTGAGTTCCAATCTCTGTCCCAGCCCCTGCCAACCTAGCAGTTCAAAAGCAAGAAATTGCAAGTAGATTAATAGGTACCACTTCAGTGGGAAGGTAAACATTGTTCTGTACACTGGTGTCTAGTCAAGCCTGCCACATGTCCATGGAAACGTCTGCAGACGCAGTCAGCTCTGGCTGTTTGGCTGTAAATAGAGATGAGCACTGAACCCTAGAGTCGGATATGACTGGCTTTCAATCGAGGGTGACCTTTACTTATGTGCCATGGGTATCTAAGGACTTTAAAGGAATATTGTACAGTAATAATAAAAATTATCATGCAAAACAACAAAATATTTATGGCATCTATACAATAGCTGATAATGTTGAATATTGCCAACCAGGAAGCCTTGCACAAATGCATAAATCTTCAGTTTGTGCCTAAAAATAAGAATTTTCAAAGCATGCCTGATATCAAATGGATGAATGTTCCACATGGTGCTGTTGTACTAAGTACCCTGGCCTAAATGATTGTAGAATGGACTTCAGAAGCATTTGGAACTCTTCAGATAGGTAACCAACTATTTGTGGTTTTTTTACATAAAAAATCAAACCTTAAACCTGACTGGTGCTTGTCAGAAAGCTTGGGGAAAGCACTATTAGCCAGTGATGTCACCAAGACATCTAGTAACTAAGATAGGTCCAGGAGTATTCTTAGGCTGTGCACTTGAATCTTCAGAGGAACTCTTAATCCACCATTACCTCTAGATACCAAACCAAGACCTGCATGGCTACATCTGATTCAGTTGTGGGTGAGAAATAGAGTTTAGTGTCATCAGCATTCTGATGAAGCTTTGCTCCAATATTATCCCATGATTGCTTCCAGTGGATTCAGATAGATATTAAATACCTATCATAGTACAGATATCTTGGGTCCAAAATAGTATGTCAGTGGTAGTGTGTAGACCCTACCCTGTTGATGGAAGTGGAGCTACTGAAGTACGATGCCCCAATCCATCAAGCTAGTCCCGAACATTAACATAGTAAATGGTATCAGAAGCTGCTCAGAAATAAATCAGAGCAGTAGCCCCTGGGTTTTTCCTTGCTAAAGAGCTCCAAAACAGTTTCTATCAGTTTTTGTTTTTTTGTCATCTTATCCACCACCTGTCCCAGAAGAGTCTATAATCACCTGAAGGGAATTCCAGGCAGTGAAGGTTCCTATAGGTCACAGTGGTTATTAACCTTGGGTGCCCAGATATTCTTGGACTACAGCTCTCAGAAATCTTGGCCAATGCAGAAGATATTCCTCCTTTCCATTTCCAAAAGCAGAAGAACTTGCTTGATCAAAGAACCATCCATGAGTGGAAGGATAGCACTACAGTATACGTAACGTATCATTGTGGATTTAACTTAGTAAGACTTAATGAAAGATTCCAATTTTTTTTGTCTTGAATCTTTATTGCAGGCCTATCATAGCGGCTTGTTGCAGAAGCTTTTGGGGGATGTCAAAGGTGAAGAGATGGAAACCTATGATTATGACCTAATTGTTATTGGTGGTGGTTCTGGAGGACTCGCATGTTCTAAGGTATGAAGACAGCAAATAGGCTCTCAGCACATGGTACCTTATCTGCTTTGGGATCGTTTAAAATTGTTTTGATCCCCCCCCCAATCCACTTATTGTGTAACAATTTCTTTTGTACTGCATATCAGTTTGCAGAGTGAAAAGCAGCTTTGAATACAGTGAAAAAGCATGCATAGAATTGTGCTGTCAGAGCACTGAGTTTTTGCAATCAGCCATAGTATAGTGGGAATCTGAGTACACAATATGTTATTAAAGGATATTGCATTGAATACCCTAGAAGGAATTTTGCATCTCCAAAAGTATCTTTTTCACATATTCTCGAGTACTGCAGGACGGAATGAGCTCCCGTCTTTGTCCCAGCTCCTGCCAACCTAGGAGTTTGAAAGCAAGAAATTGCAAGTAGATAAATAGGGACCACTTTGGTGAGAAGGTAACAATGCTCTATGCACTCCAGTGTCTAGTCATGCCTGCCACATGACCACGGAAATGTCTGCAGAAGCAGACAACGCTAGCTCTTCGGTTTTGAAACAGAGATGAGCACTGAACCTTAGAGTCAGATACGACTGGCTCTCAAGCAAGGGAAACCTTTACCTTTACTAATCCTTAGTTAAAGAGATATATTAATATGTTGTATGTATAGAATGTCTGTTGTTGGCTTACAATGCCTGGTTACAAAATTTTTAATGAATAATCCTTGAAATTACTAGGCAGCTTAGTGGTCTAAGTATCTGGGTACAGAGCTAGAAGTTGGGAATTTGATTCCCTGCTGTGTCGCCATAACAGAGGCTGGATTTGATGATCCATTGGGTACCAGTATATATATATTGGTAACACTCATTCAGATGTTCTGTTATACTGTACTTGGGGTAACAAAGAGTGGTTAGGGTCGGGTTATGTTTATGTAAAACCTGTTAATGGGTGGGTGGGTAAGAGACCTGTAAACCAGGAAAATAAATAACAGGGGTAGTGTAAAATGTTTATGTTGTTAAATTTATATTTCAAGGCACTAAAACAGAATAAAATTTGAATAAAACAAATGCTATTTGTATTAACCTATATTAAAAATTAGCAGTTCGAAAGAAAGAAATTGCAAGTAGATAAATAGGGACCACTTTGGTGGTAAGGTAAAACAGTGTTCCGTGCGCTCCGGTGTCTAGTCATTGGTGCCATATGACCATGGAAACGTCTGCAGAAGCAGACAGCGCTGGCTCTTTGGCTTTGAAACAGAGATGAGGCGAGGGCGAAGAGGTCCTGCCGGCCACTCCATCGGCCGGCGTCCTGGGGCTCCGCCCTCCCCCCCCCTCGCTAGGACTTAAAAGGCGAGGGGTGCCGGGAGGAACTTTGCTGCCACGCACCTGGCTCCTGGCGCATCTGGTACTTTGGTAATTTTGTTATATTACGTGATGTTTTCATCCTTTGTGATTCTATTGTAATTATTGATATATTATTTTGATGTGGTGCTGATATTTGTATTATTTGTATTATTGTTGACTGTCCTGCCTTATACTGTATTTACTTATAACATTGTATTTATTATAATTTGAATATTGTATCTTTATGTAAACCCTGTGGCGTGTCCCAGGGTCATTTATATGTTGTTAGCCGCCCTGAGTCGGCCATGTGTTGAGTAGGGCGGGATATAAAATTGAATAAACATAAACATAACATGAGCACTGAATCCTAGAGTCGGATATGACTGGCTTTTGAACAAGGGAAACCTTTACCTATATTAAAAATACAGTTGTTAAATAGTTTAGTAAAAAGGATATGATCAGATTGGAGAACCGTTCAGCAGCATCCCAGTTTTAGTACAAAAGACCTCTTTGAATAAACCTGCCTGTATTTGTCAGTGAATTAATCAAGAGAAGAGACCATGGAGTCCCAGAGTTTATGAGTAGCTGTAAAAAAAGACTTGTCTTCTATTCCCATGAATCTTGTCTTTAAGGACTGAGGCTGAAAGAAGCCGTCCCACCTAATAACTAATTGTTACTACTTGGAAAGCTAATATAGAAGCATCCAGTTTTTCAAACAGTCTGATCCTGAGTCAAATGTGAAAAGGGATGTGTGCATCAGAGGGAAGAGGAGCAAAAGAAACAGCAAACTAATTTATGTGCTAAATTAATCTGTTGGATAAACATAAGTGTAATTTTTTTTGTCACAAATGGTAACTTTGATATCCCTTTGGCATCCCTTAACACATGTTATAAATGGAACCACAGACTTCAGCCTGTCATATCTGCATTGTCTTTTTCTTTACAGGAAGCTGCCAACTTAGGGAAAAAGGCCATGGTGCTAGACTATGTTGTACCAACACCATTGGGAAATTCATGGGGTACACTTTTTTTCTTGTACAATTTTGCTGTTTACTGATCAGTTTGCTAGTATTCTGTTGGTTCCGCTCATTTGAGAGGTCTGAATGGTTTGTTTCTATACTAATTTCTTTAAAATAATATTGTGCAAAAATGAGATTGTTCATCTAATTGGTTGTTTAAAAGCACTCATGTTTAGAGGTGAGCACTCTTCCCATCCCTTCCATCCTGTCTCATCATCATCCTGTTTAGGTAAGGCTATAAGACAATGATGGTGAACCTTGGCACTCCAGCTGTTCTTGAATTACAATTCCCAGAAGCCCTGATCAGCAGGAGTACTGACTTGAGCCTCTGGTAGTTAAAGTCCAAGAACACCTGAAGTTCCAAGGTTCATCATCCTTACTATAGGACTAAAGAGAGAAGGTACATTATGTACGTATATGGGATCTCCCCTTGAGTTAGGAACTTCATTTCCCAAAGGGCAATGTGAGAGAGCCTCAGATATTCAGACTTGTACAGTAGACCCCTGAATAACGGTGCTATATTTTTGGAAAAGCCATGACCCAAATAACGCCATAGCATCATTAGGTGGTTCATCACGTTTGATCTCCTACCTTTCCAGCTGATTGCGGCTGAAAAAAAAATCGCCATTTTTGGGTCCCTATTTCCGGCTCTCCGGTTTGACAGCAACGTCGAGGGGCCTGGGAGGACCTCCCGCGCAAACCCAGTCTTCCTAGGACCTTCCTGAGCCGCGCTAGAAGTGAAAATAGCATCCACCATTTTGGAAACAGAAAAAGCAAAATGGCACTTCCCCATAGGAATGTATTAATCCAATTAATCAGTTCCAAAAAATAATTCTGTAAACCAAGCCGCTATTTTCTATGTATTTCCTTTTGTTATGCGATTTTTATGTTAACTGAGCCTCCACTGTAATTTTGGATGCACATTGGAACCCTGCATAACAAATGCATTGTTCAGCATAAAAAAAAATCATACAGCAAAGAAAATTTGAAAAAAAACATTGTGCCCCGTATAATGAAAATTGTTGTTATACAATGCAACACATCTCTATGGGGAAAATCGTACAACGAAAATATTGATGGGAAAAATCGTACAACAATTATTTTCCCATTGTATGATTTTTTCCCATAGAGATTTTCATTGTACGATTTTCCCATAGGGATTTTCGTTGCACGATGCATGCATCATATAATGAAAAAAATCGTATAACAAAGTGCCTCGTAGAATTATTTTTGTTATATGAGGTTCTACTGTATTGGATGGAACAAGACAGGAGCTTAAATCTGTACTACATATGCAAGTTCTGTGCAATCATCTGGTTTAGTGGTGCTTAATAAGATGGTTGTCCGCATGGGGCATGTAGAAATGTAGAAAGGCAACCTCAATTTATAACTAATGCTAAAGCAAATGCTACTACCTAAATTTGCACTTTGCATTTCAGGACTTGGTGGAACTTGTGTAAATGTTGGTTGCATTCCTAAGAAGCTGATGCATCAAGCAGCCCTTTTAGGTCAAGGATTGCAAGATTCGAGGAAGTTTGGCTGGGAGTATGATGAGCAAGGTTTGTGAAAATAATAAATTCATTAGTAGAAGGAGGATAACATCTGGTTGATTTTGATGGATGACAGAAAAGGCCAACAACCTATGCGAAATTTTAAAAAACCTTGGTGTTTATTACTAAAAGATCATTTAAATAATTGACATTTCTTCCCCTTCAATTGACTTCTCAGCCTTGGCACTGTTTTGTGTCCAGTTGTCCTGGCTTATTTTGTGCTAACTCGCCCTAGTCTCGGTTAATAAGGTATAAACATTTTAGGTGCTGAAATGTCATTTTTCTTTAAAAGATGCCAATGTAAGCATTTTTTAAAATTATGAATACTATAATTCTTCATCTGCATTTATTACTTTTTAAATTAATTGTTTCTGGATTACCAGATATACTCGAGTATAAACTGAACCGAATATAAGCCGAGGTACCTAATTTTGACCTGAAGACCCAGAAAAATAGATTGACCCGAGTATAAGACGAGGGTGGGAAATGCAGCAGTTGCTAGTGAGTTTCAATAATCAAAATACATGGAAATATGGTAAAATTAATTAAATTGTTGGCGTGTCTCAATCCGGTGCAGTCTTGGGACCCTCGTGGTCATTGACCCAAATATAAGCCATGTCTCCTTTTTGGGGGCTCATTTTTGGGGCTAAAAAATTCAGCTTACACTCGAGTATATATGCTAGCTCTTACTGTTGCTGTTTAATTGGTTGAATCTAATAGTTTTATGAAAAATGCTTGTTTCTTGCTCTAGTTAAACACAACTGGCAGACCATGGTAGAAGCAATTCAGAACTATATAGGATCTTTGAACTGGGGTTATCGAGTGACTTTGCGTGAAAAGACTGTGACATACCTAAATGCATATGGAGAATTTATTGGTCCGCACAAGATTAAGGTATTTGCAAACTGTGCTCTTTAGCTTCTAGTCCATCCAACTAGGTTGCTTTCATGGTTTATACATGGGAACATATTTAAATGGAACACAACCAGAGAAATCAATGTTGTTGCAGTTCCAAATTGTCACCATACACAGAACTCAGGCTTCTTGAAGATCTTGCCAAAAACGCATGCAGCACATAGTAGATATAGTAATAATTAATGATGGATGAAGTGACTGGATCTCTTTATACTAAGTGCTGAAAGTACCAGTGAGCTTTTGACTAGGGCATACTTTTTACTGTTTAAAATGAAAAGACAATTAAGATATTTCAAGCTTACAGGATGTATATGCAAGCTGATGCTGCAAGATGAAGATCTTGTTGCCTTCTTGAATATGTGTGTTGTGAGAAAAAATACTGTAATGAATAGTAAATTAAAATTGTATTTGGGAAAGAGAATGTTGAAATAGAAATAAACAGTGGTATAAATGAGAAAGGCAAGTTGGCATAATACACAAACATCTGAATGTTTCCCATGGTTATATTTTGCATGCCTTACTTTGAAGCCTCCGTTTTATAAAATGATGTGTTTTTCAAAATGCTATACTGGTGAAATAAAATCAGAATTGTAAAAGACTAGGGTTGGAAGACGACACGTGGGGCCATTGAGTCCAAAAACCTGCCAAAGCAGGAAATCTGTATATACCATACCCCTGACACATAATCATCTAGTTTCTGTTTAAACACTTCCTATGCTGTAGAATCCATCAGTCTATGAGGCAGTCTATTCCATTGTTTTAACATTTTTCCCTGATAGGACATTCTTCCTGATGTTGAATTGAAAACTCCTTAATTCTATTACTTCTGATCCTCCCCTCTGGAGATGCAGAAAACAAGCTCTCTCCATATTCCATGTGGGAAACTATTCAATTATATGGAAGTTGGCTATCATATTGTGTCTCAGTTTTCACCAGATTAAATGTGTCCAACTCCGTCTGGGTTTTAGGTTTTATTATACTGATTGCCCTCCTACGGACATGTTCTGGAGTCTCAATATCCTTTTCAAAATTCATGCACGGTACTGGACGTAAATGGGCTAATGAATGCAGAATAGAGTGATACTGTTGCTTCCCTTGAATTGGTTACCATATTAATCTTGATGCAGCTGAGTATCACTTCAACTTTTTTTTCTGCCACGTTACTCTGTTGGCCCATGTCTAGATTGTGGTCTACTAAGACCCCTAGATCCCTGTCACACGTACTGTTGTCAAATCAAATGTCTCCCACCCTGTCTTTGTGAATTTGATTTTTCCTGCCTAAATATAGAACTATACATAAATGTATAATTAAGTTTAATAATAAATGGATTACTGTGTTCTGTCAGATCATAAGCAATAAGAAACTCTTGGTTTTATGTTGTTGGCAATATCATATGGAAAACATAATCTAAACAAAGAACCAGTTCTAACAATATTATTCTATTTACTAGGCAACCAATAGAAAAGGACAAGAAACTTTCTACACAGCTCAGTCATTTGTTATTGCCACAGGAGAAAGACCTCGATATTTAGGTATCCCAGGAGACAAAGAATATTGTATTACAAGGTGAGCTCAAAATAAATGTTTATTTTTTTAGTAGGTTATAAAGCATGTTGAGTCTTTAACAACATTTGCTGTTTTCCAGTGATGACCTCTTCTCACTCCCCTACTGTCCTGGGAGAACTTTGGTTGTGGGAGCTTCTTATGTCGCTCTAGAATGTGCAGGATTTCTTGCCGGCCTTGGTTTGGATGTCACAGTCATGGTGCGCTCAATTCTTCTCCGTGGCTTTGATCAAGAGATGGCTGAAAGAATAGGTGCACATATGGAAAACCATGGTGTAAAATTCATCAGGCAGTTTATTCCCATTGAGGCAAGTATTCTAACATCTCTTTTTACTTCAGAGAATAGAATGCTGATGTCTGGCAATTTTTTGGGGACCAGTGGTAGCATTTTTTACTAATAAAATCTGACCCCGCCCCCCATCCCAAGGGTCCCAAAGTTTTTCCAAGGCAAAAGCCTTAGAACTGAAAAATAAGGGCAGGTAGGCAGCTTTTAATTACTTTTAAATTAAATGTTTCTGGCATCCAAACAGTCATGCTGGCACAAAGTTGCATAACAGGATTTTGTTTTCTGAATGATAATACAGTGGTACCTCGCATAACAAACACATTGTATAGCGAAAAATTCACACAATGAAGCATTCGTTATGCAATGGCTATACCCTGCATAACAGGGCAAAATTCCGTTGTGCGGGGGTTTTGGTAATGGGTATACCCACTTAATGGGAACCCTGGTAAACAAACATTTTTTTGTTATGTGGGGCATCTCCCATAGGAAACCGCATAACGGAAAAGAACGCATAGCAAAGAGCTCCGTGGAATGGAGTTTTTTTCGTTATGCAGGGTTCTACTGTGCATACAAATATAAATATTAAGTGGTGTGATTTGCTGAGGTTAGTACTTAGGCCAAGATGAAGAATGTGCCAGGATAATGTTCCTCAGGTTGACATCAAATTTCTGTGTTTTCAATTGTTCATGTAGGTTGTACAGTTGGAGGATGGCATGCCTGGAAGACTCAAAGTGATAGCAAAAGCAACAGAAGGATCAGAAATGATTGAAGGAGAATACAATACTGTAAGAACTTGTGTGGGTGGTAGACTTGGCTTGTGTTCAATATGACAGCCTGTATAAACTCAGCCAACAGCCTAACACGAGCTACAGTAGAGGCTGTAAAGTATCATTTGTAATACAAAACTGTACTGGGATGGAGGTTATGACAGTTTTGAAAACTAAATTATTTAAACAAAACATGTTATAGCTAGAAGGAGATTTTTCAAGCAAGGTTATTATATTCAGGCAACTATTCATTTTATGTAGGTGATGATCGCTATTGGTCGTGATGCTTGTACTAAAAATCTTGGCTTGGACACAATTGGTGTGAACATTAATGAAAAGTAAGTTGTCTAACCCATTAATTTCTTTCAGAACCTACTGATATTTGCTTGGATGTTATCTTTGGTCTTTTACAGACCCATCCTCCCAACTTATTTACCCAAGTATACCCATTTTCAAATTGTAATTTACAAATACCAATAAAACTAACAGCTTTGAGTTCTTTGAAAATGAAGCTGGTATCTTAAATACTGCTATAAAAATTAATTTAAAACTAAGCTTCATGTCTGGATATGTTTGAAATTCAATAATGCTATGTCTTCAAATACTGTACTACAGTAAAATCTCAGATAACAACCGCATCGCATAACACTAAAATCGGATGACAACCTGATATTTTGAAGGGGGAAATTGCATTGCATAACGTTAAAATCCTATGGGATGCATCGGATAATGTTCGCTAAAGCCTGTGCTGGTTACAATGCATCTCTGTGGAGTTTTGACATTATCCGATGCATCCCATAGGATTTTAGCGTTATCCGATAACACTAAAAATCGGATAACACTTAAGACTTGTGGAACCAACTTTTAGCATTATCCGAGGTATTACTTTGTTCTATTTTCCGTTTGGAACGTGGTTCAGTTCTTGGTTTTAGGTACCAATTTGAAATCCTGGATCCATCAGCTAATTTGAATTATCATAACTGAACAGTTTGAAAGTGACCCAAATCCTCATGCATAAAGTTATGCCTGTGCAAACTGGTGATGGCATAAGCCACGGGCTTTTATCACTCATTAAGTTTCCTATTCCATTTCCTCCACCCTAAATTCTGATGCTTCTCCGGGAACCTTTTTGACCTATGGGAGCCTTGGGAAAAGGAGGAAATCTTTAATACCAGACAGTTGTCTGCATCAGTCTAGTCAGGATTGAGTCTGTCAGTAGTGATTTCCTAGCATGAAAACTTTTCCTCACCCCTCTAGTTCCGAGGCTCCCAGAGGCTTCCTTAGGTCAAAAGGGATCCTTGGAACCTGGGCTATTGCTTGTCACTTTTTAAAATTAATAATAGTCTGAAGTTACTATATCAGTCTTCAGACGGTCAAGAAAGTCAGTTTGTTTGTAGTGTCTAAATATTGTTGAGATAGATTTGACTTGATGAAGACCCCAAACCTTGTGATGGCACTGTGATTTTTTAATGCAGTCAAATCATAGAATTATGCTAACTTCTTTCCTTCCATAACAAGGAATGGGAAAATACCTGCAAATGATGAAGAACAGACCAACGTGCCTTATGTCTATGCTATTGGAGATATTTTGGAAGGAAAACCTGAACTTACACCAGTTGCTATACAGGCAGGGAAGCTATTAGCCCGCAGGCTTTTTGGAGGAAACTCCATAAAGGTAAATGCATGATTATTAGTGGTACCAGCTGATGACTTGTAGTTCTGACCAATCTTTTTGGTGTCTTTTTTGAAATAATAATGCTTGAACTGTTTTCAGACAATATGTTTATCATAGTAACATTTCATCGAAGGGTTGAATGGAAGATTATTAGCAGACAGCAGAAATGGCATTCTCATTGCAGATCCTGATCTCTGTCCAGCTGCAAATATATCAAAACACATTGTTTTCAAGTGGCTTTGGTTATACTGTTCCCAATAAATGCTACCTGGGATGTCATGACCTGAAAAAGTAAGCTAGACTGGGCTGGTGTCATGGTAGTATTTGTAGCAAAATGTCATAACCTTTCATTTTGGCAATCAGGATTTGCCTGTGGCTAATCCAACACAAGCATTTGAAGGTCAAATTGTTAGTCAACAAAACTATGTTGAAATCAGAAAAACAGAGTGACTCCATCTAATGATCCTCCTGGCATTGTCAGGCTGATGGGGTTGCCTTGAATTTTTAACATGAACTATGGTTTTCGAACAAAGTTTAGAAAAATAATTGAACAGTTATATCAACAGGGTTCCGCCAAAGTGAGGGTGAATGATGTTTTTACAGAGGATATTCAGCTCAAAGCCAGAACAAGGCAAGGGTTTCCATTATCACCAGTATTGTTGATAATGGCTATGGAACTTTTAGTGAATGTCATAAGGGATGATTGAAATATTGAGAGAATAGAAGGCAATAAAACTAGTTTGTATGCAGATGATACACTGGTAATAATGAAAAATCCTAAGAAAGTATTAGAAAGGGTACAGATGCATCTTAATGAGTTTGAGGAAATGAAAGGACTAAAAATAAATTGGGATAAATCCAAAATAATATTTTGTAATATATTTATTTATTTATTTATTGTTAAATTTTTATACCGGCCACTCAGCCAAAGCCGACTCCGGGCGGTTCACAACAGTGGGTAAAAACAGATAAAAACAAATAAAACCGATAAAAACAAGCAATAAAAACCCACCCCTAAAAAGAGAGGGGTGCAGGAACTGAAGAAACCATGGGGCAGGCATCCTCCCCTATATTAACCACCCAACAGAAGCCACCCCTCCACCTGCACCCCAAACTTGGCCCGCCAGCCAGGTTTTTAGTTCTTTTCTAAAGGGCAACAACTCCGTCTGGAGACGCAGTTCCACAGGCAGGAGGTTCCAAAGGGCCGGTGCGGACACTAAGGCTCTCCTCCTTGTGCCAGAGAGGCGAGCCCCCCTGGCCGATGGCACTATTAGAGAGCCCCTCCGGTCCGCTCTGGTTGGACGGACAGACGTCCTTAGGGCGATGCGGTCTCTAAGGTAACCTGGCCCACTACCATATAGGGCTTTAAAGGTCAAAACCAGCACCTTGAATTGCACCCGGAGGCAAACGGGTAAGCAGTGCAGCTCCCGCAGCAGTGGTGAGGCATGGGCATAACGTCCACACCCCATCACCACCCGGGCCGCCACATTCTGGACCAGCTGCAGCCTCCGAATGGTCATCAAGGGCAGCCCCATGTAGAGCGCATTACAATAATCTAGTCTGGAGGTCACCAGAGCATGAGTGACCATGAGCAAAGAGTCCCGGTCCAGGAGCGTGCGCAACTGGCGAATCACCCGAAGTTGGGCGAAGGCCCTCCTGGCCACAGCCGCCACCTGTTCTTCTAGCAGCAGCCACGAATCCAGGAGGACCCCCAAGTTGCGCACCGGGTCGGTCTGGGGCAAAATAGCCCCATCCAAAACCAAAGATGGTAGCTCCCGGGATAGCACAGGATCCCCCATCCACAGCCACTCAGTCTTACTAGGATTCAGCTGTAACCCATTTGCCCCCATCCAGACCCCAACCGCCTCCAGACAACTGGAAAGGACTTTGACTGTATCACTGGGGTCCCCACGGGCCGAGATGTACAACTGTGTATCATCCGCGTACTGATGGTACCGCACCCCATGGGAACGGATGATCTCACCCAGCGGCTTCATGTAGATGTTAAATAGGAGAGGAGAGAGTACCGAGCCCTGAGGCACCCCGTATTTTAGGGACCTAGGACTGGACTTCTCGCTCTCCAACCACACCGACTGGGTCCGGCCCCTCAGAAATGAGGAAAACCAGGACCACACAGTGCCCTGGATCCCCAATCCTCGGAGCCGTTCCAGAAGGATACCGTGGTCAACGGTATCGAAAGCCGCTGAGAGGTCAAGAAGAGCAAGGACGGACAGATGACCGCCATCCCGCTCTCTCCAGAGATCATCAGCGCGACCAATGCAGTCTCAGTACCATATCCAGGTCTGAATCCTGACTGGAAGGGGTCAAGATATTCCGCTTCATCCAGTACTCCCTGCAACTGGGTAGAGGGATGGCTTCTTCAGGAGGGGGCGCACCAAAGCATGTTTCAACGGTGCAGGAAATATCCCCTCCCGAAAAGACGCATTAATTATAGCCCCGACCCAGCCACTTGTCACCGTCTTGGAGGCTTTTACCAGCCAGACGGGACAGGGATCCAATGGACAATTAGTGGCGCAGACCGCCGCAAGGAGCCTGTCCACTTCATCTGGGGCAACAGGATCAAACCGATCCCAGATAACACAGCAAGACTGTGCACTGGCTCCCCCCTGACCCTCCCCATCCACACCAAGATTAAACCCTGAGCGAATCCGATCGATTTTCTCCCCCAGATGGTCAGCAAAGTCCTCAGCCCCCCCACCAAGGAGGGACCTGGTCACCCGAAACAGGGTGGCTGGGCGATTATCAGCGGAGGCAATAAGGGAGGTGAAGTATTGCCTCCTCACCACCCCCATCGCCACTAGGTAGGCCCTACTAGCGGCTCTAGCTAGTGTCCAATCGGAATTGTTCCTGGTCTTCACCCAGCGGTGCTCAAGGCATCTCTTTGCCCGTTTGAGCTCCCATAGTTCTTCCTTGAACCACGGGGATGACCTAGCTCCACAGGGTCTGAGAGGCCATAGTGGAGTGATTACATCCAAGGCAGATGTCGTCGACCCGTACCACAGGTCAACAAGTGCCTCAGGTGAATCGTGTCGCCGATCCAGAGGAAATTCCCCCAGTTCCCTCTGGAATCCATCTGGATCCATCAGTTGCCGGGGGCGGGCCACTTTAATCGACCCTGCCTCCCTACGATGAAGTGTCGCCCCCAGAAAGTCTAGAGCCACCAGATAGTGATCTGACCATGGCACAGGTGTTATGTCTAGCTTCTGTAAACTCAGATCACTCTGTCACCGCCCCGACAAAAAGACTAAATCTGGCATGTGGCCACTGCCCCTGGTAGGGCCCCGAATTACCTGAGCCAGGTCCATAGTTGCCATGGAAGCCATGAACTCCTGAACCACCCCGGAACCAGATCCCAGCGAAGGCAAATTGAAGTCCTCCAGAACCATCAGCCTAGGGAACTCCAACGCCAACGCTGAGACAGCCTCGAGGAGCCCAGGCAGGGAGTCCCTTACCCTGCAAGGGGGCAGGTACAGGAGTAGGATCCCCAACTGACCCTTTGGGCCCAACCGCAGGAGCAGGGCCTCACAACCCAGAATTTGTGGAGCAGTGGCCCTGTTGACTCCCAGTGACTCCCTGGCTATAATGGCAACACCACCGCCCTTGCCCTCATCCCTAGGCTGGTGCCAAACACCGAACCCGGCCGGACACATCTCTGATAGAGGCACCCCATCCTCTGGTCTCAGCCAGGTCTCAGTGATGCATGCCAGGTCGGCCCGCTCCCACAAAATAGAGTCTTGGATTAGGGGCGCCTTACTACAGACCGACCTGGCATTCATCAGCAGCAGCCTAAGGGTGGGGTCACCCTGGATCAGCTGCTCAGGACCTAGAGGTGAAACCGGGGGGCCAGAACACAGGACAGATACTAAGCATCAGTCCCGCGTTCCCCGAGTGCGCCCCGCCCCGCGGTTCCCGCTATAACGCCCCATGCCCGTCACAACCTCTAAATAGGCCTCTGGAACCTCCACCATTAACCCAGACGGAGTGTCACCTTGTCTTCCCGGCTGGCAGGGCCATCCCTCCCTCCCTCCCTAACCCACTTAAAACATACCCTCTCAGTCTGTCTACCCGTGTTGATGGTCCCGGCAAGTTCAGACTGGCCACAAGTGTCTCCAGGGCAGCGGTGAAAATTCCGGTGCGACTGCCGGCCTTTTGAGCCCCCCACAGTGAGGTGGGAGCATGGGACACAGATGGTGGAGGTGGTCCCAACAAGGTCCGATTGGCTGCAGGTGTCTCCAGAGCGTTGGTGGAAATTCCACCGTGGCCGCCGGCCCTTTGAGCCCCCTGCAGGGAGGCGGGAGCCCGGGACGCCAATGGTGGGGTGGTCCCAGCAATCTCCGACTGGCCGCAGGTGTCTCCAGGGCGGTGGCAGTGGAAGTTTCGCCGCGGCCACCGGCATATCGAGCCCCCCGCAGGGGGGCGGGAGCCTGGGATGCCGATGATGGGGGTGGTCCCAGCAATCTCCAACTGGCCGCAGGTGTCTCCACGGCGGCGGTGGGAGTTCCTCTGAGGCCGTCAGCCTTTTGAGTTCCCTGCAGGGAGGCAGGAGCCCGAGATGCTGATGGTGGGGTGGTCCCAGCGAGCTCCAACTGACCATAGGTGTCTCCAGGGCGGGGTGGAAATCCCTCCATGGCTGCTGGCCCTTTGAGTCCCCGCAGGGAGGCGGGAGCCCGGGACGCCGATGGTGGGATGGTCCCGGCGAGCTCCAAACTGGCCGCAGGTTTCTCCAGGGCAGTGATGGAAGTTCTTCCGCAGCTGCCAGCCTTTTGAGCCCCCCGCAGGGAGGCGGGAGCCCGGGACGCCAATGGTGGGGTAGTCCCAGCGAGCTCCAAACTGGCCGCAGGTGTCTCCAGGGTGGCGGTGGAAGTTCATCCACGGCCACCAGCCTTTTGAGCCCCCCGCAGGGAGGCAGGAGCCCGGGACACTGATGGTGAGGGCGGTCCCAATGACCTCCTGGCAAAGGGAGGAGGGCGGAGGCTGTTGTCTTTTGCCGGCCTGGACGGTCCTTTACCTCTCCTGACAAAGGGAGGAGGGGTGGGGCTCACCTTCGCTGGTCAGAAGCTGTTGTCTTCTGCCGGCCCCGACGGCCCTTTACCTCTCCTGGCGAAGGGAGGAAGGGCGGGGCTCACCTCAGCTTGTCGGAGGCTGCTGTCTTCTGCCGGCCCAACGGCCCTTTACCTCTCATGGCAAAGGGAGGAGGGGTGGGGCTCAGCTGGTCGGAGGCTGCTGTCTTCTGCCGGCCCCGACGGCCCTTTACCTCTCCTGGCAAAGGGAGGAGGGTGGAGTCTATTGTCTTCTGCCGGCCCGACAAAGATGAACAGAAAGAGATAAAGAATAAATATAACATTCATATTAAAGATAGCCTGAGATATCTCGGGATAAATATTTCAAAGACAAGGAGAGGAAATTAAAGATAAAATACAACAATATAAAAAGTTGAATTTATCTTGGTTTGGTAAGGTTGCATTATGTAAAATGAAATTATTACCGAAACTCAACTTTTTGTTCGATGCTCTGCCAATTCAACATAAGGAAAAGGAAAGTATGACCTTTCAGAATTTGTTGAATAATTATTGCAACAGAGGGCAAATACCAAGAATATATATATAATTATTGTATTTATCTCCGAAAGAAGCTGGGATAGGATTACCTATTGTTAAAAATTATTATAGGGATTTCCAATTAAAAAACATGGTGAACATTTTAATGAAAGAGGAAGTAATTTGGGAAGAAAATGAGATGAAAGAATTACGTTGGGTAGGTAAACCAATTTTTTAAGATAAAGATAAGGTATAGATCAGTGTCACGAATAAAATGATAAAGACAACGATGGAGGTATGGAAAAATTTGAAGAAGAAATTGGCCCCAGATGTACAGTGGAACCTCATAACAACAATCGGCCTGTATAGCAATGAAATCACATAACAATTAGGTTTTGGGGGGAAATGGCGTCTCACATAACAATTTTCCCTATGGAAAAAATCGTACAATTTTTCAATGGGAAAAACCACTTAGCAAAAAAAATCGTTGTACAATGCATCCCATAGGGAGAATTGCTATACAATGCATGTATCGTATAGTAGTTGTTTTGTACAACAACGAGCCCCGTGGAACGGATTAAAATTGTATGATGTGCCACTGTATCTCCGATTATAGAAGTGGAAGATTTAAAAACTTTTCCAGTGACGATACTGTAAATAGAAATGTGGAGGAAGTTTTTTTTCTAGAAATAATGTGTTCCTGTTAAAAGACTGGATGCAGATATGTAAGGATAGAGAAAATAAGTCAGAGGTATATAGACAATTGAATTTGAACTGGTTTCAAATTGTGTTAGTAAACAAGTAGAACAAAAAATATTTAGAAAAATCCAGTTTAGAAAGGGCTAAAGGACAGAATTTGAGGAAATAGTTTATAGTATAAGAATGGGTCAAATAGGTGTTTAGGGCTTGGTTAGTATGAGATACAAGATGTTAAATCAAGAGGGAAGACCACAGGAAGTTTTAAAAACAATTTGGGAACAAGATTTGAATATTAAAATTATGGAATTGAGTTGAAAAAATAAATGGAAGAGAAGGATTATGAGAACCTTGTCTGTTAGAGTCAAAGAACATAATTATAAATTGTTATGGAGGTGGTACCCGACCCCAGTTCGGCTGCACCAGATGGATAATACAAAAACTAAAATGTGTTGGGAGATGTAGGAATACACTGGGGACGTACGAATCTATGTGTTGGGGTTGTAATGTGTTAAAGGGTTTCTGGGCAAACATAGAGAAAGAAATTACAGCAATAATGGGTCTGGACTTCAAGATGGGATCAGGTACTGCCTTATTGACTGATGTAGATAACTTGAATATAGATATGAATAAAAAAGATTTGTTATCCATTATATTAACAACAGCAAGGCAATGTATTGCAAGAAATTGAAAGAGTTATTCAAGAAAAATGGAAGATTGGTATAAAGAAATGTAGGAAATTCCATTGAACGATAAACTTACTTGGGAACTCAATCAGAAAAAGGGTATAATTAAGAAAAACAAATTCTGGAATATATGGAAACCATTTTTAGAGCATACATTGATTGAGGGTAAAGGGGACAGACCAGCACCAGCTCAACTGAGTTTTTGGAAACAGTAAGACTTAGTTATGGGAACGTAATCTGCGGGGCATTGTAAATATCACTGGTGTTCTTATTTTGCTTTTGTTTTTATTTTCTTGCTTACTTATTATTACTGTGACATATAATGTGAATGTGTTTATATTATTAGAATGTTAGGAATAAAGATACACATTTATTGGAATATATACATAAATATACATGTGGATATACATCGTAAAAGATATTTACAGTACATAAGGAGTATATATTTGATAAACAAGTGGTCAAAAATGAGATTTGTTCAAAATAATGAATATGATTTTTTTTATTTTCTTGTTTTTGGTATTTTGTCTTCTATGTATTGTATTGAAAATGTATTGTTGTTTGTTTTTTTCTAATTTTTGTTATCTTTTTAAAAATAAAAATTATTTTTCTTAATATCCCTTGCTGCCTTCTCTGTTAAAGAGTATGTCACGGATTGTACTGGCTGGTAAAACAGTACCCAGTTAAAGGACTTACAGTTGTTGACTTTTCCAATTGTAATTTGTTGAGTTGGACTTTTATGTTTTCAATTTTAGTGTGACTACGTAAACGTGCCAACTACAGTGTTCACTCCTCTAGAATATGGTTCCTGTGGGTTATCAGAAGAACAAGCCATTGAACAACTTGGACAAGACAACATAGAGGTCATATAGTAAAGTTTGTTGTTTTAAAATACAGTATCTATGCACAACTATAAAGTCCACAGTGGCTTCGTCGTTAAGATGCTGAGTTTGACGACTGGAAGGTCGGATAGTCAGCATTTCAAGAACTGGGTACTGCATGACTGCGTGAGCGCCCATCGTCTGTCGCAGCTCCTGCCAATCTAGCAGTTCAAAAGCAAGAAATTGCAAGTAGATAAATAGGTATTGCTTTGTTGGGAAAAGTAACAGTGTTCCGTGCACTTCGGTGTCTAGTCATGCCTGCCATATGACCACGGAAAAATCTGCAGACAGTGCTGCTCTTTGACTAAAAATAGAGATGAACACCATCCCCTAGAATCAAATACAACTGGCTTTTGAGCAAGGGAGACCTTTATATTCATATAATGCTTTATAATGTCTAGCATTAGAGAAGTGATATATTGGTGACTGGTCATTAAGACCGTGTTTTTCTCTTTTGAAAAGAAATAAGTTCCACAGAGCTTGAGGGACAGTATTCTTCCAAGTCAGTTCCCCAACTACTGTATTTTTAGAGCTGAAGGAACAATTCCCGCTACTTCAAGAAGTTCTCTTTGCGTTCTTGATCTACTAAATGTTGAACACTTACATAGTCTTTTGCTGAGATATGCACTGTCAATATGAATTGTAAAACATATGAAGATTTCGTTTTGTACTATGTTATATGAAACTAGGTGGCCTTATTTATTAGACATATCCTGCTCACAACATTGAATAAACATAACATAGAATCAAATTACATATATCAATAAATTGCCCATTTAAATGAATTAACATAACAATGATAGAATCCAATTACATAATTAAATAAATTACCAACCTAATATCAAATGACAAGAATTTATACTACAGTGGAACCTCAGTTAACATAATTAATGTATTCTCCGGGATGTTGATTACAGCAAAAATTACTTTAACCAAATTTCCCATAGGAATGCATTGAATGCAGTTTCCCATAGGAATGCATTGAAAACCAAAATACTTTAACTAAAATGTGGTTTCCCATAGGAATGCAATGAAAAACAATCCGTTCAGAAAAAAATTCTCTAAACCAAGCCACTATTTTCTATGGATTTTCTTTTGTTATGCGCTTTTTATGTTAACTGAGCCATTTGTTAACTGAGATTCCACTGTACTTTAGTCTCCTGTAGGGAGCAAGTATTCATGTTGGATAGAAGTTACATAGAAGTTTTTAAAAATTTTAAAAACTGGATTTTGTTTTTCAGGTGTATCATACTCTGTTTTGGCCTCTTGAGTGGACGATACCCAATAGAGACAACAACACTTGTTATGCAAAAGTAATCTGCAATAAACCTGACAGTGTATGTATTCTGTCCTAAATACTTCTTTTCTGCATTCATATTTGGAAAGTGTAGAATCTAGGAGACATAATGTTTACTAGTGTTTAAAGTATTATGCTGCTGCCTAGGATATCTCTAAAATATTGGCTGTGGTTTGGTTGTTACTGTTGCTTATTGAAGCTACTGGCCAACTCAGTTTCTTAGGACAGTGCAACTTTTAGTTTAAATGTTATAGTGCACATAAATTTATTTATTTATTTATAATTCAAATTTCTATGCCGCCCAATCAAGCGAAACGGACTCAGGGCAGCTTACAGCAGGTTAAAACATATAAAAACAATTAAAACCCTTAAATTACCCTCCCCCCCTCCATTCATTTTAAAAAGGAGAAGAAGAAAACTAACCACATTAAAACTACTCGCATTAAAAAGTGGGGAGGCTTTATTTTATAAACCAAGAGGCGGGGGCCACTCCCCACAACTGCCCCGCCAACCAGGTTTTTAGACCTTTCCTGAAAGGCAGCAGTTCCGTCTGCACCCCCAACTCTACTGGCAGGAGGTTCCACAAGGCCAGTGAGGACACGGAAAAGGCCCTCCTTCGTGTGCCAGAGGCGAGATCCTCTGGCAGATGGAACAATTAGAGAGCCCTTCTGGTCCACTCTGGTTGGATGGACTGCATCACTGGAGTCCTTAGGTATCCTGGCCCACTACCATGTAGGGCTTTAAAGGTCAAAACCAGCACCTTGAATTGTACCCGGAGGCAAACTGGTAACCAGTGCAGCTCCTGAAGCAATGGTGAGGCACGAGCATAATGCCCGCACCCCATCACCACCTGGGCTGCCGCATTCTGGGCCAGCTGCAGCCTCCGAATGGTCATCAAAGGCAGCCCCATGTAGAGCGCATTGCAATAATCTAGCCTGGAGGTCACCAGAGCGAGTGTGACCATGAGCAGGGAGTCCCGGTCCAGGAGTGAACGCAAACTTGTTTAGGTCTCTTAGGCAAGCTGCTTTGTGTCATATTGAAGCACAAGTCTGAGACAAAAGTGGGATGTAGAAGATATAGCTCAGTTTTTTATAAGATTGAAAAATTTACTCCCATCTGTCTTGTGATTTTTCTTCATCTGTGTTAGTGGTGTTAAGGTACTGCTTTCTAGTTCCCTCACCCATATTGGCTTTCTAAACCACAGGAGCTTGTTCCCAATGAAGTCAGTTCCATAATGCTTAGTCCTGTTTTGCATTCCTTAGTACACTGAACAACAGATATAAACATCTGCTTCTGGTTCCCAGATTCACATAAACATGCTGTGGTCAGTATTGCCTAGTAGTTCACCTATATTAAACCAAACAGGGCAGAGAACAAAATGAGCGATATTGTTGGTTTCAACAAGGCCAATTTCTGTTTATTGGCTGCATTTATATTCCGTCTTCAATGAGTTCAGGGTGGTATGCCCCACTTCATCCTCACAGAAGTCAAATAAGCTTGAGAAAACAAGACCGACCCAAGGGCAGGCAGGCAGGTTTATTGTTCAATAGGATCTAGAACCCACATCTTTGTTTCCAGTCCAACACTATATGAAGTCAAACAAATGTGGGTATAATGGCATTTTTGCTGCTGATATGCCATGGGTAGACATAGCTTCCCAGAAATAATCAGAAGTCTACAATGAGAAGGAAAATACTAATGGGGCTAATGTGAAATCTCTTCTCTATCTCTGTCTCTTTTAATCAAAGAACCGTGTGATTGGACTTCATATTCTTGGACCTAATGCTGGGGAAATTACTCAAGGTTTTGGGGCAGCGATGAAATGTGGTATCACAAAGGAATTACTTGATGAAACAATTGGTATACATCCAACTTGTGCAGAGGTAACCATGATTACATTCTCATCAATATATGTAACTTATATTGTCAAACAAAGGATTTTTGATATTCATCGTCAAATGGGTCTAAGTAAAGTTACTTCCCCTTTGTTCAATTGGCCGATTTCTAACGAGGCCAGGTCCTCAACTTATCTATCTACTGAGCAATCCAGATCATAGACGATCTTTTATTCTCCTTCGCTATAACATGCTCCCTTCGGCTTTTAGGGAGGGACTCTTCAAGAAAATTCCTGTACAAGAGCACATTTGTCTATGTCAGTCCAATAGGGTTGAGACAACTGAACATGTGCTTTTGGAGTGTCCTTTATATGACAATCTTAGAAGAGAGCTGTTTGCCGCATTACCACAGCTGGTGACTAGTAACAATAGAGTGTCTAGAGTCCTATTGTCAGATAGGTTTAATGATCTGATGGCCGCTGTGGCCAGATTTGCATGGAGATCAATTTGTATAAATAGAAGTAAGGTGAAGCTGCTCCTGTGCGAGGCTAATATGTGGAGTGGGAGTATGTTGATAATTTTGTATAGTTGTATTTTGTTTAGGTTTTGTTGGGTCGATAAGTGGTTTTTCAATCTCGTTCTGTGCAGGACAATGACAATAAAGATTTATCTATCTAGTTTATAGGAAGGTAGAGAGTCTACTCTAGTGATTTTATGTTATCTTGATCTAAGTGTACATAGATTAACAGTGCTTGTTAATCAATTCATATAGCTGATTTTAAGTACTGACTTGTTTTATATAAGATTGTTTTATTATATCCAAGATTATATCTAAGCTGTTTAACATTTTAAAGTTTTAACTTAGCTGAAACGGTTAACTCGGAAGTGGTATGCAACCCCAGTTTGAGAAATGCACCGGACCACAAAGGAAATGAGATAATTTAATTTAATTTTTATGCCGCCCACTCGGGTGAATCCAACTCAGGGGGGTTTACAACAGATTAAAAACATATAAAAACAAATTAAAAAACCCCAAGTCACCCACCCACTTACACACCCTCCTACCCCCACCCTATTCATAAAAGAATAAAAGAGATACAGCAACACAGAGGGAGGGGCACTAACTTGCAATGAGCCAACAGGCTGGGGCCGTATTCCCATTTAGGCCCCACACCTGCCCCGCCAGCCAGGTTTTCAAACATTGTGAGTGCCTTATTAGATAGTATCTGTTTGACTTTTTGTATTACAACTGGCCATCGGCCGTAACAATAAAGAAATTTGAAATATATTGTCTACCTTTCTGCATCTGGATCAGATTTTTCATATCACCATAACTGTTTCCTAAGCATCTCCCGTATTTATGTAAATAGCCATTCCTTGTTCTATTATAGCTGTGTGTTGTAGTATTTCCATTTGCCCCCCCCCCTTTCCAGTCCCTTGCAAATTTTATCTAAAGCAAAGCAATCACACTTAAACACCTCATAGCACTTAGTGCACTCTCTGGGCACAAGTTAATTAGCATTTTGCCCCCAACATGCTGCATGCCAACTACTCATTTTACCGACCTTGGAAGGCTGAGTCAACCTTGATCCCTGCTCAGGATCGAACTCACAACCTTTTGGTTTCAGGATAGCAGTTTAACCACTGCACCACCAGGGCTCCTGGTGGCACATATCTAGATCTATAGTACTCTTTTAAGACTGCTGGGATACAAATTGCCTAAGACACTATTGACAGTATTACAATTTGCAAAACACTATGTGTTGGATTAATATTAAAAAGTGTGTCTGAATTAATGTGTGCAAGTGCTACAGCAACCACCCACCATCCTCATTTCCTTTTCCCCCGTGGCTTTTCCCCTTTCCCTTCTCAGGTTGGCAGTGCCATAAAGATAATTTTCACTGTTGAGGCTTTAGTCCCAGTTATACAAAGGGAATGATATAGAATGGATTTTAAATTCTTGGAAAGCATTAATTGAAAAGAATTTGTTTCATCCTTTCACAGGTATTCACTACAATGGAGATTACAAGGGCTTCTGGAAAAGATATCACTCAGAGTGGCTGCTGAGGTTAAGCCCTGCTGTTTAAACTGTTTCTTCTTGACGCCACTAACCCATTTTGAAAGTTTTAAGAAGCATACATAGATGGGTACAATGAACAGCATCTGAGCAGTATATGGCTACTATAAGTTGTGCATTTCTTAAACTTTTAGTAAAGGTAATGGTGTCTGCAAGAAATAGTAAAACAGCAGGGTTAGCTTTAGTTCTGACTTGTTTAGAATGACACGCAAGTGTCTTTTTGAAGTTTTGGCTCTGAACCCCATCAGGAGGCGAGTCATAGCGGATGACTTCTATGCAGAGTCAGAAAACCCCATTCGTCCAGTCAGGCATGTGAGGATTCCTTCCAGAGGAACTTTTTGAATCGAGTCGCACAAGTGAAAATCAGTTTTCTTAGTTTCAGTTCTTTTGTATAAATGTCCCAGGCACAGCTGAATGTATGGTAAAGTTAGTAGCTTCTCTTAGCAGCTCCTCTTAATTCAGTTGGAACACTTGTGTATTTTGTTTGTTGTTAACATGAATGATAAAGTTTGCAATGTTTTTAATTTATCTCTGTTTGGCATTGTCATAAATTCAAAAAGAAATGCAGATATAATACATTGTATCTCCATATACTTCACAGGAGATATAGTGGGTTCATTTTGTTTGTTAATATATAGTTGCATGGTTACCAGAAAGAATGCAGTTAATTGAAGACATACATCTGCATTACAAATTTTGTAGAACAGAATATTTTTGACAGAACAAAATGTAAGTTTTCTTTTTAATAAATCCCTGTGATATCAGAATTGTTCAGGGAAATATTTCCAACCTAAGTTGAAATCTCTTCAAGGTAAATATCTTATTGCTCTCATTTATTGAGTAACCAGATATTTTCAGCCATAAAATGAAATGTAGTTGGTATAGATTGCTTAAGCCCAAGTATTTTGCTTGAACAACCTTAAGACATCAAAGTTCTGGGTACCATGAGTCCCCCAGGGCATTCTTCAGTTATTTAGATGGAGTTGGTGTTGAATTTTGCTCATTTTGTTCAAATGTGTATATTGAAATGCTTTGTTTCAAAAGCTGTATCATATGAACAGTTTTTTAAACCTATTTATGCCATATCATGGAATTTAATGTTCAATAAATCATTCATTAGTTATGTCACATTGTGTACAGTGTCACATTTGTAAGAAAAATCTAGCTTTTGCAAAAGAAAATATGTTATGACTTGATTCAAATGGAAGCCCTGTTAGGCTTAATGCATGCTTGTTCCAACTTAAACCAGTGTTATGGCTTATTGCTAAGAAACAGTAATAACAGTCTACTCTCATGGCAACTCATCTGCCTCTCAGTTCTTTCTTTCTTTATTTTGTTACTCGCATTTCTACCGCCACCCCCTCGCTGAGATGACTCCAGGCGGTTCACAACAAACAAAAACTCACAAAAACATCAAAATAGCATTAAAATTGAATTACTGTATTACAATTAAGAATTTTTTTAAAAAATTAAAAACTTTTTTTTTAAAATGCCCTCCCAATACCGCATACTAAACAGACAGCCCGAGCAATAGTTAAACAAGTGAACCCAGGGTGATTGTTTCCCCAGCTGCCCCACACACCCGCTGCGCAAGCCAAGTCTTAAGGCTCTTGTGATTGGATAAAAGCTCTCCCTGGAGGCGAAGTTTGGTTGGCAGGAGGTTCCACAGGGCCGGAGGAGACACAGAGAATGTCCTCCTCGTGCTGGAGAGGCAAGCTTCCCTAGCAGATGAAACTATCAGGGAGCCCCTCCGGTCTGCTCTAGTGGGACGGGCAGATGACCTTGGGGTGACACAATCTCTTAAGTACCCTGGCCCACTACCATGTAGGGCTTTAAAGGTAATCACTAGCACCTTGAATTGCACCCAGAGGCACACTGGCAACCAGTGCAGCTCCTGAAGCAGTGGCGAGGCACGGGCATACCGCATGCACCCCATCACTACCCAAGCAGCCGCATTCTGGGCCAGTTGCAGCATCTGAATGGTCATCAAGGACAGCCCCATGTAGAGTGCATTGCAATAGTCAAGTCTAGAGGTGACCGGAGCGTGCGGGACCATGAACAAGGAGTCCTAGTCCAGGAGCGGGCGTAACAAGAATCACACAAAGTTGTGCGAAAGCCCTCCTAGCCATGACTGCAGGAGGACCCACAAGTTACGCACCGGGTCTGTCTGGTGTTTACCTTCCCACCAAAGTGGTACCTATTTATCTACTCGCAATTTCTTGTCTTTGAACTGCTAGGTTGGCAGGGAAGGTAATAGCATTGCATGTGCTGTCATGCCTTCCACATAACAATGGAAACGTCTGCAGATGCAGACAGTGCTGGCTCTGGCTGTAACAGAGATGAGCACTGAACCCTAGAGTTGGATACAACTGACTTTCGAGCAAGGGCAACCTTTATGCGATTTTATAAGGACCACAGTGACTTAGTGGTTAAGACCCTGAGCTTGACCGGAAGGTTGGCAGTTTGAGAACCAATTGCTGCACAATGGAATGAGCTCCCATCATCTGTCCCAGCTCCTGCCAACCTAGCAGTTTGAAAGGAAGAAATTGCAAGTAGATGAATAGGTACCGCATTAGCGGGAAAGGTTCCTTGTGCTTTGGCATCTAGTCATGCCTGCCACATGACCACAGAAGCATCTGCAGACAGCACAGACTCTGTGCCCCCTAGAGTTTGATATGACAGGTTTTTGAGCAAGGGAGACCTTTACCTTATACAGCCCAGTATTATGATTTGTTACCTTTATTTTATGATTATATTGCTTTATGTTTGTAATCTCTTACATTTTCTAACCATGCTTGTTAAATGCTCAGAATAGCTTCAGCCAAAGGGGCATAGATAAGTGCAATAAATAAACAAAAATTGGGAGGCCAGCTGCCTCTTTACTATTAAAAATCCTGCCTCTAAAATCCCAGTCATTGCTGGGCTAGATGGTTTAATGGTCTGATTCGACATCATCCTAGATTCTTAACAACTTGGGGCAGTCTACTCAAATTCCCTTCTTAATTTTTACTGTATCTGAGGGCAAAGTGGCCCAGTTATCCTGCTATGGTAATAGAGTACATCATACTGCCACAGCTCAACACCGTGTGACAGGCGGTGGTTAACTAACCTGACCACTAACAGCATTGGGTTCCAAAGTCCACAGGGAAGGTTGATGGTCCCCAAATGGATTAAATCCCATTTGAATCCGTCTTGATGAAGGGCAGCAGCTTCAACAATACTGGTTTGGGCTGAGGAGGACTTTGCCTGCCAAAAGGGCTCAGGACCAGAAAGTGGTTCACAGAACTGAATCAGTGGCACAGGTGTCACGCGATGCGGAAGACAGATGAAAGGCCACTGCATTATATTCTCAGAACAGTCTTCATGGCTGATGGCCATAAGGATCACCAATATTCGGATATGGCAGAACAACAACAAGAAGAGGGCAATGTGTGGCTCACAAGTTCATCATTCCCAATGGGGACTGCAGCCACGAAATCAGAAGTAAACAAAGATTGGAAAGGGCAGCAATGAAGGAGTTACAAAAGATTGTCAAGTGTAAGGTTAAGTCACTGGGGACCAGGACCAAGACATACCTGTCAACCTTCCCGGATTGGCCGGGATTTCCCGGTTTTTGGCGCCGATTTGCGCTATTTCCCGCCCCGCACTGCTGAAACCCTGGAATTTGGCAGGGGGGGGGGGAAGGAGGTACTGTGCAGCCCTTCTGCGCAGGTCGCCTTCTACGCATGTGTAGAAGGGTTTAACGCTTGCGTAGCCCCCTTCTACGCTTGCGTAGAACCCTTCTACGCATGCGTAGAAGGCTATGCTTGCGTAGAAGGGGGCTACGCAAGCGTAAAACCGTTCTGCGCACGTCCCAGATTGGCCGGAGCCGCGGTTGACAGGTATGGACCAAGATCATCCACATTCTTATGTTCTCGATCACTACATATAAGTGTGAAAGTTGAAAAGTAAAGAAACTTGACAGGAAGAGGAACAAATGGGTCTTTGAGCATTGAGCAAATCAAGCCTCAAATGTTTCTGCAGGGTAAAAATGATGAAATTGAAGCTCTGGAGAAGATAGTAGCACTGGGAAAAGTGGAAAGCAGCAAGAAACGAGGAAGACCAAGTAGGCTTGAGTTTACAAGAGCCAAGCAGGGCTGCGAATGACAGTATATTTTGGAGAGGGATCATCATCATTTCATAGGTTTGCCATTATGTTGGAGGTGACTTGGTGGCACACAACAACTATACCGTCCTCTGCATCCCCAGAAACTTTGTGTGGTTGCCGGGCGCATTGTGTACACTTGTCGTTGAAAAAAACACTCATGCAAAACCACCTTACATGAGAACTATCCACCAGGCTTTCAAAGGCAGGCTTCACAATGTGATCTAATTCTGCCTTTGTTGGGACTGTGGTGGCTCAGTGGTTAACACACTGAACTTGACAACTTGAAGGTCGGCAGGTCAGCAGTTCAAGACCTGAGCGCTGCATGGCAGAGTGAGCTCTCGTCTCTGTCCCAGCTCCTGCCAACCTAGCAGTTTGAAAGCAAGAAGTTGCAAGTAGATAAAGAGATACCACTTCGGTGGGAGGGTAAACAGTGTCCCGTTCACTCCGGTGTCTAGTCACGTCTGCCACATGTCCACACGGAAACGTCTGCAAACACAGACAGGGCTGGCTCTTTGGCTATAAACAGAGATGAGCACTGAACCCTAGAGTCGGATACGACTGGCTCGAGCAAGGGCAACCTTTACCTTTGGTGGGGGTGGTGGGTGGTGGTGGGGGGGAGAGAGTCGCAGATCCTATAAGCGTCCTAGTAGCACATTTGGACGATACTCTCCCCCACCACCACCAGCACCTTCTGTGTATGTTTTTGTTGGTGTTTTGTCCGCCTCCTCCCCTCACACTTGTGATTAAACATTTCACTTTGTGTGGGACTGAAAAATGGGAGAATTTGTTGTTCAGTCGCACAGTCGACTCCGACCCTTTGCGACCCCATGGACCATTTTCCTCCAGGCGCCTCTGTCCTCCACCATCCCCCTCAGCCCTCCCAGCTCTGTGCCCATTGTGTCTACAATGCCATCTAGCCATCTCATCCTTGGCCTCCCCCTTCTTCTTTTGCCCTCCACCTTTCCCAACATCAATGCCTTCTCAAATGAATCCTCCCTTCTCATTTGATGTCCAAAGTACTTTAGCTTCATCTTTACTATTTGACCTTCCAATGAGCAGTCAGTGTTGATTTCTTCTAAGATTGACCTATTTGTTCTCCTCACTGTCCAGGGGACTCTCAAAACCCTCCTCCAACACCACATTTCAAAGGCATCTATTCTTCTGCGTTCAGCCTTCCTAATTGTCCAGCTCTCACATCCATACATTACTACTGGGAAAACCATTGCTTTGACTATTCTAATTTTTGTTTGCAATGTGATGTCTCTGCTTTTCACTATGTTCCCCAGGTTTCTCATCGCTTGTCTCCCAAGAATCAGTCGCCTTTTTATTTTATTATTTATTATTTTTATTATTTATTATTTTATTTATTATTATTATTATTATTATTATTATTATTATTATTATTATTATTATTATTATTATTATTATTATTATTATTATTATTATTATTATTATTATTATTATTATTATTATTATTATTATTATTATTATCATTATTATTATCATTATTATTATGGGGGTATACATGTAATAAATAAACCTAGCCTCCTTTAAGGTGCTACGATATATTTATGGGGATTTTTCAAAAAAAAATATATTTTTTTGCATCTTTTGCATTTTTGAAAGGGGATTTTTTAAAAAAATTATTATAATGTTTTTGCACTCGTCAGGGCTCAGGGAAGTCCTTCACAGAACGGGGGAGGGGGGAGAGAGAGGCGGCAACCGTCGCTTTGGAACCCGCCCTCGGTCACGGCCGCCACGGCTCTTCCCAGGAGGAGGAGGAGGAGGAAGAGACACGCAGGCGAGTTTACTCAATAGCCTCCAAAAAGCTTGCAATGCTTTCCCTCTTTCCCTGTTAGGAACAGCAGCAGTGACGGAGACAGAAGACCGCTACGAAACGAAAGTGCCCCCTTTTCGCCCCACCACGCAGCCTCTCTCTTAAATACACCTGGGAGGAACATGACCTCCTCCCGCCGCCCCCCTGGATCAGTAAACTGTGGGCTGAGGAAGGGTAGGACATGACTGTAATTCATAAATAAATGTCATTGATAGATAAAGGGGGGGGGGCGCAATAGCTAATACCTTGAAAGGCAGGAGCAGAATTCAAAAAGCTCTTGCTAGGCTTGAACAGTGGACTGAAAACAACAGAATAAAATAACAGATAAGTGCAAAATGTTACACCTAGGGAACAAAAATTAGATGCACAGTTACGAGATGGGGGATCCTTGGCTCAGTAATACTATGAGTGAGAAGGATCTTGGAATTGTTGGTCACAGGCTTCTTCTTCTTCTTCTTCTTCTTCTTTTATTATTATTATTATTATTATTATTATTATTATTATTATTATTATTATTATTATTATTATTATTATTATTATTATTATTATTATTATTATTATTATTATTATCGTTGTACTTATACACTGCAGTGGCTCAAGTGGCTAAGATACCGCAGGACGGAATGAGCTCCCATCTTTGTCCCAGCCACCTGCCAACCTAGCAGTTCGAAAGCAAGAAATTACAAGTAGATAAATAGGGACCACTTCGGTGGGAAGGTAAACAGCGTTCTGTCTGTGCGCTCCAGTGTCTAGTCATGCCTGCCACATGACCACAGAAACGTCTGCAGAAGCAGACAGCGCTGAGCACTGAACACTAGAGTCGGATACGACTGGCTTTCGAGCAAGGGAAACCTTTACTTTTACCTTTTACTTATACCCTGCCTCTCTAGGGAGAATGAATCCCTACACGAGGTGGCTAACAACATAAAGCCCCCATATAACAAACAGACATTTTAAAAGTCCCCCCCCCCAAAACAACAACAACAATAACAACCCAACAACAACCTTATAATAAAAATAAGCTACAATATAACCGACAGTCAACATGCCATAAAATTGGGCCAAAATACAGCAGGCTAAGTAGGAGTCAACAGTGTGACATGGCTGCAAAAAAATAAAATAAAAAGGCCAACGTTGTTTTAGGTTGCATTAACAGAAGAGCAGTCTTCAAAACTATTCAGCACTAGCTAGACCATATCTAGAGTATTGTGTCCAATTCCAGGCACAGCACTTTGAGAAAGATGCAAGCAAATTAGATCAGGTACAGAGAAGAGCAACAGGGATGATCAGAGGACTGGAGACAAAGCCATAGGAGGAAAGAATGGAGGAACTGGGCATGTTTAGCCTTGAGGAAAGGAGACTGAGAGGGGATACATGATAGCACTTTTCAAATACAGTACCTGAAAGATACTCATAAAGAGAAAGGAAGGGCAGGGTTTGTTCTCGGTCATCCCAGAGTGCAGAAAATGTAATAACAAGCTCAAACTAAAGGAAGCCAGATATAGGCTGAACATCGGGGGGGGGGGGGGGGGGGGGGGAGGGGGGGGACTTAAGTGTTAGAACAGTATGCCAATGGAACCAATTGCTGGAGGAAGCGGTGAGTGCTCCACACTGGAATGATTCAAGAGAGAATTGGACAGCCATCTGTCAGATCTGCTTTGATTCATATTCCAGCATTGAGCATGGGGTTCGATTCGATGGCCTAAAAGTCCCCTTCCAACTAAGGGTGGCCAGGGAAAAAGTGACATTAGCTGGCAGAATTAGTGGGGTGGGGTCCTGTATATAGCTTGACAGACATAGCAAAACCGAGCAGAATGGAGGGGGCGTGGACGGATCAGAAGGAATGACTTCAGAGACAAACCAAGAGAGCCAGATGACCCTTCATGCAGTAGAAATGCTGGAAAATGGTGATGCCTTTGTTGGATCACTAAACTAATTGAATATGATGTGAGCATTTGTGATTCAAGATCATTGCTTCAGGCATGCACTGATTTCTTGTGGACAGTGCAGGAAAGTTATCCATTTCAGAGATGTTTCAGTGCTAGCATTCTCACATTTCCTCACAGGGTCTCTCAACCTTGGGTCTCCAGGTGTTCTTCGACTTCAATTACCAGATGCCCAAGTCACCACACCTACTGATCATGGCTTCTGGGAAATGAAGTCCAAGAAGATCTGGGGGCTCAAGGGTCTCAGATTACCTACAGGTTCTTTGTTGCTTGTTATTGTTCCTTCTCTGCTTTTCTTGTTTGGTCACTCTACTCTCATTCTCCTCTACCAGTATTGTGTTGTGCATGTAGACTCAGGAGAACCTGGCAGAGAACTGAAGCAGTGCACCTGAGGGTAGGTCATCTATCTCCCTTTGCAACCAGTTTTTAATACTGTATTACCTACTTTTATTGCTTCTTTCACCAAAAACAGTGACTCTGTTTCATCCCATTCTCAGATCTTATATATCATTCAGTGATATGGGCCACCAAATTGAATAAGGGTTGAATTGGGCTTTGTAGGTCTTCCTGTCGAAATTTCCATTGTCATTTCCCTGATTATTCAAAAACATCTCTCTACTATTTCAAATAACTATTGGCTTTAGAGAGCAGGAAACTGGCCACTGTGCCCACTTCTTTTATAAATGGTGGGAATTTTTTTTAAAAGGCTGCCCTTGTAAACTTGTGATTGATTTCACTTCTCTTTATTTGGCTTGAGATAATACAATTAAAAGAAGTATGTCTTGTGTCTGATGTCTTATCAATGGCTTCACCTAAGAGGCAAAAAGTTATTGAATTTAATCTTAAAAGCCAAGAAATAAGGTGCATTACTCCAAAATGTATTCTGAACGTGCATAAATCATTTTGACATTGAAAATGATATGTAGAAAACACGCGCATAATCTAGGCTTTTCCTTTTACAAATAGATCTTTTAATTGTATTACTGTATATAAATTAATGGTTTTTTAAATTTCAGATAAACACTTTATTGATTAATAATGTGCATAAATCATTCAGACACTAGTGAAAATGATATGTAGAAAAATACACTCATGTACAATCAAGGCTTTTCCTTTTACAAATAGGCCTTTCCATTGCATTCTGTAAATTAGGTTTTTTTTTACATTTCAGATAGATGCTTTCTTGTTTAATAGTACAGCGAATTCTATGCAAGAGAAAAATAAATTTACATTTAAATTAACTTACTAGTCTACAGTTTTGGAAATGGAAGTAGGCCAAGTAATTATCAGCGCTATTAAAAAGCCCAGCAAAAGAGGTACCAAGACTAAGAAGAAAAGGTAAATATGGTATAACTGTTAAATTAAGACGTTTGTAGTTGGTTTTCCTTGTTTTAGGTTAGTTTGAGTTTCACATTGAATATATTACACAGATACACATTCTTAATTTGATGTTACACTTCTAAGGAAAGAGATTGGTGCAAACTTAAATTGGGACTGTGCTTTTCTGCTTTTTGTAGATGTGTTAAATTTGGTTGCTTTTAGCACATTTGCTAAGCAAAGACATTTCTCATTATTTTATACATCTAAGGGATGACCCCTAAAACAGCTTCAGATATCACCATTTGAAGATTGCTGTAGTGAAAATATACTCTGTTATTCCCCTTAGTTAACAGAGCATGAAACAGAAAAAATAACAGCAGTACTGAGAAAATGTGGTAACACTTGATATGTTATGATAAAATCACTTCAGATTCATTTAGAACAATTTCTTTTCCCTGCCCATTCTGACATGATTTCAGTAAGAGTTTTGTTTTTCCCCTCCCTCACCCCCTCATTTAGAGATCATCTTTCTCAGGGTTTCTAGCTCTCGGGAAGAATGAGGGATATAGAGAAGGAATTGCCTCCTTCCAATTTAGCTAATAGAATTATTTTTTTGAGCAAACTTAATTGTTAAATACTAACTTCTCTAAATAAAGGCCATACAGTACTTCTATTCACATTTTATAGGAGTGTTCCATTAAACTAGCTGGAGCTTTCTTCTTAAAAGTATTTTTTAAAGAAAAAAAATAAAGAGAATACTGCTTTATAGATATCTGTAGGGCTGGCAAACCTTTGGCATCCCAGATGTTTTGTACTAAAACTCCCACAGTTCTATCATTGGCAATACAGGCTGGAGATTCTGGGAGTTGTAGTCCAAGCGTCAAACTTTGGCACCCCTGCCTCAGGTGCTATACGACTGATTTGTGGTATTAGGGTTTTATAATCCTTTAATGAGGATGGGTACTTTCCAGATAGTAAAGGTAAAGGTCGCCCTTGCTAGAAAGCCAGTTGTATCTGACTCTAGGGTTCAGTGCTCAGCTCCGTTTACAACCAAAGAGCCAGCACTGTTTGTGTTTGCAGACATTTCTGTGGTCATGTGGCAGACATGACTAGACACCAGAGTGCATAGAATGCTGTTTACCTTCCCACCGAAGTGGGACCTATTTATCTACTTGCAATATTTTGCTTTCAAACTGCTAGGTTGGCAGGAACTGGGACAGAGACAAGAGATCATTCCATCATACAGTACTCGGGTCTCAGACTGTTGACTTGCCAACATTCCAGTCATCAAGTTCAGCATCTTAACCACTGTGCCACCTTAGTTCCACCTTCCGGATAGTGGTCCATAATTTTTGCTTGTGACAGATTTCTTCTACTGAGTCTTCCTTTTTAAAGGCAGCAGTAGCATCTTGTTCTCCTTTTGATTTATCTCATTATCTAACCTGGATTTTGTAGAGTCCTTTATTGGGTATCTGTTTATGAGAAATCCTGGTTCAGCACAGAAAAATGTCATCTTCAAGTTCTTTCTAGCCTCACCTGGAGGTTATTGTACATATTGTTGATTTTGCACTTCTGTTTTTGTGGTGTGTTAGCTTTTATCTTTTTTGATTAGCACTTTGTTGCAAAATACACTGGATTTACTTTGAGATGTCATCTGTTGTTTTTCCTCTTTCTTAACAAATTATCCCCTTAGTGATATACATGTATACTGAACTGTAAAATGGCAGAGTTTCTATGAAGCCATATTCTAGCCCATAATAACTCATCATTATCTGCAATTAGCAGTCTGCTCCTCCAGCTATGGAACCATTTTCCTTCAGATTCAGTGAACTTAATAAAAAGTTACAAACTTTTGCAATGTCTCCATCTAAAAAAATATTCCAGAATACTTGCTGAATGGATGTAATTGGCTGCAGGGGCAGGAGAAATTAGCTGAAGCTGCTTCCTTTGCTTCTGTCATTATTTTACTTTCATCACTTTCCAGAACCAGTTATTGCTGTTAAAATCAGTACTTGCTTGTCATTCTTTTGGTGTTTAGTCATGCCTGCCACATGTCCACAGAAGTGTCTGCAAACGCAGACAGCGCTTGCTCTTTGGCTATAAATAGATGAATTAGTTTTAATTATGTCATTTTTATATATGATTGTAAACCGCCCTGAGTTGGCTTCGGCCGAGTGAGCGGTGAAGAAATCTAACTAATAAATAAATAAATAAAATGAGCACTGAATCCTAGAATTGGATATAACTGTCCTTCGAGCAAAGGTGAACTTTACTTTTACCTAAGGATTATAAGTTAGAAATATATAAGCAATTGAAAACATCCTTTTATCCTTGGATTTAGGAGAAATAGATAAAATCTGCATACTATCAAAGTGGCAATTGTTTTAGCTCAAGCTGATACAGTATCTAATAATTGCTAATATCTATTTCTTGCCCAATTTATTTTTATTTTATTTGGAAGGTTAACATTTGAAGATGATGTGAGTGCCACAAAATCTGAAGAGGAGTTAGTACCAAAAGTTTCAGAATCATTGTGAGTATATACATGTTTGTCATCCAGAGAGATCTGTCTAGAATAAATTTTAAATTCTCGGCTATGTGAACACTTATGCCTCTTTACTCCCAATTTTGTATACTAAGTACTGTATATTGGAATTCTTCTGTGCGTGTACGTGTGCTTTCCTGACATTAACAAAATTGCTTTTATTTTGGTGACGTGTCACTGTGAGAAAGTAATGCATCTTTTCTTACTTATTTTGGTCTTTGTGTTATTTAGAGTCCCATTTGTTTTATTTTTCAAACCTTTTTCAATGAACACTCTGGAGTCACAGGTTAGGTATGCACAGAGAAAATACATGCAAGTGCATTTCAAGATGAAACTAAACAATAATGCTTAGTTTTTATTTAGAAGCAGTGCTCCTGAAAGACTTTTTTTTGTCATATTTCAATCTTCTCATCAGCTTCGTATCTGTAATTCTACACACTTTATTTTCTGATTAGTCTTTGGAAGGTGAACATAGTCTTAATGTAGAAGTCTGATTGCCCTGGAGAAATCAAATTGTAGTGAGAATACAGTACTGTAATTGGCTATTTCAAAACACTATACAGTGGTACCTCATACAATGATTTTAATCCGTTCCACGGGGCTCGTTGTTGTACGAAACAATTGCTATACGATGCATGCATCGTATAGCAATTTTCCCTATGGGATGCATCATACAACGATTTTTTTTCGCTATGTGGTTTTTCCCATTGAAAAATTGTTGTATGATTTTTTTTCCATAGGGAAAATTGTTCTACAGAACACCATTTCCCCCCAAAAACCTAATTGTTATGCGATTTCGTTACTATACGGTGCAATTGGTGTATGAGGTTCCACTGTATATTCCTCTGATACTGTTTGACCAAAACATCCTGTCGGATCCTTATTTATTTATTTATTTATTTTTCAGATTTATATGGCCATCTTTTTCACCTCAGCAACTCAAGGCAGCTCACAACGATCAGTTGAAACCCATCCTTCATGCTCATTAAAACCAAATACTAAAACTATCTAAAATATCCATAAACTATCCATAAAACATTCCCGGTCCCTATAAAAGGGAGGACACCCGGGCAGGAGGAATAAAAGCCCCAGGCAGGGCTAAACAAGCCAGCAGGGCTGGGTCATGGCACTAAATGCACCCCATACCTGCTGGCAAAGACACGTTTTATGGCCTTCCTGAAGGGGGGCAACTCCACCTAGAGGCACATTTCAGGTGGTAGGAGGTTCCATAGGGCCGGAACGGTTACCGAGAAGGCTCTCCTCCTGGTCCCAGTGAGTCGTGCCTCCCTGGCTGATGGGACCACTAGGGAGCCCCTATGGTCCACTCTCGTAGGATGGGTCGAAAACCTTGGGGCGATGCGGTCTTAAGTATCCTGGCCCACTACCATGAAGGGCTTTAAAGGACATGATATCCAAATGGCTAAAAAAACTGCATGCAGGTGGACTTGATTTCTCAGGTCCATTTGCATGTGTGGAACATCATTGCGGAGATGTCTACCAATGTGTGGACTCCTCATTGAATAACGACTCCAAGGCACCAAGGTACTGTTTGATCCTTATGGGAGTCTTGCATTTACAGGCAAGTTCATCTTAATTTAAATTTTATTTTTGACTGGCCTTCCCCTCCCCTCAATTTTTTATTTAAGTGTGCTTCTGAAATATGAAATCATCCTTCTTGTTGCAGAACAAAGAGCACCAACTTTCTTACATTTGGCTTTATCCTAATTAAGAGTTTCACCCAGCAATGTTCTCATATCATTGCAGGTAAGAGAAAGTAAAATCTGTGCAATTAAAAATGAAACACTTACAGGAAAAACTTTTTTTTAATCAATATTTTGTTCCTTGCAAAGTCAGGGACTAATTTATACCCACCCCACCCTCATCTACTCTAGGTGTGAGGAATACTTAAGAACAGCATGGAAAGGGGAAGTTTGTAAAAACAGTGTTTCCCTTTTTCCTAAGAAATATGCCCTTAATAGAATTCAACTCAAGGAGTTTGTACCCATCCTTTTATATTACAGTTGTACCTCGCTTAAAGAGCACAATGTGTTCCACGGGATTGCTCTTTAAGCAAGTTTGCTCTTTAAACGAAACACCATTGCAAGTGAACACTTGTGACTTCTGGCGGGGGTGGGTGGGTTGCAAACCCCGATTTAGTTGTTAAGCGAGTTTTTGGTTGGTTTTAGACGGCTTTGAAACAGTGATGAGCACTGAACCCTAGAGTCAGATATGACTGGGTTTCGAGCAAGGGAAACCTTTAACTTTGCTTTAGTTGTTAAGCGAGGCGACCATTCAGAGAAAATTCTGCTCTTTAAGTGAGTTAGTCTCTAAGCAAGGTGCTCTTTATGCGAGGTTTTACTGTACTTTAGTTCCATTCTCTCAGTTACAGACGCACACAAGCTAGGCTTTGTTTTATTTTGTTTTGTTCTATCTAGATACGTGGCTGAAAATATATTTTTGACAATTTTTTGTAGCAACCTATAACAGCCGGAATAAAAAAGTGGTTTGGGCAGACGGCAAAGGATTCCTCAGCTTGAGTTTATTGTCTTCTAATTCGAGTGGTGAGATGACTATAGGATATCCCTTCAGTTTTATTTCGCATGTTGCATTTGTTTAGATGTGTGCCTTTTGCTGGAGCAACTGCCCAGAGTTACTTCAGCAAAGGAACAGTATATAAGTGGAACGAATGAATGAGCAAAAAACAACTCATAGTGTATCTGTCATAAACTTTATGCCACAACAAAATTAAAATAGTGCCTCTCACATTTCACAGATTTTTTTTGTAGTGAGTTACTGGTTGCCTTTAGTATTTTCCCAATTGGATTCTGCCCACAGTTTCAGTACTAACAGCTAGAATCCTGTTACTTACACATGCTGACATAGGTTAAATGGTGGCAGATTGCTGCTATAGTTAATGACATCTGATTTATCCCTATTTTTGCAAATACTGTACTGTAATATGATTCTGGCCAAATAATGAAATACATATTTTAAAGCATTTGTATTTTACATCTTTGTCCCAAAGTCTTGTTCTCTTATTGTTTTTTCTTGTTCAGTCCAGTGCCGGAGTAGCCATATAGGAAGAGCAGCAAATGCTATGAGCCCCATGCCTTTGAGGGGCCCCACCAGGGTCATAGCCAGAGGTGGGCCAGGGCAAACTTTGCCCACCCAGACTTAGCAGTTTGCCCACCCAAAACTCTGAACGGTTGCAGGAGGGAATGACTAAGGGGGGACGCCACCAGCATCTTCTTCTTCCTCCTCATCTCTCTCCCCGCCCCTAGCACCATGCACGCGCCCTACGGCTGGAGCGAAGCCAGCTGGAGGCTTCCGCAAAGGGGCATCCTCGAGTCCAGGTGGTTGATTGTGGCGGTGGCAGTGGCAGCATTGAGTGCTGTGTGTTGTGTATGTAACTGTATCACTTTAAGAATGTCTGAATGTAACCTGACAATGATCACAATGTAACTCAGCTGTTAAAGGAACGCGAGCTAGCTGCCCATAGAGGGCAGCTGTGAGCGTTCAGCTCACATGGTTCAAACTCCCCCAATCACCGGCAGCCGCAGGAACCTTCCCGCGCAAGGAACACCTGGAGAAGAAGGGCGTGACTCAGAATGATGTCACGCGGGTAGCAGCCAATACGCTACTGTGTAACCCTTTTCAAATGTATTGTTGCAGTATAAAAGGAGCTGTACCTCTGCCATTACCACATGTTAATCCTGACCATCATGCAATAAAGCTGTGTTTTAGCCCCTCACTACGGCTCCTTCCTTGTCTTCCGTGCAAGACACTAAACTGTGGTTGCCTTTCAAGCTGGAGATGCGGAGCTGAGGCTGTCGCACCACCCACACCCACACTTTGAGTGCTCATTAGCTCAAGAGAATGTGTGGAGGCTGAATCTTCAGTGATTTAAAATTTGGATTCCTTCATATTCCAAAAGCATTTCGAACTGTTCACATGTGTCTGCAAATCAGAGATGACTCAAAATATTTTGCAAACCCAGGCAGGGTGCAAATAGTGTCCTTACCTCACCCAAGTAAAGGTGAATAGTACCCAACAAAACTGAAGTTTGATACATGAGGCAAACCAAATGATCACAAACATAGGTTCCCTATCCTTGGCAGTAAACTATAAAGTAACCAGGGTGGATAGGTTTTTTTGGGGGGTGGGGGTGGGGTAAAAACTGGATTTAAAATATTAAATTGCATTTTTGTTGTTTTAAATCGGATTGTTTGATTAAAATTGGATTTTCTAAATACAATGCCTTTTGAGGAAATATCTATAAGGATAATTTTCTATTTGATATACAGTACGTTATGATCCAAAGGTTACTGATAATGATATAAGGATTAGCTTTTAACATGAAGTATGAAGGTGTAAATTCACGTAATGTTTGATTTATTTTGCTATTTGAATTCTTTTTAGTCCATTCACAATGTCATGCATTTCCACTGGTTTCTGTAACAGTATTGGGCACACGCACGCACGTATACGCACGCACGCATACGCACGCACGCGCACACACATACCATTGTTGCCCACCCTTAAAAAATATTTGCCCACCACATAGCTAGAATCCTGGCTACGGCCCTGGGCCCCACACCACACCGTCAACCCATGGACTCTGAGTGGTGCTAAGCCCGGCTCCTCTGGATGGGTGGGTTTTGTTTTGAGGGAAGGGATCCAGGGCCGGTGTTATGTATGCATGTACAATGTTACTTTAAATATATGAATGTAACCAGTCCACAATCACAATGTATCTCAGCTGTTAAGGAACGCGAGCAAGCCGCCCATAGAGGGCAGCTGCGAGCGTTCAGTCTCACATGGTCCACATTGCCCAAATCACAAACAGCCGCGGGAAATTCCCCACATGATCAGCAGAAGAGAAAACAACTGCAGAAGAGAGGCGTGACCTGGGCGAGGCCACGCCGGTAGCAGCCAATGAGCTACCGTGCAACAAGATTCAAATGTATTGTGTTATGGTATATAATGAGATGTATCTTCCCCATTACCTCATGTTCCTGCTGAGCATCAATGAATAAACCTGTGTTAGTCCTTCCTGCGACTCCTTCTTTGTCTTCCGTGCAAGACACTAAATTGGCGACGAGGATGGGATTGATGGCGAATCCCAAGGTCAAGCCGTACCAGTTCGATGTCAGCGAGCCCGAACAATGGGAGCTCTACGAGTGCCAGTTTCGGCACGCCATGGAGGCTGCAGGCGTCGACGACGACGCGAAGATGCGCTCCCACTTCCTGTCTCAGGTGGGGCCGGCCACGATGCGGATCCTGATGACCCTGGTGGCCCCCCGGAAGGTGGACGAGGTGCCCATCGACTGTATCCTGGAGAGACTGCGTGAGCATTTCCAGCCGCCCGTCTCGATTTTCCCAGCCCGGGTCGCGTTCCACAGGCGAGTCACCAGCGAGGGGGAATCAGCGTTAGGGTCCTCCCCCACCCGCATTACCCAAGGGGGAGACACAGAGGAGGATACTTTCAAAGAGAGGGATCAGTTTGATGATGATTATGAGTTGCAGTACCAGGGGGATGTAGCGGAGTGGTCCCCCACCCGTCCTAGCGAGAAGAGGGGTTTCAGTTCAGCCCCTGGTATTTCCAGTCCCCCTAGCCCTTTTGTTTTGGAGTATACAATAGCTCCCGCTCCCCGGAGACCAACACCCCCAAGACAGGCAACAGGGGCGAGTCCGCCCACCACAGTCTCTAGAACGCCCGGACAGGCAGCGGGGGGTGGTGAGGCCACGAGGGCCTCTTCGTCGGTCCCGAGATTCGTACTGGGGGGGTCCCCAAACTCCTCAAACGGCAGGCAGGGATTCACTTCCCAACTATTCATTCCATTCCCGTCCCCCAATGCAAGGGTACCACAGACGCCACACCGAGCCGCTAATGAGTCCCCCCTTTCCATTGCAGGGCAGGACTCCGCGGAACCAGGAGCCTCCGGCTCCCCTGTGTTAAGTCAGGTGGCCGCACGCCCCAGGCGCACATGCGGCAAGCCACAATGGTTGAGGGACTTCGTCCCATCCTAGGGGGGAGGGATGTTATGTATGCATGTACAATGTTACTTTAAATATATGAATGTAACCAGTCCACAATCACAATGTATCTCAGCTGTTAAGGAACGCGAGCAAGCCGCCCATAGAGGGCAGCTGCGAGCGTTCAGTCTCACATGGTCCACATTGCCCAAATCACAAACAGCCGCGGGAAATTCCCCACATGATCAGCAGAAGAGAAAACAACTGCAGAAGAGAGGCGTGACCTGGGCGAGGCCACGCCGGTAGCAGCCAATGAGCTACCGTGCAACAAGATTCAAATGTATTGTGTTATGGTATATAATGAGATGTATCTTCCCCATTACCTCATGTTCCTGCTGAGCATCAATGAATAAACCTGTGTTAGTCCTTCCTGCGACTCCTTCTTTGTCTTCCGTGCAAGACACTAAAGCCGGGGAGTTTCCTTTCCTTGCCTGCCAGCCTGCCTTGTTGTACGCCCATAGGGAACAGAGAAGGGCGAGGGAGGGAAGACGCCGCCTTGCTCAATAGCAAGTCAATGCTGCATTTAAAGGGGAAAAGCCCCCTCCACCCTTTAGGCGTTCTCGCCTCTGATCTTCTCTTCCTTCCTCCACTTCTTTCGCCCCCGCAGACCACTTCAGTGGGAAGATAAAGAGCATACGGTGTTGAGGCATGCCTGCCACATGTCCACGTTAACATCTGCAGATGCAGACAGTGCTGGCTCTTTGGCTAATAAACAGAGATGAGCACTGAACCCTAGAGTCAGACACGAATGGCTTTTGAGCAAGCGCGACCTATTCACCAAATGCCCGCACAGCTTTTCTTACACTGTTTAATGTTTTGTTAAAAATTTATACATTTCTTGATGTTCATAAACTCAAAACACAATCTGAGTCTAAATGTTTGAGTGGTTCAGGTATTTAATGAGATGTTTCCTGCTTCTGTGACTCTTAGCTTCCTCTCTAAACTAATAATTAAAAACAGAGTGCTCCATGGTCAAGATATGTTCCTTTAAGTATATCAAACTAAATTTAGTCTATCACTAAATTTAAAAAAATTTCAAGGATATCCTCATACACTTCGTCATACACTTTGTGTGTGTGTGTGTGTGTGTGTGTGTGTGTGTGTGTGTGTGTAGAGTAAGGGTTTCTCTTGCTGGATAGCCAGTCTTGTCCAAACTCAGTTTACAACCAAAGAGCCAGCACTCTCTGCATCTGCAGACGTTTCTGTGGTCATGTAGCAGGCATGACTAGATGCATGGAACACTGCTACTTTTCTGGCTGGAGCGAAACCTATTTAACTACTTGCAATTTCTTGGTTTTGAACTGCTTGGCTTAGAAAATGGCGGAGAAGGCAACGAGGTAGTGTACGTGAGTGAGAGCAGGCCAACGCAAGGGGTAGAGTATTTTAGAAATGCAAAGTGTTACTTATTTGTTTTTACTAGTGGTGTTTTATTTTATAGGTATCCTAAGGGAAACCTTTACCTTTACCTAAGTAAGGGCCCCTTGATATGATTTGCTATGGGCCCCGCACTGGCTTAATCCACCACTTGTTCAGTCTCAGACGTTGTCCTAATCTTATGCTGGGATGTCCAGCTTTTTCTATCAACCATAGCATTCCTTTGGAGATCATTTTTCAGGAGTTGCTCATAAATGGTGGGGACAAAGTCAGCAAAGGGCAGGACCAGAGTAAAATGTAGACAACATATTTCCTTATTTTTCTCTTTTTTGCTCTATTCATTTCCATCTCTGTTCTCTTCTTTTCTTTCTCTCCACTTTCATTCCCTGCCCATCAGACTGCCAGCAAAGGCCAGTGGTCTGACTTTCAGGCTTTTGAAATTAGAGAGCTGTGGGAAATTAGGTCCGAGGTTGTAGATTTCCATGGGACTGTGGGGGCTTAGTGGTTAAGATGCTGAATTTGACGACTGGAATTTCAGCAGGTCAGGAGTTCAAGTCCCGAGTGCTGCATGATGGAGTGAGCTCCCATCTCTGTCTCAGCTCCTACCAACATAGCAGTTAGAAAGCAAAAAATTGCAAGTAGATATATAGATACCTCTTCAGTGGGAAGGTATACAGTGTTCCATGCACTCCAGTGTCTAGTCATGCCTTCCACATGTCCACGGAAACATCTGCAGATGCAGACAGGGTTGGCTCTTTGACTATAAACAGAGATGAGCACTGAACCCTAGAATCAAATACAATTGGCTTTCAACTAAGGGCAATCTTTACCTGTAGATTTTCAGCCCTTATTCTACAGTAACCTAAGTTATTTCATAAAACATCATTTAAATGATTTTAGTCTATCCATTTGATTTAGTTAGAAGTTAGAAGTACAGTTATGCCCGTGCCTCGCCATTGCTCCGGGTGTTGCACTGGTTACCAATTTGCCTCCAGATGCAATTCAAGGTGCTAGTTATTACCTTTAAAGCCCTACATGGTAGTGGGTCAGGATACCTAAGAGACCGCGTCTCCCCAAGAATGTCTGCCCGTCCGACTAGAGCGGACCGGAGGGGCTCTCTAATTGTACTATCAGCTAGAGGGGCTCGTCTCTCTAGCACAAGGAGGAGGGCCTTTTCCGTGTCTGCTCTGGCCCTATGGAACCTCCTGCCGGCAGAGTTACGGTTGCAGACAGAATTGCTGCCCTTTAGGAAATAACTCAAAACCTGGCTGGCTGGGCAGGTGTGGGGTGCTGCTGGGGAGGAGGCGCCTGCCCACTGGCTTATTTGAATTTTCCCTCTTTGCAGATGGGGTGGGTGGGTTTTTAATGGGTTTTAACATGTTTTTAATAGGGTTTTTAAAATGATTTTCTGTATGATGGTCTTTTATGTTTTATATCCGGTTGTGAGCCGCCCAGAGTCGCCCCAGGCGAGGGAGCGGCAATACAAATTTAATAAATAAATAAATAAATAAATAAAATACAGTGGTACCTCATACAATGATTTTAATCTGTTCCACAGGGTTCGTTGTTGTATGAAACAATTGCTATACAATACATGCATCGTATAGCGATTTTCCCTATGGGATGCATCATACAATGATTTTTTCCGCTAAGTGGTTTTTCCCATTGAAAAATTGTTGTACGATTTTTTCCATAGGGAAAATTGTTATGTGGGACATCATTTCCCCCCAAAACCTAATTGTTATGCGATTTTGTTGCTATGCGGGGCTATTGTTGTATGAGGTTCCACTGCCTATTGAACAGCTTGTCAGCTACCTGCATTCAGGAATTCCTTTGAGTGAGAAGGCTGATGAAATACAGATTTAATTATAGTGTCCTTTCCACTGCTAGTCACTTTTCAAGTCTTTTTTTAATATACTAACTGACTAGAGGCTAGTGGCTTGCATTTCTGTGTTGATGGTGGTATGGGAAGTTTTCATTCTTCTACAGCCAGCAAAGAAATGCAATTTAGGTAAAACTAGTTCAGAATATTAGATTTTGTGACTCTGGTTTTAAAAAAATGGTTTACATTAAAACTTTGTTTCTTTAACCTTCTTTGTGCTTGTCATTTTAGTTAAAAGAGAGCTAAGTTTTGAAAGGTATCAGTTCTGCATGGCAAGAATCATCATCCACTCTGAAAAATTCAATGTTTATTTTGTTCTGCAAAAAGATTATGCAATAAAGGTAAAGTTATGTAATGATGTCCTTGATAATGCTTTTCTCCTGAGGAGGGAAAAAGCCAATCTGCTGATTGATTCTATCATAGAAATAAGATCATTTTTGGGTCTCCTAGAATAATTGAAAGCAAAAAAATTGAGGGAAATAGACCCGGACTGACTGCATGTTACATTTACAAAGGTGCAATTAAGGCCAGTGTAGCATAAGTGGAGAGAGTAATAGACCAGAACTCAGGAGATCTTGGTTCAAATATATCTTTCACCATGGAAACTGGGGTACACAGAAAGAGCCTCCTCGAACATTGTGGTATTTTTAACTACAGTCGGGCATACCCTGGTAATGGCAAACTTGTGTTGCTGGCTAATCTTTCTCACACTAGGTCAGGTGAAAGGAACTGCCGAATGAACTCATCAAAAGGTGCCTTCATTTTGACAGTTTCACATCTGGCCTAGACATCGAAAAAGACCATGGAAACTGATAAATATTTCATTTATCTTGAAAGCCCCATTAGGGTCACTAAAAGTCAGTTCCAACCTGATGACACTTTAGCACATGTAACAAATAAACCAGACAGGACAATTTACAGAGTTAAAGGACAGTACTGTATGTACAAAGTTAGAGATCTCCGATGGCTAATCCTAGGATCCTCCTACGTCCCAAAAACTTTTGTTTAATTGTTTTTTAGATGTATATTTATTCTCTTTTTAGCTTTACTTGTATTTTAAGTGTTGTATGCCAGCTTGTGTCCTTTTATGGGAGAAAGAGGGCATAGATATGAAATAAAATGCATACTTGCTTATTAAAAAGCCCCCCCCCTCATTGTGTAGTGACCTACACATAGCCACGTGCACACAAACAACCATTATACATGTACGTTTTGGGATGTGTTGGGTGGGTGTGGAGTGCTCATTCCATCCTACATACACCAAAATTGCCACTCACCTGTCCCAGAGGTCAGATTCTTCCCCCCCCCCCCACACTAAATTGGAATTTTTGTTATTAATGGTACAACGTAGAGGAACTGGTCAGTTCCAGGTGTTGTAAAATGTGATATTTGCTAAAATATTATGTTTGCATTTAGACAAAAGAAGGCTTCTTATTATAATACGAGTCAGAAATGTTCAACAGTGGAAACACACATTTATAGGGCCAAGTGGAATTATAATATGGCTGGAATAAAAGCAGTTATGGCAATATCATGTTTATATGGCAGTCTGCCAAATACAAGCAATAATTTAGATATACAGTATCAGCACCATGTTATTTGAGGATGAAGTCCTGCTTTTGATTTCTATATAACCTGACCCTTTCTTAGACAGTGAACTGCACACTTCAATCAAACACATGGTCAGAATTCTATACGTGTTGATGGTTTTGTTTCCCACAAGATGTTTAATATATTTGATAATATTAATATTTGTTTTGTTGAGGTTTATAATAAGGACTGTACCGAAATTTGCTCAGTAGAAAATGCAGGTTTAGGACGATTAACATTTATATCATTCAACCCCATGAAAGATGAACTTATTAGCGGAGGAATCAATGGAGTAAAGGTATGTGAGAGTTTTATCTTATGAGATATGAATGCCAGTTGCTGATAGTTTTTTGTTTATAGTTTTGAAGACATGGCATAATATTAGGTCTAGGAAGTTGCATATTTCGAGGGCTTGTCAGGAAAATCTGAATATGTGAAATCTCTTGCCTTATATGCTGAAGAATCTAGATGCTGTCTTTTCTCCCATATCCTTTTGCTGTAACTCTTTTACTTACTGTCCCATCATGTGGTAATTAAAGCCATCACTGGATGCCAAAAGGCTTTCTCCCTGCTGTTTGTTAACCTTTCCCTTTCATTCTTTTTTGTATGTCATCACAAAAACTGGATCTCCATACCATATGATACATGGTACTAATGTGTCTAAATGCCATAGTTTTTTGCTCTTTCCCCTTTGCATTTATGGTGCAGTGGCAAGAACTCACTCCATATACCACTTACTTCCAGCTTAAATGGAGATATAATAGATAGTTCTGGTGTGACTGAGTTGATTGTATAAGCTATGTAAAATGGATCAATGGATCATTAATGGATTGTCTTTGTGAAGTTTGTTTGCCCTGATGTCTACTGTAGTCCCCTACAATATGTTGATTACAGCACAAACTTATAAATACTTTTCTTCACAATTGATTGACTGATTTAAAGCATTTGCTCTTTATCTTTCTACCTCATAAGATTAAAATAATCAAGAACCAGATCAAAACACTCGAACAATGTAAACATTTTAAAAGGGGTCAGTCACCCTTTATCACATTTGCAATCTACAGCAATAGTGTCCATTCTCCTACTGCAGTGGGGAACAGAAGAAAAATCAGAATGGACACTGGAAATAGAAATTAGTAGAAATGATAACACTAAAAAATAAGGAAGATGGGTTTGAAGTTTATCCAGTTCTGAGCAGTTTTAGATGGACAAAGATATGGAGAAGTTGGAATCTGTCCAGAGGAGGATGAGTAGGCTAGTAAAGGTCTGGAAACCAAGCCCAGTGAGGAACAGTTGAGAGAAATTAGTATGTTTAGCCTAGAGAAGAGAAAACCGAGAGGCAATATAATAGCCATTTTAAAATCCTACTGTAGTCTTGAACATCTGGATCTCTAATTAGTAAAAACATGCAAGTTTTACAATTTTGCATATTATCGTTTTCTTTTAGACTTGGAAGTTTAAAGAAAATAAGGTTTCAGTTCATGCTAATCCTGTTCCGATGTACAACTACAGCCTTTTCCCCAGGTACCAGAATTAACTGCCCTGTGTTTTGGACAGCTTTTCTGCAAAATGGCCTTCACCCAGATACATATTTGTGTGCTCATTATTATCTTACTATTCCTTATTTATTTATTTATTTATTTATTTATTTATTTATTTATTTATTTGAACTTATATCCCACCCTCTTGCCCTAGGGCAACTCAGGGCAGCGCACAATCACATAAAAATATTTTTAAAACCCCATAAAAACAGCAATAAAAGACTCTTTTAAAACCATCCCATATCTAAAATAACCCTCCCCTCCTCACACTCAGTAAGAGGGACATATAACTCTAACAGAGCCAACGAGCGGGAGTCAACACCCCGTCGGCCCCCCAGACTTGCCATGCCAGCCAGGTTTTCAACCCTTTCCTAAAAGGCAGCAATTCTGACTGTAGCCTTAATTCTGCCGGCAGGAGGTACCACAGTGTTGGGGCGGATACGGAGAAGGCCCTCCTCCTTGTGCTAGAGAGGCGAGCCCCTCTAGCCGATGGAACACTGAGGGAGCCCCTCTGGTCTGCCCTGGTAGGTACTCTCTTAGGGCAATGCGGTCTCTTAGGTAACCTGGCCCACTGCCATGAAGGGCTTTAAAGGTCATTACCAGCACCTTGAATTGCACCTAGAGACAAACTGGTAACCAGTGCAGCTCCCGGAGCAGAGGCGAGGCACGGGTATACCGCCCGCACCCCATCACTACCTGAGCCGCCGCATTCTGGACCAGCTGCAGCCTCCGAATGGTTGTCAAGGGCAGCCCCATGTAAAGCACATTACATTAATCAAATCTGGAGGTGACCAGAGCATGTGTGACCATGAGCAAGAAATCCCTATCTGGTGAATTACATGGAGTTGTGCAAAGGCCCTCCTGGCCACGGCCGCCACCTGCTCTTCCAGCAGCAGCCGTGCATCCAGGAGGACCCCCAAGTTGCTCACTGGGTCTGTCTGGAGCAAAGTAAGCCCATCCAAGACCAAGGATGGCAGCTCCCGGCAATTTGTGGGATACCGCACCCACAGCCACTCAGTCTGCTTGGGTTCAGCTGTAACCCGTTAGCCCCCATCCAGATCACCACAGCCTCCAGGCACCCGGACAAGACCTTGACAGATCACTTGGGTCTCCACGGGCCGAGATGTACAAATGTGTGTCATCTGTGTACTGATGGTACCGCAACCCATGGGATCGGATGATCTCATCCAGTGGCTTCATGTAGATATTGAATAGGAGAGGAGAGAGCACCGAGCCCTGAGGCACCCCATATTGGAGGACCCTAGGGCTGGACCTCTCACTCTCCAACCACACCGACTGAGTCTGGTCCTCCAGGAATGAGAAAAACCAAGACAGCACAGTGCCCTGGATCCCCAACCCTTTGAGCCGTCCCAGAAGAATACCGTGGTTGACAGTATCAAAGGCTGCTGAGAGGTCGAGGAGAGCAAGGACAGACGGATGAACACTGTCCCGCTCCCTCCAGAGATCATCCACAAGTGCGACCAATGCTGTCTCAGTACGATGCCCAGGCCTGAAACCAGACTGAAAGGGGTCCAGATAATCCGCTTCACCCCCTGCAGCTGACGCACCACCGCCCTCTCCAATATCTTCACCTAGAGAGGACAGCTGGGTCTAGGGAAGGTGTTTTTTTAGGAGGGGATGCACCAAAGCATGTTTTAAAAGTGCAGGGACCACCCCCTCCTGTTAATTATTGCCCTGACCCAGCTACCTGTCACTTCCTTAGAGGCTTTCACTAGCCAGGAGGGACAGTGGGCATGTAGTGGTGCGCGAAGCTGCAAGGAGCCTGTCCACTTCATCAGGGCCAACTGGGTCAAACCGATCCCAGGTGACCTCGTAAGACTGTGCTCCAGTACCCTCCAGACCCTCCCCAGCCATGCCAGAATTGAGCCCCAAATGAATCCGATCGATTTTCTCCACCAGATGGTCAGCAAAGTCCTCAGCCGAACCCTGCCAACCAGTCACCGCCCCATCCCCCTACCAAGGAGGGACCTGGTCACCTGAAACAGGGTGGCTGAGCGATTATCAGCGGAGGCAATAAGGGTGGTGAGATATTGACATTTCACTACCCTCATCGCCACTTGATAGGCCTTAATAGCGGCTCTAGCAAGTATCCGGTCAGTATCCCTCCGAGTTCGCACCCAGTGGCGCTCTAGGTGTCTCTTATCCCGTTTGAGCTCCTGTAGTTCTTCAGTGAACCACGGGGATGATCTAGCTCCACGGTCCCGGAGAGGCTGTAGTGGCGCGATTTCATCCAAGGTCGCAGTTGTCATCCTGTGCCCCAATTCAACGAGCGCCTCGGGAGAATCGTGTTCCTGATCCAGAGGAACCCCCCCCCCCCCCAGCTTCCTCTGGAATCCATCAGGATCCATCAGTCGCCGAGAGTGGGGCAGTCTAATAGGCCCCACTTCCCTGCACTGGAATGTTGCGCCCAGAAAGTCCAGAGTTACCAGAAAGTGATCTGACCATGGCACAGGTGTTATATCTAATTTCTGTAATTTCAGATCACTAAGCCACTGCTCCGACAAGAAGACTAAATCTGGTGTGTGGTCACTGCCCCTGGTCGGACCCTGAATTACCTGGGTCAGGCCCATGGCTGCCATGGAAGCATGAACTCCCGAGCAACCTCAGAGCTTGTTCCCAGGGAAGGCAAATTGAAGTCCCCCAGGACCATCAGCCTGGGGAACTCCAATGCCAATCCTGAGAAGGACTCAAGGAGCTCAGGCAGGGCATCCTTTACCCTGCAAGGAGGCAGGTACAGGAGTAAGACACCCAACTGACCCTTAGGGCCCAACCGCAGGAGCATTGCTTCACCACCCGGAACTTGTGGAGCAGTGGCCCTGGCAACTCCCAAGGACTCTCTGGCTACAATGGCGACACCACCACCTCTCCCCTCCCCTCTAAGCTGGTGCCAGATACCGAACCCAGCTGGACACAATTCTGATATTGGCACACCGTCTTCCAGTGCCAGGTCTCGGTGATGCATGCCAGGTCAGGTCGCTCCTTGAATTAAGGGAGCCTTATTACAGACTGACCTGGCATTCAGCAGCAGCAGCCTGGGGACAGGGGCGATCTGGACAGGTTGCTCAGGGCCCAGAGATGTAGCCTTCTTATCCACTTGATGTAATTTGCCACTGTTTAAACACATGACCATGAATACAAGAATACATAGTACAGTGATACCTCATACAACGTCCAAACTTGGTTCCACAAGTTTGGACTTTATATGGATTTGGACTTTGTATGAGGCATGCAAAATCCTAGCCGCGATGCCTCATACAACATCCAAATCCTTGCCGCGATGCCTCATACAACATTGTTTCTATAGAGATACATTGTACTGTTACAGCACAGACTTCAGGGCAAAGTCAAGGAAACAGACAGGAAACTGACAGAACTTTAAGAAATCATTGTCTAAAGGCTAAAAACATTACAAAAACTTGTCAAACAACCCTGATTGTCCAAGAACCTGAAGAATGTTGCAAAAATCCCAGGAATGCTTCTAAAAATTCTGATGAAAAAGTTTTAAAAAATCCAAAATCGTGCTCAAAACCACTCCTAAACACTTTTTGCCTCATGCAAAACCCACAAGAGCAATGCACACATGTTCCCTGCCTTTTATACTGCCCAGGCACAATGCAACCTGGGAAAACTCCAATGCCTCATACAAAGTCACATGACTTTGTATGAGGCAACTTTTTTCAAGGAATTAGGTGATGTATGAATCCGATGTTGTATGAAGTGGACTTTGTATGAGGTATTACTGTATTATAATTATAAGAAAGTTGTGCCTATAATTTGGAATTTAAATTAACAATTAGGGAAGAGGTTTTCACAATTCCAAGTCTTCCAAGTCTAGAAATTACTTAGTATTCCTAAAACAAATTTTCTAACATGAGGCAATGTGCCTCCAAAAATGCTGCTGTTTGTTTTATGCTGAAATAAACATTGTTCTATGTAATACAGTAGACCCTCACATAACGACGTTGCTTGGTTCCCCAAGTAGCATCGCTATAGGGGAAACGTTGTTGTGAGGTTTTCAATGGCAGCTGCGCCATCTAGCGGCAAAAAACTGTCATTATCCGCACAACGATGTTAAAAAAGTCATTAATCTGCACAATGACGGTTTTTCATCGTTGTGTGGATAGTCACATGGTGAGTGATGAAGCGTCGGTAAGCAGAAATAACGCTATTCGAACGCGTCGTTAATCGAGGGTCCGCTGTAGCCATAAAATTGTATTACCGACGTAATACTATAATCAGCTTTGTCCAGCTGATAAGAAGTGCTCAAAAAGAGCAAAGACATAAGATAACATTAAAGCTGTGAGTTAATACTACAAACACCAGACTGTTACCCATGTCATATAGTATAATGTTATTGTAATATAGTATAAATGTATTTATTACTATACACATATAACAATTGTATGATTGTGTAATACATAATCATATCATGGGTAAAATCCTATTGAGTAAAGTTGTTTTGTGAAAACTGGATACAGTGGCTTTAATAGTTAAAAAAAACCGAGAGAGAGAGAGAGAGAGAGACTGAGACTGCCACTGGGAAGAGGACTGTTGCCCACAATCCAGCAGCAATTTTGGGCTATTAAGTCCTTCCCTCACCCCCACACATTGTCCTGAAATTCCGAAAGCCTTCCCTAGGGAAAACTACGGAGCTTCAGCACCTGAAAGGATGGGTAGCTTTCAATTAGTGTGAATTAAATATTACCAGTGCCAAATCAAATTTGTGCTGTGCAACTTTCTATAACAGAATCTTGCCCATTGAATTATATATTATTGTGTAATAACATACAGTAGTAGTATGGAATAATTGTCTTATGCTGTATAGTCAGGGACATTCTAGAACAGTGTGGGTAGTTCTATGGGGTTGTATATACAGCAGAATTCTGCTTAGAATTTTGCTTTTTTCCTTAGTGCAAATTTATACAAAAACATATTTTGCCTATATACAGTAAAATCTTGGATAACAAAATTAATCTGTTCCACAAGTTTTTTCATACAGCGAAATTTTCATTATCCGAAATGTTTTTCACATAATGAAATTTCCTATGGGAACATTTGCATAACAAAAATATTATCGAGGAAAAAAATTCATATGGGGAAATTCACATAACAAAATTATTTTTATTATCTGAATTTTCCCATAGGAAAGTTCGTTATGTGAAAATTTCCATGGGAACTTTATTTTTACATAACAGAAATTTTCGCTATCTGAGGTGCCATTTCTGTTCAATTTCCTTTCACTATGCAAGTTTTTCGCTATCAGAACCCTTCATTATCCAATGTTTTACTGTACTCAGCTTGAGTAGTACTATATTAGGTTCAAAGAACCTTCAATTTTTTGTACTAAAATATTTTAATAATGTTTTACAATAACAGTACGGAATATCCATACATGGGGAAAAAATGGTGTACAAATATGGATTTTGATGTCATTATGCAAAGATACTACTGCTTTTCTGACGGTCACTTCTTCTGTTACGATATCAATGGGAACTTGCTACTGGAGATACCAAATGCCCACCAGACTGCTATTCTCTCTTGTGTCTACTCAGCTGATGTTAAAATTTTGCTTACTTCCTCTAGAGGCAGTGAAAGTAAGTTATGCCAAAGAAAAAACAAATAATGTGATATCAGCACACTTACACCCTTTATTTTATAACCTACTATGTGGCTTTTAAAATGGAAGTAGAATTAATTTGTTAAAATTCAGATGGTTTAAATTAAGGGTGGGCAAAGTGTTGTCCATGGGCTGCATATAACCCTCTTGGGCCAAAGTTTGACCCTCCCACTGTAATACTTGGAATTTACCCAAGGATAAATTAGTTTAAGATTTGGATAAACTATCAGTAGGGTTTAATATGCTTGCAGTATTGTCATGTGATACTGTGGCACGTAGAAAGATCTTAAATTAATAGTGCTGAATTAAATGCCAGTTATTTTTCAAATTTAGATTTTCATAATTTAGCACTATAATTGGTAAAATGCTGTAGAGCTGTCTGTAGATAATAATCATTTTGTGTCAGAAATTATTCTGGGTTGAGAGGATTTTTGCTGGAAAAACTCCTCTCAGGGGATGCCTGAATAAGGCTCCTTTCATGTCCCCACAATCTTTTCCCACTGAAATGGTCCCTATTTATCTACTTGCAATTTCTTGCTTTCGATCTGCTAGGTTGGCAGGAGCTGGGACAGAGACGAGTGCTCATTCTATCATGCATTACTTGGGTCTTGAACTGCCGACTTCCAGCTAACAAGGCAAACTTCTTAACCACTGAGCCACCGCATTGGGTTCTGAATTTTTGCTTTGTGAACAGAAGGAGCTTCCATTCCTGGAACACAATTTGCACTGGAGTAGGACCATTTAATCTGTAGGGATTCTGTGAGTCAACTCCTCTGTCGATTCCATTGATTCAAATAAATCTACTCTAGTTGCAATTTACTACACTAAGCAACAGGATTTCGGCCAATGAGTAAATTATTGGAGCAGGAAGAGGGATAGCAGTTAGTCTTTAAAGTGCTGCAGTGTTTTTGTTTTTGTTTTATTTATTTTTGTTTTTGTTTTCTAATAGGGCTCAGAAGCTATTCCTTTCTTCTGGGGGTGCTCTGGGAATGTGCAACTTGCCGAAAGCCACATAGGCTGGCTTTCCTCAAGGGAGGCCCAGTGGGAATCAAACTCCCAATCTCTGGCTCCACAGCCAGATACTTAACTCACTGAGCTATCCAGCAAACACTTGTAAATTGGGTCAGCTGTGGTACAATAACCTAAGGAGAAAGGGAGAGATCTCAAGAAATCAGGTGAAGGCATCTTCTGTGCACTAAAGTTTACCCCATGCAGAAGATTCCCTAATTCTTCAGAAAAACAGTGAGGAGGGCTGTTGAAAAAGGATTAAATTTCTGCTAATGTCTTTCCCCTGATACTTTTCAAAATCCAGTGCAGTGAGACCCATAAAAACCTTCTTACCCCTCACTACTCAGAAAGTTGAATATTCTTAATCTAACTGTATAATGGTTGTTTTTTTAAAAGGACTCATTAAATAAGATAAGAAAGCCAATCACACACACTTCGCCTCAGTGAAGCTACAGAGAAATGCTATAGAGACATTAAAAAAAAGAATGGCCATGTGGGCACCCTTGAGCAAAGGTCAGGGGCAAATTTTATTCTTCTAACCATGCAATGTCCCAGGAAACCAGCAAGAAACCCTCCCAATCTTGTATAGAACAAAATAAAAAATAAAATCATGTATTTATAAATTGATTATAATGTCTAATAGTTGCTTTTGTTTTCCTTTGTTTGTTTTTATATTTAGTTAAATCCTGGAATGATCAAGGCTGCTTATTGCATGTATTTCAAGGGCATTCCAAAACTGTTACAAAACTCCTATTGCATCCAAATACTGCTTCATTATTTATCTCTGGATCACTAGATGGGTCGATCAAACTCTGGTCACTTGATACGATGGACATTTTTTATAGGTAGTATAGTCCATTTTATAAATACTGTATGTATATTTGGACACAAAGGTGTCATTTTAAAGTAGAAGGATACCTCTAAATTGAATTTGTACAGGGTTGTTGTTCAGTCGCACAGTCGATTCCGACCCTTTGCGACCCCATGGACCATTTTCCTCCAGGCACCTCTGTACTCCACCATTCTCCTCAGCCCGCCAAGCTCTGTGCCCATTGTGTCCACAATACCATCTATCCATCTCATCTTTGGACGCCCCTTTTTCTCTTGCCCTCCATCTTTCCCAGCATCAAGGCCTTCTCAAGTGAGTCCTCCCTTCTCATTTGATGTCCAAAGTACTTTAGCTTCATCTTCACTGTTTGTCCCTCCAATGATCAGTCAGGATTGATTTCCTCCAGTATTGACTTATTTGTTCTCTTTGCTGTCCAAGGGACTCTCAGGACTCTCCTCCAACACCACATCTCAAATGCATCTATTCTTCTGCGCTCAGCCTTCCTAATGGTCCAGCTCTCACACCCATACATTACCACTGGGAATGCCATTGCTTTGACTGTGCGATTTTTTGTTTTCAAGGTGATGTCTCTGCTTTTCACTATATTCCCCAGGTTTCCCATAGCTTGTCTCCCAAGAATCAGTCGTCTTTTTATTTCATGGCGACAGTCGCCATCTGCAGTGATCTTAAATCCCAGGAAAGTAAAATCTGTCACTGCTTCTACTTCTTCCCCATCTATTTTCCAGGGACTGATCGGACCTGTTGCCATTATCTTGGTTTTCTTGATATTGAGTGTCAAGCCAGCTTTTGCACTCTCCTCCTTCAATCCAATCAAGAGGTTCTTTAGGTCTTCCTCACTTTCTGCCATTAGGGTGGTATCGTCTGCATATCTCAAATTGTTGATGTTTCTCCCAGCAATTTTGATACCATATTGTGATTCCTCCATCCCTGCATTGTGCATTATGTGCTCTGTGTATAGATTGAATAAGCAGGGTGATAAAATGCAGCCTTGTCTTACTCCTTTTCCTATTCCAAACCACTCTGTCATTCCGTGTTTTGTCCTAACTGTTGCTTCTTGGTTCGTGTACAGATTTCTCATGAGGCATATGAGGTGCTCTGATATTCCCATCTCTTTAATTACTTGCCACATTTTGTTGTGGTCCACACAGTCAAAAGCCTTGGTGTAGTCAATAAAACAAAAGTAGACTTGTTTCTGGTATTCTTTTGTTTTCTCCATGATCCAACGTATGTTGGCAATGTGGTCTCTAGTCCCCCTGCCTCTTCTGAAACCGGCCTTCACCTCTGGTAATTCTCTCTCCACATGTTGCTGCAGCCTATCCTGTATTATCTTGAGCATCACCTTGCTGGCATGTGGGATGAGCGCAATTGTTCGGTAATTTGAGCATTCTTTGGCATTGCCTTTTTTTGGGATTGGAACGTATACTGATCTTTTCCAATCCTGTGGCCACTGTTTTGTTTTCCAAATTTGCTGGCATATTGAATGCAGTAGTTTGATTCCATCATCTTTTAGGGCTTTGAAAAATTCAACTGGGATACCATCATCTCCACTAGCTTTGTTGTTTGCAGTGCTTTTTAGTGCCTTTCTGACTTCACTCTCCAGAATGTCTGGTTCAAGTTCAAATTTCTCATTATTGTTATTATCAGGAGTGTTGAGGTCCTTTTTGTAGAGTTCCTCTGTGTACTCTTGCCATCTTTTTTTGATCTCTATTGCTTCAGCTAACTGCTTTCCATCTTTGTCCCTTATCATGGTCATTTTTGCTTTAAATGTTCCCTTGATTTCCCCAATTTTTTTGAAAAGATCTCTAGTCCTGCCTCTTTTGTTGTTTTCCTCCATTTCAGGTAGTTTTCCTTATCTCTCCTTGCTTTTCTTTGAAATTCTGTGTTCAAATGATTATATTTTTTCCTTTCTCCTTGGACTTTTGCATTCCTTCTTTCCTCTGCTATTTTTAGAGCCTCATCAGACAACCACTTTGCTTTCTTACTCTTCTTTTCTTTTCGTATGGTTTTCTTTGCTGCTTCCTGCATGATGTCCCTCATATCTGTCCATAATTCTTCTGGTACTCTGTCTACCGAGTCTAAGCCATTAAATCTGTTCATCACCTCCACCGTGTATTCTTTAGGGATGCTGTCTAGGTGATATCCGTCTGGTCTCCTTGTTTTCCCTATTTTCTTTAGTCTAAGCCTGGATTTTGCGATCAGTAGGTTGTGATCTGAGTCACATTCTGCTCCAGGTCTTGTTTTTGCTGACTGTATGGAGGTTCTCCATCTTTGGCTGCAGAGTATGTAGTCAATCTGGTTTCGGTGTTGGCCATCTGGTGATGTCCATGTGTAAAGTCGCCTCTTGTGTTGCTGGAAGAGAGTGTTTGCTATGACCAGTGCGTTCTCTTGGCAGAACTCTATCAATCTTTGCCCTGCTTCATTCTGTGTCCCAAGGCCAAACTTGCTTGTTATTCCCTCCACTTTTTTAAGGTGCTGCAGCATATTTCTCTTCATTTTCTACATTTATTTTTTGTTTCTTGTCTGATATGATTAATGTAGTCAGCCTAAATATATATTAAGGTGAGTACGGTTGTTCTTTGTTGTATCTATGCATTCACATTACTAGGTTCGTACCTGCACAGAAACACTCTTTGAAGTACAGTACTCTGGATAAATAAAGCTTTTATGGTCCCCTCCCATCCCTTCCCATCTCCACTGCAGTCATCAGCATGTTTCTTATTTCTGTTTCATCTTCCTTGGCAGCCACACCTTTTATAGAACCAAGAGATGCTTATAGTCCAGAAGGGCTAGCAGTCCTTCCACCCTGTAAGTCAGGGGTTTGCAACCTACAGCCTGTGGGCCGGACCCAGCCCGTGGCACCATTTTCATGTGACCCATGTCACCGCTGCTGCCGCACCTGGAAGTTGCAAGCGGATGTGTTTACGACAGCTGTAAATGTGCCCACAGTTGACGTAAATGCAGTTACAACAGCTGTGGATCTGTTTTACGGCAGCATTTATGGTGACATGAACCACGAGTCCGGCCCGCTCAGCTGTCTGAGGGAGAGTGATGCAGCCCATGGCGTAAAAAGGTTGAGAACCCCTGCTATAAGTAGACACTCTATATCTCATATTTCACAAGGTCAAAGTAATCCTCTGGCCCAATATGTCCTTTTTACCCAAGGGGATGTTGAAATGCCATTTAGGTGAGAGTATTTAACTTCCAGTGCTCTAAGCCAGCTGAAGCAGTTGAAAGATCACTCATCACAGTTTCAGGCAAGCAGCCTGTTCTTCATTTGGAAGATTATTTCTCTTTATAGTGTTCCAGTTGGAGCCTGCCTGCCTTTTCTCTAGGTGAGCTTAGTAGTCTTCACCATTAGTGTGAAAGCACAGCAAACATGAAGATGAAAAAAAGATTGCTCACCAGTAATATTGAGTGGCAATGTATACCTTTGCATGGCTCTCCCTTATTCCCTTCATTGATTCCTGTTGGCAATATAAGTTCTATGACTGAGTTGCCTGATCTGTTTTCATCTAAAAGATTCTGAGAGGAAGTTCTGGGCAGATGCAAACCTGTTAGTATAAATGCATATATGACCACCCAAAGAACAAACTTTACAGGAGAGAAACACGTTTTTATTCTAGTAGGCAACACTTTAAAAAAAATGAGATAGGTCTTTGATAACTGGTGTCAGTTGCTATGGGTGGGTGCTGTGCATTAAATGGCATTTTAAATATTTATTTATTTATTGCATTTGTATACTACCCATCTGGGATATTTCCCATTCTCGGTGGTATAGAAGTAATAAACAACAACATGATGATTTTTAATCATTTGTTTCAAGTATTATGTTGTTATCGTAGTTTTGTTCAATCTTGCTGATTCACTTTCTCACTTTTGGAAGCAAGCTATAAGTTCAATAATTTTTAAAATACTTTTTCAATTTTTATAAGGTGTTTTTCCCATATATTACAGACCATACCTCCAATGAGCTGTAGCCAGCATTAGCAATAATCAAGGATGGTGGTCGTTGTAGTCTGGATCCCAGGTCATGGAGTGCAGACTGTTACTATTTTTGTGGTAAACACAATAGATGTGGAAGAGTGGCGTTATGCATTTCAGTCTGATCTCTACTGTAATAGATAACATGCATCTGACAACTTATTTTTTCACATCACATTTTGTCTTTAATGTCTTTCTTTCATATCTAGCGTAGCAACGTTCCAAGAAGGAATACTGTGGATGGGTACAATGGAAGATAAATATTTATACTGTTGTTCTGCCCGCAATATTCATATATATGATGTGAACTCCTTTACCAGTTTTTGGTCTCAAGTCAACAGTCCAATAAGTAATATGCATCTCTCCGGTGCTGATGGGAAGTCAAATCGGGTGGTTACTATGGGAATTGACAACAGGTATGTAGAAATCTTCATAGAATAGCAAAATATCAAAGTTCTCAGTGAAGCAAGTTTTAAGAAATTGGATTGGTTAGCATCCTTGAGAAGAACTATATTCTGAAGAAAGCAATGGCTAGTAATCGCCTGCAAGAAATGTTTTCTATCAAATTCTGGAGTAGTTTTCAAACTAATGATGGTTGCATGGGGCCTTTTTATGACAATAAAGATGAGTTCTTTTGTATAAGTCATACCCTGTACATAGGTTTTAAATTCTCTTATTTTTTCTCTGTTTCTTTCTAAAGTTTAAGGATATACTCTCTTCACAACAAGACACTGCTGTGCACAGTTCTGCCACCTCCTTATCCCCCTCTACCCCAACCAATTCTAAGCTTTACATACAACCGAGCTAATGGAACCATTTACTTTCTTTTGACACCATGGGATATATGGGTCTACACAGCAAGGTAACAAAATGATAGCAGTTTCACTCTAATAATAGTTTTTAACAGCCTAGAGCTAATTACAATATTTCAAAAGAGACTAATGAATTACCTACTACTGAGGTAGAGGCAGAAAAAGAAACTAGCAAGTAGTCTTTCTCTGTATTGAATATGTAATGTGAACGTAGACATATGAGATTTAGGGTTTTATTTTTTAATTTGAGAGGCTGTCTTTATAGGCATAAAGTTGTGGGCATGTCAGTTTGATTGCAATATGAAATAGTATCAATATATGTAAATATGTGTCCACTTGTACACAGCAGAGCATGTCTAGCAGACTTACCATTCCAGTTTTAAAACCACATATGAGTCTTTTGTAGTCAATATGTGTTTGAGTTTATGTCATTATTTTTAAATAATGGTAATCATGGCAGGCTCACTTACCTCCCAGATTGCATCTATCGTTGAAGAATAAAATGATTTCATACACATTTTGCATATTTATGTAGACACCAGATAATTGTAATTATATGACATTTAACGTTTGAACTCATGATAAACTGTTCTAATAATCATAAGCTTAAAATACCTTGAGAAACTGTGGTTACTTCCAAACACAGTTATACCCATGGTTATCTTTATTACAGAGATTGCTATCATCCTCTTTGTACACAATGGGTGAAATCCATCAGTAAGTCATAACTAGATCAGGCCCATTGAGAAACAGAATTTATGAGGAAGCTGACTCACCAAATCCCCATTTGTTCATTGGGCGTACTCTTGTTGTGGCTTACTATTTATTTCATTTCAGGCATTAAATGACAAAGCTACTCAAAAAATTAACATCTAGTGTAATTTCATTAAAAAGGAAATTTGGTATAAAGGATTTCCAGGATGAAGTTAAGCAGGGGAATGTACAATTTAAAATGACTTGACTTGAATCCCTTAGAAACCTTGAATCCACCATCAGTGTATATATTCCCTTGCACTTGCCAGCCATTTGTTTTGTTTTTATATTCAGCTGACAGGGGGTGATTTATCTGCTCTGATGGGGCTGCCATTGTTTCAGTTTGTTTTTTAGCATGTGGCTGTGTGTTTCAATACAAAGGGACAGCTATCATGTGTGTGCTTAGTTCTCACTGGTTTGTCTTGAGTGACCCCACTCAACGTACATTGTTAAACATGCTCAAATATTTCCTGTTGCCAAGAGTTTTTTCACATGCATTGGCTTTTATTTTTTTGAAACCCATTTGGAAGTCTGTTTTAGGTTGACCCATTGGGCTTCTCTATACTGGCATAGGCTGATGTAGTGCATCTTTGATATGATCCCCAAATCCTGACAGCATTTTGCTCCTCCAGAGGAGCAAGATGTGAACTCTTGCAATTCAGCTCTCTGGAGATACTTAATCATTTCCCATGCAAATGACAGCAGCAGTTTTAACAGTGGGAACTGCAGGAGACTTTGGACAGAAAAATCAGATTTATCTGCATCAATCTCCTTGTGTAGCTGTGTCTTCAATTTACTAAGCCTTACTGAAATGTTGGAGGAAACCTGTTGAGCAAAGTTATGGTGGAGTAAACTGGATCCACTACCAGAAATAATTAAATTAAAATATTGAAAGCTTCCTGTTGTGGCACCTTAAAGCAAATTGCTATACAATAATACCCCGCGTAACAAACGCCTCGCATAGTGAAAAAAATTACATAAAGAAGTGTTTGTTATGTAAGGGCGATACCCTGCATAACTAACAACTTAGTTTGTTATACAGGGTTTTTGGTAGCCGGGGTATACCTGGTCAATGGGAACCCCAGATAACGAACATTTTTGTTCGTTATCTGGGGCATCTCCCATAGGCTTTGCATAACAAAAATACACGCATAGCGAAGCAAATCGCAGAATGGAGTTTTTTCGTTATCCGGGGTATTACTATATTTTACTGTGAACATTTGTAGATTAAGTCTACTCAAGACTTGATCCACAAAAGCTCACAGTAAAATATAGGGGTGACAGGATTTGATCCACGCAAGCTGACATTAAAATATAGCAGTTAGTCTTTTAAGGTATCACAATGTTTTTGTCTCTCCCCCCACCCTATTTTTGTTATTATTTTTGTTTTATTTGTCTGATATGAAAACAAGAACTGAGAGGTCCTGCCGCACAGGCAAGTTGACGTTTAACCCAAAAGTTCTTGTTCCAATCTCTCATTATTCTACTGACCACAAGGCAAACTATTTTTTCAAACTGACACTAGTAATCAGACAAATTTCAAAGTTGTTGCTGCTTCAACTTACATACTAGTGGGGTAGTTTGCATTCAAGTGACTTAGAGTTCCTGGAGAAATGGTGTTCCACCAAATACTGTTACATTATTTTATTTCAGTGAAAAAATAGTAAGTCATACAGCTACTGGGTTTTGCTTATACATGAAGTATACTTTGATTCTAGAACTGATCCTGCATGTAGAGTTGCTGTGTGGACTATTGGTGAGCTACAGCAGCACTTGTACAGAAAACACCCCATGGCCTCGTAAGTTTCTGCTAATTCCAAATATTATTGTTATGTTTGACAGCTTTCTCATCTGCTGTATGCTTCCATTCTTTTCTATTCAAGGTAATTTCTGTTTGCATTCTTAGCATATTTAAAGTTGAAATGTTTGAAGTTTATCTTTGGAAAATAATTTTATAGTAATTTCATTTCATGACATTTCTATGACATTATATCTGATCACTTTTTTCCATAAGGAGGGGTAAATGCAGGTAGAATTTTAAGGAGGATTAACAAGTAAAATAACTTGTACAGTATTTAAGAAATTTCATTTGTTTAATATTTCTAAAAGGATTAGGATATTCTGCCTTGAAAACACTGACAATCTTGGAATGCTGATTTGGGCTTCTGGTAATTGAGGTCCAAGAACACCTGAAGTGCCAAGGTTCCCCATCATGGGTCTAGATTATATATGATGAATTTTGAGTTCTGGAAAAAGCAGCCTTCCACTTTTTCAATCTGTCATGGTCATGTATTTTGAAGTGACAGTAAAGTGGGAGAGCTAGAATAGTAATAGCAATTACACTTATATACTGCCCCATAGCGTTTGTGCACTCTCTGGGAGGTTCACCAAATACAGTAATTAGCATTATGCCAGATTATCATTTTTTATTGGTCTAAATTCTCTTACCTAGTTGTGCTGCCATAACATAAATTGCATAACTTTTGGAGGTGAATTGCTCCAAGATAAGAAATAATCATAGATGTTATCCATTGCATAGTGAGTTGTATGATGCAGTGTGCAACTGATAATGTCTCTAGGGTTATTTCTTAACTTGGGGCAATTTGTCTCCAAAAGGTAGACTACTTCTGTAGCTACCCAAGAGGATTTGGACTATTGTGTATGGAGAGCACCCGTCACTCACGCCCGGAGGAGGATAAAACGCCGCCACAGCTGCAGTCGGTCGAGGATGCTCCCACTCATTGACTTCCAGATGATTCTATATCTTGTATTTTTCTGGTTGTTTTTGTGAACTTTTTCTGTTGCTGTTGTAGTGGATTGTGATACTTTGTTAGCCGCCCTGAGTCACGTTGTGAGTGGGCGGCATACAAGTGTAAACATACATAAAAATAAATAAAGAAATAAATGCTTTAAAACAGGGGTGGGCAAGCTATGGCCTGTGGGCCGGACCCAGCCCATGACACCAAATCATCCGGCCTGCGCGGCCCTAATTGCTACTGGAAGCAGAAGTAAAATGCACCCATGCATGCACAAATGCTGCTGTAAATGTACCTGTGGCCACCGTAAACACGTTAATGACTGCCACGGACACATTTTATGGCAGCATTTGTGCATGCACGGGCATGTTTTACTTCTGTTTCCAGTGGGAGGAACCACGTGACCAGCCCACTCAAACATGTGACCCGCCCACAGCATGAAAAGTTTGGGAACCCCTGCTTTAAAACAACCATAGAGGGCCTAGATAGATCTTCAGTGCAGATATTCCATGACATTGTTGCCTGCACAGCAACCAATCTAAATTTCAGCTGCCTACTCCAAATAGATTTTCTCCCTACAAAGCAAAAACCAGCCAGACAAAAAGTGTCCAAGCAAAATAAACATATTGATGTAGAACTCTGCAGCCAGTTCTACCAAATCCCAGACCTAATCAGATGAATTGGGACTCATTCAAAGTGAGTCTGAAATGGATCAGATTAGTCTGTTTGGGTTTCAGAGTGGATTTGGATTGATCTACATCTCTTCAGATAATTTTTGCAATTTGGACTATACAATCAAGTGTAATGTTCCTGCCAGAGGAGTTCTCCAGAGAGAGGTCATTCATTGCTCTACTTCCCCAGTTGTCACCTTGATATTGTCTTGAAGAAGAACTGAAGTGTGCAAGAACTGCAGGGTCCTCATGGGCATTCAGCATTCAGAACCAGTTTCCGTGCCTTTGGTCCCAGAACTCCTGGAATGCCTGTAGGAAATCAAGCTCTAGACTAAATTGATCATTGAAAAAGCTGCAGTGAGGGTTTGGACAGTTGATGACTGTCTTTATTCGTTTGAGATTTTTGTCTCTTCACTTTTGGTTAAACATTTATTTTTCTTTTTATTGCAAAGCAGAAGGGACATGCTCTGATTTTCATAATGTCTTCCTCATTCAGGGGAAATAACATTCCTTTAACTAGGCCAACCTTGGCACTCCAGGTATTCGTGAACCTCAGTTCTCAGAAACCCAGGTCAACAAGCCTGCTGATCAGGACTTCTTAGAATTGAAGTTCAAGAACATCTGGAGTGCAAAGGTTTTCCATCACTGAATTTTGAAATTCACTGGGACCAGGAAGAGTTCAATAATACAAGGAGAGTGTGTTTGAGTTGACATTAACATTATTTTAAGTTTAATTTTCTGACTCTGAGAGATTAGGAAGAGCACTCTGGATTCTACATACAGAAACATACCTCTGGGCATGAGGTTTGTTTTTTCTTACTGTACAAATTGAAATCCTCATTGGGGTTAGAAAATAGCCTGTGACTCTTATACAGTAATGCAAAAATTGGGATTTTTGTTTTTCATTCTAGTGTATGTTTAATTTCAAACAAAGTTACTGAAAATCCTTTATGAAATTTTGCACATGTAAATTGATTTGAGGTCCAGTATGAGTACATTTACTTGGAACTCTCTTAATATTTCTTCCTAGCTGTGTTCAGAAGAATGAATATTTCCAGCATACTCAAAAAAGAAATTTTAGGACACCAGCAAGATGTGAATGCCTCTGCAGCTTGTCTTCACCAATATGCTACTTAACTGATGAAGGAATGGTGTATGCAGATAGTCAGGAGTTTCTGGTTCTTGGTATGCAGGTAAAGAACAAAATAGGAAGATGCATATAACTGTATTAACCAGTTGGTGTTATAATTACTGTTACACTTTATTTGAACATTATGCATACATCTATATGTTTTTCTATGGTTGGAAATACAAATAATTCTGTAAAGATTTGCATATTTGGTACTTAAGGAAAGACAAGGTTGCCCATATTAGCTTATTATTGAGCTGCAGCCAATGAAATTCGCTTTTTCCAGAATATCAGTTCTTTTAGTTTGTTCTGCAATATCACATTTTTGTGGGTTTTCCATTCTCTTCCTTGAGCAACAGCCTAAGGTAAAAGGTGTGTAGGAAAAAAGGGTGAGGTGAATTGGGTGTGCTTCTAAAAAGACAGTGTGGTTTAATAGAATGCCAGGAAACTTATTGAGATAAGATCTAAACAAAACAGTATGTGAACTAAAATCTTAAAGTAAGCAGACTATATTTGATATAAACATTCCATATACTATTGGCCTTCATAGTCTAGTACTGTTTCTTCTGGCAGGCAGTGGCTTTCCTAGATTTCTAAGAAAAAACTCTCTTCAAAATTGGTTGCAGAAACTCTGAAATGTAAAGATACTCAGGTTCAATCCTGGGATATTCTTCAGGAGAAAAACACACTGAGCTCTGACTACTCTGTTAGTAATTAGTCTTGAAAACTATGATTTTAATAGTGCAGCTGTGCCAATAGGAGACAATGGAGATAGAAATGTGCAGTTAAATTACTGTGGAAAGGGGGGGGGAATCCATTCGTGGCCAAGAGGCAAAATATATGCTGTATAATAGTATAATAAATCGAATTCCAAAGTTTAAGTATATAATGCAATATATTTGTGAATAACTGTTCCACACTAAGAATAAATTGTCAAAAGGTACTTTCTTTGGCCCTTCTCTGTACTGCCTAACAGAGGGCCATTTATTATAGTGTAGAGGCAGGCATAAATCCTTTCCCAGAGGTTTGCCTGCTGTTTCTTTTAGCAGGGAGCGTTTTGAGTTGCACTCACCTCTGATTGTCCAGATATATCTGGCAATTAAAATGGCGATGCGGGACTTATTGGAATTTCAAGTATTCCCAAACATCTACCCTTATGCCTCCTCCCTTTCTATGACACTCTCAGAGTCCAGCTAACCAGGGGTTAGATAAAAATGTACCTCAATCAGGAAGAGACTTCGGCAACTTGGTAACGCTCCTTTTCAAAGAACAAAACCTTAATGAAGACTCCTTCTCTCTGGAATTCACTCTCCCTGATAAAGACCTGATTTATGGCCTCCCTTCTGGTTTTTGTATGCCGGATTCTAAACCTTCTCCTCTTTAAGGTGTGAGGAGAATAAAAATACGCTACTACAATTCTTCAAATATAGCAGCTTTTTATTAATATAAAAATAGAGTAAAATAGCATACAGACAAAGGCAGTTCAAATAGAAACATAAATCATAAAACAAGTATAAATGGCTAAGCTAGCTAAAAAAGTTCAAAAAGTTGGGCTACGGAGAACCCCCATCAAATATTAGACCGGCTGTCTAACATTTGAGCATGTTGAAATAAAATCAGGCAGAGCCACCCCCTGAAATGGGATATCTGCTGCTGAGAAGCTAAAAGTCTCCGTTTTTATACATTTCCCCCCACTCACACCTCCCTTATCAAAACGTGTGAAAATTCCCCAAATATGACATAAGAAGACAAATTGGCTGGACATCCAGCTAGGTATGAGACACCTGCATTTTACGTGAGGTGCTTATCTTAGATCCCATCTTTGTATCTCTATGTGACAGATCAAACTGTCAGATTCCCAGACTAAGTTGTCCTTGGAACTGGCATCGATGAGGACATGGGTGAGCGAGGGGTACTAACTAGCACCTGGGCATGCAACAATTTTATAATTGGCATTAACTCATAAAGAACTATAAAGCATTAAATTGCTAAACATTTTCTACTTCACACAGAAATGAATGAAAATCAATGGCTTCCTTTGAATTTCCCATTACATAAATATCCAAAGCTTTTCTGGTATTTGATAAGCTTTTCTGGGTGTTACTCCTTTCTTCAGGGAAATCTCAGTACTAATGATGGTGAAATGTATCTTGTAATGGAATCTCGCGTCCTAGCCTCTAGGCGTAGTATGCTATGCGCTTGCAGATGAGATTCCATTACAAGATACATACAACCACTACTTAAATATCTCACTTATCTTTAGATATTAAGGTTATTATAAGTTGGTTCCAACTTGATGGTACATAACAACTACTGATTTGACAGGGAAGCAAATTAGCTGGAGGAACAATTTGAGAAAAGAAGAGAGCTGCAAAAGTATTTGCTATCCTTTGCATTTCTGGGCATGTCTTGTCACTCTTCACTTCTGAAAGTCATCTTTAACATTATTATTATTTTTTAAAAAAAAACCCATTGCAAATGCTTTTCCCCACTACTTCATTCTGTTACTGAACTCTGTTTATCTCACAAAAGCAGCCAAAACATCTCTGCTCAGAGATTCAAGTTAAAAAAACATCTGCCTTTTGTTTAGGACTGCAGAAAGTTCAGCCCCTATTAAAAAGCAATTACTGTATTATGATAATTTTAAAAAATTGTTTGCTTCATGCAAACAAAATCTTATACTTTGGCAGCATCAAGTGAATGTTTGTACCAATTTGTTACAGGACTTGAAAACTTTGTACATTTAAATTTTATTCCTGTACAGAGATAACATTTATTACTTTTGAGATCTAATAATGAGAAGGAACTTTGAGGTTATTCATAAGAAGTACAATCACTGGGAATATTTTTAGCAATAGTTTACTACTAAGATCCAAATTGACCACCTATTCAACTAGGAAGATTTAAAAACTGATAACACTCTGAAAATGTAAGAAGAATTTTGGAGCATAACCACAACATCTTTTTCATGGAACTGTGTCTATGAAAATGGATCAGCATTGGATTCAATGGAATTATTTCCACTCCTTCACTTTTGTATGTTGATTTAAAAATTAAAGCACATCAGGATTTGTCCCAAATACTGTAATAAGTCTTTAATTCACACATTGTTCTCCCCACTTCTGACTCAGGAAGTTACTCCAGGTTTAAAGTAATCTTCCATTTATTATTTTTAGCATAAATAAATCAGCTTTATCCTGAGCTTTCATGATTTCTTCTATAAATAAATCTTCATATTTTAGGACTTTCTAAGGTATCCTGCTTGACATACTCTATACCAAATACATATAAAGATGGTCCTAATATTATTGTAATTTTCAAGAAAAGTAGAGTATAAAATGTATAAAGATTTTACATTATATTGAATGTACTGTAAATATTCCCTTTTAAAAGGATGGAAGAATTCTGTTTCTTCATACATCGATACAGAATTTGGTATATTATGAGATGACAGCCTACAGAGATCCAGTAAGTGCAATTTAGCTATTAATTTTCAAATGTTTTCTTTATTACCGTATTTATTCGAGTATAACGCGCACTCGTGTATAACGCGCACCCCTAATTTTCCATGAAACCTCGGTATAAAATTTTGTTTCACACCACGCATTGAAAATGACATAAGAAACGTTGTTGAACACGTGCGGCCATGACGCTAGACGACAAGCGGGAGGAGGGCCGTGCCGTGCTCCGTGCCTACCCTTGCCGGCTCTTAAGTCGCGCGGCGCGGGAGCGCGGGTGGCTGGCGGTAGCGCCTCCCCCAGAGGGTTCCCGTACCGTTCCAGTGGGGCAGCGGCGGGTGGAGCTCCTGGGCGCTAGACGACAATCGGGGAGGAGGGCCGCGGCGTGCTCCGTGCCTACCCGGTGCCGGCTCTTGAGTCGCGCGGCCCCAGGAGCGCGGGTGGCTGGCGTTAGCGCCTCCCCCTTACCGTTCCGGCGGGTGCGTGCGGGTGAGTGGCGGCAGCGGGACCTGGGCGCCTGCCACCGCCCGGGGAGGAGGGCCGTGGCGTGCTCCGTGCCTACCCGGCGCCAGCTCTTGAGTCGCGCGGCCCGGGAGCGCGGGTGGCTGGCGTTAGCGCCTCCCCCCGGTGGGTCGCCTTACCGTTCCGGCGGGTGCATGCGGGTGAGTGACGGCAGCGGTTCATGGGGGATACCCGCCGCTCGGGAGGAGGGCCGTGGCGTGCTCCGTGCCTACCCTTGCCGGCTTCTTGAGTCGCGCGGCCCGGGAGCGCGGGTGGCTGGCGGTAGCGCCTCCCCCGGGGTTCAAAGCCACCCCCCCGCCTCCCCTTCACCCGCCGCAGCAATAGACACCCGACCCAATTCTAAAAAGTAAGTAAAAGAGGCTCGTTTATAACGCGCACCCAGTCCTCGTGTATAACGCGCACCCAAACTTTGATTTCTTTTTTTGGTATAAAATTTTGCGCGTTATACACGAATAAATACGGTATGTCATAATAGGCAAAATCCTATTGTGTAAAATTACAACTATATAAATTAGTTCTGTTGATGGATATAATTAATTTAAACTAAATCAACCATTCCACAAAGGTGTCGGCTAGCGTTCTGGAACGGTTCTCCATTCTTGAACCGCAAATCAGCTAAGTGGGATTGTGTACTCGATCAATGCACCTGGCCAGTGTATTGCTCTAACATGGCCAACTTTGACATGAGCCAAGCAACTGTGTCAACTTATTTAAAATGGCTAAAGGAGCATTGAACATGATCAGAAACAGTGGGAGAAGATGCTTTGATCTGCCATGTCAAACTAGATGTGTGAAGTACGGATCAACCAAGTAAACTAATTTAAATTACCCTTCCCCCCCCCCCTTATTCCAAGCCTTCCTAGTGCAATATAGTTAAAAGTAGAGACATCACCTTGCAAACAAAAGTCCGCATAGTCAAAGCAATGGTATTTCCAGTAGTGAGGTATGGTTGTGAGAGCTGGACCATAAGGAAGGCTGAGCGCAGAAGAATAGACGCCTTTGAGATGTGGTGTTGGAGGAGAGTTTTGAGACTACCCTAGACAGCAAAGAGAACAGATAGGTCAATCTTAAAAGAAATCAACCCTGACTGCTCCTTGGAAGGTCAAATATTGAAGATGAAATTAAAGTATTTTTGGACATCAAATGAGAAGAGAGGATTCACTTGAGAAAGCCTTGATGCTGGGAAAGGTCGAGGGCAAAAGAAGAAGGGGGTGGCAGAGAATGAGATGGCTAGATGGCATTGTTGATGCAATGGGCACAAAGCTGGGCAGGCTGAGGATGGTGGAGGATAGGGGTGCCTGGCGTGCGGTGGTCCATGGGGTCGGGAAAGGTCGGAATCGACTGTGCGACTCAACAACAACAAAAATAGTTCACAGACAACATGTGATAGAAGCTCTTCAATTCATGAACCAAGTGATAGATTGGCATAATTATGTTCTCATGTAAAAATTAACGATTCATCTACTCCTATGAACTCTTCCCAAAAGAGTGCCACAAGAATTTTTCTAGATGAAATTATCTTGCATTGCTGTTGCCCTTCACACAGGACAAAGATTAAAATGTGTCACCTTTGCTTAAAACCCATTGCATCATTGCATCAAGAATAGCTTTGTTATGCACACAAAACTCCTGTCATCTGCAAGGGATGCCTTCAGTCATTTCAATGGAGTTATGCTGCTGGCTGTTTTATTATTTGCTCTTACTGGGTAAGATAAAGATGATATAGATCAGCTATAGCCTACATGGAATTCTGTAAGCTATATGGTTTATAAAGATTCCAAGATAAAAAGATCATGTGTGTGTGTGTGTGTGTGAGGTTCTGCTCTTGTGCAAGTCAAACTAATATCAGGAACATGCATCTTGCATGCCATTAGTCCTTTCTTTCTCCTGTTAGTCAAATTTACAACTATTTATGTGCAACTTGAGGTTGCACTCTTGGTAGTTTATTTATTTATTTATTTATAGTTCAAATTTCTATGCCGCCCAATCAGGCGAACCCAACTCAGGGCGGCTCACAACAGGATTAAAACATACATATTAAAAACAATATGGTGTGCTAGCACCAAGGCTATCCTTGAAGCATTATACAGTTGGTCATGCCAGGGACCCATGACCAATCATGTAATTGAATATGCAGTTCCTTGTTACTGAGTGTAATGTCTGATATGTTTACACTGGTATAACTACTGGCATAAACAGGATTTGCTCATTGTGTTATTTCTGAAGTGATACAGGGTTGAGTAAAAAGGACTTAGAAATGGAGCTAGCGCGTGCTTTCCACTAATCATGAAACAAAGATTGCTAGAATGCAAGATAAAGAGTGGAGTGACAGCATCTGCTATAATAGACCGGTGTGTGCCAATACTTTAGAAAGCTCTGTGTCTAAGAATGTGCTAAGTATTAAACATACGTTCATGTCACAACTTCTGTTAATCAGACACTGTAGATGATAATACTGTGTAAATATTGTGCATATTTAATTTAACATGAAAAAAGTCATGGAAACAGTTTTTCCAACTATGAATCTATTTCTGTTCAGTAAAAGTTGAAAGACTTCCGCATATCTAGCTCTTAATGAATTTATGTCATCTGACCTGATGGTAATAAACATAGATGATTTCAGGCAGTATTAACTACCCCTTTTCAATACATGGGTTTGATATTTCCTGAAGACAACAATTATGACCTACAGTATCTGAATTTCATATTTGTGTTGTAAGGGTTTGTCATTAAAAATTAATTTCAAATTCTTATTATTGTTACCGTAATACACCATCATCTTACTTTCGAGGTATAATGATGATCTTTTGATTTGTACCCACTCCCCCAACAAGGGAAAGGTGGCCTATAAATGAGACAATTAAGTAAATAAATAAGTGTGATTTTTAAAAATTGTACTAAGTATTTATATAAGTTCAGCAAATGCTGTTATTAAAGAGAATTCTGAATTGGTTTAGGTAATTCACTTAAAACATGATGTGGCTCAGCGACAACTCATAATCATGTATCAAAGACCAAAATGCAAATTGATACACTTCAGAAGTTTGCCTGCTTTGGAGCTTGTCTTCCAAGTTGAAATATCAAATGATACCCTGGTTTTTACCAGGCTGGTGAGTAACCAGAACAATTAGAATAAGGTCTATAACAAATTGCTGATAGAACCATCGTTACTACTATCTTGACTGTTTTCTCACCCATCTCCTTTCAATCAAGTAGCATAATCTCTATGTTGTGTTTGATGAACATGGATACATCTAGAATGGAAGATAATGTTTCTTTGTTTACTATTACAATGCTAAAAAATTTGGATAGTATTTAATAACAGCTGAATATTAAGAGGGACTGTAGTGGCTCAAGTGGTTAAGATGCTGTACTTGCTGACTGGAAGGTCAGAGTTCAATTCCTGGGTACTGCATGACAGAGTGTGCTCCCATTCTGTCCCAGCTCCTGCCAAACTATCAGTTCAAAAGCAAGAAATTTCAAGTAGATAAATAGGGACCACTTTAGTGGGAAGGTAAACAGCGTTGCGTGCACTTCGGTGGTGAGGCATGCCTGCCACATGTCCACGGAAATGTCTGCAGATAGCACTGGCTCTTTGGCTATAAAGAGAGATGAGCACTGCACCCTAGAGTCGGATACGATTGACCTTCAAGCACAGGCGACCTTTACCAAATATTAAGATATTTTAATCAATGCATTGATAGTATCATCTCACAGTTCTTTCCGCGTCAAAGAAATAATCCTGGAATATCAGTGGTGTGCGGGAGAGTCTTCACGGTCATCTGCGATAGCAATTATAACAATGAGTTACAATAATAATGAGTAGCTTTGCCTGCCCCATACTCTCCCCTGTAGGGAAAGCACAAATGAAGTGACGCTACTGAGATCCCAGTACTGGCAACAGCAGACGTCCTGCAGTCTGTGCTGAGATTAGTTTCACTGTGTTTGTCCTTTCCCCAGTTTTGTGTGTGTGTGTGCGTGCGCGCCGCACACAGGGCAGGTGAAGCTTAATGCATACAGTGGAAGCACTTGGGTTTGAGAGCAGCACAACCACCTGTTTGGCTATAATACTAGCTCTAGCCAGGCCACAAGTATGATTGTGACAATGGGGAATGACCATGCCATCTGAAATGGCCCAGCCTTATAGGTTTTGAAGGGCGGGGATCTGGTCTAGTTCCCTGGACTTGTTCCACATCTCTCTTATAAACAAAAGCAATTAACACAAATGACAGGACAACTGTGTATATCAGACTAAAATGATGCATGTATTTCAGAACAGCTCACTATTCATTGGCCTGACATCTGGAACTGTGGAGATTTTAAAAATTCTAGATGCAGATGAAGAAATAGCATTTTCTGAAAAAAAGTTTAATAATGGTAAGATCATTGTTAATGATAATTAGCGTATTTCAATGTACGTGTCAAAACCTCGGTTAACAAACGGCTCAGTTAACATAAAAATTGCATAACAAAAGGAAACCCATAAAAAATAGTGTCTCAGTTTACGGATTTTTTTCAGAATGGATTAATTGGTTTTCAATGGGATACCATGTTTCGGTTAAAGTATTTTGGTTTTCAGTGCATTCCTATGGGGAATTCTGTTAAAGTAATTTTCGCTGTAAGAAACGTCCCGGAGAACACATTAATTACATTAACTGCGGTTCCACTGTATATACCATTTTATCCTTCATGAATGGAAACATTACATGAGAAGGTATATGATCCTGGAGAGTAAATTCATTTGATTTTGATAGTTTATTTATGAGTAGGTATACATAAGATTGTATTGTAAGTGTGCTGTGATATGTTATACAAGGAAAATAAATACATAAAGTGTATTCTTTGTAAGAAAAAAATCTAAAACACTGGAAAGCACAAAGTTTGTCATATACATTCTATGTGACAACACAAGTAAATGATTGTATGTACAGTACTGTAGTTGCGTGGAAGGAATTTTTGGCAGTGAAGAGTGACTTTTAGCTCTTCCTCTGGAATTTCATATCATTTTGCAATGTCTAGCTCTCATTATGATTCAGCATAGCCTTCAGGTATATTGACAATTGAAGAAATTAATTCAATTTAATGTGTACATACCAATGCTGTTTTCTTACCATGAATGGATGGGATGAGACTAGGCTCTGACAGAAGATTGAGTATCTATTTCATAATCAACAACACAAGTTTTATTCATGACTAATCTGATTTATGCAAAACATGTACATACTGTATTCTATTTAATTCCACCCACATGTATTTATCAATATGATACTTATGGAATTTTAAAAATTTAGATCTACGAACACATAGTACGTAAATAATTTAAAGCTTAATTTTATATATTTTTCTTTTTTAAAAAAAGGTTTATAAAAATAGCTTTTTGCCCAGTTCAAAGTGGTACTACCAAACTGTCAACTCCTGTTTTAATTTTTTGGTATTAGTTATGGGCTTTTATAGTTCTATTCGCCAATGATTTGTGCTTCTTTATTGTTAAATTATTATTTTACATTGCAGAACATTGCAGAAAACTTTGTTCAGGATAGCTGTAGTACAGTGGTGGCAAACCTATGGCACGTATGACAGAGGTGACACTCAGAGCCCTGTGGGCACCCATGCAGTCACCCCAGCACAGAGTTTGCCCATCCCTCTGCCCAGCAGCCCAACAGGAGTGCTTACTCTCTTCCCCAGCACAGAGTTCACCCCGCCCCTCTGCCCAGTAGTCCAATAGGAGCACTTCCTCCTTCCCCCCAGCACAGAACATACCTGTCAAGTGTCCCGGATTGGCCGGGATTTCCCGTATTTCAGCGCCGATTTTCTCCATTTCCCGCCCGGAGCTGCTGCTATCCCGGAATTTGGCAGTGGGGGGAGGAGTTACTGCGCATCCCTTCTGTTCAGGTCCTTTCTACGTATGCGTAGGAGGCTTCTGTGCAGAAGGGGATGTGGCGTGCGAGGAGGAGGAGGAGCCGGTCTGGGGATGGGGGAGGAGTGGGCAGCAGGGGCGGCACGGCACTCCCTGGGAAGGGGGCTGCGGCTGCGGCTACAGCCGGGGACGGGGCGGCCCACGGGTGTAGCGCCCTCCAGCCGGCTCCCTCTCCCCTCAGCATGGAAAAACCCACCCACCCCGAGAGAGGAGAGGAACAGCCAGGCTTAGCGCTGCCCAGAGCTCACCCTAATTTCCCTGCCTGCCTCCTTTATTCCCCGTGGGGAGGCGGGAGGGGGAGGCTGGACTGAGGCAGCCTCACTCCCAGGAGCGCCAGAGGGAGCCGGCTGCTGCCTGGAGTTGGTGGTAGAGAGGAAGGAGGAGAAGAAGAGGCAGAAGCAGCCCCACCAGAAAGTCAGGGTGAGGGGAAAGCTGCGGCGGCACCCAGCGGCCAAACCCAGGCCGGATGGTGACTGCTTCTCCTTCTGCTGTGCCCTCAGTGCCGCCGCTTAGCTTGCTGTTTGGTCTTTTGCCTGAGCAATTCCTCCTACTGGAGGCTCCCTTTCTCTCTGTCTCACACACACGCGCGCACAGCCTTTCTTCAAGCCGGGTCTACTGGGCTTCGCTTTCCTTTCACGGCGTGCCTGCAGGCCCTGGGGAGGCTGCAGCAGAGCAGAGGCAAAAGGGGGGGCGGTTGCACTCCTGCCTCGGCCACCCCAGGGGGTCCCACATGGAACTGAACCCATGGGCAGAGTGTCCAGGCAGCCAAGGCGAGGGGCAGCACAGAGAGCCGGCAGGGCCTGAAGAGACGGAGCCAGGGAAGGGGCTCCGGAGCCTGCACAGTCCTTTTTCTGCTCCTCCTGGCCCATACCAGTCAAGCGCAGCTCCGGAGATTACGAGACCTGCGCAGAACGTTTCTGCGCATGTCGCTTCTACGCATGCGTAGAAGGCTTTTACGCATACGTAGAACGGACCTGTGCAGAAACGTTTTGCGCAGGTCCCGTAATCTCCGGAGCTGCGCTTGACAGGTATGGCACAGAGTTCACACAACCCCTCTGTCCAGCAGTCCAATGGGAGTGTTTCCTTCCTCCCCTGTTGCTTTGTGATAAATAAATGGGTTTTGGGTTACAGTTTGGGCACTCGGTCTCTGAAAGGTTCACCATCACAGCACTACAGTAGTAAAAAAAACCTATGCATTAAAATGCCTGAATTTTTTCTGAGAGGTTGCTGTTTTTGTTACACAATCATTAAGAACAAAAAAGATTCTAGTGGCATGTTAAGGACAGATACACTTTCCTTTGCCTATGCTTTCATGGACTGCAGCCACATCATCCATTGCCATAACCAATAGAAAACATTTTTGTCTAGAGTGTCTCTGCATTGTAAATTAAACTCTTGCAAAATAAAATATTATCTTTAATGTATTAGCAATGGAGAAAACAGCAAACTTGATCAGACAAAATTATATGTTAAATAACCTAAGATATACCACATGCTGGTACTTGGGTGTTCTCTTGACAATCTCTTGTTTATTTAAAATCTGAAATCAAATACTCAGATTTCAACTCTATACCTCTTTTCTGTCTTTAAGGGGAAAGTGAAAGAAAATTTCCTTCATCTTGCCTTGAAAACTGCCACAATGGTCCTGTAATAGCAGTTGATTCTTGCAAGGATCTTGCTGTCTTTTTAAGTTGTGGGTAGGTGTAAGTATGGGTATTCCCTTTTTATTCTTCATAAGAGGAAAATGATGATGTATGTGTAGAGAAATTCATAAATCTATACAGTGACTGTATCTGCATCACCTAGTACCTGACATGGTAAAGCAAATGCTAGGGGCAATCACTGTTTAAGACCTATATCCTTTTCTCTTTTTTAAAATAATTGTTTATTAAATTTTTAGACAAAAGTACAATATATAAAGACAAACATCAAAATCAACTACATAAATAAAAACAAGAACAAACCATTTCCACATCCTTACACGATACCTTGATTATGACTTAGTATTATATTACTTCCCCCTTCATTCTCCCTCTTTAATCCTTTAATTAAACTTACTATTATTAAACTTATATGTTTACATCATTTATACCATTAACAAATATATACATTCTAAATTTTTGAGTTCTTGCTGTCTCAATATACATATTCAAAATTATTTTATAACCACTATTGTATAAAATATCTACCGTCAAACTTCTAAATCATGGTTTCAATACAAAAATTACATAACTAAATATAAAAATGAAAAAATTTCCAATATGAAAAAAAAGAAAAAGAAAAACTAACCACTAAGTGTTGTGTACACTGCCCTGGAGAGCACGGAGTAACTCAATGGAATTATTCCCAAAAACTTTTGTGATCGGGTACAGGTCAATTCAATTCTTCTCCCTTCAATGAGTGATCCACAAAGGCTTTCCAAACATTCCAAAATCTGTTTTCTTTAACAATACCCTTTTTCATATTTATCTCATACGTTAACTTATCGTTCAGTGCTAGATCCCACATTTCCTTATACCATTCCTCAATTTTCATATTCACATCATTTCCCCATTTTCTCGCAATACACAGTCTACCCGTTGTCAACATTATTTTTAATAACTCTTTTTTGTCCTTGCTTAAATTTATACCATCCACGTCTGTCAACATAATGGTACTTGAGCCCAGTTTAATTTTTATTCCCATAATTTCACTTATCTCGTTCTCAATTTCCCCCAAAAAATCCTTTACCACATTGCAGCTCCACCACATATGTTCATATGTACCCAGTACATTCTTACAGCGCCAACACATTTTGTCTTTCTTATTGTCTATCTGATGCAATCTCACTGGGGTCAAATACCATCTCCACAACATTTTATAATTATGTTCCTTAACTCTAACAGACATAGTTATCATAATTCTTTTCTTCCATTTATTTTTCCAATTTTGGTCCTTTATATCTTTAAATCCTGTTCCCAACTTGCTTTCAATTCCTCCTGTGGATTACCTTCTTTATTTATCATTATATATATTTTACTCACCAGCCCCTTTACTCCTATTTGTCCCTTTCTTATTTTTAAAACTAATTCTTCAAACTCAGTCCTCCCTCTTTCTAGACCGGCTTCATTCATATATTTACTATTCAATTTGTTTACTATCCCTATCTGAAACCAATTCAATTTCAATTGTCCATACAAACTTGTTTTCCTCTCATTATCTTTACAGGCCCGTATCCAGTCTCTCAGCAGGAAAACTTCATTCTTATCAAGTACTTCTTTAATCCTTTTATTAATTTTTATTGGAAAATTTGCAATATCCTCCAATTCAATAATAGGGGAAATATCTGGTACCAAATCCTTCTTTTCTTTTTTCCATGTTCCCAATGTTGTCTTCATCGTTCTATTTTTAATACCTACTTTCCCCATGCCTCCTCCTAAGAAGACCATTTTCTCCATGTTCTTTCATTTCAATTTCTTCCCAAATTACCTTTTCCCTAGCTAAGATCTTTACAACATTCTTGATTTGGAAAACTCGATAGTATATCATCAGATTTGGCATTCAAAATCCCCCGTCTTTTTGGGATAAATACCAGAACTTTTTCGCTAATCTGGGTCTTTTCCCCCCATTACAGAAATTGTTGACCATTTTTGGAAACTCCTTAATTTCCTTGTCCTTAAGTTGAATTGAGAGAGCATCAAATAGAAAATTAATTCTTGGTGATAACATCATTTTGCTTATAGCAATTCTTCCAAACCAAGACAACTTCAATTTTGTAACCCCTGTATTCTATCCTTAATTTCTTTTTTCAATTTTACATAATTCAATTTCTTAAGATCTTCAAATTTATTCGAAATATTTATCCCCAAGTATTTCAGATTGTCCTTAATTTGTAAATTACCCTTTCCCTTTATCTTTTTTTTTTTTTGGTCTTCTTTACCCATATTACACAATATCATTTCTGATTTATCCCAATTTATTCTCAGACCTGTATTATCTTCAAAATCCTTAAATTGCACTTGTATTCTATCCAATGCCTACACCGGATGTTTAGTTATTATCAAAGTATCATCCGCATATAAACTTATCTTATTACCTAAGACCCCTTCTATTTCTTTATCTTCCCTTACAGCTTTTGCCAACATCTCCATTGCCATAATAAATAAGATTGGAGAGAGTGGGCAGCCCTGCCTTGTACCAGCTTCCAATTTCACTTATTCTGTATCCTCATCGTTTACCCTAACTATTGCAGTACCTTGCTGATATAATTGTTCAATTGTCTTCCTAAATTTATCCCCAAATCCATAGCATTTGAATATCTCATTAATTGTTACCCATTGTAATGAATCAAATGCCTTAAAATTATCCAAAGATAATACTCCTACTTTTTCCTTTGTTTGTCCTACCATATCAATTAAATCTATGACTCTTCTTGTCAAATCTGACATATGTCTGCCCTTCAGAAAACCCCCCTTTATATAGTTGCCCATAAAATTGTTCAGTCTGTTAGCCAATATCGCTGTAAAGATCTTAGCATCTTGATTTATCAGTGAGATTGGTCTGTATGCTTCAACTTTTTCCAGATCTTTTCCAGGTTTTGGCAATAATACGATTATAGTCCTATAGCATGAAGTCAGAATTTGCCCTCCTTCTAATATATAATTATTTTGGCACCACTAAATCTTTAAACTCCTTATAAAACTCAGCTGGTAACCCATCTTCTCCAGGTGCTTTATCCATTTTTAAACTAGCTATAACCTCTTTTATTTCCTTTTCCGTTATTCATTCTTCCATTCTATTCCTATGTTCCTGTTCTATCTTATTATTTATTTGTTTCTCCAATTGCTTTTTAAATTTCATCACATCTATCTCCTTTTTTGCATATAAAGCCTGATAAAAGTCTTTCACTATTTTACATTTATCTCCAGTTTTGTTACATCTTACCCCCTCTTTGTTAATCAAAATTCCAATTTCCCTTTTTTCTCTTTTTTCTTTTACAGCCCTTGCTAATAATTTTGAGTTCTTATTACTATACTCGAAATATTCTCTTTTTAAATATACCAGATCTCTTTTTACCTTTTCTATATCTTTTCCTATCAATTCGGTCTTTAGTCTTTGCATATTATCAAAAACCTCCTTGTCTTTAGTTCTTGCATGCTGTTCTTGTAACTGCTTTATCTCATTCTCAATTTTATCTTGCGCCACTTTAAATTGTTTATTTCTAATACTAGCCAATTTAATACTCTCACCTCTAAAAACCGACTTCATGGCATCCCAAACCATATTAAAGCCCACCTCATCCGTGTCATTCCAATGCCAACTTTCCTTCCAATTCTCCATTATTTGTTCTTTACATTTATGATCTTTGTATAATTTAGCATCATATCTCCAGTCTTTCTCTTTTTCACCTTACCCTCTATTTTCAGTTCTGTCATCACTTTTGCATGATCTGATTCCTTAAAAATTCCCACTTCTACCTCATCAATATTTCTAATCATATTCTCTGTTACAAATATGTAGTCTATTCTGGAGTATGAATTATGTACATTTGAAAAGTAAGTATAAATCCTTTCCAACCCCTTAAGCTCTCTCCATGTATCCTTCAGGCCTAAAGCTGCCAACCAATTGTCCAAAATCGGTTTTTTAATTCCTTTTCCACATCTTGATACATTTGTGCAATCTAAATTTGACTTTATTAGATTAAGATCCCCAGCCACTATCATTTTTGTCGTTTTCTCTTTCTCTAATATTTTGTACATTTTATCTAAAAAATCCTCTTGATGATCATTTGGAGCATGTATATTCACCAGAGTCACTTCTTCTTCATCAATCTTCCCTTTTACAATCAAATATCTGCCCTCCGGGTCAGAAATACTACTTATCATTTCAAAACCCAACCTGGTCGAAATCAAAATTGACACCCCTCTTGCCTTTGAAGTACCAAATGATTTTTCATAATATTGCATCCATCTTAAAAATATTTTATTTGTGTCCTTTTTAATGAGTTTCCTGGAGAAAGACTACATCCAGCCTGTCCCTTCTTAAGGCTGATTCAATTCTTCTTCTCTTAACTTGAGACCCTGTACCCTTCACATTCCACGTTAAAACCCTTATATTTCTCATAACTTAAACAATAACACTCCTCTATAACCTCCGATTTCTCCACTGGGTGTGCACCCTTCAACCCCACAATTAAAACTAAATCTACTAAAAAAACATTCATCTCTACCCTCCTCACCTTTTCTTTCCCAAAAAAGCCGCCTTTGTCACCCAAAGAGAGGAGGGGGGAACGCGGAAGATGTGTCTTCTTAAAAAAAAGAAAAGAAATGCTCCAGCGCTATTTTCTACATTAATACATTTAATTTTTTACCACACTTATAAAATTTAAGGACTTTTGTTCCCCTACTTCTTCTATCTTAAATTCTCTCATCCAGATACTTCACCCTTCTCCTACACCTTTCTCTGCCTTTGAACTCTCATCCTTCCCCACAACTGCACCCTCCTGTTCTGCACTTCCATATTCTCTTCTTATACCTCCGGACTCTAACAGATCTTTCCTTAGTGCCAGCCATTCTCTTGAAGACACTTCAACCAAGTCAATTGAACTCAAATAATCCAATGCATCAGTTTCTACTTCAATTGTGTGCATTTTCTTATCATGAAAAATTCTTAACTGCTGTGGGAATCTCCAGTTGTATTTTATCCCTCGTGACATCAACAGTTTAGTCACTGGTTTCATTTTATAACACCAAACACGTTCATTGACTGCAATATCGTCGTAAACTTCCACATCATTCCCATCAATTTTCCAAATGCCAGACCCAGCTTGTTTTATAAAGGCCATCACCTTTAACTTATCTCCCCAATTTGCAAATTTAACCAGAACATTTCTCTGAACACTGTTCCCTCTTCTCACCCCCAATCTATAAGCGTTTGCAATGTCTTCATTAACAAAATCTTTCCCCATTTTTAAATTATTCAGCCAATCAATTATTCTATCCTTCAGCTGGTCTGGCATTTTTTCCACAAGATTACGTATCACAATATTCTGCTTTCTCATCATCTCTTCCACCATATCGATCCTTTTCTCTTGCACCTCTACTTTCAATTTAACTTCCTTATTCTCCTCATGCAATCCTTTCATATCTGTTTGCATCAATTTCATATCCTTTTGCATCAAATTAACATTTGTTTCCAACTTTTGAAAAGTAAAATCAACTTTATGAGCAAAATCTTGAAACATTGTAACCAACTTGTCTTGCTTTCTCATGATTTCATCTTTATCTTTCCCCCTTGCCTCTTTAATTTCCCAGAAACCTTTCACATTCGCCTCCTCCATCCGTTCAAATTTATGAAACAATTTACCCATCTCAACCATTAATTGTGTTTGATCCAATACTGCAGGTTCTGGTGATGGTGTTGATGAAAATGTATCTTTCTTCTTAGGTCTTACCACCACCTCCTCCTTTCCTTTTCCTTTCCCAATACACGTCAAATAACAGTCTCAAGGCAGCCACACCTTTATTTACCCCAAGTCCAAATTCTTGATCTAGTTCCAGGATCAGTTAATTGAATACCAATACAACTCCTAAGTTACTCCACTCGCTTTGTATTCCAGCAAACAAACAACTTCTTTGTTGTAATCCAACGGTAAAATTTCCAATCCACAACTTGATTGAAGATTATTTTCTTATATCCAAATTTCCAGTAAAATAAAAGAAAAATTATCCCAACAGGCACTTTATAATCCAAATGATCCAAGCAAAAAATCCTGCTTCTTTGTTATAAGCCAAAAATGAACTCCAAAATGTGAATGAAAATATGGAACTTATTTCAAAAAAATTTCTTTATCACAATCAGAGTAACAAAGCTACAATTCCTCTTGAATAATATTGGTCAAACTGACTTCCAAAATATGAGAGAGGAGAAGCAAGTCCACAAGTATTAAAATTGTAACTTTTTAAAAAAGGGGCTGTTTCTTATTATAACTCCAGGAAGAGAAAAAAAGGAAAAAGAAAAAGTATCGAATCTCAATGCTCCAATTGCAAGACTGTATCCATCTGTATCCAACTCAAAACAGCAAGGCAGCAGAATCAGGGAAAGAGAAGAGAGAGAGAGAGAAATACTCTTTTCAAATTTATAACCCAGTTGTAATCAAATCCAGCAATCTAGAGGGAGGTTTTTACTTGCTATGCTGCTCCGATCCTCCAATATATTCCTCTTTCGTCTCCAATACCACATATGCACCAAAATGACGGCCGCGGAGTGAGCAAGGTCCCTTTCTCTTTCAACGCAGAACCAACCAGTTCAATATCAATCCAAAACCACCTTGTTTTCCTTCATATATTACTTCTCTCTCTGTAACTCTCCGATTCCACCACTCCATTATCGCCCTCCTTCCATATCTCCCAAGGATAATCTTAATAAACTGTAGCAATATCTGTGGAATATACAGGCCATCCATTTATCAATACTTTATTGGTTTCAGCAGTGGGAGTCATCAGGCAGATATCAAAAAGAAGAAGTGAGATTTTCAGAACCTAGTCAGTCTCAATGACTATAAGCCATCAGGGCCGTAGCCAGGATTCTAGATGGGTATGTGTGTGTCATGAGGGGCAACAATGTCACACACACATATATAACATTGGCATCCTAGTGTGGGGGGGGGCAGGCTATTAGCTCAGGAGGGTTCCCCCCATCTGGCTACAGCCCTGTAAGCCATTAATAGTATATAGGTGTAAAACAAACTTATGTATATTACACAAGCATTTCTAAGAGGGATAAATATTAATATTCTTATATGTGGCACCTGCACAAAACATATCCAGTAAAGTTTGTCATCCATGTTCAAACAAAATAAATTCCAAATGCAAAAGTGCAGAGGGCAACTAGAAACACTTCCTATCCTTGCAGTCAGGCTTATAAGTGGGGAATAAAGGAGCTTAATAGATAAGAGGAGATATGAATGTTGTGTAAAATTTATTTTGAAGGAGATGGCAATATAGGTACTGTATATATAGTAAAGAGTCTCAGAAATAGCAAACCTGGCCTTAGCTGAATACATAGAAAGCTAATTGGGCTACTTTATTGCTGCTACTGATCAAAAGGCACTGTGCAGTTGTTCCTATTAATAGGTTCCCTATAGGTATTTTTAAAAATGGAACAAGTAGCAATAGAAATACAAGAGGGAAACAATTGGAACTCCTGCAAAATGTCATGACTGAAGCAGGGTAATTTGTCTGGAAGCGAACAGATTTAGTGTGCCTGTTCACTGCAGTAGAAAAGCATGATGTTTATGTAAACATAAATACAAAATAATGGGCAATACCCTATTGTATAATTTGCACTAATGCAATTCTAGTAGCATATAATTTAAAGCCACTAAAAGCTTCCATTCCCCTCCTTTTAGGTTCTGTGTCTCCCTTTTGCCACAGGGAAGCTTTTAAGAACCTCAGGATGAGAGGAGTAGGAGTCTTTAATAGTTAGAATAATTGGCACTGGATTGCCACTGCTAGCTCTTTTCTTGACAGCTGGCCCCTGCTGTGTCCCTTGCTGCTGCCACTACCACTCTCACTGTGGCAGATTCAAGAGACACAATGTCCACCAAGATACGCATGCACACCCCCAAATACTGTATAGTGATTCAGGAATGTTCTTCCTAATTGGCAAAGAGCTCTATAACACTTTAAAGGAGGGGTTCTCTACCTTTTCCAGCCACGGACCAGACCACACACCCTCAGAGAGCTGAGCGGACCAGACACATGGTTCCCCCACCGTAAACGCTGCCATAAAACGTGTCTGTGGCTGTCATTAATGTAACTACGACAGCTACAAGTGCATTTACAGCGTGTTTTCGGCTGTTTTCGCCACTTCTGCCGGTTCTGGTGGCAGTGGCAGCAGTGGTGGCAGGAGCGAGGGCAGCAGGCCACATGAAATGGCACCATGGGCGAGGTCTGGCCTGCGGGCCATAGGTTGAAAACTCCTGTTTTAAATGTTAACGTGATTAGTCTTTTCATGGAATACAGCCCATTACATCAGAAGCATGAAGAGTTATATAAGATTTCAGAAAGATATCAAGATAAATGCACACACAATATTTAAGTGGGGATGGAACAGAAGATGGTTAGGTCAGAAGGAATATCACAAATGCATTCCATTCAATCAATCTTACAGCTAATTGTTCTTAGGACTGCAGATTCCATTAGTTTCCATCACGGGAAATTTTACTTTAATGGTAAACTGCTTACTTTAATGGTGTGGAGGTCTTGGAAGCAAGCTGCTACTTAAGAATAACCAAGACATTTCCTTTATTTTTAAGTTCAGATTCCATTATAAAATTGTGGGATATTCAGATGAATCTGTTGGCTGAGATCACCTTTGACAACACTTTAACTACAGCCTGTTTCCTGAATAGTTGTGGTGACATTTTACTGGCTTTCAAAAAAGATTTGTATGTCTTGTCCCAAAGAAAGGCACTGGGTTTACAGGAAACAGATATTGAGGCTGCCAGTGTTTCAGCAGCAGGTAAGCTTTACAATAATTGCTGAATTACTTTGCTGAATTACTTTGTAATAATTCATATTCACGTGGTCCAATCTATTCCTGGAATGAAGAATGGATTGTAAAAGAAAATATTCAGGGCGGGGGGGGGGGGGGCTAAGTATTATGACCAAATCTATTCACATACTCTGTAAGATTCCTAACCTTCCTCTTTGAGAAAAAGTGACTTAACTTCATTTTACAGTACTTTAGTTAGCATATGAAAATTCCTTGCTACTCCAGATAAAGCAAGCCATAAGAATTATTTGAAGAAGTAGATGAGAAGAAGGTTGTTTAATGGCTTGCTCCATATTTTTTCCTGGTATTGGTGTCAACCTGACTAGTCAGTAGTTGCCCGGATCCTCTGCCTCCCCCCCCCCCTTTTAAGGATGAGGACATTTGTCTATTTTGAGTCTTCATGGCAATATCCATTGCTAATGTGGAAGATAATGTTCATGGAAGGTCCTGCATTTTTAAAAAAAGAGGGTAATTCATATCACAATCACCAGACAGGGGAGAGGGGTCGGTGAGGCACCTGTCGGAATTCTTTCCCCTCACTTTGATGTTCCGGTAGAAACACGAAGCAGCCAACATAGCAGGGCTAAACAGTTTGTTAGGCGAAACAGTGGCGAACAGTGGCGCAGCACTGCTCAATATATACACTCAGAAATGGGTGGGAAGAGACAGGAAGGGAAGAGACAGGAAGGGAGAGGGGTAACTTGGAGGTTATCGGACCGGAGTGAAAACTGTACAGACTACATAGTTTAGACGGGAACGTAGTCCCGCGATATTACAATACCAAGAAGAAGGAGACAAAATGGAGGATGGTAATGATCCTAAATAGTTCACAAATGTTACAAGATAAGATGTATTTAAACATAACATTCCTCACCCCTAGGATGGGACAAAATCCCTCAGCCATTGTTGTTGTTGTTCAGTCGCACAGTCGACTCCGACCCTTTGCGACCCCATGGACCATTTTCCTCCAGGCGCCTCTGTCCTCCACCATCCCCCTCAGCCCTCCCAGCTCTGTGCCCATTGTGTCTACAATGCCATCTAGCCATCTCATCCTTGGCCTCCCCCTTCTTCTTTTGCCCTCCACCTTTCCCAACATCAATGCCTTCTCAAGTGAATCCTCCCTTCTCATTTGATGTCCAAAGTATTTTAGCTTCATCTTTACTATTTGACCTTCCAATGAGCAGTCAGGGTTAATTTCTTCTAAGATTGACCTATTTGTTCTCCTCGCTGTCCAGGGGACTCTCAAAACCCTCCTCCAACACCACACCTCAAAGGCATCTTTTCTTCTGCGTTCAGCCTTCCTAATTGTCCAGCTCTCACATCCTTACATTACTACTAGGAAAACCATTGCTTTGACTATTCTAATTTTTGTTTGCAATGTGATGTCTCTGCTTTTCACTATGTTCCCCAGGTTTCTCATTGCTTGTCTCCCAAGAATCAGTCGCCTTTTTATTTCATGGCTACAATCCCCATCTGCAGTGATCTTTGATCCTAAGAAAGTAAAATCTGTCACTGCTTCTACTTCTTCCCCGTCTATTTTCCAGGAACTGATGGGGCCTGTTGCCATTATCTTGGTTTTCTTGATATTGAGTCTCAGGCCAGCGTTTGGACTTTCCTCCTTCAGCCCAATCAAGAGATTGTGGAGGCTTACAAACCCTTTTGGGTCGAGCTGATACCTGGCTGAACTCAGACGTCTGAGGTAGACTTGGTTCCATAGAGTCATACCCCGTGCTGGGGGCCTGACCTGACCCATCTGTATTAAGGAAGCATTGACCTGACTCGGAGTTGGAGTCAGGGAGGGGATGAAGCAGGAGCAGAAACTTGCCTCATTTGGGTGAGAGTTGAGGTAGACTCGAATGCAGAAGGATGGGAGGCGGGTTCCCTAGGAGAAATCAAAGCCCCGCTTTTCGCTTGGATGAGTGGGAGAACACTCTGTAAACTCCCCCCGATCCTGTAAATCAAAAGGTACATTTCCACTCTCTGGGCTTGCAGACGGCCTCCAAAGAAATTGGGGCTGGCTTGAATCAAAGAGCCGGGAATCATGGCTGACCGCCAATCCACCTTCCTCACATCCCCCTGGGCGTAAATGGGTGGGGGACGACCCTAACGTGGAATTACCGTATGAAGAATCACCTGATACCTCTTGAAACTCCATGACCCTATGTCTGAGCTGGTCGGTGTGGTGCCGCCAAAGCAAACCAGTATCTGTTTTGACATGATAGGACACTGGCCTTGTTTGTTCCACCACAATGCCTGGAATCCAAGCTGGCCCTGCGGCCACATAGTTCTGGCAGTGCACCGGATCCCCGGCAGAGAATACCTTTTTGTGAGCAATTTCAACATTAACACCCCTATCCTCCACCCTGGAAGGATCTAACCGGTCAAGCAAGGAGCCCTTCTTTTCCCTTGCGCTCCTGGGCCCCATCTTGGACCGACATGTAAAAGCTGTTGCCGTAGCAGGTGGAAGGATTCTCTGCCGCCGCCGCTCATGAACTCGCTTCAGTGGAGGCGAGGAGGTCCGCCGGCTAGAAGCGCTAGGACTTGCGCAATTGTCAGTGTCCCCACCTTCCGGGTTTGGAAGGGCTGGGTGGAAATGGATTGTGCTGTGGTACATCTTTATGCTACTGTTGCTGTTTTGGAAGTCCGAATTTTGTTGAGTGCTTTTTATAGTGTATTATATTATAGTTGATATGTCTTTGCTATTGTATTGTATTCTGTGGGCTTGAATTTTCTGCATACTATATTTCTGGGGACTCTTTATTATTGTCATATTGATATTGACTGTATAGATTATGCTGTATTGCTATGCACTTATTGATTTTGTATATTGGTGATTGTTGTTTTGTTATTGCTGCTGCTTAGATCTTGTATTTTTCTATTTTGTATTATATACTTACTGTTGTTAACCGCCTTGAGTTGCCCATTGGGTAAGAAAGGCGGTATAGAAAAAAAACTTCAATCAATCAATCAATCAACTGGCCTCCTGCACATTAAGAGTTTGGCTGGCGACAGCCCTGATGCCAGGGGCATTGTCTGGTAGCACATTAGGAATTGGCAAAGTTGTACCTCTATGTCCCCCTGACACATGCGGTGAAGTGTCTCTTTAGTAGTGCGAACCTGACGTTCCACCTGACCATTGGTGGCAGGGTAGAAAGGGGCAGAAGTTACATGCCGAATGGCGTTCCTTTCCAGAAATGCCTGAAATACGGCAGAGGTGAATGTTGTGGCGTTATCGGATGCTAGCATGTCCAGTAACCCGAAACAACTTAACAACCTCTGGAGCTGTTTGATAGTGACTGCAGAAGAGGTACTAGGCATAGAAATTACCTCCAGCCATTTAGAAAATGAGTTGACCACCGTCCCGCTCCCTCCAGAGATCATCCACAAGCGTGACCAATGCTGTCTCAGTACCATGTCCAGGCCTGAATCCTGACTGAAAGGGGTCCAGATAATCCGCTTCATCCAGGATGAAGCACTACCACCCTCTCCATTACCTTTCCCAAGAAGGGGAGGTTGGAGACCGGTCTATAGCTAGAGAGGACCGCTGGGTCATGGGAAGGGTTTTTTTAGGAGGGGGCGCACCAAAGCATGTTTTAAAGGTGCAGGGACCACCCTCTCCCGTAATGATGCATTAATTATTGCCCTGACCCAGCTACCTGTCACCTCCTTAGAGGCTTTCACTAGCCAGGAGGGACAAGGGTCCAATGGGCAAGTAGTGGTGAGAGAAGCTGCAAGGAGCCTGTCCACTTCATCAGGGCCCACCGGGTCAAACTGGTCCCAGATGACCCTGCAAGACTGTGCTCCAGTACCTTCCAGACCCTCCCTAACCATGCCAGGATTGAGCCCGGAGAGAATCCGATCGATTTTCTCTGCCAGATGGTCAGCAAAGTCCTCAGCCAAACCCTGCCAACCAGTCACCGGGCTCCCTATGTAGGAGGGACCTGGTCACCCAAAACAGGGTGGCTGGGTGATTATCAGCGGAGGCAATAAGGATGGTGAGATATTGACGTTTCACCACCCTCATTGCCACTTGATAGGCCCTAACAGTGGCTCTAGCAAGTGTTCGGTCAGTATCCCTCTGAGTCCGCACTCAGTGGCGCTCTAAGCGTCTTTTATCCCGTTTGAGCTCCTGTAGTTCTTCAGTGAACCATGGGGATGATCTAGCTCCACAGTCCCGGAGAGGCTGTAATGGCGCGATTTCATCCAAGGTTGCCATTGTCATGGAATGGTTTCATTATAATGTCCCCTGAAAATCATGGTGTGCACATCAGGAGCCAGTCTGAGAGAGAGATTTTCTACCCTCTCTTTGACACCGATTCTTCTCCCCCACTTTTATTACATACAACCACAATTCAGTGGTACTGTAATAATATTTACTGTTGAAACTAGCCAATATTGCTATCATAAGCTATGTTTGCAATGGGTTTGCCTATCTTGGCCTATGTTCAAAAAGGTCAATGGAATCAGAAGCAGTTACCCAAGGTGACTCCAATAGAAAGAAGAGGGGTTCATGCTGAAGTAGCAGTCCACTTTCCTGATTTCCAAGAATGATTTTCAGGAGGTCTGTGTTATGTCTACTGACTGCACTAATTCATATTGTTATCATTTTTCACACGTCAAGGATCCCTACAACTAAAAGTACCAAGATAGAGTTCAGTTGTGTATTCGGTGCACAGAATAAAATCAGTAACTAATATATGTATGAAAAAGAAAGCATACATCTTTTACTGTTTTCAGACATAAAATGTTATGTAAAATGTTATGATTTTTATCATGATAGGTTCAGTGTAGTATAATGTTTAAATGGGAATTCCATCATACTAAGTAAGGCAATTTTATTATTTCTTCTCCAGAATCTTATATTTTTGAAAGTCCGTCAATAGATGATGGGGAAAAAATTGATGTGCCTAAATCAGTTGAGATGGCTTCATATCTGGTATGTTATGGCTTCACATTAAATTTGTAGTTCATTAATGAGGAAATCCATATTAAATAAGTCTCTGTGCTGAAGATGTGAATTATTAAACTGAGGTGCATCCAAAATCAGTTGTAAACAGTGGTGGGCTCCAAAAAAATTTACTACCACACTGTGGATGTGGTATGGTGGGTGTGGCCATGGAGAAAGCCCTGCATTGCACACAAATTAGGACTACTTTATTTCAAAACTTGGATGAGCAGGGCCAGCCAGAATTTCTGCTACCGGTTCTGGCGAACTGGGGCAAACCTGCTGATGCCCACCACTGGTTATAAAGTAAGCCACCGTCTCTTAGTGGTGTGGTAGTGCAATGACTCCAAAGGTAGCCTTTAACTATAGGATTGGTTTAAATCTTGGATGAGTTGCCAAACTGGACTAGCATTTTATGCTGGAATAATGATGTGTGGCTGATGTTAACAGAATACAACACACACACCATCCCATTCTGCAGATATTATTTCTACCTCAACATTCCACTTTTTATGATAACTTTTTCAGTGTCTGTTGTTTCAATGCATGATGGGGTTAATGGGGTTGTGTGTGTTCTAATCTAGTAGAATTATACCTTCTACACTTTTGGAATGGCGTTGAGGTTTTGTAACCATCTTTAAAGCCCACACATCTTTCCTCACTTTCTCTTCCTCTAGTCTGGCTCTTTCTTCATAGACATTTTGATAGAATGTGTATGCAGGAAATGGATGTCTTTGTATGGAGACTTTAGTTCACTAGATAGCTACAGAACTGAGTAACTAACAACCATAGGAAAAAAGTGCAATGTGAAAGCACTATGAACTCCTCCACAATTTCTCCTCATTTTACTATGCATTTGACAGGGTTTATAGAAGGAAATAGCTAGTTACTATTTGGAGGTATTATAAAAATTATTTTTGTTTCAGCAACGTTGTAATAACCATATATAATTATTTCTCAGTTTTTTCATTAGAATATAGCCAGAAAATACAGGAAATGTGTATGTAGTATTCAAAGACAGAGGGGGGGGGGGTCAGAAAAAATGCTTTCATAGGCTAAAGTGGCAAGTATTTAGTGTGACCTCCCCTTAGGTAAAGGTAAAAGTCATCCTTGCTCAAAAGCCAGTCGTATCCAACTCTAGGGTTTAGTGCTCATCTCTGTTTATAGCCAAAGAGCAAGTGCTATCTGTGTTTGCAGACATTTCTGTGGTCTTGTAGCAGGCATTGCTGGACATCAGAATGCACTGAACATTGTTTACCTTCCCACCAAAACGGTATCTATTTATTTACTTGCAATCACTTGCTTTCAAACTGCTAATTTGTCAGGAGCTGGGACACAGACAGGAACTCACTCCATGCAACACTCAGGCCTCCAACCACTAACCTGCTGACAGTGATGCACTCTTAAAAAAATTACTACCCACACTGTGGGCGTAGCTAATTGTAGGCATGGCTATCTGTGGCCATGGCCTCAAACAAACACCCCAAGAAAAAAGAAAAAAAGAGGGAAAAGAAACCTACCTTGCTCTCTTGCTTCGCCCGTTGTCCCAGAGATGATAATGAGGAGTCCCAGAGCAGCCAGGCACTGCTGGCGGGTCAGCCCCTCACTGTCCGGGCACACTTTCACCGGCAGCGCTGCTGGGAAGTGAGCGGGGCGGGTTGGTGGGCTGGCAGCCTCCCCCTCCCAGCGCCGCTGTAAACACTTCCCATTCACCTCGCCCAGGGCTGAAGGCGCACAGAAAGTGCGCAGGTGAAAATGCACCTTCGGCCCTTGGATAGGTGCATGGGAAGCATTGCCAGTGGCGCTGCTGGAAGGTGGGCAGGGCGGGGTTGTGGGCTAGCGGCCTCCCCCTCCCAGCAGTCCCAGCAATGCTTCCCATTCACCTCACCTAGCCAGGGCTGAAGGCGCTCTTTCACCTCCACACTTCCCGCATGCCTTCTGCCCTGGGCAAGGCAAATGGGAAGCGTTTCTGGCAGCGCTGAGAGGGGGAGGCCGCCAGCCCACCACCCTGCCCTGCCCACCTTCCAGCAGTGCTGGCAGCGGCTGCTCTTTTTCCTGCTCCTCTTCCTGGCTCCTGGTTGCATCCGGAGTGCAGGGAGAGGGGGAGTGTGGCAGGGAGGTGGGCATGGCCAGCCAGTTCTGCTACTGGTCCAGTTGGACAGGACAGGACCGGCTTCAGTAAATCACTGCCTGCTGACCTTCCAGTCGTCAAGTCAATGTCTTAACCATTAAGCCACCGCAGCCCCTGACCTCCTCTTACACTTGAACAAAAGCAGACACCTGGCACCTGTAAACCTGAATGGAATTGAACTTTGATTACTGTCATCGCTGACACCTGTATATGCCCTACTTAATACATGACAATACTATTACATCAGTGCCAAAACCTGAATAATATAAAGACAGTATGGGATCCACAGGACAGAGAAATGACATCAGAAAACCTCAGGAAAGTCTCCCCAAGAGTTCAAGATGTGCTTAGTTGCAAAGGAGGTCACACTGAATAGTGACTTTTTCCTGAAGAAGTCATTTTGCTCTGAAAATGGTGTTTGTTTGAATTTTGTGTAGATATTTCTTGTATTTTCTGTAATTATGGATGGTTATTAAAAAATTGCTTTAAAAAACCCGAAGTAGGTGGTGGCCTAAGATACAGTACTGTACTGTTTTAAAATCTATGTTTTTGGCTGTGAAGTATACATTCATTTGCTGTGTATTTTTATAAAGCAGCCTGAAACAGCAGCATAATCTCCCACTTCTCTTGCAATTACGGTGACTTGCAAATAATAAGATCTACCTTGAAATTTGGCTTACAGTGTAGATCCTACTTTGGATATGGTGTTAGTAAGACAAGGGTATCTTTTTCTGTGTCATCTGCAGAAATCTTTATTGCTACACTTCCCTTAGAAAGTTAGAAGCAAAGGAAACATTTATCTTAGGGTGTGTCTACAATGACCCTTCGTAGCACAAGCTGCATCAGGTTTTCTGGAGTTGTTTGGGGACAGGGATGAGTGAGATGACATCCCACATTTATCCCATCTACGGAGCTGAGCTGCTGCCAATTGAGCTGCTGTACCTGTAACCTGAGCAGTGGCAGTATGGCTGAAGCAGCCACTTCCCAACTGAACAGTGGAAGCATGGTAGCCTATCAGCTGGGAAGTGGAAGCTTTGGTCTTGCTGCTGCTGATCAGCTGTAGCAGCCCATTCAGAAGTGTGTGGCTTCCAAGAGTGCCAGCTTATCAGCTGATTAAAATATTCTATTTTATCCCATCTCCATTGTGCACATATACCGGGAATGGGATAAAATACAGTGCGTCAATTTAAAAGAACTCCTGACAGGGTTTCAATGTAGGGCACAGGATCAGACCAATCTGTCCCAATTTGCTCCAAAACCAGCCAAAGGAGATGGCTATAAATGGCCTTTGTAGACAGTGCCATAGATACTTTATTATGCACAACTTCTAGTAGTAGTTCCTTCTCGTGCTGTGTGCCACCTGCCTTCACCACTACAGCATATTGGACAATGGGTCTCCTCATTCTTTATTCAGCAATATGGTTTTATGGGGTTAGGGTGCTAACCCGACGCCCAATCCTTCTTTCTCATCCAGGCTTGGGGCTGGCAATGTTGAAGTTATGCACCACTTCTACCTTGGTCAAAATTACTTTCTCTTTGGAATCAGATCTTGCACATTTAAAATAATTTCGTTCCTTTATGTTTCATGGAACTTACTTCTTAGGACATAGGTACAGATCTGTACCATGAATCAGAAACTGTAGCTCATATGCCTGCAAACTAGAAATTTATATAAATATAAAAATGTATCATTCTCTGTATATCTTTACTGTTTCTCTAGGAACCTTACAAGGGATATGCTTTCACTGACAACTTCACATCAGAGTTGCGTTTTTTGCCAAAGAAGAGAGAAAAGGTTAGGTTATACTGAATTCACAATGTAAAGAGCCACAACCCACAGTGAATGTAGTGGGTGATCCAGTTCATAAAATCTTTGACATGAATAAGAAAATTTCAGTGTATTATTGTAGATATTATTATCACATACTAATGATGTCTGATAGAAACAAAGGAGTCAAAAGGAGGTTCTCAATTTATTATTAATTTTGTACTGAAGACATATAAACTTTCTGGCTTAAAAGTTATGTGTCGTGCAGTTGGTTCTGATCTGTGGTCACCCTCTTAGGATTTTCTAGCTATAAAGTTCTTAGAAGATGTTTCCCAGTCCCTTCTTCAGGCAACAGTCTGGCACCATGCAGCTTATTTATAGTCATCCAGATGGGAGGACATGAATCAGCCACATTTACTCAAGGTGACCCTGCTTGTTCCTTGGAAGGCACAATGGGAAATTTGAACTCCTGACCCCAACTCCACAATCAGGTGCTCCAGCTCACTAGATATAATCAATAACATGATACCTGTTTTACCTGTAGCACAAATGTGTTAAACAGCAAAGTCTCTCTCTGTCTCCCTCTTCCTCCCTCCACCTTTTGTTCTCCCCTCCACCTTTTGTTCTCTCAGATAACTTACCTCTGCAGAGTTATGGGAATAAACCAGGGATTCTCAACCTGCGGCCCATGGGCCGGATGCAGCCCACGGCACCAGTTCATGTGCCCCCCCCCCTGCCTCCACCACACCAGGAAGTGCCATGGGGTGGAGGCTGGACAAAATGGCCATCCAGACCCCAAAGCTGTTTGAGGGAGTGTGACACAGCCCCCAGCTTTAAAAGGTTGAGAACTGGAATAAACAGGAAAAAAACATAAACATTTACCTAAGTTTTAATGAAGAGTGACACTCACTCGCAAATGACATAGAACTATAACTATTACAATTGGCTACTTTTTAGGCATATTAATTCCCTCAAGTAAGTCAGCTTGCTGGAACCCAAGATCCTGCTTTTCAGGTTGCTGTGAGCATAAAAACAGCACTCTTCTGGTAGAAGCAAACTTGATTTTGCTGTATCACTTTACGGAAATAAGAAATGAAAAACTATACAGTATATCAAATATAGCATTTCCTTCTAACCAGTAACCATGACCAGTAACCATGACCAGTAAAAGGTTGGGCCTTTTCACTCTTGAACAACAGTGTCTAAGAGGTGACCTGATTGAAGTTTATAAAATCATGCACGGTGTGGACAAAGTAGATAAGGAAAAACTGTTTTCCCTATCGCACAACACTAGAACTAGGGGACACTCCATGAAACTTTTGGGTACTAGTTCTCAAACAAATAAGAGAAAGTACTTTTTCACCCAGAGGATTACTGGTCTATGGAACTCCCTGCCAGAAGAAGTAGTGACAGCTGTCAGTCTTGACAGCTTTAAAAAAAGGATTACACAAGTTCATGGAGGACAAGGGGATCAATGGCTATAATTATGGATACTTAGGACAACCTCGGGGTTGGAGAGATAGGCAGGATATCTCTCAATGCCATTTCCAGGGAATCCTAAGCAGTGAAGGCATCTCCTTGGGAATACCCTGACGGAAATGGTGAGCCACTGTATGAGACAGAATGCTGGACTGGATGGGCTGTGGCCTGTTCCAGCAAGGCTGTTCTTATGTTATATTCACATTTATTCATATTAGATCAGTTAATTTATCAGTTTAAAAGCAGATAATGAAACAAGTGAAAGCTATTTAATTTGTTTATAACCATGAATACACATTTCCTCTTTTTTTTCATATTCATTAGCAACCCTGGAGATTAGCAATAGCGCCCTCAGAGGTCTACTGTTCACCCTGTACCTCAGAATCATCTCTGAAGATGTTTGATCATCTACTCCATCCTGGAATCCCCAACTTAGAAAAACAAGATAAAGCAGAAAGTAAATGTTTTAATAGCAATTCTGATTAAACAGAGTTTAGTACAGTGGAACCTCTGATAATGACAAAATTTGGTTCCCCAAGTCGCGCCATTAACTGGATTTAGTTGTTATCCAGGCAGCCTCTGGGTAACGACAAAAAAAAAAGGCTTCCTATGAAGACTACCTGGATAACGTCATTTCCATTGAAATGCTGCTAGAAGGCAAAATAGCGGTGGAAACTCCTTTGTCAGCTGCAGTTTTTTACTTCCAGCAGCATCCATGCAGGTGAGGGGGGGGGGGTGAGAAACAACCTGGATCGCCTCCCTGGAGCCTAACAGAGGCACCCGTGGTGGCAGAGAAGCCGAAATGGGTGAAAGAAATTCCATCACCACAGATTTTTTTCCACCCATTTCAGCTTCTTCGCCACCACGTGTGCCTCTGTTAGGCTCCAGGGAGGCGATCTGGGCTATTTCCAACACCCCGTGCCCCCTCAGGGCGGTGCTGCAAGGAAAAACAGCAGGGGAATCTCCTTCGTCAGCTGGAGGTTTTTCCTTGCAGTACCACCCGCAGGGTGTTGGAAACAGCATGGATAGGGTCCTTTGAGCCTCCCAGAGGGGGCAGAGGGGGCGGAGAAGCAGAAATGGGTGAAAAAATTCCATGGTGACGGATTTTTCCCCCACCCATTTTGGCCTCTCTGCCACCGCAGGTGCCTCTGTTAGGCTTCAGGGAGGCGATCCGGGCTGGTTATGACCTCCCCCGATCTCCCCCCATGCTGCTCCAAGCCAAAAACTGCAGCCAACGATGGAGTTTCCCCCAGTGTTTTGGCGGCCTCAACTTTTCTCAGCTGTTGGGTGGGCCAGGGAGGTACTAGGAAGGTGGAAACAGTGCGGGATAGTTCCTCCCAGCCTCCCAGACACTCCTGGGTAGGCGGAGAGCCAGACACAGGGACCCAAAGATGGCGATTTTTTCATCTCCAACGGCGATTTTTTTCATCTCCAACTAGCGTGAACATGTTGGAGACCAAACACGATGCCCTGGATAATGACGTAATGTTGTTGTCCAGGAGATGACTTTTCAGAAAAACATGTGTCATTGTCCGAAATCGACGTACGAACGCATCATTATCCGGGGTTCCACTGTATTCTATAAATATACTGTCCCCTGGTGTCAGGGGCTAACTTCCTTATCTATAGATACATTCTCTCCTTCTTCCATAGAAGACCTATCCCACACAATTGCAATACTCTTTGTGAACTGTCTCTCAATAGTTTTGCACAACCCGTTAGAAGTCTGTTATGACTGAAAGGAGCTGGAATGTAAATGACAAGCTAGTTGTCTGTAAAATAAGAGATAAGGGAAATAAATTATATCACTGATTTTAACTGTCTCAATACAGTGTAGAAAAGGAACATTTGATGGGGAGCAATGCCTTTTGTTCCTACCCCAGATTATGGCAAAGGAATGTATGTTTCATCACACAGCTTCACTCCTCCCTTTTTAATGTTGGGCAATAAGAAACTATTACACTAGATCTGCCAACTTCCTGATTGCATTATTGGCAGGATATGAAGCAAAAGCAGGGTAACTCAAAGAAAAGATACGTTTTGGCCTGTTGGGGGCCACCCCAATGCTACAGAAATATGCCTTGAAAAATGACACCCCAAATAGGTTTTACATTCAGCCCCAAACTGCAAGCTGAATAGTGTGCACGCATGTCACAACCTCATTCTGGTTTGTTCCAAACCAAAGGAAATGCAAACACTGATGCTTCTGAACTGAACTTTTTTTTTTTTTTTGGGAACAGATTAATTGGTTTTCAATGCATTCCTATGGGAAATTTTGTTCAATGCATTCCTATGGGAAATTCACTTTACAAATTTTTCGTAGTACAAAAGGTCCCAGAGAATGCATTAAATTTGTTAAGTGAGGGTTCACTGTACTTTGAAAATGAATGACTGATGACATGATTTTTTGTTTATGTGAAGACTTTGTTTGAGAAGTACTATTCTATTTTGCTCTGGGTATCCTTAGTTATAGATATCCCTGATATATTGTGTATGCTAAGAGGATGATAAGTGCAAGTGAAAGATCTGATTGAAATAATATTTTCTCTTCTCCTCAGTGTCTGAAATAATGATTGTGACAGAAGGTATGAAATATGTTCCTGGACCAAAATCTGCACCACCTGCCAAGTGGGAAATCCCTTTCTTTGGAGTTTCTCCCAGTTCATCTGAAGTCCCTGAACAATTTAGGACAAAAATACAATTTGAGGAGCAGGTTTGTGTGACACCTAATATGGTTAATTTTTGTATGATTACATATTTTTTGCATTAGAACTACGCAGATATGTTACTGTGGAGAAGAGCAAATCAATATTCTACAAGGCAATTTTAAAAATGGGGGAAACCTACACAAAAAATTATAACTTTGAAACTGGACATCTGTTCAGCACCAAATTATGCACAGGTGTGGCAGGCAGTCTGCTCTTCCTCTTTGCCAAATTTGGGGAGGTTTAGGCAAAAGGTTTTGATTTTTTAAAAAGTAAAGCTCTTTTACTATCCAGTTCAGAAATAGGTGGCCCTACTCACATTTTTATTATTTGGAAAGAATTCAGGCTACACTGCCTGAAATATTGATCCTCAGAAAAAGCCTTTCAAAAGGGGGAAACAGTGATCTTTTAAAATATAAATTGAGGATGTATAGAATAGGTTTATCAGCAAGGTAATTGCAAAGTACATACAATGCTGTGGTTTTGTGGGTAGGGAAGGTGTTAGGAATATTAAGGTACAGTGACCTTGTTTGGCTAGAGAGCTAGCTAATTATTTTTGAAATTACTTCAAGGGAACATTTAAAGCAAATATGACCATGATAAGGGACAAAAATGGCAGGGATGTATCTGATGCAGAAGAGATTAAGAAAAGATGGCAAGAGTACACAGAGGAACTTTACAAAAAGGACCTCAACATCCCTGACAATCACAGTGACGAGAGCTTTGAACTGGAGCAGGACATCCTGGAGAGTGAAGTCAGAAAAGCCCTAAAAAGTACTGCTAATAACAAAGCTAGTAGAGATGATGGTATTCCAGTTGAATTATTTAAAGCCCTAAAAGATGATGGAATTAAAGCATTGCATTCTATAGGTGAAACTCAAAAAATTAGAATATCGTGCAAATGTTCATTCATTTCAGTAATGCATCTTTAAAGGTGAAACAAATATATGAGATAGACTTATTACATGCAAAGCGAGATAGGTCAAGCCTTACTTCATTATAATTGTGATGATTATGGGGTACAGCTTATGAAAACCCCAAATTCACAATCTCAGAAAATTAGAATAGTGAGAAAAGGTTCAATATTCTAGGCTAAAAGTGTCCCACTCTAATCAGCTAATGAATCCATAACACCTGCAAAGGGTTCCTGAGCCTTTAAATGGTCTCTCAGGCTGGTTCAGTAGGAATCACAATCATAGGAAAGACTGCTGACCTGACAGTTGTACAGAAAACCATCATTTACACTCTCCATAAGGAGGGAAAGTCCCAAAAGAAGGCAAAAGAAGCTGGATGCTCCCAAAGTGCTGTATCAAAGCACATTAACAGAAAGTTATGTGGAAGGGAAAAGTGTTAAAAGAAAAAGGTGCACAAGCAGCAGGGATGACCGCAGCCTGGAGAGGATTGTCAGGAAAAGGCCATTCAAAAGTGTTGGGGACTTTCACAAGGAGTGGACTGAGGCTGGAGTTAGTGCATCAAGAGCCACCATACACAGACAGATTCTGGACATAGGCTTCAAATGTCGTATTTCTCTTGTCAAGCCTCTCCTGAACAACAAACAACATCAGAGGTGTCTTACCTGGGCTAAAGAAAAAAAAGAACTTGTCTGTTGTTCAGTGGTCCAAAGTCGTCTTTTCTGATGAGAGCAACTTTTGCATCTCATTTAGGAACCAAGGACCCAGAGTCTGGAGGAAGAACAGAGATGAACACAATGCAAAATGCTTGAAGTCCAGTGTGAAGTTTCCACAGTATGTGTTGATTTGGGGAGCCATGTCATCAGCTGGTGTTGGTCCACTGTCCTTCATTAAGTCCAGGGTCAATGCAGCTGTCTACCAGGAGATTTTGGAGCACTGCATGCTTCCTTCCGCAGACGAGCTTTATGGGGATAAACAGGACTTGGCACTTCCAACAGGACTTGGCACTTGCCCACACTGCCAAAAGTACCAAAATCTGGTTCAATGGCCATGGGATTTCTGTGCTTGATTGGCCAGGAAACTCGCCTGACCTGAACTCCATAGAGAATCTATGGGGCATTGCCAAGAGGAAGATGAGAGGCATGAGACCAAACAATGCAGCAGAACTGAAGGCCGCTATTGAAGCATCCTGGTCTTCTGTAACACCTCAGCAGTGACTCAGGCTGATAGCATCCATGCCACGCCGCATTGAGGCAGTAATTGATGCAAAAGGGGCCCAAACCAAGTACTGAGAGTACATATGCATGCTTATACTTTTCAGAGGTCTGATATTGTTCTGTTTCCAATCATTGTGTTAATGATTTCATATAATATTCTAATTTTCTGAGATTGTGAATTTGGGGGCTGGGTAGAATAAGGAAGGGTGCTGTTTTTGTTTTCTTTGTGAAAGCTAATGCTGCTATATTGTTTTTAAAAAGAATTTTGAAACAGAGACTGAATTATCCATTGTGGAGACATTGAAGGAAATTCAAACTGAAAAGCAGCATGAAATCAGTGAGGAAACATCTCCAGAAGTACCAGATGTCATACCAGAAAGTGCCAGCTCTTTGGGCAAAATACCAACCATAGAGCCAAAAGCAGATACAGGTAGTCTAAGATATCTGTTTCAATAGAAAGATTTCAGTGTACTGTATATCAAAAATGTAGCCTGTATTATTTTGCCAGTAGGGATCAACTAAGAACATGAGAAACAATTTTAATGTTTTGACCAACCATATATTTGCATGTCCTGTCCTGTCTTTTTATCTAGAGTAATGTTGTATATAAAGCTTTATTCTGTTTAAAAGTCAAACCGCGCCAAAACTAGAAACCCGGAAGCACGCCATTCAAAAGGGCGCAAAATTCAAAGGAACGTCAGCGTGGGTAAAATGTAAAGTTGAACTTTGTTTGTACCTCCGGAAGCCCGCCTAAATGTATCTTGTTTTTCTAACAGTCAAATCACTGTATATATAGAGGCCACCCCTGTACATATTCCCCAGTCAGGTTCCTGAGCTGAATAAAGAATCACTGAGTTTAACCCGATCCTGCTGGTTAGAGTACTTCTTGTGGTGGACTCAACATTGGAGATTAAGGTGGGATGGCTGCCGCCGCTTCTTCTTTTGGGCCTTTTGACCTCTCCAAGCCAGAGACAAGGCCCATGTACGAGATCCAGTTTCAGAACGTCATTATCGCAAAAGAGATTGAAGATGAGAACCAGAAGGCAACGTTCCTGGCCCATTGCGGGTTGCCTATGCTTGAGCTGATCATGCATCTTCTGCTGCCACGAGCTCTTAAGGACACTCCTCTGAAGGACATTCTGGCCGTTCTCCACAATCACTGCAAACCAAAGGTCTCGATATTCCCGGCAAGAGTGGCCTTCTACCGGCAAGATCAAAAGATCGGAGAGTTGGTCGTTGACTACGTAGCTGCTCTTCAACAAGCTGCAGTGCCATGCCAGTGGCAGAATCTAGATGAGGCCCTTCGCAACCGGCTTGTTGGCCTTAGAGACGAGGAAACTCAGCATTGCCTGATAAAGAGGGATGCATTGACTTTCAATCAGGTTTTTAAGGAGGCCCAGGAAGCCAAGGTTGCCAACACTGGGGTAAAGTTCTTCCAAGCCAAGCTGGCTTCACCAGTCCAGAAGGAATCACCCATACACAAACAGTGTTGCTCCAGCCCCTCGTCATCTTTGGACGATGCAGAAGAGGGGGACAATGTTCGTAAGGTCCATCGTAGACACTCTAAAACCTCAAAGAGCTTCATTGCTCCATGCCAGGGCTGCGGGAGCAGACACCGCCGTGCCCAGTGTCTGTTCAAGTCTGCAGAGTGCCACAAGTGTGGGAAAAAGAGGCACATCACAAAAGTGTGCCATCAGTGTTCCGAGGGTCATCCAGGGGATAGAAGTCATCGCCGGACAAAGTACTTCATTCTGTGTCCACGTGGTATCCGAAAGGTTCTTCGTCGACGTCCGTCTGCAAGGTTGCCAATTTCGGATGGAGGTCAACTCGGGTACGTCCTACTCGATCTTCTCCCAAAAAGAGTTTCCTCGACTCCCTTCTGCGGCCCGCCTGAAGCTGCGGACTCTTCAGGTCAATTTGAGTGATGTGCAGGGTCGTCACATCCCTGTGCTCGGGATCAGCACATTTAATGTGCACTTCAAAGCCATTGAAGCTAAACTCCCGCTTGTTGTGGTCAAGGCGGGTAAGAACAACCTTTTGGGTACACAATGGTTCGGGCCCCTGGGTATTGCAATTTCTGGGATTAATGGGGTTCAGGCTGACCCCATTCAAGCTGCTTGTGAACGCTACCCTCATGTTTTTCATGCATGGCTGGGTACGTTCAAAGGGGCCCCTGTTAACTTCGAGCTGGATCCAACTGTCCAGCCCATTCGTATGAAGCCGCAACGGGTGCCTTTTGCACTCAAAGACCGCATTGACACGGAACTTGACAAACTGGTTGCTCAGGGCATTCTTGAGCTGGTGGACTCCACTCCATGGGAGACCCCTATCATCACCGCACTCAAAGCCAATGGGGACATCTACATCTGTGCGGACTATAAGTGCACAATCAATAAAGATATACACACTAACTCTTATCCTGTTCTGGTGGTCACCCACCTCCTTGCCACCCTCCATGGAGGGAGGTGTTTTGCCAAACTGGACTTGGCCCAGGCATATCAACAATTGCCTGCCACCCCCGAGTCAGCACTGTGTCAAACCATAACCACCCATAGTGGTGCATTTTGTGTTAAGCGTTTACAGTTCGGGGTCAATGCTGTGCCTGGCATCTTCCAGGCCCTGGTTGAAAGGTTACTAAAGGGTTTCCCTGGGGTACCACCTTATTTTGATGATGTATTGTTTGCTGGGGAGGACAGGGAGGACCTTGCATCCAAACTTAGTAACGTGTTGGGGCGATTTCAAAATTCAGTGTTACGTGTGAAAAAGACAAATGTTGTTTTTTTGCATGGGAGGTTGAGTTCTTGGGGTTCAAAATCACCCCTGAAGGCATCAAGCCCTCTGACACCAAGGTAAAAGCTGTGTGGGATGCTCCCCGTCCAACTTCAAAAACAGAATTTCAGGCCTTTTTAGGGCTCCTGAACTTCTATCATTCGTTTCTTCCTCGAAAGGCCACCATAGCAGAGCCACTGCACCAGTTACTAAAGAAACAAACTGTGTGGCGGTGGGGTCCTCCTCAGGACAAAGCATTCCGAGAGACCAAGAAACTCCTAACTTCTGATGCCATCCTGACAAATTATGACCCCCAGAAGCCCCTTATCCTGGTTTGTGATGCCTCACCTGTGGGGGCTGTGCTTTGCCACGACCTGGGGGGAAGGAAAGAAGCACCTGTTGCTTATTATTCCTTGTCTGCGGCTGAGAAAAACTATACTCAGATCGACAGAGAGGCACTGGCAATAATCGCTGGTACAAAGAAATTCAACGATTTCATCTACGGAAGGGCTTTCATGATCGTCACAGATCACAAGCCATTGCTAGGCATTTTCGTGCCACACAAACCTACACTTCAAATCCTGTCACCATGCATGCTGCGCTGGGCAATGTTCCTACAGGCTTACCAGTTTGACCTACAGCATTGCCCAGGTGCCAGCATCAGTAATGCAGATGCATTGTTCAGGTCCCCAGTTGCGATTGTGGGCAAGATTGAAATGAACCATCAGGTTAGAGGTTTTAGATTCCCCGCCAGTGTCCGCTGTAGACATAGCGGCTGAAACAAGAAAGGATCCTCTCCTGTCAAAGGTTTCCTTGTGGGTTCAGAAAGGGCGGCTGTCACCACCGGTCTCTGAAGAGTTCAAGGTATTTTACAGCAAACATAACGAGTTGTCAATTGTGCAAGGGTGCTTGGTATGGGGGCACAGAGTGGTCGTTCCGTCAAGTCTAAGGAACAAGGTTCTTCGTACACTACACGTTAGCCTCCCAGGAATTGTCCGGTTGAAGGCGCTAGCACATAGTTATTTTTGGTGGCCCAGATTAGACCTCGACATTGAGGCATGCATCGGGCATTGTAGGGAATGTCAGGCCTCCAGGCCGGAGGAGACACATCTTCCCAGCAGAGAATGGGACACCGCCAGAGGACCCAGGTCACGAGTCCATATCGACTTCGCAGGTCCTTTCAGGGGAGCCACATTTCTACTTATCGTAGATTCATATTCCAAATGGTTGGAAGTTATTCCCATATCCGGGACTTCCTCTGTGGTCACAATCCGCAAGTTAAGGAGAGTGTTTTGTACTTTTGGTTTACCCAACATTGTTGTGTCTGACAATGTGTCAACCTTCATGTTGGCAGAATTTCAGGATTTCCTTTCCCGTAATGATATCAGGTATATTACTGCCACACCTTTCCACCCTGCAACTAATGGACAGATCGAGAGACAGGTCCAAACTGTTAAAGATGCTCTTAAGCGCATGGGGTCTGGAGACTTAGAATTGCAACTATGCCAGTTCTTACTGTCCCACAGAATCACCCCCCTAGCATCAGAATCACACACACACACACACCTTAATGAAGAGGAAACTGTCCACGATCTTGAACCGCTTGGATCCCCACCGTCTAGAGGACAGGGGTCTCAATATTGATATTGCTAATGCAACGGGTTTTGCAGTCAGGCAACCGGTCCATTGCTGGAACTACATGTCCGAATATCCTTGGTTGGGGGGGGGGTGAGATCGTGGAGCAAACAGGTCCTGTGTCATACAGGTTACAAATGGACAGTGGCACAGTCTGGAGGAGGCACACCAAACAAATTCAGCCTTGAGTGCCTGGTCAGAATGTTGACCCAGAGAGCGAGTCATAGGGGGAGGCCACTGCCACCAATGGGCAGGATTTCGAGTTAGAGCTCTTTAGCGAGCCGCTACCCTCAAAACCAGTTTCCCCTTCTCCTTGGTCCCCGCTGGAGTTGCCTGAAGCTAACACAGCTACCAAGGCTACCTCCAACGAACTGCCCACACCCAAACTGGTAAGAGTTCATGAAGAGTCAGCACCAAGACCTGAGATTCTCTGGTGCCCCAAACGGACTTGTGGTCCGCCCAAATGTTGGGGAGATTATGTTCCTCACTTTTCGGAGAATGTTGTGTATAAAGGTTTATTCTGTTTAAAGTCAAACCGCACCAAAACCGGAAACATGCCATTCAAAATGGCGTGAAATTCAAAGGAATGTCAGCACAGGTAAAATGTAAAGTTGAACTTTGTTTGTACCTCCGGAAGCCCACCTAAATGTATCTTGTTTTTCTAACGGTCAAATCCCTGTATATAGAGAGGCCACCCCTGTACATATTCCCCAGTCCGGTTCCTGAGCTGAATAAAGAGTCACTGAGTTTAACTTGATCCTGCTGGTTAGAGTACTTCTTGTGCTCAACAAGTAGGCTACAACAAGTAGGCTGCAAGATACTCATTGATCTAGAGTAGGCTGCAAGATATGGCAACATGGGCACATTTTACTTCCGCTTCCGGGAGCAGCGAGGACGGTGCAGATTGGATGATTCAGTGCTGCAGGCCGAATCCAGTCCACGGGCCAGAGTTTGGGCACTCCTGTTGTAAGGCTTACAACATCCTCCCTGCTATGGACCAACACTCTGGCTACTCAACAGTCTGAGGGACCATGAACTAGCCCCTGGTTTAAAAAATTTGGAGACCCCAATCTAAGGTTTTTGGTGGCAAAGCAATAATTACATTGGTCAGCCGATTAACCTGAAGTTTCCAAAATGCTTCCTTGTTTTTCAGATGAAAGAAACATATTTGAGTCTTAGCAGAGTTGAATTAAACTTGATTTTTGTCATAATATGCACCAAATTCTTTGAACACATCTGTCAGAAGATCTGCTGTCTGAAAGCTGTCCAATTGAGGAACAAGTACAGAATCATCAGCATAAAAAAAGTCTGGCACTTGGAGCACTCATTGTAGTGTGGGGGGAAACAGAAGCCTGTACAACATGGGTTCTCAATGTTTTTCAGTTGCGGGCCAGACCACGCCCCTTCAGACAGCTGAGTGGGCCAGATAAGTGCCGTAAATCATGACCACAGCTGTCATAAATGCATTTATGATGGCCACAGACTCATTTATGGCTGTTGTAAATGCATTTACGCGGCCATAAATGAGTCCGCGGCTGATTCCGGCTGCAGGGGTGGCTGGAGCAAGGTCAGGGGCCGGATTATTTGGCACCATGGGCTGGATATGGGCCATAGGTTGCAAACCACTGCTGTACACTACCCAAGGATAGATAGTTTGTTTGAGTTCTCCTGCATTGTACTTGAAAGTTAATGGAAAATCCACAGTTTTGCAAAACAATTGTGGTTACTTTAGTTAGTTTATAATCCTTGGTAAATTATAAAATCTTTGATGGTAAAGAGTGTCATAGGCAGCTGCAAGTCAACAAAGACTACCTCCAGGACCTTCCTACTTTCAAAGCTGTTCATAATATATTGTGTTAAATGCAAGATTTGTGCTGTATGGTTTTCCCTAGTTCTAAAGCCAGCTTGATGTGGAATGTAGAGTGGTTCCACTACTTCCATGAGACAATTCAGAATATTTTTCCCAGACCTTTATAAAGATGACAAATTTCCTTTCTTTCTTTCTAGATACTAAAATTAATGGAAAAATAAAAGAAAAACTTTTTCGTGAAGAAAGACAGTTCAAGAGAGTCAAGGTATGGTTTTGTTTAATATATATACTTGACAAAGGATCCCACACCCGGCCATACTAGCCCGTACCGAGCATTTGTGCACTTGCCCGAAATGGGTCCGGAGGTCAACAAATATTTTAGAAATGCGCCAGTGGGTCAAGAGACTTACAAACTCAAACAATCAAAATCGCATAAAAAAACTGCCACACGAACGCAAACCACAAACTCAAAGCTACAAGTCCCAGCATCCTGCGCGCCGAGAACGCTGAGAAAGTCGGTGCGCGAAAAATAAACTTACAAAAAGCAACAGGAGTGCAAGTCCCCAGCAGGCAGACTCAGCGCCTCACAGCCACGCAAAATAAAAGGCACAAAACGCCACCACAAGACACCCACCGTCCTTCTTTCCCGGAACAACGGGGGGAAGAGGGACTCCCTCTCCTCCATGCTACCTTGCCAAAGACATGGCGAGACCACCACCAGCCTCAAGTAAAGTTGAGCCGGGGTGGGAAAAAACCCCCAAAACAGGCAGCAGTCCGTCAGGGGAAGCATCCTCCCTGGCGGATGACTAGCTGATGCCTTTGTATTTTAGAATACAAAAACAACAGCCAGCAATCCACAAAGAAGAGCCCCACCCCTTACGGATCGCTGCCTGCCGATCTCTGGTTAGGTAAGCCGGGTGAAAAAAGAGACAGAGAAGAGAGAACCATCGTTAGGCATAGAAAGCTCTTCTCTGCCTCCTCCCTCTCCCCCGACCTACCTAAGCAACCTTCCCGGGAGAAGAACGGCCTGACTGCCTCCAAAGAGAAACCCACAGGCAGCCCGTTCTTCAACCTAAAGTAACCACCAAAAACAAACACTAAAATTATTTTAAAAATAATAAAACGAAAATAAATCAATAATTAAAAAACCCCATTAATAAACAAAAAGAAATAAACCACAAAATACACAAACAAAAACTTCCACAATACCACAAAACCACAAACAAAACAGCTAACTACAAGACAAAAAAACACAAAGTATACAAACAACAACTAATTACAAAAATAAACAACAACCAAATAAAACAAATTAAACACAACCAGAAATAATCAAACCAACCTAAAACTAAACCAAAACAAAAAAGAACAAACAGAAACACCTCCCAGCCCACCACCACAAAAGCAAAACAAAGGAAAACCCCAGAAGAAATAAAACCAGACAACTTACCAGCACGTCCTCCCTCCACGACGACCGGAACAGAAATGAAGAAACAAAGAGACTACTTACCGGAAGAAGCCCCACCCAGAGGCCAGGAGAGAAAAAACACGTGAAATGAAAGCAAAACCCCTAGCTGCCCCACCTGCAGGGCAGAATAGTAAAAACAACTCAAAAAGACTCAACACCCCCACCTGGAGGCCATAAGAGTAAAAACAAGTCAAAAACATTGTAGACACACAATGAAGATGGAGCTCTGAGTGTTCAATTATGTAGATTGGGGTGCCCAAACTTTTTGAGCTGTGGTCTGGTCATGTGATTCAGTGGGCCGGTCATGTGGTTCAGCAGGCTGGTCATGTGGTTCCTCCCACCAGAAGCAGAAGTAAAATGTGCCAAGCAATCTGTTTTGCTACAAGATGAAATAGACTTTAAGCTGCCATTTTCTCTGCTTAAACCAGGGATGGCCAAACTATGGCCTATGGGCTGGATCTGACCCCCAACACCAATTCATCTGGTCCGCACTGCCCTCATCACTGGTGTGCTTTACTTACATTTCCAGGAGTGACAAGGGCAGGCCGGATGAATTGGTGTTAGGGGCCAGATCCAGCCCGCAGGCCATAGTTTGTAGATAAATCACTATGTAGATAAATTGTGGAGTCCGCGGGCGCAATTGGCATTAACTGTCCCTGACATAGGTTACACTGGTTGAGGGAGGCTCCTGGTCACTGGCCTTTGCGGCTACAGAAATTGGGTTGCAGATTAATAGTCATAAGATTGATTCACTCATATCTGACCTGGCAGGCAGTTCGGCAGGAGGAAGTTGAATAGCTAATGCCAGTTAGGAATTAGGTAATTCCACACTTGCAGATTAGCCCAAGCCTTAGTGCAAATAGTGGCCATGTTTACTCTTGAGCAAGCCATGAACAATGGATTTCCCCTGTCAGTATTTGCCCCAAGAGAAGTTCCCAATTAACCCGGGTAAATGGGTGATGTGATTTTCTGTCAAATGACGATTCTATCACACGCTGCCTTGAATTCCTATATATGATGATGATTTTCCCTCAATAAACCACTGGTCTTCGCTCCATCTTGTCTCGTGTCGTTACTTGACCAGTCTCCTCCGGGACCTCAAGGGCCGCTTCACGGCCCCAATCCAACAATAAATCACTATTCGTTGCATATTTAAAGTGACCTATTTCATTGTGTATTTATCAGACGTTTAACAGACAACTTACATGATCCATCAAAATATGAAAATGACTAACTTTTTGTTCCTATGTGTTGTTGTTTTTCAGTTTGGTTCATGGCAATCACCTCACAGCCCAAAATCCAAACCTCTGGATGTGGTTGAAGTTCAGGAAATAAAAACGGTCTCTGAGCTTTATTTATCTAGTCAAATATATATACAATATATACATTTGGGTGCAACTGCTGTCAGAAAGGGGTTTACTATTCATCTAGCTCGATCCTACATAGAGATAAAGATCTCAGGATTGAGAATTCTGCCATATCCAATAAACGCTGCATCTGTTTTCAGCGTTAGCAACTCTTCTGTACTTGTGACAGATTTTTTGAAGCAGTGATGTTGACCTTTCGGTTGGCATCATACCTGTCAACCCGCGGCTCCAGAAAAACGGGACCTGCGCAGATCGCTTGTGCGCAGGTCGCTTTCCACATATGCGTGGAAGCACTACTCCACTTGCGCAGCCCCTACACAAGTGGCGTAGCACTTCCGCGCATGCGTGAAAGGGTTTTACCCCTTCCACGCATGCGTGGAACCACTACACTGCTTGCATAGGGGCTGCGCAAGAGGCGTAGCGCTTCCACACATGTGTGGAAAGCGTTTCCCCCACACTGCCAAATTACGGGGTTTTGGCAGCGTGGGGCGGGTTATGACGTCAATCGACATCAAATTACGGGGTAATCCCGGCCAAATTGGGATGGTTGACAGGTATGGTTGGCATTGGTCCAGGATGTATGAATGCTCCCATTTATTGTATCCAATTGTTCTCCATGGCCACGGCCATAGTTCTGGTCCTGTTCTCCTGCTATAATATATGTTCCACTTACATTTATCTCAGTCATTTGTAGGTGCTGCCTTCTGTTAGGGCTGATTTTTCAGAAGCTGTCTGTACTGTTTTCTATTATTATTTTAAAAAGTTCCAATTTATAGTGGTTAAGAGGTCAAATGTTTAGTAAAAAAAATAGACTTGCATTTGAAAAACCTTTGAAGGTGGGGTATCTAAGTATTAAATTCTAACTGCCAGTTTCTGTAACGTGTTTCTATAAGCATTGCTGCTGTCAGGGCAGGACTAAGGGCCACCATACATAGTTGAAGAGAGGAAGTTACAGATATTAATATAATTGCACCACCCTCTACTTGCCACATAAGGGAGCTTGTATTGTAGATACAGATCCTTTGTCTCCTCTAATGAGACTCTTAGGCCTGTTACAGCGGCCCAAGCTAAGTGGTGTCATACAGTTTATTATATGACATATTTCTGTGATTATGCTTAGAAACAAGTGTCCAAAGACCCTGTGCGCAAGAAGCTCTTCAAAACAGAAAAACTGGTTCTCCAAAAGGTTCAACAACCAAAACATGCAAAACATTTCTCAATGTCAAAGGTACTTGTTATATTAACAAAGAAAAATATTATCTAGATTTTTTCTTAGAGAGTATCCTTTTCATGATTCACTTAAAGTTCCTCTAAGGCTACAGCACATGTTCAAAGAAATGTATTTTCCTTCTATTATAATATTTTCTCCTCCATCAACATGATTCCCTTTGATATATACTTGACTCTAGAATTAGACATGCAAAAGAACTAGAGTTTACATTCCAAAGACTATACAAAAGAAACGTATGCATCAGTTCCCGTTTGGTGAGAAGAGTGATGTGCCCCTAGTACACTCCTCTTGTCCAAACAGTCAGGGGAAATGAAATTAATTTTTAATGTCTTGTAGATCATCACCAATTTGATGAATCACTCAACTTAAATTTTTTAAAAATGTATTTGTATGGCTTTGTGTATTGCTAGTTGAACCCACACATTTTTTATTAACACATAAAGATTTGTTATTTTTCACTAAGTGATGCAACGCATTAGTGAGGATCGACAAGATGTAAAAATAAATCACCTAATGTCTGAAGTATGGTGTGCCATGTATTGCTGAAGACCAGTAATAAGTCATAATTAGAGCACGCCCATAGAATCAATGGAATTTCTAGAGGAGTTGATTCACTAGATTGCTCACTACACTAGTTGCAACTTGCTACTGGATTTCAGTCTTTGTCTTGCAAATGTTGTTGCATAAAACTAATCTCTCCTTTTTTTTTTTGTTTTTCCAGAGTGTTGTGGGATCAAGAGATTCAATATACATCCCATATACCCAATCAGTTATTTCTATTGGTAAGACCAAATATTCTGAGACTTAGGGGCCCTCCCAGGGCTGGTGTAAAGTAACTTTTTAAAAGCTACTTGAGGTCAGAGGACGGAACAAAATGCTGTTTGGCCCGATTTCTGTGTCCAGATAGCATTTTGTTCCTCTGATAGGTTCCAGCAGTTCGATCAGCAGTGGGTGGGGGTAAAGCTTCTTTGCAGCAGATAGGGGTGAGCTGTAAAGAGGCTTCTAACTAGAAATTCTGGGATGAGGAGAAGGACCTTCTCGGTGGTGGCACCAATGTTGTGGAATGCTATTCCACTTGAATTGTGCCAGGCCTCCTCATGCCAGTCTTTTAAAAAGCAACTGAAGACTATGCTTTTTGAGGAGGCCTTTGTAAATGTTTCACCTATCCCTGACTTTTAGACTGGGGCCCAGCTTATATTTCTCCCAATTAGGTTGCTTAGGACGCTGGTCTGCAATATTTTGGCCCTTTTTATGGTCTGTTTTACTGTGAGCTTTTATCGTAGTTTTATGGGGGTTATTTTTAATAAATTTGTTTGTTGTATGGGGGATTTCATGCTGTTAGCCACTCGTGTAGGGATTCATTCTCCCCTAGAGGAGTGGGATATAAGTGTAACAAACAAACAAACAAATATTACCCACCCTCAGTTGGAAATAAGCCCATGCTCTGCTTTATCCCATTCTCAGTATGCATATATGCTGGGAAAGGGATAAAATATAGTGCGGCAATTTAGTTGAACTCAATGAGATCTCCAAATGAGGCAGGTTGGGATGAATTTGGCCGACTGATGTATGCTCACAATTGGACCAACCCATGGCAGCCCACCCCAAAGGCTGGGCTATATGCCCATGTAGACAGCCTCTTAAGTTTCATTTTCTACACTGAGACAGCAGGAAAAAATGGAAATGTAGAAGACCCATTTAAAAACTAAAACATGTTAAATTTTATAGTATTGTTGCTTCAGAACAAGCATGGGCAACTTGTGAACTATTTTCTCTCCACCAGGCCTTGGTAGGCTTTCTCTTTTTTAAAAAGTTAATTCAAAGGCATCAAGCAGATCTGATGTGGCACAATTATGTTTAATGAAAAATTGTACACAAAGACCTCTGGAAGAGAGCAGCCTATCCCTACTGAAAAGTCTGTTATCTGGCTGGAATTGCCGTTCCGGAAGTACATTGAGAGATGCTAACAAATGAGGAACAAAATACAGTAATACAGCACTAAACCTATCCACTTCATGGATACCAAACCCCTGGTGGACAGCTAAAATTGAGGAAAGGTTTTTTGAACACCTGTCAAGCTCTAAATATAAAGCCAGAAGAGATCAAGTTAAACCCATGCAGAGCAAAAACAACACATTTTGATTAATGGATGAATGCCAAAGAGTGTCTCCAACCATCTAGAACCATGATGGCAAACATTGACACTCCAGGTGTCCTTGGACTTCAATTACCAGAAGCCCGAGTCAGCACTCCTGCTGTTCAGGGCTTCTGGGAATTGAAGTTCAAGAACATCTGGAGTGTCAAGGTTCACCATCACTACTCTAGAAGTCACTTAATAGACTTTGAAACAAAGTAGGAAGATCAAAGAATAATCAAGTAATATGGGGCTACAGGTCATTTTTTTTGTAAATGTTGAAGAATGCAATCAATGCAACATTTATATACAGGTAATGTATGAGTCAGGGGACTGTGGTGGCTTAGTGGTTAAGACTCTGAACTTGACGACTGGAAGGTTGGCAGGTCAGCAGTTTGAGACCCGAGTGAGATTCCATCTCTGTCCCAGCTCCTGCCAACCTCACAGTTCAAAAGCAAGAAATTGCAAGCAGATAAATAGGTACTTCAGTAGGAGGTTAAACAGCATCCTGTGCACTCCATTGTCAAGGCATGCCTGTCACATGTCCACGGAGACGTCTGCAAACGCAGACAGCGCAGGCTCTTTGGCTGTAAACAAAGATAAGAACAGAACCCTAGAGTCTTATATGGCCGGCTTTCGAGCAAGGATGAACTTTATATTTAATGTATGCCCTACCACATGTACAAAAGAAGTTCCAGTTGAGATAATGCTATTGAAGTAACCTACTTATGTTCAAACATAGTCTAATCATTTTAACATTTGAACTGTATGAAAATTTGTCTGTATTTGATATACAGTGTACCCTCACTTAACAAATTTAATGCCTTCTCCAGGACCTTTTGTACTATGAAAAATTTGTAAAGCAAATTTCCCATTGGAATGCATTAATTGCAATTTCCCATAGGGATGCATTGAAAACCAAAATTTGTTAACCGAATCATGGTTTCCCGTAGGAATGCATTGAAAACCATTTAATCCGTTCGGGGGGGTGGGGAGAATGTTAACTGAGCCACTATTTTCTATGGATTTCCTTTTGTTATATGAATTTTGTGTTAAGCAAGCCGTTTTTAAAGCGAGAGTCCCCTGTATAGATTATGTAGGTCCATAATTTTAAATTATTCAACACCATAATTTGTATGAAGAAACTTCTTTATCTCAGCTGGCAGAATATCGTTGGTTAGCCTTATTATCACTACCATTCGTAGAAAATGATCTCATTTTGTTAGGTAATCAATTACAAAAGTTACATCTTACAATTCAAGAAAAAAGCATGTTATGTAAGTTACCTTAATTAACCAGAAGGTGGAGCACAGGCTGCACTATTTGCAAGAGCAAAGTTTGTGACCGCTTTTATTTTGGATGCTCTTGAATCTTGCATTTATTTTTCTGGCCACAGAGAATTATGGAGTGCAAAATGTTTATATATTTAAGAAAGGCACTGTTCTCCCCATAACATGTATTTATACATCATAGTCCTGAATTTATTGAAGAGCTAAATGTATATAATGGCATATATAAATTAAATTAAATTTATACCCCGCCCATCTAGGAGGTATTCCTACTCTGGGTGGCTAACAAGATGAACTCGCATATTAAAAACACATATCAAAAATACAAAAATTTAATTGCATGAATTCAATACATAATTTTGTACATTAAACCCCAGTACAGTAACATTGTATTTAAATCCACACTAATACATAACATTTCAAAATGGTATAAAGGTAATAGTATGGCATTCACAAATTGCAGGTAATCATGCTGTTCCATAAAATAAATAAAAAGAAATAGACAGATACCGCCTTCATTGAGAACAACGAAGGGGTCACCAGAGAAGTGAAGTGAGCACTTTCTGAAAATATTATCACCATTTTCCTTTGGGTTGTCTAAGGGGAAAAATGGTGGAGGAGGATGAAAGATTATCTGTGTGCACGATGAAAGAGAAAAGGTTTCCAAATTGCAGGGAATACTTTTATGTAAGGAAGTAGTTATGTTAGCTTTCTTTTCTTTTGTTCTACATATAAAAAAACTAGATGTGGTCTTCAAAACTGATAGTACAGCAGGGTGGGGGGGTTGGTTTCTAATGAAAACAGTATATAAAATGCCCATTTGTATTATGGCCACAATGACATCATAGTAGTGTGAAGGAAAGAAACTGGTTGTATATATAATGTGGATAAGACCTCCAAGCATCATTTTAGAAATATTTTGTGGAATTTGTCTAATCTGACTTAAAATCACTGCTCATGTTTTAAATGCATATCTACTACCTCTAGAGATGTGAAGGCCCAGGAAAAAATCAGAGGAGGGGGCCCCCGGTTTTTTTTCTGAAGCCGTTTTTGTTTTTTCCAAGAAAATCGAAAAAATAAAATATATTATGGAATGTTTTATTTTAACATGATGAATAAAATATTTTAAGATAAGGCCGGGTTCAAATATTTTATAAATTATTTCTAAAAAAATATATATGGCATCAGATTATTTTCAATTTTTCCAAAAATTTCCAGTTTTTCCGGGGAAAAACTGGGTTTTTCCAAGCTTCAAAATTTTTGGAAATTTTACATCTCTAACTACCTCTCGTCTTCCATGGGCTGTTTCTATTCCCTTTACAAGAGCTGAGCAGGACTGTTAATGAAAAGACGTTTTGGAGAGGGCTCATTCATAGGATCACCATAAGGCAAAGGCAACTTGACGGCATGTAACAACAATGTGACATCACTCTAGCATATATAAATTGAAATCTCTCTCAGATATATATACAGAGAGGTACACACTCTCACACATATATTTATTACTCTAAGTCTAGGGATAAGGGGGAGACTCTTACAAAAATAGATAGCAGGAGAAAGTGGATTTTGCATCATTTCCTAGCAGGAGTGGAGTTCAATGTCACATGTCAGTTACTTGTGATTGGCCAGGATTAGATGCCTGCTCTGAAATTAAAATTTCCTTATTGAGTGAAATCTTGTTGCTCAGCTCTGTGTGTGTAAGTGTGTACACTGCTGCATTGTGTACTAGCCTCATGCACCTCAATATCACCAATGGAACAAGGAGTTGTTTGCTGCCAGTGTTGCCAATATTATCACTGTAGTGTGTGCTGCATAATAGGATTTCAGCCAGTATGTGAATAGTGAATACTCGTGATACTCTAACTTAGCTTCCTTATAAAACTGAAAAACTGGGCAGAATAATTGAACACTTTAAAAGCAAGAGTGGACCACTAATAGAAATGAAGGATGATTGGTTTTTAAAAAGTTAATTAACATTTTATAAACATCTCTCAAATCCTCAGGACAAAATAATTCAGCTAGAAGAGAAGAATGGTAACTCACTTGAAATCCACACCTCCAGGCTAGCAGATGCTACAAAGATACAGTAAAACTCTGACTTACAGATGCCTCAAGTTACATAAAATTTGACTTACATAATTATTTTGTGCTAAAACCATGTCCAAATTTACACGATTTCCTATGGGTTTGCTTCGAGTTACATAAAGATTCTTTTTCCTATGGGTTTGCTTCGAGTTACGTAAAATTTCACTTCCCTATGGGTTTGCTTCGATTTACATAAAAATTTCATTTTTCCTATGGGTTTGCTTCGAGTTACAAAAAAATCGATTTAAGCAAAAGCATACGGAATGGACTTTTTTTGTAAGTAGGGGTTTTACTGTATAACACCTGTGGCCAAATATTATCTCTGATATTACGTTTGAGATTGTTTGACTTAGAGCAGGAGTTCTCAACGTTTTCCAGCTGTGGGCTGTACCATGCCTCCTCAGGCAGCTGAGCAGGCCAGACTGGTACTGTAAGATGCATCTGCAGCTGTCGTAAATGTGTTTACGATGACTGTGGGGTCATTTACAATTGTCATAAATGTGTTTACAATGGCCACAGACTCATTTACAGCTGCATAAACATGTTTATGCGGCCGTAAATGAGTCTGTGGCCAGTTCTGGTGGTGGTGGCAGCGGTGACTGGACCAAGGTTGGGGGGTGGATTGTTTGGTGCTACAGGCCGCATCCGACCCACAGGCCATAGGTTGTGAACCCCTGACTTAGAGGGTGCTAAGTAGGTCAAAATTACATCCCATTAAGTTCCCATGAAGCTTGCCAATTTATATTCCAGTATCAGTACTTCTTGGTGTCAACTATGAAGCTTTTCATTCAAAGGCTTGTTGTTTGTTTTTATTTTATGTCAAGTTGCTTTTGACTTACGCAGATTTCAATAGGTACATGACAGAAGTTTGCAGTTGCTGTGTGTGGGTTTTAAACCAGGTCTCCTGAGTCCTACTCAAACACACTACGCATTAGACCACACCTAGGATTGATGTACTAAGAATATTTTACAAGAAATCAGCATTATAATTTTATGATAATAGATAGGGACTGTATATTTCAGAACATTTTACCTCCCCTTTCCTTCTGGGCACTCAAAGTGGCTAACAAGAAACATAAGTTTAGACATAAGTTTAAAATATCTTTTAATTAAATACAAAACCCCTGAACATAAACAAATAAGGAAGCAAATGATAAGCCTACAAGAGCAGTCAGCATCTTAAACATATTTAGAAGACAGATAAATTAAAATAGCTTGTTAAAAGTGAAATAGAAAATACCCTTGTAGAAGCTGAGGCCTTGACAAACTTCTAGGCCACTAATGAGGAAATTAACCTTGGTCTTCCCTTGGGAATGAGTTTTAGAATCAAACAGGAGCCAATAAAAAGGTCCTTTTTTACTTCCAATTAGATATGTCATAGAAGTTGTAGGGCCTTCAGAAGATGATCTTAATATGTGGATGTATTACTATCATGTTGACATGCATGCAGTGACATCAGTGCTGTAATTGTGATGTCAGTGTAGTACATAATATTTAATTGCAGATTGATGTGATGTAAATAAAAATTTCTCTCCATCAGTTAGACAGCATCCTCCACAGCAAACAAGGTACTCATAAAATTGAGCTAAGGTTTTCATTTGTAACTTACCTTTTTAAAAATTGCTATTGTTATTTCACACAAATCCATTTAGCATTCTGAAGGCTATAATTCTCACTATATAGACATAATTAAAGGCCAATTCATGACAGCTCCCCCAATAATGTTTTGTTCTTTGTAGTTAAAGTACATGAGGTAGGAGGACTTTTTAAAAATTACAATATCATGAACTCAATTTATTTTGTTTGTTGAATAAATATTATAATATCTATTGGATTCATTTAATATTTTTCATTTGGACTATACTCATGGGCAGTGGTGGGATTCAATTTTTTTGCTATCTACTCTGTAGGCGTGGCATGGTGGGCGTGGCCATGTGACTTGCTGGGTGTAGCCATGTGACGGGGTGGCTGTGGCAACCAGATGGTAGAAGCCCGGGGAGGCTGTGCCACCGGTACATGAGACAAGCACAGGTCTATGACCCAAAGCTCTGGCAACTGGATGGGTGGGGCCAGCCGGAATTTCTACTACCAGTTCAGGCGTACCGGGGCATTCTGGCTAAATCCCACTGCTGCTCATGGGAGAAAAACTGTTAATACTTTGACACTCACACCTTATGTGAATGAAAGCAAAGAGGTTACAAGGGATTCCATTTTGATATTAAGAACAGTTATAACTGTACCAACTATAACGCTAGACAGAAACTCTGTACACCAATATCTTACACAAAGATGGACTACAAGCCATCAGGAATACCATTCAAAATAAAAATGAAGCCCACATAGACACCATCCTCTGCAACTTTGTGCTCACACACAACTACTTCACCATTGGCAATAAAACCTACCTACAGATCAAACGAACTGTCATGAGTACTTGCATGGCTCCACAATATGCTAATATATTCATGACTGATCTAGAATATATTCATGACTGATCTAGAACTTATCTAGAACATTCTCTTAACTGCTGTACCCATAAACCACTTCTCTACTTGAGGTACATTGATGACATATTTTTGATCTGTACCCATGGAAAGGAAACCTTACAGAAATTCCACCAGGATTGCAATAACTTTCATCCAAATATCAACCCCAGCTTGGATCAGTCTACACAACAAGTAAATTTCCTAGACATCACTGTGAAGCTACAAAATGGACATCTCAGCAAGCCCACTGATCGATATACTTACCTGCATGTTTCCATCTTCCATCCAGAACACATAACAAAATCCATTGTCTTCAGCCAGGCTCTCAGGCACAACCGCATCTGCTCTGACTCACAACAGAGACACCAAACTCAAGGATCTACAAAATGCATTTCTCAGACTACAGTGCCCATCCAATATGGTTAAAGAACAGATCAACCAGACAAGACAAATACCCAGACACAACCTACTGCAACACAGGCCCGGAAGAGAAAGCAATCGAACACACTGTCACTTTCATCCCACAATTTAGGCTTCTCACACACATTATGAAAGATCTTCAACCCATTCTTGACAAGAATAATTCACTTTCTAAAGCTCTGGGTGGTGGACCTTTACTTGCTTACAGACAACCCCACAACCTCAAGCAACTATTCACACACAATAGACTACACAACAGTGAAACAGAGATGGGAACTACACACTGCTACAAACCCAGATGTCAGCTATGTCCCCACATTTACTCTGCCAACAGCATTACTGGACTCAACAATGCCACACACAACATTAAGGGCAGTTTTACTTGTTCATCTGCTAATGTGATTTATGCCATCTTCTGCCAAAACTACCCTTCAGCAATCTACATAGGTCAAACAAGGCAATCTCTTCCCATAAGAGTTGATGGACATAAATCAGACATTAGGAATGGTAATCAGGGCTGCCATCAGAAATTTCTGGACCCCATACTGAGCAATCCTACTGGGGCCCCCACAATCCTATTGTGCAAACCCTGACGGGCCCTTCCGGAGGCGGAAGGGCCCCTGTCAGCTCCAGGCCCTTTACGGCAGTACTGGTAGTACTGCCCTGATGGCGCCCCTGATGGTAATACTGTACACAGAAACCTGTTTCAAATCATTTCAGTCTGCCTGGACACTCTACACAGGACTTGAAAGTTGCCATTTTGGAAAAGAAAAAAAATACAAGACAAGGATCCAGAGAGACAATGGAGATAAAATATACACATATGCTGGACACCCATCTCAAAGGTTTGAATATTAGTCAAGGGGTTCTGGGATATTATCAAATTTAAAATGCCACAACTAAGAGGTTGTAATTTACCTTGCAGAGCAGACTTTAAAAAGAAGGAGGGGGAATGGTTCTCAGGATAGTTGACAGAGGAGGGTGGGTGATTGACCTCTAGCTGGGTCTCACACACACCATCCTCAATTAACTCATTAGCAGATGTGTAGTGCCAGAATGTTTATTTTGGATCCATCAACTAAACATTTACAACTTAACCGAATCAAGCTTCAGGGTAATCAAATCTGAACCTCATTCAGGGATCTTCTGTTATTATTGTTGTAAATAGCCACACTGATCTTTTGTTATTACTGGTTGTAACTAGCACACTGATTTGCAAACTTATCTGTTATGCCAACCAACCATTATGTAATTCTATACCTGATATGCATAAATTGGTGCCACGAAGACTCACTCTCATGTCTGACAAAGTAGCCTTGATCCACGAAAGCTAACATTAAAATACAGAAGTTAGTCTTTAAGGTGTTTGCTCTCTAGACAGAAGTGGCAATGGATTTAGGCCATCCAGATGGTTTTGGACTGCAACCTCTGTTATCTGCCATCATAGCTGTGCTGCATTGGGCTGATAGGAACCGCAGTGTGACAGCTTCTGGAGGGCCACAAGTTGACTAGCTTTAGGATCCAAAAAAATTCAGCCTTTGGCAGAAACAGAAACTTTCTCTTTGTGTCAGGCTAGGTGGACTCATTACTTTTGAGATTCTTCCAGCCTTTAGATTCTAAGAAGAGAAACAGTAATCATCTGCAGTAGAATATAGCATATCTGCAGGGATGGCAACTTCTCAGAGGTCTGGAAAATTTAGAGAGTCAACATTCCCTGCTTTTCTCATACTTGATTTAACAAAACAAATTTTTTTTTGAAAGGCTTCATGGGCCCTTCTTTCAGAGAAAGGTAAAGAGATTTCTTTTAAATAGCCTTTTAATAACTACACGGGACATTAAAGGTGGACTTTCCCCCTAAGATTTTGGTTATTGTATTTTAAGGGCGTTTTTAAATCAGCGTCATACATTACTATTTTATACTATTGTATGTTTCATTATTTCAAATTGAATAATTGTGTTTTTACTTTAATTATATTTTGATTATTGTGAGCTGCCTTATATCCCTTTATAGAAGGAAGTTGGCATAGGCATAAAATGTATGTTACCAGACATGTGTATTTGTATACTACTTATATTTTTGGCCTAAGCTAAAAGAAGAGAATTATGTTTCCTGAAAACTTACAGCATCAGTGAAAATTCTTGAATTTATATGATGGTTAAAAATCCAGCATTTTCTAAGGAAAGTGTGTCACCTTTGTGTATAACTGAAAACAATACATATCAAGATTTAATTATGCTTAGTGTGGATGAACTGAAATTAATGGGATTTAAGTTAATTGTGATCCAACCCAAGAATAAATATCATGTTTGTCACAAATTAAATTCCTACATGATTAGGTATCATTAGCTAATGGCCAAGAGAAAGCAGCATTTTTCATGTTGTTGTTGTTGTTTTTGTTTTTTTGGAACCAGGAGAACAACTATTTCCTTCTCTTGGAACCAAGGTATGACATTTTTTTTCATTGATTCCAATGTTTAAAGCACTAGGATTTATTTTATTTTAATAAGAAGCTTGGATGTTATGTTTTAAAACATATTTTGGACTGTTGAATGAATGATTTCTTTGATATTTTGAAGCATTTGCAAAATAGCATTATTGCCTTTTCTGAACAATGTTGCCTTTTCATGAAGTGTCCAAAGTAGGACAATCACTTTACCCACCATTCTTGCCTCCAGAGATAGTTCAGGCTTGAATTGCTCTAGTACCCAATCGTATGTCTTTCTGGCAGACCAGAAGGAAATTATGACTACAGAAGAACTACACAACTTTAATGTTGACAATGAAGACACTGAAATTGGTAAAGATTTTGTATACCTTGGTTCAATTATCAGTCCTAATGCAAATTTTAGCCAACATATCAGAAGACGACTGAGACTTGGAATTGCAGCGGTGAAAAAATTAGAACAGATTGTCAAGTGTAAGGATGTGTCACTGAATAATAAGACCAAGATAATCCATACTGTTGTATTTCTGACCAAAATGTACGAGTGCGAAAGCTGGACAGTAAAGAAAGCTGACAGGGGAAAAAATGATCGATTTCAAATATGATTCTGGCAGAGAGCCTTATTGATTCCATGGACCACAAGAATAACAAATAAGTAGAAGTTAAATCAAATCAGGTTGGAAGCCTCTTGAGAAGCAATATGACTAATATGATTTAGAATATTATATTTTGGACACATCATGAGAAGACAAGACATACTAGAAAAGGCAGTAATGTTCAGAAAACTACAAAGAAGCAGGAAAAAAGGAAAACTAAATATGAGATTGCTTGACGGAATAAAGGAAGCCATATCCTTTAGTCTTCAAGACCTCAGCAGGACTTTTAATGTGAGGACTTTTTGGAAGTCGCTCATTCATAGAGTAACTCAAATGTGCCTTGACAGCACATAACGACAAAAATCATGTACAGTCTCCATGGACTGCAGGCTAGCTGAAGATGTACAAATATTGGAATTGCACTACAGTATTTGCAAAGGATTCTTTGAGATTCTGATATACATTCAAATACCAGGATTCTGATGCCACTTCCAAATATATTCTACATGTACTGGTTTTAAAAAATATATTCTACATGTACTAGCTGCCTTCCCGGCTGGAGGCGGGAGAAGATCGCTGTCAGCTGGGGCTGCTTGGACCGCAGCCCCAAAAGCAGCGCCGACGCCGCCACCGGCACCCGCTTCGCCTTCCTGGCTGGAGGCGGGAGAAGACTGCCATCAGCTGAGGCTGCTCAGACGGACGCCCCAAAAGCAGCGCCGACGCCGGCACCCGCCTCGCCTTCCCGGCTGGAGGCGGGAGAAGATCGCCGTCAGCTGAGGCTGCTCAGATGGAGGCCCCAAAAGCAGCGCCGACGCCGGCACCCGCCTCGCCTTCCCGGCTGGAGGCAGAAGATCGCCGTCAGCTGGGGCTGCTTGGACCACAGCCCCAAAAGCAGTGCCAACACCACCACCGGCACCCGCCTCGCCTTCCCGGCTGGAGGCGGAAGCAAGAACACCTGGGCTCCCGGTTCAGCAAGGACGCCGCCTCACCTGAGCCCTCTCCCCCGGTCCGGCATTGGCCGTGGGGGAGCAAAAACACTTGGGCTCCTGGTGCGGCGAAGACTCAAGACTCAAAGTCGGACGTTGACGCCACCTCGTCTGAGCCCTTTCCTTCATTCTGGCATAGGCTGCGTGGGTTTCTCTCTTCCCTTCATGGTTCGACTCAGGCTTGCAGCATCGTCTTGTTACCTTGCCCTGGCGATGCTGCTGAGTACATGGACCTGGGCTCCGACATGGTCGTGAGCTGCCCTGGGCCTAGTTAAGGTTAAGGCTGAACCTTGACCTAGTTTGGGCTCGTTTAAGGTCGTTGAGCCTTGGGCTCCACACACACACCCTTGGATTATTGTATTTTCCCCCTTCTTTCTTTGATTTGTAAATTGTTACTGTAATCACAGTTGTATATTTTGTAAACTGTTACTGTATTCATAGTTGTATATTTTGTTGCAATTGTATCCTGATATTGTATCGTGATATTGTTTTTTCTATTGTATTTTGTTTGTGTTTAATATGTATTTAATTACCTTTATTTGTATTTAATTATGTTGCAATGCCGCCCTGAGTCGGCCTTGCGCTGAGTAGGGCGGGGTAGAAATCCAATAAATAAATAAATAAATAAATAAATAAATAAATAATAAAAATAAAATAAACTTCTGTAATTCTTGTGTGTGTGAGAGAGAAGTATGTGTTTAAATTCCTAAACTTTGCATGTGAATAGCACAAAGGATAATCCATTGTCTGGATTCAAGGTTGGAAACAAGTTTATTATTAGTACTGTATATTGGAATTGGTTACAGCCCGGATCCTGTTGAGTGATGGCATAGAGAAGACCCTGCCAGCAGAACATTGCTGGATTCTTAGTATGCTGTTGTGTAAATATAAATCAGGTCACCGTAACAAGCCCTTCTTCCACAAGTGCAAATAGGTAATAGATATCTCCTTATATGAAGGAAGAAAAAGTCAAACCAGCGATGTAACATTCTGTTTCATGAGGAGTTTGACTGTGCAGAATTTTGATCTATATGTTGGTAATGGCCTAATTCAGGGCAGTGGGAAGATTTATGAAAGCAGCAAATTTCTTTTCACCCAGATTCTAAAAGTCTTCAATAAAATTAATAAGCATCTACTCCCCGCCCCCCCCCCAACCCCACTTAATAAACTAGCTGAGAAGAGTGCTGGTTTTGAATTATAAAACTCTTGTTTGATCTATTCTTTTTGTTTTAGGATTCAGCACTAGTTGGAAAAAGGTATGTACTGTACAATGAAAGCACTAAAACATGGGGCTACATCCAACACCATATAAACAGATATCCGATTGTATAAAGGGACTTCTCCATCTCCCCCTCTTTGTTTAGGACAGAGGTTCTCAACCTATGGCCCAAGGGCCAGATGCGGCCCACAACCCCATTTCATGGGCCCTCCACTGCTTCCACCACACCCAAAAGTGCCATGTATGGCAGGAAGGGCAAAATAGCCATCAGCCCCAAAGCTGTCTGAGAGAGCGTGATGTGAATCTCTGCTTGAAAAGGTTGAGGACCCCAGGTTTAGGATGTCAATATTTAAAACAATACTGAAGCTGAAGCTCAAGTACTTTGGCCACCAAGTGAGAAGAGCGGGCTTGCTTGAGAAGGCCTTGATGCTGGGAAAGATCGAAGGCAAAAGGAGAAGGGGGAGACAGAGGATGAGGTGGATGGATGGAATTGTTGATGCAATGGGCGTAGGTCTGTGTGGGCTACGGAGAATGGCAGAGGAGCCTGGTTTGCAGTGGTCAATGGGGTCACAAAGGTCAGACTCGATTGTGTGACTGAACAACAATTAAAATTTAAAACATACTGCAGAAAAAAATAATCCTGAATTAATTTCCATTTTAGACCATAACCTGAGTTAAATTTTATCAAATTAATTTTTTTTTGTTGTACTTCATTGAGTATCTTAACTATATGGTAAATATATTGTTTTATAAATAACTAATAGAATCATAGAATTAATTGAGTCAGAAGGGGATTTTTACTCCAACCTCCTGGTCAATGCAGGAATTCGAATCAAATCAGACCTGACAGATGGTTGTCCAATTCTCTCTTGAATGCTTCTTTCCCTTTCTACATTTTTGCAGAGGTTATTTGTATTGGTCTCCATTAAGCCTTCATCTTTTTTACCTCCTGCCAACCTAGCAGTTCGAAAGCAAGAAATTGCAAGTAGATAAATAGGAACCACTTCGGTGGGAAGGTAACAGCGTTCCGTGCACTCCGGTGTCTAGTCATGCCTGCCACATGACCACGGAAATGTCTGCAGAAGCAGACAGCGCTGGCTCTTCGGCTTAGAAACAGAGATGAGCACTGCACCCTAGAGTTGGATACGACTGGCTTTCGAGCAAGGGAAACCTTTACCTTTACTTTACCTTTTTACCTCTGATTTTTATGTCTCTCTCCCTGTTCCATTTCAATTTAAAGCCCTCCTAATGAATTTCTTCATGCGGTGCCCAAATACATTATTCTCAGTTCTTCTGCAGTGTGACCCATTCCTTGCCAGCAATCTATCTCCCAGGAAGCATAGTCCATGGTCCCAAAAACCAAATCCTTCATGTCAGCACCACCTTTATGGTAGTCATTCATCCAAAGTATTTTCTTTCCCTTTCTATTCTTCTTCCAAGTTCTGGGAGGATGGATGAGAAGTATATGTGGGCCCCAAAGTCTTTGAGTTTCCTTCCCAAAGCTTCAAAGTTTGATGTAATTTCTTCTTAGTTCCTCTTGGCCATGCCATTTGTTCCCGCATGGATGAGAAGAAGTAGATATGCATGTCGCCACCTGAGGCCCACCACGTGGCACCAGACACTCTATTGTGGTCTCCAAAACTGGGCTGACTTTGCACCAGAGTCAACAGAGCTTGCACGATGGAGAGGATGAGGCGCCAAGATCCACCCTTTATGGGACAAACGGGCGGTTTACTTCTGTTCTCGGCCCTCACTCAGAATAATACACCCATGATCTTGTCTGAGCCAGTCCTTTGATCTCTCTCCTCCTGGGTGAACTCGAGGTCTCTTGGTCTGGGAGTGTAGCAAGTCCCTTCACTTTGGTGGCGAAGTTATCTCGATGCTATGAACCCACATAGTCCTGGTTCATAAACAAAGACGTCCAGTTGTAGTTCCTTATTTTATTGTAGAAGCGATGAAAATCCAAGAATAATCCATTTCAAAAGACAAACTAACAGAATAGCTAATAAACTTAAAACACTTTCCCTAGAAAACAAAATATTGCCCATTTCTGGGTTCCTAATCTACTCTAGCACTTAATACTGAAAATAAGAAAGTGCTCAATTTCTAAGTTTTCCTGAACCCATCTCGCTCCAGAAATTAAGTTCAGCCTCAATGGAAATTCGGCTAAGAGTCAGTCTGGACAAGATTCTGGCTATCTCCCCATCCTTGGCCTGATTCAGCCTCATGGCTCAAATAAAATCAAAGTTCCATCTCTTCTTCCTTTCAGATGTTCTTCCGACAAGGGCTTTCACTGTCTTTGAAGAAGTGCCTTTCTAACTGATCAAAACCTGAGGTTTTTATACCCAATCCCCCCCTCTATCTCATCTCTTTGGAATTTATTCCCATATCCTTGGGCCTGATCAAGCTGATAAAGCTTATCAGCTCAAGATCTCTCAAGATCAGGGCATGTTGGCACAATGACCAGCTCTCATTTTGGGTCCCCCTCCCAACTGGTTGGCAGGGCCAATGACTGTTTACTAAAAGTTATTGAACTCTGGAAGTACAGGACACTCCCGGTCAAGTGAAAGATTGAGAATCCCTGTCTCTAACTTCAGGTGTTTCTGTCCACTAGGGGCACTAATTCCAGTGATGTCATGTTTCAGGAATGCACTTTGAAACATTGCGCTTGGCAAGATAAAAAGCCCCATTTCCCAACCTTTGAGATACGGTGGAAAGTAACTTAAATAAAGTAACTTTTCCAAGTTCATGACAATGCATCTTTGGGCTTTATGAGTCATGGCAATCCTTATGTCAAATCCCTTAGCTGTGCTCCAGGGAGAGAGTATACCTGATGGTTCCAAAGATCTTCCCCGCATATTTCCCCCGCCAATCCCACACAGTAGGGAGTCACCTACTACAACTACTGTACTTCTTTTTGTCTGGTGTGGGTTCTTCATCTCTGGTTTCCTGAGCTTCAGGCTGTCTCATGTCCTCTTGGGGGATCTCTTGCTTGTCTTTTTTCTGCATGCTGCCCACTAGACTCCTCTTCAAGAATCTGAAAGGGGTTTTGAAGTTCCACTACTGAAGAGTCTCTTCTTCTCTTGCTCCTAACTGTGACACTTTTTGATGGCACTTAATAATAATAATTGTGTGGCATCAAGTCAATTTGGACTGGTGGATACCCTTTCCAGGGTTTTCTAGGTACAGTATAAAAGTACTTTACTGTTCTCTTCTTCTAGGTGCACCCTGGGATAGTATAACTTCCCCATGACTGCACAAGTTGGGACTTCCCCCAGGAGGCACAGTGGGGAATTTAACTCCCAACCTCTGGCTCTGCAGCCAGATACCTGACTAAGAAGAAACAAAATATTTCTAAATCACTGTTGTGTTGAGACACTTGAGAAATCAGATTACAATGCTCTTTACATATTTTTGATCATTTAACTTTACAAATTAAACAGCTATTTTATAAAGCAGTATATAAATCAAATTCTTTAAGTATATCAGGTTCTGAAAACACTGATGTTTAAAAAACAGGTTTACAATTAGTACGTTCATTTTCTTCATAGGCCCCTTTCGCAGAAGAAGACTATCCAACAACAAAATGAAGATTATGAATCCCAGCATGAAAAAGATATCCCAAGGTCCAGATAATTATTAATTGTATAACCTGAATGTCTGTCTACATGCATGTTCATTATGGTTCTCTCTATGCCAGGGGTGGCCAAACTACAATCCATGGGCTGGACTCGGCCCATGGCACCAAATCATCTGGCCCATGCTGCCTGCACCACTACCTGAAGCGAACGTGTGCCTGCGCATGGGTAAAATGCTGCCGTAAATGCACCCGTGGCTGTTGTGAACACGTTTACGACAGCCACGGGTGTGTTTTGCAGTGAGGAACCACATGACCACCCCACGGCATGAAGAGTTTGGCCACCCCTGCTCTATACTTTGTCTAGGGAACCTTTCCTGATGCCTGTACTGAAATTCAATTTAGGAAGTTTCTTGGAAGCTTTTAATGTAGCATTTTCGTATAGAGCAAATGGCACAAAGCAAGATCAAGGACACAATGTATGAGACCAGATGCATTTTAAACATTACTCTCCTTAATTAACTGATTCAAACTTTTTACACCATGCTTTTTGTTAAATAAGCAAAAGTTCAAATAAAATATTAAAAACAGTGAAAAGTACAACTCCTCATCCTGGTTTACCACTACTTTTTAACATGTCCAGAGATCACAGTATATTCATGGATTATGGTTTAATTTAGCAAGATTAGTGACATTTCAGAAGGAGACAATTTAAATTTAGAGAAGCATGTCAACTTGCCCCATTGTTTAGGGTGGTAGCCTGGAGGAAGAAACAAAATGAAAGAATTCGGCAAGTAGAGGAACGGCGTCTATTGCTAGAACTGAGAAAAAGGTCACGTTCCCGAAACTCCTGTTTTACACCTACAAACTCTCAGCAATGTAAGCCTGTTGATTTTTATACAATTTCATGTCTGTACTATGTGAGGATGTGGTTACTTAATGAGAAAAAATGTGAACTGATGCACTGTGAAGTCACTTTGGGGAATCCAGGTTTCCCAGGTAAATTCGTGTTAACTCACCATGCAGGGAGAGTCTGATTCACATTTTGTTTTGCTGACCATATGACAGAAAATCAGCTTAGATTCCCCCTCAGCCCACCCACCTCTGGGGTTTCTACTTTTTAAAAAACATCAGATTCATTCACATTGATTCAGGAAGTATGATTGTTTGGACCGATGAAGAAAAGTGTGCACAAAGGTGCTGGCGTGATGATGTAGTGGCAATAGGGCTGGCATAAAAACACCAGGGAGGTTGGATCTTTACAAATACAGTGAACCCCCGACTAACGACGCGTTCGAATAGTGTCATTTTTGATTAACAACGCTACCGATGTACCCCACGTGATCTCCCGCAGAACAACAAAAAAAGTCGTTCTGTGAATTTTGACAGTTTTTTAAATGTTGTGCGAATAACAATGTTTTTTTTTTGTGTCGTTCTGCGGGAGATCTTCCATTGGAACCGCATAACGACGTTTTCTGCATAACGATGCTACTTGGGGAACCAAGTAATGTTGTTATGTGAGGGTCTACTGTAACATGATTTTTTAAAGGCTTGGTGCCACTCAGCTCTTGTTTAAAACTTCTTAAGGTAGACCAAAAAAAAAAAAAGAATTAGAAATTACAAATCATTCATTGCCAGCATGTTTCTAAACTTGATTTACCTGATGAGAGCTTTTCTACTAAGCAACAGGAAAGACTATGTGGAGGCTTGCATTTTAGGGTAGGGCAAATCCTGTCCTGCCTTAAGGGTTCCTCTCAGTTCTACATAATTAGTGTCATGATCCTTTTAAGACTGGTGTACATTCTTTTCATGGCAAACAATACATATAAGCACAACATATTTTTTAGAAAAGAAAATCCATTGGTCTGTTATATTTATACAATATTCTGCCACAAAACAGATGCGCATGGTGTCATATTGATAAAATACTATGGTTTACTTGCATTTTACAAATTTTTTCATGTGAGCAGACTTAATAACACGAAGCCAAATGGGCTCAACCTTGAGCCCATTTGGATCAAACTCAGATAGTGAGCAGAATGTTGGCTGTAGTACTATAACTTACCCACTGCATCACGAAGGCTTTTACAGAACCTTATATGCTCAGGTTAACTGAGTGATCATTTCTAAAGTCAGGACACAAACAGGCATATTTTAAAATGAGCAAAACAGAAGTTCTTGCCCAGCATATGTTCTATTAGCACACCTGTTAACTGCCTGCTGCAGTGGCTTAGTAGTTAAGACATTGAACTTGATGACTGGAAGGTTGACAGGTCAACAGTTCAAGACCCAGTCCTGCCAACCTAGTAGTTCAAAAGCAAGACATTGCAAGTAGATAAATAGGTACCACTCTGGTGGGAAGGAAATAGTGTTCTGTGCACTCCAGTATCTAGTCAAGCCTGCCACATAAATGGCTATGAATTGAGATGGACACAGTGATGCACTGCAGCAGGTTCTGTCAGGTTCTGCAGAACTGGTAGCAGAAAATCCCCCAAGCCACGCTCACTTGGTTGGCCACGCCCATCTCTATAGCCCATAATGTTTGGCCACACCCACAGATTTGGCCACACCCACAGATTTGGACAGCCCACAGAGTAGGTAGTAAATTTTTTTGCAGTGCATCACTGAATGAGCACCAACCCCTAGATTGGATACAACTGGTTTTTGAGCAAGGGAAACCTTACTGCCTATACAGGCTCCAGATATGTGCTAACATTGCACTGATTTAAACAAGATGAGGTGAATCATTATGAAAAGATTGGGCTTAGCCATGTTTATCATTTTGTGATTCATATGTTATCTGAGCAAACACATGCTGCTACTAAAGAACAACAGAAATAGGAATTACACTTATATATAATACCTCACAGCACTTGGAGCACTCTCTGAGCAGTGCACAAAGTAATTAGCATTTTTACCCACAATATGCTGGGTACTCATTTTACCAGCCTTTGAAGGATGGTAGGCTGACTCAACCTTGAGCCCATTTGGATCAAACTCAGATAGTGAGCAGAGTGTTGGCTGTAGTACTATAACTTACCCACTGCATCACGAAGGCTTTTACAGAACCTTATATGCTACCTATGTACATAATCTGTTGTCTTTGGTTTTGCAAGCAACATCTCTTTTGCACTATATAGTTATATCTGCTTCAAGGGGAAGCAAATATTATATGATTAATTTGGATTTATTTCTGTCTCCTTGCCACTTGCAATGATATTAAAAATTATTTGAAAAGTATGTACCCAAATTTTCTTGAATCAATTGCTGGTAGTTAGTTGGAAAATTAAATATCCATACCTTAAGAGCACTTTCTCCCCATTCTTTATTTCCTAGATCTAAACCTCCAATCTTCTGAAAACTTTCCTGAATCTTTGTTCGCTTGGATGATGCCTCACAAACATCCCCGCCATCCATACACGGTGATGGAAGAGACTACTGTTAATCTCCCTAGAGACTTCCCTTACAGGTAAATGAAATACAGGTATTCCACTAATTCTACATAACATCTACAGAGGATTTAGAATGACTGCATCAAGTAAAGGGAATATTAATATTACAGAGCTAAATTATGCAAAAAAAATTCTCTACTTCATTCTGTTTTTTCAGACCTCCCTTCAGAGCTCTGGCTCTAAGTAAGCCTTGAAATATCAACTTTTTCTTTCTTGTTTCACTTCTTACACTGTACTCAAGATTTGGTAACTCAACCTTTCCAGTCTAGAAAGGCTACCCCCCCCCCCCTAGAATTCACAAAAAGTTATGCAAGAGAGAAGACTTTGACCTTGACAATAACTGAGTGCTGATAATTAACCATGGCACATATTTATGCTGTTTTGTTGCCAGGACACTGTATTGCCTTGTCAGCTAAAGTAAATACTTTGGCCTTCAGAAAACATGATGCTTCTTCTTTATTGTATCAGTGGCATAATTATTGATAAGCATTCCTGGTGGAACAAAGAGTGCCAAGACATAAGCATTTATCTCTTTTTATTTTTTTTAGTTAGTTGGTTATTTTCTCCAGCCATTTGCTTCTTCTTTAAAAGGCAAGTGGTGGTTGCTCCAGAGCAGTGGTTCCCAGCGTGGGGCCCAGGCCCCACAGGGGGACTTCAATTCCCAGAATCTTAAGTCAGTACATTGGCTGATCAGTGCTTTGGGGGAATTGACTTAGGCTTCTGGGAATTGAAGTCCAAAAACCAAAGGTTGGGAAACACGGCTCCAGAGTGGCTGAGTGAATTCTTGGGGTATTAGCAGTGGTGGGCATCAGCAGGTTCGCCCCAGTTCGCCAGAACCGGTAGCAGAAATTCTGCCTGGCCCCGCCCATCCAAGTTTTGAAATAAAGTAGTCCTAATTCGAGTGCAACGCAGGGCTCTCCCCCTGGCCACGCCCATCATAACATGCCCACAGTGTGGTAGTAAATTGTTTTGAAGCCCACTACTTGGTATTAGTGCAAAAAATCTGAAAGTCCCATACCTACTGCAGACCCAAGGCAAAATTATGAAATAACAACTTCCAAAAGGTCTACTCATTAACAGCAGTGTCCATGTCTTGGAGACTAAAGCCTGTGGCTTCTTTTATTGATGATGTCTTTTTATTCAAATATCTCACATTTACTACAGCTTTATACTATCATAAAATAACATGCTTTGCTTTAAGTGGGTCATTGAAAGGTAAGCACAAGACTGATTTCTGTATCTGATTGCCAAGGTACATATTTCTGAGGAAGTCCCTGTTCTAGGGGGAAATACATTAAGACTGTTATCTGGAGGCATTGTGTCTTCATCACAGCCCCTGGATTGACTCCCACAATAAGGATGCTCGGCATTGCACATGTAATACAAGACACAGTGTTTTACTTTTCTTTGAACAATTTCTAGAAGTCAGTATCACCTATTATATTCATAGGTTGGCCTGGGGAACACCAACCACTCAAGACATGGACATAAAACTGTATCAACCCAAAACAAAATTAAGTAAGGAATCAAAAGCAAGCAACCTGCCTATAGAGAAAAATCTGCAACCAACAAAATCAATCCCAGACAAAGGGTATGTATAGAAGATATTCATCACTCTTGCAGATCTCCATCAGTCTAGTCTGTCTCTCCTCCCGTCTTCACTGTGGATGTCACTTCACTTCATTCTTACCATATTCAGAAGTTAGCATTAGACTTTCATTTCATGGATTCAAGTACACTGTCAGAGTCAAAGCAACTTTGAATTTTGCTCTTAATTTTGTTTCCACTTTTTTTTTAGAGAGTTGCTAGATTTTTAAGCAAAAAGGATTTTCTGTGGCTGCTTAATTTACAAAAAGAACTATGAGGCTAAAATATTACTGTGCCTAGACTGTCACACAGTAACAAGAATGCAAAGGTATTCAATCAGTCAATCAGTTACTTGCAGTCAATGACCAGCAGAGTAAAATAAAGGATTTTTAAAATAATAATAATAATAAATGGTTAGGATACAGTTAAAATGTATTACTCACAAACATATCTATTTGAATTAAAATAAAATATAATAAAATCAGTTCTTAAAATTTGTGATACAATAACAGCTACTACAATTGAACCAGGCGATGCAACAGCACTTCTTTATAGCTAGTAAAAAAATAAATAAATAATAAAAACAACACATTTACACAGTTCTAGCATCTCTAAAATCTAACATAATTTTAAAAGTTTATTATTGTAAACATGAACATAGACAGTTTGTTTGCAGTACATAACCGAAATAGCATGTAGGATTGCAGTGGCTCATGTGGCTAAGATGCCGACTGGAAGGCGGCAGGTCATCAGTTTGATACCCAGGTACTGCAGGACGGAATGAGCTCCCGTTCCTGTCTCAGCTCCTGCCAACCTAGCAATTCGAAAGCAAGAAATTGCAAGTAGATAAATAGGGACCACTTCAGTGGGAAGGTAAACAGCGTTCCGTGCACTCCGGTGTCTAGTCATGCGTGCCACATTACCACGGAAATGTCTGCGGAAGCAGACAGCGCTGGCTCTTCAGTTATGAAACAGATAGCACTGAACCTTACTGTCGGATACGACTGGCTTTCGAGCAAGGGTGACCTTTTACCTATAATGCAGAGAATTGATACAATGAATTCCGAACAATATATATCAGTAAAGTTTAAAATAAGATTAAAACTGAGATGTAAAATTCATTATGGCTGGAGTTTAACCTGTTCCATTTCTAATGCTCCGTACTCTAGTTGCCCTCCACATGTTGTATTCCTTACCTCCCGTAGTAAAAACGATTGGGCACTTAGTTTAAACAATGTGTGACCAAGAATGCAAAGGCAGTCGACCTAAAGCAGACCCACTTGCCCTTGCACTTCCCCTAAAAACCTCTGGCCTAAATATGTATTTCTGCTTGCTTTAGAAAAATGTTATTACAAAGAATGCCATCAGTGACCTCAAGATGTTGTCTTACTGGATTCTTATACACAAAGAGATTACATTAGTATTTTTGGGATAAAATATTCAAATTTGGAAATGTGAGCTGACAGATGGGAAGAACCCTTTGCTACATTTTTATGGACATGTACACAAAACATACAAATCCTAGATAATTTCAGGAAGACAACTGTAATGGCAGAACTCTAACAAAATTATTGCATAGCCAGCATATTCTTAGCATTTTATTTACATATTGTAGGATCTAAAGATCTTTGTGCTGGCTATTACCTACACAAGGTGGATTATTTTTGTATTCCAGTGGAATCCAGTAGTTTCCATATATGTGTACGGCCAGGGCCTTAATGAATAAGGTGAGCTTACTTAAACATTGTTGTAACAAACTAAACAATCTAAAACAATGTCTATTGGAACTGAAACTAGACAGGGTTATTTACCTTTTCATCTACTGATGAGAAAAAGAACAGGGCTAAAGAAATGAAGGCCATGGCAATCCCCAAAGTGGTGTAGAACTAGAAGGCTGATCTGTGGGAGGAAGATTTGGGGTACATGTAGAATAAAAACAAGCCCTGGAATAATTCCTTCTGTGTGAGAAAAAATTACTGAAAGAGTAGATGCAAAGAGAGACGAGACGTCTCTGAAGAAAAACAGTATTAAGTTCTGCCACCCTGAGAAAGATTTACAATGAAAGTGCATTGTACTATTTGCCAGCAGGAGAGGGAACGGTTTCATTCATCCTTGTAAAACTACCAATTCTGAATTTCTCTTTCATCACTAGTAGTAAAAATGAATTGAAGAAAAATATGTTGGAAATAATATAGTTTTAAAAGTGAATTTACTATCCCTACCTTCTGTGGCAGCGTAGTAGTTAAGGTGTTGAACTTGATGAGTGGAAGGCTGGCAGGTCAGCAATTCAAGACCCAAATGCTGCTTCCGTCTCTGTACCAGCTCCTGCCAACCTAGCAGTTCAAAAGCAAGACGTTGGAAGCACTGTAGATAAATAGGAAAGGTAAACAGCATTCCGTGCATCTAGTCATGCCTGCCGCAGGTCCATGGAAATGTCTGCAGACACAGACTGCCCTGGCTCTTTGGCAATAAATGGAGGTAAACTCTGCTCCCTAGAGTCGGATACGACTGGCTTTCAAGCAAGGGAGACCTTTACACGTAAACAGCGTTCCATGTACAGTACTCCAGTGTCTAGTCATGCCTGCCACATGACCACAGAAACATTTGCAGATGCAGACAGTGTGGCTCTTTGCCTATAAATGGAGATAAGCACCGCCCCCTAGAGTCAGACACAACTGGCTTTCAAGCAAGGGTAACCTTTCTTACCTACCTTCTTACTCTTTTACCAGCCGTCATATTTTTCCAGTTTCTCAAAAGCAATTGCTGACCTTCTTTCTTTCTTTCTCTGCTTTTCACAGGAGGTACATCTTGGTGAATGACACAGTTTCAGCACCTTCCACTCCTGCGCTGAGCCCTCTGGAGGACAAGTTACTTGAAGCCCGTTTCCCTAAACAAAAGGAAAAGATTCTTCGTTCCCTCCTCTCAGAATGGCAGGAACCATCTTAGTCTTTTTTTCTTAAGCTGTCTCTTATTGAACACCTTCTACACCTCCTATTCCTCCCATAGATTTCCTGAACAGCAGGTTTTTGAGGGCGCAGTTCCTTCTCTTCTCACATTTTCTCCCTAAACCTAGGTGGAAATTGTGAAGTGCTCATTCCGTTCACATTGTTTGCACAAAGCTCCAAGGAACAAACCAATAAAGAATAGTATTAAGATCTAGGCTTCCATATTATTTGAACTATTTTTATAACATATTGTTTGCTGCACATCCTCAATTTTCACATGAATATATACCTATAAATCTGAGCGTTAACCGTTGTGATTTGACAAAGGATCCCGCACCCGGCCATACTATCCCGTACCGAGCATTCGTGCACTCGCCCAAACTGGGTATGGAGGTAACTGGGGGGTTGAGAAATGTGCCAGTGGGGCAGGAGACCCACGAACGCAAACAAAAGGAAAAGACTTCACTTCCCAACGTTCCTTGCGCTGCGCCACACCGCGCCGCAGCCAATCAGGCTGAGAGGCGCGAGCAAAAAGAACATTGGGAAACGTGACGTGGCCAATCAAAATCGAGCCGCAGGAAAAAAACTGCCGCACAAACGGAAACCACAAATGCAAAACTACAAGCCCCAGCGTCCTGCGCGCCATGAGCGCGCAGGACGCTGAGAAAGCCAGCACGTGAAAAATAAAAATACAAAATGCAATGGGAATGCAAGTCCACCGAAGGTGAACGCAGCGCCTCACAGCCACGCAAAATAAAAAGCAAAAAAATGCCACTGCGAGACACCCGTCGTCCTTCTTTACCGGAGCAACGGGAAGAAGAGGGACTCCCTCTCCTCCACGCTACCCCGCCGAAGACACGGCGAGACCACCACTGGCCTCAAGAAAAGCTTTTAGATACTAGATGGCACGGTGGGGTGGGTGGGTAATATTGTTATGTCTTTTAAGGTTTTTTAAAATTGTTTTACCTGTATATTGGTTTTAACTTGTGTACACCGCCCAGAATCCTTTGGATAGGGTGGTATATAAATCTGTTAAATTAAATTAAATTAAATGGTCAATGGTATGAAAGACTACAGAAAGATCCAGGATGATCAACAGGGTTACTCTTTTACTGCCTCCTTCCATTAGAAGATTGCCTTTCCAGGTGACTAGAGCTGGCTTCAGTGCTGGTTTTAATAATATTATGAGCTGTTAGTCAGATCCTTAGGATAACAAATACAGCAATCAGGATACAAATATGTACTGTATAAATGAAAAGGATAGAATGAAAATGCATATGTTATTTATCTTGGCTTTTGGAAAGAAAATAAAGTTTCTCCTAAACAAATCCCTGAGATCATGCAAAGAAGAGGAAAATACCAAAAATAACAGATAAATGTAAGTGAATCGATTGCATATACATTCTTTCATAGCTGTCTTTAGCAATGGACTCATGTTGCTATAGAAAAGTCAAGGCTGTTCCAAGCATGCATTAATTTCTTTCAAAAATCTTCCTCAGGCTAGCAATGACATTGTTCTCAAATGAAATCTTTAGTCAGGTTTACATAACCTGTTTTGATTCCTCTGTTGTCAACAGCCTCTGAGAAATACCCCGGCCTGCTCAATCTTTGTTTTTGATTAATCCAGAATCCTTCCATCTACCATCATGTCAAGCGTATGCAAAGTGTAGCTGGGGGACACTGATTCCCCTCTCCCAAGTAGCGGGACAATTTGGACATCCTTTTATAGAGATGGTTTCCTTTCAAAAGGAAACTGCACTGAAGACTTGGGTCTTTGTTAGAATTCTCTTTCTTACCAACCTTGAGAAGAAGAACAGTGAGGTTTTGGGACAGCAGTTATAGTGCCAAACCTAAGGCAGCAATCCTGTGCACCTTCTTGCAGGTCAATTCCTATGAGTACAATAGGCATTGCTTCAGACTCAACAAACATGCATAAGTCAGAAGTACTTTTCTCCAAAAACTTCTTGGCAATTCTGCCACTTAACTCTTTTTCCAAGTTAGCTGGAGCACCTAAAAGCTGTAGTCCAAATCAACTGAAGGACAACCAGTTGCCCAACTCTACTATCCAAAGGACCTGACTGCCACGTGTCCCTTTCAGCTCTGGAATTGGGTGGACTGATTCAAAATCCAATGTCCCATCCAGAGTGTGCATGGTAAGCAGGATCTAGCATGAAATAGTTAAAAATAATCCATCCAGGTAACCATCCAGATCTATAATTAACTGGTTATGGATATAATTTTCCTCCCATTACAGCATGACACAAGCTACCAGCTTCCACAAGGCAGTAATCACACCATAATCACATTAAATTATACCTAAAGAATCCAAAGCTTGTTCAGACCACTAGGAAGGATACCAACAATTAAGATTATAGAGAACAAAAATTGTAATGATTTTTAACCAGCCAAGCATTCAATCAATTGCAAGCATAATAAAATCTGAAATCAAGTGATCATGGAAGAAATAGACATGCCAGTTGCACAGAAGAATACAGTAGACAAGAGGAGGCATTAATGTGCCTAAAGCAGAGCAGCCCAAAGGAACTGCCCTCCATAAGTCCTCAAACCATCTAAGTCATTTAAAAGCATATTCCATGGCATTGAAGAAGCTATTCTGCTCTGCCACCATTGCATCCACACAGAGCTGTTCAGTGGAACTCTTTCAGGTGGACAGGGTCCTGTTGCACAGACTGCATACGAGAGGAGGATACTGACCACTTGATGGGCAATGTGAAGATTTTGCATGGAACTTTGCAAAGAAAGCTACTTAGATTCACTCTGACTGTGGTTGACACAGGTTCTAGGTCTGTAACTTTGGCCCCAACTTGTCCCCTTATAATGGGAACATTTCAATTGGTGCAGCCTGATGATGGGGACTTGATCTTTGGAGAGGTGAAACCCACCATATGTGTGATGGACCCTAGTCCTTCCTTGCTTATACAAGCAGCCAGAGGGGTACTGATTAAAAGGGTTGAGGCAGATTTCTCAACATTTTCAGGCCACGGGCTTGACCACACCTCCTGGGCAGCTGATCAGGCCAGTCATGTGGGTCCTCACGCCCAGAAGCAGAAGTAAAACATGCCATGCATGCAAGAATGCGCAGTGCACGTTTTACTTACACTTCTGGCAGCGGTAAGTGCGTCATGGGCCAGATGAAATGACTTTGGGGGCCAGGTCTGGCCCACGGGTAGTAGGTTGCAAATGCCTGGGCGAAGGGAATGACGAGTGTATCCTTGCAGCAAGGTGGAGAACTAACATGCCAAAATAAAGTAATAGTAGGACCATTGTTAAAAAAAAGTTCTTCCTTGAATCCCACTGTATTGGATAATTATTGGACAGTCTTTATTATTCTTTTTTTTGGTAAAGGTTTGTGGCATATGGCAGCCTCACAGCTCCAGAAGTTCCTGGATAATGTGGGTTATCTAGATCCATTTCAGTCTGGCAGCTCTGGCTTCAAGCCTGGTTATGGAACAGAGATGGCTTTGATTACTTTGATTGGTGACCTAACTTAGGAATGGAATGGGGGAATTTGTCTTTGTTGGTTATGCTGGACCTCTCAGCATCTTTCAGTACCATCAACCACGGTATCTTTCTGGGGCATTTTTCTGGGATGGGTCTTGGAAGTGCAGAGTTTCCAATCCTGGACTGCCGAAAACAGAAAATGGTGTTGTGGGGATCCTGTTTGATATCCTGGCCATTGGACTGTGGATGTCCTCCATATTATTCCATAGCTACATGAAACCGCTGGGTGAAATTGTCCAGAAATGTTGAGGTTCAGAGCTATCAGTATGGCTATATGATTTCTCTCTATGGGTAAAAAGGCAGCAAATGAACGAATGAATGAATGAATTACTCAAGTTAGGTGCTTTATTGCCCAAGTGTTAACAAAAATACAAGGAATTTAACTCTGACACAGTGGTGTGCTCTTCCACAGGGATACAGGGACTAATTCTGGTGTGCCCCAGCAGCTGGCGCTCCCCAAAGGCAGGCAGAGGTAACAGGAATGTATGGGATTTCTCCCCCCAACCCCCCCAATAGGTGCCCCATCACTTCCTATCCACCGCCCTCCCAAGATGCTCAGCACACCCCTGCTCTGACACCAAAAGCTCTCAGTGTTCTAAGTGGGCAAAAACAACACATAAATGCATAGCAACAACAGGATTAATATATTCAAGTTATTTGCTATATCCTGTCAATATAAAATGTTCAACTGAATGATGGAATAGGGGGACACCAGACAATGCTGGCTCTTCGGCTATGAAACAGAGATGAGCACTGAACCTTACAGTTGGATAATACAACTGGCTTTTGAACAAAGGTGACCTTTATCTTTGCCCCTAATTCTTGTTGTTTTAGTGTGCAATACCCTATAATGTCATCTAGAGGGAAGCAGATCAAACAGTTTATTTCCAAGGGGCGATGGATCTGCAGATATCCTATCCACTCTTCTTTTAACCTGAGCAATATAATGGTCCTCCATGGAAGACAGACCGACTCTACCAAATATAAGCCGAGGTACCTAATTTTGACCTGAAAACCCAGGAAAATAGATTGAACCAAGTATAAGCCGAGGGTGGGGAATGCAGCAGCTGCTAGTAAGTTTCAATAATCAAAATCCATGAAAATATGGTAAAATTAACTAAATTGTTAGCACATCTCAATCTGACGTGCTCTTGGAATCCTCGTGATCATTGACCCGAGTATAAGCCAAGTCCCCTTTTGCAGGCTCATTTTGGGGCTCAAAAACTCAGCTTATAGTCGAGTATATATGGTAAGTATTATTTCTGCAGCCATAACAATCTGTTGAAGCTTGTTCTTATCCCGTTTGGTTGCTGCACCAAACCAAACAGCTATTGAAGTGCTAATTCGATAATTCCTTTATAAACCTATATCAATTACTCCTTAGGCAGGCTGAACTTCCTGAACTGTCGCAAGAGGTATATGCCTTTTTAATGTTGTTACTAATATTAACCATCCACTTTAAGTCTCATGAGATTATAGAACCCAGGAACTTAAAAGAATCCACTGCCAATTCTGTATTACCGCATATGGTAAAATAGAAGAACATTTTCTAAAATCTGCTATCAACTCCACATTTTTAAGCATACTCAGTTCCAAGTTGTTACGATGGCAACCTCCCATCTATATGAAGACTCATCATTGTCTCAAACGAGGCCAAAGACTGTTGTGTCATCCACAAATGTCAAAACTTTGACAGAGGGATCATGGGAGGTGCAGTCATTAATATAAAGGGGGAAATGCAGAGGGGAAAGCACATAATCTTGAGAAGTGTCTGTATTGATTGTCCAAATACTAGATGTAAAATTCCCTACCCTCACCTGTTGCCTCCTAGTCATCAAAAATGAATTATCCACATACAGATATAGTCAGGCACAGTGAGCTGTGTCAGTTTAGCATAAAGAATATCTGAAACACTGAGCTGAAGTCCACAAAAAGAACCTGTGTTAGTTAGCTGTAGCACAAGAAGGAGCAAAACCACACAAGCTACTCTTCTTCGTTGCCAATGAAAATAACTACCAATTAAATTTCTTACCCCTTCCTAATATCTCAAGTCTGCTGCATGAAAAGTGTTTTTTCCTATCTGACGAAGACTTGGCTGGTCCTCATCAGCAGGTTTCTTTATAAGGAAGGTGGATCTAAGCACAGGGAATGATGCCTTATATGCACTTCACATTTAGATTACTGTAAAAATAAAGTATATCAGAGACTAAACAAAAAAAAAGTTGTGACACTTTGAAGACTAACTGTTATATTTTAATGTTAGCTTTCGTGGATTAAGTCCACTTCTGCCCCCAACATGCAGGGACCTCATTTTAAAGACATTGGAAGGATGGAAGTCTGAGTCAACCTTGATCGTATCAGGATTGAATTCTCAACGTTCTGGCTGCAGTACAGCAGTTTAACCACTGCACAACCCTGGCTCCCGTTTCTCTCCTATGGCCAGGGACTTGCCTCCTATAAGACCCGTGCCTGGGCCCAAGAGGCCCACAGGTGGGTTCTCTTCCAGGGCTGAGTGAGGTAGCACTACCCAGGTATTGTGGGAGGCAGTGCCAGGTGTGGTAGTGGTGCAGCTAGGACAGTGATGGCGAACATTTTAGAGACCAAGTGCCCAAACTTCAACCCCAAACCCACTTATTTATATCACAAAGTGCCAACACAGCAACAGAGGAAGGAAACACACCCACTGGGCTGCTGGGCAGAAAGACGGGGCAAACCTTGTGCTGGGGAAAGGAGGAAACGCTCCCATTGGGCTGCTGGACAGAAGGGCGGAGCAAACCTTGTGCTGGGGAAAGGAGGGAACGCTCCCATTGGGCTGCTGGGCAGAGGGGTGGGGTGAACTCTGCGCTGGGGGAGGGAGAAAATGCTCCCATAGAGTTGCTGGGCAGAGGGGCGGGGCAAACTCTGTGCTGGGGTGACTGCAATGGTACCCACAGACAGGGCTCTGAGTGCCACCTCTGGCACGTGTACCATAGGTTCGGCACCACTGAGCTAGGGTTACTAATAATAATTTCGTGTCAGAAATTATTCTGGGTTGAGAGGGTTTTTTTGCTAGAGCTCTGCTCAGAGGACGCCCGAATGAGGCCCTTTTCACGTCCCCACGACCTTTTCCCACTGAAGTGGTCCCTGTTTATCTACTTGCAATTTCTTGCTAGGTTGGCAGGAGCTGGGGCAGTGACGGGCGCTCAAACCGTCGTGCAGTACCCGGGTCTTGAACTGCCGACTTGCTTTCCTTCCAACTCACAGGGCGAGCTTCTTAACCACTGAGCCACTGCGGGGCTCTTCGTTGAATGCTCTCTCGTCTCTCATTTCCAGAACTTTTGGCATGCTCAGAGGTACCCTGGTCCCGCCTCCCCCAGCCAGGGCTAAGCTCCGGCGCAAGAAGGAGACACCGAACCTGGGAGAAGTGGACAAACTTTACCTCCCAGGTAAAGAAAGCACCGGGATGCCCCCGTCTCTGTGTGTGTGTGTGTGTGTGTGTGTGTGTGTGTGTGTGTGTGTGTGTGTGTGTGTGTGTGTGTGTGTGTGTGTGTGTGTGTGTGTGTGTGTGTGTGTGTGTGTGTGTGTGTGTGTGTGTGTGTGTGTGTGTGTGTGTGTGTGTGTGTGTGTGTGTGTGTGATGCTTGCACTGCTTGCCCCCCCTCCCTTTTGTCTTCAGCCGGACCGGTCCACAGGGCAGAACGGCGGAGGGGGGGAGCCCGCCTCTCGCGCCTTCCCAAACGAGCCTTGCCACGAAGTCTGCTCCGGTTCCCTCCACCTCTTCGGGACAAAATCGCTGACTCAGCCACGGCGGCCGGAGCAAAGTCCTCCGGTCAGGGCACGGCGGCTGCTGGGCCCGCGTCTCCCCCCCCCCGCCCCGTTTGCCCTGTGACTTAGTACGGCCCAGTCCCGGGCAGAGGTTTCCCTTTTGCCCCGCAGGGGGAGCCTCTCTCTCTGCCTCCCCAAGTGGCCGCGGCGGGTGGCGCTGGGCTTGTGCGTCCCCCTCGCCATGCCTGGGAGCCAGCGGCGCGGGCAGGAGGAGGTCAGTCAGGTGGTGGGGCCCGCCGGGGCCGGCCGGGCCATGAGGAGGGGGTGTGTGGGCGCCGCCGCCGCTGCCGCCGAGCCCCCGCCGGCCACTTCCCCAAAGTGAGCCCGGGCGATGCCCGGCCGGAGGAGAGAGGATGAGGAAGAGCCGCCTGCACCGCTGGCTCCTGGCCACTTGCCTGGGCTCTTTGCTCCTGGGCATCTTCTACTTCCAGAGCAGCCTCAACCCAGGTAAGGCTCCTCGCCCCGGGCGCTCGGTGGGTCGGTGCCCCTTTGCCCCCTCGCTCGGTGCCCCTCTGCTGGCTGGCAGCTCTCGGGTTGCCCGTCCTGCCTGCGCTTGCCTTCTTGCACTCCTAGCTTCTTGCCCTGCTGGAAATATCGCTTCTCCTCTCTTTTAAGGGCACGACCCTTTCTTGTTCACCTAACCAGGACTGCAGTGGCTTAAGTGGTTAAGATGCTGACTGGGAAGCGGGAGGTCCACCAGGTCAAAACCCGAGTCCTGCAGGACGGAATGAGCGCCCGTCTCTGTCCCAGCTCCTGCCAAACTAGCAGTTTGAAAGCAAGACATTGCAAGTAGATAAACAGTAGGCCACTTCGGTGGAAAGGTAAACAGCGTTTCGTGCACTCCGGTGTCTAGGCATGCCTGCCACATGTCCTCGGAAACGTCTGCAGACGCAGACAGCACTGGCTCTTCGGCTTTGAAACAGACGAGCACAGAACCCTAGAGTCAGATACGACTGGCTTTCAAACAAGGGTGACCTTTACATATCAGGTCGCAAAAATATTCGACATATTCTGAGATCTCTCTTCTGCAAGGTTTTAGCTTTCGGGTTTTTTTAAAAAAATTTTTACAGTAAAACCTGTAAAGAGCACCTCACTTAGAGACTAACTCGCTTAAAGAGCAGAATTTTCTCTGAATGGTCGCCTCACTTAACAACTAAAACCAACCAAAAACTCGCTTAACAACTAAATTGGGGTTCACAATCCCACCCCCCCTCCCAGAAGTCACAATTTGTCACTTACAATGGTGTTTCGCTTAAAGAACAAACTCACTTAAAGAGCAATCCCGTGGAATGCATTATATAGAATGTATATAAGTTTTAGAGCTTTTTAGGGGTTAAATGTGTATATGTGGGGTGGGAGTATGTTGATAATTTTGTATAGTATTTTGTATAGGTTTTGTTGGGTTGATAAATGTTTCCCCCCCCAATCTTGTTGTTCTGTGCAGGACAATGACAATAAAGATTTATCTTATCTTATCATTAAGCGAGGTACCACTTTATTATTAAAACAATATAAAGTAAATATAGTAATCGAAGGAAAAAATTCTAACAATAATGACAACGGCAACAACAACATATATAAAAAGTGAAAGGAATAAGACAGGGACAAGGATATGTAACTTTCTGGAAAGAGGGGACAAATATATAAAATTTGTGTGTGTGAGAGAGAGAGAGGAAAAAACCCATATTGTCAGTATAACGGAAGGGGACAAATACTGTACTGTATATAAAATTAACGTTGTATACTGACAATAAGTCACACACACACATATAAAAAAGCTTATTGTCAGTTTATATATGAATAAGATTAGGACAAATATACAACTTTCTGGGGAAAGGGGACATACGTACACACGCACGCACACACACACACAGAGAGAGAGAGAGTAGATAATTACATAATCAAATAGGTGCACCTCACCACCAATGGGACATTATAAACTTTCAGCTTATTGCCATTATACAGGATAACATTAATTTTATATATTCATCCACTCTTTCCAGAAAGTTGTATATTCTTGTCCCGGGTCTTATTCCTTTCCCTTTAACTAGAATATACTCAATAAATTCTCCCCAAATCTCTTTAAACTCATTTCATTTTTTAAATCCCTTCTTTAACTTTAACTCATATGCCAGTGTATTGTTTAAAGAAATATATGCTATATTTGTTTAAACTAGTCATCTAGCTCAAATTCATACTCTACTTTCCATCATTTAGCAATAAGTAATTTTATAGCTGTTACCATTACAATAATCATTTCTTTTTAAGCCATTACAGTATTTCCAAAATCCATTAGTAAAGCTAAAGCTAATTCTGGGATACATCCCTAATGCCTGAGAAGTAAAGAAGCTGCTCAGAACCCCATGTCTTCTTGCTTGTTGGTTTAGAACAAAGGGACTAGTCACTTTTTCTGTGACAATGCCTTTAAGAGTATTTGTGTTAATTTTTAAAAATAAAACTACCACCCAAAGGGTTTTGTTCATCTTTTGATCCCCCCTGCGTATGCATTTGATCGCTGAAGCCTTGTTAGACTTGGTGAGATTTCTGAGAAGAAAATGTATGTGAGATTGTGCTGCACAATAGATTAAAAATAGAATGATTGAATCATACCTAGAAAAATATTAGGTAGTTAAGCGTTTCCCATCTGCAGGAAAGACACAACTTTCATACTGAAATCAAAAGGATATGAAACACTTAGTCCAGATGAGGTGCTAAAGCAGGACAGTCAAAGTGGATGTTTCATGTCTTATTCTTTGTGAATACCTTGAGAAAGACTTTTGATGTAAGGTGCATTTACCTGTCGATGGGAGCTGTGCAGAAGGGGACCTCCCTTGGCCAAGTGCAATAGTTGAATTAAGGGCCACTGTGGAAAAAGGCCCACACCAGGGCTTATGTGGTCTTTCTTTGGTAAATGGTGAGTTATGTAGGTGTACAACGTGTTCATTTCTGCTAACTTCAGTGGAGGTTACTCATCATCTTAGTCATGTTTCTAAAGCATGGCCTAATAATTTTGCTGATCTCTACTTCTTTTTAATGGAGCCATGGTGGCTTAATGGTTAAGATTACGGCTGAACTTGATGACCGGAAGGTTGGCAGGTTAGTGGTTTGAGACCTGAATGCTGCCAACCTAGCAGTTTGAAAGCAAGAAATTGCAAATAGATAAATAGATACCACTTCAGCAGGAAAAGGTAGTGTTCCGTACACTCCGGTGTCTAGTCATGCCTGCCACATGACCATGGAAACGTCTGCAGATACAGTCAGCGCTGGCTCTTTGGCCGTAAATGGAGATGACCACTAGAGTTGGATATGACTGGCTTCTGTGCAAGGGGCGACCTACTTCTTTGTAAATGTTTGAGGGTGATGGCTTTGACAAATCAAAATGAAATTCAGGAGTTTGTTAAAAGGAATGGGACCCTCTGCTCAGAGGAAAATTCAGCATCCTATGCCTTCATGCTGGGTGTGTGACAAGAGTTTGGAAAGCACATACCGTACTGACTTGCTGGGGAGATTCTGCTTATGCTGAATCAAGAAAACTGCCCCAATGGAGTTTACTCTTGAGCTATTACATATTTTCTTACTAAGATCACTCCCTTTATCGGTGTGCATCTTTGCAAAGAGATGCAAAGTACAGAACACATTTACTGCAGACTGAGCAAAAGCTGATCATGTCATGGACTTCGGCGTTTTGTGTGGAGTCACAATTAAGAGGCAGATCTGATGCTGGGGTCTACAGGCTCAGCTTCTGCTGATCCCTTCCTGTGTTCATTTTCTTAAACATGAGGGAAGCAGCATGAAGGACTAAGCAGTGTAGTAGTCGCAGTCGTGAACACACTTACTGGATAGCCTCGTTGAACACAGTGGGCACTTGCTTCTGAATGACGCCTCTAGGAAGGTGCTGCAAGTGTGAATTCACATGCAGTGCCTAACTTCCATCTGACAGTGCTGTGCTTCCCTCCTTACACACACAAGAGGGGTACACGGTTAGGCATCTTTGCTTGGCACTTTTAACCTCCATTACTTTACAGTTAATGGGGAGCAATACATGGAGATACATCTGTGCAAACAGGAAAAAACAAAGGTATGCAGTCTCCAAGCAGCAGTGCTTTTCAGCTCTGATCAAGCCGTAGGTGACCGCTAGCTGAAACATGCCTGCATAGCAGAGTGACAGCCGTGGAATGGGACTGAATCCTGTAGCCTCAGTGGAAGAAAGATGCAGGAAGGAGGACAATGTTCCCAAGGAGTTACACTGTGCATCCTGGATGACCCACCCCCTCCACGACCCATAAATGTACACGTAGTCACAGGGTTCCCCCCATACATATTTATTTGGCGCCTGGTAAATAAAGAAATCAACCAATTGCAAACATTGTAAATAGATACCACTTCAGCAGGAAATGTCTTTTTCAATACTTGATTTTGCATTTTTTGCTTTGATTTCAATGGGACTTCAGTAAATGCCCATCATATCCCTCATATGTCTATTCAGACATATGAATTTTGTTATATTACGTGATGTTTTCATCCTTTGTGATTCTATTGTAATTATTGATATATTATTTTGATGTGGTGCTGATATTTGTATTATTTGTATTATTATTGACTGTCTTGCCTTATACTGTATTTACTTATAACATTGTATTTATTATTATAATTTGAATATTGTATCTTTATGTAAATCCTGTGGGGTGTCCCAGGGTCATTTATATGTTGTTAGCCGCCCTGAGTCGGCCATGTGTTGAGTAGGGCGGGATATAAAATTGAATAAACATAAACATAAACAAACATGAACCATTTGTTCACTGGTGCTTATTCTTAGATTAGGGTATACAGTAAAACCTCGCATAAAGAGCGCCTCGCTTACAGACTAACTCTCTTAAAGAGCAGAGTTTTCTCTGAATGGTCGCCTCGCTTAACAACTAAAAACAACAAAAAACTCACTTAACAACTAAATCGGGGTTTGCAACCCACCCACCCCCGGGAAGTCACAATTGTTCACTTAAAATGGCAGTGGCGGCACTTCGCTTAAAGAGCAACTAGCTTAAAGAGCAATCCCATTAACACATGCTCTTTAAGCAAGGTACAACTGTATAAGACTACAGTATTGATTTTGTTGTGTTTTTTTGCCGGGGTGGGGTGGCCATAAGTAAGTGTTTTTATGATTCACATATCTGTTTTATGCAGACTTTATTGGCTGGATAGTGGTTTAGATATCTAGCTGCAGAACCAGAGGTTGTGAGTTTTGTTCCCAACTAAGCAGCACAGTCTCAAGCCAGCCCTGAAGAAGAAGGGAGTGGTAATCTATGTCTTAGAAGTACAGTATTTGCCGGCGTATAAGACATACTGGAGTATAAGATGCACCCCATTATTACCAAAATAACCCCTATAGGTTACTATGTACAATAAAAAATGCACCCCATTTTCCAGTGTATTTTAAGAGGAAAAAAGTATAAGATTCACCCCATTATTACCAAAATAACCCTTATAGGTCACTATGTACAATACAAGACGCACCCCATTTTTCCAGTGTATTTTAAGAGGAAAAAAGTGGGTCTTGTACGCCAGCAAATAGGGAATTTTTTTTTATGCCAATGAATTTATTCCCAATCCTAAAACTGGAGCCTTGGAGTTTGGCTTTCTTGATTACTATGAGCTTTAAAGACCAACTGTTCTTAAAAGACTCAAAAGTACCTACTTGGATTCAGCTGGATACATGTGGGAACTTGGAATGAATGGTCATACTGAATCTACTCATGATGTGTCTGTTTCTGAGTCATGACTTTCAGTTCTATAATCTTATCTGAGGGCTTTTTGAGGGTTGGTTCCTTGTTTTTGTTTACAGTATTTTACTTGATATCTTCCGAAATTGGGGTTAGGTTGCACCTCATCTTGGTGCACACTGCTAGCCTAACTTGTGTGTTTCTGCAAAGTGGAGCAAGTGGGAGGAGCTTATCAGGCCAGAAAGTCAGGCCCGGAGCTGGTAGTTGCTGATCAAATGCCTGCTTGTTCCATGTTGCATAGTCCAGCTAGTCCGAATTGTGACAGTATAGATTATGCAGCTTTTGATATAACTTCTCATCAGGCTGGAAAGGCAACTTATTAACAGAAAGAAAATCTTATTACTATAACAAGTATTTTACACTCAGTAGTAAAGGTAAAGATCTCCCTTGCTCGAAAGCCAGTCGTGTCCGATTCTAATGTCTTGCTTTCAAACTGCTAGGTTGGCAGGAGCTGGGTCAGAGATGGGAGCTCTGTCCGTTGTGCAGCACTTTGGTCTTGAGCTGCTGACCTGCCAACCTTCCAGTTGTAAAGCTCACTGTCTTAACCCCAAAGCCACTGCGGCCCCTTACACTCACTACGAAGATCTTAATTTTTAGAATATAGTTTGCTTTGGTATTGTGATGTTTTACTGAGTTCTGCAGTTACAAAATGGGACTGTGATTAAGCCAGGAAGGAAGGCAGAGAATTCTGGTTAACATAATTGTTTTTTGTACCCTGCAGGGTTGTAATTTCAATTATATGACTCACCTTTTAAAAGTGTTCTCTTTTTAAGATATGAAATAAGATTAGGAAATAGAGGTCTGTCTGGAAGAAATATTTTTTCTTTAGTTGCAAGAGTAATCATCCAATAAAGCTGAACAATGAAGGATCTGAGACAGGTGAAAGGAAATGACTTTTTCCATACAGAGCACTGTTAACCTGTCAAATTCACTTCTGCAAGATGTTTATGTTTATTTGATTTATATCCCGCCCTACTCAGCACAGGCCGACTCAGGGCGGCTCACAACACATCAAATAAAGATACAATATAGCAAAAAACAAAAATACAATATACAGTAACAAGAGCAAAGCACGAAATACAATTAAAAAGTAGCAGTGACAACTCAGTAATACAGCACACCACTCTCTCTGGCCCGCAAAAAGTCCAAAAGTGGGAAGTGGTGGTCCGGCTGCCTCTACGGCCTTTAAGTCCTGGCCCGAGGCGTGGGCGGGGACCTGGGACGACGGTGAAGATGCTATGGTATCTATGCTAAGAAGTATTTAAAAAGGGAATTGGGCATATTTATGGAGGGATAGGTGGCCACTAGACATGCTGGCTGTATCTTACCTCTAGGCCTCTCAGTGCCAATACAAGAGAAGTTATTTCGGTGCACAAAACTGAAAATCCTAAAAACACATTTCCCCCATTCTCAGCAGTGAAAATGCAACACCCATCAATTAAGAAACTAACAATTTCCTGCTCTTTCATGATCGGTTGGTTGCCTGAGATGGCTTCCTCCCTCTGTAACAGAATGTGTGGCCCTGAGTGCTGCACATCAAATCCATAAATTATTTCTGCCTCACTCTTGCTGTTGTGATGGTTGTTATTGTTGGGGTTTTTTTTCACAACCTCAGCTGCAGTCCCAGGTATGCTTGTAAAGTCCCATTGAATTAAGTGGACCTTCTTCTGGGCAAATATCTAGTATGCATGACTCACTGGTTCTACCACTCTTGGAGTTTAGCAAACACATCATTTGTCCATGCTATGGTGATGCCTTCGTTGGGTTGACCGGGAAGGCACAACATTACTGTATTTTAAAAAATAAACCTGAAAGCATACACAGGAGAATATTGCACTTTTTGTTTTAGTTGGCCCGATAAATGTGTCATTACAACATGGATTTTGGGAATTTGTTTGATTGTCAGCATGGCTTTACAAGACATAGTTCACTTGGGTGCGTTTCGCTGGGGGAATCCTCAGTACACTATAGGCTCTCTGCCTCCCCAGCCTTAGCATGTGGTGTTGTCATATTCACATCACCAAAAGCAAGGGCACACATCTTCAAGAAAGAGGAGTCCAATTTGCAAAAAAAGAAAAAAAGAAAAAAGTGCATGCACTGATTTACATGTACAGGGGTCAAATCAGAAATGATGTTTATAATGCAAATAGAATGGAGAGATGCCAGCCGATGGCCTACTTCATGTGTCTCAATTTCATTCTCTCGATCTGGTTCATAAGTTTTAGCAAGGCTTGGATGGGACAGCTTTTCAAAAAGAGCAGTGGTTCACAGACTTTTCAATGGTATGCCTGCCTTGTATTTCTGAGGACACTCCCCCCCCCCTGCCCGCCTCTCCACATCTTTACCAATCTGCTTTTCATTTAAAAAAAACCTCTGTTCATATTAAAATTAAAAATATCAATGCTTAATTTAAAAAATATTTAAAATTTAAAAATAACAAAAAATTACTCAGTGTTTGTTTTTGAAGAATACACATTTCTAATAATGATGTCATGCAATTTGTTTAAACAACTTAATAAAACTTCTTCATGAATGCTGCTCCAAAATGAAATGTAGTAGACTGATAGTTTATTCATGTGCATTTGGCCATGTTTGCAAATTTCACTGTTTACACATTGGACATATAGCAGAGTAAACAATGCCTCTACCGTGTTCCTTCTGGCTGTTTATTTTTCATTCCCCTTCTCTCTTCGGACTCGTGGCCAACCTTGGCTCTCCAGCTGTTCTTGGACTTCAATTTCCAGAAGTCCAAGTCAAGCATGCCCAATGATCAGGGCTTCTGGGAATTGAAGTCCGAGGACAGCTGGAGAGCCAAGGTTAGCCATCACTGTTCTAGAGCATAGTCTTTGCACCTGGATAATCTAAGATATCCTCCATGCTTGGCATGTTGGTAACTCAGATCTAAGACTGGGAGCATTTATTTATTTAAATTTATATGCCGCCCACTCGCCATAGTGACTCCGGGCGGTTCAACAGCATAAACAAAAAAACAAAGAGATAAACCATCACAAAAGAGAAAAGAAAAACCCTCCTAAAAACCTTAAAACAACCCAATTCACACATTAAAAATCCCCAAATAAAACTATAAATGAGATGGATAGATGTATTGTGGACATAATGGGCACAAAGCTTGGCGGGCTGAGGAGAATGGTGGAGGACAGAGGTGCCTGGAGGAAAATGGTCCATGGGGTCGCCAAGGGTCGGAATCGACTGTGCGACTGAAAAACAACAAAACTATAAAAGACCCTCCCTCCCACCCATCGGTGCAAGAGGGATACTTTTCTTAGATGAGCCAACGGGCGGGGGCCACTTCCCCATCAGCCCCCCACACTTGCCCTGCCAGCCAGGTTTAAGCCCTATCCTAAAGGGCAACAATTCCGTCTGTAGCCGGAGTTCTACTGGCATGAGGTTCCACAAAGTCGGAGCGGACACAGAGAAGGCCCTCCTCCTTGTGCTAGAGAGGTGAGCCCCTCTAGTTGATGGCACATTGACAACCTAGGTTCCTAGATTAAAGGATATATAAAGCATGGGTGTATCATTTGTATTATGTATACCTCAAGGCTGAAAAAGATTGAGTTTGTAACCATGCCCTTTGCAGACCCTCCATAGGAAATCTGAGGGTGCAGCTATTGCTGCTGTCATATTGTTCTTTTTAATCAGATACTCCGAGATCTTTTGATAAGAATATTCAAAAGTTAATTTTCAACAGTAGCAATTAGTATTTATTGGCAGGTAAAGGTTGCCCTTGCTCAAAAGCCAGTCGTATCCGACTCTAGGGTTCAGTGCTCATCTCTGTTTGTAGCCAAAGAGCCAACGTTGTCTGTGCTTGCAGGCATTTCTGTGGACATGTGGCAGGCATACCTAGACACCAGAGTGCATGGAACGTTGTTTACCTTCCCACCGAAGTGGTATCTATTTATCTAGTTGCAATCTCTTGCTTTTTAACTGTTAGATTGGCACTCACTCTGTTATGTAGGACTTGGGTCTCAAACTGCTGACCTGCCGACCTTCCAGTCATCAAGTTCAGCATCTTAATCACTAAGCCACCACAGTCCCATATTTATAGCAGACATAAGCTTATTCATGTGTCACTTTAAGGTAGTGGTTAGGGCTATTGACTAAATGGGAGGGGCCCAGGCCATGCACATGCACCGTTTATGTGCAAACATAAAGCCCCCTGCAATAGTTCAACTTGAAAAAAGCCTTCCATGAGAGCAAATGATAAGCATACCCCTGGGGCTGATATAACCTCCAAGACTATTTTGGCTGCTCCTGCCCCCTTCAACTTAGTTGACTCTTAAAATAAAATAAAGGTCACCAGCTGCCCAGAAGATAAATTGCCACTCTTAGAAGTCGCTTAAACTGTCCACTGATTCACTTACTAATCTCTGAGTGGAATTTCCTTCTAAATAGACATGCTTGGATTCACATTGCATCCTCACATTTTCTACTGAACATGATTTTTTTAAAAAAAATTATTAGGAATTTTCAAAAATACATATAAGTAAAAGGTAAATCATAGAGTAACTAGAAAATAATAATCAATACAAGAAAGAAGAAAAATCACAATCCAAAGAGAAAAAGGAAATGTTATGCATTATCATCAAGACTTTCATAATCAGATATTAAAATAATGATATTGAAAATAATAATAAAAAATCACTTTTATGCTGATTATCATAATTTCTAAAATTCTGTTTCTCGTTAATTATTAACAATAATAAATCAGAATAAATCACCCTGTGATATAGTACAATGCCAAAGGGGAGCTGTGGCCCGTTCATTTATAACCCTTATAACCAAAAATTCAATTGATCCGGTACCGGCATAGAACCACCTCTTTTTCTTAATGTATAATCGAGAAATGGTTTCCAAATCTTCCCAAATCTATTTTCTTTAACTATCCCTTTCTTTTCATTTAGTTCCCATGTCAATTTATCATTTAGTGCCAATTGCCATGTTTCCCTATACCATTCTTCTAGTACCAATTTCACTGGATCCTTCCACTTTCTTGCTATACACTGTCTGCCCGTAGACATAAATATTGCGATTAATTCTTCTTCCTCCTTATTTAATATTAGACTGTCTAAATCTGTAAGCATGGCAGTGTCTGGTTCAATCTTAATCTGTTTCCCCAACATCCCTACTATTTCCTTTTCAATCTCTTTCCAAAAAACCTCAACCTCTTTACAATTCCACCATTTACTTCTCAATAGACATGCTTGGACTCACATTGCATCCTCACATTTTCTACTGAACATGATTGACATAATTGTAAAAACTTTACGTGATTGGATTATATGCTTTCTGTTGGGCAAAGCATGCATTCTTTCACCTTGCACAGAATTCTTCTTTAGGCGGAAGCTGAATTGTGCTGGTAGACTTAGAAACTTTTGTTCGGCATTACTATTTGTCCTGCATCATTTTTGCTTCTTTTGTGAGGAACGCTGTCTGGCCTTAAATGGGATAGACTTGGTTCATCTCAAAAGCTACATCAATATATTCTGTTGCTGACATAGTTGATGGTAGACATGTGTACTATAGGTTTAATTTGTTGTATCTTCTTCTAACAACAGGTACTCCTCTTTCTTGATGATTCATAAATGCTGAAAGAGACCAGCTTTTTAAGAACCTTAGAAGTATGGCAGAATTATAGGACAAGAAAATTATAGGACTGTGACTAAATTTAGGCACCAGATAATTGGAGGCTCGATCCAGCTCCCAGCTTAGCCCACAACTTCTCTCCTCCCTCGGTTTGCTCAACCATTCTCCTTAGCATGAGCCATGCCAGGAAGAAAGCCCTTCCTTCCCTTACCTACCTCTGCTGACTACTCCCATCTGATTTCTTTTAAAGATGAACTATACCTGTACATGTAGGCCAGAATCTTCATCTAAAGTTTACATAACTTGCTAAAGCCAATTGCAGCTAATTAACAAGGTGCCAGGTGTGTCTTAGTCGTGTGCCTGGTCTTTCATGTGATTATTCAGCTAAGCTGTATTTCTCATCACTTATTAACAATCAGCCATGGCAAACTACACAGGTGTTACTGAAACACCAGTAGGATTCTAGCCATTATCATTAGAAGAGGGAATTCTTCAACTGCTGAAAGAATCTGATTGTCACAGCACCAGCTTTTCATATCTGCCATGCTTTGCAAATTAATTTGTTTTGTGATTCAATGTCCATAAAAACATAAATGGCTTCATTTGTGAGCATGACTGCTGAGACGCAAAAGTCTACCAGAATCTTGTTGCTAGAATAGCAATGTGATTTCATCTTCTATGAAGATGTCCTCTCTGTGATGCATGGCTTGTCCCAGAGTTTCTATAGGAAAGTGAATACAGTAATACATTGGATAACGTTCGCACCAGATAACACTAAAACTACATAACGTTAACCAATCTGGGGGAAAAATGCATCGCATAACATTAAATTCCTATGGGATGCATCGCATAACATTCGCTGAAGCCTGTGCCAGTTACAATGTATCTATGGAGTTTTAACGTTATGTGATTTATCCCATAGGATTTTAACGTTATGCGATGCATGTATCTCATAACGTTAGAAATTCGATAACACTAAGACTTGTGGAACCAAGTTTTAGCGTTATCCGGAGTTTTACTGTAGTTAAAAGTGTATAATATAGTTCTGTTAGAGCTTTTGTTGCTGTTTATGGTGGCAAAGAGAAGGTTAAAAAATGGAAAGTCTGAGCTTCCATAAAGGAGAGAAGATGGAGAGAATCACTAGGCAGAGCTGGCAGTTGTGGCCTTTCCATGCCAGGTCCATCAAAATGTGGTTCCTGGTTTTGTCTTTAAAATATAAGCTGATGAGGTTGTATAGGCAGGGACATTTTATTTGGCATTCTTAAGACTGGAGGATTGGTTGGCATAACCATTCCCTTTCTGTTAGCATTTCTATTTTAGCTTTGCAAATATTGGGCTAGCAAGCTGGCTTGGTTTTTCCTGGTATGTTTTTTTCTCTCTGTGCATTTCGTTTGCCGTGCCTCTTGGAACTGTGCTGACTTGTTGCTTTCATGCTCTAACTTTTATGCCTCCCAAAACTTGGAAAGCTTCCTGCCAGGGTAGCATTTGGAACAGGTTTGGAAATGGTAAAAGATATAAGTAATTTTTTTTAATTTAAAAAAAACTTAAGAATGGTGCCACTGAAAAACTCACTCGAGAACCTATCTCAGTGGCAGTAAAGAAAGACTGCTGTTGAGGAGAGAGAGTGGAGCTTTCATGGTGTTGCTAAGCTCTAGAACAGAGGTGCCCAAACTTTTTGGGGTGGGAGCCAGTCACGTGGTTCAAGTGGCCGGTCACTACTTCCCGTGTGCCGGATCCAGCCCCTGAGGCCAATTCATCCGGCCCGCAAAATCCTAGCCGTTCCTGGAAGCGGAAGTAAAACGCACCCATATGGGTGTGTTTTACTTCCGCTTCTGGGAGTGAAGAGGGTTTTGCAGCCCTGACGAATTGGCATCAGGGACTGGATCTAGCCCACAGGCCATAGTTTGGGCATCCCTGCTCTATAAGTTTATTTATTTTATTTATTTATTCTTAGATTTTTATGCCGCCCACTCGAGGAAACCCGACTCAAAGTTTCTGTCAATGTCTGTGCAGGTGCAGTACAAAGCAGTGTGTGTTTTTACAGTGACCACAATGAAGAAGCTCTGAAACATGCAGAATGTTTAAAATAAAACAGACACATCACAGCCTAACTATATCAACTTACGCATCATTCAACAAAGCACACGCGGGGTGGGGGTGGGTGGGTTGTCTTGGCTTTCCAGGCGCAGCTGTTTAGAACGTTTGTTTTCTGTTCACTCTCTGTATGAATACTTAAACATTATATACAGTATTTCCTTTGCAGCCCAAGGAAATCCTCCAGGGTGTTGATTTCCAAAAAGAAGGATGGAGGGAGCTTCACTTTGTTAATTTATAATTATGTTTTGTTTGGTGGATTCCAACATATGGCTACCTTTCCAGGTTTTCCCCCCCAAGTACTCCGGGGTAGTTGATCAGTTCTGCTGTCCATTGCCACTTTGGGACTACAGTTTGTCTAAGGCCACACAGATGGGAGTGTATGTAACGCCATCACCCAAATCATGAGGATGTTGGTCTTCAAGTGGGGACTGCTGGTGGACAACAACACAAGGTATGAATGTTGAGAGACACAGGGGCCGGCCCATTTGCTGCTCTGCCGATTGCTGCCAGAGACATGCACCGATGAGGATTTGCAACAACAAAGCGAAGAAAGTGGCTTCATTTTGGCAAGTCCAGGATCTGATCAGGACACGAAACAAAGAAAGCCATGGGTCATTTACGGCAGCGTTACGTGCATGCTCACTATGCACCAGCACATTCACCTTTTACTTCCGCTTCTGGGTGGGAGGAACCACGTGACCAGCCTGCGGCTCAAAAAGTTTGGGCACTGCTGACATAAATGTTAAACAGGAAATAAGCTGCAGCCCGAACCCTGTCAGTGCCCAAGGTGGACCTTTTTGGATCAGCGGTAAAGCTTGTACTTTTAGGGGCTGTGTAGGAGCGATTCCCCAGTTTTATAGGAGCATGGAAATCATATTCCAGAGCACCACCTATTTGAAGTCAGCCACAGTGAAATTTACAGAAAAAAATATCTTGTCATATTTAAAAACTGTCAGATGCATTGCAGAATAAGCTTCCATGGAATTGGTCTTCGTCAGATGCTTGAAGTCATCAGTGAAGTTAGGAGGTAAATATGTGGTGGTTTAGTGGTTAAGATGCTGAATGTGATGACTGGCAGGCCAGGGGTTCAAGACCCGAGTGCTGCACGACAGAGTTAGCTTCTGTCTTTGCCCCAGCTCCTGCCAACCTAGCAGTTCAAAAGTAAGAAATTGCAAGTAGATAAATAGGTACCACTTCTGTGGGAAAGTAAACAGCATTCCATGCACTCCAGTGTCTAGTCATGCCTGCCACATGACCACAGAAACATCTGCAGACACCAACAGCACTGGCTCTTTGGCTGTAAACAACCAAGGTGATCTTTATCCATGTACTGTATATATACACTGAGCATTAAGAAATGGTGGAAACTGCCAACTTTGTTTTTTAAAGAAAAGCTATTCATATTTTTTGATTCTGAAAGAATTTTGTGGATTATAGTTTAATAAAAGTGCTTGTCAGCTATCTCTAGTGCCCCCTAAAGAGAACTGTAGTTTCCATGGTGCCCTGGGGAGATGAAGGAGTAAGAATTGACACTGCTGTGTCGTTTGAATAAGTTCTCTTCTCTGTTTCAAATGCAATAAACTCTTTGGCAGTTGACTCTGTTCAAAAGGAGTGAGTGTTCAAAGGGAGTGAGGATACAACTGGAGTGATATGGAAAAGATAATCTGCATCGTCATTCTTCCATGATTTGCTCGCTGCAGTGTGGGCTGGTATTCATCAGTTCCAGATGGGGAGTTGGCAGGAGAGCTAGAAAGAAGCCAACCAGGCATAGGCATGCCCAGTTCTTTGAGGTATGTCATCCTATGAGCAATACATCTTTAGGGAAAATCTGTTTTTCCAACATGTGATGCTGGGAATTCCTGGATCTACTCTGGCAATGTGTGAAGGCAGCATTGTGAAAGCAAATCTGTGAGTGACCAAGCAGATGGCTACCTTCCCTCTTGAGAAACATAGTTGGTTGACTGCATCATCACTTGTAAATGTATGTTAAATAAGTTCATTTGGCTGCTTCTTTATGAGGCATTTATTGAAGAATTGTTCTGGCTGCTCCACTCATATTTGGACTATATCTACAGTGAAGTGTAGATATCTATAGTCTAGCTGGACATCCCACTACAGTAATGGAGTAGACCGTACAGCCAGTGACTCAACACTGTACAGCTGGTGACTCAATAACGATGCGGTAAATAACTTCATTCCCTAAAGGGGCCAACGGCTATGGGCAGATGAGCCCCCTTTAGGTTGGGTGATGGTCCCCCTCAGTGTAGGAAATGCCACTGGAAACCATCATATTGGGCCCAATGGCAAAATGAGCGTAGGAGGAGCCACTTCATTATTCTGATTCCCAACAGTCATGGAGGCAGAAGAGGTCATGCCAGATGGACATGCTGTGAAGACTCACCTTGTTAATATCCTCAGGACTGCGGCAGTCCGTTGCAGTCCCAGTGTCAAATCCTGCATGTCTCATTTCATACGTGCCACAGGAGATGGCTCCATGATCACAGTGTTTGGGTCACTTCATGGCAAGCTGGGATCCACCTCAAACAAATTCACGACAATTGTATTTTTCCTGAAAACATTATCAGGAAAAAGATGTATACTCGGACATGAGCAGCAGCCGCCACCGCCAACAGCAGTGAAGGGTTAAAACAGTTAAATCTCACTTTTATACCACTGCCCCATTGTATAGGATCCTAAATTCATTGGTTTGATGAGGTATGTTGTATTATCTGCTAGGGAGCTCAAGGAGTTCAGGAGAGGACTCTACCACTCGCCTCACAAAACTAAAATCTCAGGATTCCACTGGATGGAGCCATACAAATTAAAGTAATATCAGACTGCTATAACTGTGTAGTATAGATTCAGTGTTCATGGAGAGAATAATTCCATACAATGTTAACATTCTTTTTCAGTTCTACCACATTTTTTTCAGTTTTAGCTACCATAGTAAATCTCATTCCATAAGTGCAGATGATGTTTGTGCTAAATTCTGTAACTGCAAGTTATGTGCATTGGAGGTCAACAGTGACCTGCCAGATAAATCACTGCTTCCCTAAGCTAGAGGAAACATAAAGAAATGCCAGGCAGTGGGATGAAACTGAGTTGTCATGGATAAGAAATGTTTTGCTGAGCTTAATTTCATACCATTTATGTAACAAATTGACCCTTTTTTGAGTAGGGTTTGTTTGATGGCAAGGTGGCGTAGAGGAATTAAATTTTTTTAAATCAAAAAATAAAATTGAGGCTAACAATAGGCAGGGTTAACTATTTGAATACTACTTAGCATTGCAGGATGGAATGAGCTCCCGTCTTTGTCCTAGCTCCTGCCAACCTAGCAGTTCAAAAGCAAGAAATTGCAAGTAGATAAATAGGGAACACTTTGGTGGGAGGGAAACAGCATTCTGTGCACTCCAGTGTCTAGTCATGCCTGCCACATTATCACAGAAACGTCTTCAGAAGCAGACAGCGGTGGCTCTTCGGCTTTGAAACAGAGATGAGCAGTGAACCCTAGAGTTGGATACGACTGGCTTTCGAGCAAGGGAAACCAGAGAAAACTGGAAAAAGACTAAAATATCTAAACAAGGGATTGCTTGCTCTAATTGCTTTGGGGCTGGGTGTTGAACTATAATGATCTGCTTTTGCAGCTGTAAATTGATTAAAGCAAAGTGAAAACAGAGTGAAGTCCTTTCCTATTCACATCTGATGGTTCATCATCTAGCTGTTCCAGGAACAATGGTGAACTTTGTCTAGGCTTAGTTAATGGGATTTTGTTCCATCAGTTCTTTCATCTTCTGCTGTGGAATTTGGCAGTCATTTCTAAGGGGTGTCTGGATTCTTCATTGCATGATATATAGCAGGTTAAACTTTCAGGGCTGTGATTCCCTGACCTTAGCTTTGCAGGCTGTCTTGGCTGGAGCATTAGAAATTGATCCTGCATGCTCAAAAGTAAAAAGTGGCTTTCAATGGTGCCATCAAAAACACTGGCTTGGCTGTGAATGCTTCTTTGGGACTTCCTTTATGGGGCCAGGTGTGCAGACATCCTGGTGCTGCAGGGTTGAAAACTGCTGGTTACTTTATCAGATGATACTTGGGCTTAGTTAGTGTTTGGTGAGGTAAGGTAAAGGTTAAGGTCGCCCTTGCTCGAAAGCCAGTTGTATCCGACTCTAGGGTTCAGTGCTCATCTCTGTTTATAGCCAAAGAGCCAGCATCTGCAGACTTTGCCGTGGACATGTGGCAGGCATGCCTCAACACTGGAGTGTATGGAACACTGTTTACCTTCCCACTGAAGTGGTCCCTATTTATCTACTGTACTTGCAATTTCTTGCTTTCAAATTGCTGGGTTGTCAGGATCTGGGCCAGAGACAGAAGCTCACTCCATCATGCAGTACCCTGGTATCGAACTCCGACTTTCATTCAGCAAGTTCAGCGTCTTAACCACTTGAGCCACCACAGTCCCCCGCTTGGTGAGGTAGTCAATGTATATTTGGCTGTACCACTCCAGGGGCAGCTTAGAGCTCACATGACTGAAATCTCTTTGCATAATGTGTATATGCATAGATCATTGTATGCAGAAACCTAGATGCCCAGGAGAAGGGATATTTACAGGTTTTTATCTGAGATGTTAGTTTGCTGTGTGGAAGGAATGAGTTTGAATGGAGAAACATCCAGTCACATAGTCAAGCACTTGCCTTCAACCTGAAATGGCAAGACCCCACTAAGACATAAATATAGAAACATGCCAAAAATCTAAGCCTGAATAGCCTTTTTTTATTTAAAAATAAGATTTTGCTAAATATATAATGCTGCCCAAGTACAGTACTGTGAAACAGAAGAACTGAAAGTCTGTGTGACACCAAAAGTTCCAGAATGAGGAAGGAGTGACTGTCCTGCCATTTCTGGTTGTGGATGACACTTCTTGCAACTGACACACCACCAAAGAAGGTCTAGCCTAGTTGTTTTGTATTTCATATTCTCACAAGTTTTGTGTTAAAGTTTAGGATTCTTGTTTAATATTGATGGTTTAATCTACCTGTGAGGGTAGATTATAGTTTGGAAATGTTGCTTTTTTTGGGATGAAGAACTCTCAAAATCTGACACCCAAAGTGGCCATGGATTGGGTGGTTCTGGAAGATTTAGTACAAAAAATGGACTTTTACATTCTCTGGGGTATTTATTTATATTCCCTACGTAGTATTTCCCTGCTATATTTTATAAATTGTAGGGTTTGCCCCCTCCCCCCCCCCTTTTAGGAAAGTTTCAGAAGTACGAAATGTCTCATGCCTGTCTGAGATAGCACGAAACTATCTACTACTTCAAGACTGCACCTCAGTGGTCCCATACTGAGCTTATCTCAAATGTATTGTACCTGTATCTATCTTTTGATGTTTATTTAAAGCCAGCCATAGTGCTGAGTACTCATTCAAGAGATAGAATAGAGTAGGAGATAGGACTGAAAATGGTTGATAATGTGGAACAGGGCAGAGTCAGCATTAGAGGAGCAGGTAAACTGAGGCAAGATTGGTTCAGAATTTTTTTTCTTAAACAGTCCAACTTAGAAACTTTGTGCTTCAGCCATACTTGTGATGCCCAAACTAAGTCTGACACTTATTTTTCTGAAAAGTTCCCAATCTTGAACAAGAAAATAGCAGGAGGTAACAGGATCCTCTCTATCCTAGTAATGCTGTGCCAACTGAATTTAAGTTGGATGCATGGTTGGAAATGTTATCCTATTCTTTTTGATAATTTTGTATTCAACATTTTAAAAATTCATACATTTCATTGATTTTTAAAAAAATACAATTGATAGTTTCCCCCACTTGTTATTTATCTGTTTTTGGCACTTTTATTTGTGGCCGATCTTGATGCCTAGGGGTACATCAGTGGTTACACTATTTACTTATGCTAAGTTATTTAACAGATTCTGGCACTTTATTGTAGATTATTAACAACTGCAGTTTTGCTCTTCTCACCTTTTTATTCTATATTTTGACAGAGATAAAACTCTACCACCACATGGATTTTCCTGGCAATTAGAAAATGCCTTCTGGCAACTTGGGTCTCCGAATCGCAGAAGTTTTTGTAGTAAATAGTGCTAACTGATGTTACTACCATTGTTTTGAAATGGATTAAAAGAAAACAACATGCACTTTCTTAAAATAAATAAATTACAATGCTGTGGTGTTTTTTAAAAAGTTGGGCTTCATCATTGTGGAGCTTTGGACTCTTCAGTTTACTCAAAATGAACTTTTATTTAAAAGACACAAAACACTAGTTTAGATTTTATTTTGGTTCTGGTGGAGGGCCAGGACTTTTAAAAAAAAGACGTTTAGCCTCTTAGTGCATGTTGGGAAGGGTTGTGTCTTTTCAAACAGTGTTTGTCTTGTTTATATGGTGCTTCTCTTGAACATCACTGCATCTCTTCAGCAGGTGCTTAGCTCTTCTGTTAGAGAGAAATGGCGTTTAAAACTTTATTAGTAAAAAGAATTATTTGGCAAACAGGCATATAAATGTGCCGCATTTATACTTCAGGAAAAGAAGAACCAAAGCTGCTGCTAAAACACAATGCTCTGCCCTCTAAATAACCAGAGGACCAATAGAGAAAGAGAGATTGTTTGTCTCAGTGGGTTCAACTGCCTGACTATATAGCCAAAGCTGGGAGTTCAAATCCTCGCCATGATGCCTAAGAGAAGAGCCGGGCCAGATCAGTTTTAACTTGTGTGGTTTGTGGGTTTATGTGCCCTGCCACTCGTGTGACCCCACTGGAAGGTACAAGGTGGGCCATTTCCCCTGTGAACAACTACAGGGTGGCCTGTAAGTCCCTATTGAATCTTTCTCTAAATCTGCCACTTATTGTATCCAGGGTGTCACCAGTATTCTTGTGCTCATGTACCCACATACTTGTCACAATACACTCTTCAAGAATACATGGGCTTAAAACGGCCATATTTCTTTGAAAAAAGGGGAAAATATATAACACATAAGGACTGGTAGGGCCACTCTGTAGATTGTCTTCTATGAAGCTAGTTTGTTTTATTGCTCGAGATATATAATTTGGCATATGTCGCTTAGATCTCGTCTTTGCCTTGCCTGGTTAAACTTGTGTCTGAGCCTCCAGTTTGCCTTTGATGGTATGGGTGTTGGTTGGTTGGAGCAAACACATATACAGTAACTGCATTTGTCTGTTTTGTGGTGCCATTTTTTGTGACAGCACCTGCATCACTCAAAAGTTTTAATGTGTCCACTAGCCCCAAAAGCTTTGGCAATGCCTAGGCCAGGGGTGCCCAAACTACGGCCCACGGGCTGGATCCCGCCTGTGGCGCCAATTAATCTGGCCCACACCGCTCCTGGAAGCGGAAGTAAAACACGCATGTGCATAACACTGCTGTAAATGACCTGTGGCTGTCGTAAATGCGTTTACGTAAGCCGTGGGCCATTTACGGTAGTGTTATGCGCATGCACATTTTACTTCTGCTTTCGGGTGGGAGGCACCACGTGACCATCCCGCAGGCCGAAATGTTTGGGCACCACTGACCTAGGCTATTCTAAGAAGGGTTGAAGGAATAGTGAGAGGATTTTCCATTCCATTTAAACTAAGTCTCACAAGAATCGTAAAACAGTTACTGTACATATGCTGAAATCTGTAATACTTCTTTACTGGCACTCGTTTTTAATTTATCTAGAATGTTGACAGAGAAAATGGATGTTTGCTTGTTGAGACAAATGCATTTTTGAACCACAGTCGGGCGTGCCCTGGTAATGACAACCTTGTGTTGCTGGCTAATCTTTCTCACACTAGGTCAGGCGAAAGGGATTGTAAAATGAACTCACCAAAATGTCACATCTGGCCTAAACACGGAAGAAGAAGAATCTCAAAGGGCAAAGGCAGGGCCTGATAAATCTTGTGCTGCTGGTCCTGTCAAAGGTTTTCTGGAAATGTCTTGTTTACATTTCTCATAGGAGGAACTTGACTCTTGTTTGAGGGAAACATGACATGGAACATGCATTGAGTATTGTCCAGTCCATCAAAGAAAAGAACCAAACTCCTTGCAAAAGAGCCCCAGTGACTGAGCTGTTCCATCAGTGCTAGAATTCATTTAGTACTTTATAATGTCCGGAAATGATTCCGTTGCCGTTTTCTGTCACAGATATTATCATACATCTGTCTTTTCTATTAAATAAAATACACTCAATTTTGAACTGTGGCTGAAATTCAGATGCAAGGAAATTAAAAAATAATGGCAGGTATTTGATGCTGTAATGAGCTTCATCCGATCTGTTTCCTATTCCTAAGAGCAATGGAAAAGAAGGAAAGAGCCTCAACTTAGCAGTCATATTTTTTAAAAAGGCAGAAGGAAAACCCTAGCTTTTAGGTGACTAAGCTGTGGTTACTGGCATGAAAATTTCTTATGTCTCAACCAACGTCTGTTAACAAATTTAACAGCCAATATGTCTCCTAGTAGGAACTAAGGCTACTGTTTCCAAAATGCACATTGCCAGGGATAATTAGCACCATATTAAAACTGGGTCTGGAGCATTTTTGCTTACTTTTTTGAAATGACTCTGAAGGGATTCATGGAGAATACATTGAATGCAAAATGCATTTTCAGAAATCTGTCTTCCTGCTTCTAGATCCTTTGCTCAAAAAGTGTGTTGAATTGTGAATTCCAATAAAGCTCCCCTCGCCCTCCCCACAATCTGAACACTTTAAAAATAATACAATGTTCCAGGAAAGGATAGAGGAGAGTGGCCATGAACATCCATTCTTTCTTAGTGTACCTCTTTTCCGTGTGTTTTTTTTGTCTGAGGCATCTACATTTCCTCCTCTTAAGTATTCCTCTGTAGTGTTCCTACTTTGGTAACGTCTACTAGCTCAGATTTACTTTTCCTATGTAATGTCTCGCTGGACATCCCGCTACAGAAATTGAGTAGACCGTACAGCCAGTGACTCAACACCAAGTGTTAACTAACCTGACTCCCTAAAGGGGCAGTGGCTCTTGGCGGATGAGCCCCTTTAGGTGGGGTGATGGTCCCCTTCAGCGGAGGAAATGCCACTAGAAACCATCATATTGGACCCAACAGCAAAATGAACAGAGGAGGAACCATTTCACTATTCTGATTCCCAATGGTCATGGAGGCGGAAGAGGCCATGCCAGATGGACTGGCTGTGAAGGCGCACCTTGTTAATATCCTCAAGGCTGCGGGAGTCCATTGCAGTCCCGGTGTTAAACCCTGCATGTCTCATTTCATAAGTGCCGCAGGAGATGACTCTGTGATCACAATGTGTGGGTCACTTCATAGAAAGCTGGGATCCACCTTAAACAAATTCATGCTAGTGGCATTTTTGCTGTTTGTCCCACAATTTTGTAGATGAGAATAGACGTATACATTTAGCATCCTGATTCCTTTATATTACTCCAAAGTGACTGTGCAGTCTTTCAGACTCCAATGTTTCATCTATCTCCTTAAAGATGTTAATTCATCTCACTTGATTATTCGGGAGCTGAAACCAAAATGTGCAACATAGAAAGCTCCTCGAGAGAAATTATGCGACATGCAGCCCTAACAACTCACACTAGCAGAGTGTAGAAGAAATTAATCAGAAAGGGCAAAAAATTGATTGCTCTGAAAAGTTAAGTTTTGGACTACAGCAAAGAGCCCTGCAGCACCTTGAAAGCTAATTAGTTATATTTGGCATAATTGCCATTTGTGGACTGCAACCACTTCATCAGAAGCAATGTAATTGGATTTGGAGTATTTAATTCACAAGTGAAAGGAAAAACAAATGCCATGCAATATTGCAAGGACTCTGGTTTACTTTTGGCATGAACTTCTGATTCTTCTCTTTAAACTTGTTTTATGCAGACATTTTCAAACTGGGGAACCCCGCTCAATAAGACTTAGGCATGTTCTTGAAAACCCCATTTAACTTCTGCTTTTTCTCCACTCCACTAACACGTTTCAGCTTCTCTTCCCCAAAGGATGGATTTCCTTTCTCTTACCAAATGTTTTGTCCTCTGAAACCCCCACTATCACACCACACTCAGGGACACAATTCACTACATGTGGGACTGCTTTCTTATATTTATTCACTTAAAATCTTTATAGGCTGCTATTAAATGTAGGAAAATCTTCTCATAAACACAATGCTAATGCTAATAAAAACAGCAACTGTTTAAAAACTACCTATAAAACACGTAGCACAATAAAATATTAAAATTCAATAAATGCTTATAGCTAAACCCGCTAGCAGCCAAATTAAAACTATATATAAAAATGCCACAGAAAATATATTAGTCTTTTAAAGTTCTTCTGAAATCCTGCAGGAATGCAGCTCAGACGGCAATCCATTCCTACAAATTGAGACTTGAGATGGCTAGATGGTATTGTAGATGCAATGGGAACAGAGCTGGGCGGGTTGAGGAGGATGGTGGGGGACAGAGGTGCCTGGCGGTCAGTGGTCCATAAGGTCACAAAGAGTCAGAATCAACTGTGCGACTAAACAACAAAAAGTGGTATGGATCCTGTCAATAGCTTAATGGTGGGAAGATCATTAATGTTTCCCAACCTTTCTCCAAAGAGCTCAGAATGGCTTACTGGTTCCCACCACCCTCAGATCTCTGCAACAGTTATATGTGGAAAATTAGGTTAGGATACTATGCCTGATCCAAAGTGACTGAGTCAACTTTTCAGGTTTAGGTCTCCACTGCACTGAGCCTGGTATTCACTGAAATGCTTTGGGGCAGTCTCTCTCTCTCAGCATGACCAAGATTCTTGAGAAGGTTCAAATTCCCACATGGCCATGGAACACGCCAGGAAACTTTGATCCAGTTGAACCTTCTCAGTCTGACTCAAATTTTGTGACTGACCAGAGATTTAAACTCAATTATCCTCAGTTCAAGTCTGTACCATGACATGCCAGCACACAACAATAATTACTTTCCTAACTTTCAGAGCAGGACTTTTTTTTCTAATTCTCTTTTGGAAATCTCAAGGAATGGTGGTTTTGCAAGCAAATGGGGTGCATCCAATCCCAATTATTTATGTGAAATCAGAAGTGGTCATCTAGAAACGTTAGGTTTTGATTTTGATTTTCTGTACATTTTATTTATTTTCAAGGGTCGTATAAACTCTAGTAGGTCATGTGACCCTTGAATCTTCTGAAGTCTCTTGCTGTTGCTTTTTTACACTCCTTTTGTTTTCCTTTTAATATATAAGGAGACTGGTATTTTACTGCGCTTCCAATTTGCTTTTTAATAATCAATACTTTCCCCTCATTCTCCCACTTAAGTTTACTGCTGTTTGCTTGGATGGTTGCATGTAAACTAATGACGCTTCAAGCCTCTGAAACTGTGTATGTTGGCCAGAAACAGACTTTTGTTATCGGCAGGATATGGGTGGGGGTTGATGAACAGCTCTGGTTGCTTTCCAGCTGTTCTGCTGGGTCTCCTGAAATTCAGGAGAACCCACAACCTGGGTGGGTTTGCAAAGCTCAGTTAGAACTGCTGCTTTAACAGAGTGTATTTAAGCGTTTCCCGTTTAGAAAACAAGAAAGGAAATGGCAGTGTGTGGAGAGGGTTTTGCGGTGCAGTAGTACTGCAGTGGCTCAAGTCGCTAAGACGCTGACTGGGAAACGGAAGGTCAGCAGTTCGATTCCCGAGTACTGCAGGACGAAAATGAGCTCCCGTCTTCATCCCAGCTCCTGCCAACCTAGCAGTTCGAAAGCAAGAAATTGCAAGTAGATAAATAGGGACCACTTCGGTGGGAAGGTAACAGCGTTCCGTGCACTCCGGTGTCTAGTCATGCCTGCCACATGACCACGGAAACATCTGCAGAAGCAGACAGCGCTGGCTCTTCGGCTTAGAAACAGAGATGAGCACTGCACCCTAGAGTCAGATACGACTGGCTTTCGAGCAAGGGAAACCTTTACCTTTAGTAAGTACACAAGTGGCTAGATAGCTCAGTGGTTTAAATAGAAGCCAGAGGTTGGGAGTTCTGTTCCCCACTGTGCCTCAAAGCTATTCTGTGACGTCTTGGGTGCCTTCAAGAGAAGCGAATGGGAAACCAGTTCTGAGTATTCTCTACCTAGAACAGTGGTGGTGAACCTATGGCACGTGTGCCAGAGGTGGCACTTGGAGCCCTCTCTGTCGGCACCCATGCGGTTGCCCCGCCCCAGAGTTTGCCCCGCCCCTTTGCCTAGAAGCCCATTGGAAGTGCTTCCTCCCTCCCCCAGCACAGAGTTAACCCCCACCCCTCTGCCCAATAGCCCAGTGGGAGCATTTCCTCCCTCCCCTGTTGCTATGTTGGCACTTTGTGATAAATAAGTGGGTTTTGTGTTTGCAGTTTGGGCAGCCGGTCTCTAAAAGGTTTGCCATCACTGACTTAGAACATCTTGAAAAAAGATTGCCATAAGTCAAAATTGAGTTGATGGCACAATTACTACTAGTAGTAGTAACTGTACACATTTTAATCCTATATAATAGAATGGTACTCGCTATAGCTTGAGATTATTGTAGGGAAAGAGGCAGGCAAAGTGTGAACTATTTTGAGGTTTGGCAAAGGCCGTATGTGCACTACGGTTTACTGTAGCTCAAAACTGCATGCCTTTGGTTCAGAATTCCTAGCTTTGTCTGTCAGACTGTTGTCGCCTTCAGCAACTTCTGAATTGGGAATGTATTCTGTGTTTATGTAACAGTAGCTTATGCCAAAAACACTACCTCCAAGCAGAGAAAACTACTTTCAAATTGGTTGCCCTCATACAGTTCATTCACTTTTAAAATAATTTGTATTCTGTTTTGCCTTGCAAAGGATGCTGCATTGCTATGTTTTCAACTAAGCTAAATGAGTTGAATTGGAATAATGTTGTGAAATATTGTTTTTTGCACCATACTGGTGTTATAAACGTATATGCATAATGCTAAGCGTCTGCAGAATTCTGCAGTCACAGGGTTGGCCCTGTCAGACTGGGGAGTTTCTTCAGGCAACAGATGTTGGGAAGTCACAGCAATATGTTGGAGGAAACAGCCGTGTCTCTCATGTGGGTCCTAAGACAGCCTGCTGCTTTTAGGCAGATTGTAGCACTTTTGCCCAGTCAACAGTGTTGAAGAGTGATCCCGAATGAACTGTCAGAGCTATCAGTTCTGTAGCTCACATTCTTGGGGTTTGCATCTGTGCAGAGTCTGTCTTTGGGACCTTCCGGAGTTGATCTCCCTCTCTCCCTCCCTCCGTTGTTTTGGTGGGAACCCTGCCCACCCACCCCTACAGGTACAGCATGTCACAACAGGACGCCATCAGTTCCTTTTTGTCTGCCAAAATGATCGCATCTTGGAATGGAATAGTTGCTGAGTGGAATCTTTGTCATTTGTTTCTCTTTTCACCTCTTTCGGTTTTTTCATTCTTTTGCTTTTTCCAACCTGCCTGTTTATTCCTTGGTTCATTTATTTATTTATGTTAAGGGATGGAGAGAGAGATATGAGAAAGATGGTGCTTCAAGTACAAGGCCAGGTCAAGCATAGGACCATTTTGAAGTAGACAAACAGAATGCTCACCCACCCAGTGCTTTCCAAGTAAAGTGTTTGTTTTTCTGTGAACTCTGGTGTCTAGAAATGCCTGCCACATGTCCATGGAAACATCTGCAGATGCAGACACTGTTGGCTCTTGGGCTATAAACAGAGATGAGCACTGAACCCTAGAGTTGGATACAACTGGCTTTCAAGCAAGGGCGACCTTTACCTTTACCTTACACAAAGACAACCAAATTATTTCCTAGTCATGAGGTAGAAAATCTCATAAACACCTGTCCCCATTCATGGTAGGTGTCGTGTCCGGCCCTTGTAAAGAACAGTCCAACAAACGATGAACAGAACAATGAACAACGGTTTATTATAAAGTCTTGCAGGCCACAATTACAAGGATATCCGGACAACAGACGGCTACACAAGGGCCAAGTAATCGGTCTCTCCGAAGTCTACCCTTGTGGTATATACTGAACTACACCTGCGTGTGAGTGTATGGAGAGGACCCAAGGCTAACCTGTCGAGGTCTAACCTGCAGAGGTATTGGGAAGCATAGATCCGGCCCTGGCCACACCCTTGTTTACCCATGGTGCTTATATAGTGTCTCAGCGGCGATCACTCTGTGATACAACGTAGTAACCCACCGGATAACCTTAACTAACCAATCATAACCATGATACATCAGTTTTAACCAATCAAGAACAGGATCCTAAACTTTACCCAATCATAGCACTCTAATTAATATAAGCAGCGCGCCAAGAAGGGAAGAATACGGGCCAATTCTTGCTCTTGTTTCCGATGGCGGGAAATCACCATTTTGTCATTGCAAAGCGTTGCTGGTGCAACTTGCAATTTACTTGAATACACAACAGTAGGAGAAACATGACAACGAATTAAATATCTTATTATTTGCAGTTCTTTCAAGTTTGCTGCCTAAGGCAGCTCCTTTGCTTAATGATAAGGCCAGCTCTGTTCAGATACATTTTCGGCCTGTTCAGGAGGCATTAAAAGAAAAAATAAATAAAAACAAAATAGCTTTGAGGTTAGCAAATAAGACTGATGTATTTCTAACAGTTTACAAATACCCTGATTTTTAAAAAGGTGTACATAATGCTTTCTTTAGCGTTTAAGTTAGCAGTACTGGAAAAATCTTTGCCATCCTGGCCTCTTTGAGGAATCAGCTGACATGAAGGCTTCCCACAATTTCCATCTAACCACATTTTCCACATACATTACTAAAATAAGAGTACAGTTTGTGGCTCCTGAGCGCATCCATGAAAAGTTTCTAGTGCAATTCTCAGTCAGTTCCTTTAAAAATCTCCCCCTTCCTTTCATGGTGTTGCACGTTGCTCACTTCATAACCACATATTTACTCCCTGATAATTATCTCTCAGGTAATGACAGTTATATTCACTGTCTGGTAATTACCGCTGTGATAAATACCTTCCCACCTGTATGATCTTTATATCAGCCTCTGTACACGTGGCAGTCTTGCGCAGATATGGCAATTCAAGGAGTCACTGTTATTAAAAGAGACTTGCAGAGGTAAGGGGACATTTAATTTAGTAATTTTGGAAAATAGTCATTTAGATTTGAGGAGAGCAGATGAATAAAAGTTTGGGCAAAGGGTTATAGAAATTGGTTAAAAAGAGTATGTAGCATGTAAAACATTTGGGGCGGGGGGGGAAATGGATGGTGCTTTTGCAAAGAATAAACTGGAGACAGGGATTGAGTGATTATCCATAAGGATATGCAGTACTGTATAATTTTTTTTGCCATTCAGTAATGTTGCCAAATAATGAGGCAATGTCTTTCGAGGACTTTCCAAAGAAGTAGCCAGATTACCCAGTCTCATCATGTTGGTAAAATAAAAGGAAAATACATTTTTTTAAAAAAAGTGACAAAATATGACCATACTTTAAAGACTAACAGGTTTATTTCAATGTGAATTTTCATGGATCAAAATCCACTTTTTCAGACACAAACATGGAGCCTTTATGCTTTGGAGGCTCAACTCAGCTTCGCGAACCTGAGCATTCTAAAATGTTAAACACAAAACCTTGACAGACGAACAGGAGATCCTGAACTACACAAAAAAGGCCAGTTTTCATCATGTTTAGTCTTTAGACATAAAGTCTCTGCATATCAGCCATATCATATACTGTACAGTGGAACTCCAGTCCCTATGGGAGATGCTCCGCATAAGGACGAGGGGAAAAATCGCCAAAAACGTGGTACATAACGAATGCGTCGTTATGCGGATTTGTCCTTATCCGGTGCTGTCGTTATCTGGAGTTCCACTGTACCTTCTTAAAGGTGTTTTACTAAAAGGTATAGAAAGCACTCATTTATTAAAATGTGTGACACTTGTACTCCATAAGAACATAGAGCCATTCTGCTCCAGGGCAATGATGTAAGTAATCCAGCCTTTTCACAGCAGCCATTTAATTTAATTTTAATTTAATTTAATTATCACATTTATATACCGCTCACTCGGCCAAAGCCAACTCAGGGCGGTTCACAATAAAAATTAAAAACACAAGTTAAAACAGTTAAAACTACCCACCCCCTAAAAACAAGGGCTGCAGGATCCAAAGGCACCATGGGGAAGAGTTATTCTACACCAACCACCCAATGGCGGTTACCCTTCCACCTGCACCCCACACTTGACCCGCCAGCCAGGTTTTAAGATCTTTTCTGAAAGGCAGCAATTCCGTACGGAGACGTAGCTCTGTTGGCAGGAGGTTCCAGAGGGCCGGTGCAGACACGGAGAAGGCTCTCCTCCTTGTGCCAGAGAGGCGAGCCCCTCTGGCTGATGGAACAATTAGAGAGCCCCTCCGGTCCGCTCTGGTTGGACGGACAGACGTCCTCAGGGCGATGCGGTCTCTTAGGTAACCCGGCCCACTACCATATAGGGCTTTAAAGGTCAAAACCAGCACCTTGAATTGCACCCGGAGACAAACTGGCAACCAGTGCAGCTCCCGGAGCAGTGGCAAAGCACGGGCATAACGCCCACACCCCATCACCACCCGGGCTGCCGCATTTTGGACCAGCTGTAGCCTCCGAATGGTCGTCAAGGGCAGCCCCATGTAGAGCGCATTGCAATAATCTAGTCTGGAGGTAACCAGAGCGTGAGTGACCATGAGCAAGGAGTCCCGGTCCAGGAGAGGGCGCAACTGGCGGATCACCCGAAGTTGGGCGAAAGCCCTCCTGGTCACAGCCGCCACCTGTTCCTCTAGCAGTAGCCGTGAATCCAGGAGGACCCCCAAGTTGCGCACCGGGTCTGTCTGGGGCAAAATAGCCCCATCCAGAACCAACGATGGTAGCTCCCGGGTTAACGCAGGACCCCCTATCCATAGCCACTCAGTCTTGCTGGGATTCAGTTGTAGCCCGTTAGCCCCCATCCAGACCCCCACAGCTTCCAGGCATCTGGAAAGGACTTTGATGGCATCACTGGGGTCCCCATGGGCCGAGATGTACAACTGAGTGTCATCCGCGTACTGATGGTACCGCACCCCATGGGAACGAATGATCTCACCCAGCAGCTTCATGTAGATGTTAAATAGGAGAGGAGAGAGCACCGAGCCCTGAGACACCCCCCATTTGAGGGGCCTAGGACTGGACCTCTCACTCTCCAACCACACCGACTGGGTACGACCTCTCAGAAATGAGGAAAACCAGGACCACACAGTGCCCTGGATTCCCAATCCTCGGAGCCATCCCAGAAGGATACCGTGGTCAACGGTATCGAAAGCCGCTGAGAGGTCAAGAAGAGCAAGGACGGATGGGTGACCACCGTCCCGCTCCCGCCAGAGATCATCCATCAGTGCGACCAATGCCGTCTCGGTACCATATCCCGGCCTGAATCCTGACTGAAAGGGGTCCAGATAATCCGCTTCATCCAGCACCCCCTGCAGCCGACACACCACTGCCTTCTCCAACACCTTCCCTAAAAAGGGGAGGTTAGAGACAGGCCTATAGTTGGTTAGGACAGCTGGGTTGAGGGAAGGTTTCTTCAGGGTGGGCGCACCAAAGCATGTTTTAAAGGTGCAGGAAACACCCCCTCCCGCAATGATGCATTGATCACAGCCCCACCCCAGTCACCTGTCACCGCCTTGGAGGCTTTCACCAACCAGGTGGGACAGGGGTCCAATGGGCAGGTAGTGGCGCGCACAGCTGCAAGGAGCCTGTCCACTTCATCAGGGGCAACTGGATCAAACCGGTCCCAGATGGTATGGCAAGACTGTACTCCAGCTCCCTCCGGACTCTCCCCATCCACGCCAGGATTAAACCCAGAGCGAATCCGATCGATTTTCTCCACTAGATGGTTAGCAAAGTCCTCAGCCGACCCCTGCCAACCAGGCACCGGGGTCCCCCTACCAAGGAGAGACCTGGTAACCCGAAACAGGGTGGCCGGGCGATTATCAGCGGAGGCAATAAGGGTGGTGAAGTATTGCCGCCTCACCACCTCCATCGCCACTAGATAGGCCCTAATAGCAGCTCTAGCTAGTGTCCAATCGGAGTCTCTCTGGGTCTTCACCCAGCGGCGCTCTAGGCGTCTCTTTGCCCGTTTGAGCTCCCGCAGTTCATCTGTGAACCACGGAGATGACCTAGCTCCATGAGCTCTGAGAGGCCGTAGTGGTGCGATTTCTTCAAGCAGAACATGAGAGAATCAGCATGGTCTTCTTTGTGTCTCCCAACAGCTAATACTCAGAGACCAGAATCCTGGTACCTTCTACTGTGAGTAGAAGGCCCACCATAGAAGTGGTTTTCTGGCTGCCACACAAGCAGAGTGCAGTGAGTCATAATTGTGACAAATAGCTGGGAAGATAATTAGCACCATTCTTCTGATTGCAGTTCCAAAGTTGTAGAATACAATGGAATTCTGGCTGGAGGCTCATCCCCCCCCCCCTTGGTTATAGATAATGATGACGTATGATTATCACAATGAATTGATTTAGTTCCCTAGAGAAAGCTGCCCAAGTTGATGGCCAGGCTATAACTTCATTGTATGATGATGAATTCTGCAGTGCTATGTGGAGAAGTACTTCCTATCATTTATTTTGAATCTCACATAATTCATCTTCATTGGATAACTGCAGGGTCTACTCATTATTACTGGACCAAAATTAGTTCATTTTAGTTTTATGACCAGCTGTCTGGGTATCAGTAATAAAAAGGTCAACATAGCCCTTGGACCACTGCAGGAAGAGCCTCTTCCTGTTGTAGAATACCAGGCGGACCTTGCAAACATTGAGTTACTACTCACTGGTTTTGATTGACAAGGGTGACCTAAAGTAGCCTCCTAGAAGATTGTGGTATTTTTGAACCACAATTGGGCATATCCCAGGCAACAGCAACCTTGTGACGGCTAACCTTTCTCACACTAGGTCAGGCAAAAGGAACTACGGAATGAATTCACCAAAAGGTGGCTTCATTTTGGCACTTTCATGGAAGAAGAAAATAGACACGGAAGAAGAAAATAGGATGAAAGGTATTTTAATCTGAGTTTTGAATAGTTAGAGAGTAATGAGTTATAGTGTAATGAGTTATATTTTTCAGTCTCAAAAGGTTACCTTTAAATATTTTAAATGATATTTAAAGGGTATTTTTAGAAGCAATACTTTCAACTGCTTTGCCATTTTCTTATCAGTCCTGAGGTCACTACATTATAAAAAGCAGTGAGAAATAGTGAAAACTATAAGTGCAACAAGTAACATGTCAGATTGCCTTTCCTGCATTGTAGGGAATATCAGCAATGAGCTGATGATCAAACACTGTAATGCGTAACAAGAATGAAAGTAACTTTTTGAGTTCTTACATTAGAGTCTACAGGCACTGTAATCTTCCACAGACTTGGTGCTCACAATGCACTTGGGGAAGTGTGTGAGGTGAGTCATTTATTCTATCAGTCACTCAGTCGGCAACCTAGAATACCAGAACCACCTTATGTGTCCCACATGGGGCTGAGGCCCCTGTGGATATCTTCTCCTTACTTTCAAATCTCAGCTTCTCTCCTCAGGAGCATAATAAAGCTGCCTTCTAGCCAGGCTGCTCCGCTGCCGCTCCTTGGCAGTGCCTCTCAAGCAAACTCCTGGGACTGCTGTGCCAGATACAGGCGTTTGCCAGTCAACAGTCTGCCACTTCATTGAAAGGCAACCTGACACGGGCATTACGTGTAGGGTGTCTGTGTAGGCTCAGTGGATTGTCCAAGCCTGCTCAGAACAGACTCCTTCCTGTTGTGTGTGCTGCTTTGTCAGACCACAGGCACGCCAGTCTACCTTGGAAATGGAAAATGCCTGGAGTCAGAAGGCAGAGAGGATTTTGGAAGAAGAGAATATGAATGATCAAAAAATAAAGATGCTATTCAAGGGCAATGTAGATCAGGGCCTGACTGGCCAGAAAGTAGCTGCTAGACTTCCTCTCTTCAGGAAAGGAACCCCTTTGGCTTGTAGGACTCCAAAGGCAAAAATATTCCCCACATCAATACAATGCTTGGGTTTTGTATTTGCTCACACTACACACGCACGCACAGAGATGATCTAACCAACTGTCCAATTTTCACAGGGATGATGCAAATGTAAAGTCAGGAGCAAAAGAGTGCAAAGTTTTGCACTCCCCAGTGGTTCAATGTAGCCTTCAATCAATGTGCTTGAGCAACATATCTGGCAGCAGCTCTGCCATGCGCCTCTGATTTCTGCAGGCTGGTAGTATGGTCTGGACCTCTTCACCTCAGAGGGAGAAACCCTGAGGAACCAGTGTGGGCCTTGAGTGCACCCAGCCCCATAAATGGATGAATGTATGTGTTCTTTTCTTGTCAATCAAAACCAGTGAGTAGTAACTCAATGTTTGCAACATCTGCCTGGTATTCTACAACAGGAAGATGCTCTTCCTGCAGTGGTCCAAGGGCTATGCTGGCCTTTTTATTACTGATACCCAGACAGCTGGGGAGGGGGGGCCCTGGATGTGTGGGTGGAGGACTGAATGCACTCGAGGCAGTTCCACCCACACTGGTTACTCATGGTTTCTTTTTCTGAGGTGAATATAAAGTTTGATATTGTATGTTTCCAAAAGCATTTTTTAAAAAATGTCAATGCACGTAATTACGTTGTCTGTCGTCATTGGCTGCTACATGGATCCGAGCACACATTTCCCCCCCCTGGAGGTCATTTTCTCAGCTGGTGAATGTGTCTCTGGTGACTCCACAAACCAATTCTGGCATGGAACATGTGACCACACACAACACACTGAATAGATGGTGGAGGATGTGGTTGGGTTTGACAAAGCTTCCGTACTTGTCGCTTAGCCTCATCATGTCTGCAGCATTCCCCTTCGAAGTGAATGTCTATAGAAAGGATAACAAAAGGAAAAGAATAGCTCAGGCATTATTTGCCCCGTTTGGTATCACATGAAATGGGAGATGTGTCTATGGGATGGAAGCTACAAGTGGGCAGAAAATGTAGTACAAGTTCATCATACTTTCTTGTTCGATTCTATAGAATGAAATGGACAAAATAGTCTTAAGCAATTCTTTACATTTAATAGGAATTACACTTATATACTGCCCCATGCGCTTAGTGCACTCTCTGGGTGGTTCACAAGGTACCGTAATTAGTATTTTTGCCCCCAACAGGCTCAAAAACATCCTCAAAATGATGGAAGGCTGAGTCTTGATCCCTGTCAGAAATCAACTCATCATGTTTTGGCTGCAGTTTAACTACTGCCATCAGAGTTCTTGAGGGTACATTTGAGGGCAAAATTGTATTTTCTTGATACCTTCCTCTAGTATACCGTATTTTCCGGCGTATAAGACGACTGGGCGTATAAGACGACCCCCAACTTTTCCAGTTAAAATATAGAGTTTGGAATATACTTGCCATATAAGACTACCTCTCTTCCAATGCACACCAAATAAAAATTAACCCACACTCAACCCGAAGACGCGCAGCCCTCCGAATCGAATGGGCAGGTTCTGGTGGAGAGCCAATCCACGCTCACGTTCTCCTCCTTGAGGTACAGGGAGATGTGTGCAGCTTGCTTCCCCTTGCTTCATACACAGAGCAGGGACTCGGCCGCGGCACCCCCCACCATATGCGCAAGGGGAAACAAGCTGCAGTTAAGTACCTGTCCTATAAGACGACCCCTGACTGGCACAGATTTTTCGGGGTTAAAAAGTAGTCTTATACGCCAGAAAATACAGTAACTAAAACTTTTGTTGGCTAAAATGGCTATTTTTGATTGGTTGATATTTTCATCCTTTTTTCTCTGTAAGGAGCTCACTCTGGCAAATGTAGCTGCCTCTTATTCTCACCACTGTGATCCTCTGAGGTAGATTAGGATAAGGGAACAGTTAGTGGTTCAAATTACCCAGTAACCATCATAATTTAGTAGCGATTTGAACCTCAGTCTGCCTCCTCCTATTCCAGCGCAAACCACTGCACCACATTGCCAGTTAATTCTTAGATCTTCTTTTAGCGCTTGTATAATGTAGCAACCAGGCTTGGGGGAAGCGGAGTCAGCCGTGCCGGGCCCCTGCGGCCTTCGGCTCCCTCCCGTGGCCCTGCCGGTCATGGGAGGTGGGAGCACAGCTTGAGCTCCATCACGGAAATTGAAATTAAAATTAGTGTTCACATAAAGTTTGCCTAGCCCATTATGGCTAATTGTTGCTAACTGACATTGAGACAGGGTGTGTTTCAGTCATGATCCTAGTCACACACCCAATTGCATAACCAAGGTGTTTGTCAGCACTTTGTTGATTAACTGCAATTAATTACAGCAAGTTACATAAGTTTTATATGAGCAGCTGTAAGATTCTCACCTACATGTAGCACTAGAAGCAGGATAAACATTCTAAGGTAGGTTTTTATGTTTTTCATATGTGAAAGTGCTCTAATTGTGAATTCACTTAGATTACAGTGATAGTACCTGTTTTTTATTTATTATTTGGATACTTTTTAAAATATACAAATCTAATATGAAACAGCACACAACTTAGTGTTCTTTCTAGCCCCCCCCCCCCACTTTATTGCCTGTGATAAGTATTTAAAATGTTAACTTTTAAATACAGTAAAACCTCGCATAAAACACCTCACTTAGAGACTAACTCACTTAAAGAGCAGAATTTTCTCTGAATGGTCGCCTTGCTTAACAACTAAAACCAACGAAAAACTTGCTTTACAACTAAATCAGGGTTCACAGTCCCCCCCTTACCAGAAATCACAATTGGTCACTTACAATGGTGTTTCACTTAAAGAGCAAACTCGCTTAAAGAGCAATCCTATTGAACACATTATGCTCTTTAAGCAAGGTACCTCTGTAAAGAAGAAAGGTAAGTAGCCTCTAAATGTTGTTACCCTTTTCAAAGTAGCACTAATATTATTATATGCAATTAAGTTGCTTCTGATGTTTTGTGACTCTAATCATCTTTGAAGGTCCTGTCACTTACAGCCCTGGTCAAGTTTTATTAAGTAAAGGCTGTGACTTCATTTATTGCATCAATCCATCTCTTGTTAAATCGTTTTCTTCTGGAACAAGTCTTGTTCTTTAATGAGATGTTCAAATTTGATAGCTGCAATTTGGTATTTTCACTTCTCCAGAGCTTTCAGGTTTGATTTGATCTAGACCTCACTTGTTTGTCTTTCTGGCACTCCATGCTATCAGTAAACTTATCCTCTAAGGCTATATTTTGAATTTATTGGGGGTTTTCCCTGTCCCCTTTCTTCCCAATCCAGCTTTTACATTTTGCCTCACAGCAAACAGTCATAAAATAATAACTTTTTTTTTAAAAAAAGTATTCTGAATCACTTTACAGGCACTCTGCCTCCAGGAAGGCAAATGGTTGTAATTCTTGTCAAAAGCTATAATTTCTGCCTTTCAAGAAAACCCTATCATTTCCTCTTCTTTTTATATCGAGGAACAGGAAGAAAAGGGTGGGTTGGAATTCAGTAGGTTCTTGGCGGGCAGAGAGGCTAAACTTTTTCTCTCCTCCTTCTTCAAGTTCCATATCAATTCCGAATACTGTATTGGCAAAAGTCTTCCTGTTCTTAACTACTCAGAACAATTCTTCTGAGGACATTTCACACCAGTCTCTCAGGTTCTTCAGCCATGAGGTCTGTCTACATCCAGGGCCTCCTTTCCCATGGATTTCCCCTTGCATAACGAGTTGGAGTATTCATGTTGTTCCTCATGCTATGCCCACGGTAATGGACGTTTCTTTGTTTAATGGTCCTAAACAGTTGTTCTTTATCTATCCGGCACATACCTGTCAACCCGCGGCTCCGGAAAAACGGGACCTGCGCACATCGCTTGTGTGCAGGTCGCGTTCCATGCATGCGTGGAAAGGTTTTACCCCTTCCACGCATGCGCGGAAGCGCTACGCCGCTTGCGCAGCCCTTACGCAAGTGACGTAGCGCTTTTGCGCATGCGTGGAAGGGGTAAAACCCTTCCGTGTATGCACGGAAAGCGTTTTCCCCGCTGCCAAATTACGGGGTTTTGGCAGCGGGGGCCGGGTTATGACTTCAATTGACGTCAATTTACGGGGTAATCCCGGCCAAATCGGGAAGGTTGACAGGTATGATCCGGCGCAATACTTCTACATTAGTCACATGGTCAACCCATGATATCCTAGCAACCATCTGTAGATCCACATTTCAAAAGCATCGCTTTTCTTTTCAGTAGCTTTAGTCCAGGGGGGGAGGTCAAACTTGGTGCCTCAGGTGTTCTTGGACTTAATTCTCACAAGCCCTGATCAGCAGGTGTTGCTTACTTGGGCTTCTGGTAATTGAAGTCCCGGAACACTTTGGGCACTAGGGATGTCCACCTCTGCTTACTTGGTGTCCAAGCTTTGACTCCGTATAGCAATACTGAGAATATATAACATTTTTCTATTCAGATCTTTGTAGCAATATAAAGTACTGTATAACCTTTTTAATATGCTATAAATGCATGTAACTTCACACCCTATATCTCTTATATATCTCTTCCAGGCACAAGATCCAGTCAGAGTGAAGTGTTTTGAAATAGGTTTCAGTAGGAGAGCTAAGCACGTTGGTGCATTTCCATTCATCTCAAGAGACTTCAGAGATTTTAAGTTTAAATGCATCGCATTCAGTTGTTTGTAGAAAACCCATTATCTCATCCCTTGAAATGCTGGGTAAATTGACTGCTTATTCAGGAACGATAAGTTTTCTTAGTTTTCTAATTATTTAACAAAGCTAACTTAAGGCTCACTGTTTTCAATTCTTAACTTTGTATGGACCTATCCCATTATGATCTGGATTTCCAATTTATTGTATAATTTATCCGTCCATAATAATTACTGGATAGGAAGGTCCTCTTGACTGGAATCTAAATGAGGATGTCATCTTTGGCTATCTTGAATTTTTTTTTTTGCTCTTATTTCCAGCCACTTTTGTGTGCGTGTGTGTGTGTGTGTGTGTGTGTGTGTGTGTGTGTGTGTGTGTGTGTGTGTGTGTGTGTATGCCCTTAAAATTGGGTTCTCTTATGGCTGAGGTCCAAACAACATTGCTTTGCTTCATCTGTTTCATGTGTCCTGCCCATTCATGTATTTTTGTCTGGAGAGAATAGATTCAAGCTGTAGAATTGTCTTAAACTTTTCTTTTGTCCTTCATGTGCCTGGCAGAGAAAAAGGATGAACAGAAACTTGGGGTAGCTGGAATACAGCTTTGCCCAATAGGCTGTGTGCATTTGATAGTCCTTGGGACATGTTGTGCAAGCACTGAAATTAGTACTAGGGCAAAGTTAACCATCTTGAGAAACTCTGTGTTGATTGTTTTTAGAGTAAGTTCTAACTCCTAGGTCCACGGAAACAGCTTTGTTGAAATATAAATAATGCCTGCTAGAATCTCAGACACTTGTAAGGGGCAGGTAGTGGTGGATGATAGGGCATTGCATACATCACAGGCATAGGAATTCCAGAAGGAGGGCATTAGTTTCATGTCCTTCCTCTGACTATCAGGAAAAGGATAATCAGATTTAAGAAACCTGGAAGTAAGTGATTTGTTTTTTTTTTCGGGTGAGAAATTTGGGTTGTTTTTTTTTTGTTGTTGTTGTCATTTTCAAATTAAACAACTGTGGTTTTTTTTAAAATTTGTGTTTGCTTGTGTGTATGCTTTTAATAAAAGTGGTTACCCAAAGGAGTCACTGCAAACTCAGTTCCTGGGAGTTTGGGAGAGAGTGTTAGGAAAAGAAAGGAAAGCAATAAGATAAAAGGCTGGGAAAGCATTGTGTGTTGCAGCGATAGGAAGGGGCAGTGAAAGAAATTGCTTTCTTCAGTCCTGTTGCTGCTGAGTGCATGGGGGCGAACACCTTTAGCAGTGTGTTTTTCCAACCTTGTTATCAAATTGCAAGCCCTTTGTACTCTTATGAGCCAGAGCGCAAGGAATAGGCATGTTCTTCTTTCCAGATTTTAATTGTACTGTATATGTTTAAAGATGCATACACATTTTGCCATGTGCTCAACCAGAGGCAGCCCTTGAAGGTGACATGGAAGCTATTAAGAGTGCAACAGACAGTAGCCAGGCTGTAGCAATACCTTCCAGAACTCATGCAGCACTAGTTCTGAAAGGACTCCATTGGCTGCCAGTTAACCTTCCAGGAAATGGCCAGAGTCCTAAACAGCTTGTGACTCCTGAGTTTTAAGTACCTATCCCAGTGATGGCGAACCTTTTAGAAGCCGAGTGCCCAAACTCCAACCCAAGACCCACTTATTTATTGCAAAGGGTCAACATAGCAACAGGGGAGAAAATAAACGCACCCACTGAGTTGCTGGGCAAGCGAACTTTATGCTGGAGGGAGGGAGGAAGCACTCCCATTGGGCTGCTGGGCAGAGAGGTGGGTGAACTCTGTGCTGGGTAAGGGAGGAAGTGCTCCCATTGGGCTGCTAGGCAGAGGGGCTGGGCAAAATGTGCTGGGGTGACTGCACATGTGACCACAGAGAGGGCTCTGAGTGCCATCTCTGGCACACATGCCACAGGTTCGCCACCACTGACCTATCCTGTTATGGAGCTGCCTGGTCATTAAGATCTGCTGGAAGGGGCAGGGACAGCTCCTTTATGTCCCAACATTGTATGCAGCACCTTATGTGGAGATGGCAGAGTCAGCTTTCTTCTGGTGTCCTGGTTAAGGAATCTTCTTCACTTCCTGATGTGTTTTGGGATCAAGGAGACAGCGGAGGCTTAATTCATGAAGAGGCATAGGGCAAGATAGCCCGGACGGAGTTTATTAGGAATAACAGGACAAAGACATTCCAGAGAAGAGTATGCAATATATCCTTATTGGTTACCTGCGATAGCATAAGGTTACATAATTGGCTAAATATCAGCATGCCTGCCTTGTGCTCACCTTGCTGATTGGTTTAACAGCTGTGTGTTGGTTAAGTGACTGCGTGGCATCCCTGGGTATAGTAGGGAGGGCTAGAAGGCCTTGAGTAATGGTCAGAGGCCCAAGCTGGGGGCCCAGGCCTCTAAATTACGGCATAAACAGATGAGGCAGGAGAACGATCACCCACGATTTATGACCATGGTTTGCCATTAGCCACAGCGATCGTGCTGTGAACACCCTCACAACTTCCTCTTTTGTTTCTGGGTGTTGAGGGAGATACAAGGTTCTTGCTCTAGCACAGGGACTCTCAACCTGTGGCCCATGGGCCAGATATGGACTGCAGCACCATTTCATGTGGGACCCCACTGCCTCCACCATACCTGGAAGTGCCATGTGGCGGAGGAAGGGCAAAATGGCCATCCACCCCTTGAAGCTGTCTGAGGGAGCGTGACACAGCCCCCGGCTTAAAAAGGTAGAGAACCCCTGCTCTAGCACTTCTAGCAGCCTCCACTGGCATTATTTGGTGTTCTTGTAATGTTTCTTAGATGTTATCTCTCCATCTTCCTCTTTATTCCTGGTTAAGGAATGTCTTTTCTTTAGACATCCAACTGGTTTCAACATCACCTCCATTTTGACACAAAGTTACAGAACCTGATGTTTCCTCCTGCTGACCAAGCAAGACAATTTGCACCACCTGAGGCTATCAACGTATTAGCAGAAGATCTCTTTCTCTTTATTGCTTAAGGGATCTTGGCTTCTAGTTGCAAAACCCTCATTCTTTTATTGTGGTCTTCAGGAGTTGTCTGCCCTCTTTGACTCAGTAAAACCAAATTCTTCCCTATCGCGCATTCCCCAGATGCCCTGAAAGAGGATTTTTAACACAGCAACACAGGTTGCACTTATGACAACACTGCATATTTAGATCTGGTTTTTCCTTTAAGCTATAATTTCATGAGGAAAGCATGATGGGTTTTTGATTTGGAACCTGGGGGACAGACTAAGTAGCAGCTGAAGGGGGCCTGCCAAGGTCTCTGGTAATTTCCCAAGGATGCCAGGTATTGATGCCAACTTTGGTCAGAGAATGTTGTGATCCAGTCCTTGTCAGACTCTGAAGATAACCAGGATCAGGAAGCACTTCCTATGCTCAGCCCAGTTCTGCCTGTACCTGAAACTGACAATGTCCTGAACCAGGAATCTCAGCCTGCTTCTGGCCCAACTCTGTTTCCCCAGGCAGATGACCTGTCAGACCAGAAGTCTGACTCTGACAGTGACCAACCCTCAGCTAGGGAAAGGTGCAGAAAGGAGCTGCAGCTGAGATGCAAGTAAGCTAGAACTCATTACTAGAGAAGGCTCTCAGCTGATATCAATTAGCTGGGAGTCTCTTAAGCAAGCTTGTTTTAGCATTCAAGTGGTGGTACAATTCTTCTGTGCAAATACTGACACCCTGCTTGACTTTGGATACCTCTTAAGATTGCCTGCCTAGACCCTGACCTGCCTGTCATGACCCTGACTTCTCGGCCAACCCTAGACATCCTTTGGACTAGATGCTTGCTTGAACTACTGGTAGCAAGACCTCAGCTTGCTCTTTGGACTCTCCTTGAATAGATTGTGTAGCGCCGCTGTATGGTGACCGTGCCCCCTGAGGGTAGGTCAGCACACTGAAATACTTGATATCTGATCAGTTGAGCTGTTTTCCAACCTATATATTGTCAAAGGAACATTCAAGAAACATTCTTTATCCCCTGACCATTCAATCAGATTAATAAACCAGCCTTAGTTTCAGATTGATTTCCTCTGTTTTGGAGAAAGAGTAATGGGAGCCAGCTGGCAAGCTATTTCAGGACCATGCTCTAAAGCTATTATTGCTATCAAACTGCTAGAGAATAATAGCATGGCTGTTTAATGGAAAGTTACTTCAATTTGGAGTAGTGTTTTCCTTTCCCTGAGATCTATAAGCAAGATTGATAGTGGTAGAGGTTAACTGGGCAAAGGCAGAGAATCATAGAATAACTAAGTTGGAAGGGGCCTTTTAGGCCATTAAGTCCAATGCAGGACCCTCGCATAACGATGTTACTTGGTTCCCCAAGTAGCATTGCTAAGCGATTTTTGTTGTTATTCGGGTTCCTTTGGAGTTTCCCGCATAACAATGTTTTTAGTGTCATTGTCCGGTTATTTTAGCATTGTTGTCCAGACAACGACACTAAAAACGTTGTTATGCGGGGGAATACGTGGTGCATAATGACTCGTTAAGCAAAAATGATGTTATCCGAATGCATTGTTATGTGAGGGTTGACTGTAATGGCAACCTCGGTTGCCAGCTAATCGTTCTCACACTAGGTCAGGCAAAAGGAACTGCAGAATGAACTCACTAAAAGGTGGCTTCATTTTGGCAGTTTCATGTCTGGCCTAGACATGGAATAATAATAATGCAGGAATTCAAATCAAAGCAGATCTGAGATGGTTGTCCAATTCTCCTTTGAATGCTTCTAGTGTTGGAGCGCTCACCACCACTTATGTTGCATGCCTCTTAGGTTGAAAGATCTTTATGCATTACAAGCAGCCTATCCTAACAAGCATCAGTTATGTACAGCAAAGATAAAATCAAGGGATATGGCACCTCAAAGACTGCCGGATTTATTTACAAACCACTTTCTCAGTATTAATTAGTTACTTGTCAAAACTTCTGATTGAAAAGCTTCTCAACAGATTGGTATATTTGGAAAAGCTTGTGTGTGTGTGTGTGTGTGTGTGCGTGTGCGTGTGCGTGTGCGTGTGTGTGCATGTGTGCGTTCATTCTCATTGACTTGACACCAATGTACATGTTACCGATTTACATGTTACTCAAGTGATTGGGACTATTTTAATGCAATGCCTCGTAAAAATATAAAAGTATGAATTAATGCATGGATCATATGGGTATCTTTTGTCAGGGAACCTTAAATTGCTTGGATTTCCCTATTGGTGAATCTATGTAATACCTCAAAGGACCCTGACTCTTTCCCAGTGTATCAGGTGGGGAATGATATGCTTTGTTTTGAAAAAAATACAGGAAGGTAAGTTGATAGCATACATGCTTTACATGCGGTTTCAGTTTTCCTTATCTCTTCAGCTACTGCTGAGCACAGTTGTTCTCTGAAACTTCTGGCGCTGGAGCAGCTGCTGCCAGTCACTGTAAACTTTGCTGGATGGGCCTGTGGTTTGTGTTAGCAAAAGGCAACTTTTTTGTGTTTTATGTTGGACAAATTACTGCAGGGATGTACAATGTATAGCCAACCAGGCTGGCTAGAACTGATGTGAGTTGTTCTAACATCTGGAAGGTCACTAATAGTTAACTCATGCATTAAAGTAAACTGTTTCCCTTCATGGAGATAGCATTAAAAAAGTTGGAATGATCATGGAGATAAATGCTGACCAACGTAAAAAGGAATTATTTATGATATTTCTAACAATGGTGAGATTAATGATTGCTAGAAACTGGAAAATAATCCTGAACTTTAAACTAGAAGAAGGGTATAAAAAGATTTGGAATGTTGCTTTAAATGACAAATTAACATGGGCGTTGACTTAAGGAAAATTGCTTTTGGGAAATATGGAAACTCCTCATAGACCATGTAATAGCAAGAAATCAAGTTTTTAAACCTATTTAAGAGACTATGAATTTCTGGAAAGGTAATATAAACAAGTAGAGAAATTTGAATATAAAAGAGGAAGTAGTGATCCGGAAGGGGTGCTGGGTGTACTTTTAAATTATAGAAAAGAGGTTAAGTTTCCTTTTTTAAAACAGAGTAAAGTGTTAATGTTATGTATTGAAAGCACTAGATTTAAGGTAGAAGAGTATTGAAAGTAAAGTAGTAAGGTGAATTAGGAAAGGTCCAGCCCTAGGCCCCTTCAGTATGGGGTGCCTCAGGGCTAGGTGCTCTCGCCGCTCCTATTTAACATACATGAAGCCATTGGATGAGATCATTCGTTCCCATGGGCTGAGGTATCATCACTACGCTGATGATACCCAGCTACTGTAAACATTTCAGCCCATGGTGACCCAAGTGATGCTGTCAAAGCCCTGTCCGGATGTCTCGAAGCTGTTGGGGTCTGGATAGGGGACAACAGGCTACAACTGAATCCTAGCAAGACTGAGTGGCTGTGGGTTAGGGGTCCTGCATTATCTGGAGACCTTCCAACTTTAGTCCTGGATGGGGTTGTGTTGCCCCAGACAGACCCAGTGCGCAACTTGAGGGTCCTCCTGGATTCACGACTGCGGCTTGAAGATCAGGTGGCGGTCGTGGCCAAGATGGCTTTTGCTCAACTTCGAGTAATTTGCCAGTTGCGCCTGCTCCTAGACTGGGAGTACTTACTCATGGTCACTCATGCACTGGTCACCTCCAGGCTAGATTATTGTAATGTCCTCTACATGGGGCTGCCCTTGACGACCATTCGGAGGCTACAACTGGTCCAGAATGCAGCTGCCTGGGTGGTGATGGGATGTGGATGTTATGCCCATGCCTTGCCACTGCTCCTGGAGCTGCACTGGTTACTGGTTTGCCTCCGGGTGCAATTCAAGGTGCTGGTTTTGACCTTTAAAGACCTACATGGTAGTGGGCCAGGTTACCTAAGAGACCGTGTCGCCCCAAGAATGTCTGTCCGTCCAACCATGGCAGACCGGAGGGGCTCTCTAATGGTACCATCAGCTAGAGGGGCTCACCTCTCTAGCACACTAAGGAGAGCCTTCTCCGTTTCTTCACCGGCCCTCTGGAACCTCCTGCCGATAGAGCTAAGGTTACAGACAGAACTGCTGCCCTTCAGGAAAGTTCTGAAAACCTATCTGGCAGGGCAGGTGTGGGGTCCCGGTGGGAATGTGGCCCCTGTCCACTGGGTTATAGCCTAATCCAGTTTAGTGATCCCTTCCCCTCTCTTCTTTATTGATAGGGATGGGTGAATTTAACTAAGTGGTTTTATCTGTTTTATCTTTTGTATGTTTTTATGCTAGTTTTTTTGAAATTGTATATATTGTGTTTTTAGATTATGCTGTTGAACTGCCCTGAGTCGGGTTGTACCTGAGGGCAGTATAGAAATTCAAAAATTTAATTTAATTTAATTTAATTATTGAGAATGTGTATGTTAATCTAAATAGTGTATTAGAAAAGATTTACAAACCTACTGCTAATTATCATTGTGAAGATATTGATTTTCCTTTTTTGTTCCTTTATTATTTTGTTTTGGTTTACACTTTATTGAAAATCTTAATAAGAAAGAAAGAAAAAGCTGAAATGTGTACAGTTTCCTTAAGGTGTTAGATGTTATATTCAGCAAAAATGTAATGTTAGTTTTGAAAACATGCACTGAATGGGGCTATGGATTCTCAGTTCTGCTGTATTGTGTGAAAATATAAGTTGAACATAGGCAGCGATAACAAAGGAAGAAGCAGCTGAAGTGCAGATGTCTCACAGGATGGTAAAAATGTCTTGGATTGAAAGATTAGCCAATGAGGAGGTGCTGAAGTGAATGAATAAAGACCAAGAAATCATAAATAAAATGCAGACAGCTGGAATGGTTCAGCCATGTAATGTGAAATGCAAAGTTAAGACTGTTAGAGCTGATCCTACAAGATATCATTAAAGGTGGATAGAAGTACAGGAAGAACTTTTTGGCTGAAGAAACTTGGAGGCTGATTTGGATGCAACACTGAATGACTATTTAAAGTCAAAATGGCCATTCTGGTGTCTGCCCTCCACTGGGAGATAGACCACAACAAGAAGATGTACTTAGGGAGAACTCCTTTGTTTACTTTATCTTTAATGGCCAACAATGAGTTTTCTCTCTTTGTTGAGCCATTCTGTTTTTCTCTGTTATTTAGATGTCCAGGGAACAATGAAGCTCTGCTCTGGTTCCAGAATTTGTGGAAGTTCTTATGGTCTTTCCCCTTTGTTCCAAAAAATATGTATTAGATATTTTTCATAACTAGATGCCAGTTCTGTTGCTTCCCGATTGTATTAGCCTATAATTCCCATCATCCCCTCCTAATCATCTGGAGGGCAGCAAGCTGGGGAAAGATGTCTTCATGGCCTTGTGTGATGGAAAAGTTAACCACTCTGAAGAGCTTTCAAGAGGTCGGGGTAATGGTAAAAAAAATGTTGGGTAGCAAGAGTTAAATGAATTTCATTTGCAAATGAATCATAGTGCTTGTAAGAAAATGGCTTGAGAAGAACGGGAGTGAAATGGAGATGTGCTTGTAATCTCGCTCCTGGAGTGAGGCACTTTACTCTTGGAAGTTAGCAAATAGGGCTCTGCTAAACATTTCAAGATCTTTCTGATACAGAAGATGTTGCTTGTGGTACTTGACATATCATAAAGCGAGTTGGTCTCCAGCCAAGTTATTGTTGGGAAATTTTTCCATTTGGGGCATTTATTTTTAATGATGGTGAATCCTGCTGTGCTTGTGACACAGGTAGAGTTTGGATAACCCATGTTCATACAGTTACCACCAAAATGTGCAAAAGTTGCCTATTTTGGACTACAGCTGCTAGATCTTCCAGCCAGATTGGAATGCTAGTTCACAAAAAGCTTGAGATATTATGAAGCATGGAACCAACTCACTTTATGATATGCCGAGTACCACAAGCAACATCTTCTATATCTGAAGGGTCTTGAAATGACCATCTGACAATTTTGTTATGAGGATTCTAGATTTTTAGATTCGAGATTTTGTGATTTTAAGATTTTAGAGTTTTTATGATGTTTTATCTATATGTATGGGTTGTTGGAGTGTGTTATGTTGGGGGTGTTTCTTGTGTTCTAAGCTGGCCCGAGTCACCTCGGCGAGGGGGAAGCTAAACAAGTCAAAATAAATAAATAAGAATAATTAAACTTGGGAGCGCATGGGAAAGTTTAATAAAGCAAATGTGCACAGCATTGTTGTACCTTCTGTTCCACCACATAGCATCAGGTTCTGGGGCTCCAACCATGTACTCGATTCTTGAATGTTCTCCCTCGAGGTACTGGCTGATGTATACATACAATTCACTTTTGGCCTGTTTGGCAAAAAAGAAAGTGCTGTAATTATTACTCTTCTAGAAAGAAAAGAACATCAGCTGCTGAATTAGTGATGGAGGAGATGTGAAGCTCTGGCCTGTATAAAGGCAGCAGCCAATTCTTTTCTTTGCATGGAACTTGGCAGTTTTAATATTACATCTATGATTACACCATCTCTCTGACTGGATGCTTTTCAAATTTCATGACTTGTGTTAGAAGGGAAGGCAGGTTTCACCAGTGCTTGTGCATCAAGAAATGCCTTAAACCAGAAAAGGGCTGTTTTGCTTTATACTCATATTTCCAAGAATGAAACTACAATAAAACCCCTACTTATGAAAAAAGTCTGTTCCATAGGCTTTTTCTTAAGTTGAATTTTCATGTAACTCGAAGCAAGCCCATAAAAAATGAAATTCCCATGTAAATCGAAGCAAACCCATAGGAAAAATAAAATTTCTATGTAAATCGAAGCATAGGGAAACCCATAGGAAAAAGAATCTTTATGTAACTCGAAGCAAACTTATAGGAAATTGTGTAAATCGGGACATGGTTTTAGCACAAAATCATTTTGTAAGTCGAATTTTATGTAACTCGGGGCATTTGTAAGTTGGGGTTTTACTGTACTGCATTTTGATTTACTTGGAACTAGATTACATCTAAGTATTACCTCCAAAAAGCCTGACAGAGAATTTTTAAATACCACTTTCCCCAGAGCACCAAAGAGTTCCATACTTTATAGTCAGAAATGTTAAGATATCTTCTTTATTCTTCAGTCTCATTAGCAGCAGTTATATCCTCAGATCTTTAAGATAACAATCAGTCCCAAGAAGTCCTGCTTCCTTAGGCTTTTTGTAGGGAGGAACAGAGAGACAGAGAGAAAGCACTCTGCAGTCCTTGGCTGGTCAAATGCTACTGAAGCCTTTTTCTTTATTTAGGCAGTGAGAGAGAGAAACGAAACTAGCAATCATTGTATAGCAGAAACGAAACTTAATCAATCAGAATGTCAGAACCCAAAGAAAGAGAGATAAGGAGCGCTGTCTCTCAGTGAGCAGAGGCTTTTGTATACAAAATGTGTCAGAGACAGCCTGACAGAATCCAGATGCATTCCTACATGTCCTCCTTTTTCATTTAAATTTGAGAGAGGGACGGCTAATCATACCCCTGCATGTCATCATACTCCATAACTACTCCTCCATATACATCATCACTGTCCTCTTGGACATCGTACCCCTCCTGACTCCTGGTACTTTGTTCCGGAGGGTGATACCTCATTGAGTACAATTGCCGTCGTGCAAAACTCGATGTCTCCCTTCTACGCAATGGACATGTGTTACACATAGAAATAAGATTAGGAATACAAGTAATACAAAAATACAAAGGTATAAAGCAGATAATAATAATAAACCCATAAAAGAAAACTTGTCTAAGGACAGATAAATCAGGCAACCAAGAAGTCACCCAATCAAAGAGATTAACATCAGTGCGTACATTGTTAGTAATACTCTCCTGTAAATTCTGAAGTTCTTTCTCAATAGTATTATTCAGATCCTGGAATTTTACCCGACATCCCTGGTTCCCGACCAGTTTACAAAATCCTCCGGATTTTGCTAACAGGTAATCTATGGCCAGTCTGTCCTGCATTTGGTCTTGATGAAGCTCAGTGATTTCCATTTGAAGATCCCGTATGACCCTCCCTGTGGCATTGATTGATTTCTCCAGCCTACAGGTGAGTCCCAAAATGGACCTTCTATTCTCCTGGGAAATGACACCTGGGTATGATCCCAAGGTGAGTGCTCCAGTGATAGCACTCCCTATAGCTCTCCCCCAGGAGCTACCATCAGAAAGCTGAACATCGATTATCACTTCATCATTGCAACCAGAACCCATCGGGCCGGCAGCAGCTCTCCGGCGCCGTGCATGTGCCTGAGGCGGCATTTGCACTTGTACGGGTAAGGTAAAATAACCCAATGCTGCACATTGATATTGTCCTGGATGGAAATTCGTGGCAACTCCATTAAAAAAGAACCACATGTTCGGATCCTTGATTTGCCATCCATTGCAAATTGAACCACTATCTATAGCAGAATAATCAGGAGTAAACATAGGAAAAACATCATATATATCTTCAATAGTAGTGTTAAACAAGGTATAATTAAGCTTATAAGAACTGTTATAACTACCCCATAGCCAAAAATAATCGTCACAACCCGTATAATTGCCTACATTCTGCAAAACCCTTTTTGCTTGAGTCCAGTATTTCCATTTACTATTCCAGACTCCAGAACTATGACAGCAGAAACAAAGTCCTTTAGTGTATTTCTTGAATGTCATGCTTCGCCAACGGGTGTTGTTAAATTGTTCTGGAGGATTAGAGAAGAGTGTAGACCTATCAAGATGTTGCAAATGTCCAATAACCAGCTCAGGTGTGTTGAACAATGCCGGAAGAAAGGCCATTTGAGACACTGCCAGTGGATGCTCATAGTATAACGTTGCATTCTTACCATGAACCTCAAACATATAGTTAGCATGACGAATCCAAAAGTTGGGGTTGCCCCCATGAGGCATTGTTCTTACAGCTGGAAGCACAGTAAGAAAGAAAATAACAAATGTCAGCACATTTAGTTTACTGGTGAACCACCATCCTGGAGCTGAATAACCTTCTTCTCTCTCCATGGGCGGATCGCTCCAGCAGGAATCCTTCCACTCAGGATCCCCTTGTTGCCAATAGATGACCAATGGCTTAAGAAGACACTCCCCTAAGAAACAGGAGCATGCCCTGTTATTACTAGTACCATGTAACTAAACGTGAAACATGAGTGACATATAACACAAATGCAATATCACAAACCCATTTACATGTGTAGAGTACTGGAAACTCTGCCATGTGCTTCTGAAGGTATGCAGTTTCATAAGACAATACATAACATAAGCAAAGACAGATCTTTCTCCTGCAAAAGAATAAGCAAAACATTTAAGCATAAACAAGACATGAACATTTTTTTTCTTCCTTACATGAAGGAGGCCTCTATAGCATTCTAGAAAGCAATTCTTACTACCCAATTACATGAGTAAGGCATTAAATTTCTTCTTCTCCCACTGGATGTAAAGTGAAAGAGGCATTATATTTTTTCTTCTCTCACTGGTGTAAAGTGAAAGAGGCATTATTAACTTATAATCAACATAGCATGGTAACTCAAATACAGTACAAATCTCATTAGCATGAGCAGGTAGACAATTTCTTAAAAAGGCTGTCAGGTTTTATAATTCTTCTTTAAAGTCCACACAAACTTTTTAGTCCAATTAAAATGTCCGAATTAAAAAGTCCCAATCTTGATTGAAGCTCTCTGAAACATCATCTCCTCTCCAGCACAGTCCTTGGCATGGCAAGTTGAATTTAAGCCATAAATTAAGTCTCACTGACTTCACAAGACAATCCCACACAACCCCCCTTTTCAGCTTTTCAGGCAGACACACATTCCTTCATGCTCCAGCCACACCCATCTGCAGTAAGGCAGGCCGAGGAGGTATGAAGGCACAAAGAACTTCTCCAGAATTTGCAAGCAGCTTCCACACAGAAGACTAGTACAGGGAATTTCCCGTTGCTTTCCCTGCCATCCTGATGCTGGAAACTTGAGACAGCCCACTCTGATCTCTTTGTTTGTGGGTTGGGCAGTTCAAAATCAGCAAAAAACTGTATGTCTTCTTCCTCCTTGTATTTTTGCCACAGCCTGCTATCCATACAGGAAATATTCACCCCCCTCTTTCTCTGTATTTCTTTCATCTCCAGCATATGATTCTCAACCTTATGACAACCTGCATCGGTTAGTTTGTACTTGCACCCCTTTTTGTCTTGAGTTTTGTGCGTTCCTCCTTTGGGCCATCCTTCCATTTTTGCAGGATCTTCCTGCCCAAACGTGAGGTATCAAATTTACTACTCAGCTTCTCCTGCTTTTGTGATGAGGGTTGATTCACGGGGGGGCTGAGATCCCCTAAGCTGCTCTTTAAAACACAGTCCTTGCTTTCTGCCACTCTGCATGCATCAACAACTTCAATCTGTGATGAGTTCCCCGCCATTTGTTCCCCATCAGCCGGCACTAGCTGTTTTTTATGCTCGGCTGGCAATATTGCAGCAGAGAACAGGTCTTTTGTAGGGCTAAAAGGACTTGATTGTTGCAAGTCAGGACATAATTGCAAGGCAGGATATAATGTCCCATCTCCATTTCCACCTCCATCAGGAGTCTGTTGTTTCTCATATGATGGAGGAGCAGTTGCCATGGCTGCCATGGTTGCCATGGCCCCCCCTTTCTCTGAAGGCAAAAGCTGTGGGAGGGGATGGCCATCAAGTCTTTGAGACAATAAAATATTTTTTGGAGTAAGTCTTTGAAGGCAGTCCCTAACTGCCTCCCATGTAAATAATATTGACACAGAAATTCCATTATGCTTCTGCATTTCTCTCCCGATCTGTTTCCACTCTGTTAAGTCCAGACCTTCATATTTAAACCAAGGACAGAATTTTGCTATAGCTTTAGCCAGCTTCCGTATCTCCTGTTCATTAGCCTTCCGCCCATTCTCATGCAAAAGATCTGAGATATCTTTACAAAGTTCATGTAATTGCGAAGAAAAAACACACCCCATTTTCACTCACCTAGTAATTCTCGAGCGCTCGATTAGACCTTTCCTGGTCGTAGGTGAATGAGACCTTCCCGGTCGATGAGGTGTTAATTATTGAAGCAGCTTTCAAAGCATTCCTTTGAATTTCATTCAATTGGCCTCACGACGGGGCGCCACTTGATGGGATTCTGCTTCATGTAAAGATATCTTCTTTATTCTTCAGTCTCATTAGCAGCAGTTATATCCTCAGATCTTTAAGATAACAATCAGTCCCAAGAAGTCCTGCTTCCTTAGGCTTTTTGTAGGGAGGAACAGAGAGACAGAGAGAAAGCACTCTGCAGTCCTTGGCTGGTCAAATGCTACTGAAGCCTTTTTCTTTATTTAGGCAGTGAGAGAGAGAAACGAAACTAGCAATCATTGTATAGCAGAAACGAAACTTAATCAATCAGAATGTCAGAACCCAAAGAAAGAGAGATAAGGAGCGCTGTCTCTCAGTGAGCAGAGGCTTTTGTATACAAAATGTGTCAGAGACAGCCTGACAGAATCCAGATGCATTCCTACATTGGTGGGTTGAAATATTTCTGGCAGTGGTTTCAAATTGCTCTCTTGAAAATGTTTTAAGAATTTCAACTCATTTTATTGCATTTTATAGTGTGTTACTGTATATATCATTTTAAAATGTTATTGAGAACAAGTTATTTTTATTATTGGCTGAAATCCTGTTGGGTGGGATCCATTTTGTGCAGTGGAAAATATCTCATTAGTGGTGGCAGATTGTCACTGATTAAAGGCTTCATTCAGAGTGCATATGACTTCACTGCATTCCATATAAATTGTACACACCCTAAAATTTGCAAAAAAAAAAAATCCTCAGAAGAACTCTGTGGCTGCCAATGATATCATTCCCATTGTGCAGGTAGAGCTGCTCAACAGGATGTCAGCCATTATTTACTGTAAGTTCTATACCACTTTATCCAATTTTACATGTTTGGGGAAGTATGAGCAAGGTATGTTTAATTGTGGTGTTGTGTAACTGCGTGATTTCTGTATGTTATCTTGCAGCAAAGACAAGGTCTGAGATTTTAATTGAAACTTTGGTGGGATTTAAACCACAGGCTGAACTTGAGAACAGAGTCCTTCTTAACTAAGGAATCTTGGTTTAAATTTTAATGCAGGGATGGCAAACCTTTTTATGTTGAAGTTCAGCCAACCTGAGATGGAAATTGACAGGTCCTACATTGGTTGACAAGAGCCAGGGGTGGTTGGGAAATATAAATATACAGGCCCATCCGTCTGTCACCTGCAATGTTCACAAGCCTGCCTCCAAGACCTTCTCTGTTTTGTTTTGTACTGCAGTCACAAGGAGAATCCATATTGATTGACTGTATTTCCAGGACCTTGACGGACCTACTGACCAGAAGGGAAGCAGACAAAATTCATGAAACCTGACCATGGCACTTTCTCAATGTCCTTTACAGGCACTCCTGTGGAATTGATTAAAGGAAGGGAGAACCCATTTTGCCACTCTTTTGAATCCCTGCCACTGCTAGGACAGATGAAATACAAGGCTTGAGTTACTGCAGATGAAACAGCGCCAAGGTCTGGATTTGAACCATGTTTGAACCAGCCTAATGGGACCAAAGTCCAGCCAAATCCAAGGAGATATTTTCATCTCCAGTCTAAGACCAGCCTGCAAAAAGACTGAATTTCTCACTTACCACTTGGTTTCCTGTTTCTTTCTTGCACTAGGTCAGGTGGAAAGAACTACGGAATGAAGTCACCAAAAGGTGGCTTCATTTTGGCAGTTTAACGTCTGACCTAGACACGAAAGAAGAAGAAGAACTGGAGGGGAAAACATTTTTTGTCACCTTTCTAACAGTAACTTTGTGGCCATGGGCTGCAGCTGGCTTTCAACACCTCATTTCTCCTTTTCTGCGGTAGAGCCACATGGGGAAGAAAACTGTTCATGTTACCTCAAAATGAGCTTGGGTGCTTTTCTCTCTGCATGCATCACAGGAACTATTTACCAACCACCCTTTCTTTATCTGCTGCCTTGCTCAAACGGAGCCACAGTGACTTCTGAGTGAGATTGTGTCAGCAGCAGCCTCGTGACATAAGAACAGCCTTGCTGGGACAGGCCACAGGTGCGCATCCAGTCCAGCATTCTGTCTCACACAGTGGCTCACCATTTCCTTCAGGGTATTCCCAAGGAGATGCCTTCACCTGCTTAGGATTCCCTGGAAATGGCACTGAGAGATATCCTGCCTATCTCTCCAACCCAGAGGTTGTCCTTAGGTATCCATAATTATAGCCATTGATACCCTTGTCCTCCATGAACTTGTGACAAACAAGGAGAAAGGGTGGCAACACTGACATTGCGGAGAACTGGCCCATTTGTCTCTCAGCTGATATCCAAACCAGACTATAACTTCTCACTGCAAGGATATGCCAGCTTTTATTACTTTGTTCCTTACCATGCTGTAATGAAGCAGTTGCACAAACCAGGGAGGTGGGGTGCATTTGCTATGCATCACAACAGGACTATTTGGATTAAGAATCAGTGGTCTGTTACTTGTGAATAAGGAGTGTTTTATGCATGGAGATTTGTAACTTTCACTGCTTGTCTCAGCCTGCCCCTGCACCCCAAACACACTTGCACCAACCCCAGGTTGATAAATAGGGACCACTTTGGTGGGAAGGTAAACAGCATTCCATGCACTCCGGTGTCTAGTACCTGCCACATGACCACAGAAACACCTGCAGAAGCAGACAGCACTGGCTCTTCAGCTATGAAACAGATGAGCACTGAACCCTAGAGTCGGATACGACTGGCTTTTGAGGAAGGGTCATTTTTACCTTTACCTAATAATTATGGTACTAAGAGCAGCGGCTGCAGCCACAGCAGGTAAAACAATGAAGAGCCATTCAAGTTGCACATTGCCATACTATACTGTTGTGTTGTTCTTACACAAGAAGTGAGGATCCTGGTCTAGATTTTGACACCAGTCAGTCGCTTGGCTACAGTAAGAGTCTCTCAGGTTCCTGTTATAAGGAAATGAACTAATGAGCCTTCCTTTTTAGTGCTTCAGACTCTTATCTCCCTTCCGTGCCTCAAAAGGACTTTGCTCCTGCCATGAGTGAAACTTTAGCCTTCTGACTTGGGAAAATTGCCTTGACAGATTTCTGTTTTAATTGGGAAACCAGTTCAGAACTGCACATGGGCCGCACAACAGAAGAAGGCAGCCTGGTCGGCTTTTGATCAGGATCTTAACTCCCCCTTAGCACAGCCATGGCCTCAATTGTTGCAGGCTGTGCTTTTGTTGGGTTGACGGCAATCCCTTGTTGCTTAATTGCTTCTGGAGTTTGGTGCAGTAGGAAGTCGTGTTTTCCTGTATCCACATGAGCCTAATTATGTAGTGAGTCCCTGGTGAAGGCGTTTCTCGCTACCCTAAGAGGGAAATCTGAAATAATATGGGGCACAAGTTTGAGTTTTCTTTGTCAAGATAATAATTCATTTAAGATGATGATAAATAATTGTTGGAATGGAAACAGGGCTAGATATAGCTGGTCTACTGCAGCAAACAGTTCTTAAATTTGTATTGTTTCCAGAGCATGACAGCCTAATTTTGTGTCATCTAGACTGGTTATCTGGTTCTTTCTGGACTCCATTTAAAATGGAGCTTTTAGCCTTTAAAGCCCTCAGTATACGTGGTGGCCAATTTATCTCAAAAATAGGCTAGTCTTCTGTGATTCTGCCCACCACTTAAGATCAACAGTCATTTTTGCAGTAATCCCACATGAGCATATAGCACAGGAGTGGCCAAACTTTTTGCGCCACAGGCCGGTCACATGGTTGAGTGGGCCGGTCATGTGGTTCCTCCTGCCGTAAAATGCATCTGCGGCTGTCGTAAATGTGTTTACAACAGCCGCCGGTGCATTTACAGCAGCATCATGTGTGGGCACATTATATGCATACACAGGCATGGTTTACTCCCGCTTCCAGTAGCAGCAAGGGCGGCATGGGCTGGATGATTTGTTGGCGTGGGCTGGGTTCGGCCAGTGGGCCATAGTTTGGCCACCCCTGGTCTAGCAAATACCTTTGGGTTACAACACCCAGAAGTCACCCAGCAATGTGGTCATGCTGGCTGGGAATTCTGGAAGCTATAGTCCAAAGCAGGAGCTTCTCTGAGCTCTGGTCGCACTGTTACTTGGACTAAGCAAGGAGAATATAGGCATGGCATGTTTTTAATAAGAGCATCAAGATGTGGAATTCCCTCTGTTGAGAGATCCACTAGATCCCCTTTTCCTTTTGCTTCTGCATACTTTCAGCTTGAGATGTTGTTCTGCCTGTTTGCTGTCGTTTCTGTTTTTATTCCTCTGCTTATCTATTTTTTAAAACAAATAATATTTAATTAAACATTTTAAAGGTTTTAATAATGGTTTTTCTGCTTGGAGAGTGTTCAGCAGTGCAAAATTAATAGGATACGAATTTGGTAATCTTGGTTGTTTTTTGGGACCCAGTATGGTGTAGTGCAGGGGTTAGCAAACCTGGCTCCCCAGGTGTTCTTAGAGTTCAATTCCCAGAAGCCCAAGCAGTACACCTGCTGATCAGCCAAGTTTGCTGACCCCTGGTGTAGTAGATAGAGTGGTAGTCTAGGAGGCCTGGGTTCAAATTTCTACTCAATCATGAAAAATCGCTGTAGGTGTGGAACTGGTGAAACCATTCCATAAACATCTTTCTTTCAAGTGAAATTACTGTTGCTAAAGTCAGTTTTGACTTAATGGCACATAACAACAGTTCTCTGTAATTATTATGAGGAAAAAATGAGAAATGCAGCAAAGGAGGAAATCCATTTGTTGAACACGTTTACTTACAGCCTTCATTGTAGAGAAGGTGTCTTTGTTTTAGTTTTGATTATACTGAATTAATAATTTAATTTGGACCACATTGAACATACATAAAGATACGTGTGTATGAAAAAATACCATCCGGACCATAAGACGCACCTGACCATAAGACGCACCCAGTTCTTAACGCAGGAAAACAAGAAAAAAAATATTCTGAACCAAACAGTACTGTATTTGCACCACCAACCAGTGGTGGAGCTGCAGGCGAAATGGGCAGGCAAACCAATTGCACTGAGGCAGGAAGCGATGTTCTAGCCTAGCCTATTGCTCTCCCTGCAACCAGGAAGCATGGCTTCCCCCTCCATTTTGACCACATGGAGCAGGGACAAAGGCAAGAAAGGTAAACGAAAATCTTTCTTTTTATGCACAGGTTTGGTTTCCCACTGAAATGCACTGGGAATATACAAACAAAAGCTTTAGAATACTGTACAAGAAATTGATTTCCAATGCATTTAAATGGGAAATTGTGATTTTTGCCCTCTTATGGTCAGCTGTGGTAATGTCCCACCGAACATATGTTTTTCTTTTCCTGACCCCGGAAAAGCTGTGGCGGTTTTCGGCCAGCCGCGGCTGTTGTAAAATATCCTTTTACAATAGCTTTGCTGGTCAGCATTCGGATTATAAGATGCACTCTCATCCTCCCCCCCCCCTTTTTGGGGGGGGAGTATGTCTTATGGTCCGAAAAATATGGTATTCCCTGAGATTCCTAACAAGTGTCTCAGTGACACAGAGTTTGTCATTAAAAAGAGCTGCTTTGAGACTAGTCTCTGTTGCTTCTCTTTTCTTTCCAGTTGCAGAGGACAGGATTTTGACGACCATCTGGCATGGGAAGGCTGGCCGAAGTCCACTTCAGGCTCTTTACAATAGTGATCAGGTGAGTACACTAGAAGATGCAAGGAGGCACTAGGTGGAAGATGTGAGCAGGTAACAGGCAGGCAATGCTTTTTTGGGGCATGAGAAATGATTTCAAGCAAAAACAGAGTGGAAGCTAATGATATTTGCACCCTGCCCAGGATGTAGAGTTTTCTAAAAAGTACATGGAATAAAGGAAGGAGAAACTTTTTATTGTTCTTGACAATTCCATACAGGAACTGACCCATAAGAGAAGATATTATTAGATGAGGGAAAGACTGTCTGAAGTACCCTTTTAAAGTACCTGCCTGTCTTGCCACATTATACAGTAGTTTGGTATGCTGGTCACTGAGGGCTAGGAAGCTTACTGGAAAGGCTATTGGCTTAGTTGTGTTTTATTTCCTTCATCTTTCTTGGAGTCGAGTCATATACTCTGGAAGCTTAAGCATCCTTGGTCCTCCCTCTTTCAGAGAAGTAGGCAACATGGAGGGCTTGTTTAAAAAGAAATCTGGTAGGAAAGGAAAAGTTGTGTATGGACAAAAACATACACATGCATGAAGAGAACATCCAGAAACAACATAGATGTAGAACTGATTCCGCAGTCTTCCCACACCGCTTGCCTGCCTAGCTCTCCCATCTATCCTGGGGACTGACTGTCATAGTTCCTTAGGAACTCCACCCACAAGAAGATGAAAGTCCTGCTTTAATTGAAATAATTATTGACTCCAGATCAGTGGTTCCCAACATGGGGCCCATGCCCCACAGGTGGACTTCAATTCCCAGAAGCCTAAGTCAGTACATTGGCTGATCAGTGCTTTGAGGAATTCACTTAGGCGTCTGGGAATTGAAGTGCAAAACCTAAAGGTTGGGAAACACTACTAGATGAAGAAAAGCCCAGTTTGAAATTCTGCTCTTTTTGTTTGTGTAAAGAGCCAATTAAAGATGGTAATTAATTTCTGATTTGCTATTCCAGAATGAGTGATGGTTCCATCATACCCATAGTTAATTGCCCTGTGCTGTCACATTGATTCCACACTTGAAATGTGATGCAAACTATGGGCAGGTTCTTCACATTTTACACCTGTTGGGTGTGGCAATTTTGGATTTTAAGCAGCCCTTGTTTACATCACGATGGCAGTCATAATACCACACCACATAATACCACACAGAAAACTGCCTTCTATCAAGGTACTTCTCTGGGTTGTTCTAACTCGACTTTGTCTACATTGATTGGTAGCAATTCTTCACAGTTTCATTTGGGGTCTTTCCCAGTCTTGCTCTGGCATGTTGGGAATTAAATCTGGAACCTTCTGCATGTAAAGAATAAACTGTTCTGGTGAGGTCTGGCCCCTTTCTGAAGGGCCACAGCTCTTTTAACCTTCTGCTGCACAAAGGTTTGGCCCCTTGAAAGTCACGAGACTGGATCATAGATTCTTAACCTGCGGCCCGAGGGCTGGATGTGGCCCATGGCACCATTTCATGTGGCTTCCCACTGCCTCCACCACAACCAGGAAGTGCCATGTGGTGGTGGGAGGGCAAATGGTTATCCGGCCCCCGAAGCTGTCTGAGGGAGCGTGACCCAGGCCCCAGCTTTAAAAGGTTGAGAACTCCTGGACTGGATCTTATCAACAGCAGATGATATAGCAGACCGTTGTCTGGCTTGTTATCACTTTATGTACATATTTTGAACAGACAGTTTAGAAAACCCACCAGCAATCTGAAATGGTACAGTCCTGCAAAGGGTTCGCTTCCTCACCTGCTGGTGAGGCTGCAGGCTTTGAGTAAGGATGTGAGTTTTGTCAGAGACATAAATTATACATGACATCCATAAGAAAACCTCAGAACAAGGAAGACAGGTACCTCCTGGCAATTTAGGCAGAGGCAGAGTACTGTCTAAGTATGGTTATCTTACAAGGATAGAAATCTTTCTCTCCCCCCCCCTCTCCAAACTCCTGCTTTACTTTTGACAAGATAAATAAAAATGGAAAGGAAAGGCGGTTAAGTGATCCCACAGAAGGAAAAATGACATGACAGTGAGCCCTTACAGCAAAATGAGAGACTTTTGAATATTATAATCTTTATGCTTTAATTTTTCTGTTGGGGCCATTGGAAACATGTCTTTAGAAACACATCCATAGATATGAATTTTTAACTCTCACCTTATACAAAAGCTGATTGGGCCTTTCAAAATATCTTGGTTTCTAACTCTGGTTCTTGGCCAAATTCAGAAGGTTGGTCTCAACCTTTAAAACAATGGTGGGCAACTTGTAGTCCTCTAAATCTTCTTGGACTATGATTCCCATCAACCATAGTCAGCACAGCTAATAGTGGTTTCAGGAAATTGCAGCCTAGCAACACCTGGAGAACCAGATGTTACTTACTTACCTCTGCATTCAAGCCTTAAATGACTTAGGGTCAGGTTGTCTGAAAGATCATTCTCTCCCATGTGTTCCTACCCAGATGCAAAGAACATATTGAGAACAGAGTGATGCTGATTGAGGATTCTGGAAGTTGTACTTCCAAAAAGGAACCATTCTAAGCTCTGCATTTATTATAATGATGAATAGTCACTCACAGTCTTATCCTCCATAAGTTGCCTTCATTGAGTTCAGCGTCTGGTTGTCTTGGTTTTATTCCCCATGTATAAATGAGTCCTGTTTTGCAGGATGATTCAGAAGGACCATAGTGTTGGTAGACAGGTGTGTGAAAAAGTAATATAAAGGAGATGTTGTTAATATGCTCCTTCACACTTCCCTTACTTTGAAGAGAATGAACTACTTATTTGAACGGGCAAATGTAGGTACAGAGAATAGGTTGACTAAGCAGCTACCTTCATTGTGATATAATTTTGGCTGTCAGCTGTCAGAAACCCTCAGAAGCCAGAATATGACAAAAGGAAAAGGCTACTGTCTGTGTCCACCCCCAGCTGCTAGGGAAAGAAAACCCCAGCTGTGTTGGGAGATGTCGAAAAGCCCAACTCTATAAACAGATCCAGTTGAGAGCCTTTCTGAAACCCTCTGAGGTTTCCTGTTGCATAGCCTGGATTGCAATTTCAGAGTTGTGTCTTCATTTTAAAACTAATCCAGTTTGATGAAACCTTCGCAAGTCAAGTTAGGAATGCTAGTTTAGATGTGAATCAAAGAATTGGGCTCATTGTATTTAAAAATGCCACACATGCTGTATCTTTCTAGCATCTACTGAAGAAGAGTGAGACAGATAGAATGGTAAGCACTCTTTGGGAAAGCCAGAACTCATTTTACCCGAGGACTGGAGATATTTTGTCTTGTGTCCTACATCTTCCAGTGTAGGCTTTTTGGCAAAAGAGCAACATTTTTAAGAGGGGGAAGGAAAATCAAGGCAAACAATGGAAGAGCTTGTTATTGTTCTTGACAGTAGCTTGAGTCCTATGCCTTAAAAAAAATGTGGAGGACTGGAGAGAAGCCGCCTTCTTCCTATGGATGCTGGTTTCTTTTTCCCAAAGAGAAGAAATTGGGAGGTGTGTGCCTTTGTGTGCACACATGCAAAAGAAGCCCAAAGAAACACAGAATTACAAAGTGAGTTCTTGAACTTGTTCAGAGTTGCAAGCCCTGGAGCTGAGGCATGACCCTGGCATGGCCTGGTGTGCCCTTTCTAACAGATGGCCCCTGCAGGAAAGGAAGGGAGGGAAACGTTTTGAATAGCCAGAGGCAGTCTGTGTTCACATCGTCCAGTCCTTGGCATTGAACTTTCTTTGCAGAGAGTGTTCAGCTGAGCTTTTGAGGCAGGCCCTTTGTTGCTTCTCCTTGCTTAGCCTGTACACATGCCTGCCCTCCAGAACTCAGCAGGACAGCAATAAAAAGCCCCATATACCACCCCATAGCATTCTCTGGACAGTTCATAAGATAATTAGCATTTTCCTACCCCCACCCCCACCCCCCAAACATGCTAAGTAGCCATTTTACTAACCTCGGAAGGATGGAAGGCTGAGTCAACCTTGAGCAATTTTCAGAATCAAACTCACAACTTTTGGTTGCAGTATAGCAGTTTAACTTCTGTGCCACAGTTTAGCATAGAGCTTAGAAAGATACCTGTTGATGGTTTGTAGGGAGTTTGAAAGGGGGGGGGGGGGGCGTTCCCAAACTCTGATTTAGCGCTGCACGTTCCTGCTAGTCTCTTGTGGCCACTCTAGCTCTCTCAGCGTGTGCCATGTGAGGTTTCCAATCCCGTGATAAATAAATATCATTAAACAAAATCAAAGTTATTTATTCAATTTATAGGCCGACTTCCTCGCCTCAGCAACCCAAGGCAGCTTACATCAAATAAAACAACGTATACAATTAAAAACCCACTGATAAAACTGATTAAAAAATTAAAATCTGTAAAAAAAAACATGCAGGAGGGAACTGAGATAAATGATTCCTATCATTTTTGGGAGAGGTTGATGCCACTGAGAAACTTTGAAGGGGAAATGTTGTGGGGGCATCTGTACCAGAAACATATGTCTGTCTGGATTGAAGTTATAACCCTCTATTAGAAAGTCTTCTCCCAACTTAGCTTTTCATTTTCTCACATATACCGTCAATAACTATAATAAAATAAAATAATTACACCTGTGCAAGTGTAAGGTTATATAAGAGGAATTCAGGGTGTGATTTTGGGGGGGAAATGTTTTCCTTGTTGACCTTACCCAAATAATTCAAAGAAGTGCAGTTTGTTGACAGTTCTCAGACTTCTCTCCCTCACAGAAGGATAGTTTCCTCAGGTTTGCTGGAGAATGGGAAAATCCATCAAGCCAGTTTGAGTCTGTGGCATGGATAGGGCCTGTGTGACTTTCTTCTGCTCAGTAGAGAATTGATAGACATCCCTGGCAACTTAAGAGGCTGAATGTGAAATGTGACCCTAAATACTGGGATCTTCCTTTGAGACTATTTTATTCCCAATTACAAAGCCTCCCTTTGACAGTCCTAACTCTGCCAACTATGTTGGTTGGCATACAACCAATCAGAGGAGTGCCCAGGAATAGGGAAGTTGATTTAGCTGATGCCCCTTTCTGACTTCTTTTCCTATTTCACTATTGACTACACACTTCTACTTTCTGCCAGCCTTTAAATCCTCACCGCACCCATTGGGTCCATTAAAACTGCTTGAGTCAAGGCAAGTTGCATTAATAAGAGAAAAAAGACTTCTCCTCTACCTTTCTGCACCACTGCTCAGAACCTAGATTTTAAAAGGGAAGCTTTCCAAATCTCAGCTATTAAAAGTAAAATTGTCTCTCAAATGGATGTTGTGGGTTATTCTTTTCCAGTAAGGATAAATAGTGATGTGTTGTTGTTTTCCCCCACTTACATACTGCTCCATAGTGTTTAGAGCACTGTCTGGGTGATTCACAAGGTAATTAGCATTTTGCCCCCAATAGGCTGGGTACTCATTTTATCATCCTTGGAAGGCTGAGTCAACCTTGATCCCCTTGGGATCAAACTCAGATCATGACTGCAGTTTAACCATTGCATTAAATCTAACAAATGATTGCCTGTGGCATGTAATCTCATGAAAAACCATAGAAGGGCCCTATATTATTTATCTTCTTGATCCATTGGCATAATAAACCCTGGGAAAGTTTTTTGGCAGCAAAATTCCCAGAACCCTCCAGCCAACATAACTAGTGGGAAATTTGGGAATTGTAGTCTAAAAAGTAACTTTTCCAAACTGTTTTCCTATGTCACACTGGCCAACCTTTCTTAGGGATTCTGTGGGCTGTAGGCGAAAAGAGTAACAACCCCCCCCCAAGCTCAGCCTAAAAACGTGGTGGTGAGCAGGAAACTATGTGGGGTCACGCTACAGTTGCTTATCTGCCAACATGATAAGTTATGATTCCTTTTCTATCTTGTGTCTCTCCCCCAGTTCGAGATGTCGTCATTGCAGGCTACTCACCAGCAAAGGCGGGAACTGCTAAGCAACATGTGCAGTCGGTACACCCGCAAACGCCGCCTCTTGACCCCTGATGACTTACGCCACCTGGTGGTCGATGATGTCCATGGGTTGCTCTACTGCTATGTCCCCAAGGTGGCGTGCACTAACTGGAAGCGAGTCATGATGGTATTGACAGGCCAGGGCAGATACCAGGACCCACTGGAGATCCCGGCCAGCGAGGCGCATGTCTCATCCAACTTGCGCACTCTTTCTGAATATAGCACTCCAGAGATCAACTACCGCCTGCGCAACTACCTCAAGTTCATCTTCGTGCGGGAGCCTCTAGAGCGGCTGGTCTCTGCCTACCGCAACAAGTTCACCCGCAGCTACAACACAGCCTTCCACAAACGCTACGGGACAAAGATCATTCGGCGCCACCGTCAGGACCCCACCAACGAGGCTCTGGAACGTGGGCATGATGTGCACTTTGAGGAGTTTGTGTACTATTTGCTGGATCCACGGACGCAGCACGAGGAGCCTTTCAATGAACACTGGGAGCGAGTGCACTCACTCTGCCACCCCTGTATCATCCACTATGATGTGGTGGGCAAGTATGAGACCTTGGCCAGGGATGCCAATTACATCCTGCAGCTGATCGGGGCTGACGCAGGCGTCAAGTTCCCATCCTCCTCTAAGACCACCAGGACCAACAATGACATGACAGCTAAGTTCTTCCGCAACATCAGCCCCTTCTACCAAAGGAGATTATTTAATTTATACAAAATGGACTACTTGCTCTTCAATTATACTATCCCTTCTTATCTGCGCATCCGATGAGACCCCTGCCCCTTCCTTATTTTTGCTGCCAGCCAATGATCATAGATAGGAGATAACTTTCTGCCCGTCAATTCCTGCCAATTAACACTGTGGCCACATTACCCTCTTTTTCCCCTACCTTATGTCGGTCAGAGGAATCCACTGTTTAACCACCCCTTCTCCTATTTCCCAACCAAAGATTTTTACCCCCTTGGAAAGTACTGGAATTGTTGCCTTTGATTAGTGGTTGGGAGAATCACTCTGGAGCAGCCAGGAAAGCAATAAGCAGTTTATGAATTTGCCTAAAATTCCCTCAAGCTTCTCACTTCATCATAGACTGAAGAAATGGGAACATGAGCCAGAAGTGTCTTATTATGAATACTACTATAGTTTCAACTACAGATTTCTAAGAAACAAAGCCTGTTTCATCTCTGTTCTGCTCTCCGCTCTCCTACCTCTTAGCTGGCATTTGCTATAACAGAGCATTTCTTCAAACACAGACCACCAAAGTCTACTCCCATGCAAATTCCATTTAAAAGAATGGATATTGCACTGGAATAGTGCTTCATAAAGCGCCGACTTGAGGAAGTACATTTATGTACGGTACTTGAATGTCATGGCCAAAAATAGTGATTAATGAGAAGCAATAAAATTTGTATTTACGTGTGTGTGTGTGTGTGTGTGTGTGTGTGTGTGTGTGTGTGTGTGTGTGTGTGTGTGTGTGTGTGTGTTCCACATTCCCTCAAACCTCTTCCCGAAATCTTTTTTAAAAGACACACTAACAGGTATTGGCTCTCTGGAAGAATTGTTGGAGTATTTGTTTTCACATGCTTGATACAATGAAGACCTGGCCAAATTTAGGTCCAACATCATGCTTTTTAGTTAAAGCACCAGAGCAGACACATTTTTTAAAAAATGGGATTCCAAGGCCACAGATGTTTTGGTTTACTTTACAGAGGAAAACCACCTCTCTCGACAATGCATCTTTCTCAGCAATGTATCTCTTAAATGTTTAGGATCCCACTGGCCTCTAGTGAGAAGGAAAGAGTACCTGACCCCCCTCACAACTTTTGTCAGTATGGAAGGCATGCAGGACGTAATGTCTCATAGATCCATTTTCTATTTTGTTTTTGAAATTCAGTTCCTACTTTGTGTGTTTTGCTCTGCTCACATGATTTCTGAAAATGCCTGCTGGAAGAATGTGATCATCTTCAGCTCCTCCCTTCACCAGTCTAAGAAAAATGCAGCTCTCCAGATGGTTTTGAGGTGCAATCCCCACATTCACTCACCATTGGCTGTGCACATTAGGGCTAAAAGAAGTTACAGCTGAGTAACATCAGAAGGCCTTATGTTCCCCACCTAGCTCTAAGACAGCATTTCCCAACCTTTGGTTTTTGGACTTCAATTCCCAGAAGCCTAAGACAATTTCCCAAAACACTGATCAGCCAAATGTACTGACTTGGGCTTCTAGGAATTAAAGTCCCCCTGTGGGGCATTGGCCCCATTTTGGGAACCAATGCTCTAAGGAAATACAGTAACTAGCGTTTTGAGCATTGGTCTTTAGAGTGGGGGGCTATCTAGGCTTGAAGGAAAGGAAAAGATGCAGTGATATCTTTATGGTGTGGGGATACCTTGCTGTTTGAGTCCCTTAAACGGCTGGCCTGTGGGTTGCTTGTAAAACTTGTTTTGGGATACATTTATACCTATAGATTTAGAACTGTACCACAGATCATGTGTGGAAAAGTTGTGTTTTTGGAAGGGTGAGGGTTGTGGACTTGGACTTGGTTGGGTCTAACGGGTGCTTTTAAAGCATTTTGCTACCACATTCATCTTTCTTTTCTTTCTTTCTTTCAATCCATTTCTCTCTCTCTCTCTCTCTCTCTCTCTCATCATCATCATTACATATAATCCCAGCCAGTCAAAGACCATGCACTGATCATGGTGACGCCACAGTGTCATGTAAAATTAATCATGTTTTGGCGTATGATGACATCATGAAGTATACTCACAGTGAGACCTGTGCTCTGTGGATTCACTCTATTGTTGTCAGCCTTCCCATTTCACTGGATTGGGTGCTTTTCATTGAGCAAAAGCTTTAACAAGAGACATTTGCCTTTCATTATGAACTTTTAAGGTTATTGCATTGTCTCACCCCCCCCCCCCAGCCTAATAAGAGTGTCATCGCAGTCCCCCATCTTAATTGATATGGGGATTTTTTTATTATTATTAAAGTAATCTAGTTTGGGCCATTTCCCTGGCTTTTAGCCTTCGAATCCTGATTCACATTCCATATATTGGAAATCCTTTTTCCTGCCTTCTCCAGCCAACCTCTTCTCCTTAAGAGGATTCTATTCCAGGGGACCATCTCCCCAATATTTTTCGTTTCTCTCCAAACTGTATTTTTGCAGCATGAACTAGGCTAGGATGTCCAGCCCTATAACAAGAGAAGAGATGATGCACTTGGGAAGAGCTGACTTGATGAGAATTTTTGTTTTAAAGTGTGGAATGATATTTCTCAAAATGTTTAGTTTAGTAGTAATTTAACCTACAATTGGATAGACTTCCCTTACATTCAGCAAGGAATATGTTGTTGTTTTGTCACATAAAATTACAACAGTTTGCACATCAATCTTGGCTTTTCATCTAGAGTGGCTGTCTTTCTCCCCTTTTTTTCTTTTAGGTTCCAAATCCATTCCCAGAGTGTAAGATTGTTTGACAGCAATGTTCTTTGAAATTCTTAGAAACTTAATGCAACATAGAAATGAAATGGGAAGAAACCTTACCGGGTGATGAAGTGGGAATTCAGATATGGAAACATGAGAAACAGGGCATTAATGAACTGTTAAATCATTGCTGGCATGTCTAGCTTTGGAACCTTTGTACTTGAAGAAGGAATCCTAGAACTGTATATTTCATTCAGTCCTTTTGGACACTTACAGTTAAATAAAAGAGCATTTTCCCCTGCTATGTTTTGCTCAGGGGTCCCCCCCCCCGGTGTACAAAAGAGATTCCCTTGGTTAAACCAAAGTGCTGACAACAAGGTTACTGAATAGCAGAGAGATAGGAGTGTGGGGTCCCTTCTGATTATTGTGAGATCGCAACTCCCAGTAGGCTAAACCAACATGGCCAATAAGGGAAATATAATGGGAACTGCTGTCCAGAAACTTTGAGAAATCTGTGCTTATAATGCCCATTAAAACCATTTCTTCTTTTGTTTCTTGATCAAACCCTGGACTGCCAAGATGAAGCCGCCTTCACTTTGTTGTTGCTCAAACCCAAGTCCTCATCAGTGCATGACTCTGGCAGCAATTGACAGACCAGAAAATGAGCTTGATTCTATGTCTCTCCACATTCACAGCATGTTAATGCCAATAAAGAGCATGTTTCATTGAATTGCTTTGTAGATTACAGGATGTGTACATTTTAAAAGTTCTCTTGACTTCCCTTCTTTTGAAAATGATATTTTCTCCAAAAACTGTTTGTTTGTTTTTTAAAAAAGAATAAATCCTTGCTTCTACAAGTATGTTGATTCTGATGGGTTTAATTCTGTGATGCTTCTGGCTTCCTTAGCATGAAGTTCTTGTACCACTTGCTGCTTCCTTTGATGCCCTTGCAAGTTGCTTTTTTACGGCGAATGGAAAGAATCCAGATCTCTTCAGAGGCCTACTTGGATAAGGTTGTTTTTAACCAACCTATGCTCAACATTGCTGTCTTGCTTTTCTAGACTGCAAGCCTCTCCAAAACATTAACTGGAATAATACTAATCTGAGCCGCTGATCCACTGTCACGTGCATAAACTAAATCCACATTGTTGGAAGAATGAAACATGGATATTGTAGCAATCCAAAGGGTTTCTCTCTCCCCCCCCCCCCCAAGTCAAAAGAAATGTGTACTGGTGTGGCAATTCTGTGGGGGAAATGTGATATACGAAGAGAACATCTTGTCTGTTTGTCACGATGTTCTTAAAAAACACTTGAAGCATATTTACTGGAATGACAGTTCTAGCAGAACATTTGAAGCAAGTTAAAGTGGTTTACGTTACAGCCAAAACATGCATTTTTATTTCAGAGTGATAGTTCTTCTAAAGCAGATAACAAATTCTATCAAAATTAAACATTGTTAACCCTACAGCAGTGGTGGCAAACCTATGGCACGTGTGCCAGAGGTGGCACTTGGAGCCTCTCTGTGGGCAGCTGTGTAGTCACCCCAGCACAGAGTTTGCCCCACACCTCTGCCCAGCAGCCCAATGGGAGTAGTTCTTCCCTCCCCCCAGCACAGAGTTCACCCTGTCCCTCTGCCCAGCAGCCCAATGAGAGCATTTCCTTCTTCCCCTGTTGCTGTGTTGGCACTTTTGAGATAAATAAGTGAGCTTTCAGTTGCAGTTTTGGCACTCAGTATCTAAAAGGTTCCCCATCTGCCCTACAGTGATTTCCAAGGAATACCGAGGTTGCATTCCTGTACCCAGTTGGTTGAGAATAGGGGCCCATTGAGACACATTTGGAATTTTTGGTAAACTTGTAGGTAGGTTTATGAAAGCATATGAAAGATACATAACTTTATTACATTTTTATCCAAGTAGGCCTCTGAAGAGATCTAGATTCTTTCCATTCGCCGTAAAAAAAAATAAGCCAATTAATATTGGGTGTGCATTTTTGTCATTCTTATACTTGCAGTGAAAATGATATAAGACAGCATATTGAAACAAGGGGGTGAAGCATTAGCACCAGGGACATCGAAATAAGTCCAGTCATCAACAAGGCCTGTTAGAATGTGCAAAAAAACAGCCAAAGATGGAGCTGCCGTACATGGATATTGCGTAGTACGGGAGCCCCTGTGGAGAAAGCTTTGTAACTCTTCACGAGCCTGCCAAATGGGATGATGTCACTGGAAGCCAATGTGCAACAATGGGCTATATCTCATCCAGTGAGTACTCAAGAGAAGGGGAATGATAAAATAGGGGTAATCAAAAATAGCAGCCTATTATAGGTTTAGTCAGAGGTGCGCTCCGGTGTAAAGTCATGCCTGCCACATGACCACGGAAATGTCTGCAGAAGCAGACAGCGCTGGCTCTTCGGCTTTGAAACAGAGATGAGCATTGAACCCTAGAGTTGGATACAGCTGGCTTTCGAGCAAGGGAAACCTTTATCTTAAATGCCCATCAAGTTTAACAGAACACATTTGGATCAGTGGTTTTAGGATTGCTGCACTTGGAGAGCAACTGTTTGGCCAGCACGTGGCTTAAAGCCCATGTGGAGCAGCTTGTGTTTATCAAACCGTGGCACAGCAGCAGAAAATTCTAGAAGCATGAGGTTTTCTCCTTGTGAACTGAAGAAGGCTAAGGTGTTTAATCCTTGCCCCTGAGCTTCTGGTTCATCCTTCCGTTGCTTTTACCCTGACTGTTCTTTGGCCAAAGTTGGCCTCTCTCTACAAGCAGGTGTCACTTGTGGCATAGCTAGGCCTCCCACCCCTTCCCTTCTGTTTCCTAATCTGGGAAGATTTTGGAATTTTAGCTCTTTTTATAAACACAGGTTTGAATAAAACGTCTGGAAAGCTTCTCAGCCCTGTCAGGTCTGAGTGGCAATTGGTGACAGAGGAGGGATTTTTAAAAGGACAGCACCCGAAAGTAGTTCAGGAAAATGTGCTAAAACCCTATTTCTTGTGAGAGAACACTTCATTTTTGTGGCGCAATTATTTCGAGCCTTGACAATGCGTTAACAGCATTCAGGCTATTACACGTCTCTGCTTGCAAAGTGAGGACAGCAAACCAAATGACTACCATTTTGTTTCCTGCTTTGCATCTTAATTGGGGGGAGCTCTAGATTTGTCACTTAAGTCCTGGTTTCTAATAGAAGTGTCTTATGCCCATGAGACCGAGGATATAGGCCAGTATAGATCTATGGGGACACCTTGAGGCTTTTGGCATGAACTACAGCCACTGAAACTGAGCTGTACTCCGCTGTGGCTTGTGTTAAGTTGTTCAGTTGTTGTTCTTTAAAATGCCACGTAGGAGTTTTCATCTGCATAGTAATTACAGATCTGCTTTCTGGCAGCTCCCTCTTCCGCTTAAAATGTCTGCTTAATTCTGATTTTATAACCATCTCTTTCCTGCTTAGGAAATGGGTTCTGGTGCCAATTTGAGGGAGATCGAAGTTACATGAGTCGTGAGGGGAAAAGAACTAGGAAGTATTGAATCCTTTTGCCATCTGTTAAAGGCAAGCTCAAGAGCTTATTTATTTATTTGTTAGATTTATATAAGCGCCTTTTTCGCCTAAGCGACCCAAGGCGGCTCACAACATTAATTAAAACCCATACCCAATACCAGTTAAAACCAAATACTATAAATATCCATAAAACCTCCCCAATCCCCTTAAAAGAAGGACACCTGGGCCGGAGTAAATAAAAATAAAATGGTCATATGGTCACCCATTTCTCCCTGGAATATGGGCTGCTGCTACTCCAGAAGATCTATCTACCCACTCTGGTTTTGTATGGCCTTAGTAGCTCTCAGCGTGATTCTTTTCTCCAGTGGCTTCTTTCCATGAGGCCCTTCTCCTGTGACTCACTTCTGGAGCAGGACAGAAGGTCCTCCAGCAAAAGTGACTCTTTCTCTCTCTCACAAACACATTTTCAAAAAGGCAGAAATGGACTTTCACACACCTCTGATTTGGTTGGGGGGCAGCTGCATTTCTGGAAAAGTGGCCCCCAGGGTTATGGCGGGAATGATGATGAAGGAAATACATGTTTCATTATACCTTCTGCCCATGGCATCCATTAAGTTTTAGGAGTTGGGATACACAGAAAGAGCCTCCTCAAAGATTGTGGTATTTTTGAACCACAGTCAGATGTAATCTGATAACAGCAACCTTGTCTTGCCAGCTAATCTTTCTCTAAGGCTAAAGGAACTGCAGAATGAACTCACCACAAGATGCCTTCCTTTTGGCAGTTCCACATCTGGCTTAGACACGGAAGAGGAAGAAGTTCAGATTAGTTTCTACAACACTTGCCCCATGAAGGGTGTGTGTGTGTTATGGTTTGCTGCCTGCACACTTAATTTGGTAACAACATACCTGTCAAGTATCCCGGATTGGCTGGGAAATCCTGTATTTTGGCGCACGTTCCTCCCCTTTCCCAGCGCTGTCCCATATTTAGAATGGTGGGGAAAGGGGTTACTGTGCACGCGCATGCAGAACCCATTTGTGCATGCGCAAACATGTTCTGTGCATGCACAAAGGAGTTTTTCCTGCGCATGTGCACCCAGGCCAGAGCAGTTCCCGTATTTTCCGGAGCGGCGCTTGACAGGTATGGGAAACAAAAATACATACAAGTTGCGTTTTTATACCATTTTTACTGGTAAAATGATAGTGCTGAAAATGTTTTATTAATGTGGGATGTGTCGAGATCCCCGGTTTCATCAACTTTGAAAGTGGACTGCTTCTGCTTGGACTAACTTGGAGACAGCCTGTTTTGAAAGATATAAAAGCCTGAGGAACTCATGCCTCCACGTGACTGTCATGAAGTATGACAATGGCTGTAGCTGATTTCCTCTCTTTTCTTTTCTTTTTGAGAAATGAATGAAATTGGCAAGCTTAGTAACTCCCTAGGAGAGGATTATGTCTGCCAAATTGCAAACATGTTAAGTACACAAAGTTTCATACAATGTACATTCAAGATTCAAATTGTTTTAGGATGGGTGGGAGGAGAGACAATGAAGAGAAGCCAGACTGTGTGCTTTTGTGAAACAGAGGTTCTCACAAGGAGTTGAGGCTCAATTGCATGATCTTTCAGAAAGTGGCAACCTTCATCATACTAAGAAATATCAGACCTGTCTGAACATACCCCCTGCAGCTTGGGCTTAAGGTACATCTCATATACATCCTGACATGATAAGAAAAGTACAACACATCAGACAGAAACAAGATGCACAAAGGAGTGGCTCCTCCTTCTGCTACTCGGTGTAACACATTACTTCTTCTGTGGCTAAGCCAGATGTGAAACTGCCAAAATGAAGCCACCTTCTGGTGAGTTCATTCTGCAGTTCCTTTCGCCTGACCTAGTGTGAGAAAGATTAGCTGGCAACACAAGGTTGCCATTACCAGAGTACGCCCACAATCTTCGAGGAGGCTCTTCCTGTGTGCCCCAAGGCATTACCAAACAAACACTATCCAATGCAGGAACCTTGGGGTATGTTTTTAAACATCTTTAATTATCTTGGCGTGTGTTTTTATACACATGCATGTGCGCACGCACACACATATCCACCATTCTAAAATTTTACTATCCTATAGCAAACTCTATGTGCTCTTTCTCTCTGTGTTTGTAAAACTGAAGTTTACAGGAATATAACATCCCTCCTCACTCTTATTTGTCTGAAATATGGTGGGTCTCATTCCTGCCTATCTGGCCTGCATAGTTCAGTTGTTCAGGTATTTGGCGGAAGAGTCAGAGGTCAGGAGTTTGGTTCCTCCCTGTGCTCCCCAGAAGAAGGGCATGGGAAACCACTTCTATGAAGTCTCTACCGAGAAAACTCTGAAGCGGGTCTCCATAAATTGGACTCAACAGCACAGAATTATTATTAATCCCCACCAAAGGGCCTACAGCTTTCATTCAATTCCACCACAAAGGAGAATATTGTGGCTGTTTGTTAATTTACAGTAGCCAGTTCAAAGCCTTTGGGCCCATGTCCTATGGAAGGGCAGTCACACAATCCCCTGGGATTGTTTAAGAAATTGGGTACTGACCTTGGCTTCCAAATACTGTATGAGATCTGAATTCTGACCGGAATTGAGGTGGAAGCCTCTAAATCAATGTTCCCCAGCCTTTGGTTTTTGGACTTCAATTCCCAGAAGCCTAAGTCAATTCCCCAAAGCACTGATCAGCCAAGCCAGATTGGTTTTTTAAAAAATAATAATGAAATAAACTCAAAACAAAAACTTGTGACCAATGTCCCTAATACAGTATATAGGAAATCAGCTTTCCCTTTGGGGGATCTTCAAATACAGCTAGGGAGCCCAGAATGGCATGTTACAAATAATGGCATTATTTGTAATGTGTGTTTTTGTGGAAGTGTGAGCAGCACTCATACTCGTCAAGTCGCGGTTTTGAAAATCCGGGAGCCGGGCACGCATGCGCAGTAAGTTTCCAGGCGCTGGGCAGGAAATGTGTTACTGTGCATGCGTGGCCGTCAGGTAGCTGTGCACATGCGCAGAAACCTCTGCATGTGTGCAGAAACCTCTGTGTGCATGCGCGGGAACCCCTTTTGCCAGGAAATGGGTTACTGCGCATCCGTGGCCATCAGAGGCATGTCCGCACATCCGCAGTAGCTACTTTCCCCACCATTGCAAATACTGGATGGTGGTGGGAAAGGGGCCAAACGAGCATGGAAATACGGGAAATTCCAGCCAATCCAGGATACTTGACAGGTATGGCAGCACTACCTCCCCCCTTCAGGTTGTGGTCATCCAAGCCATCCCCATGGTTTTCTGTGAACTCCAGGCTGTTTGAATTGCTTGAACTAAATCTTACAATAGGGGAGTGGAAGAGGTACTAAATATTGATCGGTGCCAGCTACAGCCTATGCCTCCAAACCTCCCAGTTCCCATCACTCAGCTGCCAAACAATTCAGTCTCTTCCCAAAGCCTAGTTTCTGTCACTGGCGTTCAGACAGGGGGAGTTCTCAGTCCCTGAGCCGCACCCATCCCTTTCAGGAAGGGCTCGCAGTGCCAGCTATTCAGAAATGGGGATGGCTCCGCTGCCCCTCTTGCTGCTACCATTGGCATCCTGCTGGCACCATCACCTCCAGTGGGCCTCTCCGACATTGATGAGGGGATTCTGGGAACCCCACTGTTCACTGAGGTCTCCGCAGGGTTGGCACAGGATTTTCTCCAGGTGTTCCTGAGGGGGCCCTGCAGGGACAGAGGGGCTATCAGTGGCATTCATCTTGTCCTCCTGACCAGGGGCTAATAAAGGTATCATAAAGTCTGTTTTATAAAATAACTTAAGGAATTTAAGAACAATATTACATATTTTGGGTAATTAGTAACATTTTTTCTTATTGTCCTTAGGAGGATAAAAATGCTTTCTGTGGGTTTTTCATCAGTTAGTGTTACAGTAGAAACTCAGATGAAGTCCAAACTCCGTTCCACAAGTTTGGGCTTTATCCAATTTTGGACTTTATCCGAATCAAATGGGCGATGCATCGGATAACGTCCAAAAATGGACATTATCTGAGGTTCCTATACCAAATACCTCGGATAACGATGCAATGCATCATGTGTGCATGAAAACCGAATCGGACTTTATCCGAGGTACCACTATATTTTCCTAACTTTTAAAGATGGATCTTAAAAGCGGGGGAGAGGTGCTAAAACAACAACCAGAAAGTAACTTGCAATATAATGAGCAATGCCACCTTTCACTAGTTTTTTTCATAACAGTAGTGGCCATGGGTTATTTCTATTGGTTTTTTTCTGTAGATCTTCCATAAAATGTTAAAAACATTTTTATTTACAGAAGCATTCCCTAATTAAAATTTTATAATATTCAAGTGAGACACATTAACTTGAACTGATTTTTGAATTACTTCTCATGATTTATTGTCATGATGCTGATGTCATTGAGATTGGTATTTGTTTAGTGGGTTGGGTGGGGTTTGTTGTTATATATGTATTGCTTTATTATAATATGTATGGTATTGTTGGATGTTTTTATTGTGAAGCACCTAGAGTAGCATGTTTATGCTAATTATGGCAAGTTGTAAGTCAGTCAGTCAGACAGACAGACAGACAGATAGATATTTTCCAAGAAATTGCAAGACAAATTTCTTTAAAAAAAAATAATTTTGCCAAATCTGGGACAGACATTAGTTGGTGATGCTGTACAACTGGTCTTTTGGCATCAACCAGAAGGCTAGACTATGTGAATTAAGACTCCCTCCTGCTTGGACTTTTTAAAAGTGCTATTTCTCTGTTGAGCATTTATCAGGCACAATATTTGAACACTACTACTTGTAGTTATTACCCTCATTCAGTCTTAAATCTAGAAATTGGAACCAAGAAATCTAGAAGAAGACGAAGACTTGGAAGGGCAGCATTGAAGGAATCAGAATAGATCATCCAGTGCAAGGATGTCTCACTGGAGACCAAGACCAAAACCATCCATCCTATGGTATTCCCAGTTAATAGATATAGATGTGAAGGCTGGGAAAAGAAAACTGTCAAATTTTTTTTTTCCCCATTTCAGATATGATATTGGAGGGTAATGTTTACAGATACCATGGCCCTCCAAAAAGACAAGTGGATCCAGATCAAAACAAGCCTGAACTCTCCATAGAAAGAAAAATGATTACACTTAAGCTATTGTACTTTGGTCACATCTTTTGGAGTTCACTGACACAGTGTTTCCCAACCTTTGGTTTTTGGACTTGAATTCCCAGAAGCCTAAGTCAATTCCCCAAAGCACTGATCAGCCGATGTACTGACTTAGGCTTCCAGGAATTGAAGTCCACCAGTGTTCCGCGGAACATAGTTTGGGAAACATTGCGATGGAGGCCTCAATAAATTGGAAGGTGCTTGGTGACATATATCTTTGTATGGCTTTCTAGCAGACTGTTACTTAGCACAGTAAGTCATACTACAGTAGGACCATTTGAACCTATGGAGAAAGTGACTCACCAAATCCTTGTTAATTCAATGGGCCTACTCCAGTGCAACTTACTATGCTAAGCATTAGGATTTCAGCCTCTGTCTCATACTAATAATTGAGATACAGTACTTTACATATGCTCTGCAGGATTCCAGTCCCCCACCCCCCAATGGATGCACACTGCTAGGATTCTTGTGCCTCTAAGCAAATGTACAACAAAGCTACAGCCCTTCAGATGCAGCCTCCTCTCCCAGCCAATGTACAGGAGAGGAGCAACAAGCATCAACAGACGACTGGCCCTTGGCTGTGCTTCCAACAAGAAAGATCTGTAAATCTGTTAGCCAAAGAACCAGCTTCATATTGAATTCAGCGAGCCAGAGGGAGCACAGCTGGCTCTCCTTTACAGCTTCTGTGTTGTTAATAGAAGTTGAGCAATTGTAAACTGGAGCCTCAAGCAGTTCTTTGAAGTTTATTAGGGCCCCATTTTTACAAGTTTGCTCTCTTCCTGAGCATGGTGGCCTTCCTGCGGCATTACTGCAGATCCATGCTCTGACATATAGATGCTAATTCTCTTTCCCTCTTCTGGCTTTTGGAGCAGCACTTCTAAAGCTATTTGTCATCCTTCTTCTGCTGAGCAGCCCAAAGAATCTCACGCAGTTTCAATCTTTGTCAATTAAATTAGAGTGCATTGTGTCAAATGGATTTAATCTGCTCTCTGTTGGGCTGAATTAATAAACTGCCACCAAATGGCCACACATTTCTTTCTCTCTCCCTAGCTCACACAGCAAGCGACGGGTGGGGGTGGTGCTCTCCAGAGAGTTCTCCAAATGGAACTTTAATCATTTTGTTTCAGCATAAAACCAGAAGGTTTGGCTTGGTAATAAATCTTTGTTTCACCCATAAGGTAAAGGTAAAGGTTTTCCTTGCTCGAAAGCCAGTCATATCCGACTCTAGGGTGCAGTGCTCATTTCTGTTTCAAAGCTGAAGAGCCAGCGCTGTCTGCTCCTGCAGACGTTTCCGTGGTCATGTGGCAGGCATGACTAGACACCGGAGCACACGGAACGCTGTTTACCTTTCCCACCAAAGTGGTCCCTATTTATCTACTTGCAATTTCTTTCTTTTTCGAACTGCTAGGTTGGCAGGAGCTGGGACAAAGACGGGAGCTCATTCCGTCCTGTAGTACTCGGGAATCAAACCGCTGACCTTCCGCCTCCCAGTCAGTGTCTTAGCCACTTGAGCCACTGCATAAAGATCTGTTAAAAACTGACCTCAGCTTGCTGCAAAAGGCAGTACCGGCTGCCAGCAGTGGTGCCAGCCTTACCCTTTTGGAAGAGGATGTAGCTGAGCTTGGGAAAGTCACTGTTCATATGACTGCTGGCTGATATAAATATTAATAGTTCTCTCTAACTCTTTTTAAGTGGTAGTGGTTGGAGTAATACCTGGTAACAGTTTTTAATGGGGTTTTTAAATTGGGATTTTTAATTGTAGTGTTTTTTTTTCTTCTGTAAGCTGCCTAGAGTCCTTGGAGTTGGGCGGGAATATAAATCTTGAAAAATTAATAAATATAGAACCCCTCCCAGAGCTCCACAAAACAGCTTGGTTGATGGGCGGTTGATCAGAGAGGGCAGGTTGTTTCTTAGATCCAGGGTGGAGAATTTGTGGCTCTCCTGTGGTTGGGCTCTTAACTTCCAGTGACTAGGGCAGTGATGACGAAACTTGGCTCTCCAAATATTCTTGGATTTCAATTCCCAGAAGCCCTGATCAACAGGAGTGCTGACTTGGGCTTCTGGTAATGGAAGTCCAAGAACACTTGGAGTGCCAATGGTTTGCCATCATTGGACTAGAGCATCTGAAGATGCATGGGAGAGGGGAGAGGGAATCGCCCTAGCCTTACATATCAGTGGAGCCCTCATGTGGAGGAGGCCATATCAACTTGCACAAAGTACTAATATGAGGAAGCAGCATTGGAAAGGGAGGTCACATCAACATTTGCCCAGGGGCCTTTCAGTGCCTCAAAAGGTCCCTCTTTTTACTAACGGTGCTGATTGGAGCCAGATAGGAATAGTAATACAGTAACAACTTCACATCCCGTTAAACACTGACATAAACTTGCCACGATTTAGACAATGTTCTTCTTTGGTGTCTAGGTCAGACTTTAAACTGCCGAAACAAAGCCACCTATTGGTGAATTCATTCCATAGTTCCTTTCACTTGACCTAGTGTGAGAAAGTTTAGCTGGCACAAGGTTGCTGTTGCCCAGGGTATGCCTGATTGTAAAAATACCACAGTCTTTGAGGCGGCTCTTTCTGTGTACCCCTAGATAAAGGTTACTACTCCCCATCAGATTTCAATGGAGAGAATGGTATGTTTCCTAAGATGCTTAATAACTGTGCTATCAAGTGAGCTCAGACTTACGGTGACCCTTGCCCAGAGTTTTTTTGGGGTACAGAATACTTAGAGGTGGTCTACCATTGCCTTCTTCAGGGGGCACCAGCTTGCTCAAGACCGTATAGACTGAATCTGCTGGCAGGAACAACGTTCTGGCCACCACCACCCATCACACTACCCTTTGAAAGTCCCACACTGTCCTAGAACAAGACTGCATCACAAGCATACTGCAAACTAGAATGGCAGTGCCACTTCCATGTGATGACCATAGTAGTAGGGCATTCTGGGATACTGTTAGAAGTCTGGCAATGCCACATCCAGATACAGGGTCTCTTAGGTCCAGATTTCCTTTTATACAGTACATGAAATGGGTGTGCATTTCAACAAAGGAGGCTATCCTCCATGTGACAGACACTTAAGCATGGCTCAGGAGTGGGTGGTTGCAGTCTCTGAAACACAGGCAAATTAAAAACCTTGCTCAGTGAGTACAGCAAAGAACGACGACTTGTGACTTAACTCTGTCAGAAATGTCCTTGCTATTTGTGATTCCTCTACACCAGGGGTGGCCAACCTTTTTGCACCATGGGCCTGACCATGACCCCCAAACAGCTGAGTGGGCCTGACCACGCCCCCTGGAAGCAGAAGCGGGTGTGCTTATGACAGCCGTAAACGTGCACACTTCTGCGTTTATGACAGACCACGTTTACGCATGCACGAGCGTGTTTTACGGATGACATAAACGTGTCTGCTTCCGCTTCTTGGTGTGGGTGTGGAGATGGGCCAGATGGAATGGTGCTGCAGGCTGGGTCTGGCCTGTGGGCCGTAGGTTGGGAGCCCCTGCTCTACAGCAAGGGTTGTGGTGGACCTCAGAAATTCTGAATTGCAATACATTTGCCATCCATTATTGTCTGCCACATGAACCTAAGGTGTTATTTGAATAACTTCCCAAACTTGATAGGATAGCATCATTCACTTTGCTCACAGATGTGGTTAATGTTGTAGTTGTTATGCACCATGAAAAATATTTTTAAATAAATGTTTAGACATAAATTTTATATTTTGTTAATGTATTTAGACAGAGGATGGTTTCAAAGTCTGTTACAGATATTAATTATTATAGTGGTACCTTGCTTAAAGAGCATAATGCGTTCCACAGGATTGCTCTTTAAGCGAGTTTGCTCTTTAAGCGAAACACCATTGTAAGTGACCAATTGTGACTTCTGGTGGTGGTGGGGATTGTGAATCCCGATTTAGTTGTTAAGTGAGTTTTTGGTTGGTTTTAGATGTGAATGTTAAGGAGGAAAAACAACACATCTGGGTGGTAGGCTTGTGTGACCATTCCAATTTCTTTACCAGAAAACATATTAAGACTGTGAATTTCTTTCCATTATAAGATGAATGTAAGACTCTTGTACTTATACTCAAACAACATAGGCTCCAACGCAACATGCAGGTTCACTGGAAAGAATATGTGCCATAAAAATCTTTTTATTAAAACCATTTCCTTCTGTTACATCACATTTCTTGAGGACAAAAGGTGGGAAGAGGGAAAGGAACTGCATGCTCTTAAGTTTTGCCCGTAAAAGTACTGTACCATAGTAATGTTTTGCAGCATGGCAATACAATAGAAATTTCAGATGCATTTCACAAAATGGCCCCAAGGCTAATACCATTTCTCATTCTGATTTTAGAAGCAGCTTTTCTTAGGGCTAAACCAACTCCTGTTTTTATTTTTATAATATCACACGTGTGCCCTTCCTTGCCTTTAGACATCAGTAGCATTCCCAGGAAAGGGGCCACCTGAAATAACCCAGTGTATGTGTGGCTGATTGTTTTACACATACCTTGATGATATGATCATGGGCAGACTGACACTCGGAGGAGGAGTTGCTAAACCGGGGATCCTCAACCTGCAGCCCGTGGGTTGGAAGCGGCCCATGACACCATTTCATGTGGCTCCCCCACTGCCTCCACCACACCAGGAAGTGCCATGTGGTGGAGGAAGGGCAAAATGGAAGCTGTCTGAGGGAGCATGACCTGGCCCCCAGCGTAAAAAGGTTGAGAATTCCAGTGCTGAATCATTTCTGAGTCCATCACAGGTAGAAAAAGCTTGAGAGGATCACCATGAATTGGAATCAAGCTAGTGGCATATTCTTATGATTCTCCCCAACAGCTAAAAGCTATGGCCCAAGGCAAGCATTCCCCATTCAGATCTCAGTTGACTGAACAGGCACTGCCAAAAACAGGCGGGCCTCATCAGTGCCATTTCTGTCGTTTTGGCAGTGCAGTACATTGCTGCCAGCGATGCACTGCAGCAGGTTCTGTCAGGTTCTTCAGAACCGGTAGCGGAAATTGCCCAGGCCACGCCCACCTCCATAGCCCATAATGCATGATGTTTGGCCACACCCACAGATTTGGCCAGCCCACAGAGTAGGTACTAGGTAGTAAATTTTTTTGCAGTGCATCACTGCATTATATCCTACTTTGTCACTGTTTCACACAGGAAGACCCTTGGGTGTGGTCTTTCTGGGTGAATTTTGAATTTTTCAATTTCCCAAGATTTTAAAAGATCCTTGGGTGTGGTCTTTCTGGACCACACCCAAGGTGGAGCACAAACCACAGGACAGGTTTTAATATTTCACTTTTGTTTTGTCACGCAAACAAGGACAGTTGCTTGTCAGGATTCCTGAGGAAGCAACTCTCTTGTGATTTTGGGCTGAAACAGTGACAAAGTAGGATATAATGAAAAGCAAATTCTGGAGCAACAAAAGGCAGCAACGTATTGCACTGCCAAAACTACAGAAATGGCACTGATGAGGCCTGCCGACTAAAGCAGCACTCAAGGGGCGCTTGAACTGTCACCAGTGCAATGACTTGGTGCATATGCTCCACAGCTGCTCTACAAAGAACAATGGCATGTCTCCAGGAAACATTTTTCTTACTGGTTTCATTTCCCTTAAAAGGGAAAATTGTTCATAGCTAGATTATGTAGGATATTGTGCCACCTTTTAAAAGTTACTGGGAATTGTCACTCTCTCAAACTTTAAAATAAGGATCTTTAAAAGAATTCTTCATGGCTACACCACAGCAGTTTCAGTGCATCTGTCCTTCTGGTTAAAGCATTGCTAGAATCAAATAGTTCCAGTTTAATGGTCAAGTATATGGAAATGTTTCACCAAAACACTCCACTGCAACACTTCTGTTCAAAATACCTTGTCAGGAGGACGACTCTGGGGGGAAAACATCAAGGCCTGGCAAAAAATATGATGGGCTCTTAGTTGAAGAATGGCAGCCCATTGAGATATCCCTGTGAAGTACAATTCCTGGGATTTTTGAGGTGGTCATCATGACAGACTGATGTGCTTTGTATCATGCCCTCATGGTCTTTGATTAATTTCTTCCAATTTGCACAATGGCTGGCTGGATATCTCAGTGATTTAGATATCGGCCGGGAGTTCGATTCCCACTGGGCCTCCTGGCAGAAGAGCCAGCTTGTGTCGTTCTGGGAAAGTTGCATAGTCCCAGGTCAACCCCAGAAGAAGGGAATGGTAAACCACTTCTGTGTCTTCTCTACCTAGAAAACACTGAAGAGGGTCGCCAAGTCAGACATGACTTGGTGACACACATATTATGTTGTTATATTTCCACTATGTTAATTTTCTTACTAAGATAAAGAATCTTCCCGCCACCAGTCTTATACATTTCAGTTCAGTATATGGACTATAGCAGGGGCTCCCAACTATAGGCTTGCAATCAATTCCATCTTTTGTCACTGGATAGGACGCACAACATATAATTCACGATTCTTTCAGTAAGTATTCAGGTTTTACTTTCATGTAAAACCTCTGTTACCCATCCCACCTCAAGAAGTCATGTTCTTTAATATCAGGATTAAGAATGTGGAAACCAAAGCTGCATGCTTATTTGGAAAGGACCATCATCTCAGAACTGTGATAATGTCTGAAGCAAACGCCTCACAATTCTTGATTCCACTCTACTAAGATAAAGATAAAAACAGTAAAGGTAGCACAACATTTTACTTGCTGGGTCTTGGCAATAATGTCCTAAAAGTAGGGCAGGCCTATGAAAGAAAATTGTCAACACGCTACTATTTTATTATGTATATGTTTCTATAAACCATAAAAAGTTGTAAGCTCTGAAAAGTCATAACAAACAACAAGGGAGAGAGTGAATGAAAATCTGATCAAGCTAGACACTGATGCTGCGGGCATAGTGAAATCCAACCTTGGTTTTACCTGCAAAGGTCTTCCTGAAGCAAACAAATATTTGTTTGTCTTTCATCTCTATGTCAGGAAGAAAGCCAGCCAATGTTCTTGCCTTTGGAAGAGATTATTTCAGACAATCTTTTTCAGGGTTTCTCTCCCCCACCCCACCCAGCCCCGGTGCAGAACTCTTGAAGATCTGGGAACAGGCCATGCCTGTTTCTAGAAAAACTGAACTCTTTCTAGTATTGTGAAGCCTTATTCCTATCCTTAGGTGAGTCTTTAGAACACAGTGAAGCTGGCTGTCTCTTTTTTAAAAGAAAGATTTATGAAGCCTACAATCAGGGCTGGTCATTATTCTTAAGATATTATGCAGAAACATGAGCTTCTTCTGTGAGAGGCTTTGGAAAAGACGGTGGTGGTGGTATGAGATGACGCTGTCCTCTTCATTTGCTTTATTTGTTTCCCCCAAACAGAACATTTGCACTTTGCCTCCTCGTGGAGCAGAGACAGACCACCTTTCTCTGATACATGTTGTTATGAGAGCAAACGTCTATTTTGGACAAGACAGAAATGTCAAAATCAAGGATAAAGTAAGGCTTTCTTGCTTCTGCATGAGAAAATGCTCTGCTTCTCCCAGATTTCATACAACCACATATACATCTGAAACCATGGAACATCCAAAAACTTCAGCATTCAGTGTTGGCTCTTCTGTGTTCTTCTCTTGGTTTGCAATAATAGTCCCCTGCTCTTTCTGCCCTTTTCAGTTTAGAGTTCTACTATCATTATCATCTCAACCATTTCAAAATTCTGCCAGTAAAACCAATTATGAACAACATCTTCCTTCACCAACTCAGCATAAGCGTACAACACTCAGAAATCTAATGCAGTGCATAAATGCCAAATGTGTTATGCAACTGAGAACCAATTTTGAGCTATATAGTGCTTGGCTTTTTTCCCTCTGCTTTAGGTTATAGACCAGTGATGGCAAACCTTAGCACTCCAGATGTTCTTGGCCTTCAATTCCCAGAAGCCGAAGCCCCCGTGAATCCACACAAATGGGTTTATTGCGATTCATCCGGTCTGCGCCGCCCTCATCGCTCCCAGAAGTAGAAGTAAAACATGCCAGTACGTGCACGTTTTACTTCCACTTCCGGGAGCGATGAGGGCTGTGTAGACCGGATGAATCACAGTAAACCCATTCATGTGGATTCACAGGGGCTTGGGCTTCTGGGAATTGAAGGCCAAGAACATTTAGAGTGCCAAGGTTCGCCATCACTGTTATGGACTTTTTGATGCAGAGTGTGAACACCCCAGACAAATATCTCTTATTCTCTCTCCTCTTTCACATCAAAAACAGACAGACATGCAATAAAATGCCTCCTCTGACTGCCAGCCAATGCTTGGCAGTGACAGAGCAACATCCTCATCTAGGACATAATCGAAAGCCCACTGATATCAGTGGGAAGCCTCCTGTTGGTATTAATGAACTTTTCAAAGCAGGCCATTGAACAGCACTTCTCAACCGACTGAAAAGCACATTGGAGCAGAGTGTTTTACTGATACTTCAAAAGCTACAGTCCATGTTAATGGTCCTTAACTGGTACTTTTTTAAAAAAAGAATCCGTCAGTAGAGAACTGAGATCAAAGGGGAGAGGTATCCAATTCATTCCAGTTTAAGGACCTGGATATCCTTTTTTCAGTACCCTGTTGGACCATGTCAAAAGCACCATCATGGAAGTTTTGGCTTATCAGAGCAGCTGGCAGGTCAACACTGTAGCAGAAGCCTCCATTAATTGCCCATTTTCGGCTTCAATCCATGGAGCAGCCAAACTGAGTGGAAGCAAAGTGCCAGGAACCCAGTGCCAAGGAGGTCTCCCAGGGCAGTGAGGTAGGGGATGGAGTAGTTGTCAGGATCAAGACCCTTTCTCCACATGAGCCGCACAAGGATGTCAGCCACGTAGAGCAGAATTCCTACCTGTAAAAAGAAACACAAAGCAGACAGAGCATCTACGACAGTGATGTGACCTAAAACAATTATAACTCCGGAACCGCCAACAACAATGGGACACAGAGAAGCCTTGCCACTGATGTCATGGACCACAGACATGTCTTGGACTAAACTAAGGCCATCTCTTTCTACCTAAATTTCCCATCCCATTCACAGGTGTGGCACGTGTGTGCAGAGGGAATCCTCACACCCTCTGAGAAAAGTTTTTCTTTTAATCATGTCAGAAGTCCACAAAGGTGCCTTATGGATTGAAAGGATTTTTGCTGGAGGAACTGCTCAGGGAATGCCCAAATGAGGCTCCTTTCATGTCCCCAAGATCTTTTCCCACCTGAGTGGTCCCTATTTATCTACTTGCAATTTCTTGCTTTCTAACTGCTAGGTTGGCAGGAGCTGAGTCAGAGACGGGCGCTCATTCTGTCATGCAGTACTCGGGTTTTGAACTGCTGACTTGCTGACCTTCCAGCTAACAAAGCGAGCTTCTTAACCACTGAGGCACTGCAGTCCATACACTTAAATACTGTCCCATAATTAGCATTTGCTCCCAACATGATGGGTATTCATTTTACCAACCTTGGAAGGTTGGAAGGCTGAGTTAACCTTGCTCCCCATCAGGATGGAACTCAAAACATTTTGGCTGCAGTACAGCACTTTAATCACCTCAGCACCAGGGCTCTTCTTATACTGTATGTGCAAAAAGTACTATGACTTTAAGCGAATTCTGCCAATCTGGGAATTTTAAAAGGGCCTGTGATGCTGCTGCAATGTGTGAAGAAATGAGAGCATATTAACTGGCACAACCACAGATGCAGAGGCTGATCTGCTTTGGAACACCATTAAAGAATTCATTCGTGCCTCAGAAGTCCATTTCTGGTTACCTGTAAGACAGCAGCCATCAGGTAAAATGCCACAAAGGTGAAGGTGAGGGCGTTATGGCCTGCTTCAAAGAGACGAATGGTGTAAAGGAACACCAGGTGTCCTGGGACCACAAGGAGGATCAGAACACGAGCTGACTTTGAATTTACCCCTATAAAAGAAGAAAATCAAAAATGATACAACAGCTATAGTTATGGCAAGTGAAAATAAGACATGGTTTCTCTTCAGAGAGCAGCGCCTTTCTTGGCAACAATGATGTCTTTAGTGCCCAGAATGGCTCAGGTAACTGGGAACCAATTTCTGAAAGTTTCAAAAGCCTCTATATCAGGGGTTTTCAACCTATGGCCTGGGTCCGGCCCACGGCATCATTTGAAGTGGCCCACGTCACCGCCGCCACCAGAAGTGGACACATTTACGATAGCCGTAAATGCGCTCATGGCTGTCGTAAATGCGTTTATGATAGCTACGGATGCGTTTTACAGCAGCGCTTATGGAGAGGAGAACCACCAGTCCAGCACACTCAGCTGTCTGAGGGGGCATGGTCCAGCCCATTGCTTAAAAAGGTTGAGAACCCCTGCTGCATATGGTGCATCATTACAGGCAAAATTACCCCCTTTAGAAAGTAGGAAGGCCAATGGCTGTTAAAATAAGTTTATTGCACCAATCATTGACCATAGGGAGGACCAACGGAGAAGTATCAGACATGAGAGAAGAGATGGTTGTCAGGACTAAAGAGATACCATATTTGCCAGAGTATAAGAAGCATCCCCTCCCCCCATAAATGCACTGGAAAAATGGAGTGTGTTTTATAAGTCGGTAACAGCCCCCACCCCACCCTGCTGGTGTGGTTTGGCAGCTAGAGAGGTTGGCGGCTGAAGACAGGAAAGGGCTATTTTTAAAGCTGCCCTCACACACCCACACCCATGCTGGTGCAGTCTGGTTGCTGCTGCTGACCACTAGGAGCCAGGCAAAGGGCAGCTTCCAAAGGAGCTCTCTTGCCCGGCCAGTCCTGTCCTCCCTGGCTCCTCCTGATGGTCAGTGGCAGGTGGAAATGGGCTATAAAGGATCCTTCTTTTCCCCTCCCCATCCCACTCTCCTCAGCTCCAGGCGCTAAGTTTGGAAATTCATGAAAAATGTAGAAAACATTTTTTCCCTTTAAAAGTGTATGAAAACAGGGTGCATCTTATACTCTGATGTGTCTTATACACCGGCAAATATGGTAATTCTATTCAAGACTGGAGGCTTTTACACAAAATTGTAATATGATAATCTCTTCTGACAGTTAACTTCCATCAACAGATTCAGGATGTGCTGTAGTCTGAAAGATTCTAGTACAATGGATCTCATCCTACTTCAAATTGAATTATGCTGGGGCTGTTTTCTGTACCTTAGTCTGGACTCTGCAGATCAGCTAAGTGGCTTACCAGCAACTCCTGAGGGCCAGAGCTTTGCAGTGTCACCTTTATGTCACAGCCACTTCAAGGCATTTTACAGGATAGCCTTCTCAATGTGGCAAGCTGATGCAGCTAACTGACACCTAGTCTGGAAGTGTTTCTCAGTGGCACAACAAAATCAGATTGACCATGGAGACGGGGGGGGGGGGGGCAGAGAGAATATTTCAGAAAGAAAGAGAGTATTCATTCATTCATGTAGGTCTCATACCTGAGGTGAAGAAGGTGGTACATGGATTAGGCCAGTGCTGCCTCATCTTGTGTGGGAGGACTCCAGGCATGCTCCAGAAGTGGAGAAATGTGGAAATGCGACTGGCTTGGATAGCTACCAAATTGCCACCAACACCTACAAAGGAAAGGTGCAGAATATGGTAATTAGCCTTTGGTGCCAAGAATGACATGTCTCCCAAACAGCTCTACTTTCTCTTTATTGGTACTGAAACACTGCACAGTTTTAAAATTATAGATGGATGTGAAACATAGGTAAAATTTAAAACAGATTAACATGGTAAAATAATTAGACTATTTTTTGATCAGAAGCGGCTACTTCAACAGTATTATCTTGGCCATTTACGAGATTTTATTTTGTTCATGTGGTGGGGCATAAATTGCATGCACATAAATGGAGCACTGATTAAATTCAATCTAGCACTAGCCATGATTTTTGAGTACTGTATATTTCTGCTTCAGCCAAAGCTTCTGTTATGGGGTTCAAAAACAACCCCATAACAGGTCCTCCCCTGGACTAACCTAAAGACTGCTACATTTTGACTAACACCACATACTAAAGTCCTGAACATATTGAAAAGAGCTCTCACACTCTCTTTTCTCTCTCTCTCTCTCTCTCTCTCACACACACACCCTTAATGCACATTCCTCATTCACACACACACACACACTCAACAGCGGCAACTGTTTAAACAGTGCAAACTCCATATGCTGGTGACATCTTATGGTAATTCATTTACAATAGTTTCTGACTTGCAGTAGTGTTTAAAAATATAAACAGTTTTTAAAGAATTTAATTTTCCACTAGAAATCCGAATTTAGAGAACACAAGAAAATGCATTATACTGCGGCAGACCAATGGTCCACAAAATGGATACTGAAACTAACACTAGTCCTGTAGGACAGGGGTTCCCAAACTAAGGCCCATGGACTGGATACGGCCCATGGCACCATTTCATGTGGCACCCCACCCCTCCAAGGGCATTCAAGAAACAATATGGCTACCTCTTTGAAGCTGTTGGGACAAAATGGCCACCCCCCATTGTGCAGGCAGGGCAAAATGGCTGTCTGGCCCTCAAAGCTGACTGAGAGAGCGTGACCCACCCCCTGGCTTGAAAAAGTTGGGAATCCCTGCTCTAGGATATCAGATATGGGTCTTTTCCAGTGCTACCTACTATAGAGATGACAGGTATTGAACCTGGGTCCTTCCACATGCAAAGTCTAAATTCTATCATTGAGCTACAACACCTTCAAGAAGGCATGTGGATTCAATAATTAAACTAGATGGGATTGTGGGGACTGAATTTTTCAAGTTCCCAAGATTTTAAAATTACACAGTAAAGTATTGAAACTCTGGGTTTATTTTGCTAATGGAATCAAAAAACTGAGGCAACAATTCTTATAACAAGGAGGAAGATAATATTTTGTTTGCAATCTCCTGTCCTCTAAATTAATATAAAACTTTTTTGAAAATTATCCTTACCGTTGATTACAGGAGTGTAAACAGCCACACCTTCAAAATTTGGGTTTGTTATGGTTTTATCCAAGATTAGTCCTCCCAGGCTGTTCAAACAAAACAAACAAAAATATGAGTATAATTTCAAACCAATAGTCCCCATTCTACAGGACTGAATCTATAGTCAGAACTATTAATTCCACTTTGGCCTGGTGTTCGATGAATTTAAGTTCTTTCTCTGAACTCTTCCATGATTTTACAGCAGAACTCCCAATGATGCTGATATTACAGGGGCAGAGAGTTTTATCAAGAGGAGAAAGATTATAAACTTCTTTCTAGAGAAGAAAGAATTGTAGGAAAATAATAAATAAAAACCATCAGAAGACATTTAACATTGAGACCAGGATTCCAAGAAATGCTGCCTGTATTAGCTGGGATGCAAATCTTGGCAAATCCCGTGCTCTTTGACCTCAAGCAACAAAGTGGTAAAACTGCTCTATCTAGAGCAGGGGTTGGCAACCTACGGCCCACGGACTGGATCCAGCCCACGGTGTCAAATCATCTGGTCCCACCCCACCCTTGCTCCCACTGCTGCTGGAAGTGGCAGAAAATCTGTAAATGTGTCTGCGGCTGTCGTAAACATGCTTACAATTTTGTTGTTAGCCACCCTGAGTGGTGTACCCACCAGGAGGGTGGGATATAAATGTGAAAATAATAATAATAATAATAATAATAATAATAATAATAATAATAATAATAATAATAATAATAATAATAATAATAATAATAATAATAATAATAATAATAACAATAATAATAACAATAACAATAACAACAATAATAACAACAACAACAACAACAACAACAACAACAACAACAACAACAACAACAGCCGCAGATGCATTTTATAGCAGCATTTACAGCGGAAAGGTCACCAATCCGGCCTCCTCAACTGTCTGAGGGAGAGTGACCTGGCCCCCGACTTTAAAAGGTTGCCAACCTGAAGACTGTTAAATTCAGCCTCCCTACTAAATTCCTGTTGATGATTACCTGCTAATGGCCATTGCAACAATGACTGGCTGCCATCCAGATTTCAAGACTTCAGCAATGGGAGGACTCTGCCTGGCAATTGCAATCCACAGAGGAATCATCACAATGAAGATGGCACATATCATGGGGGAAAGATATCTCACATCTGCATGGGAAAAGGAAGCCTTCCATTAAACTTGCACTTTTCCTTCTCCTAGATTGGACAAATGGCCCAAAAAGATCCCAGCTAATCTTCTCAAGTCAAAGAACAAATCAGTGGATCTGTGATAAGTACCCAAGATCATATTATTTCCTATTAATACAATATGGATATTTTCTTTCTGGCACCATCTATAATCAAACAGTAGATTTTAATATGGGACAGCTATGAGATATATAAAAAGTGATCTATAAAAATATTTAAAAATCCTAATATACAGGAGTGAAATGACAAAAGAAGGAGGAAAAAGGAAGGGAGGGAGAAAGAAAGAAAGAGAGAGGTGACATTAAAAAATTTACTGTTCTAAGGGATCTGCAAATTGGGTTTAACATTGACATAAACACAGAGTATAAAAAAGGATAAGCAAATTAATACTGTATTATGAAAGCATCTGCGGCAATCAACAGTGGAACAGAACAAAGATATACAGACAACAATTATTTGTCTGTATCCCAAGCAAACTGATCACATGGTACAAAACCCCTTAGCCTATTGCTTTCAATGGGATTTAAACCACAACTAAATTCAGTTGGATTAGGGTATTTTCTTATTCTGTTTCTACATAAACATCAGCCCAGGGTATACTAATTGCATTTGGCACTTAACTTTAAATGCGATCATACTAGAAAGTATGAAATTGGCTCAAGGAAAACTACCTGGAGGCAAAGAATTAAGAAACCCTAATTAAATGTAATATGCTGTCGTGGGATAATTTAACAAGCTCCTTACTGCCTCGTAGCAGCAATTTTGTCCTGGTAAAGGACTCAGCACCTAAAGAAATGTATTCATTTGTATGAATGAGGAAACATGAGAGGCTGAAAGAGTGCACATGTAAGGAAGAAAACACATTGCTGGAAGATCTAGAACAAGGGTTCTCAACCTATGACCCACGGACTAGATCCAGCCCACGGCACCAAGTCATCTGACTTGCTCCAGCTGTGGATATGTTTTATGGCAGCGTTTATGGTTGGGGAAACCACCAGTTCGGCCCCCTCAACTGTCTGAGGGAGCGTGACCCAGCCCCAGACTCAAAAAGGTTGAGAACCCCTGATCTAGAAGGAGAGCATGAACTAAGCAATTTATCTGCCAGAATCTTCCTGGAGGGGTGAAAATGGGGAGGGCAATTATAATGGTAATGACACAAGCGGTCCTCTCCTTTGGCACCAAGGGGAGCCAACTGATTATATGATTCCCCTTGTGAATGTGGCCTTTTCCAACAGGATTCTGGTGTGTGTGTGGTGACAAAACAATTTTAAAAAGCTGATCATGATTCTTTTAGTTATAGCTGTGAGAAATGATTTCTCAAAGAAGCAGCACCATAGAAAACTGGGAGACCTTGCTGAATGAATAACCATGCTTTAACTCAGTGTTTCCCAATCTTTGGTTTTTGGGCTTCAATTCCCAGAGGCCTAGTCATTTCCTCAAAACACTGATCAGCCAATGTATTGACCTAGGCTTCTAGAAATTGAAGTCCCACCAGTGACCTGCGGGACATAGTTTGGGAAATGCTGTTTTAACTTACCACCAGCTGAATCTCTAAGGAGAGAGTCATAACTGGGATGTTACAGTGAGGAAGCCTCTCCCAATGTCTCTATATAGTAGATCATTCTCCACAGTAAGAAATGGAGGGGAGTCCTTTGCCGCTGCCTCCGGCCCTGCTGGCGGGGCGGAGGGACCCCCTGCAGCGCCAGACGCCAAAGACCATCGCTGGCGTTCCTGGGCCCCACCTCCGGCTGCCTCCGGCCAGGACTCAAAAGGCCGTTGAGGCAGTGAGACTTCGCTGCCATCTCTTTTCACTTTTTGACTTGGGACCGGAGTGAGTCATGTGTTGTATTACTGAGTTTGCTATTGTTAGTTTGCTATTGTATTTTTGACCTTGCTCTCTGCTATATTGTATTTTGTCTTTGCCCTATTGTGTATTTTGTATTTTTTGCTACATTGTATTTGCTATGGTATCTTGCACTTTGTTTTTCCTATATTGTATTTTGTTTGATGTGTTGTGAGCCGCCCTGAGTCGGCATGTGCTGAGTAGGGCGGCATACAAATCAAATAAACATACCGTATTTATTCGTGTATAACGCACACTCGTGTATAATGCGCACCCCTAATTTTCCATGAAACCTCGGTATAAAATTTTGTTTCACACCACGCTTGATACCCTGAGATGCCATCTAACGGGTACCAGTTATATCGGTGAAAAAGCTTGTTCATAAGAGCACGCCTTAAAACATTGAGGGAGGGGGGGATAATCAGACCCACCTGTTGCAGGGTAAAGAAAATGCAATCCGAAACGAGCACTTCCGACCCCCAGGAGCCTCGCTCGAACTGCGAGCTACCTCCGGGCCACGCCTCGTCTCCCGCGCCACCCAATCAGATCCCATCAATTTCTTCAAAGCCACACCCCCGCCTCCCCTTCAATAGACAGCCGACCCAATTCTAAAAAGGAAGTAAAAGAGGCTCGCGACGGGGGTGGGACACCAGTCCTCGTTTATAACGCGCACCCAAACTTTGATTTCTTTTTTTGGTATAAAATTTTGCGCGTTATACACGAATAAATACGGTAAACATCTTAGCAAATCTTGGTCCCAAGTCATTTGGGCTTTATGGGTCATCATAAGTAGAAGCATACTGGCATTCCAAACAATTATTTCAGAACTGGAGTCATCTTGGCTCTGAGAATGTTCCTACTAGCAGTCTAACTGCTGCATGTTGTACTTTCTGCACCTCCATGTTGTCTTTAAGGGTAGTCTTGATGTGACTTTCAATTCCAAGGACTAATCTTGAGCTGGCCAAATCGTCCTCCCAATCTGTGGCAGGAGGATAATAGGCAAGCTATGCCACATTAATACGAGCAAGAATAACTATGGCATACCTGTCAAGTTTTGGATTTGGAAATAAGGGAAATTTCCTGGCAGATAAGGGATACTTGACAGCTATGCTTATCCTGTGTTGCCCTCCAATGGCGGCAATAGGGCATTGCAGTCTAATTAATAAGGGATGATGGCGGGAAAGAGGGTAAAATAAGGGGTTTTCCTGGCCAATAAGGAATACTTGACAGCTATGAACTATGGTCATCTTCAGGCATGGGCTGGGCCACCAGGAGAGGGGGATTCATCCCGGTGCACCCTCGCTTCTGGCACCCTTGGACGCAAATAATAATTTTATTATTATTTTATCCACCCGGCGTGCTGCACTTTAGATTAAGCCATTGCTTCAAGCTCCCCTCCTTCAGCTTGGAGCAACGGTTTATTCTAAAGTGCCTAGCACCGGGCAGAGCAAGCAAGGGGCGGTGACCAAGCGGTTCCGGGGGGGGGGGGCAGCACACCCCTGGTCATCTTTACTTCTTTCTCTGTAGCTGGGATTCAGAAACTGTGTTTATTAACTCCCTTTAATTTGAATCAACTCATTCTGTCCTCCTCTTCTTTTTGAGAAAGTATAGCCTTGAAATGACTTTGAGGGGTAGAGCATTATGTTTTGAGAAAAGGAGGCTGACTCAGAAACAGAAGGAAGGTTCAGAAACACCTTCAAGCAATGGGGAGGGTGCCAAGCCTTTTGATATGCTAATGATCTTTCTTAGAGGGCTCTCCATCTGCTCTTTGTAAAAGCAAGGCCAGTTGCAACACATTTAGCAGGTAATGGGGCAGATGATGCATTCTTGAGATAGGTTTTGTATTTTTTAAAAAAGGTGCTGTCAAAGAACCAAGACCAGAGGCATGAAGTTATGAAAGCCTTTAATTACAAAAGATGCATTAATCTCAAAGAATATCACCAAGGGAAAAAAATGCAGCCTCTTTTGGGAGAAAATGGGACAAGATTCTAACACCATGCAACATCTCATAAAATGATAGATGGCATGAAGCCCATTTTGTGAGAGCAAGAGGGCAGACTGGATCTTTGCTATCATCTGCCTGGTGGAAATGGAGAAATGTTTGACCCTCCAACCACTTCCTTTTCAGAATTGCAGGATAATAGTATCAGGCATCAGAGGGGAGTGGGAACCCCAGTGTTTACCAATCTTTGGTTTTTGGACTTCAATTCCCCAAAGCACTGATCAGCCAAAGTACTGACTTAGGCTTCTGGGAATTGAAGCCCCCCTGAGGGGCGTGAGCCCCACGTTGGGAACCACTAGTCTAGAATGTGAAAAGATGTCTAATTTGAATAAAGCTACACCTGTAGATACTCCTCCGGCAGAATGGTTAGAGACAACAGGCCCTTGATCTGTGGCATTTGTTTGCCTTCACAAGGTTTGTGCACCATGTTTATATGTAACATATGAACGTGTATTACACAAGGCATTCAGTCCCAAAGCACATTTTGAGTCTCATAATACCTCTCATGAGGTAGGATAATTAAAGCCTAAAACAGGAGTTCTCAACCTTTTAAAGCCAGGTGTCGGGTCATGCTCCCTCAGACAACTTCAGGGGCTGGACAGCCATTTTGCCCTTCATCCGCCACATGGCACTTCCTGGTGTGGTGGAGGCAGTGGGAGGGCCACATGAAATGGCATAGCAGGCCACAGGTTGGGAATCCCTGGCCTAAGAGGACAGGACTTCTTTAGCAGCTCGTTGGAGAAGAGGGAATTTGGGATGGTTGCAACTTCTCTCTCTATCCACCCTCCATATCTGTCAAGACTCCAAAAGTCTACAACAATCTCTGTTTCTATTTGGTTAAACTACTTATATCAGTACAAATGTGAACAATAAATAAATCAGGAGAATGGACCACAACATTTGCAATATCCATGGAGTGCAAGAATTTTAAAATGTGAATAATCGTTTCATGTCTGGTCTAGACACGGAAGAAGAATAATTAGAAGAAGAATCTGTTGTAATGACTTATCCAAACAAACTCGTCATCCCTCCTGGCTCCTTTCGGATTCAAATAGATTCCATTGCTTAAAATTAAGCACACTACAGATTTGAGAGAACTTGCAGACTCTCCCCCTTGCTGCCAAACACAATACAGTTGTCCATTACACATTCCTAATTAAGCCTAACAAGGTACCTTTTCCTATTTGGTTGTCATATGCTAGTTGGTTGCCACATTTCAACATTTCCTGTTTTTAAACACTCATTGAAAACTGACCTATTTTGCATTTCTTTGGTGGTCCAACCTACCCCGTAATTCATGGATACCAGAAGTATTTCCAGTGAATTAGCCACATCAGTCTGTGTCAGCAAAACCAACAAGCAATTAGCAATGACACTTGTACACCACCCCATAACACTTAGTGCACTCTTTGGGTGGTTCACAGAGTAATTAGCATTTTGCCTCCAACATGCTGGGTACTCATTTCGCCAACCTCGGAAGGATGGAAAGCTGAGTCAACCTTGATACCTGTCAGGATAGAACTTGCAACGTTCTGGCTGCAGTACAGCAGTTTAACCTCTGCGCCACCAGGAATCTAGTGGCACCCTAAAGACTAACAAATGTTATTTAGTATAACCTTTCATGGACTGTAGCCGACTTTGGATACAGCTGCAACAATATATGCTACATTCTAAGTTTGTGTATTGTACATATATATTACTTGTTAATATTACTACTACTGTTGTACACTGCTTTGAAATACGCAGTTAATGCACATGCATGAATAAACTGACAAACTGATTACCTATGTATTTGAAGAGAGTGCTGCTGATTCCAGCCAGTAGGGAAAGAGTGATAAGATCTCCAAGGCTTGCAGCTATAGGGGTTGCAACATTGTCTGGGTTTATCCCCAACTTTCTTGCACCAAGGATTACACCAATCATCACCAGACCTACAAAAAAGAACAGAGAATCAAGACTTAGATTAGTTTGGGGAAAGGTCAATAGGTATACCTGAAAAAGTTCAATATGGGAGAGCTTTCCCCAAATTTACAAATCCTCACACTGAAACTATTAGGATAACAACAATCTTTCATGCACTAACACTTGGTATCAGAATGAGGGGGCTTTACAAGCCTAATGTGATTGTTGTTTATTGCTAATTTAAATGATAAAAGTTTTTATCCCACTTCTGGCATTTGAGGCATTTGAGCAGCCATCCCCTCGTTCTGTTTGTTTTTCTTCTTTGCACTGTTTCCTTGATAATCCTTTCTATGACTTTTGATCAAGACAGAAGCATTGAGATTCCATCCATGTACTGAAAATTCTATTTTCCCTCCCCCTTCTGACTGTAATTGCAAATAGTAACTGCAAGTAAAGATGCCTTTTTTCTAATTTCAATCCTTATAGATTTATTTGATCAAAGAAGGGGCCAATGATGAGATTGGACCAATCTCCACATTTTCTCTATGTGTTGTTGTTCTTTCTACCTCATACTACACTGACTAATTGGAATAGCCAAAATACCCCAAAAGAAACAAATCAGACTTAAAGTTGCCACAAGACTGTGAGTTTTGTTTGTCTTTGATTTGATTTCATTAAACATGCTGAAACAAACTGATTTTGGGGACACTGCCAACATTACAATCTCTGACACTGCTACTGCTGGTCACCATTTTACAGAGTAAACCTGCTACATATAGCAACCAATAGAAAAGATCTTGCTTTGAACCAGGGGCTCCCAACCTTTTCAAGCCGGGTGCCGGGTCATGCTCTCTCAGTCAGCTTTGCCCTGCCTGCATGATGCGGGGGGGGGGGGGGGGGGAGAGAAGAGGCATTTCCCCCAACAGCTTCAAAGGGGCAGCCACTTTGTTTCTTGAATGCCTTTGGAGGGGTGCGGGGCCACATGAAATGGCACCATGGGCCAGATCTGGCCTGCAGGCCTTAGGTTGGGAACCCCTGTTTTGAACATTTTCACAGAATAATGTTGTGTTTTACCATGAGAACCCACTAGACAGAACCAATGACGTTTCAACCCATCCTTCATCTTTCTACACATCTTTTTTTTTTTGGGGGGGGGATAATAAAATAAACATGAAATAAACAGCAATTAACAGTAGCACATTCAACCAGACTGAAAGACTGTTGCTTGGCGAAATATATCAAAAGTAGGCTACTGAATCAGTGGAACATATGGAGAGGCTGACTCACCAAATTCTCATCGACTCAATGGGTCTATTCTAGTTGAGACCTACTACTCTAAGCAACAGAATTTCCAGGCATTGTATAGCTTCAAGGAGTAACTACAACCTCTCCTAAACTAAAAAAAAGGAGTAAGACAATTGTACTGCTGCGAATCTGCAGATCATTTGCTGGTTAGAACATTCACTCTCTAGTCTAATTATCGATAAGATACTTATTTAGATGCAACATTCAGATTCTTCCCGAAATTAAATGAGAAGGATATTGTGAATTCTTAGAATTCAGTTGAAGAAAAAACAAAGGAACACTCTCCCTGGTATTTTACAAATACAGTAAAATCCCATACAATGAGTGCATCGCACAGCGATGAAATCGTACAACGATTGCCTTTTTAAAAAATGGTATCATACGATTTTCATCCTTGTATGATACATTTTTTTTAAAAAAAGGCAAAAGCCAGGTGGCTTTGGGGTTGAGTGGGGGAGCCTCCCCCTCCCCAAAGCCCCTTTGTGAACTGGCAGCGCTGGGCTGCTTTCCCCCTAGGAAGCGCGTTCCCAGGGGGAAAGCAGCCCAGCAGGCTTCGAGAAAGGGATCGAAGCAAAGGGACAACCATGGATCTCTTTCACTAAGAGCGCTAGGCCGCTTTTGTCTAGGAAAGCGCGTTCCCAGAGGGAAAGCAGCCCAGCGCTCTTCGGGGGAGGCATCTATGGAGGTCCTCTTGCTTCGAAACAGGAAGGGGACCTCCGCAGATGCCTTCCCCGACCCCCACAGGGCTGCCTTTGCCCTGGAAAGATGCTTCCCAGGAGAAAAGCAGGGCAAAAATCGTTGTACGAATCATTCAATAGGGAAAATCGCTATACGATACATGTATCATATAGCCATTTTTTCATACAACGATGGACCCCTTGGAACCAATTAAAATCGTTATACAGGGTATTACTGTAGTTTTAATATGAAACAATATTTTAAAATATAAATACATTTCCAAGTGCTTCTGTAGATTTTTGGGTCATATTACTAGACGTGGACTGAAAATTAATAGCTTATGATGTAGCTCCACTCTTAAACAGCTTCTACAAAACAGTTGTTTATCTGGAAACCGGTGAGGCTTCACCATTTATTTACTGAAAAGGACAGCATTGCCCTACTAGGGTGTTTCAGGTATTGCATCTGTGCCTAGGGGCTCTCACTTGCTTGTCATTTTATATTGCATCATACTGTCTCCTCTAAAGCTGAATTCCAGAATCAGGTAAATAATGATTCTCTTTTATTACTGTTAGTTAGCAGAGTATGAGGTAGAAAATATTAGAATAAAAAGGCAGATTCTGGCCAGGTTATCCTGCTATGGTAATAGAGAAGACCATACTGCCAGCGACTCAATGCCAATTGTCAGGTGGCGGTTATCTAAACCCAGAGGACTAATGGCCTTGGGTGCTGAAGTCCACAGGGAAGGGTGATGGTCCTCAAGTGGATTAAATCCGACTTGAATCCATCTTGAGGGAGAGCAGCAGCTTCATCAATACTGGCCAGGGGCTGATGATGACTTTGTGTGCCAAAAGGGCTCAGGACCAGAAAGTGACTCGCAGAACTGGATCAGTGATACGGGTGTCATGCTGCGATGCAGAAGACAAGTAGAAGGCCACTGCATTATATTGATCCCAGGACAATCTTCATGGCTGAATGCCATGATGATTGCCAGTATTCAGAATCGGATAAGGCACTTGAAGAATAAAAAGGAGAAAGAAGCCAAGTTTGACAAGGCTACCAAAACAGGATCTTATTGGCAGACAGTGGTCTGAGAAACATCAATGTGGAGCGCAAAGTTTCAAAAGCCAGTTACAGTACTTCATTCATATATGTTCTGCTTTTCAAGCCAGCTTGGCTCCCAAACTGGCTTACGTGATCAAATTCAGGAAAAGGTGCAGTGTATTGATCCAGCATTCTACATACTGTGCATAAGGTTCCAGGTTCGATACATGGCAACTGAGCATACCCGTCAAGTTGCGGTTTTGGAAATCCGGGAGCCGGGCACGCATGTGCAGTAAGTTTCCAGGCACTGGGCAGGAAATGGGTTACTGCGCATGCATGGCCGTCAGAGGCAGCGATGCGCATGCACAGTAGCTACTTTCCCCGCCATTCAAAATATGGGATGGCGGCGGGAAAGGGGAGGAGCAGGCGCGGAAAAACAGGAAATCCCGGCCAATACGGGATACTTGATAGGTATGCAGCTGAGGTAAGAGCAGGCACAATGTCTCAAAAATGCTGGCCATGACAAATCAAATGAGTCTGAGGAGCTTTAAAAGACTCACCCAGGGAGAGAGCAGCTACGAATGCAGTTGTCATACTGCTGGCACACAGCACAGCTGCTTGGTTCAGTTCCACATATCCCTTGGACAGAGCACCTAGAAAGACGGCGGCCAAAGCGGCCAAGAGCCCCACCACGGTAGCCTGTACCTGTCGAGCAAAAACAGTGGAGAGAATTTTTAAAAACCCTAATTAGATCAGTCTCTTCCCACCTCTTGCAAGTATCCCTGTAGGTCTATAGTCAAGGTTCTGCTCTGACAAATTATGCATCACAAGCAAATATGTTTGGAAACCCCTAATAATGTATGGCTTTTTTTAAAAGAAAAAAGTTAAGAGAATGGAACCTTTTGAGTGCTCAGCTCCAATCTTCCTCTGCAGAATTTCAGTCATGTTTGCAATGGGAAAGAAGCAGCTAGAGCTTAATATTTGAAGTGGTTTCTACTTTCAATCTCATCTGGTGTTCAGTTAAATTTGAAGTAATTAAGTTGTCCACAGAAGGCCACTGCTGCCCTCTGATGGATGGAGGGAAGCATTCTACAACATAAGCTCCACTACATTGCACTGAACACAATAAACTACTAAGGCTTTATCCATACTGGACTTAGCAAAACACTTTGTTTTATTCCACCACTCCAATGTCCCAGTAGAGTTGCTGAGAATTTCTGATCAGAACCTCCTACTGTGTTTCAGTGAATGCGTTGGCTTAGTGGTTAAGACGCTTAACTAGACAACTGGAAGGTCAGTAGGTCAGCATCTGGAGATCCGAGTGCTGCATGATGGAGTGAGCTCTTGTATCTATCCCAGCTCCTGCCAACCTAGCAGTTTGAAAGCAAGAAATTGCAAGTAGATACATAGGTACAACTTCAGTGGGAAAGTAAACAACATTCCATGCACTTTGCTGTCTAGTCATATGCCTCCAAGGTTGGAGTTCTCACCACCTCTTAAAGTAACTGGCTTCATTGTCCTGCTTTAACAATTAGAAAGTTTTTTCCACTATTCAATCAAATCTGGCTTACTGTAATTTGAGTCCATATATATACAGTATATATGGACTTTGGCTAAATAACAGGGAAAAGTACCTAATAATTTTATTTATACATATATACTGTATTTTAAAAATATTTGAGAGAATTAACTATTTACTGTCTAAACAATAGCTCAAGTCAACTGATATTAAAGAGATATTTAAAAGGTTTATCTTGAACCAAAAGCTAGGGAAAAGATTTTTCCTTCAAAGTAGTAACAGTAGACTTGTTTGCTTAAGCAACAGAAGATTAGATCCTAAAACTGTTGTAAGAAATAAAGTTCTCCTTCGTATAGTTTGTGAATACACACTCATGGGTTATGCGCCTGCGCAGAACGGCCAATCGGAGGCTTGAAAAGCTATTGGTCAAAAGTTTTGGTGGTAAGACCGCCCACCGTACCGCCCACCCTGAGGCGCCCGCGCGCCATTTTACCTCAGTTCTCTTCTTTCCGCCGTAGCAGCAGGACGATCGTTGAGAGCTTCCTCAATTTTTTCGCCCTTCTGAGGGAAAGTCTTTTGGCTAACTTTGCAAAAAAATTTCGGTGATCTTGTTCTTCGGGCAGGATCGCCACCCCGGTGCTGTTTCTTCCTTCTGGTGGACTCAGTTACCTACTCGCTTCGGTCACCGTTTCCCCCCTCAAGGGGGTGGTGGCTGGCCAGCCCTTCGGGGTACCCGCGTTCCAGAAACTTCCGTTGGAAGAATTTTTTCTTTGATGGCTGCGGCCTTCAAACAGTGTTCGGCTTGCCTGAAAAAGTTTCCGGCCTCCGACGGGCATAGCCTCTGCCTTTTCTGCCTCGGAGAGTCTCACCAGAGCCAGTCTTGCCCTCACTGCAAGAAATTCACCCGTCTGGTGAATTCACCCGTCTTGTGAAGAAATTCACCCGTCTTGTGCAGAACCAGAGCTACCGGCTCAAAGCCCACCTGATGGAACTCTCTCTGGCTCCCGCTGCGGCCGCTTCTACCTCGGCTAGTGTCTCTCAGCCTCCTCCGCCTTCGGCTTCTTCTTCCGCTCTCCCCATCAAGAAGAAGAAGAAGAGGGACAAGAACGGAGAGAAGAAAAAGAAACACGGGTCGGAGAAGAGGCGATCGCTCCCGCCTACTCCGCGCACCCCTGTCTCTCCGGGACCTTCGCCGCCATACTCGGTCGCCAGATGTCCGTTGCCTGGGTCTTCCATCTGGGGAGGACGGTCCTCCTCAGGGTCGCCTGAAAAAGGACGCAGGGCTGGGGCTCCAGCTCGCCCACTTCAGGTTCTCCCGTCGCCGCCTCGTGGGAGGGCCTGTTCGCCGATGAGACAGGCCTCCATCTCCCCAAGGCACAGGACTCCAACGCTCGACGACGCGGCAATCACCATGCCGGCCACCGTTTCGTCGCCGATTCTACCAGCCACCGTTTCGTCGGCCACCGTTTCGTCGCTCCCGACGATGCCGGATCCATCCCAGATGGAGCTCCTGAAGGGGATGTTTGAGGTCATGGCTCAGACTTTTGCCAACCAGTTTAAGACCTCCATGCCTGCGGCCTCTGCGGCTCCGGTACCGACCACCGCAAGCCCCAGGGATGTTGGCCCTGCTGTGGCCCCTCCGACCTCCCGAGGGTCGAGTATCCGCTCCGCTGGCCCACCCACATCGTCGCGGGTTGGTCCAGACGTTGATGCGGTGGACTCCCATCCCGCCGGCCCGCCCAGGCCGTACTGGCACGGTCCCGACGTGGATGTAAGAGTTCCTCCCTCGTCCTCCGATGACTCCAGCGCCTCTTCGGAGGAGGACGAGGGAGACGTCGACGCCGAAAGGACGCCAGACCAAGCCATCGGCGCGGTTGACCCACCGCGTGGTGAGGATCAACGCTCGCTTACGGCCATGCTGACGCGCCTGGGGACCGCGCTGAACCTGAAGGTGGACCAGCCGCCACTGGAAGGTGAGGACCAAATGATCGCAAAGCTGGACAGACGTGCGGTACGGCCGGTCCATATCACCATGCTTCCGTCGGCGAAGGCGACATGGAGGAAGCCGGTGTCAGCACACTCCGTTTCGTCCAGGCTCGACGGCATGTATAGAGTCCTGGACGACAACGTCGAGTTTTTGCAGGCTCACCCCTTGCCAAACTCCCTGGTGGTCAAGGCTTTTCAGCACAGGACGGCCACCAGCGGATTCCCGGTGCCTTCGACCCCGGAAGGGAAGAAGCTGGACGCGGTGGGCCGAAAATTCTATGCCACCGGTTCCCTCTTCCTCCGCGCCGCCAACTACTCGGCTGCCATGGGCCTTTACCAGTCTCACCTCTGGGAGCGAGTGAAGGCCGAAACGGCGACGTTGCCCGCCGACGCCCAGAAACGGATCGACGCGCTGGCATCCGAAGGGGACTTCCTGGCGGAGCAACAAATGCGAACAGCCAGGCATATCAATGACTATGCGGCGAAGGACATGGCGTCTGCTATCCTGCTCCGTCGTCACACCTGGCTTAGGGGCACCTCCCTCATGATGCTATGAAGAAGCTCATCGAGGAGTTCCCCTTCGACGGGCAAGGCCTCTTCGGACAGGACACGGACAAGGTCCTCAATGAGATGAGGCAGACTAACTCCACCGCCAAGTTCCTGGGGCTCACCACGCCGGCTCTGGCTGCCAGACCGAGATTCCAACCCTTCACGCGGCGGTACCAGGGGAACCCGCAACAACAGGGTGGCCCCGTGGAACAGCCCAGGTCTGGCTTCTACAAGCAACGGCGCCAGCATAAGCCCCGCTACCAGCCCTACGGGCACGGCAAGTGTTCAGACGCTAAGTCCAAGTCGCGTGTTTGAAGCTGCGACGGCCGAGTCTCTCTCGCTCCACATCCCGTACCTCCCCCTCCGGAACTTCCTCCAGGTATGGTCAGGCATCACGGACGACCGGTGGGTCTTAAAGATCTTGTCCTCTGGCTACGCCATCGAGTTCGTGCGGGCGCCTCAGGTAGGAAGACATCGTCTCACCACCTCGTCCCCCCATTTGGAGGAAGAAATATCAACTCTTCTGTCCAAGGGAGCCATTGAGCGGGTGGCGCCGCCCGAATGGGACAACGGCTTCTACTCGAGGTACTTCGTGGTTCAGAAGAAGGACGGAGGACTTCGCCCGATTCTGGACCTGTGCCGCCTCAACAAGTGCATCCACACCAGGAAGTTCCGGATGGTGACCCTGCAGACCGTCCTTCCCCTCATCAACAAAGGGGACTGGTTCACAGTCATAGACTTCAAGGACGCTTACTTCCATGTCTCCATCCTCGAGGAGCACCGAAGGTTCCTCCGATTCCGCATCGGCGATTCGGTGTACCAGTACCGATGTCTACCGTTCGGTCTGGCCACGGCACCACGAGTCTTCACCAAATGCATGGCTCCGGTGGCTGCCTTCCTTCACCAGCGGAGAATCAGGGTCTTCCCATACATCGACGACTGGCTGATTGTATCCCCCACCAGCTCGTCGGCCATTCGGGACACGCAATTCACGGTCCACCTCATGGAGAGTCTCGGCCTCAGGATCAACTTCACCAAATCGAAGTTGATTCCCTCTCAACGCGTCGAGTACATCGGAGCGGTACTCGACTCGCTTGCCACCAGAGCCTTTGCACCCCAGAAGCGCTTGTGGGACATCGCGCAGGGAGTGAACGACCTTCGCACCAAACTGTGCACCCGGGCAAAAAAGGCTCAAAGACTGCTAGGCCTTATGGCCTCAACGACGGCTGTGGTTCCTCACGCCAAGTTAAAGTTCCGGTCCCTACAGTCGTGGCTCCTGCACGAATTCGACGCGCTCCGGGAGAGTCAGTCCAAACGGCTAACCCTGTCTCCGGAGCTGAGGGACCAGCTGCTGTGGTGGACGGCACCACTCAACGTGACAACGGGGAAGAGCTTTTACCCCCTGCAACCCTCGTTGCAAATATTGACCGACGCAAGCAACCTCGGCTGGGGGGCTGCCTGCGGGACTCTCACGGTCAACAACCCTTGGTCGCCTCAGGAGATGGTGCACCATATCAACTACTTGGAGCTGCTGGCCATTTGGAAGGCCCTCCGTTCCTTTGAGAGCCTGCTCATGGGCAAGGCGGTCCAAGTGGCCTCGGACAACACCACGGCTGTGGCGTATCTGAACAAGCAGGGAGGAACACGATCCACCACCCTTCTTTACCTCGCTGTGCAACTCTGGGAATGGTGCCTGGAGAGGCACATTTTCCCAATTGCAGTGCACATTCAGGGCAAACTGAATGTCTTGGCTGACCATCTCAGCCGCCTCACCTCGACGACCCACGAATGGTAACTGAACGACGAGGTTTTTCAGTCGCTTTGCGAGGCCTGGGGGACTCCGAACATCGACCTCTTCACGTCGGAGTCCAACACGAAATGCCACAGGTACTGCTCCAGGGCGGGCATCGGTGTGAACTCCGAGGGCGATGCCTTCATGAAACGGTGGGATCAGGACTATTTCTACGCTTTTCCTCCGTTTCCTCTGATCCAGAAGGTTCTCACCAGAATGCTTCAGCACAGGACCAGGGCCATCCTAGTGGCCCCAGCATGGCCCCGCCAACCATGGTTTCCGCTGCTGTTGCGCATGTCATCTCAGTATCGCACGCTACCGGAGTCACCGACGCTTCTCCAGATGGAGCAGGGCCAGCTTCACCACTCGGACCTGCCCAGCCTCCACCTCACCGCGTGGAGGATAACCCCAGACTGTCCAGGATCCTAGCCAGAACTAGCCAGACGCCCTTCCACAAGGAAGTCCTATGCTTCCAAATACAGACGCTTTTGTGCTTTCCTGGCATCCCAACAGACGTCCCTCTCACAGGTGGGACTACAGGACGTCTTGACCTATCTCCTCCATCTGGCGGAGTCTGGCCTCAGCATCACCTCCATCCGAGTACACCTTGCAGCGGTGGTGGCTCACTCTCCGGCTGGCTCGCCCGCTTCTGGCACTTTCCGCAACCAAACGGTGAAACGTTTCCTTAAGGGGTTGCGGAACGCCTTCCCTCCGGTCAGGACTCCGACGGCCCAATGGTCATTCTCTACCGTCCTCAACGCGCTCACCAGGACTCCTTTCGAGCCCATGGCCACCGCGGATGCTCGTCTGCTCACTTGGAAGACGGCTTTTCTTGTGGCCATCACGTCTGCTCGACGAGCTGGAGAGCTAGTTGCTCTGCGGGCAGACGCACCCTTTCTTCAATTCTTCAATGACCGTGTGGTACTCCAAGTGGACATCACCTTTCTTCCCAAGGTGGTCTCCCAGTTTCATATGGCACAGACTATCTCCTTGCCTACATTCTTCCAAAACCCCATTAACGCCCAAGAAAGGACTTGGCACATGCTGGATGTCAAACGAGCTTTATTGTTTTACACCAGCAGGACAAGGGAGTTCAGGAAGTCGCAACGCCTTTTCGTGGCGTATGGGGGCAAGTCCAAAGGTGAACCCATCTCTGCGCAGCGGTTCTCCAAATGGATCACCTCTACCATCTACTTGGCCTACGAGTCGGCATCGCTGCAACATCCACGGCCTTTTTGGAGGGCACACCGCTGGAGGACATCTGTAAGGCTGCCACCTGGTCCAGACCTTCTACATTTGTCCACCATTACAGGGTGGACACCAGAGCCACTGCGGACGCCAGGCTTGGCCGTGTCGTCCTCACTCGGGGGCTCCGGGCCCATCGCCCTTGACAGTTCACCCTGCCTGACCGTCATCATCCTCATCGTGGGATCATCTCATCCGACTGCCCACCGACCAAGTAAGTGTGAGCTTGCTAATCTCCCATGAGTGTGGATTCACAAACTATACGAAGGAGAAAGTTCGGTTTCACTTACCAGTGATAACTTTCGTTCTTCGAGTATATAGTTTGTGAATACACACTACCCACCCTGCCTCCCCTCTTGAGCTGCACGGATGAGATCAATTGGTTTATCCTGTGCTTGGCTTAAGTATGGAACTGAGGTAAAATGGCGCGCGGGCGCCTCAGGGTGGGCGGTACGGTGGGCGGTCTTACCGCCAAAACTTTTGACCAATAGCTTTTCAAGCCTCCGATCGGCCGTTCTGCGCAGGCGCATAACCCATGAGTGTGTATTCACAAACTATATACTCGAAGAACGAAAGTTATCACTGGTAAGTGAAACCGAACTTTTCCAGGATTTAGTGCAGACTTATATTCATAGACATTTGAGGCTAGAATTTTAAATTGATTATAACCTATGCCCACAAAGACAGGCAGAACTAATTAAATAAGTACAATTAACACTCTCAGGTAAACTCTGTAATCAATAAAGTAATCAGATGACCAATCCCATAAACCAATTAACACTTCCAGCATTAATATTTGTAAAGACTATTTATTGTTCACAGTTCCCATATGTTGCAAATTTTCTGATAAATTGTTTTTAGAGAAGAGAAAATCATGAGACTAGCTTTGTTTACAGATCTTGCAACCATCCATAGCCTATGTAATGGGAATGCCAAGAAATTCCTAGAAGGGCATAGACACCAAAGGATACAGATTCACATTCGTATAAAGCTGGTGGCATTAAAAAAAACACACTATATGCAAAACATCTGACAAGTCTGGAAGTTCCAAATCAACTCACAAGAATGGCATAGGGGTCATTCAATAAAACAGCCTTCAGGGAAGAAGGCATTAAACTCAATGGGATCCTTTCTGAGTACTGATACTTAGCATCACACTTTGAGCTGCATAATTGAAGGGAAGTGACTGCTCAGGGACTTGCTTTTTAGGTCTCTAGCTGAAATTGCTGGATTTCTTTAAAACTAAAAAGCTAGCAGACCATTTTGCAAGAAAAATGGATCTTTCTTTCATTTCCTGTAAAGTTTGGGTTTGAAACAGCACAGCAAAGAGGTCTACATTTTAGGAGGAAAACATATTCCAGCTGAACTACCCAAAGGAATTACTTCAAGAGCTGTGGTTTGATTAATATCACCAAGATGTCTCAAGTGAATGTTTTTATTTCTGCACCTGAATCAAGGCCAAATTGCAGGTAGCCATTTTCCACTGTTCCTGTGTATCATCCATTCGCCCAGTATTAGCCTGGAAGATAGAAGAGGGAAAAATATATCTAAATCTGAGATACTGATAGTAAGAATGAGGGAACATTTCCCACAACATGCTTGCACCGCAGGTCTGCCAGCAATGTGGCAGGTGCTAGACATTGTTCCTAGATGTTCTCATTTTCAACCTTCTCTTAGTGATCAGGGCTTCCTCCATCTGGACCTGTTGGGCACAGACTGGGGCTCAAACGGTGTCCATGCAGGTGTGTTCCAACTTACAGGTAAAACCGGAATCTGTGTTAGTTATTCACACTTGCTGAGAATAGATGTATTTTAAAAAAATAGTCTATTCATTGGCAGAAAATTAAAGCGGATGATAAAATGAAATGGCTTCTTAGGAAGCACAGCAGGTAACGTGAGGTCAATGATTAATCAAGGATGCACATGAGACTAATTTTTTAACCCTTCTTGCTCAGTCTTGTACTTGGCTTATAGCATTTTGGTTCCAAGTCAAGAGGAAGAGCAATTTTAAGAACCACTCTCTCCTAAGTCTCAATTCAGTAGGAAAAGAATGTGTAAGAATTATCACCAGTGGTGGGATTCAGCAGGTTCGCACCAGTTCGCCAGAAACGGTAGCAGAAATTCTGGCTGGCCCTGCCCATCCAAGTATTAAAATAAAGTAGTCCTAATTTGGGTGCAATACAGGGCTTTTCCCCAGGCCACACCCACCATACCACGCCCACAGAGTAGGTAGTAAAAAAAATTGAATCCCACCACTTATTATCACTATACTGCTTGCTATTATTCTATACCAGGAGTTCCCAACCTAAGGCCCATGCCATTTCATGTGGCCTCCCACCCCTCCAAGGGCATTCAAGAAACAAAAAGGCTGCCCCTTTGAAGCTGTTGGGACAAAATGGCCACCCAGCCCTCAAAGATGACTGAGAGAGCGTGACCCGGCCCCTGGCTTGAAAAGGTTGGGAACCCCTGTTCTGTACCATGTCTTTGCAGCTTCATAAAAAGCAAACACAATCCATTTTCATGGACAAACTATTGATGAGATTCTTGATTAAACCACAGAATGTTCCTTGACAAACAACAGCCTTAATTACATCTCTGCATATTAAAAACACACACCCCAGGGATGATACTCACAGCAGTAGAAAGTCTTGATGCCAAAGTCATTTCTAGGTTGCCTTTCAAGCCAACCAGGGCTGGAATTAGGATAAAGATATCTGTGATTGTCTTAAATACTGTCCAGTGCTAAAAAAAAAGGGGGGGGGAGAGAGAAAGGAGTGGATATGAATCCATTGCCATAGCAATCACAAGCTATATTTATGTATTTATTTATTTATTGGATTTATATAACAGCCCTTTTTGCCTAAGCGACCCAAGGCGACTCAGAACATCAGTTAAAACCCATACCCAATACTAATTAAAACTAAGTATTATAAAACTATCTAAAAACGTCCATAAAATCTCCCCAATCCCATTAAAAGAGGACACCCAGGCAGGAGAAAATAATCCTGGGCATGGCTAAATAAGCCAGCAGGGCTGGGTTGTGGTACCAGTTGTGCCCCACACCTGCTGGCATAGGCACGTTTTTAAGGCCTTCCTGAAGGGGAGCAACTCTGCACATGTGTAAACTTGAGGGCATGGCATGAAGCTTCTTCCACGGCTCTGGACAATACACACTCATTTTCCAATCTGTCAGTACAACACTGGTTTCCAGAGATCCTACTGCCTTAACAAAACCTTTGGAATTGCCTGCCAAAATCTATATTTACCAGAACTTTTTTAAAAAAGTTAAGACAACCTGTCAATTACTGGGCCAACAGTTTTTTATTATAGAGAGAGGCAAGGTTTTTTTTGTTACACAAAGGGTTTTTCCTCACAGAATAATGTTGTGTTTTTACCGTGAGAACCCACTAGACAGAACCAATGACATCTCAACCCATCCTCCATCTTTATTCACATCTTTTGAAGAAAAAATATCATGAAATAAACAGAAATTAACAGTAGCACATCCAATCAGACTGAGACACTGTTGCTTGGCGAAGTATATCACAAGTAGGGTACTGAATCAGTGGAACATATGGAGAGGCTGACTCACCAAATTCCCATCAACTCAATGGGTCTATTCTAGTTGTGACCTATTACTTACTCTAAGCAACAGAATTTCAGGCATTGTATAGCTTCAAGGAGTAACTACAGCCTCTCCTAAACTAAAGAAGGAGTAAGACAATTTTACTGCTATGAATCTGCAGATCATTTGCTGGTTAGAACATTCACCCATTAGTCTAATTACCGATAAGATACTTATTTAGATGAAACATTCAGATTCTTGCTGAAATTAAATGAGAAAGATAGTGTGAATTCTTAGAATTCAGTTGAAGAAACAACAAAGGAACACTCTCTCTGGTATTTTACAAAGAGTTTTAATATGTAACAACATTTTAAAATATTAAATACTTTGCCCCTTAGAATTTGTCAGAACGTAAGATGCTGTAGGCAGGCTCACTATGTGTTAGGTTGGAAATTAAAAGTAGTCTAGCCTGCAAAACATTCAAGAGGCATCTTGATTGTGAATTTTTTTTAATCAGTCATCTGACCCAAGATGACAGGATGAAAAACTGCCTTTGGACACAAGGAATTTTACCTCATCTATGGCTATAATAATATCATGTCAGAAATTATTCTGGATTGAAAGGATTTTTGCTGGAGAAACTCTGCTCGGGGGATGCCCGAATGAGGCTCCTTTCATGTCCTCATGATCTTTTCCCACTGAAGTGGTCCCTATTTATCTACTTGCAATTTCTTGCTTTCGAACTGCTAGGTTGGCAGGAGCTGGGACAGAGACGTTGCTCAAGCCGTCATGCAGTACCTGGGTCTCGAACTGCTGACTTGCCAGCCTTCCAGCTAACAAGGCGAGCTTCTTAACCACTGAGTCACTGCAGCGCCCAGCTATGGATGTCTGGCTAGGATGAGAGGAAATACCACATATCACCACCCCCACCCCAACTCATACTTAAAGTGGACAAAACCCAGAATGGGTCGGTTACTTGACCAATGCTGTACTTGGAGACAAAACAAGCCCACCCATTTTAAAGTAAACTGGAGGGCCCTCCTTGATACCAGTTTTAACATGAGGAAATCTGAGCTGATCAGGGAGAGCTAAAGTATTCTGGGAGAAACTATTCGCTACAGGACCCTATAAATTGCAGGTCCCTTCTCATCTCCGCAAATGACCCTGTGCCTTTCCTGTGGAGGTTAGTTAAATGAGAGGCAATGTGACAAGTGAGGAAGATGCCAAAGAACACATGCTAGATGGGATGGTGGCGCCAGAAGAACCTCAGGCTTGTAACACATGTCAGGTGATCAACATAAGGCCAAAGGCCAAAAGAAAACTATAGTATGATGTTAGCGATTGGGAGCTGAGGACTGTGCATGTTGGAAAATGAAGAGATAACACAAGACGTATAAAGGTAAAGGTTTCCCTTGCTCTAAAGCCAGTCGTATCCGACTCTAGGGTTCAGTGCTCATCTGTTTCAAAGCCGAAGAGCCAGCGCTGTCTGCTTCTGCAGACCTTTCCGTGGTCATGTGGCAGGTACATAACGCTGTTACCTTCCCACTGAAGTGGTCCCTATTTATCTACTTGCAATTTCTTGCTTTCGAACTGTTAGGTTGGCAGGAGCTGGGACAAAGATGGGAGCTCATTCCATCCTGCAGTACTTGGGAATCGAACTGCTGACCTCCTGCCTCCCAGTCTGCATCTTAGCCACTTGAGCCACTGCAGTCCCCCTGGCAAAATTGAAATTCTATCTAGAAAATGGCCTCAAACACATGAGCAAAAAATATATCAATATACAGTACTGTAAAAGATAATGTAACAACAAAGAGTCACATTTTTCTCTTTACATTTCACAACCTGCAGCTGAGAAGCAGTAAGAAAAGACTTCTTTTGCACTGTTAAAACACAAATACACACACAAACTTTGTTCTGGTCTCCTATATTCAGGCTCTAATCCTCTCCCTTCTCTTCCTTTCATGAGATTGACTGAAGGAAATTTTGGTCTGCCGAAGAACATCAACCAAGAGTCCAGCCAGAACTTCCTACAACCTCCTGGTTGGTCCATAACTGTCAAGTATCCCGTATTGGCCGGGAAAACCCCTTTTATACCCTCTTACCTGCCATCATCCCGTATAAATTAGACTGCAATGCCCTATTGCCACCATTGGAGGGCAGCAAAGGATAAGCATAGCTGTCAAGTATCCCGTATTTGCTGGGAAATTTCCCTTATTTCCAAATCCAAAACTTGACAGGTATGGGTTGGTCACTTCCACAAACAACATAGTAGGAAATAAGTATGGTGCTCTGCTTCTGAAGATAATTCCCTGCGCCTCAAAGGAAGCAGTCATGAATAACCTTAATCTGCAACAGTTCAACAGACCTCTACATATACAGCACACCACAACCTCTTTCCATAAGGATAGGTGATCTTTCTCACTGTTCTCCTAACCCAGGAGTTCCCAACCTTTTCAAGCTGGGGGCTGGGTCACGCTCTCTCAGTTAGCTTTGAGGGCCAGACAGTCATTTTGGCCTGCCTGCACAGTGAGGGTAGCCATTTTGTCCCAATAGCTTCAAAGGGGCAGCCATTTTGTTTTTCAAATTCTCTTGGAGTGCGGGGCCACATGAAATTATGATCACATCTTTACCATTTCCCAAAGGCAACATCTATAATTAGAAATAGTAATAAAAAAGCTAAACAGTCCTGAATGTGAACTCTAATGTTTGGCCCTTACTTTGCCCTTCTGACATATAGCTGTTTCAGTGAACTGGGTGGGGTGTATATCAGACTTGTTTTTGATAAACCATCCACTAATGAATGCAAGTATTCTGAGTTTACAATAGCACTATCAACTGCACAGGGCAACTCAATGAACTCTGCATTTATTTCAATCTAGAACCAAGGATTACTCAAACGTCCTTGTCTGCACTTTTTAATTTCACCTTCCTCGGGATTTGTTTTGTTCATAAACTGGTGACACATGTGGGCTGTCTTTCTGTAGAGGGGACAATGTACACACAGTAAGCACTGTTGGATCTTGCTTACGCTGCTTCGCAGACAGTTATTACAAAGTTGGAATTTGTTCATACGCAGTGCAGCTAGTGCATACATTTTATGATTAAAATCGCTGGGAGAAACATCAACAATCTGAGATATGCAGACGATACCACCCTAATGGCAGAAAGTGAGGAAGACCTAAAGAATCTCTTGATTGGGCTGAAGGAGGAGAGTGCAAAAGCTGGCTTGAGACTCAATATCAAGAAAACCAAGATAATGGCAACAGGCCCCATCAGTTCCTGGAAAATAGACGGGGAAGAAGTAGAAGCACTGACAGATTTTACTTTCTTAGGAAAATGGTTCATGGGGCCGCAAAGGGTCGGAGTCAACTGTATGACTGAACAACAACAACACAGTTATGTAAGGAGACGGATATTTTACAGTAAAGCATACCATCGTATTTGTTGTAACACAACCAAAAAGTGTGTCTACACAACCAAAGGCGAATAAATTAAAACAGTCGCAAGGTCACTGCTACCAGCAATAAATAGTGCACATCTAGTTTCCAATCCTTACATGAAATGGCTTCTGTATATCACTTATATTGTTGTATATTCAGGCTGCCTGAATATTCTTAGTTGATTCAACATTTCTATAAGATTATGCTCAATTGGATTCCACATTAATCACCACTTGGTGTCTTTCCTATCAGGAGCAGAAAAAAAGGGAGGGAAAATTGTGCATCTCAAAAGAATATAGGCGCAAATATGCAAAAGTGATAAAATATGCTAGAACCAACGCGGTTTTGCAGCCTTGCTTGCTAATTAACATTATGCTAAGAGACTTGTGTTTTCATCACAGAAAATCTAGGAAGAAAGTTCCATTAGAAGGGGTAAGATTTGTCCCCACAGTTTTATGCCTAAGGATGTGTAAGAAGAGGAGTGACTCTTTCTGGTATGTCAACAACATAGGCATCTGGAAGACTGCCATGAGATTCAACAGGGCAATGGGATGAGCCTTCCCACAAATGAGATAAAAGTGTCTGTCCTCTTGGGATATTCTTCAGGTATGGAGACATGCTGGTCTGTACACTGGATTGAACAAAAGGGGAAAACACTAAAATGGCCACAGAAGGACTGGGGAATCCTGGCTTTGTAGGAATCATGGAATGCATGTTGAAAGTAAGTTGAAAAGGGGAAACAGGGTAGAATTGGTCTGTGAGCCCTGTGACTTATTCCAGGAGTTCTCAAACTTTTAAAGCCAGGGCTGGGTCATGCTCCCTCAGACTGCTTTGGGGCCAGACAGCCATTTTGCCCTTCCTCCATCACATGGCACTTTCTGGGTTGGGGGTGGTGGTGGTGGGGGCACATGAAATGGTGCCGTGGGCAGCATCCAATCCACAGGCCACAGGTTGAAAATCCCTGGCTTATTTTATACTAGAAGGAGCAATGAAATCAGGTTCAATGTTTGCATAGCCCTCTTTTGGACACAAAGGAGTACAAATAACCTCCTGCCCAAATGTGTAATAATCAGACTAAAAGCATTACAGTAGCCTCACTGATGCTCTCAGTCAATAACCTCATGCTCTTACAGGTGTCATTTCCTAATAATTTACATCTCCCTTTCCCACTGCTTAAAGAGCCCAATATATTCAGGATGCTTTACAGCCAGCTGTCTCCTGGTTTCTGTTTCCCAGGATAGTTAAAAACAGAAGTGTGTCATGAAAATGAATGAAAGCTATTTCCTCTAACACAATCGAAGTCACCCAACTCTCCCTAGGACTCTGACATACTCACTGAAGATGCCTTCCTTGCAGGCAGGCAGGCAGCACAGCTGCGCTGATCCCACTTATCAGATAGTCATGTTTAAAATGGATGCTCAAGGTCACTCAGGCAAAACAGACATTTCCCCATCTTGCTAACCAAGGTTATGTGAAAGAAGATACATACTTGAACAGTATCCATCACCATGCCAGCAGCCACCAGGCCTAAACCTGCGAAGATGAATGGCCCAAATATCTGTGATGCAATGTCGCAGGATGTTTCCGGAAGGAATCCACTGGCGGATCTGATAAATTTACAGGTGAAACCTCTTAGTTTCTTTCCACGGAAGCACAGCTCCAATTTCAGCTGGGTGACCACCATAGCTGAATGCCATTAACCCATATTCAAGAAGCAGAGGATCAAGAGGACAGCCAGAAACAGAGGCGGCTCTCACTTCTCAGCGGCACAGTCCAGGACCAAAGGCAACTTTCATTGGTGGCTGTAACCACTCTTCAGTTAGATGCTCTATTCTTCTCAACCAAAAGGCAAAGCGGTTATGTTCCCAAATGCATCTTGCTTAGATAAGCTGGGTTTCCACTAAGCTTCTAGGCAGTGGCTTCTTTGCATTACACTCCAGGCAGGAAATAGGATCCAGAGGAAAGGGTATGGATCCAAACATATTCAGCTACTATCACCTGGCTAGAAACCAAAAAGATTTGCTTAAACCACGACATTGAGGAATAGCAGCATGAAGAGTGACAGGTTCTGTGGGATTACTTTCAGCCTCTGATGCCCTTTCTCCTCATGTTACAAACACGCTGGTTTAAAATATAAGCCTCTGCTGCTGAAAGAGTCCTACTGCTCCATGCTCACCATGCGTGAGGCTAAACTTTCCCTGTGGTTCCAAGACAAGGGAGGGGGGAAGGACAAGTTAAGGCTTCAATCTGGTTTCTTCTTTTGTCTCCTCGAGCAGAAGAAAGGTCACCAGGAACATGAGCTTAATCCTACTGAAGCTGCGGATATGACAGGTAGCGGCTCGAAGGGCATTTCTTTTCCTCAGCCCCCTTTTCTTCTTTCTGTTCCTCCAACCTGGCTAAGGGACCAAGGGTATATGAGCTCAAGAAGTGTGTGGTCTCTGTCTCTAAATAACTGACTTTCAGAAGGAGGAGGGAATTTCCACAATAAAAGCCAATGAGCTTCAAAGGAACATTCTTATCTGCTGTCATCATTTCAACTTTCAGCTACTATGCAAAGGCCCTGATAAGAGTCTCTACAAGAGTTCGACGGTTAATGGAAAGTTTCCAGTGACCTCTCTGTCATTTTAAAAAAAAACTTTCTATTGTAAAAATCTTCAAAGTACTGTAATGTATGGCTTTCTAAAAAAGATTTTTGAAAGTCATACTTCCTGTGATGGGGTGCCAATCAAGAGGCAAAAACTATTTGCCAGACACATAAAATGGTTTGTGGGACAAAAGCTGGTCACTGCAACTCCTATTTAATAAAAAAAAACCTCAGCAAAATAAGAATTTTCTCCCCCAGATTGTTCAAATTTTGTCATCTGACTAGACGTTTAGATGCCAGATTTTTTTCTCTTGTCTCTCTTTACAGGCAAAATCTTTGTGCATATTCTTTGGAAAGGTTGAGGTTAGTGACATGAGGTGAATCTGTCATTAACTAGATGACCAGCCTTCGCGATGTAACTTGACAGATGAAAGCCAGCAAGACAAGGGTTGGCAACCTATGGCCGGTGGGCCATATATGGCCCACAGTGCCAAATTATCCAACCTGCGCCCTCACTCCAGCCACCGCAGCTAGAATTGGCCACAGATTTGTTTTACGGCTTCCGCAAACTCGTTTACGACAGCTGTAAATGGTGGGGGGGGGACCATCAGACCGACCCCCTCAACTGTCTGAGGGAGCGTGACCCAGCCCTCGACTTAAAAAGATTGGTGATCCTTGCAGTAAGCCATCACAAGAGCCTTTTTTAAAAATTAAAAGTATATTTAAATAATAAAACTAAATCAAATTAAACTTATTGATGGCCAATTCTTTGTTTGCCTATCTTGACAGTCATCTTTCCTTCAAAGTGTGGAATGGCAGAATGACAGTATAGAAATAGGATTGCCACTCCACACAAGCCAACCTCAATTTAGATGTTACCTTGCTGCACAAGAAGTAAGACACACATCCTGTTAGGGTACAGTATTCCATTCAAACCAACAGTGCTCATATCTCCCATTTCCTTTTACACATTGTGCAACAGAGGCATATAGTAGGCCCAGTTTACATACTGGAAACTGCTACAGTAAGTAGATACAATCCTGCACTCTTTAGTTCCCTGGCAGGCAGATGTTGGAACCAGAGTTATGCTTCCGGTCAGAGCCTCAGTTAAAATGGCAGTTGGAGCCGAGTGTTCTTTGTGGACGTCGGTTGAGGCGAATGGATGAGCAATGAGAGTTTCCCTGAATCTATAAGTAAAGGGTCGCCCTTGATCAAAAGCCAGTTGTGTCTGCAGACGTTTCCGTGGATATGTCGCAGGCATGACTAGACACGGAACGCTGTTTACTTTTCCCACCGAAGTGATCCCTATTTATCTACTTGCATTTTCTTGCTTTCTAACTGCTAGGTTGGCAGGAGCTGAGACAGAGATGGAAGCTCACTCCGTCGTGTCGCATTCAGGTCTTGAACTGCTGACCTGCCAACCTTCCAGTCATCGAGTCCAGCATCCTAACCACTAAGGCACCACAGACCCTTCAACTATAAGTACGGTGGTACCTCATACAACGATTTTAATCCGTTCCATAGAGCTCGTTGTTGTATGAAACAATTGCTATACGATGCATGCATTGTACTGTATAGCAATTTTCCCTATGGGATGCATTGTACAATGATTTTTTCCACTAAGTGGTTTTTCCCATTGAAAAATTGTTGTACAATTTTTTCATAGGGGAAATTGTTATGCGGTATACCATTTCCCCCCCAAAAAAACTAACTGTTATACAATTTCGTTGTTATACAGAACGATTGTTGTATGAGGTTCCACTGTACTGTATTTAGAATACACTAGCAAAGGTTGCCCGGTGTTGCCGGGCTGTTTTAAATGGTGTTGGAAAGTTTTTGTTGTTGTTGTTAATGTTTGTAAAGAAGAGGTTAATCTATATTTGAAATTTTTAAAATTTTTATTTATACAAATTTTTTTTTGATGGCCTGTTTTAAACTGTGATGAGTTTTGTTTGGTGTTTTGGTTTTGTGGATGAAAAAAAGAATAAAGGATGATATACTTTTTCGAAAAACTCTTGGGGCCTTTTGTGTGGGGCTATTGTTTCTTTTTGAATTTTTTTGTTATTGTGGGCAGCAAGTGCTGCTGGTAGGGGTTATCTTGTATTTTGAGTGTTTTTTCTCTCGTGGCCTCTGGGTGGAGCTTCTTCCAGCAAGTAGTCTCTTTCTTTATTCATTTCTTTTCCAGTCGTTGTGGTATGAGGTCGTGTGGTGGTGAGTTAGCTGTTTTTCTTTATTTGGGGTGGTGGTGGTGGTTGGATTTTGTGGTGTTTGGCTGGGGGCTGGGTGTGTTTGGAAATGTTTGTTGTTGTTTACTTTTTTGGTGTTATTTTTGTTTGTTTTTGTGTATTTTTGAATGTTTTTGATTGTTTGTTTTTGTGTTTTTTGGTGTCCTGGGGGGGGGGATCCCCTCTCAGACAGACTCCTTTGGTCCCCCCCCCACCCTATGAACCCCAGGGGAGCCAGTAGAGAGGGGGATTTCCCCCCCCCCAACTCCGTTTTTAAAGAGAAGTAACCACTTGGTTTCTTCTCTTTAACATGGGGCGTGTGTGTGTGTGGGGGGGGGAGGGAATCCCCTCTCTGCCGGGTCCCCTGAGGTCAGGAGGGTGGGGGAGACAGACTCCTTTTGTTCCCCCCCCCACCCTCTCAACCCCAGGGGAGCCAGTAGAGAGGGGGATTTCCCCCCCAACTCCATTTTTAAAGAGAAGTAACCACTTGGTTTCTTCTCTTTAACATGGGGTGTGTGTGTGTGGGGGGAGGGAATCCCCTCTCTGCCGGGTCCCCTGAGGTCAGGAGGGTGGGGGAGACAGACTCCTTTTGTCCCCCCCACCCTCTCAACCCCAGGGGAGCCAGTAGAGAGGGGGATTTCCCCCCCCAACTCCGTTTTTAAAGAGAAGAAACCACTTCTCTTTAACATGGGGCGTGTGTGTGTGGGGGGAGGGAATCCCCTCTCTGCCGGGTCCCCTGGGGTCAGGAGGGTGGGGGAGACAGACTCCTTTTGTCCCCCCACCCTCTCAACCCCAGGGGAGCCAGTAGAGAGGGGGATTCCCCCCCCCAACTCCATTTTTAAAGAGAAGTAACCACTTGGTTTCTTCTCTTTAACATGGGGCGTGTGTGTGTGTGGGGGAGGGAATCCCCTCTCTGCCGGGTCCCCTGAGGTCAGGAGGGTGCGGGAGACAGACTCCTTTTGTCCCCCCACCCTCTCAACCCCAGGGGAGCCAGTAGAGAGGGGGAGCACAACCCCCCCCCACCCAGTGATATTAAAGGGGAAACTCCGATTAGGAGCTTCAGGCGCCGTTCGGGAGGGGAGCTTTGGTTCCCGCGGCTTGGCGGACTTGCTCTCCCGGTGTTTTTGTTTTTGCTTTATTTCTTGGGTGCTGGCTTCCTCAGCGTCCTGCGCGCTCATGGCGTGCAGGACGCTGGGGCTTGTAGTTATGGGTTGGTGCTTTGTGTTTGTGCTGCGTTTTTTTAAAATGCTTTTCTTTTGATTGGCTGTGGCGCGTGTCCGAATGCTGCACTGTGCGGGAGCCTCTCAGCCTAATTGGTTCTGGCGCGGCACGGCACAAGGAATGTTGGGAAGTGAAGTTGTTTCCCTTTCTTCGCGTTTGTGGGGCTGTTGCCCCACTGCCGTTTTTCTCAATCCTTCGTTGACCTGCGTACCCAGATCGGCCGTGTGCACGAAGGGTGAGTGCAGGCAAGTAGGGCGAGGCATAGCAACCTATAGCCAGTTCCAATGGTTAACCCTTGGATTTATAGGTTAAGATAATATGAAACCCTATCAAGGGAAAAGCATGTGGAAAAATCTTTTCACATGGCAATTGACTACAATTGTCAAACCTTTCTGTTCCTCTGTTAACAGCAACAACTCCCTCCAACCTTCATTATATCCCTGCCAGCTGACTTGAGAAAACAGCCCTTCCTTGTAGCCTTAGCCCAACAACATTACTGGCTAACTAGAGAGGAGAAAAGGCTCCAGTAAGGCACTCAATTATGTCATTAGCCTGAGGCCATTATTTTCCTCTGTCAGATTCTGTGGCACAAGCAGCTGTTAAAGCTGGTGGCCATGAATTCTTCTTCTTCTTCCGCCATATCCAAATCCAAATATTGGTCATGATCCTCATGACAATCAGCCATGAAGACTGTCCTGAGAAGATAATGCAGTGGCCTTTCATCTGCCTTCTGCATCACAGCATGACACCCGTGTCACTGATCCAGTTCCACAAGTCGCTTTATGGTCCTGAGCCCTTTTGGCACACAAAGCCTCCCTCAGCCCCAGGCCAGTGTTGCTGAAGCTGCTGCCCTTCATCAAGATGGATTCAAGTGGGATTTAGTTCACTTGGAGGCCATCACCCTTCCCTGTGGGACTTCAACACCAAAGGCTCAGGATGGTCTGGTTAGCTAACTGCCGCCTGACACTCAGTGCTGAGTCACTGGCAGTATGATCTACTCTACTACCATAGCAGGATAATCTGGCCATGAATAGCAATAGCAATTACACTTGTATACCACCCCCATACTGCTTAGTGCACGCTCTGGGCGGTTCACAAGGTAATTAGCAAAATGAAGGGATGCAGTGGCAATAAAGAGATCACTTTTATTAAGGTTCAGCAATCTTGGGTGAATGGGTTCATTGCTCTGTCTCCATCAATATGTAAGCACAATAAAAAGTGTGCAGCCAGTGAATCAGCATTCAGAAAATGCCAGGAGAGGTAAGTGTACAAATCATGTTTTTTAAACAATCTAGTTAAGGTGCTTCCAGTAAAATACACATAGGTCACCAGTATACTATAAAAATATAAATAGAATATTTTATATATTATAAAAATATAAATAGAAAAGTTGATTTGTTTCCCTAAATGGCATGACAAGAACCGTGTCTATTACTATCATCTGAAATTAATGTTGAACTGCAGCACTGCGGTGGTTTAAGTGGTTAAGACACTAAGTTTGGAGACTGGAAGGTTGGGTTTCGATACCCGAGTGCTGCATGGCGGATCTTGGGTACATGAAAGGAGCCTCATTCGTGCATCCCCTGAGCGGAGTTTCTCCAGCAAAAATCCTTTGAACCCAGAGTAATTTCTGACATGAAATTTATTTACTTTTGAACCTTCTAGAGATCAAGAATGAATTACAGAACCATTCCCACTATGTAGTCCATTAATCAACTTTACAAGGAGCCCTGATGGCCAAAATGTTGTGAATTCAATCCTTACGGGGATCAAAGTTGACTAAGCATTCCACCCTTTTGAAGTTGGTAAAATGAGTGCCCAGCAATGTGGGGGGGGGGGGGGAAATGCTAGTTACTCTGTGAACCACCTAGAGCAGTATCCCCACAGGGATATTTCAATTCCCAGAAGCCTAAGTACACTGGCTGATCAGTGCTTTGGGGAATTAACTTAGGCTTCTGGGAACTGAAGTCCAAAAACCAAAGGTTGGGAATTACTGACCTAGAGAACTGAAGGCAAAATATACTGTATGTTGTACATTGAGGCAGGGGTGGGGAATTCCCTTAGGGTTGATTATGTGTGACTGTCATAACAGGAGCATCTCTTAGCAACTTGGAGTTCATCATTGATATTATGATGTTGAACTGTATTGGAATTTGTGATATGCTGAATTGTAATTAATTTTGTATTTTGTTTCTGTATGATGTCTGGCTATTTATTGATATGCTCTTGTTATTTATGCTGACTCTGTAAACCGCTTTGAGTCGCTTTCGAGCGAAAGAAGCGCTATAGAAATGTGACTATAAATAAATAAAAAATAAAATAAACTGGCATGCTTTGTTTTGTGATTGTCTTTAGGACTTAATGCCCTTGAGCCAGCCTTAACCACATTTCTCCAACATTAGTGTGCCTTCCACTTTGACCAATTATTATGTTTCTGCCCTGAAACAACCAAGGAAGCAATACTGTTTCTTTGCTTACTTTTCCTCTTCCACCATCTCCCTTACTTCCCTTTCTCATTTCCGCTGTAGTTTTAAACAGAAAATTCCTTAAGGCAAAGATCTGTGAAGTGCCAGCAACACTCCCAGCACTATAGAAATAAGAATGAGAAGAACTCTCCATTAGCTTGACCAGGTGGGACAAGAAATCCGAATACATTGGACTGTCAGCTAAGTATAAATTGGAGTGAGAACTATGTCACCATCAGAATAGGAAAACCGCATCCAGAAGCTCCAGTATGCAGCTGCACTCCATTTTCCTGCCTATGCACATCACACACTTCAAAATAGCCTATTTACACAAAAACCCTCAGTTGTGCCCTGGTCATTGCTTCTAGTTTTTAAAAAATGGGTGAAAAAAGCTCATAGGTATGTGGAACCACCCTTGGATTTTCCACATCATCCCATTCTTAGATTAAGTTATAAATAATACCAAGACAAAACACATTTGCATACATTTCTGTAACATCCCACACATTTGCTGTTAGTTGTTTGGCTAAAGCAACTAGTAGCATGACTCAATAATGCTGATTTATTTAATTAAAGGAGGCACACATTAAAAAAACATTATGCCTGTTTTATTAAAAGCAGTAGTGCTTTACAGCAAACGTGGCTCTCCAGATGTTCTTGGACTTCAATTCCCAGAAGCCCTTCTTCTTCTGTGTCTAGGGCAGACGTGAAACTGCCAAAACGAAGGCACCTTTTGGTGAGTTCATTCTGCAGTTCCTTTTGCATGACCTAGTGTAAGAAAGATTATCTGGCAACGCAAGATTGTTGTTTCCAGGGTACGCCTGATTGTGGTTCAAAAATACCACAATCTTTGAGGAGGCTCTTTCTGTGTAAACCCCCCCCCCCCCGCTGCCCTTAATTAAAGTGAAAGTAAAAAATAAATACAGTATAATGTCACTTAAAACTATGTGGGACCTTTAATCTCACAGAACCCTGATCGATTTCTTTAATGTTGAGCAGCACAAGGTTAATACCAGAGAGAAATATTAACTCCAACTTCATGAAAGCTGTCAGAACAGTCAATAGGGTTTTTAGTGTCATCCTATCAGAAAGATAACGGGCAGCCTGACCTGGCACTTTACAGGTCAAACTAATCAAACAGAGAAAAGGATTGTAGTGCTAAGAAAATAATCCATTAAGAAAGAATTCTAACTTAAATTATAGAATAGAAAAACTTCTAATATCTATTAATGACATGTACAAGTAAATATTCATTTGCCCTAGTTCTACGTTTTGATTTAGTTTGAACCTTTGATTTTGCATATCTTAAACCTTGTCTGTTTAAAACTGTAATCGCACTTGTGCATATAATTTTGGTCACTGTGTCAGATATCCGAGTAAACTTGTGTGTCTCTGTGTCTGTCTGTCTCTATTGCTATGTTAGAATGTAACATCAAAGATAAAGAATCTTGGCAAATTATGATCTGAATAGGGGAAGGTGCTCACTCTGAAATTCTGGAATGAAATACAAATATATCAGATCATGAGCGATTCTGCCTTAAAGCTTTAACCAGTTTGATTTTGGTGTACATTTCCAGAGCATGTACCTGAACAAGTGGGCTGCAGTTCACAAAAATGCACGACATACAAAGTCAGCTCAGTGTTCAAGGTTCCACAAGAGTCTATGTGATTTTGTTTGGATCTGTGCTTCAGGTTTGTTTTATACATTTCCATTTCACTTACAACAGCCTTTGCATTCAGACCAGCTCACTTCAAAATAAATGCAAAGCAGAGCAAATCAACAGAGGCTAGCAAAGAAAAACATGGGAAAGAGCAGAAGCATCCACCAGAACGTATCTGTCAACAGCCCTAAAGTTAAACAGAACACAACAATCACCTTCAATTGCATTGAATCAAAAAGAATTCTTAACATGGATTGTTCCAACGCAATGTAATCCGTTTTTTAAATTCAAACCAAGCCTAAGGCAGCCGGTTCTCATAACTAATTATTATAAAGATACCCCAGGGAGCAGGCAAGGTAGCTGTGTTAGCTTGCTGCACTGAAACCAACAAATCACCCTGGAGCAACTTAAAGACCAGTATCTTGTTTTATTTTCTGAGCACAGATATGGCAACTACACAAGCTGTCACTGGATGATCAAATGCACAATGGACACCCCAGAAAATAGAGAAAACTGTCTGCAGGTTTGCAATTCCATACATGGTAAACCAAACAAGATTCTGGTCTGACAACTTTTTTTGTATGTTGTAAGACTGTGGTGGCTCAAGTGGTCAAGATGCTGACTGGAAGGGCGGCAGATCAGCAGCTTGAGACTTGCGTGCTGCACAATGGAGTGAGCTCCCGTCTCTGTCACAGCTCCTGCCAACCTAGCCGTTCGAAAGCAAGAAATTGCAAGTAGATACTGTAAATAGGTACTACTTTGGTGGGAAGGTAAACAGCGTTTCGTGTACTCAGGTGTCTAGTCATGACTGCCACATGTCCACGGAAACATCTGCAGACGTAGAGGGCACTGGCTCTTTGGCTATAAACAGAGATGAGCACTGAATCCTAGATTTGGATACGACTGGCTTTTGAGCAAGGGTGACCTTTACCTTTACCTAATCTGCCCTGAACGGTGTTTGCATCAAGAGGGCAGAGTATAAATACAAATAAATGCAAATAAATAAATAAACTTGACATAAAACTCCATGTACTCCAACCTGCTTCTTGTTGTTTAGGTTCGGAAAGACTTGCTCTATAACAGGGGTGACCAAACAACGGGCCACATCCAGCCCCCGATTCATCCGGCTCATGAAGCCCTTCTCGCTCCGGGAAGTGGAAGTAAAATGCGCCCGTATGGAAAACATTGGAATTTATAGTAGCAGATGAGAATAGTGTTGAGGCTGACCTTGTGTCTACTAAAATAAACATCCTCTACAAGGGTACCCAAACTACAGCCTGTGGGATGGATCCGGCCCTGACACCAATTCATCTGGCCCACAATGCCCTCATTGCTCCCGGAAGCAGAAGTAAAATGCTCCCGTTATGGGAGCGACGAGGGCACCCCACTCTATAACAAATGCATCCAACACTGCAACCTTATCGTTCGACTCTATGCATATTCTCACCAGTCTCCCTGAGCTCAGAAGGTCTACCCCACAGCAGCTGTGCACAAATATTGGTAAAGATCTTTGCATCTACCTGTCCTACCTACCTGAATATAATCCAAGACCAGCCCGGCGAAGACCATGCCCATGCCTGCGAGCATGTAGGGGAAGAGCACCTGTAGGCCAATGGTCATGGCAGACTCCTCCTGAAGCTTGGCCATGGCCACTTTGGCCTCCGCAGGCGGCTTCTGAGAGAGGAGCAAAGGGCCATCCTCTGCTCCCTGGCTGCCAAGTTTGCTCTCTTTGTGTTTACTCTTGCTCTTCGCTTTCTGCCTGGCTCGTTCCCCATTTCGAGTCCTGCCTTCCCTCCGTCGCTGACGAGTCTCCTCACCTTTCATGTCGATCCTTGCAATTTGGGACTCCTTTTGTTGGCCAACGGCACCAAACCAGGGACAGGGAAAAGAAAAATAAGAGAAAGTGTTTCACTGTATCCTTGAGAAGTAAAGCATCCTAGAGTATTCTTTTCCCTTATGCACCCAATTATGTCATAGTAATTTAGGGGTCTTTAGGGACTGCGGTGGCTTATAGGTTAAGATGCTGAACTTGATGACTGGAAGGTCAGCAGGTAAGCAGTTTGAGACCTGAGTGCTGCACGACAGAGTGAGCTCCCATCTCTGCCCCAGCTCCTGCCAACCTAGCAGTTCGAAAGCAAGAAATTCCAAGCAGATAAATAGGTGCCACTTCAGTGGGAAGATAAACAGTATCCCATGCACTTATGCTTAGTCATGTCTGCCACATGACCATGGAAAGGTCTGCAGACACAGCACTGGCTCTTTGGCTATAAACGGAGATGAGCACCATACCCTAGTGTCAGATACGACTGGCTTTCGAGTAACCGTGACCTTTATCTTTACCTAATTAATAGTAATTTATAGGTACCACCTTGGTGGGAAGGTAAACAGCATTCAGTGCACTCTGGTGTCTAGTCATGCCTGTCATATGACCATGGAAACATCTGCAGATGGAGACGTGTCTGCAGATGTTTGGCTTTAAATGGAGGTGAGCACCGAACCCTAGAGTCTGATACAACTGGCTTTTAAGCAAGGGTGACTTTTACCTAATTTATTATTTTCAGTGAGCTCCACTGATATACTTTACACCAGGGATGGTAATTCACACATATGGTTCATTGATATTCCTCGTACACACAGTCTATGATGCTGTTACATAATTAAGTGCAAATTTCTACAAGAAAGAGACTCGCGAAAGTTAATCTATGCCAGTGATGGTGAACCTTGGCACTCCAGGTTTTCTTGAACTTCCAATTCCCAGAAGCCCTGATCAGCAGGAGTGCTGACTTGGGCTTCTGGTAACTTAAGTCCAAGAACAGCTGGAGTGCCAAGGTTGGCCATCACTGATCTATGCTATGGGGTGCATAGAAACAGCCTCCTTGAATATTGTGGTATTTTTTAACCACAACTGGGCATACTTCGTGCAATGGCAACCTTGTGTTGCCTGCCAGCTAATCATTCTAAAACCAGGTCAGGCAAAAGGAACTATGGAATGAATTCACCAAATGGTGACTTCATTTTGGCAATTTCACATCTGGCCGAGACAGAAGAAGAATCCATGCTGTCCCAAGGAAAAATGGCATGCAGAAATATTACATACGTATGTGTTTTACATCTAAATCTGTTCTTACTCCACTTGCTGTCCTGGTTCACTGCATTTCCATCACTAAAAACTGTACACATGTGATATTGCGGTAGTCTAGATTACAGTTCTAAAAGGAGCTGTAATGTTCCGAAGGAATAGAAAACCTGATATATTTTGTAGGAATTCAGATTTTAAAATACACTATATTCCTCAAATGGCAGGAACTCTGGCATCCCTTTGCTTGTCTTTTTAGAGAGACCAATGCACTCACTCAAACATTTTATATTTCTTTTTTAATGACAAAAATAACTTGCACTAGTACCATTTCTTTACCTTCAGGGATGGCTGCATGCACAGGCTCAGATGATCAGAGACTGTGGTGGCTCAGTGGTTAAGAAGCTCACCTTGTTAGCTGGAGGGTCAGCAAGTCGGCAGTTCAAGACCTGAGTACTGCATAACAGAATGAGCACCTGTCTCTGTCCCAGCTCCTGCCAACCTAGCAGATCGAAAGCAAGAAATTGCAAGTAGATAAATAGGGTCCACTTTGGTGGAAAAGATCTTGGGGACATGAATGCAACCTCATTTATATATTTATATATATAAAAGAGGACTGCACTGACTTTTTTGACCAGAGTTCAAGACTGCAGTGACTCAAGAGGCTAAGACGCTGACTGGAAGGCAGCAGGTCAGCAGTTCAATTCCCGAGTACTGCAGGACGGAATGAGCTCCCGTCTTTGTCCCAGCTCCTGCCAACCTAGCAGTTCGAAAGCAAGACATTGCCACAGAAACATCTGCAGAAGCAGACAGCGCTGGCTCTTCGGCTTTGAAACAGAGATGAGCACTGAACCCTAGAGTTGGATACAACTGGCTTTTGAGCAAGGGAAACCTTTACCTTTACTAAGACCATTCCTTATTCATTTGGGTGATTCACATTTATTGTTTCTGATACGCGACAGTCACTTCTCTATAGCCAGCTATCCAACACATTGAGTTACAATACATATTTCATCAGCCAAAGCTGAGATTAGGAAATCTTTAAAGCCCACATGTATTATTGTGCTTCTCTGATTGGCCTCATAAAGGTATTACACACGGATCTGAGAATGTCCTATAAAAATAATACGTGGAAAGGGTGTCTGATGGGATTACTTGTCACCTTTTGTGCAGGTCACTCACTTTTAATCTCCGTGGTAGCAGTATAGGAAGGGGCCAAAGTCAACTGGCAGCCTCAGCTACAGCAGATCTATTGAACGAATGGGATGTCAAATCAGCACTGAGACGAAGCCCAGCACTTCGAATTGATGTAGCCCCTCAGTCTTCAGAAATGTGGGTACCAAACTGCAAAAGAAAAACAAACAAATAAAAACTAGAAGCCCCTCTGGGTTGAGGGGAGAGACAAGGGCAGAGATCAGAAAAGAGCCCTGGTTAAACTGCTGTATTGCTGTACTGCAGCCAAAACGTTGTGAGTTCGATCCTGATGTGGGTCCAGGTTGACTCAGTCTTCCCTCCTTCCCAGGTCAGTAAAATGAGTACCCAGCATGTTGGGAGGAAAATGCTAATTAAATTGTGAACCGTTCAGAGAGTGGATTAAGCGCTATGGGGTGGTATATAAGTGTGACTGCTATGCGCAACTGAGTGAGCTCCCATCACCTGTCCCACCTTCTGCCAACCTAGAAGTTTAAAAGCAAGTAATTTTGTTGTTCTTGTCCTCTGTCATTCTCCGCAGCCCACATAGATCTATGCCCATTGCGTCAACGATGCCATCTAGCCACCTCATCCTCTGCCACCTCTTTCTCATTTTGCTTTCAAGCTTTCCCAGCATCAAGGCCTTCTCAAGCGCATCCTCTCTTTTCACTTGGTGGCCAAAGTACTTGAGCTTCAGCTCCAGCACTTGTCCTTCTAATGAGCAGTCAGGATTGATTTCCTTCAGGATTGACTGATTGGATCTCCTTGCAGTCCAGGGTACTCTCAAGAGTCTCCAAGAAATTGCAAGTGGATAAAAAGGTACTGCTTTGGCCGGAAAAGTAACAGTGTTCCATGCACTTTGGCGTCTAGTCATGCCTGCCACATGGCCACAGAAACGTCTGCAGACATAGATAGTGCTGGATCCTTGGCTGTTAATGGAGATAAGCCCCACCCACCCATCAGTCAACCCCACCGAGTCGGATACGACCGGCTTTTGGGCAAGGGAGACCTTTACCTAAAAAGGATGTGAGACTGCTAGGATGGCACAACCTATCACAGTGATGGCCAACCTTGGCACTTCAGGTGTTCTTCGATTTCAATTCCCAGAAGCCCTGATCAGCAGGTGTACCGACTTGGATTTCTGGGAACTGAAGTCCAAGTCAGGTGTACGCTAGGATGCCACAACCTATCACAATGATGGCCAACCTTGGCACTTGAGGTGTTCTTGGACTTCAATACCCAGAAGCCCTGATCAGCAGGTGTACCGACTTGGACTTCTGGGAACTGAAGTCCAAGGCAGGTGTACGCTAGGATGGCACAATCTATTTTAGTGATGGCCAACCTTGGCACTCCAGGTGTTCTTGGACTTCAATTCCCAGAAGCCCTGATCAGCAGGTGTACTGACTTGGACTTCTGGGAACTGAAGTCCAAGTCAGGTGTACGCTAGGATGGCACAATCTATTTCAGTGATGGCCAACCTTGGCACTCCAGGTGTTCTTGGACTTCAATTCCCAAAAGCCCTGATCAGCAGGTGTACCGACTTGGACATCTGGGTACTGAAGTCCAAGTCAGGTGTACTGAAGAAGTCCAAGTCAAGTGTACTGACTTGGACTTCTGGGAATTGAACACCTGGAGTGCCAAGGTTGGCCATCACTGAGTCCTATCATTATCTCCAAGAGGGAGGAGGGCTTTGCATCCCATCCACCGCTTCTTACAAATGGAAAGGGGGGAAAGCGACACACACACACACACACACACACACACACACACACACACACACACACACACACACACACACACACACACACACACACACACACACACCGCCCCCTTCTCTCCCCATCCCCGGGTACTGTACTTACCAAGCTCCTTTGTTCCTTCTCGCCTGGAGCTTTGTCGCCCCCTGGGAACCAAACAGGGCATCGCGCGCGCGCCTCGGGAAACGCAGGCAAGCGGACGGAGAAAGGGGCGTGGCCTCGCTCTCCTGTCACCTGGACGTGAGTGAGAGGTGCTTTCAAAACAAACGCCCGCCGGACGGACCTCCCTTGGGTTCTGCGGGGAGGGGGGAGGGCTCTACATTTCGCCCCGCCCCCTCTGGCTGCCAGGCCTCTTTGCGGGGAGGGAGGGGGGCGCTTTGTTTGGCGAGTGAGCGGAAAAGGAAGTGCCGCCTCTACGGGCGGGCGGAGGAGGAGGAGGAGGCTGTCGTGTCACCAGCAGCTTGCAATACTGCCAGACTAGACAGAGAGAGCTCAGCTGCCTGTGCCAACCCGGGGCAAAAGGACCTGAGGCTGCAAGCGAGGCTACTACTGCAGCTCCCCGCGGGCCTTGCAGTGATGCGCCTGATTTGCACACGAATAATAATTTCGTGTCAGCAGTTATTCTGGGTCGAAAGGATGTTTTTTTTTCCTCCTGGAGAAACTCCGCTCAGGGGACCCCCAAATGAGGCTCCTTTCATGTCCCCAAGATCTCCACACACACACACACACACCGAAGTGGTTCCTATTTATCTACTTGCAAATTTCTTGCTTTCAATCTGCTAGGTTGGCAAGAGCTGGGATAGAGACAGGCGCTCAATCCGTCATGCACTACCCGGGTTTCAACATGGTGACCTTCCAGTTATATTTAAACTTATATACCGCTTTCCTTTGTCAACGACAAACTCAAACCTTTTAACATATTCAACTACAGTAAAACTCTACACTATATCAGTACAACACATCAAAATATCAACAATCAATATATAAAAAGGACATAGCCAAAAAACATATCAGCCAAAATACATAATACAATGTACAGAATAAATTCAAGCAATAAGCACAAATCAATCGTAGCAAATACAATCAATACAGCAAAATTTCAGAAATAAACACGAATACAGTATTACAAAATACAATATAACATACAATCGACAGCAGTACTCCGCTGCACTCTCCCCAACCTCATACAATAATATACAATAATACAGTTTACAAAAAAAAAATCACTTAAAAAAAGCATAATGGGCGAGCTTCTTAGCCACTGAGCCACCGCAATCCCTAAGACCCCACTGCAAACAAATATCGTGAATATCATTACAGAATGAGTTCTACTTGCAGTCAAAAGCCTGTCTATGGAGGAATAATAGTGGTCCCTATTTATCTGAGTGCACAGAACACTTACCTTTCCTGCCAAAGTAGTCCTTATTTATCTACTTGCAATTTCTGGCTTTTGATCTGCTAAGTTGGCATGAGCTGGGACAGAGACGGGCACTCAATCTATCATCATCATCATCATCATCATCATCATCATCATGTAGTACCCTGGTTTCGAACTGCCAACATGCTGGCCTTCCAGTTAACATGGCAAGCTTAACCACTGAGCCACTGCAGCACCTATTTGCACACTATGTCATCGACTGCTTCTCTCTCTCTCTCTCCCTTCCAGAGACAAGGGTGCTTTCCCCCTTTCCAACATAGTCCAAGTGAGGGGTTGTTATTTATTACAATGTGCAGTCAAGTTGCTTCGGACTTATTGCCAACTATGCAACTGAACAACAACAACAAAATGAGTCTTCTTTCATGTCCAGATCAAACTGTGAACTGCCAAAAGGAAGCCACTTTCTTCCCTTTGTCTTTAGCCAAACTTAAGTCCTCATCAGTGCATGTTTCTGGCAGTCTTTGGCAGATCAGTAAATGAGCCGGATTCTTTATCTCTCTACTACATTCACACTACATGTTGTTTTCCATCAGCAGCCCCCACTTGAGCATGTTGATGTTAAATTTAGGGACTCCGACCCCCAACCTTTTCAGGGTCCTCCAAGTGATGTTGGGGAGGTTGATTTCCTAAGCCACATCCTCCTTTAATGTCATTCTTTGTCCATTGAGTTCCTTCCTCCATCTTCTGATTTGGCTTTGCTCTTGCGTATCCCTCAAGAGAACAAATAGGTCGGTCTTAAAAGAAATCAACCCCTTGGACTGCTCCTTGGAAGGTCAAATATTGAAGATGAAGCTAAAGTACTTTGGACATCAAATAAAAAGAGAGGACTCACTTGGAAAGGCCTTGATGCTGGGAAATGTTGAGGGCAAAAGAAGGGGGCAGCAGAGAATAAGATGGCTAGATGGTATTGTTGATGCAATGGGCACAGAGCTGAGCGGGTTGAGGAGGATGGTGGAGGATAGGGGTGCCTGGCATGCGATGCTCCATGGGGTCGCAAAGGGTCAGATTGTTGATACTTTTTACATTTTTGAACCACAATCGTACCCTGGGCAACAGCATCCATGTTTTGCCAGCTAATCTTTCTCACACCTGATCAAGCCAAAGGAACTGAGGAATGAGTCCACACTATGAATGAAGGATCTCCTGTCCTCAACAGCCCTGCTCAACTCTTGCAAAGACAAGTTTGTGGGTTCTTTTAGAGTGAATTCATCTCCTATTTGGTCTTCCTCTTTTCCTGTTACCTTCAATCTTTCCCAGCATCATTATCTTTTCCAAGGAGTTTTGCCTTCTCATGATGTGCTCAAAGTACAGTGAGTCCTCGGATAAAGTCCGATTCGGATAAAGTCGCGGTTTTCATGCACACGTGATGCATCGCATAAAGTCCAAATCTGCTAAAAATGGACATTATCCGGGGTATAGGAACCTCGGATAAAGTCCATTTTTGGATGTTATCCGATGCATCGCCCATTTGATTCGGATAAAGTCCAAAATCGGATAAAGTCCAAACTTGTGGAATGGAGTTTGGACTTTATCCGAGGTTCTACTGTATGATAGTTTCATTGCTGCAGCTCCCCCAGTGGCTTAGTGGTTAAGGTGCTGATGGAGACTGAATGGCCAGGTTTCAATACCTGAGAGCTGCACTTGGGGGACATAAAAGGAGCCTCATTCGGGCATCCTCTAATAATCCTTTCAACCCAGAGTAATCTCCGACCCGAAATTATTATTATCATTTCATTGCTTTTGTCTGCAGGAATAGTTCACACTTGATTTGTGCTAGAACCCATTTCTCCCTGTTTCTAGCAGTACAGTGTTACCCACAAAACTCTTCTCCAGCACCATATTTCAAATGAATCCAATTTTTCCTCGGCTTTACTGACCAGCTTTCTCATCAGGCATTTCTTGTTCAATACAGTATAAGGTTATCTTAATCAGGGTTTATTTTTGCTTTATTCTGTTGAGTCTATTGAGGTTTGCTCAGCTTTAGAGAATGAAGGATCAACAAACCAACAAAATCAACAAACCAATGCTGAAGTGGAACTAAAAGGATGCTTGCTTGACAAGTGGGGATGCTTGCCAATGATAAAAACTGTGAGTGGAGTGGGCTTGCTTATTTGAAGGGGGGCAACAGTGAAGAAAATATCTGGAATGACAGGCGACCTGTTCCCCTTTGGGAGTGAGCAAAATAATAAAGGTAAAGGTTTCCCTTGCTCGAAAGCCAGTTTATTCGACTCTAGGGTTCAGTGCTCATCTCTGTTTCAAAGCCGAAGAGCCAGCGTCTGCTTCTGCAGATGTTTCTGTGGTCATGTGGCAGGCATGACTAGACACCAGAGTGCACAGAGCGCTGTTACCTTCCCACCGAAGTGGTCCCTATTTATCTTCTTTCAATTTCTTGCTTTAAAACTGCTAGGTTGGCAGCCACTTGAGCCACTGCAGTCCCTGTGAGCACAATATACTGCCCCATAGCACTTAGGGCACTCTTTGGGCAGCTGACAAGGTAATTGGCTTTTTTTTGCCCCAAACATGCTGGGTTCTCATTTTTCTGACCTCGGAAGGATGGAAGGCTGAGTCAATCTTGAGCTCCATTAGCATCAAAATCACAACATCAACAGCAGTTTTTGGCTGTAGTACAACAATTTAACCATGGGTAACACCCCATTGTACACAAACAGATGTGTGTCCCAGAAGCAGTTTTGATGGGTGAGGCTGAGAAAGAGCGAGGGGGTGGGCTTTCAAAGAGGTAGGCATGCTAGTCTGTTTCAGCATGCATAATAAATAGAAAAACAAAAACGGGTTGTGACTTTTGGAAAGAGATTTATTTCTGTACCAGCTTTTATGGGTTACAATTCCTTTCCTCAGCAACAAGGTGTGAGTATTGAGCCCACAGGTTTAATTACACAGTACAGTATTGTTGTGTTCTAATAGTGTAACCGTCTACATGTGATAACAATGTATCTTAACCAATGTAACCTTTCCTACGGGTAACAATGTAACCTTCAGCTGTATCACTATAAACTCTGTAATAGGACGCGAGCTAATGACCACCAGCTGGCAGCAGCGAGCGTCCAAGCTCTATTGGTCCAAACTCATCAAAGTGCCACAGCGCGGGAAGTTTCCCGCCACTACCTACACCTGGACAAGAAGGGCGTGACCAGCAATGACGTCACGCGGACAATAGCCAATGGGCTATTGTGGAGCCACGTTCAAATGTTTACTACCATATATATAGAGCTGTACATCCGCCATTACCTCATGTTCCCTCTGACCACTATGCAATAAACCTGTGTTTAACCAGCCATTGGCTGTTTTCCTGTGTCTTGGTTCTCATACACTAAATTGGCGACGAGGATGGGATATGGATCCCCAAGGAGCCAGGACACAGAGCGGTTTCAACATTAACAAACCGCAAGACTGGGAGCTCTTCGAGATGGACTTCCAGGGAGCACTGGTAGAACTCGACGTAAAGGACGAGGCAAAGAAGAGGGCCATCCTCACCCGAATGCTTGGGCAAGAAACCAAGCGAACACTGGTGAGCATCATTGCACCGAAGAAGGTGAGCGATTTCAAAGCCGATGACATCATGAAACTGCTGCGTGAGCGGTTTCGACCCTCGAAGGCAATGTTTCCCGCTCGGAGCGCGTTTTGGAGGCGAGTCCAAGCGCCGGACGAGTCGGTTGAAGCCTTCGTAGCGGCCATGAGGTTAGCTGCCAGCCCCTGCAAGTGGGAGAACTTAGAGCTAGCCCTCAGGGATGGCGTGCTGTGCGGCCTGAAGGACAGGGAGGTGCAGCACATCCTGATGAATAAGGAGCCACCTCCCACGTTACAAGAGGTCGTGGAGGCCGCGGAATCCGCGGAAACTACGAATGCAGGGGTGCAAGAGCTGCACGAATGGCGTCCGAAGGCCGGCAAGGCAGAAAATTCGGTGCACGGCAAACCGGGGAATTCGGTGCACGCGACTCGGCGAACCTCGAAATCGTCTGCGGAAGGCAGTGACGACAAGGATGTCCGGAAAGTCCGAAAAGGGGGGCGCCGCTGTGATGGTTGTGGGGCGGCCCATGACCGCGCTAAGTGCCCGTTCCGGAAAGCCGAGTGCCACAACTGCGGCCGCCGTGGGCACATCGCTAAAGTGTGCAGGAAACGGCAAGAAGCCCGAAAGCATTCACCAGACCGTTCGTCCAGACCGGACCGTCCGACGAGGTCCAAAGATGGCGCCCGAGCCACGAGGAAGCAGGACGGCGTGGGCCGCGTCTCGGACGACAGCGAGGACGACGCTCCCGTGTTCAGCGTGTCCGCGGGACAACCCCGTTATTTCGTTGAGGTACTAGTACAAGGGGCCCCTATTAGGATGGAAGTTGACTCGGGGTCCTCCTATTCTATCATTTCCCAGAGGGAGTTCTTGAAAATTGACCCCCTCGTGCGACCCAAACTTAAAGCGTTGAGGTCCACACTACGAGATGTTCAAGGGAACAGCATTCCAGTGTTGGGGGTCGGAAAATTCCAAGTGAAATTTAAGAGACACTCTGCAGAACTCCCCCTAGTCGTTCTCAAGGGGGGAAATTGCAGCCTCCTCGGAACTCAGTGGTTTCAGCCTTTGGGTTTGTTCATAGGGGGGGTGCATGCCTTGGGAGCAGATCCAATACAAGCGGTGTGTGACGCGCACCCCGCCGTTTTTAAAAAAGGACTGGGAAAGTTCAAGGGACCCCCTGTAGCTTTCGACCTGGACCCGGGGGTCCGCCCGATAAGACTTAAACCACGCAGAGTGCCGTTCGCACTCAAGGACAAAATAGAGGCGGAACTGGACAAACTGGTGGGCCAGGGGATTCTTATTCCTGTTGATTCCGCGGAGTGGGAAACTCCAATTGTAACAGCACTAAAGGCAAACGGGGAGGTGCGCATTTGCGCTGACTATAAGTGTACAATTAACAAGGCTATCCGCCCTAATGCATATCCGGTGCCGGTGGTCAGCCACCTTCTGGCCAGGCTAAATGGGGGAAAGTGTTTCGCTAAGCTCGACCTAGCGCAAGCCTACCAGCAACTCCCAGTGACCCCTGCCACGGCAGCGGCACAAACCATAGTCACTCATAAAGGGGCGTTCCAGGTGTCGCGTTTACAGTTCGGCGTGAACTCGGCACCCGGCCTTTTTCAGTCGCTCGTGGAACGTCTCCTGAAAGGTTTGGAGGGGGTTTTGCCTTATTTTGATGACATATTGATAACAGGGGGGAGTGAGACCGAACTAGCCAAAAGGTTGGACAATGTACTGACGGTGTTGGAGAGAGCGGGGTTGCGACTGCGGAAAGACAAGTGCGTTTTTTTTGCAACGGAGGTTGAGTTCTTAGGATTCCGGGTTACACCCGAGGGAATTAAGCCTTCCAAATCCAAAGTAACCGCCATAAAGAAAGCTCCTCGCCCCACATCTAAAACCGAACTGCAGTCGTTCCTGGGACTCCTAAATTTTTATCATACCTTCCTTCCACGGAAAGCGGCTGTGGCCGAACCACTCCATAGGTTGCTTAAAAAGGAAGAGGTATGGACATGGGGCGACGAACAGGAGAGGGCTTTTAAGGAGCTGAAGCAACTCCTGACCTCTGATGCAATTCTGACCCATTTCGATCCCAAACGGCCAGTGGTCCTAGTCTGTGATGCATCCCCAGTGGGGGTGGGGGCGGTGCTTTGCCACGTGTTGGAAAATGGAAGGGAGGCGCCAGTAGCGTTTTACTCTAGGTCCCTGTCCCAAGCAGAGAGGAATTATGCACAGACCGACAGGGAGGCGTTAGCGATAGTAGCGGGGACCAAGAAGTTTCACGATTTCCTGTATGGTCGCCCTTTCACCATAGTGACTGACCACAAGCCCCTGTTAGGAATATTTACTGCAAATAAGCCCACGCCACAGATCCTGTCCCCGAGGATGCTGAGGTGGGCTATTTTTCTCAACGCTTACCAACATGAGTTGGAGCACCGACCCGGCAAGGAGATTAGCCATGCGGATGCACTGTCGCGGTCCCCCCTGCCTTTGGCGGGCGGCCACAAGGGAGGAGTAGAAAAAGACCATCAGGTGTTGTTGATAGAGGTTTTAGATTCGCCCCCGATAGTACCTGCCGACATCGCCAAAGCGACAGGCAAGGATAGGACGCTGGAGAAAGTCAGCTCATGGGTGCAAAAGGGGTGGCCAGCGTCCTCCCCGGCTGCGGAATTCGACCCATTTTTTCGGAAAAAACTAGAGTTGTCCCTAGAGAGGGGGTGCCTTTTGTGGGGCCAACGGGTGGTGGTCCCTACATCCCTGAGACCGAGGGTGCTTAAATTGCTGCACGTCAGCCACCCGGGTATTGTCCGCTCCAAGGCACTGGCTCGGAGCTATTTCTGGTGGCCCCAGTTAGACGCAGACATAGAGCACATGGTCGGCACTTGCGAGGCTTGTCAGGGCTCCTGGCCGGAGGAGGCTCGCCTCCCGCATAGGGAATAGGACGCGGCGAGGGGGCCGTGGTCCCGAGTGCACATAGATTTTGCTGGCCCGTTCCGAGGGACCCTTTTTCTCCTGGTAGTGGATGCGTACTCCAAGTGGCTGGAGGTGATTCCGGTCACGAGCACGTCCTCCGCCACGACAATTAAACACTTAAGGAGGATTTTTTCTACGTTCGGTTTACCCGACACTCTAATTAGCGATAACGCTAGTTGTTTCACGTCCGCCGAGTTCAGGGCGTTCACAGACATAAATGCCATCTGGCACGTTACCTCCGCGCCGTTCCACCCGGCCACGAACGGCCAGGTGGAGCGCCTTGTGCGTACAACAAAGGATGCGTTGAGACGCATGGGCCCAGGGGACCTGAATCACCAAGTGTGTCAATTTTTATTGGGATATAGAGTAACTCCCTTAGCGTCAGGGTACTCACCGGCGGAGCTGCTGATGCGGAGGAAGCTGACCACGATCCTGACCAGGTTAGACCCAACGAGGGTGGAGGACAAAGGGAAGAACATAGGGTTAGCGGTCTCGAAAGGTTTCGCCGTCGGCGATCCTGTGCTCTGCAGGAACTACGCCAACGCAGGTCCAGCCTGGGTACCAGGGACGGTTGTGGAGCAGACGGGGCCAGTGTCGTATCGGGTGGAAACTAATACCCGTCTCCTCTGCAGGAGGCACGCTGACCAACTTAGGCACCGAGTGATTGAGGGGCCGAGCAGTGGGGCTCAGCGACAGGATTCAGCGTTAGGGTTCTCCTCCACCCGCTTATCCCAAGGGGGAGACAACGAAGGGCAACAGTCCCAAACAAGGGGGGGAAGCAGAGGTCCAAACTCATATCCTTTTCATACGCCGGTTCTATCCAATCCCTTGAAAGAGAGAGACGAGTTTGCCCCTGCAGTTTCACCCAGTCCCTCGGAAGAGGGAAATGAGTTTGCAACTGTTGCCCCCGAATTAGATTTTGTGTTACCGGACCGGGGTTTTTTTTGGGAGTGTTCCCCCACCCATCCAAGCGAAAAGCGGGGTTTTTCGTTAGCCCCTAGTGCCCCCGGTTTGCCCACATCCACATCAGAAACCTGTCCTCTCCCCTCTCCTGCCCATCCCAAAGCTGCACACCCGCGGCGAGTCACTAACGAGTCATCCTCTCCAATTACAGGACAGGAAGCCGGGGAACAAAGAGGAGGGAGCAAAGCCGGGGCAGGGCAGCCCGCGCCGAGACCCCAGCGTGTTCGAAATAAGCCATCTTGGCTGAGAGACTTCGTCTCATCCTAGGGGGGAGGAGTGTTGTGTTCTAATAGTGTAACCGTCTACATGTGATAACAATGTATCTTAACCAATGTAACCTTTCCTACGGGTAACAATGTAACCTTCAGCTGTATCACTATAAACTCTGTAATAGGGCGCGAGCTAATGACCACCAGCTGGCAGCAGCGAGCGTCCAAGCTCTATTGGTCCAAACTCATCAAAGTGCCACAGCGCGGGAAGTTTCCCGCCACTACCTACACCTGGACAAGAAGGGCGTGACCAGCAATGACGTCACGCGGACAATAGCCAATGGGCTATCGTGGAGCCACGTTCAAATGTTTACTACCATATATATAGAGCTGTACATCCGCCATTACCTCATGTTCCCTCTGACCACTATGCAATAAACCTGTGTTTAACCAGCCCTTGGCTGTTTTCCTGTGTCTTGGTTCTCATACACTAAAGTATACATGTTTATATCAGAGGAAGCCCTAGCATTCTGCTTTAATAATTTGTCCCCAAAAGAGTTGTACTGTATAGCACCTATAGGGTTAGCATTTGCTTTTATTTCTCATTAGCTTTCTTCTGTCGTACCCCAACAAACATGTACACTATGTACCTGCAGTCTCATATTGTAGCCCATGTTTCTGAGGAAGTGGACTGGAATTCACAAAAATAAAATAAATCTTACTCTTAGAGACACCACAAACTTTGTTTCCATAATGAAGAGGAAGGATGTTCAATGAGCTTTGTGGCTAGAATGACAACCATCACTAAATAACACTGACTTACTAACTCCTAACTACCAGCTAACTAGGACTGCAGTGGCTCAAGTGGTTAAGATGCTGACTGGGAGGCAGAAGGTCAGCAGTTCAAAACCTGAGTACCGCATGACAGAATGAGTGCCCACCTCAGTCCCAGTTCCTGCCAACCTAGCAGTTCAAAAGCAAGAAATTTCAAGTAGATTAATAGGGACCACTTCGGTGGGAAGGTAAACAGCGTTCCGTGTGCTCCGGTGTCTAGTCATGCCTGCCACATGTCCACAGAAACATCTGCAAACGCAGACAGCGCTGGCTCTTTGGCTATAAACAGAGATGAGCACTGAACCCTAGAGTCAAATACGACTGGCTTTCAGGCAAGGGTGACCTTATCACCTAACTATGGATGTTTTGTAGCTGTTCCCCTAATGAAGAGTTATACTTCATTACATTCAGTGGTTGGGGTTTCTTTATTATTTTTGCTAAATTAAAATATACATGTTAGAGAATTACATTTATAATGCTTTGATTGTCTTGAAATAGATTGATTTCCAGTGCAGAAAAATCTGCCAATGGTTTATAGTCAATGCAGAAAAATCTGCCAAAAGCAGAACTGTTCAAATTACAGACGTATGATTGGAGCCAGTTTTGGTCATCACTGAAAATAGTATACAGATTTTGATACAATAACTTTTTCTTTTTTAAAATAAATAAATAAATAAAAGTATTTCTGATGCTTTTAGCTTAAAGTGTACTTTTCAAATAAAACTTGTACTGTGAAACTTATTGTATTAGTAAAAAGAAGAACAATAGGTTTTAAGCAGTCTAAAGTGATGAAACAATCTTTTCTGAACTGTTAACAATTATGTTCCATGTGTTCCAGCCCAGAATTTAGAAGTTTTTTAAAAAATGAAAATGTACCAGCAGGAAAAGGGGAAATGATATAGTTGGTTTTTTTTATCTTTGACCGCACACTTAATTCCTACTTCTTTAATAACTACTGTTGTACTGCATTTTATATTTAATGAACTGTCACAAAAGCTAGGTATGCTTACAGTCCATTTCTTTTCTACAGCAGTGTGTCTGTTGAGGTTTCTATAATAGCTTGTAAGGAATAAGTACCGTAATCATCAGTGAGCACAAGGGAGAAAAACCTGTTGTGGTTGAAGAGTGTGAAGAGACAGATGTCTCAGTGGGTGGCCCTTCTCCCCTTCTTCATGACAGTGAGGAATTTGTCATCACTAGCTATCTGATAGCAGTGCCTTGTGGGAGGGATGGGTGTCAGAAGGACCTGGTGGCAAGGAAGACATGACCAGGGAATTTGGGATCCAGATGGAAGATCCTGGAGAAAAGGTGCCAATAGGGGGGGGGACAGAGAGAAAGAGGAAGGGTCCCCCTGGACTAGGAGGAAGCAACTCTAGGTCATGGTAATTGAAGGATATAAACAGTGGTGTACTGCTCCAGGTTCCCACAGGATCCCGGGAACCGGTAGCAGAAATTTCCCCAGGCCATGCCCACCTCCTTACCCCAGGCCATGGTGTGGCTGGCCAAGTGGGTGTGGCCCACAGAGTTAGCAACGTCCACAGAGTTAGCCACGCCCAGGGTGGGGGCAGTATATTTTTTTGCAGTGCATCACTGGATATAAAGAACACTCTGGAGGTGGGAAGGGGAGAGAATGCTGGGGCGTAAGGTAGAAAGTAGAACAAGAAGTCCAAACAGGAGATCTCCTCTGTTATGTATGCATGTACAATGTTTCTTTAAATATATGAATGTAACCAGTCCACAATCACAATGTATCTCAGCTGTTAAGGAACGCGAGCAAGCCGCCCATAGAGGGCAGCTGCGAGTGTTCAGTCTCACATGGTCCACATTCCCCAAATCACGAACAGCCGCGGGAGATTCCCCGCATGACAAAGAGCTACAGAAAACAACTACAAGAAGAGAGGCGTGACCTGGGCGAGGCCACGCCGGTAGCAGCCAATGAGCTACCGTACAACCAGATTCAAATGCATTATGTTATTGTATATAATGAGATGTACCTCCGCCATTACCACATGTTCATACTGACCATCAATGAATAAACCTGTGTTAGTCCTTCCTGCGACTCCTTCTTTGTCTCCCGTGCAAGACACCAAATTGGCGACGAGGATGGGATCGATGGCGAATCCCAAAGTCAAGCCGTACCAGTTCGATGTCAGCGAACCCGAGCAGTGGGAGCTCTACGAGTGCCAGTTTCGGCACACGATGGAAGCCGCCGGCGTCGACGACGGCGCGAAAATGCGCTCACATTTCCTGTCCCAGGTGGGACCGGCTGCGATGCGGATCTTGATGACCCTCGTGGCCCCCCGGAAGGTGGACGAAGTGCCCATTGACCGCATCTTGGAGAAGCTTCATGAGCATTTCCAACCGCCGGTCTCAATCTTCCCAGCCCGGGTCGCGTTCCATCGGCGAGACCAGCGCCCCGGCGAATCTGTGTCCGCCTACGCGGCGGCCCTCAGGCTGGCAGCGGTGCACTGCCAATGGGACGACCTAGACCAGACCCTCCGAGACCGCATGTTGTGCGGTTTGAAGGACGAGGAGCTGCAGAGGCGCCTGATGACCCGCGACAGCCGCCTCACGTTCAACGAGGTACTGCGGGAGGCCCAAGCAGCTGAGGAGGCCAGGAGCGGGGTCAGGCTTTTTAAGTCCCGAGGGGCCGCGGCCGAGAGGGCCAAGTCACCAGTGCAAGCGGCCCGGCGGACACCAGCAAAGACGGCCTGGCGGGCCTCCAAGCCGCCCGCCGGCTCGCCAGCGATGTCCGAGGAGTCGTCCACAACGGCAGACCCCTGTTCCAGTGAGGACGACGACGTCCAGCGGATAAGGAAACGCGGGGAGAAGCGTGAGACCCGCGACAGGCAAGACCGCCGTTGCGACGGTTGTGGGGCGCCCCACGACCGCACGAGGTGCCCGTTCCGTAAGGCCGAGTGCCACAACTGCGGCCGGAAGGGGCACATCGCCAGAGTTTGCAGGCGCGGACGGACCAAGGACAAGAGCGGCCCAAGTCACCCCCGGGGACACCAGCGGAAGGCGACCGGCACCAGGAAGGTCTCAACCGGCTTCGACGAGGAAGGCGTCAACCGCGTGGGACTGGAGCACCGACGTTTTTTCGTTGAGGTACAGTTACAGGGGCTCCCAGTGAGAATGGAGATAGACTCGGGGTCGTCCTATTCTATCCTATCCCAGAGAGAGTATATGCGCATTCCCCCAGAGGCGCGGCCCAAACTGCGGGCCTTAAGGTCAAACTTGCGGGACGTGCAGGGAAATGGGATCCCAGTGTTGGGGGTGGGAAAGTTCGAAGTAAAATTCAAGAACTATTCCAAGAGACTGCCCCTAGTCGTCCTCAAGGGGGGGAGATGCTGCCTTCTGGGAACACAGTGGTTTGCTCCCCTGGGAATCGAACTGTCCGGCATTAACGCCATCGAGACTGACCCAATGCGGGATGTGTGCAATGCGCACCCGGACGTTTTCAAAAAGGGGCTCGGGACTTACAGGGGCCCCCCAGTCTCCTTTGAACTGGACCCAGAGATCCGGCCCATCCGCCTCAAGCCAAGGAGAGTGCCATTCGCCCTAAAGGACAAGATCGAGGCGGAACTGGACAAACTGGTGGGGCAGGGGATTTTGGTTCCAGTTGACTCGGCGGAATGGGAAACGCCGATCGTTACGGCCCTTAAATCAAATGGGGAGGTCAGGATTTGTGCGGATTATAAATGTACGATTAATAAGGCCATTCGGCCAAATGCATATCCGGTGCCTGTGGTCAGCCATCTACTGGCCACGTTACATGGGGGGAGGTGTTTCGCCAAGCTAGACTTAGCGCAGGCATATCAGCAGCTCTCGGTAACCCCAGCTGCTGCCGCCGCACAGACGATCGTAACCCACAAGGGGGCATTCAAGGTGACGCGCCTCCAGTTTGGCGTGAATTCGGCCCCCGGGATCTTCCAAGCCCTCATGGAACGCCTATTAAAGGGACTCCCAGGTGTCCTCCCCTACTTCGACGATGTCCTGATAACAGCGGGGAGTGAGGCAGAGCTAGCTAGGAGGTTAGATGGGGTCCTCTCAGTTTTCGAAAAAGCGGGGCTTCGCCTACGAAAAGACATGCGTGTTTTTCGCAAGAGAGGTCGAGTTCCTCGGGTTTAAGGTAACCCCAGAGGGAATCCGCCCCTCGGAGTCCAAGGTTGCGGCCGTAAAGAATGCCCCTCGCCCCACCGCAAAGCCAGAGTTGCAGTCGTTCCTAGGGCTCCTCAATTTTTATCACTCATTCCTGCCAAGGAAGGCATCGGTCGCGGAGCCACTGCACGCCCTACTAAAAAAGGACGCGGCTTGGCGGTGGGGGGACAGGCAAGAGAAAGCATTTGGAGAGCTAAAGTCACTCCTTTCCTCGAATGCTGTCCTGACTCACTTCGATCCAAGGAAGCCAGTGGTTCTAGTATGTGATGCGTCCCCGGTGGGGATGGGGGGCGGTCCTCTGCCACGTGCTAGAGAGCGGGCGGGAGGCCCCGGTGGCGTACTATTCAAGGTCCCTTTCAAAGGCTGAGCGCAATTACGCGCAAACGGATAGGGAGGCCATGGCCATAATCGCGGGAACGAAAAAGTTCCATGACTTTTTGTATGGCCGCGAGTTTACGGTGGTGACTGATCACTAGCCGCTTCTGGGGATCTTCACTACCGGCAAACCTACCCCCCAAATTTTATCCCCCAGGATGCTGCGTTGGGCTATCTTCCTCAACGCTTACCAGTACGAGCTAATTTACCGCCCAGGGAAGGAGATCTCCCAAGCAGACGCACTGTCCCGATCCCCTCTCCCTAGCCTAGGAGACCCCACATGCGAGGTGGAGCAGGACCACCAAGTCCTGCTGATCGAGGCCCTCGACTCACCCCCCATTGTCCCGGCCGACCTCGCCAAGGCGACGGCGGCCGACAAGACCCTAGCCCAAGTCAGCTCCTGGGTTAGAAAAGGGTGGCCCACTACTTCCCCAGGTGAGGAATTCCAGCCGTTTTGCAGACGCAGAGTGGAGCTCTCCCTGGAAAGGGGCTGCTTACTCTGGGGACAGCGGGTAGTCATCCCCGAGAAGTTGAGGGCGAGGGTGCTAAAGCTACTGCACACCAGTCACCCAGGGATTGTGCGCTCCAAGGCCCTAGCCAGGAGTTTCGTTTGGTGGCCCAAGATAGACGCGGATATAGAACGGTTAGTGGGCACGTGCGAGAGCTGCCAGAGCTCTCGGCCCGAGGAATCCAGGCTACCCCACAGGGAATGGGACACGGCCCGTGGGCCATGGTCCAGGATTCATGTCAACTTCGCGGGGCCTTTCCGCGGGGCCACGTTCCTACTGGTAGTCGACTCCTACTCCAAGTGGTTGGAGGTAATCCCTATGAGCAGCACCTCCTCCGCGGCAACCATTAGGCAGTTGCGCAAGCTTTTTGCCTGCTTCGGCCTGCCAGACGTTCTCGTGAGCGACAACGCGAGTACTTTCACCTCTGCGGAGTTCAAAACGTTCATAGAAAGAAACGCAATCAGGCACATCACAGCTGCCCCGTTCCACCTCGCCACAAACGGTCAGGTAGAGCGCCAAGTGCGCACTACGAAAGACGCACTGCGGCGCATGGGTCCCGGTGAGTTGAACCTGCACCTGTGTCAGTTCCTCATCTGCTACAGGACAACCCCCTTAGCCTCAGGTTTTTCCCCAGCCGAACTCCTCATGAGGAGGCGTCCGGTAACACTTTTTGACCGGATGGATCCGTCCGGGGTGGAGGATGAAGGGAGGAATATAAGCATGGGGGGAGGGAGCTCCAAAAGTTTTGCAATAGGGGACCCGGTTCACTGCAGAAACTACGCGGCCTCGGGACCAGCGTGGGTACCGGGCACAATTGTGGAGCAAACGGGGCCGGTATCCTACAGGGTCGAAACCAGTTCAGGTTTACTTTGGAGAAGGCATGCCGACCAACTCAGAAGGCGAGTCACAGGGGAGGGGGCATCAGCATTAGGGTCCTCCCCCACCCGCATTACCCAAGGGGGAGACACGGCGGAACCCGCGGATACAAACGCGTATCCTGGGTTCCCATCCACAGAGGAGGATACTTTGAAAGAGAGGGATCAGTTTGGTGATGATTATGATTTTCCGTACCAGGGGGAGTTAGCGGAGTGGTCCCCCACCCGTCCTAGTGAGAAGAGGGGTTTCAGTTCAGCCCCTGGTACCTCCAGCCCCCCCAGTTCTTGCATCCTAGAGTACACCATAGCTCTGGCCCCGAAAAGACAGGCAGCCGGCGGGAGCTCACCCGCCCCCGCCGCAATCTCCCGAACTCCCGAACAGGCAGCAGGAGGTGGCGGGACCGCAAGGGCATCCTCGTTGGTCCCGAGGTTCGTGCTGGGAGGGTCCCCGGGCTCCTCAGGCAATAGACAGGGGTTCACTTCCCAGCTGTTCATTCCATTCCTGTCCCCCAAGACAAGGGCATCGCAAGCTCCCCACAGAACCACTAACGAGTCTCCATTTTCCGTTGCAGGACGAGACTCCACGGAGCCAGGAGTCACAGGCTCCCCTGTATTAGGTCAGGCAGCCGCACGCCCCAGGCGCACTTGCGGCAAGCCACAATGGTTGAGGGACTTCGTCCCATCCTAGGGGGGAGGGATGTTATGTATGCATGTACAATGTTTCTTTAAATATATGAATGTAACCAGTCCACAATCACAATGTATCTCAGCTGTTAAGGAACGCGAGCAAGCCGCCCATAGAGGGCAGCTGCGAGCGTTCAGTCTCACATGGTCCACATTCCCCAAATCACGAACAGCCGCGGGAGATTCCCCGCATGACAAAGAGCTACAGAAAACAACTACAAGAAGAGAGGCGTGACCTGGGCGAGGCCACGCCAGTAGCAGCCAATGAGCTACCGTGCAACCAGATTCAAATGCATTATGTTATTGTATATAATGAGATGTACCTCCGCCATTACCACATGTTCATACTGACCATCAATGAATAAACCTGTGTTAGTCCTTCCTGCGACTCCTTCTTTGTCTCCCGTGCAAGACACCAAATCCTCTCAGAAGTGATGGTGAAGGAGGTAGAAGGACCGGAAGACTGGAGAGATGTAGTAGAAGAACCTCAGGAAGGTACTCTTATTGAGATAGATAATGTCTGTCCGGACATCCTGCTACGGTAATGGGGTACAGCCAGCAACTCAACGCCAAGTATTGGGCAGCGGTAAATAACCTGACTTCCTAAAGGGCACAACTGCTATGGGTGTATGGGCCCCTTTAGGTGGGGTAATGGCCCCCCTCAGTGGAGGAAATGCCACTGGAAACCATCATATTGGGCCAAAAGGCAAAATGAGCAGAGGAGGAACCACTTCACTATTCTGATTCCCAACAGTCATGGAGGCAGAAGAAGCCATGGCAGATGGACATGCTGTGAAGGCGCAGCTTGATCATATCCTCAAGGCTGCGGCACGCACACACACACACACACACACACAGTTCCTTGACAGAGGTCCTTGCGCAATAAGTGTATCTCAGGAGAAGGCAGAAAGACTATGCAACACTAAACCTCTAAAGCTCAGCTACTGAGGAAAAATGGAAGAGTGAGAGCAATGGCAACACCAGAATGAGAACCAAAGAGAAGAACCAAAGAATGAAAGGATGTTCAATACATTACAGTGAAATTATACTTAGAAACCAGAAGGAATTTGGGCGGTATATTTAGCTCTACAAGGTAATCTTTGTAGAACTTACAGGACAGATACTTTAAAACTCTAAATTGTAGGTTTGCTACATTTATGCTCTAAATAAATAGAGATAATATAATATACAACTAAGAAAAGTACATATATAACAATACTACATCAACGTTAAATTTGGCCATCTCATTTGTATCTCATGATGTTAGAAACTGCAGTGGTTCTTTGGATAAAGTCCGATTCGGATAAAGTCGTGGTTTTCATGCACACGTGAAGTCCAAAACTGCTTAAAAATTGGTGTTATCCGAGGTATTTGGTATAGGAACCTCAGATAAAGTCCATTTTTTGGACGCTATTCGATGCATCACCCATTTGATTCGGATAAAGTCCAAACTTGTGGAATGGAGTTTGGACTTTATCTGAGGTTTGACTGTACATATATTTGTCATTTTATTACCTCTGTTGTTTAATTTCACCCTTTCTCCCACTCACACAGTTCACAACAGATTACAGTGATACCTCATACAACGTCCAAACTTGGTTTCCCAAGTTTGGACTTTATGCGGATTTGAACTTTGTATGAGGCATGCAAAATCCTATCTGCAATGCTTCATACAACGTCCAAATCCTTGCCGCGATGCCTCATACAACGTCATTTCCATAGAGATACATTGTACTGTAACAGCACAGACTTCAGGGCAAAGTCAAAGAAACAGACAGGAAACTGACAAAACTTGAAGAAATCATTGTCTAAAGGCTAAATACATTACAAAAACTTGTCAAACAACCCTGATAGTCCAAGAACCTGAAGAATGCTGCAAAAATCCCAGGAAAGCTTCTAAAAATTCTGATGGAAAAATTCAAAAAAATCCAAAATTGCATTCAAAACCACTCCTAACCACTCTTTGCCTCATGCAAAACCCACAAAAGCAATGCACGCATGTGTCCTGCCTTTTATACTGCCCAGGCACAATGCAACCTGGGAAAAACCACAATGCCTCATACAACGTCACACAACTTTGTATGAGGCAACTTTTTCCAAGGAATTAGGCGATGTTGTATGAATCCGATGTTGTATGAAGCGGACTTTGTATGAGGTATTACTGTACAAGCAAAAGAAGCATTAAATTTTCAGCCAAACTTACATGAAATGAATTGTTAGTCATACTGTTTGTGTCATTTAAATATTTCAAAATTTAGAATTATTACCTCAAGTTCAGAATCAGAATAACAGCCTGTCCTACACGAAGCCCAGTTCGGAAAGGAAGATTGCCAGGTGAAAATTTCCTTAATCTGCTCCACACGATCCTAGAACAACATGGTCTGCAAAGAGTTGCAACATTTTGTAAGTGATGGTAACTAAATCTTGCAGCTGCTGTACATCATTTAGGATGCCATTTCTAGACCAGCTGGGCTTCAATTTCAGCTCACTTGGTATAATTGTGTGTCTCTGTTTTCTTCCTAGGCACTGCTGTCCATTATGTGGGGTGTGAAGCAAGGAAAACCTCTTCTCCCTTGAGGTAACTCACTGGTCCCTGAAAATTGCACACAGCTTCATCTTCTTACCTCAGTTACAGTATTATGAAAACAGGTTTCGATGGGATGGGGTTAAAGGAGAGGGCTGTCCTTGTTAAAAATAGTGCCTTAACTGAGATACTTTTAGATTCGATATCCTTTAAGGCATAAGGCTTTTGCTATCAGCTTTCAACTGAGCTTCGAGAAACCAAATGGGAAGCTCTTCAAGAAATGCATGGAGGGAGAAAGGGACAAACACAACCCGGTCTAATTGTTTTGTAGTACAATATCTTAGTTTAGCACAAGAATAGGAAATGTATGTTGTCTTCATGAATTATTGTCTCATAGATCTCATCATTCCTTTCCATTGGCTATGCTAGTCAAGAGCTTGCTTGCTTACTTGCCTGCCTGTTTGTGTACCACCCATCTAGGAGGTGTTGCCACTTTGGGTAGTTTACAATTGGATTTAAAAAACATAAGAAATAAACAATTAAAAATAAGAAAATATAATCATAATAATATAATAAACCTATAATAATATAATATAAATTATGGGAATTGTAGCCCCCAAAAATCTGGGAAGCCACATCTGGGAATGTAAACTGGATTCACAGTTGATACATTATTTGTGATCAACATTGTGGCCCTAACCATGTCTACTGCTTTCACACATTAAATGAGATTTACTCCACTGTTACCATCCGATTACGGAAAATGTAATCTGGTCATGAAAGATCTTGCAAAGAAAATGCTTTCTTTCTGTCTGTCTGTCTTTCTTTCTTCCCTTCCCTTCCCTCTAAGTTTTGCACAATTTAAAATTATGAACACACCGATAAACCAATGAATGTATGTAAAATATAGGTAAAATTCAAAATTAATTAAGATGTTAAAATAATTAGACTCTTTTTTTTACCAGAAACTGGCTGCTTCAATAGTGTTCTCTCTACTAGGGAATAGTGTTTTCTTTACTAACTTTACTAGATCTTCTTTTGTACATGAGGTAGGGCATAAATTCCACATACATAAAAGCTGCATTGATTGAATTTTTCTACATTCACAGAATTTTTGTCCTGTATTTATTTATTTATTTATTTATTTATTTATTTATTTATTTATTTATTACATTTATATCCTGCCCCTCTGGGATATTTTCCCACTCTAGATGGCTACAACATATTAAAATATTTACAATAAATATTAACAAATTGAATAAATTATAAATATCAATAAGAACAAAAATGATAACACCCCAATTTAAAACATCAACCCAGCAAGAAAGAACACATTTAATACAGTCATTAACCTGTTTGCATTACTGCAAATTGTTAGCTGCCTTTGCCTCTTTGCAGTACTTAAGATGGATAAATGAAAAATACTAAGCAGTTTGTACTCAAATGCACAGTTACAAAAATGTGGAAAATATATAAACTTCTTAATCTTAATACTGTATAATATATATATACAGTACTGTAATGTAAAATTTCAGCCACCGTGGAAAGAAAGGCTGCCTATAAAATGTAAATATGAAAATGTAACAAAAATGTGAAAAAGCAGAACAATTATATATATATATATATATATATATATATATATATATATATATATATATATATATATATATATATATATATATATATATATATATATATATATATATATATATATATATATATATATATATCCAAGTACTGTATCCCCATTTTATTTATTTTTGGATCTTACTACTTTTCTTCAAAGTTTATTAAGTAACTTCCAGATAGGATATGCTCTTTGGCATTTGTCTGTTCAGTAATGTGTTTTGTTTTTGCCTAGCCTCTTCTAGCTTCTAGCTATTTAGAGCTTGTGAAATGTGCATAAAACCTTTGTTCAATTTTAGTGTCATGTAGTGAACTGATGGGATCTTTTAGATCAGTGATGGTGAACCTTGGCACTCCATATGTTTTTGAACTTCAATTCCCCGAAGCCCTGATCAGCAGGAGTGCTGACTTGGGTTTCTGGGAATTGAAGTCCAAGAACACCTGGAGTGCCAAGGTAAGTGAGTTAGCAGGCTAGCTCATTGGTTTGGGTATCTAGCTGTGGAGCCAGAGGCTTAGAAGCTTAATTCCACAGTGTGTCTCACTGTGCCACAGGCTGGTTCTTGGAGAAGAACCAGCCTGTGGCCTTGGGCAAACTGCACAGTCATAAGGGTGTCCCCAGAAGAAGGGATTGGTAAACCACTTCTGAGTATCTAGAAAACTCTGGAAAGGGTCACCATAAGTCAGTATTGACTTCACATGGTTATTAATAAAAGGTAATTAACTTGCTGCTTGCAAATCTCCAGGTGCCAAGTTGTTCTGCTCCTGCAGACTTGCTAGCAGCTGGTAATAATACTGTTAGAAAACCAGAAGATTACAAATCTCTGGGTACCAAGTTTCAATTGACCAGAGCTAAGGAGGATGTATGTGCTTGTATGTGTGTCTTTTCATCCTTCCGTTACTAATATAGACAGATAGCAGTAGAGATATGAACCATCTTAATATGAATATGTGAACATGAACTGTATCAAAGATATTTGTATGATTCTGGATTCACTATGGAGTGGAGTAAAAAGTCACTGGTCTTGAACAGAGCAGAGCAACACCATTGTGCATCTTTCATCTTCTACATGGCTTTGAGGGGTTAAATAGTTGTTTAACCAAAGATAACTGAGGGATGGGAAATAGGAATGGTTGTGCTTCTGGTGCCAAAGAAGAAGGTGAGTGACAGTGGTACCCCGAATAAATCCCAAGATTGCCCCTGGATATTTTATTAATAAAGCACAGGGTGGGAGACTCACGCTGAGAGGCTGAGGTCACCATATGCTGTATATCCCCTTGCAGCTACCTACCAGCTGTTCTGAATTTGTATACCCTATGACAGGGCTGGGTGGGCTGAGGAGGATGGTGGAGGACAGGGGTGCCTGGAGGGCGGTGGTCCATGGGGTCGCAAAGAGTTGGAATTGACTGTGTGAATGAACAACAACAAAATCAGTCCCTGGGAAATAGATGGGGAAGAAGTAGAAAAAGTGATAGATTTTACATTCTTAGGATCTAAGATCACTGCAGATGGTGACTGCAGCCACAAAATAAAAAGGCAACTGATTCTTGGGAGACAAGCTATGAGAAACCTGGGGAACATAGTGAAAAGTAGAGACATCACCTTGAAAACAAAAATTCGTATAGTCAAAGCAATGGTATTCCCAGTGATAATGTATGGGTGTGAGAGCTGGGCCATTAGGAAAGCTGAGTGCAGAAGAATAGATGCCTTTGAAATGTGGTGTTGGAGGAGAGTTTTGAGAGTCTCCTGAACAGCGAGAAGAACAAATAGGTCACTCTTAGAAGAAATCAACCCTGACTGCTCATTGGAAGGTCAAATAGTAAAGATGAAGATGAAGTACTTTGGACATCAAATGAGAAGAGAGGATTTGCTTGAGAAAGCTTTGATGTTGGGAAAGGTAGAGGGCAAAAGAAGGAGGGGCCGGCCAAAGATGAGATGGCTAGATGGTATTGTAGATGCAGTGGGCACAGAGCTGTGTGGGTTGAGGGGGATGGTGGAGGATAGAGGTGCCTGGAGGACGATGGTCCATAGGGTCACAAAGGGTCGGAATCGACAAGGATTAGTATTTCTAGAATTTTCTCCCCCCTTCTTATCTAGTTAGATAGTTTATTAAACAAATTAGTACTAGGGTTTGTGTGTGTGTGTGTGTGTGTGTGTGTGTGTGTGTGTGTGTGTGTGTGTGTGTGTGTGTGTGTGAGAGAGAGAGAGAGAGAGAGAGAGAGAGAGAGAGACTGACTGACTGGATGGACAGGATGGATAGCTGCATTCCTTTTACATTGGCCCTTCATTCACAAGGCCAGAATTGGTGGAATTTTCTGTCCTTCATTTTCATCTCCACTTTCTTCTTTGTGATACAAATCCACTATCCAATTGACCTTTCCACAACTGCTAGAAAGATGCAGAAGTCAGAAGTAAGATGTTCCTACCTATCATGTGGTCCAAATTGATTGAACTTTATAGCTTCCCCACCCATACCCACCCACCAGGAGCATAGCACAAATACTGTATAGCCATTTGTATTTTCTCCATTTGTGAGAACGAGGTGTTTCACAAAGACCCAGAAAGACACAAATACTTCCTGGACCCAAACAAGGATCAGGTTGGAGTGTCACCAGAAGTAAGCAGGATGGATTGGGCACTCATCTATGTGCTCTTATTTGGGGATGGAGTAGTTTGGTGTGTGTGTGTATACCACTAAGGGGCTATTCAACAATTATGTGATCCTCGAGGGGGGAGGGTGTCTGCCATCTGAATTATGGAAAATTACATGGGTGGTGGTGGTCAGGTGAAAGAGCATTTGGAGCTGTTGTGGTTTTGAAACATGGCACTTTTTTAGGTTTAAAAATGATCTCTGGGAATTTTGATCCGATTTGAGATTATTGAATTGCTTATGCAGTCTATTTCTATTTCACCAATAGTGAAAAGCTCTAAAAATTAGAGTTTCAATATAAAAGCTCTGGATTATGTGATTTTGAAGCAAAAATTACAGTTGAATTACATGGGGGGGGGAGGGGGTCAATTTCCCCCAAAAATGGATTACGTAATTGTTGAATGGCCCCTAGGTTTACCCAACTTCACAAAGTTTAAAAGCCTTCATTCTCCACATTGATTGTATTCCCTTATTACAGATTTTAATGCTCTACTAATGGTGGGGGCCAAACCACACATTTCTTTTATTGTAGAGCACATAGGTAGCCATGCTGTCTAATGGATTCCAGGAGACACTATCCAGAAATATAACCTCCAAATAAAAGATTGCCCTTTGTTACAAATTCAGTCATTGATGAAACAGTGGCTATTTCCTGGAGAAGGAAATGTGCTTGGTTGGGGTCTCATGAAAGGGCATCATATTGTTATCCATTTATTGCCATTGTATTTGTACAACAAGAAGAGAGGTGTTTATAGGATTTCTATCCCTCATTTCCCCCAATAATACAACTGGCTTTAGTACCGTTATTTGCTGCTTTGCCTCATACTGAAAAATGACTTGAAACATTACTCCAAATTGGATGCCATTTGAGTTACGTGGCTGCTTAAAAAGCAGGCACATGGAAGCTGTCCCTAGAGATCATATGGTTATGATCCCAAAGAAAATAGTATCCTAATAAAATATACATAACTGCTAGTAGGAAATGAACAGTGGCATTTTGTTGACTTTGCATCTCCCGCTAGCAGTTCTTAACCATGCTGATTATGAGGACTAGAAAAGCTTCCCAGGACTCAGAAATGTATCAGAATGTTACTATAGTGATTACCAACAGATATGCATTATATACCCTTCGGAATGTGGGAAAGACTTCTCGGCCAATCAGAAACAGGCTAGCTGAACATAGAAGTAGAATTAGGAATCGCAATTTGTTCGCCCCTCTGGTGCAATATTATGTCGCAAAAAACCACTCAGACAATGACTTTAGATTTGTGATCATTGAAACAGTAAAAGCAGAACAATACAACAGAGTAGATTTGGATCGCTTACTTCTCCAGAGAGAGTCGTTTTATATACACAGATTTCAGACTCTCTCACCGAAGGGTTTGAATCAAGAGATAGATTATAGATGCTTTTTTATAGAATGGATCACTTCAGAGTATACTATCAGCAGTCTCAAGGCACCAAAGAAAGTCTATCTACAGTTTACCTAGCCCAAATTATGAACAGGATTAGGACCCCAAAAAAGACTGAAAAAAGACTAAGTAGCACAGGTGTTTAGTATTAGAGTTTAGGGAGTATATGAACACCAGGGCTTGGTAGTCAAATAATGTTCTAGCACTAAAAGAATTACACTAGAGGCCATTTAGAACGCAAAGATTGGTAAGAATTTTATCACTATGTTGCTAGATGATTTATGATGTGTGTATGCTAGTTGTAAGTACTAAAAGATATTATGATTTGTATTTTATACAGAGTTATATTTTCCTGAGGAAGAGAAATCGAAAAATCTTTAAACCGGTTAGATTTTGGAAATTGAGAACCTGGTTTATATAAGGATCTATGAAGTGAATTAATTGTGTATATATTTATTTATTTATATTTGGATGTACAGAAGAATTCTTTGTTGCAAGAATCAAGATTGTTGACTACTGAAGTTTTGAAGAAATTTATTTTGTCTGTGAAATTGAACAAGATTTTTGAAGCACCATATAAGACAAAGTTTGGATTATTTCATATGATATGAACTTACATACAATTTAGCCTTAAGCAGTTTTTTGAGAGTAAGACTTCGTCACTGCTTTGCCATTGTGTTTCTTTGTTACTATGGATTGCCTACAGGTTTGTAAAAAACAATGGCTTATCTACATGTTCATTGCAGCTGCATTTTTTGACGAGTATCCTGTTGCCAAAGCTCAGATGAAAAGCAAATCACGCAAACGTCACCAGCACGCCACACCAGCATGCTCCCTTTTGTGTGAATAGTTACATGGTCAATCTCAAGAACAGGCAAGCAATGGCAAACTTGCTGGATGGGAAAGGAGGTCTTATGAAATTCCACTTTTAGGCAACAGAATTTTAGCCTCCTTCCACCAGTCCTCCAAAGCATAGCTCACAGTCCTAAAAGCCACCACAGGGAAAAGTGAGTAAACAGTGTAAACTCTGTCAGGTTTCGTTATCAAAAAAATAAAAATAAATGGCTGCCATTCTGGTGCTTAGTGCAGTAGGTGTGTTTGAATCAATGGAAGTTACAGAGGCTTAGTTGGCTCACCAATCCCCACTGACTCAGTAGGCCTACTCTTTTTATTGTTGATGTTGTTGTTCAGGCCTACTCTAGTAGTGACTTTAAAAAAATCAGTTAATATTGTTTGCAGTAAAGGTAAAGGTTTCCCTTGCTTGAAAGCCAGTCGTATCCGACTCTAGGGTTCAGTGCTCATCTCTGTTTCAAGGCCGAAGAGCCAGCACTGTCTGCTTCTGCAGACATTTCTGTGGTCATGTGGCAGGAAAGACTAGATATTGGAGTGCACAGAACGCTGTTACCTTCCCACCGAAGTGGTTCCTATTTATCTAATTGCAATTTCTTGCTTTTGAACTGTTAGGTTGGCAGGAGCTGGGACAAAGACGAGAGCTCTTCCATCCTGCAATACTCTGGAATCGAACTGCTGACCTCCTGCCTTCCAGTCAGCGTCTTATCCACTTGAGCCACTGCAGTCCCAATAGATAATCATAGTTCCAGTCCAACAGTATATGAAAGGCCCTTCTAATGAGTTTTGTTTACAAAAGTCAGTGATTAGCACAGATATCATACAACTGGAATGCACACCAAGTGTATTTTCAAGGCATCCTATTTTCTTTCTCTTTCATTACTTGTGCAGGTTGATCTCACTTTAGTTTGGTCAGCACATTTCAGGAGATGCAAAGACTCCCAGTCTAACGGCAGGTGGCAGCAGAGGCACATGAAACTCAGTCCTAAACACTTCAAAAGGGCTATGAAATATAATTAAAGTACAGTACTGTACTAGTAAATAGCAACAATACCAAAAAGACCCATGACTTTGTCTTTCCTCATAAGAGGTTTAAAATCTGCTGGAAAGGTTTGCTATAGAACTATCAAAGATTTCAACAAGGCTTGCTTTGGAGAGTTTAGTGGATTGTATTCCCGCTCCTTGACATTGATATCACAGCGATATTTATTGATTTGGTGTGTATTGATCTAATTCTTTCATGCTTCGGAGAATCAAACTAGAGGATATGTTAAATGCATTTTTAGAAGGTGAAAAATGTCTGTTGGTCTTAGCATGTGATTTCCTCCTCTTGTGTATTTTACATTTATCATGTTTTGTTTTGTGAAAGTAAACATGAGCTTACTTTGGATAATTGATTGCTCAGGTGCGCAACTCTGAGGAAGTCCTATAATGTCAGGGGAAACAGGTTAATTGTGTGGAGTATATATTCTCCTGAACACCTCAGCTCCCTCCCCTGGCCCGTCCGGTCGGGGGAGGTGGGAGCACAGCCCATGGCGGAGCCGTGAAGAAGGCTGCCGCTTTAGCCTCTGGGACATTTTCCTGCCTCAGTTGGGTTGTGGCCAGTTCTTCTTTCCTGGCTCCATTATGGACGTTGAGCCATGGGGCTTTGTCATGGATGTTTTCAGCCACGATGCTCCATCGTGGACGTTGGGTTCTGTGCAATTAATCTTGTAATTTTTTGTAATTTCAGTATTTAAATGATGTCTATTGTAAAACTGTACTTGTTTTGAAATTTGTAACTGTATTGGATTATATGGATTTATCTTTTTGTATTATTGTATTTGCCATGCAGTACCTGTATTGATATGTTGGATGCCGCCCTGAGTCGGCCTGCGCTGAATAGGGCAGGGTACAAATTAAAATTGAATTGAATTGAATTGAACTTCTAATTTGACCTGAGTTTGATACTTGCAGCTCTTGATAAGTGGCAATGTCCAAAAATGCCCTCAATGTGTTTGCATCAGTTATGTACACTCTGTGCAGTTCTCCCTTGCATCTATTTATTTTAAACCCTTTCACAGCTTTCTGTCACTGGTGCTTTATAGCTATGTTGAACTACAACTCTTATAAGTCGGATCCAGGCACAGCTCAGTCTTGTTGATATCAAAGTCTTCTATGCTTTGCTTGAAAGGATTAATGGGGATAGCTGAACCATAATCATCATCATCAAATTTGTATGCCACCCACTCGACAACACGACTCTGGGCGGCTCACAGAAAGAACAGAGCATCTTAAACGCATATACATCTTACAACACGATAAAATACCATAGAATAACAGTAAATAAATCACAGCATCATAAATAACAACCGTCATAAAACATCATAAAACATTGCGGAAAAGGAAGGAAACCATTCCATTTTAAAAAGTCCCATAACAACAAAATAACAGTCACTGCACAAATCACACCACCAACTTATCCAGATGATGTTATCATCTGGAGGTTGATTCTTTGCAATTAAGTACAGGTCTCGGCAGAACAGGGCACTTACGGTGAAGACTCTCCAGGCACCACAATGAAGATCAGGGAATGGCTGGGTGCTGATGCTACGGGAAAGCTCCAAGGGATGGGTGGAGAGAGAGGGAAACCAGGATTCTGTCATCTCCAGAAGATCTTCTATCTGTTGGTCCGGCGGCAGGTACAGCAGAGATGAAATGGCATCCAAACCCTGGATTCTCAACTCTGTGAATGCATTTTTTGCCTGATGCCCGATTCTGTTCAGCACATTGTGAAATGTCAGCTTCCCATCCCTTCTCCTTCTTGGACATTTCGTTATTGGAAGGAAATGCAAAGGATGAGCAATATTCTCCCATGGGCTGAGATATAAGCATAATCACTTCCTGATTTTGTTCTTCTCTTAGAGCAGTGTTTCCCAAAATTTGGTTTTTGGACTTCAATTCCCAGAAGCCTAAGTCAATTCCCCAAAGCATTGATCAGCCAATATACTGACTTAAGCCCCTTGTGGTGTGTGTGCCCCATGTTGGGAACCACTCTTAGAGCCTTTGGGGAATCCCTACCCCAATGAAATAATCAATTTGAAGGTGAATGGAGGACTGCCAACTAGGCTGCTGTACTTGATGGTTCATTGTTTGGATAACATGGGGTCTCATATATTGGAGTGGGACCCTCCTCTCCACCCATAGCTTATCCCACTTTACTTTGCCTTTTAAAAAAGTGTGTGTTCAAAATCTGCTCTGCTGCTCCATGCCACGGACAATAAAACACCATGAATAAAGAGAAAAACAACAAATAGAATGCAATGTGAGGAATGAAACAAATTTAATATTAATGAGTTACCATTGAAGCAAAGGTGATTTGTATGAGTGACTAACAAATGAATACAATGCTTGATAACAAAAATAGACAGTAATTGAGTATCAACACTAGGGCAAGTACTGTAATGTAGATGCCTTGTTAAGTGAGCTTTTGATTGGTGCTGGTTGTAAAGCGAGCTGACCATTCAGAGAAAACTCTGCTCTTTAACCAAGTTAGTCTCTAACTTGGCACTCTTTATGCAAGGTTTTACTATATTTAGATTATATTTCCTTCCTGCATCTTCTCCATGAGGTTGTCTTTCTTTTTTTTTGCCCTAGAGTCTGTATTATGCCTTCTCTATGATAACTATAAATGATTTCTAGGAACAATTAAATGTATGTTTCTTTTGCAACTACAGTACTAGCTTCTAGAGCAGAGGTGCTCAAAATTTTCAGGATGCAGGGTGGTCACATGGTTCAGGGGGCTGGTCCCTATGGCCCATGGGCCAGATCTGGCCCCTGACACCAATTCATCTAGCCTGCGACACCCTTGTCGCTCCTGGAAGCGAAAGTAAAACATGCCCATACGGGCGCATTATACTTCTGCTTTCGGGAGTGATGAGGGCATCGTGAGCCAGATAAATTGGTGTCAGGGCCAGATCCATCCCATGGGCCATAGTTTGGGTACCCCTGTTCTAGAAGATGTGTTTATTTTAGTAGACACAAGGTCAGCCTCAACACTATTCTCATCTGCTACTATAAATACCAATGTTTTCCAATATTTTATCTTACGTGTGTGTGTGTGTGTGTGTGTGTGTGTGTGTTTTCATTCCAAGCACTGTGGAGGAGAGACAGCACAAGGTCCTCTTAGGAATGAGAAGGGCTTCTCCACAGGCTGTCTTCTAGCAGCCAGAGTAGTCTATCTCTTCCAGAGTTCCACTACACATGACTCCTGGCAGGTGTGAGCCTGTAGCACACAAGCTGGAAAACCATTGACTTTCCTGTTGGTTCCAGATTTAGCCCTTGGTGCTAATTTTGGATGTGTTCTGGTTTGTAAACTTTTAAGGGAGCCATAACAGGAAAACCCCAAACCATTCGATCTCATGGCTGGTCACACAAATGGATGGCCTGGTGATAAAAATATGAAAACTACTGAAAATTGTTTCAGGATTGAAGGGTATGTGTCTGAGTCTATTTTCCCCTCCTCACCAGGTATATATGTATTCCAAGAATGCTTTTTTTTAAAGTTCTTGCAAAAAAAGCTATTTACCCTCCCAGATTATTGTTACCATGAGAGGCACCAGGCATGGGAATGCTGTGCTGAACATCTAAGCCTGCCTGTCAGTTACAAAAGTAATCCCCACCAACAAATAAGAAAGGAGGGAAAGCCTAGAAGAGAAATTCATGGGGTAAACACAGTGTCCAGAAAGCATATGACTCTGGTACAGTCCAAGATTGTGCTTGTTTGTCATACAGCTTCCTCTGTTCAAGATGTGAATAGCAGACAGCTAAACCAGTTACACAAATCCCCTCTGGGCACTTGGGCAGCACTCCAGTCCTCTGGCTCGCTTTGCTGCTAATGAATCAGCCTCTTTTTGCAACCTTACCTCCCCAAGCTTGTTTACTTGGAAACCAAGTGCTTAAGGAACAGAGTGCTCTCCCTGCATAACAATGATCCCTGTTTTTCATATGTCTTCCCCCTTTGCGCTCCTTCATTTTTATTTGCTAAAGGATGCATCTGCATGCAAAGGTCCCTATATCTGCCTAGGAACTTCCAGGAACCTGTTATAAAGAACATGAGGATATTTTCATCTCAAGAAAGACTTGGCTTTTCAGGGCCAGCACTTTAAAATGCACACATGTCAGAAGAAAAATGTTGGTGGGAATCCAAAAGTGTCAGAAGTGCTTCGCTGGACTGGTCCATGCAGTCCAGGGATACAATGGGTGGCTTTGTCCAGTAAGGCTGTGTACAACCTAACCCATTTGTAGCATCTTGAGCCAATACTGGCATTAAAACACAGAGAATTTAATGAAGGTGCATGGCCCATTCACATTTTATGCTGGTATTTAATAGAAGTTTATTTTAAGGCTGGGGTACACAGCTTGATTTCTCAAGTCCATTTGAATGTGCGAAATTGTCGTCACGGCGACGTCTACCAATGCGCTGACTCCACACTGAATAATGACTCCAAGGTATTGTTGTTGTTCTGTCGCACAGTCGATTCCGACCCTTTGCGACCCTATGGACCATCGTTCTCCAGGCACCTCTGTCCTCCACCACCCCCCTCAGTCCTCCCAGTTCTGTGCCCATTGTGTCTACAATACCATCTATCCATCTCATCCTTGGCCTCCCCCTTCTTCTTTTGCCCTCCACTTTTCCCAACATCACGGCCTTCTCAAGTGAATCCTCCCTTCTCATTTGATGCCCAAAGTACTTTAGCCTCATCTTTACTATTTGACCTTCCAATGAGCAGTCAGTGTTGATTTCTTCTAAGATTGACCTATTTGTTCTCCTCGCTGTCCAGGGTACCCTCAAAACTCTCCTCCAGCACCACATTTCAAAGGCATCTATTCTTCTGCGTTCAGCTTTCCTAATTGTCCAGCTCTCACATCCATACATTACCACTGGGAATACCATTGCTTTGACTATTCTAATTTTTGTTTTCAAGGTGATGTCTCTGCTTTTCACTATGTTCCCCAGGTTTCTCATGGCTTGTCTCCCAAGAATCAGTCGCCTTTTTATTTCATGGCTGCAATCTCCATCTGCAGTGATCTTAGATCCTAAGAATGTAAAATCTGTCACTGCTTCTACTTCTTCCCCATCTATTTTCCAGGAACTGATCGGGCCTGTTGCCATTATCTTGGTTTTCTTGATATTGAGTCTCAAGCCAGCTTTTGCACTCTCTTCCTTCAGACCGATCAAGAGATTCTTTAGGTCTTCCTCACTTTCTGCCATTAAGGTGGTGTCGTCTGCATATCTCAGATTGTTGATGTTTCTCCCAGCAATTTTGATCCCATATTGTGATTCCTCCATCCCTGCGTTGCGCATTATGTGGTCTGTGTATAAGTTGAATAAGCAGGGTGACAAAATGCAGCCTTGTCTTACTCCTTTTCCTATTCCAAACCACTCTGTCATTCCATGTTCTGTCCTAACTGTTGCTTCTTGGTTCCTGTACAGATTTCTCAGGAGGCATATGAGATGCTCTGGTATTCCCATCTCTTTAATCACTTGCCACATCTTGTTGTGATCCACACAATCAAAAGCCTTAGTGTAGTCAATAAAGCAAAAATAGACTTGTTTCTGGTATTCCTTTGTTTTCTCCATGATCCAACGTATGTTGGCAATGTGGTCTCTAGTCCCCCTGCCTCTTCTGAAACCAGCCTGCACCTCTGGTAGTTCTCTTTCCACATGCTGCTGAAGTCTATCCTGTATTATCTTGAGCATCACCTTGCTGGCGTGTGGGATGAGCGCAATTGTTCAATAATTTGAGCATTCTTTGGCATTGCCCTTCTTTGGGATTGGAACATATACTGATCTTTTCCAGTCCTGTGGCCACTGTTTTGTTTTCCAAATCTGCAGGCATATTGACTGCAGTAATTTGATGCCATCATCTTTTAGAGCTTTGAAAAATTCAACTGGGATACCATCATCTCCACTAGCTTTGTTGTTTGCAGTGCTCTTTAGGGCCTTTCTGACTTCACTCTCCAGGATGTCTGGCTCAGGTTCAATTTCTTCATCATTGTGACTATCAGGAGTGTTGAGTTCCTTTTTGTAGAGTTCCTCTGTGTACTCTTTCCATCTTTTCTTAATTTCTTCTGCATCAGCTAGCTCCTTTCCTTCTTTGTCCCTTATCATGGTCATTTTTGCTTTAAATGTTCCCTTGATTTCCTGGATTTTTTGAAAAGGTCTCTGGTTCTGCCTCTTTTGTTGTTTTCCTCCATTTCTTTGCACTGTTCTTTTAGGTAGTTTTCCTTATCTCTCCTTGCTTTTCTTTGAAATTCTGTGTTCAAAAGATTGTATTTTTTCCTTTCTCCTTTGACTTTTGCATTCCTTCTTTCCTCTGCTATTTTAAGAGCCTCATCAGACAACCACTTTGCTTTCTTACTCTTCTTTTCTTTTGGTATGGTTTTCTTTGCTGCTTGCTGCATGATGTCCCTCATCTCTGTCCATAATTCTTCTGGCACTCTATCTATTGAGTCTAATCCATTGAATCTGTTCATCACCTCCACCGTGTATTCTTTAGGGATGTTATCTAGGTGATATAAGAACATAAGAACAGCCTTGCTGGAACAGGCCACAGCCCATCCAGTCCAGCATTCTGTCTCACACAGTGGCTCACCATTTCCTTCAGGGTATTATTCCCAAGGAGATGCCTTCACCTGCTTAGGATTCCCTGGAAATGATATTGAGAGATATCCTGCCTATCTCTCCAACCCGGAGGTTGTCCTTAAGTATCCATAATTATAGCCATTGATACTCTTGTCCTCCATGAACTTGTCTAATCCTTTCTTAAAGCTGTCAAGACTGACAGCTGTCACCACTTCTTCTGGCAGGGAGTTCCATAGACCAGTAATCCTCTGGGTGAAAAAGTACTTTCTCTTATTTGTTTGAGAACTAGTACCCAAAAGTTTCATGGAGTGTCCCCTAGTTCTAGTGTTATGCGATAGGGAAAACAGTTTTTCCTTATCTACTTTGTCTACACCATGCATGATTTTATAAACTTCAATCAGGTCACCTCTTAGACGCCGTCGTTCAAGAGTGAAAAGGCCCAACCGTTGCAGCCTCAGATGGTAAGGAAGGTGTTCCAGTCAATCATTCTGGTTGCCCTCCTCTGCACTTTTTCCAGCTCCATAATATCCTTCTGGAGGTATGGCGACCAGAACTGTACACAGTATTCCAGATGGGGCCTCACCATAGATTTATAAAGAGGCAAAATTACACTTGCTGACTTATTTTCTATACCCTTCCTAATGATCCCTAGCATTGAGTTTGCTTTTTTCACTGCTGAGGCACACTGGGTTGACACCTTCATTGAGTTGTCCACCAGGACACCAAGGTCCCGTTCCTGGTTTGTCGCAGAGAGTTCAGACCCCATCAGTTTATAAATGTAATTGGGGTTCTTTGCCCCAACATGCATCACTCTGCACTTACTAATGTTGAAACTCATTTGCCACTGTTTTGCCCACTCCCCCAGTGTCAAGAGATCCCTCTGGAGCTCCTCACAATCTCTCACAGTTTTCACTACCCTATATAATTTAGTGTCGTCAGCAAATTTGGCTACCTTGCTTTTTACTCCTACCTCTAAATCATTTATGAAGAGGTTGAAAAGCAGGGGTCCCAGTACTGAACCTTGGGGAACCCCACTCTTTACTTCCCTCCACTTGGAGAAGTGTCCATTTAGTGCTACCCTCTGTTTCCTGTCCCTTAGCCAGTTGCTGATCCAGGACAAGACCTGTCCCTTTATTCCATGACTGGTAAGTTTATTCAAGAGCCTTTGTTGTGGGACCTTGTCAAAAGCCTTCTGAAAGTCCAGATAAACAATGTCAACTGGATCCCCCTTATCCACATGCTTGTTGACACTCTCAAAAAATTCCAACAGATTTGTGAGGCATGATTTGCCCTTGCAAAAGCCATGTTGGCTCTCCTTTAGCAGCGCCTTCTCTTCTATGTGCCTATTAATTCTATCTTTTAGGATGGTTTCCATCACTTTACCTGGGACACATGTCAAACTGACAGGTCGGTAATTTCCTGGATCACCCCTGGATCCTTTTTTGAAAATTGGTGTTACATTCGCTACCTTCCAGTCATCAGGCACAAAGCCTGATTTGAGGGAAAGATTATATATTTTGGCTAGGAGATCAGCAATTTCATCTTTAAGTTCCCAGAGAACTCGTGGATGGATGCCATCTGGTCCTGGTGATTTGTTAGTGTTTAGTTTAACAAGACATGCAAGGACCTCCTCCCTGGTTATTTCTATCTGGCTTAATTCTTCGCTTTCCCTCCCTACGAAGATAGGCTCTGTTTTGGGCATGTGGTCTCTGTCTTCTTCAGTGAATACTGAAGCAAAGAATTCATTGAGTCTCTCTGCAATCTCTGTTTCCTCTTTAATAACCCCTTGCCTTCCATTGTCATCTAATGGTCCAATGGCCTTCCTAGTTGGGTTCTTACTTCTAATGTACTTAAAGAAGTCTTTGTTATTTCTCTGAGTATTTTTAGCTATACGCTCCTCAAAGTCTTGCTTTGCTTTCCTGATTGTTGCCTTGCATTTGTTCTGCCAGAATTTATGTTTCTGCCTGCTGTCCTCATTCAGACAAGCCTTCCATCTTCTAAATGAGCTTTTCTTGCTCTTGATCGCTTCCCGAACAGCTCCTGTAAGCCACATCGGAGTCCTCTTGGACCTGGCAGTGCCCTTTTTCCTTTTGGGTATGCATTCCAATTGAGCCTCTGTCTGGTCTCTTTGTTTTCCCTATTTTCTTTAGTCTAAGCCTGAATTTTGCAATCAGTAGGTTGTGATCTGAGCCACAGTCTGCTCCAGGTCTTGTTTTTGCTGACTGTATGGAGGTTCTCCATCTTTGACTGCAGAGTATGGAATCAATCTGGTTTCGGTGTTGGCCATCTGGTGATGTCCATGTGTAAAGTCGCCTCTTGTGTTGCTGGAAGAGGGTGTTTGCTATGACCAGTGCGTTCTCTTGGCAGAACTCTATCAATCTTTGCCCTGCTTCATTCTGTGTTCCAAGACCGAACTTGCCTGTTATTCCCTCCACTTTTTGATTGCCTACTTTGGCATTCCAGTCTCCTAAAATAATTTGGACATCATTTCTTGGTGTTTGTTCTATGAGGTGTTGTAAGTCCTCACAGAACTGGTCCACTGTGGCTTCATCTGCACCCGTGGTTGGTGCGTATATTTGGATCACAGTAACATTGAAGGGTTTGCCTTGAAATCTTACTGACATCATTCTGTCATTTTTGAGGTTGTATCCCATTACTGCTCTTCTCACTCTTTTATTGACAATTATGGCTACTCCATGTCTTCTAAGGTTTTCTTGTCCACAGTAGTAGATATGATGGTTTCCAGAGCTGAATTCGCCCATCCCTGTCCATTTTAGCTCACTGATTCCCAAGATGTCAATGCTTATTCTTTCCATCTCATTTTTTACCACTTCTAGTTTACCTTGGTTCATTGATCTCACATTCCATGTCCCTATGCAGTATTGCTCCTTACAACATTGCATTCCTCCTCCCTCCTTCCTGTCCCTCCCCTTCCTCCACTCTGTGGTGTTAAGCATCCTGTATCACCTAGCCTGCCCCTTTGTTTGCCCCTTTGTTTTGCCTTTTGTTTTGGTCAATAGGGTTCTCTTGGCAAGCTTTGTGGCATGGTTTCTACGCCATTTTTTTTCTCGCATCATACATCATATCACAGTTTTAAAATTTTTTTAAACAGTTTAAACAACATATTATCATGCATAATTATCACACTCTAAAACACAGTCTCTATGTTAATTGCTAAATTAAGTCAGTGTAAAGTCTCTATGTCAGTTGCTATATTAATTCAGCTACATTTTTCACATCAGCTACTTATCCTTGTGTCCTCACTCCCCAGGTGGGGTTGTTGTCTCTGGGCCCCTTGCTCCCGTGACATCGCAGTGGCGAGCAGTGGATGTTTTCCCTGTGGGTCAGCTGTTCCTCTTCCTCTGCCTCTGGCGGCGGTGGTGGATGGTGACTTTTCCCGCCGCCTGCCTGGTCTTCCTCACCCCCGGCTGGGGTGGTCTCGCGGCTGCTCCTGTCCGCGGGTAGCCTCCTCGCGGTGGCGGCGGTGTAGGATCGCGACCTCTCCCGCCGCCTGCCTGGTCTTCCTCACCCCCGGCTGGGGTGGTCTCGCGGCTGCTCCTGGCCGCGGGTAGCTCCTCGCGGCGGCAGCGGCGGTGGAGGATCGCGACCTCTCCCGCCGCCTGCCCGATCCTCCTCACCCCCGGCTGGGGTGGTCTCGCGGCTGCTCCTGGCCGCGGGTAGCCTCCTCGCGGCGGCGGTGGTGGAGGATCGCGACCTCTCCCGCCGCCTGCCCGATCCTCCTCACCCCCGGCTGGGTGGTCTCGCGGCTGCTCCTGGCCACGGGCAGCCTCCTCGCGGTGGCGGCGGTGGAGGTATCCAAGGTATCAAAGTACACAGAAAGAGCCTCCTTAAAAGATTGTGGCATTTTTGAAGCACAATTGGGCATGCCCCAGGCAATGGGAACCTAGTGCTGGCAAATCTTTCTCATGATAGGTCAGTTGAAAGCATACCTGTCAAGTATCCCGTATTGGCCAGGATTTCTTTTCTTCCTTTCCTGCCCAGAGCAGCCACCATCCCGTAATTTGGCAGTGGGGGAAAAGTGGTTGCTGCGCATCCCCTTCTGCACAGGTCCCTTCTACGCATGTGTAGAAGCCTTCCACGTATGCGTAGAAGGGGATGCATAGAAGTCTTCTACGCATGCGTAGAAGGGACCTGTGCAGAACGGTTCTGCGCAGGTCCTGTATTGTCCGGAGCCACGCTTGACAGGTATGTGAAAGCAACTATGGAATGAATCCACCAAAATGTGGCTTCATTTTGGCAGTTTCACATCTGGCCTATACACAGAAGAAGAGGAGTTTTAAGGCTATTTTGCAAGTGGAAGTGGACTTCTACTCACTTCCACTTTGGGCAGGAAAGGATGGTGTAACCTTACAATGGATGCAAAAGGTGGGAAATTGCTTGGAAACCTCTGAAGTTGCCCACCTCTGATCTGGTCCATCTAAAATGGAAGGGGGTGCTTTTTAGATATTCATGTTCACAACTTCCATTACATCAAAATGTTTAATAACATCTTCAGCTGAATGGGATCGTGAATATTTGCCCTCAAATCATGCTCTAATAACAAACCTGAATTTGGCTGTCTCCAGCAGCTGCCAGATTGAAAGTTTCTGGCAAATTCAGGATATGACTATACAGTAAAGGAAACATGAATTAACTTGCATTCACTCAGTGAGAAGTCTCAGCAAGAGATTTAAGTGGCCACACAATGCAGGAGAGTAAACACTTCCTAATTGCAATTCTGTTGAAGCACTTGTAAGTGGCACAGTTCAAACAAACTGCCTTAAGAAGGCTTTCCTTTCTCAATTTTCTCATTTCCTCATCTTATCTTGCTGGCCATAGACTATGTTAAACTGTAAACAAATAAAATAAAAGATAAACAGGACCTTTGCCCGAGGAGAAGCTATTAAAAACAAAAAAGAAATGGTGTCTTGGGAGAGAGGCTTTGCAGAGAGTACTGATGCTGTATGTGTGCACGTGCATTGTGTGCATGCATGTGCAAATACACTCTCTTGAGGTAAGAGGTGGGAGGAAAGGTGCTTTGCTAAAGCACCACATATTTGTGTGCAAACGCTTGGTTGGTCTTTCCTTTCTACATCATTCAGAGTAACCACACGCTTAGAACAGAAGTGAAAAAAAAGTGTTTTTTCTTTAAAAAGTAGAAGGATTTCTGATGGGGAAGAAAAACTACAGATTACCACTGTGGAACTCCAGACTGAGTCACATTTCCATCATTGAAGAGGCTTTATTCTCTAGGACACACCAACTTCCACCTACTCATTTTATTTTAGATCTCTTAGATATTGTTTTGGAGAATAATGTTTTTCGATTTATTTTTGCAGATAAAGGAATTTGCAATGGGGAGTTCCTTAGCACCAGGGGTGGCTGATCTTTATATGATTAATTTCGAAAAACATTTTCTTTATGACACCTCTGTGAATTCTTTTTTTAAAACCACATTCTTGTATATAAACGTTACATTGATGACTTATTTTTTCTTTTTGATGACATGCACTGTATCCCTGATTTTATTACATGGATCAATGGTTTAGACATGAATTTTAAGTTTTCACACCATGTGGACCTCCGTTGCATATCATTTTTAGATGTGTCCATCTATATTTCAGAGGATAAACTAGGCATGTGTCTGTTTCGGAAACCCACAGATTGCAACTCTTATTTGGAGTACTCCTCTTTCCATCCAGCACATTTAAGGAATAACATACCGTTTAGCCTCTTCTCGCATGCTAAGAGAAATTGTACCCAGGCAAGATATTTTTTTTGACACATCCAGAACCATCGACAGTTTTCTTATGCAGAAAGGCTACCCTAAGCATGTAATTCATCGTCTTTGAACAAAGTCATTGACACTCCTAGGTCTCAACTGTTTATTTGTAAAGACAGACTTCCAAGCACGCAATTACACTGCTCCCTCGAATTTTCTTCATTGGCTCATCAGATCAAGAAGATTATCTTACGTTATTGGTATCTCTTTGTTGTGTATTAAGGCACAATTGCAAGTTGCGCAGGCAGCACCTTGCAAAGAGAAAATGGTGGTTTCCTGCCATCCAAATTAGGAGCTAAAGTTGGCGCAAAATCTCCCTCTCTGAGCGTGCTCATTATGCTAATCAGAGTTCTGTGATTGGTTACAGTTTTGGATCCTGTTCCTCATTGGTTAATACTTATATATCGTGTTATGATTGGTTGGTTATGATTGTCTGTCGGGTTGCTACTTTGTATCAAGGAGCCACCGCCGGGGAGACACTATATAAGTCCCATGGGTAAACAAGGGTAGGACCAGATCTATACTACCCATTTTGTACAGGTAGCCAGTAACGAGCAAAGCCTGGGTTTCCTCCAAATACTATCACTCAAAGGGTGTAGCTTAGGCATTGCCTCTTCTTCAGCAGATTCCAGAGGGACTGATTTCATGGGATTCGTATAGCCATCTTATGTCCGGAGCACCTTGTAAGCGTAACCTGAAAGACTGTTAAATAAACTCCTGTTGTTGTTCTGTTCATCGTTGTCTGGACTATTGCTTATAAGGACTGGACGCAACACTCTTGGAGGATATCCCGGGATGTAATACCCAGCCCTGTATTGGATTTAGATGCACCAAGTCTTTGCAAAAGCTGCTCACCAATTCTGATGCAGGTCGTCAGTTGGCATCAATCAAGAAGGTCATCCGAGACCATTATAGATGTTCAACCTGTTCAGTTTGTTGGTTTTCTATGGATACTAAGGTAGTCGACTGTCCTGAAAAAACTTTTTCACATGTACTGCAGAATTTCACCAGCTGTAACTGCTCCCACGTCATCTACAAGATAGTTTGCCTGTGTGGAAAACGTTACATGGGAATGACTTCACGAGCAATAAGGTACGGATCACAAAGCACCGCTCTAAGATACGGAGCCAAACACTTCATGCTCCACTTGTGTCCCATTTTCTTGAAAAAAAGCACTCTGAGGATGACTTATGGTTTTTAGTCCTGGAAAAAGCCTCTTTTCGACACTTTGAAAAGTTTGATATTGAGAAACACCTTTTACAACGGGAAGCTTTTTACATACACTTGTTTGGTACTTTAGAACCATCTGGACTTAACCAAAACCCGGACCTTACCTGTTGCCTGTAGAACTTCAAATATTCATGAGGGTGAACTTTAAGGAGTTATGCTGTGTGTCTGCATAGGGTTTAGTTGCTAATTTGCTCCCATTGTGTTCCAATGTATAAGTATGGAGTAGATAAGTGGGTTAGCTTAATGCCATAACACATGTAAGAATTATGATGAGGCTTTTGGCGTGATAATACATTACTACCATTGACAAGGTTTGAACCTTTTTGTTATAAATATTTTACACTGTATAGTTGAGATTGATTTCCTTTAAAGGTAATATCTGAGATAGTTTTTCTAAGTGTATTTTATTTGAAAGTATAAGGGATTGTATAATAATTTTTTCTGATCACTATTTATATTTTAACATTGTAGAACACCCTGAGGAAGCTGTACGGGAAAAGCCTGTATACCGGAACGGCTTAGGTGTCCGTGTTAATTCTGTAATTTCCAAGTTTTCTGGTCACTGAGCTTGTGGATTTTACTTTGAAGAAAATAATTTGAGTTATATGAACTATTTACTTATTGCATCAATTGTGGATTTCTGAAGAAAAGAATACATTTCCTATTGTGTCATGTGGTCATGATACAATAATCAGATGACTGATTATGGGGAGACAAGCAATGAGAAACCTGGGGAATATAGTGAAAAGCAGAGACATCACCTTGAAAACAAAAATTCGCATAGTCAAAGCAATGGTATTCCCAGTGGTAATGTATGGGTGTGAGAGCTGGACCATTAGGAAGGCTGAGCACAGAAGAATAGATGCCTTTGAGATGTGGTGTAGGAGGAGAGTCCTGAGAGTCCCGTGGACAGCAAAGAGAACAAATAGGTCAATACTGGAAGAAATCAACCCTGACTGTTCATTGGAGGGACAAATAGTGAAGATGAAGCTAAAGTACTTTGGACATCAAATGAGAAGGGAGGACTCACTTGAGAAGGCCTTGATGTTGGGAAAGGTGGAGGGCAAGAGAAGAAGGGGGCGTCCAAAGATGAGATGGATAGATGGTATTTTGGACACAATGGGCACAGAGCTTGATGGGCTGAGGAGAATGGTGGAGGATAGAGGTGCCTGGAGGAAAATGGTCCATGGGGTCGCAAAGGGTCGGAATCGACTGTGCGACTGAACAACAACAACATGTGGTCAATGGAGAAAATGTGGGTCAGCCCTAAACCAATAGTATTTCCCGCATTTTCTCCCCTGTGTAGTCAGGTCCCAACAAATATATAATGATGAAAGTAATAATCATCCACTTTATTTTCCCTAATTCCTGCTATTCAGTTGTTTTATTCTGGAATAAGTAGCAAATATTTGTCCCACAAACACACTTCATGGAGAAAGATTTTGATTGTTTCCCTCTTTCTTGCTGGTTTTCTGAGTGTGAACATTCAGAACACAACTTGTCCTTTACCGATAGACACGTTGCAGGTGAACCTATCTGCTCAGGAGTTTGAATTGGCTCATCACGTTCTCAATCCAACATTACAAATATGAAATGAAATTCTATGGTGTTTTGAAATTTTGAGTTTTCTCTGAATTCTAGGATACAGTATGTTCCTGACCAAAATGCATCTTGAGAACACACTGTACATAATATTTATTGCAGCTTTGTTTTTTCATGCTCATGTGTCACAATGTCATGATATGCCCTTCCCCGATCAGAGGTTTTCATGTCACTTGTATAATGGACTGATTCATATAGTAAGTGGCTGACTACTCCATAAAAATATCAAGATTTGCTATGCTTATAAAATGGGTGAATTCAAATTGTTTTGCATGGTTCAAAGGCAGAACGGAAGCCATTCATTATGTATCTTTCCCAAAGCAGTTGTTTTCCTATGATGCTTCAAGGCTTCTACTTTTTTCATGTTTTGTTGTTGTTCAGTCGCACAGTTGATTCCAACCAGATGCATGTAAAAACATGGGGAGTATATTTATAGGTGAGGCCTTGGTGATGTAAGCAGGTGGGCATGATGTTTAGGGTGGGGTAACATGTGTCCATGTTCTTCCCTCCTCCCTCTTCTGTCATATTTATCTGTTCTCCATTCCCCAAACAACATCCATAAAAGAACATGGCAAAAAATGTTGGAGAAATTCATAAAAGGGGTAACAATGGTGCACAGCAGTGGTGCCCAAACTACGGCCCTTGGACCGTATACAGCCCCCAAGTAAGGTTGCCATAATTCTCTCCCACAAAACTGGGACAGAAGTAAAGGTTTCCCTTGCTCAAAATCTAGTCGTATCCGACTCTAGTGTTCTGTGATCATCTCTGTTTCAAAGCCGAAGAGCCAGTGCTATCTGCGTCTGCAGACATTTGCGTGGACACGTAGCAACAGGCATTCCAAGACACCAAAGTTTTGTGGCACCTTAAAGACTAACTCCTGTTTTGACATTAACTTTCTATTTGCATAAAAGTTTACCCGATTTCTTTCCTCTTTGGCCACCAAACTGCTGCTGCTGCGACTGCAGCTGCTGTTAATGACGCTGGCTGCTGGTGCTTAAATAGAGGCGCCGCTCTAAAGCGGCAAGAAAAAGGCGTGATTTTTTCCCCTTCAAACCAAGCACGTCCCTTGGTTTGAAAACCGGGAATTTTCAATGTTTTTTCTGGAACCAGGTGGGACAGTTACAACCCAGGAAATTCCAGGGTTTCCGTGGCATATGGCAATCCTACCCATAAGGCCATTTCATTCGGCCTACGATGCCCTCACCAAACCAGGAAGTGAATACAGATGCATCTGTGCATGTGCGGATGCGTCCGTATTCACTACCTGGTTTGGCATGGACGTGCTCACGCATGTGCAGAAGCATCTGTATTCACTTCCTTGTTTGGTGCGGACATGCTCACGCATGCACAGAAGCGTCTGCACCAGTGATGCACTGCAGGGGGTTCTGCCCTGTTCAGGAGAACTGGTAGCGATAATTTCCCCAGGCCATACCCACCTGGCCGGCCACACCCACCTCCATAGCCATTGCATTGGCCCTGCCCACAGATTTGGCCCTGCCCACATAGGTGGTAGTAATTTTTTTTGGAGTGCATCACTGGTCTGCACCGTCACCGAACCAGGAAGTGAATATGGATGTGCATGTATAAACAAGCCCTGTTCTGGGGGGCGTGGTCTGTCCTGCTTAGCTGTTCCAGGGGCGTAGTCAGGCCCCCAGCCCAAAAACTTTGGGCACCCCTGGTGTACAGTGATGGTAAACCTTGGCACTCCAGCTGTTCTGGAACTTCAATTCCCAGACACTCTGATCAACAGGAGTGCTCACTTGGGCTTCTGGTAACTGTAGACCAAGAACACCTGGAGTGCCAAGGTTCACCATCATGGGTGTAGGATGACAAATAAGATAAAATAGAAATTACACAAGGGTAATTAGCTCTGTGTATTTTTTATTTTGTCTTATGTGTCATCCTACACCATTATTATTTTTAAAATGAATTTTTCTAACACTCATCTCTGTTCCAGCTCCTGCCAACCTAGCAGTTCAAAAGCAAGAAATTTACTGGAGGCACCTTAACTGGGTTGTTTAAAAAACATGATTTGTATGCTTACATCATGGATTGCGGTGGCTCAAGTGGTTAAGATGCTGACCTTGATGACTGGAAGGTCAGCATGTCAGCAATTGAAGTCCCGAATACTGCAGGACAGAATGAGCTCCCGTCTTTGTCCCAGCTTCTGCCAACCTAGCAGTTCGAAAGCAAGAAATTGCAAGTAGATTAATAGGGACCACTTCGGTGGGAAGGTAAACAGCATTCCATGCACTCTGGTGTCTAATCATGCCCACCACATAACCATGGAAAGGTCTGCAGATGCAGATAGTGTTGGCTATTAGGCTGTAAACTGAGATGATTCCAACAAGATACAGATCCGTTTGTGGCAAAAAAGACAATCATACTCGACTTGAGTCAGTCCTTTTATTTTTGGAAGATTGAATATTGAATGTCAAATATTGAATACTATCTGAAGACACAGCATTTATTTGGATTTTAGCCACAAATGGATCTGTATCTTGTTGGAATCACTGTTTTCCGTTTGGTCTTTTTGGTTCTACTGTAAACTGAGATGAGCACTGACCCCTAGAGTTGGACATGACTGGCTTTCGAGCTACGGAGACCTTTATCTTTACTTAGCTCTGTAGGAGGAATGATTCAGTCTTCTGCTGTACCACTTTAGGGCTAGAGCACCTCCACAGGGAAAAAAGAAATTGGGGGGGAAAGGGGGGAAATGATGGAAAGAGTAAAGAAAATGAGAACTGTTCTGCCGATGTGTTTGGAATGCCACCAACTTTTCAAGACCACTGTGCAACTTTTCGAAACCAAGGGGCAACACAGTAGCATACCTGTCAAGTATCCCGTATTGGCCGGGATTTCCCGTTTTCCAGCACTCATCCCTCCCCTTTCCCGTATTTGAACGGGCTTACTGTGCATGTGCGGCCATGACATGCATGCGAAAATGGGCTACTGTGCATGCACGGCCACAGTGTGCATGCGCAAACAGGCTACTACGCATGCGCTGCCACTGTGCGCATGTGCAAATGGGTTATTGAGCATATGCGTCCACGCATGCACAGTAATTCCCCATATTTTGCGGAGCCGTGGTTGACGGGTATGCACAGTAGACCATAAAATGATTTGCAAAGACAGATTGCATGAAGAAAAATAAAAGACAGCATAGTCCAATGTGAGCAATCATTATAATCCCAACTGATTCCAATTATTACTGAAGCTGCAAAACACAACCTAGTAGAGCTGAATCGCTGCGAATAAGCTTTTCAGTATAGTCACATCCTCATAGAATAACAGAACTGGAAGGGGCATACAAAGTTACTGAGTTTAAAGCACTGCTGATTGTAGGATTCCAAGTTAAAGTATATAAGACATATAGCTATTTAGTTTTCTCTTGAATGCCTCCAGTGGTGGAACATTCACCATCTCCCATGTTAGCTGGTTCCACTGTCGTTTAACTTTAATAGTTTGGAAGTTTTTCCTGCTAGTCGACCAAAATCTGGCTTCCCATACTCTGGAATGATTGAGAACAGATCCTGCTCCTCCTCTGTATGACAGCCTTTCAGGCATCTGAACAGTGTTTCTTATCTCTCTTTAGTCTTCTTTTCTCAAGACAAGTTCCTTCAGTCTTTCCTCATTTTAAATTTTTTTGCTGTCTTCCATCCCCCCCCCCCCCCCCGGGTAATTGTTTGTAATTGTGTTTCTTTTCTTAAAAATCCCATCCATCTTAGAGTTCTTTTTCTGCTAGGATCTCCTGCTATGGGACAAAACTTATTATTCAGAGTTCATTAAAATTAGCTTTCCTAAAATCCAGTGTGCCTGTATGTAACTTGGCTTTTGTTTCCTTTGCAATCAAGAACTCAAACATGCTCACTTTCTCCCTAAGTTCCCCTTACTGCCAATTCATCAATCAAGTCATCTCTATTAGTTAGAATCAAGTCAAGGATAACTAATCCTCTAGTTTCTTCTTCCACTTTTTGTAGACAAACTTATCAGCAACACAATCCAGGACTTTATTTGGGCAAAGATCCATTTGTTATACGTGTGTTTATTTACTATAAGTGATTTATTCAAATTTGGCAGAGTAAAGGAATTTTCTCAGTTTAAAGCAGGGGTTCGCAACCTATGGCCCATGGGCCAGCCCTGGTCCGTGCTGCCATTTCATGTGGCATGCTGCCCTCGATGCTGCTGCCGGAAGCAGCGGAAGTGGAGAAAACAGCAGAAAACATACTGCCCTCGCTGTAAATGCACCCACTGCAGTCGCAAATGTGTTTACGACAGCCACGGATGCATTTTATGGCAGCATTTATGGCAGAGGGAACCACATGTCCTGCCTGCTCAGCTGTCAGAGGGGACGTGGTCCAGCCCATGGTGGGAAAACTTTGAGAACCCCTGGGTTTAAAGGGTTAAAGGAAGTTTGTTCCAGCTTGCCAGTGCATTTGAAGCAGGACATCTTCAAAAAGGCAAAGTCTGAATGCTTGATCATGAAGACTGTAAAAGTACCAAAAAACATATAAATAACTCACAATAAATATAAGCTTGACTGACAAACAATAAAAATAGACATTTAGGAATTAGATTTAATTCGTGAACTGTCTCATATTAAGTTTCAGAAATAAATAAATAAATCTCTTGATATGCTTATTACTGGAAATAACTATCCATGTGAATTCTAGAATACTACTAGGATTTCTGGAAAAAGCTATTGTATTTCTGTTTTTCCTTTGTCAACATTGTTGTGTGTTCTCTGCTTTTGGTCGCAGTAGTGCTAACAAGTTGCACAATCCTACACGTTTACCTGTGGAATGGAGCATATTTCCAAGATAGTAATATGAACTGCAGCCAAAGTAATTGATCCTCAAACCACAATACACATATGATTGGATCGTAGTTACCAGTGTTTGGAAAAATCACTTTTTTGGACTACAACACCTAGAATCTCCCAGCCAGAGAAGCCAGTTGTTTAGTGCACATGTTGGGTGCAAGCTTCTGGGAAATGTGTTGTAAGTAAGTACTTTTTCTAGGTTTTCTCAAAAACACCCAACAAAGTACCAATAGTGCAGTAGCTGTGGTAAAACAAAATGTTGTTTTTAGTCTTAATGCATAGCTGTCAAGTATCCCTTATTAGCCGGGAAAACCCTTATTTTACCCTCTTTCCCGCCGTCATCCCTTATTAATTAGACTGCAATGCCCTATTGCCGCCATTGGAGGGCAGCACAGGATAAGCATAGCTGTCAAGTTTCCCTTAATTGCTGGGAAATTTTCCTTATTTCCAAATCCAAAACTTGACAGGTATGTCTTAATGGTGTGCATATCCACCTATATTGTAGCACTTAGATAATGTTCTGTTCTCATAAAGCCGCAGCCGATTTGCAAAAACCGCTATTAGACTTGTATGTCCTGTTACAGCTTGAAACGACACTACTTGTGATCTGGATGTAGCCTCTCACCTTCCTGCCAACTCTCCTGGAATACCATTAATCATCTTTCCACTCTGGGATCGACAGCAAGTAATAGATTTTCTATAGATGGCTATACAGTACCTTCCAGTGTGCGTAAGAATATTCATAGGAAGTTTTTAGACATGCATTTCATATTTGCTTGCTGGAATACTGAATTACTTATACAGTAGTTTAGTGTATGAGAACCAAGACACAGGAACAGCCGAAGGATTGGCTTAACACATCTTTATTGCATGGTGGTCCGGGGGAACATGTGGTAATGGTGGACGAACAGCTCAATATATACAGTGGCTATACATTTGAATGTGGCTCCACGATAGCCCATTGGCTACTGCCCGCGTGATGTCATCCCTGGTCACGCCCTTCTTGTCCAGGTGAGGTAGTGGCGGGAATCTTCCTGCGCTGGAGTTCTTGAGTAATTGGGACCATATGAGCTGGACGCTCGCTATTGCCACCTAGTGGTTACTAGCTCGCGTCCTATTACAGAGGGTTACAGTGTTACAGTTGATGGGTGTTACATTGTTGCAAAGGCATCGTATTAGGAACACAACATCCCTCCCCCCTAGGATGAGACGAAGTCTCTCATCCAAGATGGCTTATTGCAAACGCGTTTTGGGTGTGATGCTGGCTGGCTTGTCCCGGGGGCGCTACTGCTTCTCTGTCCCCTGGTCTCTTGTCCTGCAATGGGAGAGGGAGACTCGTTAGCAACTTGCCGCGGTTCTGCGGCTTTTGGGGAAGGGACAAACTCCATTGTGGAAAAACCGGGGGCACTGGGGGCTAACGAAAAACCCCGCTTCTCGCTTGGATGGGTGGGGGACCACTCCGAAACCCCCCCGGTTTTGTAACTGAAACTCGAAATCCTCTACTGGGTGAAACTCGAAATCATCTACTGGGTTATTGGGGGCATCCCTCAGGCTATCTATGAGGACAGACTCCTTCCCCTCCCCCCTAGGTGGGGACCACTGGTCCCCCTCTCCTCCCCCTTGGGCTGAACGGGTGGGGGAGAACCCTAACGTTGAATCCTTCTTCGCGCCGTCCGCGCTTTGGCTGCCCGGGACCCGGCGCCGGAGTTGGTCTGCGTGCTGTCTCCAGAGTAGACCCGCACTGGTCTCTACACAATACGACACGGGACCCGTCTGCCCAACGATGACGCCCGGGACCCAGGCTGGCCCCGCGCTAGCGTAGTTCCTGCAATGCACCGGGGCACCTACTTCGAAACTCTTCGTGTCCGCTAACCCAATGTTCCTCCCAGTGTCCTCCACCCTCGTTGGGTCTAGCCTGGTCAGAATCGTGGTCAGCTTCCTACGCATTAAGAGCTCCGCGGGCGAGTACCCTGAAGCTAGGGGGGTCACCCTGTAGCCCAGCAAGAACTGACACACTTGCAGGTTAAGATCCCCGGGGCCCATGCGCCTCAGCGCGTCTTTGGTGGTGCGCACGAGGCGCTCTACCTGGCCGTTTGTTGCCGGGTGGAAAGGGGCGGAGGTGATGTGCCGAATGGCGTTGATCTCGGTGAATGCCCTGAACTCAGCGGACGTGAAACAACTAGCGTTATCGCTAATTAGGGTGTCGGGTATACCGAACGTGCTAAAAACCCTACGCAAGTGCTTTACTGTCGTTGCTGAGGAGGTGCTCGTAACTGGGATTACCTCCAACCACTTGGAGTAAGCGTCCACCACGAGGAGAAAAAGTGTCCCTCTAAATGGGCCCGCAAAATCAATGTGCACACGGGACCATATGAGCTGGACGCTCGCTATTGCCACCTAGTGGTTACTAGCTCGCGTCCTATTACAGAGGGTTACAGTGTTACAGTTGATGGGTGTTACATTGTTGCAAAGGCATCGTATTAGGAACACAATATCCCTCCCCCCTAGGATGAGACGAAGTCTCTCATCCAAGATGGCTTATTGCAAACGCGATAAGCGTGTCCCTGTGCGGCAGACGCGCTTCTGCGGGTCGGGAGCATTGGCAGCTCTCGCAAGTGCCCACCATGTGCTCGATGTCGGCGTCTAATTGGGGCCACCAGAAGTAGCTCCTGGCCAGAGCCTTGGAGCGGACAATTCCAGGGTGGCTGACGTGCAGCATTTTGAGTACCCTAGGCCTCAGGGATTCGGGGACTACCACCCGCTGGCCCCACAGAAGGCACCCCCTCTCTATGGACAACTCTAGCCTCTTCCTGAAAAACGGGGCGAACTCTGCCGCCGGGGAGGACGCTGGCCACCCTTTCTGCACCCAGGAGCTGACTAGAGCTAGCGTTTTGTTCTTGCCAGTCGCCTTGGCGATGTCTGCGAGTACAATGGGAGGCGAATCTAAGACCTCTATCAGGAGCACTTGGCGGTCTTGTTCTTCCTCGCCCACGATGCTGCTAGTGTGGGGGAGGGGAGACCTCGACAGGGCGTCCGTGTGGCTTATTTCCTTTCCTGGGCGGTACACTAACGCGTGCTGATACGCGTTTAAGAAGATGGCCCACCTTAACATCCTAGGGGACAGGATCTGAGGTGTGGGCTTATCTGCAGTGAAAATGCCTAGCAGGGGCTTGTGGTCAGTCACTATGGTGAAGGGGCGGCCATAGAGGAAATTGTGGAACTTTTTGGTCCCCGCGATTATTGCTAGCGCCTCCCTGTCTGTTTGGGCGTAGTTTCTCTCTGCCTGGGACAGGGATCTGGAGTAGAATGCTACCGGAGCCTCTCTCCCGCTTTCCAGCACGTGGCATAGCACCGCCCCCACCCCCACTGGGGACGCATCACATATCAGAACCACCGGTCTCTTGGGGTCAAAGTGGGTTAGAATGGCATCAGACGCTAGGAGTTGTTTCAGTTCGATGAATGCCCTCTCCTGGCTCTCGCCCCACTTCCATGCCTCGTCCTTCTTGAGTAGCTGGTGAAGCGGCTCTGCTACCGATGCCTTCCGAGGCAGGAAGGAGTGGTAGAAGTTTAAGAGCCCTAGGAACGACTGCAATTCGGGCTTGGAGGTGGGGCGAGGGGCATTTTGAATGGCGGCTACCTTTGATTTGGAGGGCTTGATTCCCGCAGGGGTTACCCTGAAACCCAAGAACTCAACCTCTTTTGCGAAGAAAACGCATTTGTCTTTTCGCAACCTCAACCCCGCCTTTTCAAACACCGCCAGCACTTTGTCTAGCCTTTCAGCCAACTCCGCCTCACTTCCCCCCGTTATCAATACGTCATCAAAGTATGGCAAGACCCCATCTAGCCCTTTTAAGAGGCGTTCCACGAGCGACTGGAAAATGCCCGACGCCGAGTTCACGCCAAACTGTAGGTGCGTCACCTGGAACACCCCCTTATGAGTGACTATTGTTTGCACAGCAGCTGCAGCTGGGGTTACTGAGAGTTGCTGATAGGCTTGCGCCAGGTCAAGTTTTGCGAAACACTTCCCCCCATGTAACCTGGCCAACAGGTGGCTGACTACCGGCACCGGATACGCATTTGGGCGGATCGCCTTGTTAATGGTGCACTTATAATCAGCGCATATGCGAACCTCCCCGTTGGCCTTTAGCGCAGTTACAATCGGAGTTTCCCACTCCGCGGAATCAACAGGAACAAGAATCCCCTGGCCCACCAATTTGTCCAGTTCCGCCTCTATCTTGTCCTTTAGTGCGAAAGGCACTCTGCGCGGCTTGAGTCTTATTGGGCGGACCTCCGGGTCCAGGTCGAACGCTACTGGGGGTCCCTTGAATTTTCCGAGTCCTTTCTTGAAGACTTCGGGGTGCGCGTCACACACCTCCTGTATTGGGTCAGTCCCAACGGCATGCACCCCCCCAATGAACAAACCCAGGGGCTTAAACCATTGAGTCCCGAGGAGGCTGCAACTTCCCCCCTTGAGAACAACCAGGGGAAGTTCCGTGGCGTGTTGCTTGTATTGGACCTTGAATTTTCCAACCCCCAACACCGGAATGCTATTTCCCTGTATGTCCCGCAGCGTGGACCTCAACGCTTTGAGCTTAGGGCGCACATGGGGGGAAATGCCCAAGAACTCCCGCTGGGACATGATTGAGTAGGAGGAACCCGAGTCTATCTCCATCCTAACAGGGGCCCCTTGCACCAGTACCTCAACAAAGTAACGGGGGTGTCCCAAGGACACGCTGTACACTGGGGCGTCATCGCTGCTGTTGTCGGAGATGCGGCCCACGCCGTCCTGCTTCCTCGTGGGCCGGGCGCCCTCCTTGGTCCTTGGCGAGCGGTCTGACGAGCTCTTCTGGTCCTTGCGCCGCTGTCTGCAGACCTTGGCGATGTGCCCCCGGCGTCCGCAGTTGTGGCACTCGGCCTTCCGGAACGGGCACTTGATGCGGTCGTGGGCCGCTCCACAGCCATTGCAGCGTCGGCCGTCCTTCCGAACCCTCCGGACGTCCTCATCGTCGCTGCTCTCTGTGGAAGATTTCGGCGTTCGTCTGGCCGCATGCACCGAGCTCGCTGCCTTGTCGGACTGTGGGGGCCTTTCTCTGAACCCCTTGACTCCGGCCCTCGTGGCTTCCGCGGCCTGCGCCGCCTTCACGACCTCGCGCAGCGTCGGGGGTGGCTCCTGGTTCATCAACTTTCGCTGAACCTCCTCGTCCCACAGGCCACACAGCATGCGGTCCCTGAGGGCGATTTCCAGATTTTCCCACTTGCATGGGCCGGCGGCCAACCGCAGGGCCGCTGCAAAGGCGGCGATGGACTCCCCGGGCACTTGAACTCTCTTCCAGAACGCGTCTCGAGCCGAAAACATCGAAACCGGGGGCTGGAAATGGTCGCGCATCGCTTTCAGGAGCTGTTTGACCGACAACTCGCTCACCTTCTTTGGTGATACCAGGTCCACCAATACTCTTTTGGCAGCGTTCCCGAGCATCCTGGTGAGGATGGCCCTCTTCTTTCCTTCGTCCGTAATGTCGGACACCACCAACGCGTCTTGGAAGTCCATTTCGAAAAGCTCCCAATCTTCCGGCTTGTTGATGTCGAAACCGGCATGTGTCTTGATCTCGTGGGGATCCATCATCCCACCTTCGTCGCCAATTTAGTGTATGAGAACCAAGACACAGGAACAGCCGAAGGATTGGCTTAACACATCTTTATTGCATGGTGGTCCGGGGGAACATGTGGTAATGGTGGACGAACAGCTCAATATATACAGTGGCTATACATTTGAATGTGGCTCCACGATAGCCCATTGGCTACCGCCCGCGTGACGTCATCCCTGGTCACGCCCTTCTTGTCCAGGTGAGGTAGTGGCGGGAATCTTCCCGCGCTGGAGTTCTTGAGTAATTGGGACCATATGAGCTGGACGCTCGCTATTGCCACCTAGTGGTTACTAGCTCCCGTCCTATTACAGAGGGTTACAGTGTTACAGTTGATGGGTGTTACATTGTTGCAAAGGCATCGTATTAGGAACACAACAAGTAGTTAATTTCTGGCCTCAGGGATTATTTCAAATGAGAGTGTCAATTCCTTGATATTCTCCAACCCAGAAATGATATTAGTATTTGAGCATTTTCAGTACAAGTTCATCCCTAATTTCAGTTGATTGTGAAAAGTGTTCCAATGGATTACTAAACATAGGTTATGGAGTTCTGAACATTGTTTTATCCTCTCTGCTCGGAGTAAAGAACAACAACAATATGCTATCCAGCTGATTCTGATCTACAACAGTCTTCTCCAGAGTTTCTTGGGTATAAAGTGCTAAGAAGTGGCTTGCTGTTCCCTTCCTTCCAGGCCTTCTAGAACTACATAGCTTGCCCAGCTATATGTGATCTAATGCCTGGAACAACCTTGAAGGTGGCCATTTTGCTTCTGTTTTGTTCACTCATTCCTTCTAAATTAATGACTTCCACCTCGTTGCTAAGTTTCCTTTTTCTACATTGCTTGCTAATAATGGTTTTGCCCTATTTCTTCTAAAATAAATAAACTGTAGAGTGAGGCACAACTAGGGTTGCCATATGTCCCGAAAAACCGGCATTGTCCTGGATTCAAGGTCTGAAAAATTGTCCCGGGCAGTTTAAAAAAAATCATCTAAAAGTCCTGGAAGCCCTTTGCAGAGATAGAGAGAGAGATAGAAAGTGCTTTTCTCTGTATTTCTCTGACTTCCCAGGGCTGTTCCTCTCTTCCTTAGCCATGGAGGTTTTGAGCAAAGCAGCCCTTTGAGATCTGCAGCAGTGGCTTCTGGAGGGTTTCTGGGCGGCCTTGAGCATCTGGCTAGAGAAGCACCAAGTTGTGAATAAGCAGCTGCGCGGCGCCCATTTGGAGGACTCCTGTAGGGCCTCCTGGCTTTGGCCCTGGAAGCCATGGGAGCCCTGAAGCACCCAATCAATGGGCGTCAGAGGCTTTCTGGGAACTTTTCCACTCCTTGGAGGACTTGGAGGGGCTCAGGTTGGAAGGCTCCACAGGGGGCAAAGTAGAGCTGGAGGGGGTGATCTGGACTCTTGTGCCTAAAGGTAGCAAACTCACCCCTCCTGCACCTGCCAAGGAGCTGGTGCTCAAAGGTGACTGAGAATAAGAGAATCACTGGGTTAGGGTCCTTTTAGGCCATAGAGTCCAACACCTTGTTCAATGCAGGAATCCAAATCATTTTTGTCAAGTATACCTCTGTCTCGGTTTTGTGGGAGAGAATTATGGCAATACTAGTGTTGTGTTTTGAAGAAGAAGGGCACACGACAGCACTTTGGGCTAAACTAGAGGTAGTTTATTAGAGTTGAGTACAGATTGCAACTATATGTGTCGGCTGAACCTCCGACTATGACCAAACAGCAAAACACACTGGAATAACAGGGGGGAAGGTATCTCTTATATAACTACAGGAAGGCAGTCAAAAGGGATACATTTACCCGGACCAAATAAGGGTGGGAAAACCTGTGCAGAACCAGCTAGAACGACAACAATATATGAACAGGGCGCCTTGCACCAAAAAGGGTGCAATGTAGCAACAACTAAATCACAATTGCTCTGAGGCAATATACTATACGTTAATTTGAGCTCAGACACAACACCTAGGCACAACATTTGCTTTAAAAAATGTTGTATTTTAGGCTGGAGATACAGAAGCAATTATTGTTATTCCAAACAGAATCCCCAAATTCTCCACCCTATTTTTTTTCCCTTGGGATGCTTTGGTTTGAATTGTTGATGGGCTTAACCAGCAGCAGCCATTTCTGGTGGTGATGGCTAGCCTACACTGTAGCCCCACATTGCTTACATTTATGGGAGGCAACTGACTGGTTGTTGAATATCAAACTGAGGCCAACGGATTATCCTAATAATTTGTCTGAGGAGATGTGGACATGGATCTGCAATCTTGGCATGCTTTCATTGTCTCCCTGTTAGTTTCCATGCCCAGTTGAAGGAGGGGTGTGCTGGTTTGATGTTTGCAGATTAATACACAATAGGCAGCAGCTATGAGGCCGAACACATCTTTATTGGAGGGTATACAATCTGAACATGTGGTAATGGTGGAGGTACAGCTGCTTTTATACAGCAACAACACATTTGAATATGGATGCACGGTAGCCCATTGGCCACCGCCTGCATGACGTCATCCTGAGTCACGCCTTTCTTCACCAGGTGTAGCCGTGGCGGGAATGTTCCTGCGGCTGACAGTAATTGGGGAATTTGTACCATGTGAGCTGAACGCTCGCAGCTGCCCTCTATGGGTAGCTAGCTCGCCTTTCATTGCAGCTGAGAAACATTGTGTTCATTACAAGGTTACATTCTTACATCAAAGTGGTTACATTCATTCTTAAAGATATAGTGTTTCCATACACAACATCCCTCCCCCTAGGATGGGACGAAGTCCCTTAACTATTGTGGTTTTCCACGTGTGCGCTTTGGGCATACGGCAGCTTGGCTGAGCTCGGGGGAACTAGGGCTTCCATGTTCCACAGACTCTCGCCCTGCAACGGGAAAAGGGGACTTGTTAGCTGTCTGGTGGGAACATGGTTGTACTCTTGAATTCGGAGCGGAGAACGGGAGAGATAGCTGGGATGTGAATCCCTGTCTGTTGCCCGTGGCAGCCGGCAACCCCCCCAGCACAAACCTTGGGATTGAGGAGGAGAACCTTGCTGTCTCACCCCGCTTGTCTGCTTGAACTGTGGGCGAACCTGTGGCCTTTCTCGCTTCTTGAGGCGAGGGGGTGAACTCAAAAACAAAGGAAATAGGCGTACTACCAGGGGCTGAACAAAAACCCCTCTTCTCACTCTGACAGGTGGGGGACCACTCTGCAACACCCCCTGGTACTGGAAATCAAAGTCTAACTTATCCGCTAAATCATCGGTCTCGACCCCCTCTTGTGTGTCCAAAGGATACAGATTTGTACTCAAGGGGTACTCTGTGTCTCCCCCTTGGGATAAACGGGTGGGGGAGGACCCTAACATTGACTCTTCTTGTTGGCTCTCCTCCCCCTGGCTACTGGTAACCCGACGCCTGAGTTGGTTGGCGTGTCTCCTCCACAGCAGACCCGTACTGGTTTCTATGCTGTATGACACTGGCCCCGTTTGCTCAATTGCCACTCCTGGAACCTATGTTGGTCTCGAGGTTGTGTAATTTCTACAATGCACCGGTTCCCCTACTGCAAAACTTTTGGTGCTCCCTATTTCTATATTCCTCCCCTCATCCTCCACCCTGGTCATATCCAACCGATCAAAGAGCGTTATGGCTTTCCTACGCATGAGGAGCTCTGCAGGCAAGAGCCCGGACGCCAGGGGAGTTGCCCTATAGCAGATTAGAAACTGGCACAGTTGTAGGTTCAAATCCCCGGGGCCCATTCACCGCAGTGCATCTTTTGTAGTCTGCACCTGGCGTTCTACCTGACCGTTGGTGGCGGGGTGGAACGGGGCAGAGGTGATGTACCAAATGGCGTTCTTTTAGATGAACGCCTTGAATTCGGCAGACATGAAGGTACTGGCGTTATCGGAGACCAGCACATCGGGTAATCTGAAACAACTAAACACCCCGCGCAACTGCTTTATTGTTGCGGCTGATGAGGTGTTGGACATTGGAATGACCTCTAACCACTTGGAGTACGAATCTATCAACAGGAAAAGGGAGCCCCGGAACTGGCCAGCGAAATCAATGTGCACTCGGGACCATGGGCCACGGGCCGTGTCCCATGCTCTGTGGGGAAGCCGGGACTCCTCAGGATGAGAGCTCTGGCAACTCTCGCAAGTGCCCACCATGTGCTCTATATCAGCGTCTATTTGGGGCCACCAGAAATAGCTTCTGACCAGAGCCTTAGAGCATACGATCCCCAGGTGGCTGGTATGCAGTAGCTTGAGCACTTTCGGTCATAGCTTTTTGGGAATGACCACCCGTTGGCCCCAGAGGAGGCAGCCCCTCTCTATGGAGAGTTCAACCCTCCATTTGAAAAATGCTTTGAACTCCTCCGCAAGGGGAGTCGTGGGCCACCCTTTCTTAACCCAGGAACTGACTAGGGACAGAGCTTTGTCCGCTGCTGTGGCTGTGGCGAGGTCTGTGGGTACTATGGGGGGGGTGAGTCGAGAGACTCGATCAGCAGGACCTGGTGATCCTATTCTACCTTGCATTCGGGGTCTCCCAGCTGGGGGAGGGGGGACCAGGAAAGCACATCTGCATGGGAGATCTCCTTCCCCGGGCAGTGGGCCAATGCATACTGGTAGGTGTTGAGGAAGATGGCCCATCGTAGCATTCTGGGGGACAGAATCTGTGGTGTGGGCTTGCCTGTGGTGAAAATACCCAAAAGAGGCTTGTGGTCAGTTACAATGGTGAACTGTCGACCATACAGGAAATCATGGAACTTCTTTGTTCCCGTGATTATGGCAAGGGCTTCCCTATCTGTTTGCGTGTAATTGCGCTCTGCCTTTGAAAGTGACCTGGAGTAAAAGGCAACCGGGGCTTCCCGCCCATTTTCCAACACGTGGCACAACACGGCCCCCACCCCCACTGGTGAGGCATCACAGACCAAGACTACAGGTTTCCTCGGGTTGAAATGGGTCAGAACGGCTTCGGAGGACAGGAGCCGCTTGAGCTCTTTGAAAGCCTTTTCCTGGCTATCTCTCCACCTCCAAACCATGTCTTTCTTCAGTAATTTGTGCAGTGGCTCCGCGACAGATGCTTTCCTTGGCAAGAAGGAATGGTAAAAATTGAGGAGCCCTAGAAATGACTGCAGCTCCGGTTTCGCGGTGGGGTGAGGGGCATTTTAAACAGCTACAACCTTTGACTCGGAGGGCTTAATACCATCGGGGTTATCCTGAACCCAAGGAACTCAACCTCCCTCACAAAAAACACACATTTGTCCCTCCTCAACCTAAGTCCTGCTCTCTCAAATACTGTTAGGACCTTGTCTAGCCTTTTTGCTAGTTCTGATTCGCTCCCCCCAGTTATCAAAACATTGTCGAAGTAGGGGAGAACACCTGGGAGCCCCTTTAAAAGGTGCTCCATGAGGGACTGGAATTTACTGGGGCTGAATTTACGCCAAACTGTAGGTGTGTTACCTTGAATGCACCTTTGTGCATGATGATGGTTTGCACAGCAGCGGCAGCTGGAGTTACAGTGAGCTGCTGGTACGCCTGCGCCAAATCTAGCTTAGCAAAACATTTACCCCCATGTAAAGTGGCTAGTAAGTGGCTACCTACTGGCACCGGATATGCATTGGGCCGAATGGCCTTGTTAATCGTACACTTATAATCAGCACAAATCCTAACCTCCCCATTAGATTTCAATGCTGTAACAATCGGAGTTTCCCACTCTGCAGAATCCACTGGAACCAAAATCTCCTGACCCACCAATTTGTCCAATTCCGCCTCAATCTTGTCCTTGAGGGTGAAGGGGACTCTTCTTGGCTTGAACCGAATGGGTCCGATTTCTCGGTCCAGGTCAAATGAAACTGGGGGCCCCCTGTACTTCCCGAGCCCCTTTTTGAAAACCACCGGGTGTGTGTCGCACACATCTCGTGTTGGGTCAGTCTCGATGGCGTTTATGCCGGACAGTTCGATTCCCAGGGGGGCAAACCACTGAGTCCCCAGGAGGCAACAAGACCCTTGTTTAAGAATTACTAGGGGCAGTTTCTCCGTGAACCTTTTAAACTTCACCGTGAAGTTCCCCACCCCCAACACTGGGATCCCATAACCCTGTACGTTCTGCAAGTTCATCTTCAAGGTCCTTAGCTTGGGCCGGACATTTGGGGGAATGCGAAGGAACTCTTTCTGTGAAAGGATGGAGTAGGACGACCCCAAGTCTATTTCCATCCTAACCGAGACCCCTTGTAACAGTACCTCAACAAAAAAACACCGGTGCTCCAGGGACACGCGGTTCACTGCCAGCGTGCCGTCATCGGAGACCTTCCCAATCCCAGCCGCCTTCCGTCGAGGTTGTTCTGCTGGGCCCTTGTCCTCCATTCGCTGTCACCTGCACACCTTGGCGATGTGGCCTTGCTGCCCGCAGTTGTGGCACTTGGCCTTTCGGAAAGGGCATTTCTTACGGTCATGAGCTGCCCCGCAACCGTCGCACCAGCGGTCTCCTTTGTCACTGGCACGGCTCTTCACCACTTGCCTTTTGACCCTTTGCATATCATCACTCTTGCTGGAGCAGGAACCCGCTGCCGCGGATGACTCCGAAGCCGATGGGGGGCTGGTAGGAGGCCGGGGCGCATGCCAGGCAGCTTGGACCGAGGACCTGGCCCCCTCGAGCGCAGCAGGTCTAGCCCTGAAGATTTTGACTTCACTCCTAGCTGCCTCAGCCTCCTGAGCCTCCAGCAGGACCTCGTGGTGGTTCCGGGTCATCAGTTTCCATTGGACCTCCTCGTCCCGCAGGCCATACAGCATAAGGTCCCTCAGAGATATCTCCAGATCTTCCCACTGGCAGGGGGCAGCTGCTACCCTGAGGGCTGCCGCGTAGACAGACACGGATTCGCCTGGGCATTGGTCTCACCTCTGGAATTGCGGGCCGGGCCGGGAAGATTGAGACGGTCGGCTGGAAATGCTCCCGCAACGTCGTCAGGAGGCGGTCAATTGGAACCACGTCGACCTTCCTGAGTGCCAGCAGGTTTATCAGGAGGTGCAACGTGGCCGGCCCGATCTGGGCTAGGAAATGCGAACGCATCTTCCCTTCGTCTTTGATACCGGCAGCGTCCATCGCATGCTGGAACTGGCATTCATACAGCTGCCATTGTTTGGGATCACTGATGTCGAATGGGTATGACTTGACCTTGTGGGACGCCATATCCCATTCTCATCGCCAATTTGATTTTTGCAGATTGATACGCAGCAGGCAGCAGCTATGAGGCCGAACACATCTTTATTGGAGGGTATACAATCTGAACATGTGGTAATGGCGGAGGTACAGCTCCTTTTATACAGCAACAACACATTTGAATATGGATGCACGGTAGCCCATTGGCCACCGCCTGCGTGACATCATCCTGAGTCACGCCCTTCTTCACCAGGTGTAGCCGTGGCAGGAATGTTCCCGCAGCTGACAGTAATTGGGGAATTTGTACCATGTGAGCTGAATGCTCGCAGCTGCCCTCTATGGGTAGCTAGCTCGCATTCCATTGCAGCTGAGAAACATTGCGTTCATTACAAGGTTACATTCTTACATTGAAGTGGTTACATTCATTCTTAAAGATATAGTGTTTCCATACACAACACCTGGGCACCATGGGAGAGCGCTGGACAGGGGCGAGGAGTAGTGACCAAGGGATGGGGAAGAAGGCTGCCCCTGGGAACCACTTGGTCGCCGCCCCTCACTTGGTCTGCCTGGTGGGTGGCACTTTAGAATAATCCATTGCTCGAAGCTGAAGAAGGGAGCTTGGAGCAATGGCTTAATCTAAAGTGCAGCATGCTGGGTGGATAAAATAATAAACATAAAATTATTATTTGCGCCCCAGGGTGTCAGAGGCAAGGGCGCACCAGGATGAATTCCCCTGTCCCGGTGGCCCAGCCCATGCCTGGTTGAAAGTGCTGGTTCATACCTGTCAACCATGGCTCCGGAAAATCCGGAACCTACGCAGAACGGTTCTGCGCAGGTAGCTTTTTATGCATGCGTAAAAGCCTTCTACGCAGGCATAAAAGCGACTTGCGCAGAACCGTTCTGCGCAGCTCGCTTCTACGCATGCGTAAAAGCCTTCTATGCATGCGTAGAAGTGAGCTGTGCAGAAGGGATGCGCAGTAACGCCTTTCCCCCCGCTGCCAAATTCCGGGGTTTCGGCAGCTCCGGGTGGGAAATGGCGAAACTCAGCGCCGAAAAACGGGAAATCCTGGCCAATCCGGGAAGGTTGACAGGTATGTGCTGGTTATGTCACATACAGTTATTAATGGTATAGAACTTGGGTGTTTGTTGAATGGCTCTCCTGAAAAATAGCTATCCGTTCCACCCACTCTTTGAGGTTCATAATTTTTAAAATGGTGATACCTAAGGGGGCCAAAGAGAATTGACACCAGGAACCATGCTTTCTTAGTTGTGCCAAGCTTCCAACATAGGTGAGCCAGATGACTTCCCTCTCAATTTTTGAGAAACTAGTAAAACAGAATTATGTAAAGCTGTTTTTATTAATGTTTTTATAGAGATGCTCAAAGTTGTTTAAATTTTTTAATTCTATATAATGTTATGTTTGGTAGTAACAGAGTTTTATATATTTTATTATATTTATAGTCACTGTATTTGTATTTTATCTAATGTAATATGTTTTATAAACCAACCAGAGAATGCTTCCACTGTGGGGCAGTATGCAAGTTGAAATAATAAATAGAACATATTACAAAGAGAGAGCTTCTCCAACTGATTTTTATTAGTGTTAAAGCATTTTGTAGCTCTGGCATGGAAGGCTTCTTGGGTACATGACAGATTTGGCAGAGAATGTGTGTTTCCATCTGGGTACTATCTTTTTGCTGCAAAGAGGAATCAAAAATAGTTTTGGGGGCACACCGCCCTGTAAAATACATGTTTGGTGCTAAGCCAAAGATCTTCAAAATTACTGTGAAACCATGTCTCTACATCTGGACAAGAGATGGGCAGAGACAGATTAGCCAAAGTAGGGAGAACAATGCAACGTGAAAGTCTACACATGCAATATAAGTGAATGAAATGCCTGTGAAGTAACTTCTTTGCTGGAAATATTGGCAAGCAACACCAGAGAGAGTAACACAAACCATAATAGGCATTGCAGCTCCTTCGCTTTCCATATTTGTGGCAATGTTGCTCGCTGTAGCTGTTTCGAGCCTCAGGCATCTGGATGAGCAGTAGCATGTTACATCTTGTGATTGGCTCGCTAATAATACACAGGCACAGAGAGTGACATTAAAAACATCCCGAATAATATTCTTGGAGGCTGTACTGTGGAAAAAGAAATATTACAAGCAGTCTTCTAAGGGTTGATCCTTTGCATGGAAAAAAATCTGTGTGGATTTCCATGAAGATTTCTTATCCATCTCTTAATTCTGAAATGGTGCCAATATGCCTCTGCTATATCAATGAGTGTGTGTGAGGGGGCTCTTTTAAAATCTCTTTGTATGAGGTTTTGTTAGACTGTGCTTTCCAGTAATCTGCACCGCTGCGTATCCTGCCTAGGGCAGAAGGGAGTTACAGCCCAACATCATATGGAAGGCGATATTTTGCTTGCACCTGGCCTAACGATACTATCTACTATCACAGCAGCTTTCTAGGTCAGGGGTTCCCAACCTAAGGCCCGTGGGGCGGATCTGGCCTGCGGTCCCATTTCATGTGGTCCAAGGGCATTCAAGAAGCAGAATGGTCACCCCTTTGAAGCTGTTGGGAGAAAATGGCCACCCCCATCATGCAGGCAGGGCAAAATGGCCATCCCACACCTGAAGCCGACTGAGAGAGCATGACCTGGCCCCCGGCTTGAAAAGGTTGGGAATCCTTGTTCTAGGTCTTTAGATCTCCCCGTCACTTGATCCTTTCAGCTGGGGGAATATAGCCTGGGTCTTCTGCATGCCAGGCCTATTTTCTGCTCCTCACCAGAAGTGAAGAGACAATGGAAGGAGAATTCAGCTCATAGCTTTGATGGTTGCATGTGTGTAACTGAATGTATCATTTTGCCCTTCAAGCCAAGTTTGCAGTGCAATCCATTGATATATGGCCAACTGAAAAGGAAGGATGATATGAGAAAAAAGTCAGGAGAATGGCTCTGAAGGAGTGGTGGGGTGGAGGTTTTGGCATTCGAAGCCCAATGCCATTGCCACCATGAGCATTCCTGGACTACTGTGGGATGTACAATGTAGCAACCACAGTGTGAAACCACATCTCAGCTATTGTAGCTGCTTTTCACCTGGTTCATAAGTTCTCTAATCATTATGTTGATAACTGACAGGAAAAGAGCTACTGTTTAATCACATTATCACATCCAAGGGACACACTGTACTTGGCAGCCACACAGAGGGTCTGAAGGCACTTTCATTTTATGAATTCAGCATGGACTGTGTTGTATGTCAGCTGAGTATGAGATCACAAACAAGGTCCAGAGGGCAGAGGAGTGGGAGAAGGATGATTAATCATTGTTCCTGGGATAATTCCACTTAATCCAGGGGAAACTGGAGTGCCATGTCAATAATCATAACTAAGTACAATCTTTTTAGGATTGATAAGTAGCAAACCCAAATATTTGATTTTACCTGAATAAAGAATGATTATTGCCTTCTATTATTCCTCCATAGACTGACTTTTGACTGCAAGTGGAACTCATTCTGTAATGATATTAGCAGCTGTGGTGGCTCAGTGGTTAAGAGGCTCGCCTTGTTAGCTAGAAAGCCGGTAAGTCAACAGTTCAAGACCCAGGTACTGCATGATGGATTGAGAATCCATCTCTGTCCCAGGTCCTGCCAATCTAGCAATTTGAAAGCAAGAAATTGCAAGTAGATAAATAGGAACTACTTTGGTGGGAAAAGATTGGGGATGTGAAAGGAGCCTCATTTGGGTGTTCCCTGCATGGAGTTTCTCCAGCAAAAATCCTTTCAACCCAGAATAATTTCTGACACGAATTTAGTGGGGATTTATGGCACCCTAAATATTTAATATGTTTCATTTAGTAGAGGCTTTCATGGACTGCAGCCTACTCCTTCTGGTACATATTGAAATTCAATTTCTTATGGGTAAATCTGTGGATGAGGACAGATTTTGTGATGGGTTGTGCTATTATATAACTGTTTGAATCTAACAAAATGAATGTTAAAAGAGCCCTTCTGAGTCAGACCAAAGGACTGTCTCAAATAGAACCTTCCATCCTATAATAGCTATGAGCAGAATAGCATCCTCATTGCTGCACCCTGTTTGTTGATATCTAATACCAAATAGCTGTTGATGCAAAGCCTGAGGAGATTGGGTACAGGTCTTCACTCAGAGTCAGGTAACAATTTAAGAAAGTGCATGTCTTCTTCTTTACAATTGAAAGTTTTGAAATGGTAGCCATGTTAGTCTGTGCAAGCATATCAGAGACTAAACAAAACAAAAAGACAAAAAACATTGTGTCACCTTAAAGACCAACTACTTTATTTTAATGTTAGCTTTCGTGGACAAAGTGAACTTGATCCTCGAAAGCCAATATTAAAATATAGCAGTTAGTCTTTAAGGTGCCAAAACATTTTTTGTCTTTTTGTTTTGTTTGCTCTCTGAAATTCTTTTACAATGTTATTCACCTAGACTGTAAATTTAAACTCTCAAGATATCAGACATGCAAACAGAACTATGCTTTCTACTAACTGGCCAGTTACAAAAGAAAAGGTGACTAATTTACCTGAACCAGCTCATGTTGGAATAAACAGGCATTTTTCTTCTTCTTAAGGATGCATTGTCCCTATATATGCAATCAGCGTCATGAGAGGCCCTCAACTTTAAAGACCAACAGGTATCCTTGGATCGGTAAATGTTTCATGACCTAATATACCTCCTAGGTTGGTTGTGAGTCTAAAACAAAGGAGGAGAACTAGATGGAATGAACACTTGGGTAAAAGCTGGGGCAAAAACAACAACACCATAGTATAAATTGGTAGTCCTCATTGAAACATATGTAATAGATATGGTGAGAAGCACTATATCTATAACAAAATAATGTCATTAATTTTATGAAATTTAAATAGGTTTCCCCTTCCCCCAGCTGAGTTGACATATTTCTTCTTTCACTGCCATTGAGTTCATGTTTTATACTTTAGTTATGCTATGCTGTAAAATAATTATGTTAAGGATTTAGGACGTTAGGATATACTGTATACATATATGGATGGTTGTCTTATTTATCTCATAAGCCACCCAGAGTAACTTATATATTAGATGGGAAATGAATGAATGAATGAATGAATGTGCTGAATGAAGAAGCCCTTCTTTTTGACTATCCTGCTCCTGTCTTGAATCATATTCAGGGTGCTAAGGAGGTATGGTGGAAACAAACCTTAATCCATCCTTCAATGGTGCTGTTCTTGATAAAAGAGATTGTTATTCCAACAGTGGACAGAATCCTTTTGGCAATTGAGACTCATATAGGGGAAATTACATAAATTTGGGTGGGAAACTGCTGCTCATTAATTAGATGCTGGCTGGATTCCTGGATGCATGCTGAACAACAGAAATGCCTACATGCCAACACCTCATTATTGAGCAGCAGTAGACCACCATGGGCTGTCTGGATAACCCAGTGGCTTAGGCATGTCACTGCAAAATCAGTGGCTGGAAATTTGATTCTGGACTTATCTCTTGTGAGTACAGCCAATCTGTGTAGTCATGGACAAGCTGCCCAGTCCCAGGGTGCCCCCAGAAGAAGGGAATGGCAAATTCCTCTATGTATTCTCTACCTAGAAAACCCTGGAAAGGATTGCCACAAGTCAGAATTGACTTTACAATACATGGCTATTATTAGACCATCACGACGTATGTGATTTCCTTAACACATCTGTACAGTGCAAATAGTATTTTGGCCCTTCTTTTGTATATGTGAGAATGTTCCATCTCCAGATGTAGCATTGGTGGGAGTCTCCAGTTTTGTCTTAGGCTGAAAAAGAAATTTCCCCTTTCCATCTCAGCAATCTTTCTAGGACCAGAAAGTGACTCACGAAACTGGATCAGTGGTACGGGTCTTATGCTGCAGAAGGCATTATATTATTCCAAAGACAATCTTCATGGCTGATCACCATGATGATAGCCAATATTCGGAACAGGATATGGCACTTGAAGAATAATAAGAAGAAATGAAATTGAGCTTAGCTTAATTTAGCTTTGCTTCACTTCACCTCACTTTGCTTGACAGACTTTTTATTGTGGTAATGAATAGAATGCCAGTCACACCAAACCAAACCACAGATTCTATATTTATATGAAAGAGATTGCATGGAAATGTCTAATCAAATGTAACTGAATAATAACAATAATAACAATAATAATAATAAAGAGTAAGAATAAATTTTAATTTATACCCCACCCTACTCGGCACAGGCCGACTCAGGGCGGCATTACAACATTTGAAATAAAAATTCAATATAACCCCACAAAGTACAATAAGTAAAGCAATAAATACAGAGTGTCAATAATACAATCTAACCTCACAAAATACAATAGAGTAATTTTGATGTTTGCAGATTGATATGCAGTAGGCAGCAGTCAGGGGGCCAAACACATCTTTATTGCAGTGTAGTCAATCTGAACATGAGGTAATGGCGGAGACGCAGCTCCTTATATATGGTACAACACATTTGAATTTCGCCCGAAGGCGCCCATTGGTTGCGGTACCAGTGACATCATTCTGACGTACTGTGTACCTGGCATGGTTCCCCTGTGGCAGGAAAGTTTCCTGTGCTAGTCACTGATTGGGTGATTGGAGCCATGTGAGCTGAGCTCCTTCAGCTGCGCTATCGCTGGCAGCTGAGTTCCATGCGAGTAGCAGATGACTTACATGCATACACGATATCTACACAAGAGGAGTATTCACAAGGGGGAGGGGGGAATGGAGGATCGCTAGATCCGATTCATTCACATTACACTTTGTTACATACACAACATCAAGGTAATAAGTACATAAACAATCAGGAAAAATGCAACACAGTCCTCATCTCCCTCAAGGCCAAGAGTGGCCGAGAGAGAGAGCTACTACCAGTATCACCTCCTCCCTCCTGTCAACAGGCCAAGAGCGGGCAGGTGAGTGTCCGAGTCCATAGCAGCGGCGGCAAGGTCATAATATAGCCGACGTGCCGGCTATCATAGTTGCAGGCCGGTCTCGCCTCCTCCCTCCCGCCAAGCCAGCCAGGGCGGGCAAACGTCCGGACCATGGCGAACAAGGGCAGTTCGGCATCGGCGGTGCTTTTGAAAGCCCTCTGGGGTGGAGATGTTCCCGCCGGCATCCAGCCTCCAACCGGCCTCGTGCAGCTGGGGCCAGTCTCACCTCTTTCCCTCCTGCCAAACTGGCCAAGGGCGGGAGGGAGGGAGGGAGGGCATCCTTTTAAAAGTCCCTCCAGGCCCTGCAGGTGCAGGCAGTTGTTCTTGCCGGCTGCTGGGTGAGCGAGACAGGCTCCAGACTGGGCATGCTGCCTTCAGTCCCCTCAGCTGCGCTCCCACTCCCCCCGGCTGGCTAGACCGGGGTAAAGAGCTTCGCCGCGGCGGTGGCGAGATGAGGCGGGCCGGTCTTTATGGCCACTCTGCCTTCAGTCCCCTCAGCTGCATTCCCACTCTCCCCGGCTGGCTAGACCGGGGGAAGGAGCTTCGCGTCGGTGGCGGCGAGGACGAGGCGGGCTGGTCTTTATGGCCACGCTGCCTTCAGTCCCCTCAGCTGCACCCCCACTCCCCCAGCTGGCTAGAGTAATCTTATGAATTTCAAAGTAACTATTATAGCTAGTTCTGTCTTCTTCTTCAGTTGCCAGGAATTCAGGACAGGACAAGTCTAAGACATTTTGTTTCTTGAAGCACAACAGTCTATATCACCTAATCCAAGCCAAGAGGCCGATAGTACCCAAACTGGCCAAGTTCTTTTGGCAGCTATGAGAGAAGTCCCCATAAGCATGTCTTATCCTCCTTCCTCTGAGTACATGTTAAGCAATAATAAATAAAATAAATATCAGTTTGTTGCCTTTCATGAAGCCTGAAACATTCCAATTAAAGCAGCTTCATTCTGTCTAAACCTGGGGCTGGCCCTGGTTCAAAGCAAATTGAGTTCTGTTGAATGCAGAGATCTTTGAATAGATTAATTCTCTTATTTTTAGCATCTTCTGAAACTTGTTACAAATCATGTGAACTTTTGATTTGGAGGAAAAAAACCTATTTTTTTTAAAAAAACAGAACAAAAATGTCATGCTTGCTCACTAAATCTCATGGTTTCCTTCAGTCCCAAAACTGCCACCCCATTAATTCTGAAATAGAATATGGTAGGCCCTATCTCCGACATGGCTTAATTTTGCCAGTTTACATACACAGTCATTGCCTCCACAAATAGTGCTTGCCATGATATATTTTTGGCATCAGACATTTTTGGCATCAGCTGCTGCCTTTGGGGGACAATATGGCAGGCATGCAGAACCACATTTTTTTTTACTGGCAACCATAGCAGTTAATGATTCATCATTCTTTCTTACACACTTTGATGAGTTGTGTGACTAAGAGAAAGGCCAGTGTGATGGTGGGAGTAAAATGACACACTATGAATTATAGCTCAGCTGCAAGGTGAGGATTTATTTCCAGATAAATATCTGCAAAGGATCCTGCAAGGGTAAAAGAAGAGTTGCACAAATTGCCCACCTTGTCCTAACATAATTTTGGCTGATCCAGTTGCTTGCATTTTTGAACTCTCTCTGTGGGGATTAGGGACTGTGGCTTTAATGGCCACATTGATGACTGGAAGGTCAGCAGGCCAGCAGTATGAGACACAAGTGCTGCATGATGGAGTGAGTTCCCATCTCTGACCCAGCTCCTGCCAGCCCAACAGTCCGAAAGCAGGAAATTGCAAGTAGATAAATAGTTAATGCTTTGGTGGGAAGGTAACAGCATTCTGTGTTCTACAGTGTCTAGTCATGCCTGCCACATGACCACAGAAACATCTGCCAATGCAGACAGCACTGGCTATTTGGCTGTAAATGGAGATGAGTACTGCAACCTAGAATCAGAAACAACAGGCTTTTGAGCAAGGGGCGACCTTTACCTGTGGGGATTGGTTGGAGATGCAGCTTCTGAGAAGACTGTCACAATGAGCACTTGCATTTTCAAATTTACCACTACACAACTGGTTGCCTTGCTCAGAAGCCTTACTGAAATATAGTGCACCATCTGCATAGAGTTGCCATAATTCTCCCCTACAAAACCAGGACAGAAGTATACTTGACAAAAATGGGCAGGCTATCTACAAAATAGCCTAAAAATAATGATATAATGACAGCTATAAAACACTTTCACATTAAATATATCAATACATAAATAAATTTATTTACAACAGTTAATTCTTCCTGTAAGATGATCTGTTGTAGTTCTGAGAAGTCACATTTGTCTCCAGGTATACTCCAACTCTAATGTGGCAGGAAATCGCTCGTTTGATGGTGAGAGTTTGAATTCATTTTTATGGTGTGTTCTAAAACAGAGATGAGCACTGAACCCTAGAGTCAGATATGACTGGTTTCGAGCAAAGGAAACCTTTACCTTTACCTTACTATAATACACAATCAGTAAGTTTTTAAAATCCAGGACTTTAGCATGATTTTTATTGAACTGGCCGGAACAATTTTCCCAGCCTTGAATCTGGGACAATCTCGGTTTTCCAGGACATATGGTAACCCTAAATCTACAACTTCTAGACAAGCCTTAAAGGTAGTCCTACAATTAGTACATGATTTGCAAATCAATTATTTGGAATGGAAAGATTTTTAAAATTTGGATGCAGGCAAATTAAGCAAAGGTCAATAATGTGATCATGATAAGATATGACTTTTGTGCGACTGTTGGCTCCTATACATGTTTCTGTGCTCCATTACAAGATGTGTAATGATACAGATTTTGAAATATTACTGTGTTTTAGTTCACAACTAAAAAAAAGCAGCTTGGCAGTGCAAAGTTAGTTAAAGTATCCATTAAACTGCAAACTGAATACAGTAAAACCCCTACTTACGAAAAAAGTCCATTCCGTAGGCTTTTGCTTAAATCATTTTTTATGGAACTCGAAACAAACTCATACAAAACATTATTTTTTACGTAACTCGAAGCAAACCCATAGGAAAAATGAAATTTTTATGTAAATCGATGCAAACCCATAGGGAAATGAATTTTTACGTAACTCGAAGCAAACCCATAGGAAATCATGTAAATGGGAACATGGTTTTAGCACAAAATCATTATGTAAGTTGAATTTTATGTAACTCAAGGCATATGTAAGTCGGGGTTTTACTGTACTCTTCTCCAGTATCCCTGTTATTTTCCTGTGCACTTGCAGGCTGTAGTACCAAGATCAGTTTTCCCATCTGCTTCTATTGGGCCCTTACTGAAATTCTGAAATCTCAGCCACTAGGATTTAAGTGGCTCTCAACATCCCGGCAAAGAAGAACGAGAACATCAAGTTATTTCCATTCATTTCTCTCTTGTGTTCTTTCAAAGCCTTACGCTGCTTGTGACTTCCACGCTGAGAACCCTTCTCTCCGTTACCATGGCACAGCTGCTTGGCTGTCATTAATACTGTGGGTAACGTCAGATCCTTGACCCTTTCCCTTTCCAGTGCTTTTCATGGTGGATTTTCTTCTTGATTGCATAGCTCTTTATTCTCAAGCAAAGTTTGAAAGAAAGTAAGAAAGAAAGTGCTGCTGCTGTTGAACCTAGGGGGCTAGTTTACAAAGGCATGCCCATGCTTGAGCAGTCTAACTACGCAGTGTTGCCCATCTCTTGCCAATGATGTTAGGCTAGGACTAAAACTCACCAAAACATCCTCCATCAGATCTCTTGGGCAAGATAAAAGTGGAGGGTACACGTCATGGTCTGCTTAGCCAGCGGGTGATGTGATATCCAAATGGCTAAAAAAACGACTTACAAGTGGACTTGATTTATCAAATCCATTTGCATGTGTGGACTGTCGTCACAGAGTCATTTACCATGGTGCAGACTCACCGCTGAATAACGTCTCCAAGGTATCCAAGGTATGCCCAGTGAAGGTAGAACTCCAGGGAAGAAATGGTAGATTAATAAAAGTCATAACCTGAACACCAAGGATCATTGTGCTTGGATTTATTCCAGCATTTTTCTTTGCCTCTGAAAACTTCTAGACCCCATGCAAACAAAACAAGAACCTTGGTGGAATGCAACCATTGCTCCAGTTTTTATTCCTCGTTATTCATAGTACAATGTAGACTTCTTTTTTGAGGATCATCACACACAACATTAGATAGGCTACTCTTTATCTTTTTAACTCAAGCACACTTAACATAGAAGCAATTTATATTTTACAACACAAACTATACTTACTGATCTGTCTTATTAAATCTCTCTTGATTAACATCATTGCATGTTGAAAGACTGTTAGTAATCCTACTTCATGAACATATTTTAGGATTATCCAAAATATGTTACTAGAACATGGTCACCATCCTTGTCGAATTACTGTATAGCATAACACACTACAGCTAGAGTAGCAAGGTGCTAAATGTGGAGTAGTCTGATTAGATTAACTCTCTCTCTTTTATCCTTCCGAAGAGAGCTGAAGATCCATCTCTTCAGGCAGGCTTTTAATAATTATAACTGACTCCTTGAGTGCTGTTTTATAGCTAAGGTATTGTCTGTTTTTACTGTTTCACCCATTTTTATGAATGAATGAATGAATGAATGAGTCAGTCAGTCAGTCGGTTTGGACTTTAGGTTTTGAAAGAGATTAACACATTGTGCTGAAAATGCTTTCATGTTGTATGTAAGTTTTTTTTGCAGCTAGTTGTAAGGATCTGTCCATGTGCATTCATTCATATTTGACTGGTTCAGACACACTACCATCCTGTTTAATTGAGGTTCCATATAATTCATGCATCTATCAATGGACTTAAACAGATGGATTAATTGATGAATACATATTAATGCTGTGCTATGTTTGGTAGGTAAAGCTTTGTAGCAAGGGAATCATGTGCCTCCTGTTAGCAGTCCCAGTTAAGTTTGGCCACAGCTCTTTGGACCCTCTGAAGTTTCTGAACAGTTTTCAAAGGCAGGCCCCGCTCATTAGAGCTCTTATAGTAACCCACACGGAATGTCACTAAGGCATGTGTCACCATGGCTAGATAAGGCATCTCTAGGCTTAGGCACAGTGGGTGTGCACACTTTAAATGTGCAAACAGCGCAGACTGTTTTTGGTGTCTTGCACGGAAGACAAAGAAGGAGTCGCAGGAAGGACTAACACAGGTTTATTCATTGATGATCAGGATGAACATGTGGCAATGGCGGAGGTACATCACATTATATACAGTAGCACAATACATTTGAATCTTGTTGCACGGTAGCTCATTGGCTGCTACCGGCGTGACGTCGTCCCAGTCACGCCCACCATCTGCAGGTAGTGATAGTACGGGAAAGGTTCCCGCGGCTGTTGGTGATTTGGTGAATGTGAACCATGTGAGTTGAACGCTCGCAGCTGCCCTCTATGGACAGCTTACTCGCGTTCCTTTACAGCTGGGCTACATTGTAATTGTGGTCAGGTTACATTCATACATTTTGAGGCAACATCTCTTAAAGCAACATTGTACATACATAACATCCCTCCCCCCTAGGATGGGACGAAGTCCCTCAACCATTGCGGCTTGCCGCACGTGCGCCTGGGGCGTGCGGCCGCTTGACTTAACACAGGGGAGCCGGAGGCTCCTGGTTCCGCGGAGTCCTGTCCTGCAACGGAATGGGGGGGACTCATTAGTGGCTCGGTGTGGAGTCTGCGGTAACCTTGCATTGGGGGACGGGAATGGAATGAACAGTTGGGAGGTGAATCCCTGTCTACCGTTTGAGGAGTTTGGGTCCCCCCTAGTACGAATGTCGGGACCGATGAAGAGGCCCTCGTGGCCTCGCCACCCCCCGTTACCTGCCCGGGAGTCCTAGAGACTGTGGTGGGCGGACTCCCCCCTGTTGCCTGTCTTGGGGGAGCTGGAGCTATGGTATATTCTAAAACAAAAGGACTGGGGGGACTGGAAGTACCAGGGGCTGAACTGAAACCCCTCTTCTCGCTAGGACGGGTGGGGGACCACTCCGCGACACCCCCCTGGTACTGCAAATCATAATCGAACTCATCCCTCTCTTCCGGATCACCCTCCTCTGTTGCTGAAAATCGAGGGTATGCATTTGTATCGGCGGATGCCGCCGTGTCTCCCCCTTGGGTAATGTGGGTGGGGGAGGACCCTAACGCTGATTCCCCCTCGCTGGTGACTCGCCTTCTGAGTTGGTCGGCATGCCTTCTCCATAGTAGACCCGAGTTGGTCTCGACTCTATAGGATACTGGCCCAGTCTGCTCAATGATCGTTCCTGGAACCCATGCTGGCCCCGAGGCCGCGTAGTTCCTGCAGTGAACCGGGTCCCCCACCGCAAAACTTTTGGAGCTTTCTACCCCTACATTTATATTTCTCCCTTCATCCTCCACCCTGGACGGATCCATCCGGTCAAAAAGTGTTACCGGATGCCTCCTCATGAGGAGCTCGGCTGGGGAGAATCCTGAAGCTAGGGGGGTTGTCCTGTAGCAGATGAGGAACTGACACAGGTGAAGGTTCAACTCACCGGGACCCATGCGCCGCAGTGCGTCTTTCGTAGTGCGCACTTGGCGCTCTACCTGACCGTTTGTGGCGGGGTGAAACGGGGCAGCGGTAATGTGCCTAATGGCGTTTCTCTCAATAAACGTCTTGAACTCTGCAGACGTGAAGGTACTGGCGTTATCGCTAACAAGGACGTCTGGCAGGCCGAAACAGGCAAAAAGCTTGCGCAACTGTTTAATGGTTGCCGCAGAGGAAGTGCTGTTCATGGGGATTACCTCCAACCACTTGGAGTAGGAGTCGACTACCAGCAGAAACATGGACCCGCGGAAAGGGCCAGCAAAGTCGACATGAATCCGGGACCATGGCCCGCGGGCCGTGTCCCATTCCCTATGGGGCAACCGGGACTCCTCGGGCCGAGAGCTCTGGCAGCTCTCACACGTGCCCACTAAACGTTCTATATCTGCGTCTATCTGGGGCCACCAAAAGAAACTCCTGGCCAGAGCCTTGGAGCGCACGATCCCGGGGTGACTGGTATGCAGTAGCTTCAGTACCTTGGCCCTTAGCTTGTCTGGGAAAACTACCCGCTGGCCCCAGAGTAAGCAGCCCCTTTCCAGGGAAAGCTCTACTCTGCGCCTGAAAAATGGCTTGAAATGCTCCTCGGGGGGAGTAGTGGGCCACCCTTTCCTAACCCAGGAACTAACTTGGACCAGTATCTTGTCGGCCGCCGTGGCCTTGGCGAGGTCGGCCGGGACAATGGGGGGTGAGGCGAGAGACTCAATCAGCAGGACTTGGTGGTCCTGCTCTACCTTGCACGTGGGGTCCCCTAAACTAGGGAGGGGAGATCGGGACAGTGCGTCCGCATGGGAGATCTCCTTCCCTGGGCGATAGACCAGCTCATACTGTTAGGCGTTGAGGAAGATGGCATCCTGGGGGATAGAATTTGCGGGGTGGGTTTGCCGGTAGTGAAGATCTCCAGCAGTGGCTTGTGATCAGTCACTACCGTAAACGCGCGGCCGTATAGGAAATCGTGGAACTTCTTTGTTCCCGCGATTATGGCCAGGGCCTCCCTATCTGTTTGCGCGTAATTGCGCTCGGCCTTTGAGAGGGACCTTGAGTAGTACGCCACCGGGGCTTCCCGCCCGCTCTCCAACACGTGGCACAAAACTGCCCCCACCCCCACTGGGGTCGCATCACAGACTAAAACCACTGGCTTTTTTGGATCGAAGTGGGTCAGGACAGCATCCGCGGATAGGAGTGACTTAAGCTCCTTGAACGCTTTCTCATGCCTGTCCCCCCACCGCCAAGCCGCGTCCTTCTTAAGTAACGTGTGCAGTGGCTCCGCGACCGATGCCTTCCGAGGCAGGAAGGAATGATAGAAATTAAGGAGCCCTAGAAATGACTGCAGCTCCGGTTTCGCGGTGGGCCGAGGGGCATTTCTCACGGCCGCAACCTTGGACTCAGAGGGTTTGATTCCGTCCGGGGTTACCTTAAAACCTAGAAACTCAACCTCCCTCGCAAAGAATACACATTTGTCCCTCCTCAATCGGAGTCCTGCCCTCTCGAACACTGAGAGGACCCCATCTAGCCTTTTTGCTAACTCTAATTCGCTCCCCGCCGTTATCAACACATCGTCGAAGTATGGGAGGACGCCTGGAAGCCCCTTTAAAAGGCGTTCCACGAGGGACTGGAAAATTCCAGGGGCCGAATTCACGCCAAACTGAAGGCGCGTTACCTTAAACGCCCCCTTGTGCGTCACGATCGTTTGCGCGGCGGCAGCAGCCGGGGTTACAGAGAGCTGCTGATATGCCTGCACCAGATCTAGCTTGGCGAAACACCTCCCCCCATGTAGCGTGGCCAGCAAGTGGCTGACCACGGGCACTGGATATGCATTTGGCCGAATGGCCTTATTGATCGTACATTTATAGTCCGCACAAATCCTGACCTCCCTGTTTGACTTAAGGGCTGTAACAATCGGCGTTTCCCACTCCGCCGAGTCAACTGGAACCAAAATCCCCTGCCCCACCAATTTGTCCAGTTCCGCCTCGATCTTGTCCTTGAGGGCGAAGGGCACTCTCCTTGGCTTGAGACGGATGGGCCGGATTTCTGGGTCCAGCTCAAAGGAAACCGGGGGGCCCTTGTATTTCCCGAGCCCCTTCTTGAAAACGTCCGGGTGTGCGTTGCACACGTCCCGCATTGGGTCAGACTCGATGGCGTTAATGCCGGACAGTTCGATCCCCAGGGGAGCAAACCACTGCGTTCCCAAAAGGCAGCACCTCCCCCCTTTGAGGACCACTAGGGGCAGTTTCTCAGAGTAGTTCTTGAACTTCACCTTGAAGTTCCCCACCCCCAACACCGGGATCCCATTTCCCTGCACGTCCCGTACGTGAGATCTCATGGCCCGCAGTTTGGGCCGCTTCTCTGGGGGAATACGCATGAACTCTTTTTGGGACAGGATGGAATAAGATGACCCCGAGTCTATCTCCATCCTCACTGGGACCCCCTGCAACAGTACCTCTATGAAAAACCGCCGGTGCTCCAGGCCCACGCGGTTCACGCCTTCCTCGCTGTAGCTGGCTGAGACCTTCCTGGTGCTGGCCGCCTTTCGTTGTTGCGTCTGGGAATGGCTGGAACTGCCCTTGTCCTCGACTCGCCCGCGCCTGCATACTCGGGCGATGTGTCCCTTTCGGCTGCAGTTGTGACACTCGGCCTTTCGGAACTGGCACCTCGTGTGGTCGTGGGGCACCCCACAACCATCGCAGCGGCGGTCCTGCCATTCGCGGGTCTGCCGCTTCTCCCCTCACTTCTTGATCCTCTGGACGTCGTCGTCCTCGCTGGAGTAGGGGTCCGCTATCGTGGACGACTCCTCGGACGACGTTGGCGTGCCGGCGGGCGGCTTGGGGCCCCGCCAGGCCGTCTTCGCTGGTGTCCGCCGGGCCGCCTGTACTGGTGACTTGGCCCTCTCGGACGTGGCCCCTCGGGACTTGAACAGCCTGACGCCGCTCCTGGCCTCCTCGGCTGCTTGGGCCTCCCGCAGTACCTCGTTGAACGTGAGGCGGTGGTTGCGGGTCATCAGCCTCCTCTGAAGCTCCTCGTCCCTCAAACCACACAACATGCGGTCTCGGAGGGCCGGGTCCAGGTCATCCCACTGGCAGTGCACCGCTGCAAGCCTGAGGGCCGCCACGTAGGCAGACACGGATTCGCCCGGTCGCTGGTCTCGCCTGTGGAACGCGACCCGGGCTGGGAAGATCGAGACGGGTGGCTGGAAATGCTCGCCCAGCCTCTCCAGGATATGGTCGATGGGAACCTCATCCACCTTCCGGGGGGCCACCAGGGTCATCAGGATACGCAGCGTGGCCGGCCCCACCTGGGCCAGGAAGTGGGAGCGCATCTTCGCGTCGTCATCGACGCCCGCGGCTTCCATCGCATGCCGAAACTGGCACTCGTAGAGCTCCCATTGATCGGGCTCGCTGACATCGAACTGGTACGGCTTGACCTTGGGATTCGCCATCGATCCCATCCTCGTCGCCAATTTGGTGTCCTGCACGGAAGACAAAGAAGGAGTCGCAGGAAGGACTAACACAGGTTTATTCATTGATGATCAGGATGAACATGTGGCAATGGCGGAGGTACATCACATTATATACAGTAGCACAATACATTTGAATCTTGTTGCACGGTAGCTCATTGGCTGCTACCGGCGTGACGTCGTCCCAGTCACGCCCACAATCTGCAGGTAGTGATAGTACGGGAAAGGTTCCCGCGGCTGTTGGTGATTTGGTGAATGTGAACCATGTGAGTTGAACGCTCGCAGCTGCCCTCTATGGACAGCTTACTCGCGTTCCTTTACAGCTGGGCTACATTGTAATTGTGGTCAGGTTACATTCATACATTTTGAGGCAACATCTCTTAAAGCAACATTGTACATACATAACACTGTTTCAACTGTTTTAATTTAATTTTAATATAATAATTTAATAGTCATATTTATATATGCCGCCCACTCAGGCAGAACCCGACTCAGGGCGGCATTACAACAAGTTCTAAAAACACATAAAAACACTTTAAAAGACCCATATCCCACCCACTTTAAAAGACCCATATCCCACCCACCCATCCCACCCACTATAAAAAGAAGAAGAGAGAGTTGTTAATTGTTTACATAAGCCAGCAGGCGGGGACCGTGTTCCCATTCGGGCCCCACACCTGCCCTGCCAGCCAGGTCTTCAGTCCTTTCCTGAAGGGCAGCAATTCTCTTTGAAGTCTTAGATCTGTTGGCAGGAGGTTCCAGAGGGTTGGTGCGGACACGGAGAAGGCCCTCCTTCGGGTGCTGGATAGATGTGCACCCCTAGCTGATGGCACTATTAGAGAGCCTGTCCGGTCCGCTCTGGTTGGACGGGCAGACACTCTTGGGATGATGCGGTCTCTAAGGTATCCTGGCCCACTGCCATATAGGGCTTTAAAGGTCAAAACCAGCACCTTGAATTGCATCCGGAGACAAACTGGTAACCAGTGCAGCTCCCGAAGTAGCGGTGAGGCGCGGGCATATCATCCACATCCTATCACCACCCGGGCTGCTGCATTCTGGACCAGCTGCAGCCTCCGAATGATTGTCAAGGGCAGCCCCATGTAGAGCGCATCACAATAATCTAATCGGGAAGTGACCAGAGCGTGGGTGACCATAAGCAAGGAGCCCCGGTCCAGGAGCGTGCGCAACTGGCGAATCACCCGAAGTTGGGCAAAAGCCCTCCTGGCCACAGCCGCTACCTGTTCTTCTAGCAGCAGCTGCGAGTCCAGAAGGACCCCCAAGTTGCGCACAGGGTCTGTCTGGGGCAAAACAGCCCCATCCAGTATCAAAGATGGTAACTCCCTGGATAACACGGGGCCCTTATCCACAGCCACTCTGTCTTGCTGGGATTCAGCCGAAGCCCATTGGCCCCCATCCAGACTCCAATGGCCTCCAGGCATCCAGATAGGATTTCAACAGCATCACTGCGGTCCCCACGGGCCGAGATGTACAACTGGGTGTCATCCGCGTACTGATGGTACCGCACCCCGTGGGAACGAATGATCTCACCCAGTGGCTTCAGGTAGATGTTAAATAGGAGAGGAGAGAGCACGGAGCCCTGAGGCACCCCATACTTGAGGAGCCTAGGGCTGGACCTCTCACTCTCTAACCACACCAACTGGGAACGGCCCTCCAGAAAAGAGGAAAACCAGGACAACACAGTGCCCTGGATCCCCAGTCCTTTGAGCCGTTCCAGAAGGATACCGTGGTCGACGGTATCGAAGGCCGCTGAGAGGTCAAGAAGAGCATGGACGGATGGATAACCCCCGTCCCGCTCCCGCCAGAGATCATCCATCAGTGCGACCAATGCCGTCTCTGTACCATACCCGGGCCTGAATCCTGATTGAAAGGGGTCTAGATAATTTGCAAACAACTGAGCAAAACAATAATCTGGGCACAATTACTCCTTCTTTGAGGCCTAGTCTAGGCCAGATGTTGTTGTAATGTACCTTCTAGCCACAATATTTTTATGATTTATAATTGGCCCACATGAAGGAAGCTTTCTGGGAACAATCAAGCATCTTAGTCTTGTGTCCTTTGTGTGTGGTTAATTGCCACCATCCTTGACTTACACATTACCCAAAGCAGAAAACTTCCCAATTCCTAAATTGGGACAGGATCCAATGGAATTGGGGGGAAAGTGCCCCTCACAGCTTTAGCTGATTACTTGCAACATTGGGATAAGTGAGATGTTCACGGAGCATTCATTCCGAGGGCACAGTCAGTCTTTCAAGCAGGACAGAGTCATATATGTCTTGCTGAAAACAGTAGCACCCACTGTTTCTGAATGTGAAAAAATAAACAGGAAAATAACATTAGAACTCATCTGAATGAATCATAAGATACACTCCTTGTTTGTCATCATCTTCTTCTTTGCTCCAATGATTTTGTATGAGGATCTGCTTGCTACTGATATGGGGAAAGCATGAATTTTCAGTATTACTACATCAAGGAAAAGCTACTTGGAAATATGTCCTAATTCAGCCCCATTTCCCCCCCACCCCCCAATTGATCCTTTTTATTTATTTTTTTGATGTTGTGTTTCAGGCCAGCTTTTGCACTCTCCTCTTTCATGACTGTCTATGATTCTACAATTCTTAAGTTGTTTTAGGTCCTTTTAAGGAGAAAGGCAGGGTAAAAATAATTTAAATAAATAAATACTGTACAATGAACCAAAATATTATCTATCTGTGTAATTGGATCTGAAATATAGTGAATGCAAATAAAGCTTGATTTTTCTGCCTGTATATAATTGGAGATTACCATGAATAGGATGACAGCTATAAAGCATTTCAGTGTATGACTGATGATATCATCAACAGGGTCATATTTTGTTTTGGAAATTAAACATCTCCTCCTTCCATCTCTGGGCCACACAGTTCCCAAGTAATTCCAAGTAATCCTTCTCATCATGAGGAAATTGCAGAGTATGTGTGTGGGGGGGGGCAGGGAGAGTGAAGTTTTAAACTACCAACAATTGATCCCGTGGGTGAAGTCATCCTGCTGGCAGCAGTAACGTTGATTTTCTGTCACATTCCCAACAGTGAAAGGGATCAGATTGTGGGGACAGGATATGGGAGAATTTTTTTCATATGTCACCTCCCCACCTCCATGCCACAGTTGATGACAATATCAGCCTTACATTGCAGAATTATGTGAACAGAGTGTCAGAAGTATTCTTTAGCTGCACTGAATGTGTTTAGCTGCACTGAACATTTGGAGAGAGGTGCTCATCAATGGTACATCTCTGGGTAGTGGGATACATAAGAGGGCCAGGATACAGTGGTACCTCATACAATGATTTTAATCTGTTCCACGGGGCTCATTGTTGTACGAAACAATTGCTATACGATACATGCATCGTATAGCAATTTTCCCTATGGGATGCACCGTACAACGATTTTTTTCTAATTGGTTTTTCCCATTGAAAAATTGTTCTACATTTTTTTCCATTGGGGAAATTGGTATGCGAGATGCCATCCCCCCCCCCCCCCAAAAAAAAAAACCTAATTGTAATGCGATTTTGTTGCTATACGGGGCAATTGTTGTATAAAGTTCCACTGTACTGAGTTTTTGTAAGGTACGATAGATTTATTTTGGCATAGCTGAATTTATAGAAACAGCCTTTTCTGTGAGAACCTTATTTGAAAGTTGTGTTAAAATGTATGGCAAAAAGTACCATAGATCCAACCCCCAAAGTTTTAAAAATACATGTAAATGGGAAAGCTGTTATGTTCTGTTATATGTTATCCACACCATTCCATTTCCAAAATCATTTAGAAAAATGTAGTTGGAAAGGTGTCCAACTACATTTTTATGAAATATTTCACTTTATGAAATCATTTCACTTTATGGTCAAGAATTTTTGGTTGAATCACTCCCACCACCCCCCGAGCAAAAATCATGAGTTAGCTGCAGTGATTCTACATATTTTTCTAGCTCCCAGGCCTATTGACCCAAAGAAGTAGGCATCCTTTTTGTAAAACCTTTCAGACAGTGGTGGGATTCAGCAGGTTCGCCCCAGTTTGCCAGAACCAATAGCAGAAATTCTGGCTGGCCCTGCCCATCCTAGTCCTAATTTGCGTGCAATGCAGGGCTTTCCCACGACCACCATACCACGCCCACAGAGTAGGTAGTAAAAAAAAATTGAATCCCACCACTGCTTTCAGAGCAATAGGCACTTTTATTTCTCAAATGGCACAGAACATCCCATAACTTCATAAGAGAACCGGATAGTCTCAGTCCTCATTGGTCCATTGCAGGGTTGCAATGGTTAAGAAGCAGGCCTTGTTAGCAGTTCAAGACTGAGGTACTGCATGATGGTTTGACTGCCTGTCTCCGTCCCAGCTCCTGCTAACCTAGCAGTTAAAAAGCAAGAAATTGCAAGTAGATAAATAGGGACCAATTCGGTGGGGAAAGATCTTGGGGACATAAAAGGAGCCTCATTTGGGCGTCCCCTGAGTGGAGTTTCTCCAGCAAAAATCCTTTCAACCCAGAATAATTTCTGACACTAAACAACAACAACAACAACAACAACAACAACAACAACAACAGTTGTTGTTGTTGTTGTTGTTGTTGTTGTTGTTGTTCCTTCCTTCTGCCTATTTCAGGAGAAACCTACACTAATATTGGGCAGAGTGGAGCTATGGCTTCAGGCACCACATGTGGAATCTCATGCAGGAGCAGCAAATTGTTAATTTGTCGTTATTGGCCAAAATGGAGGGAGATGCTTGTGAGATTTTCAGTCTTCAGTGCCAAAATATGTTGCTTAGTCTGAGATGGATCAATGAGTTATTTTGTCTCTATTTCGGGCAGTGAGATTTTTGATTGAGCTCCAACCTCACATTAAGCATGGTAGTATCTACCTCTTTCTTTTCTGGATCAAAGCCAATTTGACAGTGAACCTGTCCTTAGAAACAGAGCTCCCTCCAGAGACTAAGTTCATTCCTTTATCCTCGTGTGCATTAGCTTTGCAAGATGCAAATTAGGGCTGTTCCTGATAGAACATTTGTTTCATCTTATTGCATTTCCTCTTTTATTGCCCAGCGCTGAACGATCAATGGATTTAGCACAGTTTGAGTTCTAACTACAGTATTATCTGTCTTGAAAATGCTTAACTGCTTTCCTCTCGTGCTTTCCCTTATTGCTTGTCAATCACCTTTTGCCCCAAGCTGATGTCTGTGACTCTGCCACTTCACTCCATTTAAGTGGCCAGTCAAGCACACTCCACAGAGGAGCTGCTGCCTTTCTCAACTCATGCTTGGATCCAGCATACAGGTAACAAGAGGCTGGGTGAAGCAATCTCTCTTGTTCCAGATTGGTTTTTAATCAGCTCCTGTGGTGTAGTGGTGACACTGCAGTACTGCAGCCCAAACTCTGCTCATGATCTGAGTTCAATCATGGTGAGAACAAGGTTGACTCAGCCTTCTATTCCCCTGAGATCAGTACAATGAGTACCAAGATTGTTAGGATAAAATGCTAATTATCTTGTGAATTTCAGCAGTAAGTAGTAATGTAGAAGTGTAAATGCTACTGTTATTAAAGGAGAACACCTGGAAGCGTAGGTTGGCGATTGATCAATGGTTCTGTTTATTTATTTATTTGATTTCTATCGCCACCCCCCTTGCCAAAGCGACTCCGGGCAACTTACAATCAAACACAAAAACACTCAAATATAAAAACATCCTCACGACAGTTAAAATCATAAAAATACTTAACATTTAAAAGCCATTAAAATGCCCTCCCAACAATCACAATAAGTTAAAACTAAAACCTGAATGGCCTTATTGTGCAGATACAGCAGCTTTGGACAATTGAAAACATTTTATCATCTTCTAAATGCATTTTTTTTTAGCTCAACCTTTAGCGGCTCTACTTTGACACAAATCTTGTTTGCACTCAAGCACATTAAAATATCATGTATGTTTACTTGGAGGATATTTGAAGTTTAAAAACTGTGATGATCTAGCTTCAGGTTAAGTATTTCAAAGTCCATTTTGCTGCGAGGAACATAAAATACATGCAAAGAAAAATACATTTTACATTTCTATTCTTCTGGTTTGGGAGTTAGCAGTAAAACATTATTCTCATTGCAGAATATGATCTCTCAGAAGTGTTATCTTTTTTTAAATGATGGCCCCATCTGGATGTTCTTTAAGTGCTTTTCATTTGATAGATGCTGTATACTGTACTCCTGAGTTTTACTCACTGATGTGCCTAATGAGAACTAGTATTTCCATGATAAAGGATTAGTTTAACAAGACTCTACGTCAGATCTGCTTGTTTGCTAGCATGCCAATCACACTGCTCAATTCAGGGAAAAGGCTTCATTTTTCAGGAGAAATGTTGTGATGATGTCCTTTCCCTCTTCATTCACGGCAAGTGCCATAAGGTGCTACTGAGAAGATATTGATTCTGATCTGAGATGTTATTTGAGTGAGCCCCAGATGAGATGTCCAGAATTCTGAGCCCCATGTTATCAATAATCTGACCCCAGTAAAATTAGAATGAAACCAACTGTCAACATTTCCAAAAGACTGACTGCACATGTACACATGCACACACATGCATACACAAGCACACCACTACTACCACATCCATCCATCCAACCTACCCCCACCCCCTGCAACTGGTAATCAGAATTTGGCCAGTGAACTGAACTTCTATTGAAAAGATTAGTTCACATCATCTGCACTCCATTAGACGTGCTCTCTAGCCAAGAATATAATGCCAGCAACATCTTCAAGGGGCCTGCTCTTGCCAAGTGTTTGCAATTTACTGGCTCTTGCTGTGAAGATATCAAGAGTTGCAGTGCTCCGGGCACAGCAATTTCAAATCCTGGCAGTTCCTGGGATTAGCCATGTGGAATACATCTATTTCATGGGTGTGCTAAGAGATTATGAACAACAGGTTTGTAAGGCAGTCAAACGACAATTTCTCATTAGTCTGAAAGCTAGTTTCTGTGCATGTTGGCAAACTGAGAGACTCATCCTTTCAGCATTTATCCAGTGGCAACTGCCATATTCCCAATATTGTTTCTCTAGGGGCTGCTATTCAGTAAATGATCTCTCCCAAGGATTGCACTGATTGCTTCATCTCTAATATCTTTATGTCAGTTTACTAGAACTTTTGTTTTCAGAAGGCCAGGGAAGAGGAAGAACTGGTTACACCTGTTTCTAATTTAAGAAGAAGCTGTTTCAAATTACATTAGAATGAACACTCATCTGTCTTCTGGCTTGTAAAATCTCTCCTGTCTTTTAGTGTTTTAGTTTTAACAACCATTGTATTTATAGTTTAATGCCATTGTTAACTGCTTTGAACTCTGATAGGAAAAGGCTAGTTGTAATATTTCAACAGTATTTTCTTCTTTCCAGACCCCCGTGAATCCCGCAATCACTGTTCCTGTTGCTGAAAATATCCAGTTTCTTTCCATCTTTCTTTCCTTTAATACAGGGATGGCAACCAATGGCCTGCAGGTTGGATCTGGCACCAAATAATCGGGGGCCCGCCCCACTCCAGCCACCACCGCTGGCAGAATTGGCCGTGGATTCATTTATGGCTATTGTAAACACATTTACAGCAGCCGTAAATGGCAGGGGGACCACCAGTCCACCCCCTCAACTGTCTGAGGGAATGTGACTCGGCCCTCCCAACTTAAAAAGGTTGGCAACCCCTGCTTTTATAGCTCAATATTTACATTTCTTTCACAAAGAAAAGATCTCAAAGTGACAAATTTTATAATAAGGTACAGGCAGAGAAGGAGAAAGAGGAGACATGATTGCAAAGCAGAACAAAGCAATCACACTTATATACCGCCCGATAGCACTTAGTGCACTCTCTGGGCAGTTCACAAGTTAATTAGCATTTTGGCCCCAACATGCTGGGTAGTCATTTTACCGATGCGACCCATGGCACCATTTAATGTGCCGTCCACCACACCAGGAAGTGCTGTGTGGTGGAGGAAGGGTAAAATGGCCATCCGGCCCTTGAAGCTGTCTGAGGGAGCATGACCTGGCCCACAGCTTTAAACAGTTGAGAACTTCTGCTTTAGTACTTCTTCATTAGCCATCTTCTCAATACAGTAATTTCTATCACCCTGAGGCAAATCCACATGTCAAGTGCTTCTCTCTTGTTTTATTATAGTCTGAGTTAAGATGCATGCCATGCTGCAGAACCAAAAACACATAGTACCTCCCCTCAAGGATCATTGGTTTGCCATGGCGACAGGGCTTGTGTGGTTTAGTGAGGCTATGGGCTATGCTGTGTAGGGCCACCTAAGTCCAAGAGACTACAGTGGAGAACTCAGACTAAATGTGATCCACTGGAGAAGGAAATGATGACTCACTCCAGTATTTTAGCCAAGAAAACCTCATGGACAGTATCAAAAGGGTAAAATATTTGAGGCTGGAAGGTGTCCAACATGTTACTGGGGAAGAGCAGAGGGCAAGTACAAGTAGCCCCATGAAGTGGCTGGGCCAAAGCCAAAGAGTCAGCTGTGGATTTGTCTGACAGTGAAAGGAAAGTCTGATGCTGTAAAGAACAACTTTGCACCGGGACATTGAATGTAAGATCTATGAATCAAAGTAACCTGGATGTGGTCAAACATGAGATGGCAAGATTGAACATTGATATCTTGGGAATCAGTGAACTAAAAGGACCAAGGACGGAGGAATTTAATTCAGGTGATTATTATATCTACTACTGTGCGCAAGAATCACTCAGAAGAAATTGAGTGGCCCTTATAGTTAATAAAAGAGTGTGGAATACAGTAATGGGACACAACCTCAACAATGACATAATGATCTCAGTCTGAATTCCACTTGGCAAACCATTATGAGCTCAACCAGTTCTAAGAAGGCCTACAACAGCTTCTAGAACAGACACCAAAAATGATGTCCTTATCATCATAGGAGATTGGAATGCCAAAGTAGGAAGTCGAAAGGTAACTGGAATAACAGGCAAGTTTGGCCTTGGAGTACAAAATGAAGCAGGGCAAAGGCTAATAGGGTTTTGCCAAGAAAATGCACTGGTTATAATAAACAGCATCTTCCAAAAACCTACACATGGACATCACCAGATGACCAACTTTGAAATCAGACTTATACTCACAGTTAAAGATGGAGTAGTTCATTGCAGTCAGCAAAATGAGACCTGGAGCTAACTGTGGCTCAGATCATGGGCTACTTATTGCAAAATTCAGGCTTAGAATGAAGAAAGTAGGAAAAACCATTAGGCCATTCAGGTATGACCTAGATCACATCCCTTATGAATATACAGTGGAGGTAAAGAATAGATTTAAGGGATTAGACTTGACAGACAGATTGCCTGAAGAACTATGGACAGAGGTTCATAACATTGTACAGGAGGCAGCAATTAGAACCATCCCAAAGAAAACAAAATGCAAGAAAGCAAAGTGGCTGTCTGATGAGGCTTTAAAAACAGCTGAAGAAAGAAGGAAAGCAAAAGTCAAAGATAAAAGAGAAAGATTGACTCAACTGAATGAAGATTACCAGAGAACAGCAAGGAGAGATAAGGAGGCCTTCTTAAATGAACAATGCAAAGTAATAGAGGAAAATAACAGATTAGAGAAATTAAAGAAAATTGGAGAAATTAAGGGAACATTTTGAGCAAAGATGGCCATGATAAAGGACAAAAATGACAGGGAGCTAACAGAATAAAATGAGATTAGGAAAAGGCAAGAACACACAGAAGAACTATACAAGAAGGACCTTAATGTCCCTGACAACCACAATGATGTGACTTCTGATCTCAAGCCATACATCCTGGAGGGTGAAGTCAAAAGCTAAAGAATTAGATGTTGTGTCCACCTGATTAATATCATGTCCAGATTGGCTCCCAAACCTTTGCTGTTTGGGGCAGAATTTCTGCTAGTACTGTGGTATCTATTGCTTATGCAGGCACTTAGACAAAACCTCTTGTCTTCTGTAAACATAAAACAATTATTGCTAAAGACACAGTCACCTTAAAGCTTGTTTTAAGCCATGAGACCAGATTCCCAAACAAAACAAAAAGACAAAAAACATTGTGGCACATTAAAGACTAACTGCTGTATTTTAACCTTAGCTTTCATGGATTAAGTCCACTTTATCAGACATAAGTGTGAGACTTCATGGCATCAATATATACACATCAGGTACAGAGGTACACAATGTTTGGCTAGCATAACAGATAAGTATACAAATCAACGTATTACAACTGGTAATAGCAGAAGATCCCTGGTTGTTGTGCAGATTTGCTGTGAAGTTTGGCCCTGTTGAGTTGCAAATGGTTAGTAGATGGATCCAAGACAAACATTGTGGCATTACACATTTGCTAATCAGTTTACCTTTCAAACCTAGCATCTATTGACAGTGATGTGGGTGATGCAGGCAAAGCACCAAGTTCTTCCTTTGTTCTGTGAAGTGGTCTTAGACTGTGGATGAGAATTCTACTGAAGTAGGTTCTATAAAGACCTCAGTAAAAATCTCATCAGTTTCTTTGCGGTCTATGGAAATTTGACATGGCTTTAATCATAAGTCCAAGTCATCATGTTGAGTGTTTGCTTTTAAATGGTAGCACATAAATATCACATTTACACTGTAGTCATGTCCTACCAAATACATATTTTCATATACATTTCCTACTGAAAATATGCATTCCTCTGTGGTGGGATGCATCTTGGTTGTGCAATGAAGAGCATAAGTAAACACACAACTGAAATGCACCCCAGTACCTTGTCAATTAGCCAGTATTAACCATAACAGAGGGCCATGTGGTTTATTTTTATATGCCTCCAGAATGTTTACCTTTAGCAAACTTTAGTTTGACTTGCATTAGTAGTAGTTTTACCACATATATCCCTATTACACCAATATTACACCTGAAACTCCAGATGCTTGAATATGTGAAAAAATACAGTAGGAGGCTATCCCTACTTCACTTTATTAAACATAAAAGCATGTATGCATGGAAATAAAAATAAGAATTGTTCCTAAAAATAAAGAGACAGTATTCCACTTGGTTTTAGGAGACTTAATCCTTCTTAGAACTCCACCTCAGATTCATTGGCGTCATATATATTGAAAATATATATTTCTCACAAGTGAATCTTGGAAATATGGGGATATGTTAATTGCAAAATTGAATGAGTAAATATCAAGGGGCTCTTCTCTTAAGAAAATGTCAGCCAAGCATAACTGAGTGAAAAAAAATGAACTTTGTGTTTGGTTTGGCTTCCTGAACAAGACTAGAGTGTCCAAAGTGACAGAGAACAAAACAGAGACCCAGGCAAACAACCTGGCTTGGAAAATGGGCACAGTCTGACGCCAATGTGCTGGTAATTCAAGCCAAACCTGCCTACTGGTAGGGCCTGGCCAATTCAGATAGCTTTTCATTTTAATTTATTTGACGCCAGAAGACACACAAGAGAAAGTCAGGAAGTAAAGGTGGAAGGGAAAAGCTGATAGCTTTCATATCTTCACACCAACATCTTCTTATACCTACCATATGTCTATTTAAACACAAAAACAGGCAGTAAATATTTGGCTGTCAGTCAATTAGAATGTCTGAACCTTGTCACAATGTGAACTCTATTCCAAAATATTTGGGATTCAAGTATTGCTTGAAGAAGAAGGTCGTCCTTGCTCGAAAGGCAGTTGTATCCAACTCTAGGGTTCTGTGCTTGTTATGTATGTTAACTGTGTTTTCTGACAGGAGCGGAATGTATCTTTTCTCATGTATCTATTCTTATGCAAATAAGTGGATTGAAAATGTGCACACTCTGTTAGCCAATGGGCTAGTTGTATTATTGTTACTGTTACTGTTTATAGTGTATATAAGTCCGAGTTTTGCCCAATCCAAACTGTGTTCAAACCCCACTATTAAAGAGCTGAATTTCACTACTTCTCTCGTCTGCTTCTTCATTCCCGGAACATGAAACTGGTGACGAGGATGGGATGGCATCCCCACATGGCAGCAACATCGGCCCATTTGACCCAGCCTGTCCAGAGAAATGGGCAATATACGAATGCCGATTCCGCCATGCAATGGCCTTGCAGAAGATCACCGACGAAGACCAGAAGCGCTCCTGTTTCCTCGCTCAGTGCGGTTCTGAGACGCTTGAGCTAGCAACCCACCTCATTCTCCCAAGGGACGTGGACGTGGTGCCACTCGCAGAAATCATGTCCGCACTGAGGAAACACCTGCAGCCAGAGGTCTCAATCTTCCCGGCCAGGGTGGCCTTCCACAGAAGGGAGCAGCGACCTGGGGAGTCCATTGCAGACTACGCCGCTGCTCTGCGCATTGCTGCCACCCTGTGCAAGTGGGACAACATCAAAGAAGCACTCCGGGACCGTCTGCTGGCTGGCATGAGGGACGAAGATGCTCAATGTTGCCTCATGATCAGGAAGACATTAACTTTAAAGGCTGTCCTAGAAGAGGCGGTAGCGTCTGAGGCCGCACAGTCCGGCATCAAGCTTTTCTGGCATCGCCACTCCACCACCAGTGCCACTGACTCAGCTGTGCAAGCTCAGCAAAATTCATCTTCATCCTCCTCAGCTTCGGCTGGTTTCACCTCTTCATCAGAGTCCAGCGACGCAGAGGGAGAAGTCCGAGCGGTCCAACGAAAGCACCGAGAGCACCGTGACAATCGGGAGAAGAAAATCCTTTGCAAGTGTGATGGTTGCGGAGCCCGGCATGACTGCAGGAAGTGCCCCTTCCGCACCGCAGAATGCCACAACCGCGGCATTGCAGGGCACATTGCTAAAGTATGCCGACAGTGAAAGCAAAGAACTCCAGCACCTGAGTCCAAGAAGAGTCATCACAAAAGGTCCACCGCCAAAGTGTCACCAGAGCCTGAGCCCTGCCAAGTGGGCATCATCAGCGAGCATTTCTTTGCAGACCTGAGCCTGCAGGACGTCCCCTTCAAGATGGAGGTGGATTCAGGTACTACCTTTTCTATAATCCCACAGCAGGAGTTTTTGAGAATTCCCACTGCCTCTCGGCCCAAGCTCAAATCTTTTAAAACTTGGTTGCGGAGCATCAAGGCAGACTGACCGGTATCGTTTTCCATTTGTTCTGAAGGGAGAGCCGCTTAAAAGCGGGAAAGGAGGTATTTTGGAGTTGCGTTTTGGGCTCAAAAGTATATTAAACGGAGTGTGAGATCAATATCTTCGGCCAGGTTAATTTGGAGGGTAAAATATAGAGAGGTTGCCGAGAAATCAGAGATCTTTTGGCTGTGGACAAGTTGTTATACTTTCTCCGCAAGAGTTTGGGGCGTGTTTCCTCTCAGGCTCGAAAGGTTTCGAGAATGAAAAGACTGACTGACGGAGTTTACTGGTCTCTGCAGTTTTGGGATACAAAACTATTTGAAAAAGAAAGGAAGAAAGGAGAATTAAGAACTTTCTCTTTAAGCCTTAAGTTTTGGAATACTGAAACTTTGGAGATTAAAAGTCGGACAGTGGGATCTAACAAGAGGACTTTAACAAACACTCAACTTCGCAGATTCTCATGCTCAAGGACAGCCTGAGGTAACTCGGGGCTGTCTCTGCAGGGGAGCAAGGTATGAGTGTGGAACTAAGAAGACTTGCTAATCACTCAGTCTTTGTTATTTAATTGCGGAACTAAGAAACTGATGTTGAAACAATTCCACGCCCAGGCTGTTTGATCAGGCTGTTTGAAATGTGCCAGTAATCTACGAAACACTTCGAGACCGAAAGGTTGGAAGACCTCCATCTTCGGGGAATATAAACAATTAAACATACAGCGAAACCTGGGGTTTAAAGAGGAATGAAAGGAATGTAAGAAACTGTGAGGAACGGAAAGTACAGTAGATAAAAGCGGGGCACAGACACCGAGTGGAGCAAGGTGAGGGATCCCGGAGCTCCAAAAGAGACTGAGGCTAACAGAATTAACAGAATTAAAATATTACAGTAAAAGACTCTCTTTTTGCTGGATTACAAGGACGGGACTGTGGCTATAAGGAGGCAGTAAAGAAACAGTGAATATTGGATTATCGGACTATTGGATTCCCAGCGGTTTATGGACACTAAATAGCTAATAAAAAGGTCTTTCATTGTGTGTCCAGTTAAAATTCGGACTGTTACAGGATTGTGCACTTTGCAAGCAGAAGTAGAAAGCAGAAGGATAGAGGACTACAGAGGGATACAGCATTGCTAAAAGGAGCATAGGGTTGCAAGGCTCCAAGGACTCAGAGACTCACCAGCTGGGAATTTAATTTGCATATTTCCCCTTATCTTGGTTTTGGAACACCTGGGTTTTTTTTCCTTTCTTTTGAAAGAGGGGATTTAAGAAAGGGAAAATTGAACGGCTCTCTTAAAGCAGTATTTGATTGCTCTCCATTTAAACTTTGAATTTATTATTCCCTATTGGTATATAATCAGATATATTCTACATTTTTTCTACATTTATTATATTATAAGTATATTAATACACCATCCAAAGGCCTTTGGGGGAGGTGAGTGAAGAATCGGCCCCTCCCCCCCCACCCCATCCTAAAACCTGGGTGCAAGGAAGGAAGAGGCAGAGAAAGACCTAGGCCTCAACTAACCAGTCACCATCCAGAGGCCTTTGGGGGAGGTGAGTGAAGAATCGGCCCCTCCCCCCCACCCCATCCTAAAACCTGGGTGCAAGGAAGGAAGAGGCAGAGAAAGACCAAGGCCTCAACTAACCAGTCACCATCCAAAGGCCTTTGGGGGAGGTGAGTGAAGAATCGGCCCCTCCCCCCCACCCCATCCTAAAACCTGGGTGCAAGGAAGGAAGAGGCAGAGAAAGACCTAGGCCTCAACTAACCAGTCACCATCCAGAGGCCTTTGGGGGAGGTGAGTGAAGAATCGGCCCCTCCCCCCCATCCTAAAACCTGGGTGCAAGGAAGGAAGAGGCAGAGAAAGACCAAGGCCTCAACTAACCAGTCACCATCCAAAGGCCTTTGGGGGAGGTGAGTGAAGAATCGGCCCCTCCCCCCACCCCATCCTAAAACCTGGGTGCAAGGAAGGAAGAGGCAGAGAAAGACCAAGGCCTCAACTAACCAGTCACCATCCAAAGGCCTTTGGGGGAGGTGAGTGAAGAATCGGCCCCTCCCCCCCACCCCATCCTAAAACCTGGGTGCAAGGAAGGAAGGAAGAGGCAGAGAAAGACCAAGGCCTCAACTAACCAGTCACCATCCAAAGGCCTTTGGGGGAGGTGAGTGAAGAATCGGCCCCTCCCCCCCACCCCATCCTAAAACCTGGGTGCAAGGAAGGAAGAGGCAGAGAAAGACCAAGGCCTCAACTAACCAGTCACCATCCAAAGGCCTTTGGGGGAGGTGAGTGAAGAATCGGCCCCTCCCCCCCACCCCATCCTAAAACCTGGGTGCAAGGAAGGAAAAGGCAGAGAAGGACACAGGAAGGAAAAGGCAGAGAAGGACACAGGCCCCAACTGCCCAGTAACCATCCAGAGGCCCACAGGAGTCCTCCTAAAGTAGCAACACCCCAGAGGGCAAAGAGGAAGGGCCGCGCTGACACTACAGACACTGCAGACACAGGAGACCCTCGACCACCCCCAGAAGACACCATCCGTAGCCACCATCACAGTGAGGCCTGAGTTGGAGCCTTTAACCAACTTTTCGCAGCCAAAGGGAGGCGAGAGCTGCTGCATGCATGCAAGGGATCAGTAATTGAACTGAAATAATATAGTTGACTGAACATAGATGACTTATAGCAACTGACAGAGTGACTGTGTTACTGTGTCAGTTTAGAGCTGGCTGACATCAGTTCTAAACTGATACTGTGTTCTAAACTGTGATAATATGCATGATGATGTTACCTTGTTTTAAACTGTGATAATATGTATGATGGGGGGGGGATGGTGTAGAAACCGGCAAAGCACGCCAGGGAGTTTGCCAAGAAAACCCTATTGACCAAAGCAAAGGCAAAACAAAGGGACAAATCAGAGGAAACAGGAAGGATGCTCAGCGCATTAGATGGACAGAAAGGGATGGGCAGGAAAGGGGGAGGAGAAATACAGTGTTGTAAGGAACAATATTGTGTAGGGACATGGAATGTAAGATCTATGAACCAAGGAAAGCTGGAAGTGGTAAAAAAGGAAATGGAAAGAATAAGTATCGACATCTTGGGAATCAGTGAGCTAAAATGGACAGGTATGGGCGAATTCAGCTCTGGAAACCATCATGTCTACTACTATGGACAAGAAAACCTCAGAAGAAATGGAGTGGCCATAATTGTAAATAAAAGAGTGAGAAAAGCAGTAATGGGATACAATCTCAAAAATGATAGAATGATGTCAGTCAGACTACAAGGCAAACCATTTAATATCACTGTAATCCAAATATATGCACCAACTACCAGTGCAGATCAAGCCACAGTAGACCAGTTCTATGAGGACCTACAACATCTTATAGAACAGACACCAAGAAACGATGTCCACATTATCTTAGGAGACTGGAATGCAAAAGTAGGAAATCAAAAAGTGGACGGAATAACAGGCAAGTTTGGTCTGGGAACACAAAACGAAGCAGGGCAAAGACTGATAGAGTTCTGCCAAGATAACACACTAGTCATAGCAAACACCCTTTTCCAGCAACACAAGAGGAGACTCTACACATGGACATCACCAGATGGCCAACATCGAAACCAAATTGACTACATACTCTGCAGCCAAAGATGGAGAACCTCCATACAGTCAGCAAAAACAAGACCTGGAGCGGACTGTGGCTCAGATCACAATCTACTGATTGCAAAATTCAGGCTCAGACTGAAGAAAATAGGGAAAACTAATAGGCCGGATAGATATGACCTAGACAACATACCCAAGGAATACACGGTGGAGGTGAGGAACAGATTCAATGGTCTGGACCAGACAGACAGAGTACCAGAGGAATTATGGACAGAGATGAGAGACATTATGCAGGAGGCAGCAAGGAAAACTATACCAAAAGAAAAGAAGCGCAAGAAAGCAAAGTGGTTGTCGGATGAGGCTCTTAAAATAGCAGAGGAAAGAAGGAACGCAAAAGGCAAAGGAGAAAGGAAAAAATACAATCACTTAAATAAAGAATTTCAAAGAAAAGCAAGGAGAGATAAGGAAAGCTACCTAAATGAACAGTGCAAAGAAATAGAGGAAAACAACACAAGAGGCAGGACTAGAGATCTCTTTAAAAAAATTGGGGAAGTCAAGGGAACGTTCAAAGCAAAAATGATCACGATAAAAGACAAAGATGGCAAAGAGTTAGCGGATGCAGAAGAGATAAAGAAAAGATGGAAAGAGTACACAGAGGAACTTTACAAAAAAGACCTAAACACCGCGGATAATAACAATGAGGGGGAAATTGAACTTGAACCAGACATCCTAGAGAGTGAAGTCAGAAAGGCCCTAAAAAGCACGGCAAATAACAAAGCCAGTGGATATGATGGTATCCCAGTTGAATTCTTCAAAGCCCTAAAAGATGATGGAATCAAGCTACTACATGCTTTATGCCAGCAGATTTGGAAAACGAAACAGTGGCCACAGGATTGGAAAAGATCAGTATATGTCCCAATCCCAAAAAATATGTCCCAATCCCAAAAAAGGGCAATGCCAAAGAATGTTCAAATTATCGAACAATTGCGCTTATCCCACAAGCCAGCAAAGTGATGCTCAAGATAATGCAGGATAGACTACAGCAGCATGTAGAAAGAGAACTACCAGAGGTGCAGGCTGGATTCAGAAGAGGCAGGGGGACCAGAGATCACATTGCCAACATACGTTGGATCATGGAGAAAACAAAGGAATACCAGAAACAAGCTTACTTCTGTTTCATTGACTACACCAAGGCCTTTGATTGTGTGGACCACAACAAAATGTGGCAAGTAATTAAAGAGATGGGAATACCAGAACACCTCATATGTCTCATGAGAAATCTGTACATGAGTCATGAAGCAACAGTTAGGACAGAGTATGGAATGACGGAGTGGTTTGGAATAGGAAAAGGAGTAAGACAAGGCTGCATTCTGTCACCCTGCTTATTCAACTTATACACAGAGCACATAATGCGCAATGCAGGGATGGAGGAATCACCATATGGGATCAAAATTGCTGGGAGAAACATCAACAATTTGAGATATGCAGATGATACCACCCTAATGGCAGAAAGTGAAGAAGACCTAAAGAAGCTCCTGATTAGGTTGAAAGAAGAGAGTGCAAAAGCTGGCCTGAGACTCAATATCAAGAAAACCAAGATAATGGCAACAGGCGCTATAAGTCCCTGGAAAATAGATGGGGAAGAAGTAGAAGCAGTAACAGATTTTACTTTCTTAGGATCCAAGATCTCTGCAGATGGGGATTGCAGCCATGAAATAAAAAGGCGACTGATTCTTGGGAGACAAGCTATGAAAAACCTGGGGAACATAGTGAAAAGTAGAGATATCTCACTGCAAACAAAGGTCCGCATAGTCAAAGCAATGGTATTTCCGGTGGTAATGTATGGCTGTGAGAGCTGGACCATTAGAAAGGCTGAGCGAAGAAAAATAGATGCCTTTGAGATGTGGTGCTGGAGGAGAGTTTTGAGAGTCCCCTGGACAGCGAGGAGAACAAATAGGTCAATATTAGAAGAGATTAGCCCTGAGTGCTCCTTAGAAGGACGAATAACAAAGATGAAGTTGAAGTATTTTGGACATCAAATGAGAAGAGAGGATTCACTTGAGAAGGCCTTGATGCTGGGGAAGGTGGAGGGCAAAAGAAGAAGGGGACGGCCAAAGATGAGATGGCTAGATGGTATTGTAGACACAATGGGCACGGGGCTGTGTGGACTAAGGAGGATGGTGGAGGACAGAGGTGCCTGGAGAGCGATGGTCCATAGGGTCGCAAAGAGTCGGAATCGACTGTGCGACTGAACAACAACAACAATATTAATACACTATTGAACGGTTAGTTTAGGATCCTGTGGTTAAAAGGCAGCAGTTTAATGAGCAAAAAAATTGATAATTTTGAACAGGATTTAAAGTGGGTGAGAGCAGATAGATTGGAGAGAAGAGAACAGGAGGGTAGGAGAAGAAAATCGTTGCAGGAAGAACTTATCGAGATCCAAGAACTAGAAGAGCTGAGGAAGAAAGTAGCTGAAAGGAGGTTAAAGATTAAACAACAAGTAGTCTTAGATCAGGAAGAGAAAGAAAAACAAATAGGAGCGGGGGGTCAAGAGATTCTGATAGGAGAGGAGTCAAGAAGACAGATGGCTACCAAAAAAAAGGGTTTGACAAGGGGAGGGTTAAAGAGGTAGAAGAGGAGCAGGTTGGTGATAGAGGCCCAAGTCCAGATTTAAATGATTTAAGAGGAGACCTGGAGCTTAGGTTTGATAAATTAGAGGAAGAACTTCAAGCTAAACTACAAACATTAGAAGATCAGCGAGCAAAAGACAATCAGAAATTTCAAAAAGAAATAAAAGAAAGTATCACACAAGCATTCAAGAACACCAAGAAAGAGTGTACCAATTTATTGAAGGAAATAGATGAACTAAAGGAGGGGGTGAATGCTATCAGGAAAGAAGTTTGGGAAATGAAACATGAGTTAAGAGAGGTCAAGGAGCAGGTACAGTTAAAAGAGGAGAAACAGAAAAAATATGATAAAAGGCTGGAAAGAATGGAAGATCAGGGGAGAAGGTGCAACGTGGTTATTAGGAATATACCAGAACGGAACCCGGATAACTTGAGACAAAGATTGGTAGAATGGATTAACGCAATGGGAATGGGGGAGGAAATGGAATTGGAGGATATAGACAGTGTGTACAGACTAGGACAAAAAAGGAACCAAGAAAGACCTAGAAATGTTTTTTTAAGATTTGGCAATCTAGGACAAAAGTTAAGGATAATGAAATATGTTAACTCCTCGGGGGATGATGCTTTAAAAATGGAGGGGGCACAGCTAGAAATATATAAAGATATTTCGTTAGAAGAACGCATTTGGAGACTACAAATTAAGCCAATCACAAAAAAATTGTGTGAGAAAAACATACAATATAAATGGAGACCACATAAACAATTAATTTTTACAGTGAAGGGGAAGAATTATTGGATTAGGGAAGAATCTGATGGCTTAGAAATTTTGATGGAAGCTAAGATTATAGAAAAACGGTCTACAGAATGGAAGCAACTTAAAGATGCCTTAATAAATGTGGGAGTAGCGCCCATGTTAGAACGGGAAGAGGAGGAAGTTGAAGGAGCAGAAGGAGGGAAAGACTAGGTCATTAAAGGATAAAAAGAGAGAATCTACTGCGTGGAATAAATTATGACAAATTAAGATAACCATTTGTAATAAGAAATAAACAATGAACAAGAAATGGATGTTAAGTATTAAGGTCCACTCGCCACCCGCAACCCCCCTCCCCTCTTTGGTTTTCAAAGGTTACTTTTAGTAGAAAGTGGGGAGGGCAGAGCTTTTTTTCCTCCTCTTTCTTATTTGTTTGATTGTTGGTTTGTTTAAGCTTTGTTATTTTTGTATATTTTTTCTTCTTAAGATAATTGTATATTATTTAATTTAAGATGCGCTGGAGGAGGGAGAGTATAACTTGTTGTGGGTTGAGGTATTGGTTCACATATTATGGAGAATTCTGCAGTAACAGTAGAGAAAGCACTAAATATGTATACTTAAAAAGTTAAAAATTATCTCATGGAATGTCAGGAGCCTAGGGAACCAAATTAAGAGGAAACGTGTGGAAGGAGTTCTGAGAAGTGAAAAAGCGGATATCATTTTTCTCCAGGAGACACATCAGAAAAGTGAAAATAAGAATAATATTTATGTAAAAGGGATGGAAATATATGAGAAAAGCCTAGGTTCAAGTAATTCAAGAGGGGTTGCTGTATTAATATCGAATAAACTAGATTTTTCATTGAGCAAGAACATTAAAGATAAGGAGGGAAGGTTTCAGCTAATAAAAGGTAAAATAGAGGAGGAAGATTATACATTGGTCAACGTATACTCACCAAACAAGAATCAAGGGATCTTTCTAGATAAAATTCTACCCATTATAAAAAAAGAAAGATCAGTAAATTTAATTATAGGGGGAGATTTTAACTTAATCAGGTCAGGATTAGATACAACAAATAATCTTAGAAAGACTCAAGATAAATTGATTGACAAATGGACAGGGAAATTAGGATTACGGGATGCGATGAGAATGTTGACAGGTAAAAAAAATATATTTACCTTTTGCTCCTTAAAACATAGATCTTACTCTCGTTTGGATTATTTCTTTGTGTCAGAAAATATGCTTAAGAATTTAGAAAACTTTAATTATGGCAATTTTAATATCTCAGATCATACATTTATTTCGATAGAGATGCGGCTGAATAGCAGTACCTATCGAAATAAGGTATGGAGGATGGATACTAAACTATTAAAAAATGAAGAGATAAAAAAAGATTAATAAATAAATGGATAAAGAATTGGGAAGATAATGGCACGGGCGAGGTGAAAATACATATTCTTTGGGACACAATGAAAGCGGTTATTAGAGGTGATTATATACAAGAGAAGGCAATATTTGGGAAAAAATGAAAAGTCAAGTAATTAAAAGAGATAAAGATATAAAAGAACTAGAAAGGAAGCACGCAGCTACAGGAAGTAACTCAATTTGGAATAAATTACAGGCATTAAAAAAGGAAACAATTGCAGTAGAAGTTGAAAAGGTTAGGGTAGATTTGGCATATTTAAAAAGAAATGATTTTGAATTCAATAATAAAGATATGAAAAATTTAGCAAAAAAAGTAAGACAAAAAAAAGTAAGGGATACATAGAGGCTCTAATTAATAAAGAAGGTATAAGGCAGTATAAACTGGAAAATAAATTATCAGTAGCAGAAGAATTCTATACAAAATTATATACAGAACACAGAATTGATGATAATGTACTTCAAGCATATTTGGATAGAAACTTGACATACCAATTAAAGGAAGAACATGTAAATATAATGGAACAAGATATTAAAGACAAGGAGATTGAAGAGGTAATTAACAACTTAAAAAAGGATAAAACGCCAGGAGAGGATGGTATCCCTTCGGAATTTTATAAGGAATGCAGAGAGGTATTAATTCCCAAGTTTAAAAATAATAATAATTATATATTGGAAGGGGGGGAGATCCCCAAGTCCTGGAGTAATTCGATAATGGCTCTAATTCCTAAACCTGGAAAGGATAAAGAGAATATAGAAGCATATAGACCAATATCATTATTAAATCAGGATGCAAAAATTTTTACTTCAATAATTAACAATCGGCTTAATAAATTCATAGACACTTATATTGGAGAAGACCAAGTAGGATTTGTTAAAGGAAGACAAATGGATAAATTAATAAATCGGTTAATTAATATTATTGATAAATTAAAAAATAATAAACAAAAAGTATGTATAGTGGCATTAGACATATATAAAGCATTTGATTCAATTCAATGGAAAACAATAAAAGGAATATGTGAGAAATTACAATTCGGCCCTAAATTTAATCATGTGATAGGACAATTGTAAATCTAAAATTAAAATGAATAATTGTCTGGGGAAAGAAATTGATATAAACGCGGGGACAAGACAAGGATGTCCACTGTCCCCATGTCTATTTATACTGGCAATGGAATTACTAGCAAATGATATAAGGCAAAATGAGAAATTAGTAGAAATAGAAAATAAAAAAATAAGTCTATTTGCGGATGATACTCTATTAGTTGTAAAAGATCCTTTAAATAATTTAAACAAAATACAAGAACATTTAAGAGCCTTTGAAGAAGTAACAGGATTAAAAATTAATTGGACGAAAACTGAGGCTATCACATGCAATTTAACCCAGGCGGAAAAGGAAAAAATTGGAGATAGATTTAGTATTACAATAAGAGATGAATTGAAATATTTGGGAATATTCGTGACGAACGAACCAAAAGATCTATATAATATTAACTTCAATAAATTAAGAAATAAATTGAAACCATTACTAGAACAGATAAAACGAGCAAAGACTTCATGGTTTGGAAGGATTAATATTTGCAAAATGAAAGTTATACCCAAATTGAATTTTTTGTTTGAAAACTTACCGATTAAAATCAAAGAGTCAGAACTAAATAAATGGCAAAAATTGATAAATGGAATTTGCAATAATAATAAAAGAGCAAGAATTAGTAAAGGATTATGGTACATGAAGAATAAACAGGGAGGGTTAAACATTCCAAACATTAAAGTGTATTTTCAAGCCTTTCATATAAAGAAATTAATTAAATTATTAATTCAGCAAAATGAGGTAATAGGTGAAGGGGATCAAGAAGAATTTAAAAAATTAAAAGGTGAAATATTTCTTGCACAAATAAATAATAAAACAGAGATTAACTGCTTTTCTATAAAGAATATTTATAACGTATGGAAAGGGGTTAAGAGGAAATTGGCACCAGACATTTCCCCAATTTTAGAAATTTTAGATTTCCAGAGTTGCCCATTATTATCCTCGCAAAAAATAAGACCTATTCTATTGCAAGAAAAAGTGTTGTTAATAACAGAGTGGATTAAAAATTGCAATACATATCAGAAAAGGAAGGAGGTATATAATAAATTAAAATTAAATTGGCTACAAGAATTGGGGATGGAGAAATGGGACAAATCGATAAGGGGGATTATAGGAGTACCCAGGGCAAAGACGCCCTTTGAAGAATTGGTCTTGGAAATAAGGAAAGGGAAGATAAGATTTCAGGGGTTAGTAGGTAAACTGTACCAAATGCTTATCCCAGGGGAAGGATCACACTATACACTTAAACGAATTTGGGAGGAAGATTTAAATATTAAAATTGAAGAAGAAGAGTGGAGGAAAAAGTGGGGAAACAGAATAACAAAAACTATGTCAATCAAGGAAAAGGAACATGTTTGTAAGGTACTTTGGAGGTGGTACCTTACCCCAATCAGACTCAAGCAAATGGATATTAATAAATCTGATTTGTGTTGGAGATGCAATGAACAAAAAGGGACATATTTGCATCTGTGGTGGTTTTGTAAGAAAACAAATACATTTTGGAAAGTGATAGAGAAGGAGATAAACGAGATTCTTGGCATAACAATGATTTTAGAACCCAAACTAGCTATATTAGGAGAAATAGGAAAAATGAGATTAAGTGAGGGTAATGAAGAATTAATTTTGACATTGTTGCTGGTTGCTAGACAGCTGATAGCCCAAGAATGGAAGAGTAACGAAAATCTAAATAAGAATAGGTGGTATAAAGAGGTTTGGCAACTGGCACTAAATGAAAAATTAACTAGCCAAATTCGGTTAAAACAGGGTTTTAAAATCAAAATACAATTTGGGGAAATCTGGAAACCTTTCATACAGCACGCGTTAACAAGTGAAGAAGGAAGTAAGCCTGGCCCTGACATGATTCAATTTTGGAAGATTTAAGTATATTGTGCCAATTGAAATTGCTGCAGAATAGGGTTTTGCACGGATTAAAAGTTGAAAGAATGAAAGAGTGAACAAGATTTTGATATATTGTTGTTATTCCTTTCTCTTTTCTTGGTGTTTTTTTCTTTATTGTTAGTTTTAAGTATTTATATTTTTTATGTTTGTTTGTATTTTATGATTATTAATAAAAAAAATCTTTTAAAACTTCCCTCCGGGATGTGCAAGGTTGCCAGATTCCGGTCCTGGGGATGGGAAATTTCTTGGTCGAATTCAAAAATATTCGCACCTCCTTGCCATTGGTTGTAGTTAAGCAGGGCACTAACTGTCTTATTGGGACCCAATGTTTTAAGCCCCTGGGAATCCGGCTTTCTGGCATTCACGCAATAGATGCTGACCCAATCCGGGACATTTGTGCTGCACATCCTGAGGTATTCAAAAAGGGTTTAGGGTTATACAAAGGACCCCCTGTGGACTTTGAGCTTGACCCAACCATCCGGCCCATCCGGATGAAGCCACGCCAGGTACCCTTTGCTTTAAAGGAGAAGATAGAAGCCGAGCTGGACAAACTGGTGGATCAGGGCATCCAGTGGAGTCCGCAGAGTGGGAGACATCAATAGTGACTGCTTTGAAAAGTAATGGGGAGGTCAGGATATGCGCTGACTACAAGTGTACCATCAATAAAGCTATTCGCCTGAACGCATATCCTGTGCCCATGGTAAGCCACCTCCTTGCCTCCTTGCATGGAGGAAATTGCTTTGCAAAACTTGACCTTGCCCAGGCTTACCAACAATTGACTGTGTCTCCTGCTGCTGCCATAGCCCAGACCATAGTAATGCATAGGGGGCATTTAAGGTAACTTGACTACAATTCGGGGTGAATGCGGCCCCCGGAATATTTCAATCTCTTGTAGAACGTATTTTAAAAGGTTTGCCTAGTGTCCTGCCATATTTTGACGATGTCCTGATCACCACTAAGGACACCGTCGAACTAGCGGCCAGGCTCGATCGAGTCCTCTCACGGTTTGAGAGGGCCGGTCTACGTCTCAGAAGAGACAAATGTGTGTTTTTGGCACAGGAAGTGGAGTTTCTGGGGTACTGAATTACACCCCAAGGTATGCCCTCTGACTCCAAGGTGGCTGCCATGCGAAATGCACCCAGGCCAAAATGTAAAGCCGAATTGCAATCATTTCTAGGATTGTTAAACTTCTATCACGCTTTTCTCCATCGCAAAGCGTCAGTTGCCGAACCATTACATCGGCTTCTTAAGAAAGATACTGTTTGGCACTGGGGCCATTGCCAGGAGAAAGTGCTCCTAGAATTTAAAAGGCTGCTATCTTCAGATGCTGTATTGACATTTTGATCCTAACAAGGAAGTTGTACTTGTGTGTGATGCATCCCCTGTGGGGGTGGGACCTGTGTTATGCTATGTACTAAATGACGGGAGGGAAGCCCCTGTAGCATTATATTCCCGTTTACTCTCAAAGCCTGAGAAAAAATACGCTCAGACAGACAGGGAGGCGTTGGCAATCGTGGCTGGCACTAAGAAATTCGATGATTACCTTTACGGAAGACCTTTTACCATCGTAACTGACCACAAGCCCCTCCTTGGAATCTTTGTGAACTCACGCCTCAAATTCTGTCCCCAAGGATGTTGCATTAGGCAATTTTCCTTAATGCATATGATTTTACTTTGGTGCACAGGCCCGGCAAAAACATCAGCCACACTGATGCCCTGTCACATTCTCCACTGCCAGGGGTCGGGGATGCCGATTGCAAGATCGAAAGCAACCACCAGGTCCTTATGATTAAGGCTTTCGACTCACCCCCAGTCATCCCCTCAGATATAGCCAAGGCTACGGCCAAGGATGTAACATTGACTAAATTAATGTCTTGGGTACAAAAAGGCTGGCCTGTCTCTCCTCTAGCCGAGGAATTCAGAACATTCCACCGCAAGCGTTTGGAACTGTCAGTGGAATGAGGTTGCCTTCTATGGGCCAGCGGGTGGTCATTCCTGTCACTCTCGGGGAAAAGGTTTTACATCTACTTCACACAAGTCACCCGGGAATTGTCCGTTCCAAAGCCCTTGCCCATAGCGACTTTTGGTGGCCTCAACTGCACCAAGACATAGAACAAATGGTTGGCACTTGTGCCAATTGTCAATCTTCTCACCCAGAGCAATCCCACCTTCCCTCTCGGGAATGGGATTCTGCTCGGGGCCCGTGGTCCAGGTTGCACATAGATTTTGCAGGTCCATTTAGGGGTGCCCTATTTTGTTTGTTGTGGATTCATTCTCTAAGTGGCTGGAAGTGATTAGGGTGCCTAATACCACTTCAGCCACCACGATAATGCACCTATTATTTTTATTTATTTATTTATTTATTTATAGTCATATTTGTATATGCCGCCCACTCAGGCAGAACCCGACTCAGGGCGGCATTACAACAATTCTAAAAATACATAAAAACATTATAAAAACCTTATAAAAAACCCACATCCACCCCATTTAAAAACCCATATCCCACCCACCCATCCCACCTACTATACAAAAGGGAAGAAGAGAGAGTTCTCATTTTTATAAAAGCCAGCCGGCGGGAACCATAGTCCCGTTCGGGCCCCACACCTGCCCTGCCAGTCAGGTCTTTACTCCTTTCCTGAAGGGCAGCAGTTCACTTTGAAGTCTTATATCTATTGGCAGGAGGTTCCAGAGGGTTGGTGCGGACACGGAGAAGGCCCTCCTGCGGGTGCTAGACAGATGTGCACCCCTAGTGGACGGCACCATTAGAGAGCCCCTCCGGTCCGCTCTGGTTGGACGGGCAGTCACTCTTGGGACGATGCGGTCTCTAAGGTATCCTGGCCCCCTGCCATATAGGGCTTTAAAGGTCAAAACCAGCACCTTAAATTGCACCCGGAGACAAACTGGTAACCAGTGCAGTTCCCGAAGCAGCGGTGAGACATGGGCATATCGCCCACACCCCATCACCACCCGGGCCGCCGCATTCTGGACCAGCTGCAGCCTCCGAATGGTCGTCAAGGGCAGCCCCATGTAGAGCGCATTACAATAATCTAGTCGGGAAGTAACCAGAGCATGAGTGACCATAAGCAAGGAGCCCCGGTCCAGGAGTGTGCGCAGTTGGCGAATCACCCGAAGTTGGGCAAAAGCCCTCCTGGCCACAGCTGCCACTTGTTCTTCTAGCAGCAGCCGTGAGTCCAGAAGGACCCCCAAGTTGCGCACTGGGTCTGTCTGGGGCAAAACAGCCCCATCCAGTACCAAAGATGGTAACTCCTTGGATAACATGGGGCCCCTTATCCACAGCCACTCTGTCTTGCTGGGATTCAGCCGAAGCCCATTGGCCCCCATCCAGACCCCAACGGCCTCCAGGCATCCGGATAGGAGACAGCATCCACGGCGGCGTCTTCGGCTCCCCAATGCCACGAGGAGCCCTCCTAAACTCCCCGCCCGATGGCAGGAGGCGGGGAGGGGCGGCCTTGCGCGGCGGCGGTGGCGGCGGCAACGGCGGCGGCGGCGTCTTCGGGTCCCTTGTCCCGGGAACCCTTTAGACCTCCCCGCCTGATGGCAAAGGGCGGGGAGGGACGACTTCGCACAGTGGCTGCAACGTCTTCGGCTCCCTCGGCCTGGGAGTCCATCCAGCCTCCCCGCCCGATGGCGAGGGGCAGGGAGGGACGGCCTAGCGCGACGGCTATGGCGTCTCTGGCTCCCTTGGCCCAGGGGCCCCTCCAACCACCCCGCCCAGTGGTAGGGGGTGGGGAGGGACAATCCTGTGTGGCCGCGACAGCGGCGGCGGCGGCTCCAGCGTTGTCTTCTTCTGCCTCCTATTCCCATTCCCGGGCCGAATGGCGAAGGCCCCGGGAAGAGGCAACGCAATGGTTTCCGGGCCTCCGACGGCGCCTCCTTTTTGAGCCCCCCAACAGGCAGGGCCCAGAGGACGGGGAGACACACCTGCCTCCCATTCCCGGGCCGAATGGCGTGGGCCCTGGGAAGAGGCAGCGCCTCTTTATCTCCCCGCCGATGGTGGGGGCGGGGAGAACGCGTCTGCGGCTCCGGCGGCGTCTTCTTCGGTGCCTCCCAGGCCACGGGAGGCTCCCCTTTATCTCCCCGCCGGTGGTGGGGCGGGGAGAGCGCGGCTCCGGCTGCGGCTCCGGCGGCGTCTTTTTTGGAGCCTCCCGGGCCACGGGAGGCTCCCTTTATCTCCCCGCCGGTGGTGGGGGCGGGGAGAGCGCGGCTGCGGCTGCGGCTCCTGCGGCGTCTTTTCCGGAGCCTCCCGGGCCACGGGAGGCTCCCTTTATCTCCCCGCCGGTGGTGGGGGCGGGGAGAGCGCGGCTACGGCTGCGGCTGCGGCGGCGTCTTTTTCGGAGCCTCCCGGGCCACGGGAGGCTCCCTTTATCTCCCCACTGGTGGTGGGGGCGGGGAGAGCGCGGCTGCGGCTGCGGCTCCGGCGGCGTCTTTTCCGGAGCCTCCCGGGCCACGGGAGGCTCCCTTTATCTCCCCGCCGGTGGTGGGGGCGGGGAGAGCGCGGCTACGGCTGCGGCTACGGCGGCGTCTTTTCCGGAGCCTCCCGGGCCACGGGAGGCTCCCTTTATCTCCCCGCCGGTGGTGGGGGCGGGGAGAGCGCGGCTCTCCTAAGAAGGCAGTTTGCAGCATTTGGACTTCCAGATGTGCTGGTGTCTGACAACGTGTCCATGTTCACATCTGCAGAATTCCAATCCTTCATGGAAAGGAATGCAATTAGGCACATCACTGCTGCCCCATTCCACCCAGCCACCAATGGCCAGGTAGAGCGGCAGGTGTGCACAACTAAAGACGCGCTTCGGCGTATGGGTGAAGGGGATTTGGAGCTCCAGTTATGCCAGTTTCTTTTCACATATAGGCTCACCCCCCTTGCCTCAGGGCTGTCCTCTGCTGAATTGCTCCAGTGAAGAAAACTGTCATCCTTGCTGGACAGATTGGATCCCTCTAGGGTAGAGGGCAAAGGCACAAATATAGCAATCCAACACCAGAAGGGTTTCTCGTCTGGAGACCCTGTACATTGCCGCAATTATTCAGCTGGTGGTCCTAAGTGGGTGCCCGGGTTTGTGATCGATCAGACTGGTCCTGTTTCTTACAGAATTGAAACAGCCACTGCTCTGATCTGGACGAGGCACACAGATCAATTGAGACTCAGAGTACTGGACCCACAGACACTCAATGCTAGGGTTGGCTCCCACCCGTTTAAACCCAGGGGGCAGAGGTAATGGTTAGCAGCCAGCCAACATTGACCCAGAAGTGTCTTCTAGGAACCGATTTCAAGGGGAATTTGTGGAATACTCCCCTATTCCGGCCAGGTGTACCCCTACATTGTCCCAGCCTAGCACTCTGGATTCCTTTATTGATGATGACCAATTTTGTTTGGAGTCACCCTCCACTCTTAGAACACACAGGAGGGAGCTTGAGTTGTCTTATTCATCCACAGAATTAGATTTTGGTTTTGAGCGATCCCCTGCTCCTCCATCTGACAAACGGGGCTTTAATTCAGGTTTACAATCCTCCCCCTTTAGTCAATCCCTCACTCCAGTCGGGTCGGCCATCCTACGAGTCCCTGAGCCGGCTCAGCCAAGCATCAGACCCAGAAGGGAAACTAGACCGCCATCCTGGTTAAAGGATTTTGTTTTTACCTAGAGGGGAAGAATGTTATGTATGTTAACTGTGTTTTCTGACAGGAGCAGAATGTATCTTTTCTTATGCAAATAAGTGGATCGAAAATCTGCACACTCTGTTAGCCAATGGCCTTGTTGTATTATTGTTACTGTTACTGTTTATAGTGTATATAAGTCCGAGTTTTGCCCCATCCAAACTGTGTTCAAACCCCACTATTAAAGAGCTGAATTTCACTACTTCACTCGTCTGCTTCTTCATTCCCTGAACATGAAAGTGCTCATGTCTGTTTATAACCAAAGCATCCACAGACATTTCTATGGACACATGGCAGGCATGCCTCACGGAATGCTGTTTAACTTCCCACTGAAGTGGTACCTATTTACCTACTTGCAATTTCTTGCTTCTGAACTGCTAGGTTCCAGTCGTCGAGTTCAGCATCTTAACCACTTGAGTCACTGCAGGCCCTATGAAGAAGAAACAGCTAAGCTATTCCTGATTCCTTTTTCCCCCCCTCACCAGTGTCTGTGCCATTCAGTGGACCTGAAGAGTGTATATTGTCAATGAATACCAACCTATTTGATAAAGATCTACCTGGTCTAAAGATGAGGATTGGCCCAAGTAGAGGACTGCAGGCCTGGAGGTGGTTCTGGTGGTGGGGAACGTGGCTTTTGCTTAGTAGCTGCATTGGCCCTTGAAGCTGGAGGCATGCTGATCACTTTTCCTCACAGATTGGTTAACCAGCTGGATTCTTTGTGGGAAGACAAATGGTGTTCTATGGTTTCCAAAATTGCTGATTTCTTGCATCATCAGCCTTTCTATAATTTGACCAGGGTTCATACAGATACATATATATAGCAACAGAAAGTACAACAGATCTGGTCCAAAAGCATCTAGGAAGTCAAAAAGAACACTTGAACAGGCTTGTCATAATGTATAACTGAGGCTGTTGATATGCTCTGTAAATAGATTTCCTTTATTCCATTGGGTTGTTTGGAAATTAGAGTCATGAGGTGATTGAAACAGGGGATTTCTGCTTGAGCTATGTATTCACAGTTATCTCGTTTTTGCTTCTAGTGCAGGGATTCTCAACCTGTGGGCTGGATGTGGCCTGCGGCACCATTTCATGTAGCCCACTACCACCTCCACCACACCAGGAAGTGCCATGTGGTGGAGGAAGGGCAAAATGGCATTCCAGCCCCCAAAGCTGTCTGAGGGAGTGTGACTTAGTCCCCACCTTAAAAAGGTTCAGAACTCTTGTTCTAGTGAACATATTATAAAGGCCTTTCTCATTTTGAAAAACATGTTTATCCGCAGCTCATGAGTGGGCTGTGGGAATAAGCCTGTGGTGACAAAAGAACCACAAGGGCTAGATAGGACAGACCTGGAGCCATGACGAAAGAACACCTTTGGACCAAAGGGCAAAACAGGACACAAAACCAAAAAGCAAGGCAGAAAGGAGAATAAACAATCACACAAGAACATGCCTTACTTTGAGAATACCTTATTTCTCTAACAAGACTTCACTCGAGTAAGAAAAATATGCTTACAGTTCTTCCTGTCCAGGAGAATCAATTCAATGACCAGCCTTGGCAGATGGAGTCACGCCAAGGTTGACGATGCTTCCAGCTTCCATCTGAAATTTGGTGGTTCATCACCTCAGAAGGCAGTTGTTCACAGATTCCTGATGAGGTAACTCCTAACAGAGGTTGTTGTGTGTCTTGTATTAAGTAAAAATGTCTCTTAAATTACCACCAAATTTCTGCAATAAAAATCCTTTGCTTTGTTTTCTCCTTTGCACTCTGTAATGCCGATTCAAAAGCTCTTCTTTCCCTGTGTCTAGTCTCTAGTTTAGAGCATGTATTTTCTGCTGGCACAAAGGCTACCTTCTCCAGCTTTTACTTCACAGCACCGTCTCCTGCTAACAGAATGCAAATTTCAGCTCCACAAGAAATAACTTTCTTGATTATTTGACAGCTTACAGTACTCGTCGTAGTCTGCTTGGGTTATCATATCATAGTATGCATTTGTTTCTCAAGCAAGTCTACAGAGAAGTTTCAAAAGACCGACCCCCCCAAAAAAAACCCACACACAAAAAACAGAACATTATTATATGACACTGTCCACTAGGTATAAACAAATTAAAATCTAAACTATATACTGTATTGGCTTGGTCTGTTCCAATTGGCTTCTCCATAGGTTCCCATGTTTTAAGGGCCAAAGCAATGTTCAGAGAAATGTCTTTCCTACTCTTGTAAACAGCTAAGTGAGATACCTTGTTCTGTGCATATCTGATGTTAAGTGTGAAAAGAAGACTTTTGTGAATATTCCAAATGACAATAATCATGACAAAAATATTTTTCTTCTCAATAGGTTTTCACAATTATACCTTCTTTGCCACTTGAAGGAGCACTCTTTTTGAATACAGCTGACTTGACGACTGGAAGGACAGCAGGTCAGCAGTTCGAGACCCAAGTGCTGCACAATGGACTGAACTTCTGTCTCTGTCCCACCTCCTGCTAACCTAACAGTTTGAAAGAAAGAAATTGCAAGTAGATAAATAGGTACCACTTTGGTGGGAAGGTAAACAGTGTCCTGTGCACTCTGGTGTCTCGTCATGCCTGCCATATGTCCATAGAAATGTCTTCAGATGCAGTCAGTGCTGGCTCTTTGGCTGTAAACAGAGATGAGCACCGTACCCTACAGTTGGATATGACTGGCTTTTGAGCAAGGACAACCTATGGGTATATTAGAATTTCTGTCTCCTATAACCCCAATCTCACTCAGATCATAATATGAAATCCAAGAGGTATGAATTGGCCTTACCTCTTTCCCTTGCACAAATTGTACAGCATATAGGTTTCCATCTAAGCAGCACCTTTGTACTAGTCCAATGAAACTGGAAAAGAACAGCATGAAGTGTAAGCATAATACAATTCTTTCTCCAAATGGAGGCAGTCTGTCCACTCAAATTGCACAGGATTCCAAGGAGAAACTGAATCTTCACTAAAGGCTCTAGCAGCTTTGTCTTTTATGGCTTCCAAGAAGAAAAACGTGAGAGACAGATCAAATGAGAGAGAGAGAAGTTTTTCCATGATGTTTTTATAGCAGCTGTTTGGTGTAATCCTGAGTTTCACAGTACAGTGGTACCTCATACAACAATTTTAATCTGTTCCACGGGGCTCATAGTTGTACGAAACAATTGCTATATGATACATGCATCATATAGCTAAGTGGTTTTTCCCATTGAAAAATTGTTGTATGGTTTTTTCCATGGGGAAAGTTGTTATGCGAGACGCCATTTCCTCCAAAAACCTAATTGTTATGCGATTTAATTGCTATATGGGGCAATTGTTGTATGAGGTTCCACTGTATTTGGAATTGTCTTTGGAAGGTACATGAATGAAGAAGGAACAGGTGGAGTGGTCACACTAGTTTTTAAACATTATGATTAACATCTAATCTCACCTATTCTGTTTTAGGCTAATTCAATGACCGAATACACCCTTTCCATACCATTTCCAAACTGGAATTCAGCCCTGGGTTGAGTAATAGATTAGGAATGCAATGTAGTTATTGTCTAGGGCTGTGATGGCTAACCTTGGCCCTCCAGGTGTTCTTGAATATCAATTCCCAGAAGCTCTGATCATTAGGAATGCTGACTTGGGCTTCTGGTAGTTGAAGTCCAAGAACACCTGGAATTTCATCACTGGACTGGGGTGTGTGTGTGTCCATGAAGTGGGTTTGGTGCTGTCAGTGATTCAAAAAATGTACTACCTACTCTGTGGGTATGGGATGGTGGACATGGCCAGGAGGGAAGCCTTGCATTGCACCCAAATTAGGACTACTTTATTTCAAAACTTGGATGGGCGGGGCAAGCCGGAATGTCTGCTACCAGTTCTGGCAAACTGGTGCGAACCTGCTGATGCCCACCATTGGGTGCTGTATTACCTTATTTTGTTTCTTATTTGTTAGCACCTCTCAATATACTTCCAGAGGGATAATCCCAGCCAAATAACAGACTTTTCAGTAGGGGAAGGCTTTGGGCAGCCAGTAATATTAATGAGCTAAATATTTGGCTGACAAAGCAGGTGTGGGTACCGGGGGAGTGGTGACCCCTGCCTGCTGGCTTATTTTACAAGATTGCTTCCTGTCTCTTTTAACTGATGGGGTGGGTGAGTAACTCTGTGGGTATTTTTTATGGATTTTTAAAGAGTTTTAGCTATGTTGGTAATGTTGTTTTAATTGCTGTTAGCCGCCCAGAGTTGGTGTCGAGTTGGGCGGCAATAGAAGTTTGATAAACAAACAAACAAACAAATAATTAACATTTACATCTGCTTGTTTGTCATGTGTTGATTTATAATATATGGTACTAGCATATTCTTCTGCGAAATAGCAGAGGAACAAACTTTTTCTTATTGTTTATGGATATGCAGCCCAGTCTGAACCAGCATAAGTATGTTATTTCTTACAGCAGTTTTCTGTTTGGTGTTTGGATAAAGTTTTCTGTAGATCAGGGTTTGATTCAGCGTGATACCCAAACACTTTGGGTAGGGCATTGTTCCAAAATCTTGCTTCCCAGCTAAATTGGAAATTCCTCTCTGCTTCTCTGTTCTTTAAGTGGAAAGCATGGACTTGTGTTGTCAAATAGTTTTGTTTCAGCTGGTTGTTTTTATAATATAAGGAAAGATCTTCTGATGCTGAAATAAGCTGGGGCTCAATGGACTCAAAGTTTACCCCCTGAATTGTCAGGGAAAGATCATCAGCATGTGGCAGGGATGGCCAACCTTTTTATGCCACGGGCCTGACCATGCCCCCATACAGCTGAGTGGGATGAACCACACACCCTGGAAGCAGAAGCAAGCACATTTACAGCTGTCGTAAATGTACCCACTTCCGCATTTAGGATAGCCATAGGCATGTTTGCTCATGCGCATGTGAATTTTACGGCTGATGTAAATGCACCCGCTTCCACATCTGGGTGGAGCAGAGGCAGTGATGGACTGGATGAAATGGCACCACAAGCTGGGTCCGGCCCTTGGCCCATAGGTTGGGAACCCCTGTCATATGGGAACATTGGTTGATCATTTGTGTAAATATTAAAAAATAATGGTGGTGGGACACTACCCTGTTATGTCGAACCCTTATAAGCACCAGTCTGAGACAATGATGAGCAAACAGCAACAGTCTTTATTTAACAGTCTCTTAGAGATGAGTTTACAAGGTGTTCCGGATTCTGAGATGGCTATACAATCCTAGTGGAGTCAGTCCCTCCGGACTCTTACCTGGCAGTGGGCAATAACTAGCTACCATAGAAGCGTAGCATAATGGAGGGACCCAGGCTTAGAGCTATCTGGCTACCTGTACAGAGTAGGAAATATAGATCCAGCCCAGCCCCACCCTTGTTTACCTGTGGGGCTTATATAGTGTCTCCTCGGCGGTGGCTCCTGGATACAAGGTAGCGACCTGCTGGACAAACGTAACTAACTAATCACAACAGGGAATATGTGTAGTTAACCAATGGAGAACAGGATCCAAAACTGTAACCAATCCTAGGGCTTGGATTAGCATAACAAACGCACCCTTTTGCAGGAGTTTCACGCCACTTTAGGCTTCTAATTAGAATACCGGGAAACCGCCATTTTCCTCTTGCAAGAGCGCTCCTTGTGCTCCTTGCAAATGTGCCTCAATACACAACACCTGTAGTAGACTATTCCTTTGATTTCTCCAGCAACTCATGCTCCCTTTGACATTCAGCAAAGGATCTTCTGTTTTGAAGTAGAATGGCAACCATCTCTCTTAGTCTATGAAATTTATATAGGAATTAAAGGTTTTTGATCTTCAGTTGGTATCATGCCAGTGTAATGCTCCAGTTATTTTATGTGTTTCAAAACAATCTTCTATATCTGGTTTAGACTTAAGACTTGAGCTTTGCAAAATCTAAAACCGGCCTAAGTTATCCAGTAAATGGGAAAACTTACTGGAGCACTTGAAGAACTAGGAGAGTATTACAACTCAGGAGAGTAGTAGCAGTGGACGCTGAGAGAACTAATCAAGAGAATGACCTTCAGCACCCTTTTAATGGATATGGGCTTTAAGTCTATCAGCTCAGATCCAGGAATTGCTGTATGGAAAAAACAAACATTCTTGAGATTACACAAGAGCAAAACCAAATTAGATGGAAGAAGGAACTCAATGGACAAGGAACAACATTAAAGGAGGGTATAGCTGAGGATCTCATCCTCCCCTATGTCACTTGGAGGACCCTGAATAGGCTGAGGGTTGGAGTCCCTAAATGCAAGACCAACCTGCTCAAGTGGGGGCTGCTGGTAGACAACAACACATGATGTGAATGTGGAGAGATACAGAATCCAGCTCATTTACTGGTCTGCCAATTGCTGCCTGAAGCATGCCCCAATGAGGGTTTGGGCAATGACAAGAAAGTGACTTCATTTTGGCAGTCCAGAATTTGATCGGGACACGAATGAAGAAGAGGTTCAAATTTAGGTAGATATATGATTCAATATAATTTGTTCAAATACCTCTATGATAGAGAGAACGTCTGGTTTCGGTATAACCATTACATTTGTCTTCTGCCATATTTTAGAGATTTGTTTGCTTGTCCCATGATTATTAAGTCTAGATGATTTTTTTCCTTAGGGCTGCTCGATTTGTCACTCTGTGTTCTTCCATGTTCTTAGAAGACAGCCTAGTCATCATTGACCTGAAACATTCAATATTTGTTCTATGCATAAGTACAACGTAAAATGCCATTATAAATGTGTGGAACCTGTAATTCAAACTGTCATGAAATCCAGAACACACACACAGGCATTGATTCCCTCTCTGGCTTCTTCCTCTCCCTAAAGTTCAATGATGCGATAAACACTGCAAATAGAAACTGTTTGTTCTAAAGCAATTGCTCTTAAAGAAATAAACAGCCAAAGCTTGATGGAGAAAACCGCTAATTTTTCTAGTCATTTATCAAACATGACTCTGTATCTTTATGCTTAGGTGAGAGAGGGAGAAATCCTGTTTGTAAAGACTGAAGAAGAGAAGAAAATAACACAAGGCTTTCTTTCAGATCCTGTCACTGGATCAAACACTGCTTGGTTTTTCATGTCAATGGCACATAGAAAGTGAGTGATGCCAGTGTTTAAGTATTTGGCAGCGGGGCTGTTACATAATACAACCCAGTCTTTCACAGAAGTGCTACTTGAATGTGCTAAATGTTAACCCAGTGCTTTGCTTTCTTCAGCCAAAGCATCACTGTGCTATTTTCTAAAAGTACAGAGGAAGGTACATTGCGAGAAGGCAAGGGATAAGAGAAGAGAAAGTTCAGAACTAGGAGAAATAGAGCCCAGGAAGAATTTTAAAAAATTATTTGCTTAAGGAAGTACACACTTCTCTGATCCCTACCCACAAACTCTATAATGGGGAAAGTACTGGTTTTGTAAACCAAAAAAGAATATTTTTAATACAAGCATACCATGGATCAACTAAATACACCACAAAGGGCAAGGTCTGACCTAATCATGGGACCATATGACTTCCCCCCAGAAATATTTGGGATAATAGAAATCTGAAATGTTTTAACAGTGATGTTTACATGATGATGAACTATTTCACAACCTTGGGTGGTGATGTGACAAACATGGCCAGTTCTTTCCAGTCTGTCTCTATATTTAATCTGTGTACCACTTGACCACAAAGCATTGTCAGCTTAAAGGTAACACATTTTACTTCCGCTTCTGGGAGTGACGAGGGCAGCGTGGGCCAGATGAATTGCAGTAAACCCATTCATATGGATTCACAGGGTGCTTGGGCTTCTGGGAATTGGAAGTCCAAGAACATCTGGAGTGCCAACGTTCGCCATCGTGGTCCTAGGGGCCATGAAATTCAGCCAGTCCTATAGGGATGGGATAATGTTGTCTTGACAACATTAAGACATGACGCTGTAGTTCAGCAGCAAGGGTGACCAATTGATTGAGGTTAAAAGAAGGTGATAAGCGTTGATCAAAAAGAGGCCAGAAGAGAGCTCTTACTGTGTGTAAAATATCTATATGTTAACTGATAAACAGAGCTGTACATTAGTTAAAATGAAAATACAGTTTATCTGGACACAGGATGGTGAAGACTTTGAGCAGGTGATTGTTAGCAGATATGTCTGCTCAGGCTGCTGCACAACCTCACTGTGGATGGCTGAGCTGATAATGTTGTTCCTTGTACTAACTTTAGCTTTGGTATTCAGGCACTGCTGCTTAAAAGAGAATGTCCTGTCAGGTGTCACACCAAGGTATTTTGTTGTACAAAGAAAGAGCCTCCTCAAAGACTGTGAAACATTTTACTTTTTTGAATCAATTGCAACCTTGTTGTGCTCGCTAATCTTTCTCACACTAGGTCAAACAAAAGGAACTGAGGAATGAACTCACCAAAAAGACCTTAAACAAACCTTAACAATGATCTCAATAGATATTGAAGGACTTTCTAGTAATAAGGGTATTCTACTAGTGGACATGTATAGTAAATACATAAATGTGAGGAACAAAGGGGACAACTGTTTCCAGATTATATCCTTCATCAGGAATCTATAATATTGACAATAACAAAGGTCGTTTTAGTTCCTAGTAAAAATCCAATACATTTAAACAAAATATATACAGTAAATAAAGACATGGTAATAACAATCATGATCTATAGATAGCATTCAAAAATATACCTGTAATATGTTTCACATTGTAAGAGTTTTTTCTCAATATCCACCCTTTCAAAACATGTTGAATGCACTGTTTCCAGGACAACAAATCTCAATCCATCCTCTGTGTGTCTATGCTCTATGAAATGAGAAGTCGGGAGGGGGGGGTGGTGGTTGCAAATTCTGTGGTGGAGTCCTAATAGCAGAACATCGCTCTAAAATTAGTGCACAGAATTTGCAAGCCCCCCTGACTTCTCATTTCATAGAGCATATACACACAGAGGACAATTTGAGATTTGTTGTCCTGGAAACAGTGCATCCAACACATTTCGAAAGGGTGGATATTGAGAAAAAACTCTTACAACGTGAAGCATATTAGATCCACAAATTCAATTTGGTTCACCCTCGGGGTCTCAATTTGGAGTTAGAGCTATCGTGCTTTTTGTAAAGTAGTCATACAATACTTACCATGGTACTAAGTTTTTTTTCTTACCACAAGAATACATCATGATGTAGGCTGATTAAGTATAAACAACCAACTGTAGGAAGCTCATTAACGTCCGTTAGCACAAGAGAGTAAACCTTTGAGGCTTGGGATGCATGAAGATATTATTAACAAGTTGATTACAGGTATATTTTTAAATGCTATCTATATATCATGATTGTTATTACCATGTCTTTATTTACTGTATATGTTTTGTTTAAATGTATTGGATTTTTACTGGGAACTAAAACGACCTTTGTTATTGTTAATATTATAGATTCCTGATAAAGGATATAATCTGAAAAGCTAGACATTAACCGGTACGGCTTCGGATATTATAATTTTGAAGAATTAAATGAACTACAATTTTTGAGAAATATTGTTTCAATAACTTTATTGATACTTAGAACGGTTGTCACCTTTGTTCATCACATACGTTCACCGTTCTGCCCATTCTCCTCTGGTTTTGTAAATATAAATGTGACATATTTCTGGTCCAGGAAACACATTGAAGGACAGCAAGTTAAAGATCCAAAGTGGCTCAAATGGCATTAGTGATTGAGAGACTGCATAACCAGCCCAATAGATCAGGGGTTCTCAACCTCTTTAAGTTTGGGGCCAGATCACACCCTCTCAGACTGTTTGCTGGCCAGACTGGTGTGTACCCCCTCCACGGACACATTCCAGATGGCTGCAGACACGTTCCTGACAGCTGCAGCGGCATTTCCGGAGGCTGCAGATGCATTCCAGACAGCTGTAGGGGTTTTCCAGGTGGCTGCTGATGCGTTCCTGACACCCACTGATGCGTTCCCAGTGGCTTTAGAAAAGTTCCTCATGGCTGTGGCCGCATCTATCTCCACAGCAGCCTGAAACATGGCCACTTCTGGCGGCAGCAGAAACGGCAGCTGGAGTGAGGGTGTCAGCCAGTTGATTTGGTGCCGCTGGCTGGATCCAGCCCACAGGCCATAGGTTGAGAATCCCTGTCATAGATGATTTTGTTGTTATTAGCACAGCATTTGAATGTTGATTTTCTAGCATTTTTGTTTCATATGTTTTTTAAATATACAGTATTATATGTGGAATCGTGAATTGTATAGACAAGTGTGATTTTACTTTATTTATTTATCTATATAACTGCTCTTTTCGCCTAAGTGACCTAAGGCGGCTCACAATGTCAGTTGAAACCTATACTCAATGCTAATTAAAACTGAATACTATAGAACTATCTAAAAACATTTATAAAACCTCCCCAAATCCTTTAAAAAGAAGGACACCCGGGCAGGAGTAAATAAGAACCCCGGGCAGGGCTAAATACTGTATTGTTTTTATATATTCATGGACACTGTCCAGAGTGATTAGTTAGTCAGTTGGGCAGTATAGAAATATGATTAAATAATAGAAGAAATAGTGCTGTACAGTCATTTTGCTGTTATCCTTTGTCCTCTGTAATTCAGTGAAACCACATCTGCAGTTCTTCATGGTTCCAGGTTATTAAGTTTTCCATTATCAAAGTGATTATGCAAGACATGTTGAATAAACAGTTCCAGTGAATATGCATTTAAAATGTAAGCAATATTTACTAGAATAAATGTTCTAACCTATCCATCCATCATGCAAAGTGCCTTCAGATGAGAGCCATAAAAACATTCAAAGGCTTGTGCATATGTTGTCCATATGTCTTAAGTGATGAACATGTAGTAGGTACATAAATGCAGCTGTCTATTCATTGAGTAGATGAGAGGGCAAAGTACAGTCAACTCTCACATAACAACGCGTTTGGATAGCATCATTTTCGCTTAACAACGCGTCGTTATGCACCACGTGTTCCCCTGCATAACAACGTTTTTTAGTGTCGTTGTCTGGACAACAATGCTAAAATAACCGGACAACAACGCTAAAAACGTCGTTATGCGGGAAACTCCATAGAAACCCACATAACAACAAAATCGCTTAGCAACACTACTTGGGGAACCAAGTAATGTTGTTATGCGAGGGTCTACTGTAACTGCATTCAGTAAGCCTTTCCCCTTCTACTTAAAGCCAAATTTCAAGTTCTGGCTGAAGAGCAGAACAAGAAACACTGTTCACTTTCTAAGCTATATTACTAGTGAATTTGTTTCTATTGCGGATGATTTTTCATATAGCAAAGCAATCATACTTATATACCACCCACCCATAGCACTTAGTGCACTCTCTGGGCGTAAAGTTGCCATAATTCTCTCCCACAAAACCGGGACAGAAGTATACTTGACAAAAATGGGCTGGTTATCTACAAAAAAGCATTTTAAAAAATAAACATAATATAATGACCTCTATAAAACACTTTCACATTAAATATATCAATACATAAATGAATTTATTTAGAACACTTAATTCTTACTGTAAGATGATCTGTTGTACTTCTGAAAAGTCGCATCATGGTCAACTCTGAACGTCCTCAGTTCCAGGAAACACACTGGTCATAAGAACATAAGAACAGCCGTGCTGGAACAGGCCACAGCCCATCCAGTCCAGCATTCTGTCTCACACAGTGGCTCACCATTTGCTTCAGGGTATTATTCCCAAGCAGATGTCTTCGCCTGTTTAGGATTCCCTGGAAATGGCATTGAGAGATATCCTGCCTATCTCTCCAACCCGGAGGTTGTTCTTAGGTATCCATAATTATAGCCATTGATACCCTTGTCCTCCATGAACTTGTCTAATCCCCCTAGTTCTAGTGTTGTGCGATAGGGAAAACAGATTTTCCTTAACTACTTTGTCCACACCTTGCATGATTTTATAAACTTCAATCAGGTCACCTCTTAGACGCCGTTGTTCAAGAGTGAAGAGGCCCAACCGTTGCAGCCTCAGATGGTAAGGAAGGTGTTCCAGTCCCCTAATCATTCTGGTTGCCCTCCTCTGCACTTTTTCCAACTGGTCACACTTATCGGGTGGTGGTGTGAGGCAAGGAAATATGTCAGGAAATTGCCCGTTTGATGGTGAGAGTTCAGATTTATTTTAATAGTGTGTTATAATACAATCTGTAAATTTTAAAAATCCAGGACTTTAACATGATTTTTATTGAACTGGCCGGGACAATTTTTCTGACCTTGAATCCGGACAATCCCGGTTTTCCAGAACATATGGCAACCCTATCTGGGCAGTTCATAAGTTAATTAGCATTTTGCCCCCAACATGCTGGGTACTCATTTTACTGACCTTGGAAGGATGGATGGCTGAGTCAACATTAATCCTTGGTCAGGATTAAATTTACAACCTTTTGATTGCAGGACAGCAGTTTAACCACTGCGTCACCAGGGCTCCTCAAGATACAGAAACTGCATTAAAACAACACAAGTAACAATAGCCTGGAAAAAAATGTGAAGCAGGGGAGAGGACTGTCTGGATCCACTCCTAAGTCATATCATTCAAAGAGACTGGTAGCGCTTGGTTCAGGCATGCTAAACTACAGTATGGGAAATTCCACCTCCTCTGTTACTAGAGAAATTTCTCAGTTTCAAATTCCTCCCTATTCTAATATAATGACATCGGAAGTTTGGTGCAGTCTTCAAGAATGAATTCCGTATTGCAACTAGAGATGTAAAATTTCCAGAAATTTTGAAGCTCGGAAAAAACCCATTTTTTTTCCGGGGGGAAACGGAAATTTTCAGAAAAATTGAAAATAATCTAATACCATACATATTTTTTAGAAATGATTTATAAAATATTTGAACCTGGCTGTTGTGTATGCATGCAGTTCAGCTGCTCGCCATTAGCGCAGCTGATGGAGCTCATGTGGCTCCAATTCTCCCAATGACTAACTAGCATGGGAAACCTTCCTGCCACAGGTGAACTATGTCAGGTATGCAGTACGTCAGAAAGACGTCACCGATACTGCAACCAATGGGTGTCTTCGGGCGAGATTCAAATGTATTATGTATCATATATAAGGAGACAAGGCTCCACCATTGTCTCATGTACAAATTGACCATGTTGCAATAAGGTAGTGTTTAGCCCATCTGCCGGCTCGTGTGCAATCGATCTGCATACATCAAATTGGCGATGAGGATGGGATAATGGCGCCCCACAGGGTCACCCTCTCTCTGTTCGATACCTCCCAGCCAGAGCCATGGGACCTCTATGAGGAACAGTTTCTGTACACAATGGACGCGGAGAAGATCGAGGGCGAAGTGCAAAGGCGAACCTGCCTACTGGCTCAGTGCGGGTTGCCAACCCTGGAACTAGCAAGGAACCTCCTGATGCTGAGGGTACTCAAGACGGTACCACTGGCCGAAATCCTCACTGCCTTGCAGGCACATTTCCACCCAAAGGTGTCTGTGTTGCCGGCAAGATTGGCGTTTAGCCGGCAAGACCAACAGCCTGGAGAAACTGTGGCAGAGTACATAGCCACCCTGAGGCTGGCGGCCGTTCCATGCCAGTAGGGAGCCTTCCTGGCCAAGGCGCTGCAAGACCGTCTCCTACTCGGCCTGTGGGATGAAGAGGCTCAGCAGAAACTGTTAGCCCGAGACGAGGACATCATGTTCGAGCAGGTCTTGTGGGCCGCACAAGCTGCTGAGGTGGTAAAGGACGGAGTACGGGCATGCAGGATGAGGTCCGCAGCCCCAGGAAGCTCGGCGTCCACAGTGCAAGCCCACAGCTGTTCGTCACACTGAGCATGTGCACGAGAGTCAAGAGATGCGGTGGCCGCCGCCACGTCCTCTTCGGGATCCAGTGAGAGTGAGAGTGAACCAGAGGTCCAGAAGGTGAGAAAAAGGCCATCTGAAAAGAGAGACACCACCGAAGCAAGCTGACGCTGCGAGGGGTGCGGGGGCTCACACGACCGGAAGAAATGCCCCTTCAAGAAGGCAGAGTGCCACAACTGCGGATGTTTGGGACACATAGCGAAGGTGTACGAGACCCTGACCGGACCAGCCACTATGGCCGAAAGGATGAGGCCATCCGGAAAGTGCATGCGGGGGACACCGTGGTGAGACGTGTGTCAGACCGATGCACCCTTTTTTTTGTGAAGGTACTGATGCAGGGGGTCCAAGTAAAGATGGAGGTGGATTCAAGGACCGCCTATTCCATAGTCTTGCAAACGGAGTTTCTGTGAATACCCCCTAGGGACCGCCCCAAACTGAGAGCCCTCAGGATGAACTTGCAGGACATTCAGAGTAACTACATTCTGATCCTGGGGGTGGGAGATTTCACTGTCAGTTTCAAAAACTTCACGAGGAAGTTGCCCTTGGTGGTTCTCAAGGGGGCTCCAGTTGTCTTCTAGGGACCCAGTGGTTCGAACCACTGGGCATTGCACTGACTGGCATCAACGCCGTCCGAGGTGACCCCATTCAGGATGTGTGCAATGCACATCCTGCGGTCTTCGAGAAAGGACTTGGGGAGTACAGGGGGCCTCCAGTGGACTTTGATATTGACCCTTCTGTTCACCCCATATGGCTCAAGCCGCGAAGAGTGCCTTTTGCACAAAAGGTCAAAATCAAAGCAGAACTGGACAAACTGGTGGGTCAGGGGATTTTGGTTCCGGTGGACTCCACAGATTGGGAGATACCAATTGTAACTGCCATGAAATCTAATGGGGAGGTTAGAATTTGTGCTGATTACAAGTGTACTATCAATAAGGCAATTTGCCCCAATGCCTACCTGGTGCCGGTAGTTAGCCATTTGCTGGCCAAGTTACATGGGGCGAAATGCTTTGCGAAGTTGGACCTAGCACAGGCTTATCAACAGTTAACGGTTACACCTGTGGCCGCAGCTGCCCAGACAATAGTTATGCACAAGGGTGTGTTTAAAGTGACATGCCTCCAGTATGATCTGAACTCAGCCCCTGGGATATTTCAGGCACTTGTAGAATGCCTCCTTAAGGGTCTCCCCAGGGTCTTACCATATTTTGACGATATATTGATAACAGCTGGGGATGAGTCAGAGCTAGCCCAGAGGTTAGACCATGGTACTATCTGTGTTCGAGAGGGCTGGATTACGCCTGAGAAGGGACAAATGTGTGTTCTATGCAAATGAGGTTGAGTTGCTAGGGTTTCGAATCACCCGATGGGGTAAAACCATTGAAATCCAAAGTTGCGGCAGTACAGGACGCCCCCAGACCAGCCGCCAAACCAGAGCTACAGTCGTTCTTAGGGCTCATGAACTTCCACCACTCCTTCCTCCCACGTAAGGCATCCGTGGCAGAGCCGCTGCACCACTTACTGAAGAAGGATGCAGTCTGGCAGTGGGGGAAGGGTCAAGAGCGGGCATTCAATGAGTTAAAGCAGCTCCTCTCTTCCGAGGCGATAGTAACTCATTTCGACCCCAGAAAACCCATGGTACTTGTGTGTGATTCCTCACCAGTGGGGGTCGGAGCTGTCCTCTGCCACGTGCTCAAGAACGGGAGGGAGGCACCGATTGCATTCTACTCAAGATCCCTCTCGAAAGCAGAGCGCAACTATGCACAGATGGATAGGGAAGCCCTCGCAATCATCGCAGGGATGAAGAAATTCCATGATTTCTTGTATAGGAGGGAGTTCACCATTGTCACAGACCACAAGCCCCTCCTGGGAATCTTTGTCACGGCCAAGCCCACTCCCCAGATTCTATCCCCATGAATGTTACGATGGACGATTTTCTTAAACATGTACCAGTTCACACTGGTACATCGCCCAGCGAAAAACATAGCTCATGAGGATGCGCTTTCCAGGTCTCCCCTACCGGAGCTGGGGGAACCCGAGTGCGAGGTTGAGCAAGATCACCAGGTGCTGCTCATCGAGTCTCTCAACTCGCCCCCCATCGTGCCCTCATATAGCGCCAAGGCAACTGCCAAAGACAAGGTTCTGTCCCAGGCATTGGCATGGGTAAAGAAGGGCTGGCCCGCAATGTTCCCATCCAAAGAACTTGCATCATTCTTCAGGAAATGTTTCGAGCTCTCACTTGAGAGAGGATGCCTCCTCTGGGGCCAGAGGGTAGTAATTCCTGAGGTTTTTCGAGCCAAGGTGCTCCGTTTGCTACACATGAGTCACCCAGGGATCGTGAAGTCGAAAGCTCTGGCTAGGAGCTATTTCTGGTCACCCAACATAGATAAGGATATAGAGCAGTTGGTGTGTGTGTGTGAGAGTTGACAACACTCACAGCCTGAGGAGCACAGATTACCCTCCAGGGAGTGGGACACAGCCCGTGGACTGTGGTCAAGAGTCTATGTGGACTTTGCGGGGCCCTTCCGGGGTACAATGTTCTTGTTAGTGGTTGATGCATTCTCGAAATGGCTGGAGGTCATTCCAGTGCGAAACATGTCCTCCGCAGCCACAGTCAAACACCTGAGGAAGGTGTTCATGTGTTTTGGCCTGCCCAATGTGTTAATTTCGGATAACGCGACCACATTTACGTCCGCCGAATTTCAAACATTCCTCAAACGGAATGCTACCTCTGCATGTTACCTCTGCTCCATTTCACCCTGCCACAAAGGGTCAAGTAGATCACCTGGTCCACACTACAAAGGAGGCACAAAGGAGCATGGGTCCGGGGGATCTGGAACTACAGCTCTGCAAATTCCTCCTGTGCTATAGGGTTACTTCGCTTGCATTGGTGCAATCCCCCATGGAGATCCTGATGCAAAGAAGACTCACAACATTGTTTGACCGCTTGGATCCTTCCAGGGTGGAGGATAGAGGCATGAATGTGGCGGTAGATCAGAGGAAAGTGTTCGGGGCAGGCGATCCAGTATACTGCAGAAATTATGTGAGCTCAGGGCCAGCGTGGGTACTCAGGGAAGTGGTGGAACAAACCGGACCTGTATCATACAAAGTAAAGACAGGGTCAGGGTTGCTGTGGTGGAGACATGCCGATCAGCTTAGGAGAAGAGTTACGGAAGCCACGGGGGAAAGTGGGTATTTTGACGAGTCAGCATTAGGGTTGCCCACCACCCGCGTAACCCAAGGGGGGAATACAGGACTCAGCTTGACAGGCCACATAGACCAATAGGAGACCGTCTCCCAACCCAGAGATGAACAACCCCAATTTGATTTTTTGTTACAGGATGGGGGGAGTTTTTGTGAGTGTTCCCCCACTTGTCCCAGTGAGCAGTAGGGCTTTGAGTTGTCCCAGAGGTCCCCCCATCCTCCCCTACACAGAGATACCCCATCCCTTGCCGGGATTTGATGGGACACTGCAGTTTTCCCGGGGGGAAAGTTCAGGTGCAGCAGCTGATTCCGGCAGCACCGCTGAATCGACCGGCCAACCACAGCGCACCCGCCGGCCCCCACAATGGTTGAGGGACTTTGTCCCATCCTAGGAGGGAAGAATGTTGTGTATGCATGCAGTTCAGCTGCTCGCCATTAGCGCAACTGATGGAGCTCACATGGCTCCAATTCTCCCAATGAGTAACTAGCGTGGGAAACCTTCCTGCCACAGGTGAGCTATATCAGGTATGCAATACGTCAGAAAGACATCACCGATACTGCAACCAATAGGTGCCTTCGGGCGAGATTCAAATGTATTATGTACCATATATAAGGAGGCAAGGCTCCGCCATTGCCTCATGTACAGATTGACCATGTTACAATAAAGTAGTGTTTAGCCCATCTGCCGGCTCGTGTGCAATCAATCTGCCTACATCACACCAGCCTTATCTTAAAATATTTTATTCATCATGTTAAAATAAAACATTCCATAATATATTTTTTTTATTTTTTTCAAAATTTCCAATTTTTCGGAAAAAGCAAAAAAGGCTTCAGGAAAAAACAGGAAAAAAACAGTATTAACTGACCAAATCCCGCCTGACTTGTTGGGCCTACTCTGGCTTTGAGTGACTACTGGATTTCAGCTTCTTCTTCTTCCATGTGTAGGCCAGATTTAAAACTGCAAAAATAAAGGCATTTAGTAAATTCATTCTGCACTTCCTTTCACCTAGTGTTAGAAAGATTAGCCTACAACACAAAGTTGCCATTACCAGGTTACGCCCAATTGTGTTTCAAAAATGCCACAATCTTCAAGGAGGCTCTTTCTGTGTACCCATGGATTTCAGCTATTATGCATACATCTTCTCCACAGAGACACCACACCTTCAGGAAAAAGGCAAGCATGTTGACTCATCATTTTCTAAGAGATGTAGCATGGGCATGTCCAGTAGCTAATTATCAAGTGTAATCTGTTTGCTTTCTGTTTCTTGGAACACATCCAGTGAAGCCTGGCTCTCATTAGTAATTCAAAAGCTTCACCAGATCTGATGCTATGAAATCATGAAGTCAACTTAAGTTTTTCTGAAGCACAAGATGTTCCAACCAAGTAAGCTTTTGAAACATTGAACTGTTTAGCACTTGTATAATTTTGCAGGACAACTCTGAGCGCAAATGCTTATGTTGGCCTTTGTATTGTCTTGTTCATTCCTGCTCTGAGCAGCACAAAACTCAGGAGATATTTTGCAACTACAGGCTGTTCTTTTGGATGTGCTGCGAACAAATGAACAGTCACTTATTTCCAAACAAGAATTTTTTTATTGTTTATTTATTTATTTATTGGATAATAATAACTTCACCAAAAACATCAAACATAGTAATTCCAAAAACATCAATGGTATCAACAGTAGCACTAACCCCAATATCAGTGACAGATCCAATTGCAACTTTAACTTCAAAGCCCCAAGTGCCGGGTTCTAAGAGTGACTTTGAAAGGATGTTTGAATTTTTTCAAAAGATGGAAGCTAAATTGACTGCAGGTCAAATAATTCTACAGGATAAGATTGCAGATATGTCAAGAGACTCAAATAAAAGATTTGATGAATTAAAGAAAGGGCAAGTTGAATTAAAAAAAGAACAGGACAAAATTAAAAAAGAACAGAGAGAACTTAAAAGGTGAGGTGAAAAAGATGAAAGAAAAAGAGAAGGAAAGAGATGTTAAGGTGGGTTCATTGGAAAAAAGAGTTGAAGTATTGGAAGAACAATTAAGACGCCAGAACATAGTAATTCGAAATTTTCCTGAGAATACACCGGATTCATTAAAAGACAGATTTTTGGGGTGGCTTAATTCTCTTGAGATGGAATATAGTTTTGTTCCGGAGGAAATTGCAAGTATATATCGTCTTGGACAGAAGAGAGGTAGAACCGGACCTCGGAACATGTTGGTGAAGTTTGCAAATGTGGCTGACAAGACAAGATTAATGGTACATATTAAACAAGCTGGACCAACGGTTTTGAAGATAGAGGGTGCTGACATTGAGATCTATAACGATATTGCGGTGGAGGAGACAATGTGGTGACAAGCGATGAAACCGGCAACAAAACATTTGATTGTCAAGGGTATTAAGTATAACTGGAAGTTTCCAAGGCAATTACTGTTCTGGAATCTGGGGAGAAGATTTTCAGTGCGAGACGGTCTTAATGTCTTGGATATTTTGGTGGATGCAAAGCTACTGGAGAATGGTACTAAGGAATGGGAGGCTTTAAAGGAGGGTTTGATAATTTCAGGAGGGTTATACTATGGAAGAAATATGGAAGAAGAAGAAGATGATATGCCCAAGGGTGCTGAAGGAGGAATGTAAGCTGGGATCTGTGGGGAGTCCATAGTGGTCACGCCATTTTTGATGCGCTTTCCCCCTCTCCCCCCTTTGTTTTTTGGAGGTTGCTTTTATAGTAAGTGGGGAGAGTTAAAAATGTTTTTTATTTTTGTTGTTGTTGTTGTTGTTCAGTCACACAGTCGACTCCGACCCTTTGCGACCCCATGGACCATTTTTCTCCAGGCGCCTCTGTCCTCTACCATCCCCCTCAGCCCTCCCAGCTCTGTGCCCATTGTGTCTATAATATCATCTAGCCATCTCATCCTTGGCCTCCCCCTTCTTCTTTTGCCCTCCACCTTTCCCAACATCAATGCCTTCTCAAGTGAATCCTCCCTTCTCATTTGATGTCCAAAGTATTTTAGCTTCATCTTTACTATTTGACCTTCCAATGAGCAGTCAGGGTTAATTTCTTCTAAGATTGACATATTTGTTCTCCTCGCTGTCCAGGGACTCTCAAAATCCTCCTCCAACACCACATTTCAAAGGCATCTATTCTTCTGCGTTCAGCCTTCCTAGTTGTCCAGCTCTCACATCCATACATTACTACTGGGAAAACCATTGCTTTGACTATTCTAATTTTTGTTTGCAATGTAATATCTCTGCTTTTCACTATGTTCCCCAGATTTCTCATCGCTTGTCTCCCAAGAATCAGTCGCCTTTTTATTTCATGGCTGCAATCCCCATCTGCAGTGATCTTTGATCCTAAGAAAGTAAAATCTGTCACTGCTTCTACTTCTTCCCCGTCTATTTTCCAGGAACTGATGGGGCCTGTTGCCATTATCTTGTTTTTCTTGATATTGAGTCTCAAGCCAGCTTTTGCACTCTCCTCCTTCAGCCCAATCAAGAGATTCTTTAGGTCTTCCTCACTTTCTGCCATTAGGGTGGTATCGTCTGCATATCTCAGATTATTGATGTTTCTCCCAGTGATTTTAATCCCATATTGTGATTCCTCCATCCCTGCACTGCGCATTATGTGCTCTGTGTATAGGTTGAATAAGCATGGTGACAAAATGCAGCCTTGTTTTACTCCTTTTCCTATTCCAAACCACTCTGTTATTCCATGTTCTGTCCTAACTGTTGCTTCTTGGTTCATGTACAGATTTCTCAGGAGGCATATGAGGTGCTCTGGTATTCCCATCTCTTTAATTACTTGCCACATCTTGTTGTGGTCCACACAGTCAAATGCCTTAGTGTAGTCAATAAAACAAAAGTAAACTTGTTTCTGGTATTCCTTTGTTTTCTCCATGATCCAGCGTATGTTGGCGATGTGGTCTCTAGTCCCCCTGCCTCTTCTGAAACCAGCCTGCACCTCTGGTAATTCTCTCTCCACATGCTGCTGAAGTCTGTCCTGTATTATCTTGAGCATCACCTTGCTGGCATGTGGGATGAGCGCAATTGTTCGATAATTTGAACATTCTTTGGCATTGCTCTTTTTTGGGATTGGGACGTATACTGATCTTTTCCAATCCTGTGGCCACTGTTTTGTTTTCCAAATCTGCTAGCATATTGAATGTAGTAATTTGACGCCATCATCTTTTAGCGCTTTGAAAAATTCAACTGGGATACCATCATCTCCACTAGCTTTGTTGTTTGCAGTGCTCTTTAGGGCCTTTATGACTTCACTCTCCAGGATGTCTGGCTCAAGTTCAATTTCTTCATCATTGTGATTATCAGGAGTGTTGAGGTCCTTTTTGTAAAGTTCCTCTGTGTACTCTTTCCATCTTTTCTTAATTTCGTCTGCATCAGCTAGCTCCTTTCCGTCTTTGTCCCTTATCATGGTCATTTTTGCTTTAAATGTTCCCTTGATTTCCCCAATTTTTTTGAAAAGATCTCTGGTTCTGCCTCTTTTGTTGTTTTCCTGCATTTCTCTGCACTGTTCTTTTAGGTAGTTTTCCTTATCTCTCCTTGCTTTTCTTTGAAATTCTGTGTTCAAATGGTTGTAGTTTTTCCTTTCTCCTTTGACTTTTGCGTTCCTTCTTTCCTCTGCTATTTTAAGAGCCTCATCAGACAACCACTTTGCTTTCTTACTCTTCTTTTCTTTTGGTATGGTTTTCTTTGCTGCTTCCTGCATGATGTCCCTCATCTCCGTCCATAATTCTTCCGGTACTCAGTCTACCGAGTCTAAGCCATTAAATCTGTTCATCACCTCCACCGTGTATTCTTTAGGGATGCTGTCTAGGTGATATCTTTCTGGTCTCCATGTTTTCCCTATTTTCTTTAGTCTAAGCCTGAATTTTGCGATCAGTAGGTTGTGATCTGAGCCACAGTCTGCTCCAGGTTTTGTTTTTTCTGACTGTATGGAGGTTCTCCATCTTTGGCTGCAGAGTATGTAGTCAATCTGGTTTCGGTGTTGGCCATCTGGTGATGTCCATGTGTAAAGTCGCCTCTTGTGTTGCTGGAAGAGAATGTTTGCTATGACCAGTGCGTTCTCTTGGCAGAACTCTATCAATCTTTGCCCTGCTTCATTCTGTGTTCCAAGACCAAATTTGCCTGTTATTCCCTCCACTTTTTGATTTCCTACTTTGGCATTCCAGTCTCCTAATATAATTTGGACATCATTTCTTGGTGTCTGTTCTATGAGGTGTTGTAATTTTTGTTGCTTTTTGTTAATGTTAGTTAAGTTTTATGTTAATTGTTTTGGGATAAGAGGTAACACGCCCAATGGAGAACTCGGAAGTGGTGCAAGAGGGAGACAAATTAAACTAAATTATGAGAATGATTAAAGTATTAACATGGAATGTAAAAGGTACAGGTTCTCAGATTAAGAGGAGAAGGATAGAATCAGCTCTGAAGAAAGATAGACCGGACATAGTCTTTCTTCAGGAAACTCATCATAAATCTTAGGATATAAACTGAAAAATTTTAAGTTGGATGCAGCACTATGAAAAATCATATGGTACATCAAAAGCAAGAGGAGTTGCAATATTAATTTCGGCTAGATTGGGGTTTGAGATAATAAAAAGTATCTCGGATCCTGAAGGGAGATTTTTGATTGTGAAAGGGAAAATAGACGATGATGAAATAATGCTGGTGAATATATATGCCCCTAATGATTATCAAGCGGAAATTTTAGAAAAAATGCGCAAGATTCTGGTAAAAGAAAAAACAATGAAGATGATAGTGGCTGGGGATTTAAATTTAGTAAAATCAAATTTGGATTGTACAAATATGTTAAGATGTGGAAAAGGGATTAAAGGGCGGATGTTGGACAATTGGACGGCTGCCTTAGGTTTGAAAGATTCCTGGAGAGAACTTAAGGATCCAGAAAGGGTATACACATATTTTTCACAGGTTCATAATTCTTATTCCAGAATAGATTATATATTTGCAACTGAAAATTTGGTTAAAAATATGGAGGAAATGGAAGTTGGAATATTTAAGGAATCGGACCATGCTAAGGTTATATTGGAATTGAAATTACAGAATGAAATTAGATCAAGAAGGATTTGGAGGTATGATGTTAATTTATTTAGAGATCAAAAGTGTAAAGAACAAATTATTAAGAGTTGGAAGGAAAGTTGGCACTGGAATGATAATCGTGAGGTGGGGTATAACATGGTCTGGGATGCCATGAAGTCAGTCTTTAGAGGGGAGTGTATAAAGTTGGCAAGTAATAGGTACAAAAATTATAAGTTGGCACAGGATAATATTGAAAATGAGATAAAGCAGCTACAGGAGGAACATTCAAAGACAAAGAATAAAAAGGTTTTTGCCAATTTACAAAGATTAAAGACTGAATTTACAAAGATTAAAGACTGAAGGTAAAGATATAGTAAAGGTGAAAAGAGATTTGGTCTATTTAAAAAGAGAATATTTTGAATTTAGTAATAAGAATTCAAAATTATTAGCAAAAGCAGCAAAAGATAAAAGGGAAAAAAGGGAAATTGGTGTTTTGATTAATGAACAAGGGATAAGATGTAATAAGATAAAGGATAAATGTAAAATTGTGAAAGAATTTTATCAAGCCCTTTATGCAAGAAAAGAAATAGATGAGGAGAAACTTAAGAAGCAACTAGAGAAGCAAATAATTAGTGGAATAAAACAGGAGCATAGGGATAGAATGGAAGAATTAGTGACTGACAAAGAAGTGAAAGAGGTAATTGCTGGTCTGAAGTTGGGAAAAGCTCCTGGGGAAGATGGTTTACCTGTTGATTTTTATGAGGAATTTAGAGATATTGTGGTACCAAAGTTGGTAAAATTATATAATTACATATTAGATGGAGGACAAATTCCGACTTCATGGTATAGGACCTCAATTGTACTGTTGCCAAAACCTGGAAAGAATTTGGAAAAAGTAGAATCTTATAGACCAATCTCATTGATAAACCAAGATGCCAAGATCTTCACAGCAATATTGGCTAATCGCCTTAATAATTTTATGGGGGAATATATAAATGTAGATCAAGTGGGTTTTTTGAAAGGGAGACACATGGCAGATCTGACTAGAAGAGTAGTAGACTTAATTGATACTGTGAGTCAAACAAAAGAAAAAGTGGGTTTAATATCTTTGGATATATTTAAGGCTTTTGACTCTCTACAATGGATTCCAATTAAGGAGATAATTAAATGCTATGGATACGGAGTAAAATTTAGAAGGGTAATAGGTCAACTATATCAGCAAGGAACAGCTACTGTCAGAGTGAATGGTGAGGTTACGGATGAGGTAAAGTTAGAGCCTGGCACTAGACAGGGCTGTCCTTTATCTCCAATATTGTTCATTATGGCAATGGAGCTTTTAGCAAAAGCTGTAAGAGATGATGGAAAAATAGTGGGGATTATGGAAAATAAGATAAGTATGTATGCCGATGACACTTTGATAATTGTAAAACAACCTGAGAAAGTAATGGACAGAATTAGAGTACAATTAAAGGACTTTGAAGATATTACTGGGCTGAGGATAAATTGGGACAAATCGGAAACGATGCTTTGTAACATGGGTGATGAAGACCAGAAGAAGATAAAGCAAATAGTTAATATTCAGATTAAAAATAAGTTGAAATATTTGGGAATAATTATATCAAATAGATTGGAAGATCTTAAAAGACTGAACTATGATAGTTTGAAAATTGAACTTAAAAATAAGATACAAAGTTTTCAAAAGTTGAAACTGTCATGGTTTGGAAGAATTGTGCTCACAAAAATGATGTTGTTACCTAGAATAAATTTTTTATTTGAGGCGTTAGAGATTCAATTGAAGGATAAGGAAGTTAAGGAGTTTCAAAATTTGTTTAATAATGGTAATGGTGGAAAGAAATCCAGGTTACCAAAAAAGCTTTGGTATTTATCACAGAAAGAAGGTGGATTGGGAATGCCGAATTTGATGGCATATTATCAAGCATTTCAAATTAAGAATGTTGTGAAGATCTTGGCAAGGGAAAAGGTAATATGGGAGGAAATTGAGATGAGGGACTATAGACATATAGGTAAAATGGTTTTTTTAGGAAGTAATTTGGGAAAGACAGTAACTAAAAATACTATGATGAAAGGATTAATGAATGTATGGAAGAGAGTAAAGAAAGATCTGGCCCCAAATGTCTCTCCAATATTGGAAATTTTGGATATGGCAAGCTTTCCAATTAATATAGATGATGAGGTAAAGGAAGTATTGGACAAGAATGAGGTTTTCCTATTGAAAGACTGGTTACGGATCTGTAGTGATGAGATTAGTAGGATAAATTTGTTTGAGAAATTAAAAATGAATTGGTTTCAGAGATTGAGGATTAATAAATAGAATATTTGAGAGAATATGATTTGGAAAGAGAAAAGACGGAATTTGAAGATCTGATTCTAAAAATTAGAAAGGGAGATAAAAATACTAAGGGATTAGTCAGGAAATTGTATACAATATTAAATAGGGAAGGTGATCCACAAGAGGATTTGAAATTAAGGTGGGAGCAAGAGTTGAATATAAAGATAGAAAAGGATACATGGAGAAATAAATGGAAAAAGAGGATTATGAGAACTATGTCGGTTAGAATAAAAGAACACAATTATAAAATGTTATGGAGATGGTATCTGACTCCAGTGAAGTTGTACCAAATGGATAATAAAAAAGATAAAATGTGTTGGAGATGTAAGGATACAATTGGAAAGTATGAGCACATGTGGTGGGGTTGTAACGTGGTAAAAGATTTTTGGAAAAGAATTGAAAAAGAGATTGGAGAATTACTGGGTAAGACAATTAAACTGGATTCGGGTACCACTCTGTTAACAAATGTGGATGGTATTAATTTAAATAAGGATGAGAAAGAATTATTAGAAATAATGCTTACGACGGCTAGACAATGTATTGCTAGAAACTGGAGAAATGATGTAACTATACAAACTGAAGAATGGTATAAAGAAATGTGGAATTTAGCATTGAACAATAAATTGACTTGGGAGATTAAGGAAAAAAGGGATAATTTAAAAGTGAATAGATTTTGGAATATTTGGAAACCTTTTGTGGATCACTCCCTTATGGGGGAGGATAGAAACAGACCTGTACCTGAACAAAGTGAATTTTGGAAATAAAATAATGAGATATTCTGAGCTCTCCAGGGCAATGTAAATAGACACTGGGTGATGATTATTTATAATTGTATAATTGTACTTTTTTTCTTTTGTTTTTCCCATCCTATCCATAATTGCATATTATGACTTTATGGGGAAATGAGTATTGGAACATTAGGTAATGTTAGAGAATAACCATTAAGTCAAAATTTAAGAGATTTATTATTATTATTATTTTAGGATGGTGGTAAGAGTTTGATTTTGAAAAGATAGGTATAAAAATGTATTAGGATAGGTGTGTATTTTTTCATTGTTTGTGTATATTGATATTTTTTTGTTTTTTTAGTATGTTGTTTTTTCTCTTGTATTGTGTTTTGTATTTTATTTGTTAAAAAATTTAATAAAAAGTATTATTAAAAAAGAAAAAGAAAAAGGCAAGCATGTTGACTCATCATTTTCTAAGAGATGTAGCATGGACATGCCCAGTAGCTAATTATCAAGTGGAAGGAATGTAATCTGTTTGCTTTCTGTTTCTTGGAACACATCCAGTGAAGCCTGGCTTTCATTAGTAATTCAAAAGCTTCACCAGATCTGATGCTATGAAATCATGAAGTCAACTTAAGTTTTTCTGAAGCACAAGATGTTCCAACCAAGTAAGCTTTTGAAACATTGAACTGTTTAGCACTTGTATAATTTTGCAGGACAACTCTGAGCGCAAATGCTTATGTTGGCCTTAGTATTGTCTTGTTCATTCCTGCTCTGAGCAGCACAAAACTCAGGAGATATTTTGCAACTACAGGGTGTTCTTTTGGATGTCCTGCGAACAAATGAATAGTCACTTATTTCCAAATAAGAATTTTTTAATTATTTTTTAATTATTTATTGGATTTTTACCCCCCTCTACTCAAGCACAAGGCCAACTCAGAGCGGCTACAACAATTCAACAATTCAATACACAAACAATTACATTCAATAATTATAATTTGAATACAAAGTATAAGAGCAACAAAATACATAATATCCAAAAGCATTACAAAAACAAAAGGGAACCTCATTTCAGAAGCCCCAACAAAGACCACCAGCAGCAGAACCGCCCCAAGAAACAAAGTCAAAAAAGTCACCGTCCTTGCCTCCTCCTGGCCGATAATGGGTCAGGAGGGTGCGGCAGTTTGTGGCAGCGGTGTCTTCTGAGCTCCCTGTGGCGCTCTCTTTATCCTCCCGGCATTGGTGGGGCCGGGAGGGCGCAGCGGTTCACGGCATCAGCATCTTCTGAGCTCCCCATGGCCACGGGGAGCCCTCTTTATCCTCCCGACATTATAGCTCAGTCTGGGCGTTGTTGAAGGAGAGGTCCAGGCTGTCCTTCTTGCCTGTCCTTCTTGCCTGTGGCTCCCGGGAAAACCAAATGTGCCCTCCCCCTGCCCCAGAAAGCTGCGGGAGGCCTCACTGGCACCTGGAAAAGCTATGCGCACACACCCTGGTCCCTGGAAAAGGCATGCTCACCCACCCCGGCTCCCAGGAAAGCCATGGGAGGCCTCTCCAGCCCCTGTAAAAGCCACACACACACACCCTAGTCCCAGAAAAGAATAGAGATGCAGCCACAAGTATTGAAACAACTGCAGATCCTGCTTCTCCAAAGCAATCCACTGCCTTGAGAACTCCATAAATGTGATGCAATTTGATGGCACATGACACATATAATATTTAAATCAAATGTAGGTTTCATGTAAATAAGTCCTACACTTAGTTATTATTTTAATGTATATAGACAGATACACTGGTCCCACATTTAGTGACGTTCACATAACTTGGTAGCAGTACCATTATTAAAAAAAAACCTTCCCATGTTTTCTTGTACAGAAATCTTGTTTTGTATGAAGAAATACATATTTTGAACAAACAAGTTTTGTATTCAAAAATACCCTCCTGCTAAAATAGAAAAGTACACAAGAACTCTTGCACAGACACACTCAGTGGAGATCCAATGTTCCACCAGTGAAATTGACAACTCAACAGGAAAACCACCTCCAGAGGATATATTACCCAACAAGATATGTCCCCACCTTGTTTTAGCAGATTAAAATTTTTATTCCAAAAAGAAAGCATTTTTTTTAAAAAAAATCAGAAATAGCCTACTGTTAGGTCTGAAGGATAAATTCATTGGCAAATGTGTAATGTCACAATGTTTGTTTTACATCCATCTAGTAACCATTTGCAACTCAACATGGCAAAACTTCACAACTAATCTGAATATCAACCAGAAATCTTCTGTTATTACCATTTGTAAAAAGCCACATAGATTGTATATTTATCTGTTATACTAACCAATCATTGTGTACCTCTGTACCTGATGTGAATAAATTGAGGCCATGAGGTCTCACTCTTCTGTCTGATGAAGTGGACTTGATCCATGAAAGTTAACATTAGAAAAACAGCAGTTAGTCTTTAAGGTGCCACAATATTTTTTCGTCTTTTTGTTTTATTTACTCTAACATGGCTAGTGTTTCATAATGAAGTGATCCCTTCCTGCTTCAATATTTGCCTTCTCTGCCAGTGCAAAGAGAGACTGTAAGTCACCCTGGCCCAGGGGCACATGATGGCATTCATCCTGCTACGCAAAATGTTCTTCACCCAAGGTTCTCCTCCGCCACACCACATTTGTCTGTCTCCTTGGTCGTTCCAATTTTATTCTCCTGATCCTGTTCCATGAGTATGATGTGAGAGGAGGGGGATAAGGAGATTGGAAAGAGAATCTAAGTAACATTGTTTAATGCCAAAGACCAGGCATCAACTAGCATTTCTAGAAAATACATATAATAGGCACCATGGCTGCCAATTCTGGAAATAGCAGCTAAGCAAAAAGGGAAATATAAAACTTTCTTGGTGTCCCAGGTTTTCAAAAAGCTGAAGTAATGGGGAAAGGAGGGAAAAGATGCAGCATGAAAGTATATATTTCTCTTGGGAAGTTACAGATGTTTGCAGGGTTTTTCTTCTGATAACTTTTGAAAATAGACATTTGGCTTGCACATATAAATGATGATTCTTGGCTTGGAGAAATGTTTGTAGGATTCAGGGGTTGTAGCGTGCCCTGTAGAAATACAATGTTGTGAACTACATTGCAAAGCAAAGGAATTAGGACAGCTGTTTTCACCAAACTGGCAAAGAAAATTGGGGTGGGTGCCCAAATTAGTAATAGATTCTGCCAAAATCAGTGGTAGAACTGATTAATATGAAGTGGAATTTCTTTCTAGTGAAGGTTTTTGATGCCCCCCCCTTAATTGTTTTGGATGCTTAAATAGTAATGAGACTCAGGATGCAGAAAAATATGAATTGATCTGCTGAGAATATGCACACAGGAAGTCAGGTTTCCTCATATGAATTTGCTTCAGCCAATCAGACAGGATTCAGCAGATAAGAGGAGGGAATCGACCATTGGTACTTGTTTACAGCGTGTTAAAGCAGTGTCTGCTGTAGCCATCCAAATTTGCAAGATGCATGTCTACAGCAGAGCAACCTTAACTAACTGTAATGGGAGATCTCCAAAATGTCCTGTCCTCAGCAAACCTGCTCACCTCTTGCAAACTCAAGCCTGTGGCTTCCCTTAGGGCAGGCATTCGCAACCTATGGCCCATGGGCTGGACTTGGCCTGTGACACCATTTTATGTGGCCTGTGCCACTGCTGCACCGGAAGCAGAAGCATTTATGACAGCTGTAAATTCACCTGCAGCTGTTGTAAATTTGTTTATGACAGCCACGGATGCATTTTATGGGAGCGTTTATACTGGGGGAAACCACCAGTACGGCCCACCTTAGGGAATCAATCCACCTTAGGGAATCCCTGCCTTAGGGAATCAATCCACCTCTCATTTGATCTTCCTTTCCCCCCTGATGCTTTCTACCTTTCCCAGTAATATTGTCCATGATGTGCCCAAAATATGATACCCTCAGCTTCATCATTCTTGCCTCAAAGGACAGTTCATGTTTGACTTACTCTAGGGCCCACTTGTTCAGCTTTCTGGCAGACGAGGGTACCCACAATGCTCTTCTCTAGCACAATATTTTCCATTATTTCTTTTTCAATTTCAGTTTTCTATACTGTCCAGCTTTCACACCAATACATAGTGACCAGGAATACATGAGTGTGGATGATCTTGGTCTTGGTCTCCAGTGACAGATCCTTACATTTGATAACATAGGTCCACAATAAAATAAAATAAAAATAAATTTAAAAATAAATCAGCTGCATAGGATATTTTTGGTAAATTTTGTGTTTTCTTGTGTGCTGAATCCAAAAATGACCTTGATTCCCCCCCCCCACCATCATGTACAGTTTTTTCACAAAATATGAGGGTTTTGCATTAAAAAGCATAAGAGTGATGAGGAAATCACTATTTTATTACAATGAGCTAAACATATTTCTTATAATTAAACAAACTATACTTAACATTCTGTGTTCACTCTTTTTGTCTGTGAAATCTTTTCTTCTTCTCTTTTATGCTCCTCTGAACACGCTTTGGCTTTCCATTTTCTGCTTCCTGTTTGAGCATCCAACAGTAGTCAGCTAGCATATTGACTTTCCATCTTCTCTTGATATCACAGACATCCTGGTGAAATCTTTCACCCTGCTCTTCACTGTAGGCTCCCAAGTTTTCAGGAAAATAGTCGACATGGGAGTGTAAGAAATGAACTTTTAAGCTCATCTTGCATCCATGAGCTTTATACACATTCAACATGTGTTGTACAATAGTTTTGTAGTGAGGGTCTTTAGTATTCCCTAAAAACTTGTGAACTACATCTTTGAAAGAGTCCCAGGCTTCCTTTTCTTTTTCTCCCATTGTTTCTAAAAAGAGGGGATCGGATAACAGTTTTCGTATGTCAGGGCCAGTAAAATCTTCTTTTTTCAACTTGGCTTCAGACAGTTTTGGGAACTTGGAACACAGATATCTGAAACGTTCCCCATCTTTTGGCAGTGATTTAACAAACTGCTTCATAAGCCCTAATTTAATATGAAGTTGTTTGTTGTTCAGTCGCACAGTCGATTCCGACCCTTTGCGACCCTATAGACCATTGTTCTCCAGGCGCCTCTGTCCTCCACCATCCCCCTCAGCACTCCCAGTTCTGTACCCATTGTGTCTACAATCCCATCTAGCCATCTCATCTTTGGCCTCCCCCTTCTTCTTTTGCCCTCCACCTTTCCCAACATCAAGGCCTCCTCAAGCGAATCCTCCCTTCTATTTGATGACCAAAGTACATCAATACTTTAATACATCAATAAAACCTTTTCTGTTGGAACCAAGGTCGTATGAATGATGTGTTTTTCATCAGATATTAAGGCGTCTCGAAGTGGCCAGTCAGTTTTTGTCCAGTGGAGGTGCTCTGGCTTGACTGTCCCATAAACATAGGAAGCAGAGATATTTTGTATAACCTGCCTGCTGGCCTAGCAACATGGTTAGTATTTTAAAGTCTCCACAAACCATCCAGCGATGTTCTTGTGATTTTGGCAAGAATCACAGTTAAATCATTATAGTTTTCATCCATATGCACCGAGTGTCCTATAGGCATACCTGTCAACCACGGCTCCGGCCAATCTGGGACCTGCGCAGAACGGTTCTGCGCAGGTTGCCTTCTACGCATGTGTAGAAAGGTTTTACGCTTGTGTAGCCCCCTTCTATGCATGCGTAGCCTTCTACGCATGCTTAGAATGGGGTTATGCAAGCACAAAACCCTTCTACGCATGTGTAAAACCCTTCTACGCATGCGTAGAAGGCGAGCTGCGCAGAAGTGCTGCGCAGTACCTCCTTTCCCCCACTGCCAAATTCTGGGGTTTCAGCAGTGTGGGGTGGGAAATGGCGCAAATCGGCACCGAAAACCGGGAAATCCCGGCCAATCCGGGAAGGTTGACAGGTATGCCTATAGGAAGTGATGCAAATGTATTTCTATTATGCACCAAGACTGCTTTGAGGCTTGTTTTAGATGAATCAATGAATAGACGCCACTCAGATGAATCATATTCTATTTCAAAGCACTTCATTAGCCTTTGAACATCACTACAATAAATGTGATTTCCATCTTCGGAGAAAAACTGAGTGAATTCTTTCTCTTGGTGCCTGTACCACAAAAATGATGTTCCAAGTGTCAGCAGGTTTTTATTTGTTAGTCTTGACTTCAGCAATTTGGCTGAATCTTTGGAAAGGCCTAAATCTCTAACTAGGTCATTGAACTCGCTCTGAGAAAAAAGTTGAGGTACCTCATCAACTGAAAAATCTGAGCTAGATTCATCCTGGGAAGGCAATATGTCTCTGTCCTCCAAATCGCTCAGGATATTGTCCAAACTGGAAGGTGGGTGTGGAACTGGTATTTCATAGATATGAAGCACTGGACAAATAGCTCAATTAAGGTTTGGGTAAGATATCTTCTTTTTATTTTTTATATTAAAGCCTTTCACACTTACCGAACAGAAATAGCAGTCGGTAGTGTAGTTTTGCTGTTCATGCCACATCATAGGAATGCTAAAACGGAATGAGGGTTTCTTACCTTTAAAGCACAAATGAAGATCTTCTTTGCACCTTCTACATGCCTTATGAGGAGCCCATGCTTTGTCTTGATCCCCAACTTTCAACTTGAAGTAAGCAAAATACACTTTCTTCACAAAATCACATATGTTTCTTTGTTGACTTTTAATAGTGTATTCACAACAAATAAAACAAAAGTTGTCCGGAGAAATAACACAACTTCTTGGAGCCATAATACAAGACTAAAAATGAGCACAGTCACATTTGAATGCAGGATATAAACTGAGTGTGGCTCATACAGCAACCAAGATCCTGAACTTATTTAGCATGTTGAAACATGATCAAATCTGACAGTAGGCATGTTTATACTCATTTATAATACCCCAGAGAACATGTCAAACACTTTATTTCAAAATTTGGATGGGTGCGGACAGCCAGAATTTCTGCTACCGGTTTTGGAGAACTGGTGCCAACCTGCTGATGCCCACCACTGACTATGCTCCCTCACCATTCCTCTTATTTTCTCTTTGCATTATTCTTGATTCTAGCTCTAATAAGTACTAAATGAAAGTAAGAAATAATTTTTGGATAGAGTTTTTAGAATCAAGAATAGGATATCAGATTTTGGGTTAAAGGCAAACTTCACGCTAAATTAAACTAAAAACATGAGTTTTGCAAGAAAATTTGATGAGATGGATTTTTTAAAGTATTTTTCTCGGTTTCACTAAGTAAAAATCTATAAGAAACAGTAAAAAAATTCCTATGCAGTTTTTTGGTTGCAGATCTGTGTAATCTTTTCGAATTCCTTCATTGCTATGTCCCAGTCTTCTGATTTTGTGGCTGTAGACCCTATTTGGATTGATGATTACTGTCTGGCCAGATATCCTACTATGGTAATAGAGTAGACCGTACAGCCAGCGACTCAATGGCAAGTGTTGGGCAGCTGTAAATTACCTGACTCCCTAATCGGCCCAACAGCTGCGAGCAGATGAGCCCCTTTAGGTGGAGTAATGGTCCCCTCAGTGGAGGAAATGCCACTAGAAACCATCATACGGGGCCCAGTCAGTGTTTGAAACCTATCATAGATTTCTCTAGCCTGGAGCAGGACCACAGGTACGAGAAAACTGATTGTGCAAGGAAGCTGATAAAGAGGTGTCTTCCTCCCAGCAAATGTTTCTGGACTCATAGTTCTGAATGTTAACATGAATGTGATGTTGCCCCTGATTTTGTCAGAGGCTGTTCTTTTTTTCCTTTTCTTATTATTTTATTGTTATGTAAACTGCCCAGAGTGGTGCATTTTTTCTAGCTAGGCAGTATACAGATGTGTTAAACGGATGGATAGATGAACAAACAAACATTATGGGACACATCTTCAAACAGACTGTGGTGATGCGCTGAGGCTTACCTGGCAGGGGAAGAAGACTCACAATTCATTGCTTCTCTAGCTTTAAAAAATTGACTATCTTATTAGTCTCTAATTTTCTTCAAAGAGATTTTCAGGTCAATTTTCCATCTTTCCTTTTTTCCCTTCCTCCTTCTCTTTTTTTTTGGCTCTGTTTTTCTTGTTTCCTTTCCTTTTTTTCCTTTTTCTTTTTTCCTTTTGTTTTGGCTGTTATAGCTGGCAATGTTCATGTTCTTGTTGCTTTTTATTGGTCTTGGGAACTGAAAATATGGAAAAGAAATGGAAGAACTACAGGAAACTACTTGGAACAAACCATGACAGTCCAAGTAGACATGACATTTGTCACGTAGTTTACACTTGCAAAGAAGGTGGAGTTGCGGTCCTTTGCTTCTGCCCTGTCCACTATTTGTAATGGGAAAAAAGCTTGGACAGGGACAAAACAGAGACACAGAGTTAAATCCAATAACAAAAAAGGTGCTTGTATGGACTACACCAGGGATTCTCAACCTGCGGCCTGTGGACCAGATGTGGCCCACAGCACCATTTCATTCCCCCCCCCTACTGCCTCCACCACACCAGGAGGTGCCGTGTGGTGGAGGAAGGGCAAAATGGCTGTCTGGCCTCCGAAGCTGTCTGAGGGAGCATGACCCAGCCCCCGGCTTAAAAAGGTTGAGAAATCCTGGACTACACCTCCCAGAAGTTCTCAGCCAATTCCCAGAAGGAAATAGCCTCCCTTGCCATCTTTTCTTTTGATCTATCATTGTGTCCTGATAAAGGTATTATCCAATTATTATTTTTAAAAATTATCAAGAGGCACTTGCTTTGTGTGAATTTGCATTGAATTTTACATCTATAGCATTTTGGTCTTTAATCAGTAGAATAGTACTAGCTGTTTACAAAAATTCTGGTGACCCATTTTTTGAGTTGTGATGCATCGGAGTGTGATTAGCTCTGATTTGATTTATGACCTATGTCTTCCACACTTGTTTTTCAACATTACAATTCCAGACCAATTGCACAATTTCTGATATCACTAATTTGTTCTAGAGTCACTTATGCAATGAGATTTGGCCACAGAGAGGCAGGAGTAGACTCCACAGAATAAGCATCCAAAAAAATTAATATTTGTTGCATTTATAACCCGCTCATCTGGGATATTCTCCCACTCTGGGTGGCCTAGGTTTATTTTAGTTAAGATGCATGTCTGGAAAGAGAGACAACAGGGTCTTTTACCATAGGCAGACAAAGAGATGGTACAGTCAGTACATCATCAGAAGTGAAGCTCATTTTAGCAAAGAAAGACATCTCTTTATGCAAAGCAAAAAGCAAAGCAATCACACCCATCGCACTTAGTACACTCTCTGGACAGTTCACAGGTTAATTAGCATTTTGCCCCCAATGTGCTGGGTATTTATTTATTAAACTTATATCCCACCCATCTAGGAAAACTTTCCTACTCAGGGCGGTTTACGGCATAAAATTCAAAAATACAAACTGACACAAATATTAAAATTTTCATTTAAACCTCTCAAAACCTCAAAAACTTCCATCCCCCAGAGATCAGTAAAATGAGTATCTGGAGGATGGAAGGCTGACTCAACCTTGATCCCTGGTCAGGATTGAACTCACAAATTTTTGGTTACATGACAGCAGTTTAACCACTGCACCACCAGGACTCCTATGCTAAGCATAAGTTTGTCTGACCACTGCATGCTGCAAATCAGCTTGCTGTTGTTTTATGATTGGTCCTTAGGAGGTAAAACATGGGCTTCTTTTACATGTTTGCTTGTTCTGTATGGATCTTTGAAGAAACTGAGTGCCTGGCAGGAAAATGTTAACAGCAGAAAACATGCATTTCCTTAACATGCAATTTGATACAGAGAAAGAGGAGGAGGAGGAGGAGGAGCTGTATAGCAGGAAGAGAAATCAAACTTGAGTGTATCAGCCTGCAAATGAAGAAGCAAAAGAGCAGGCAAAACGGAGAGGGGGCACACTAGAAAATCCTATCTCTATATCTGTAGCTTCCATAATGCATTATCAGACCACTTCTCCAGAAGTCAAATAACCTCTTGGATTGAACCATACTCCATCTCAGCACCTGTCTTACATATCAGTTAGCCTCAGCGCTCTCTGTCAGCATGGCTTCTGGTGAGTACCTGGATGAAGGTAAACATGCAGGCAGCTAACAAAATGAAGTTTAATCCTCTGCTGTGTATGAGAAAAGTGACAAATGTGTTTTCTGTTGTTGCTTCTGTAGAAGCAGCCATGGTAACTATTTACCACAATGGGGTTGCAGGTGAAAGTGGGAGGATTATTAGATCATACCTGTCAAGTATCCTGTATTGGCCGGAATTTCACGTATTTTGGCGCTCATTTCTCCCCTTTCCCACTGCCGTCCTGTATTTTGAATGGCGAGGAAAGGGGTTATTGCACATGCGTGCATGCGCAGAACCTGCTTGCACATGCATAAGCATGTTCTGCACATGGGCAAACGGGTTCTGCGCATGCGCAGGAATTTCCCGTATTTTGGGGAGACCCACTTGATGGGTATTATTAGATATATCAATATAAGAACATAACATAAGAACATAAGAACAGCCTTGCTGGAACAGGCCACAGCCATCCAGTCCAGCATTCTGTCTCACACAGTGGCTCACCATTTGCTTCAGGGTATTCCCAAACAGATGCCTTCACCTGCTTAGGATTCCCTGGAAATGGCATTGAGAGATATCCTGCCTATCTCTCCAACCTGGAGGTTGTCCTTAGGTATCCATAATTATAGCCATTGATACCCTTGTACTCCATGAAATTGTCTAATCCTTTCTTAAAGCTGTCAAGACTGACAGCTGTCACCACTTCTTCTGGCATGGAGTTCCATAGACCAGTGATCCTCTGGGTGAAAAAGTACTTTCTCTTATTTGTTTGAGAACTAGTACCCAAATGTTTCATGGAGTGCCCCCTAGTTCTAGTGTTATGCAATAGGGAAAACAGTTTTTCCTTATCTACTTTGTCCACACCGTGCATGATTTTATAAACTTCAATCAGGTCACCTCTTAGACACTGTTGTTCAAGAGTGAAGAGGCCCAACTGTTGCAGCCTCAGATGGTAAGGAAGGTGTTCCAGTCCCCTAATCATTCTGGTTGCCCTCCTCTGCAATTTTTCTAGCTCCATAATATCCTTCTGGAGGTATGGCGACCAGAACTGTACACAGTATTCCAGATGGGGCCTCACCATAGATTTATAAAGAGGCAAAATGACATTTGCTGACTTATTTTCTATACCCTTCCTAATGATCCCTAGCATTGAGTTTGCTTTTTTCACTGCTGAGGCACACTGGGTTGACACCTTCATTGAGCTGTCCACCAGGACACCAAGGTCCCTTTCCTGGTTTGTCGCAGAGAATTCAGACCCCATCAGTTTATAAATGTAATTGGGGTTCTTTGCCTCAACATGCATCACTCTGCACTTACTAATGTTGAAGCTCATTTGCCACTGGTTTGCCCACTCCCCCAGTGTCAAGAGATCCCTCTGGAGCTCCTCACAATCTCTCATAGTTTTCACTACCCTGTATTATTTAATGTCGCCAGCAAATTTGGCTACCTTGCTATTTACTCCTACTTCTAGATCATTTATGAAGAGGTTGAAAAGCAGGGGTCCCAGTACTGAACCTTGGGGGACCCCACTCTTTACTTCCCTCCACTTGGAGAAGTGTCCATTTAGTGCTACCCTCTGTTTCCTGTCCCTTAGCCAGTTGCTGATCCAGGACAAGACCTGCCCCTTTATTCCATGACTGGTAAGCTTATTCAAGAGTCTTTGGTGTGGGACTTTGTCAAAAGCCTTCTGAAAGTCCAAATAAACAATATAAGTCAAGGGATCTTGTGAAATGAACTAGAGTGGTTAGCAAAAACCTTCTGTTCTGTTTATTTCAAGGGATAAAAATACCTTGATTATAAAACTAATACTTTTTTTTACAAAGAAGAAAACATTTGAACAACAGTAAGACCTTGTTTTCCAGGAATGAGTCAACTTCCCCTGTTTTGTTTTCTGTGTAAAGGCAACCTGATCAATACTTTTAACATCATCATAACAAAAATAATTACAACTGCTCCAAGTATATGAATGTTGAGGTCAAGTAGATGCTTAACAATTGCTGTAATACTGATTGTTTATTTTTTTATATCTATGTTGTGATTTTTTCCCAGTAGCAATAGCAATTACACATATATACCACCCCATGACACTTAGTGCAATCTGGGTGGTTTCACATTGTAATTAACATTTTGTCCCCAACCTTCTGGGTTTTACTCCACTACCTCAAAGTTGGTGCAGAAGTGAAAACAGGCCTGGAAGGCGATGCCAGCAGAGTGTATGCTCTGGCAGGTTCTACCTTGCTAGACAGGTTTCCAGTAGGCCCAGGGGTATTTGATCCCCAGGGGTCAGCTGGCTAAATGTGGAGAGGTGAAGGTGGCCATAGGGTCACAAGGGCTGGCAACCCTAACAACATTACCACGATATCCTTTTGCTAAAATAACTGAATACAAAATACTATCCTAATGATTTCTGAAATAGGATAAATGGACTGGATGGACTATGAGAAATGAATAAGGTAAGGGTAAACAGCATGACAAAAAAAAATCTTTATTGCTTCGCACAATACTAGAACACTGTCCTCAGATGCTCTTATAGACAGTTATATTGATACCACAACAAAACTGAATGCTGATATTATTGGCAAATGCGAAACAAAAAGAATAAATGATTTCATAGCTGAATGGCACACAGGTGATCAGGTTTTGCTCGGGAGACCATTGAACAACAGGTCAAGAATTGGGGTGGTGGGGTGTTTCCATCGTGAAGAAAAAGCTGGTAAACCTTTTAAAAAGTTGTGACATCATGTCACCTTGGGTCGCAGTACTGCTAATAAAGATGGAGAGATGTCACACTCTGAAAATTATTCAAGTCTATGCGCTAAATAACAAAAAATAACAAGCAAAGCCAGAAAGAGGCAGATGAGGAAATAGAAGGCTTCTACCGTGAAGTAGAGACAACAATGTGGATTCAATCAACATACACTGTGGTTCAGGGAGACTTCAATGCCATTGTCGGAGGGAAGTTATATGACAACAACACAAATTGTTGGAGGTTTTGGAAGGGGGGGGGGAACGGAAGAGGGTCACATTTAGTAACATTTGCAGTAAGTAATCGACTACATACTATGAACACACATTTCCAAAAGCGTAAGGAGAGGCAGTAGACATGGAGAAGCCCATATGGTAAAAAGTTAAACCAAATCAATTACATGTTGACAGATACAAAACATATATTCAATGATGTATCAGTTATTGGTGAAAGAATTGTAAATACGGGCTCAGACCACTGCCTTATTTGTTCCTCAATAGCAATAAATTTCAAATGAGAAAAAAGAATATTAAAAATGATAAGGCATCCCAGGAAAATAGTTAAAGAAGCCACTCTGTCTGTACTTTTGGAAGAAATTGATCTGTCTGTAAACAGCGTAGATGTGGATGAAGATTATGAAAAGTTGGTGGTGGTGGGGGAAATAAAACCCCGGGGAAAAATAAAAAAGCCGATCAATCTTTCAAGTGAACAAAAGTCAGAAGGAACCGGCAAGGCACAAAACACCTGATGGCAACCAGAGCCCAGCAAAGAGCAGAAGGCAAGACGGATGGAGAACAGTACAAAGAACTCTGCAAAGAGATCCGTAAAAGCCTGAAAGCGGGTTATGATGACATCTGAAACCATGCTACTTATGAAGAAAGGAGATATGGAAGATCTGGGAAATTATGCAAAGAATATTCAAAAATGTAGAATTCAGCAGAGACCAAGCGGGCTTTAGAAAAGGCTGTTCCACTCTCGACCACATCCATGCAGTCAGACAACTACTAGAGAAAAGCTGAGAATATAGGGTGCCAGTTGATTACCGAGACAAATGCTGCTCTCAATGCGCTACATGAAGCCGTGATAAATCCAGCATATGACAATGTGATAAGAAGCATTAATACGGAGAAACTACTGATATAAAACTGCTATCTGAAATATGTCATATTACAATCAATAAAGGTGTTAGTCAAGGAGACACAATATCGCCAAAGCTTTTTGCAATAACTTTGGAAAGTCTCTTTCGAAAAATCAAATTTAAAGGTGGTATTAAGGTTGACGGAGAAAGACTGACCCATCTTCTGTTTGCTGATGACTGTGTCCTTTTTGCAAACAGCCCTGACGACCTACAATATAACCTCCAGCAATTAGTGAATTCTTCTAAACATGTTGGGTTGGAGATGAATTGAACAAAAACAAAATGGGTGAGGAACGGTAAATGTACTCGGGGTTCCATCAACATAAATGGAACCGAGATTGAAGAAGTACAGTAGCTGATTATGCCTACCTCAGTCAGCGAATCCAACCAGATAACATACCATGTGGTAAGTGGAAAAGAAGACGCAAAGCAGCTTGGATTGCTTTTAATATAAACTGAACAATGCTAACAGATGACAGTGTTACCAGCAATGTTGTATGCATCCAAAACATGTAATGGTAAAGGTAAAGGTTTCCCTTGCTCGAAAGCCAGTCGTATCCGACTCTAGGGTGCAGTGCTCATCTCTGTTTCTAAGCCGAAGAACCAGCACTGTCTGCTTCTGCAGATGTTTCTGTGGTCATGTGGCAGGCATGACTAGACACCGGAGCACACGGAACGCTGTTACCTTCTCACTGAAGTGATCCCTGTTTATCTACTTGCCATTTCTTGCTTTCGAACTGCTAGGTTGGCAGGAGCTGGGACGAAGACGGGAGCTCATTTCTGTCCTGCAGTACTCGGGAATCGAGCTGCTGACCTTCCGCTTCCCAGTCAGCATCTTAGCCACTTGAGCATGGGCAATAACAAAATCAGAGGAAGAAAAACTGATGGTAACCCCAAGAGCAATGGAAAGACGGATGTGCTGAGTAAGGTCAGCAATAAGGAATCACACCAAAGGACCAGACTGCATGATGTGGATGATGAATTATATGTGGCAAAAAGAAGGTGAGTAGGCTTAATCATGCTCCTAAAAGATAACAAATGGACTTGTAGGCTAACAGGCTGGATACCAAGAAACAACAAAAGATCACTAGGCAGAAAACGATAGGATGAGCTGGTGGTAAAGCTGTTCAACCAGAGATGGAAACAGAAGACAAAGGATAGAATAATTTGGAGTTCAGTTGATTTGCACTAAAAGTGATGACAAATTGATATTGGATATTAGATATTGGATTGGATTCTGGGTACTCATTTTACCAACTTCGGAAGGATGGAGGCTCAGTCAATCTTGTTCCCCATCAGGATCGAACTCACAACATCAGCAGTTTTGGCTACAATACAGCAGTTTAACCATTGCACCACCAGGGCTCTTCCAGTGTGGAAGTTGAGACGACATACTGTACATAGTGCTGAGCACCCATGGTTAAGGTCTTCCATCCAGGTCTTCCAAGGGTGGATAAGAATGTTGGTGAAATTGAGATTCTTGCTCAAGTTAATGACTTTGCATGCCAGGAAAATATGCACAAAAATATGTATATTAGACAAAAGTGTATGTCACGAAAAATGCATGTGGAAAATACTTATTAATTTCTGTTGCTGTTGTTATGGACCACTTCCAACTTCAAGGGCAATCCTGTGAGTATCTGACTTTCAAAAAGTCATAATGAACAGCCCTGCTTAGCTTTTCTAAACTGAAGGCTTTGACTTCTGTTTATATTTTGACTCCCCTCCGCCCCCGCTGCTGCTGTCAAAGTTTATCAGCTTTATTAACAATTATAACAATTCTTATCTTTTCATATCTGATAACCCCACCCCATCCCCCTTTAATCATTTTTTCTTCCACAGAGAATTCAGGTTTGATTGGATCATAAATCGCCATATACAGGGTGGCTATAAATCCCTACCCATCCTCTTCTGCACGCCGTCTCCCCAGAATTCACCCACCCCTCTGCCCAGTAGTCCAATGGGAGCACTTCCTCCCTCCTCCCAGCACAGAGTTTGCCCACCCCTCTGCCTGGAAGCCCAATGGGAGCCAGTGCTGTATTTAGGATCTGTGGGGCCCTAGGCTGAACCTGTGGTGCGGGCCCTACCGGGGAAAGTATTTTAAAAAAATTAACCTGCAAAAACGGCATTTTCAGCAATTATCCAATTAAAAACTATTTATTTACTAAAACAAAACAAAAAAAAGGATTTTAAAAATTGATGTAGAATCACGTGGTGTGGGCCCCCCTTTGTGGTGCAGGCCCATAGGCTGCAGCCTAGGTAGCCTATGCTCAAATCCAGCCCTGATGGTAGCATTTCCTCCCTACTGCAGCTTCGCCTGTGAGGGCTCCGGTCAGGATATTTTTTTTAAAATAAGGGGAAATATGGGGAAATTAATAAAATGGGAGGGGGCGGGAAGAAGGGTAAAAATAAGGGTTTTCCCAGGAAAAACAGGATAGTTGGCAGGTATGCCTGAGTGCTGCATGATGGAGTGAACTCATGTCATCTGTCTCAGCTCCTGCCAAACTAGCAGTTTGAAAGCAAGAAATTACAAGTAGCTAAATAGATACTATTTCAGCGAGAAAGGTTACATGGTTCTGTGCACTCCAGTGTCTAGTCATGCTTGCCACATGACCATGGAAATGTCTGTAGATGCAGATACAAAGTATAAAACTGGAAACAACTGTGACTTATAGTGGGTGCTTCATTTGTTTCAAGCATTTTTACTCCACCATCAACCAGAGTGGCTAACCTATAAATGCATAAGCGGCTGGAGACACCTTGTGAAATGTTGAAGTAAGGCCAGCTAGGTGGTCTATGAGCCACCCCTGGATAAGTAAAGAAACACTAATCTATGCTATCAGCTTAAAACTTGAGGGAGGAACTTTCACCTGTCTAGAAATTTTGGACTGCATCTCCTACAATCTTTTACCAGCTAGCTATGCTAGACAGGGCAAACAGGCAGATTGTAGGCCAAGACAGCTGGGAGGACCAATGGTTTCCTATTCTGTTCTAAAGATACGAAGCCTAAAGAGTAAAAGGCAAAGCTAAGAGGGGATAGAAGGCAGAAAGAGTAACCAGGCACCACTGATTAAAGTTATTAAAGTTTGTATCATGACCAATTGGGATGGAAATTATGCAATGGCTACCACAAGATAATGCGAGAAGCGTATGTTGCCTGCAGGTGGGTAGCTATGAGTGACCAGGAAGTAAGCTTTTATTTCATCCCCAGTTTGAGAACGTTCATTTTTTTGCTTTCAGACTGCATTGTGTCAGCAATACTAGCCTATTTGGATGACGGTAGTAGAAATTGCAAGTCCCCAAGGATGGAAGAAATCGTCTACTTATTGCTTTATAATTACCTGTAAAATTTGGATGAAACTGTCTGGAACCCGCATTTTGTACTGGCTGACAAACCTGGCAAAGAATGTTAGTGCCAGTGACAGAGGACTAGGAAATGAACTGGAAACATGCTAAATCTGGAAAACAAGCTTTTGAAACCACAGAGGAGTCTCAGGCTTTGCCACTCCTGGTCTCTGTGAGCAATTCAGTTTTTAAGGAAGTAAAACAAAAAGGCATTTCATTTTGCAACTTCCTGAGCCAAACTGAATCAACATGAGAGAATTGTTCCTGTCCTAATGGTGAAGCAGGTTTTCCAAAGACAAAAGAGAAAATAAAAACCAAATATATGAAAAGTCTAAAGAAACTGTGGGAAAATAAGATGAAAATTTCTTTAGATCCCATTTCTCTTGTGTATCTGTTTCTCATGGGTTTTTTTTTCCACATTAAGGCTCAGGAACTAGTAACTGATGATCTGGGAAAATATCTATTTGTCTGGAAAGGCATGGACATTATTCATATGCAAAGTACGGAAATGTTATTTATTTAGACATCAAGTTCCAAAATCATCTGGCCATTCTGGGTTGGGGCTGTTGGAACATGTAGTCCAAAAAAAAGGGGTGTGTGTGTTCAGATGCAAATACCTTTACATGTGTTTTTCTTTATATTTCATGTGTACTTTGCTCTTGCTTTTGCTTTTGTGAAATGGAGCTAAAATTGAATCTTGTGCCAGTATCATTTGGTGGACAAAAAGTGAACTCAAGACATATAATATCAAATTACTTCACTGTTTGTATTTTTTGCACATGTCTGCTATTACAACACTTTTATCATTCAAAAGCCCCTCAATATTTATTTAAATAATTGTTGCAGTTGGTCTTGAGAAAGACCTTTCTGGTGGATTCATTCTTCAGTTCTTTTAGTTTTGTCTGGTGTTAGAAATATTAGCTGGCAAGCTTGCCATTCAGGGTATGCTCTGTCGTGATTCCATCTGGGATGACATCATTTTTAAAAATAATTATTACATCATACTTATGTAGGTTATTAAGTAAGAATTTTAAATTTGCTTTTCTTTTGTTTCTGCGATATTCTCTGCTTAGCCTAACCGGAGCCATTTTTAGTTCGCATCTGCCATTAGGTGGCATCATCCCTTTTCTCTGGGAAAGTACATTTTGGTTCTTATTCCCAAGTTCAGTGTCTGGGAAGATGTTCTATCTCACTGTCTGAGATGGAACATAGATAAGATACCCACTTGGTATGCTTTTGATCTATGCACAAAACTTGTCACTTTGAGAAGTCAATTAGCGCTTTTTCAAGACACTTTCCCAGGTAAAATGGTATAAAAACCAGACCTTTTTCCCAGTTCGAGAATCTCTTTTCAACTCCTGCATGAGCTCTGTCTCTCTTGCCATCTGAGATTGGCTCCCGTAATACCTTCTTGTATGGGGCGGCAAGGCACTGCCACACTTAGACAAAATTCCAGAAATTATAGGACTTAGGTTTTGCAGAGACATCGACACTTAGAACATACCTGTCAAGTATCCCGTTTCCCCCAGGAAAACCCCTTATTTTACCCCTTTTCCCACCCCCTCCCATTTTATTAATTTCCCCGTAATATCCCACTTTTTTTTTTGAAAAAAAAAATCCTAACCAGAGCCCTCACGGGCGAAGCTGCATTATGTTTTCCTGCCACCAGAGGCCGCTGTGGCTTTTCGCTTGTGGAAGGGGAGAGAGAAGGTGGTGGGGGCCTTCTCTTTCATTTCCCTGCCACATGGTCATGGAGGCTTCGGTTTTGCTGCTGCTGGTCGGAGCCACCATGGGACGGGAGTCTACTCTAGGTGAGTGATATTTCATATATGCAGGGGCAAATCAGTTCTTGGTCTGGTGCAGAGACTTCTCTCTCACTCTCATGGTTTATTGAGCTGTTTCTGCCCTGCCTCCTGGAGGCTTTCATTTCTTTTCTAGAGTTAACTTGGGAGGGGGGGTTGTTGCTTGATCACTATATGAGAGAGAGCGAGAGCTGAGGTTTATTTTGCTTGCAATTGCCTGGCTGGGTTCCTTTTACAGTATGAAAAGCTGCCAGTGAAGGTTTCCCTGCCCTACCCAACAGGCACCCCACCTTCTAACAAACCATCTGGAGGGAGATTAACTCCTCAACTACTGGGAGGCTTGGAAACTACAGAGGTTGCTTTTTACTTTACTAATTCCCTTCCTTAAACTGGATCCGACATGCTCAGGTGTTGGTGTTTCAATTGGTTGCAGTGAGGAACAAATAGATTGGTTAATTTGGGGGAATTAATCCCTGGCTCCTCCACCATAATGGGTGGTGGTGGTGTCTAGCCATGTGCAGGGCTAGTTCATTAAAGTTGGTAACCCTAGGGGGCTAGTTTACTATTCTGCACTTTGCTTCACAGGAAATTTTTTTTAATTAAAAATGAGTAAACAAGAAAGAAAACAAAACAAAAGTCCCCCAAGAAGATGGGAAAAGGGTTCTTTGGCCCACACAGCTTTGTGCCCATTGCATCTACAATAACATCTAGCCATCTTATTTTTGGCCGCCCACTTGTTTTGTCCTCTACCTTTCCTAAGTGACTTCTCTCTTCTCATTTGATGTCCAAAGTACTTTTGTGTCAATTTTACTATTTGACCTTTAATGAGCAGCCATGGTTGATTTCTTCTAGAATCGACCTATTTCTAACATCACATTTCAAAGGCATCTATTTTTCTGCGCTCAGCTTTCCTAATGGTCCAGCTCTCACACCCATACATTACCACCGGGAATACCATTGCTTTGACTATGCAATTTTTTTTGTTTGCAAGGTGATGTCTCTACTTTTAACTATGTTCCCCAGGTTTCTCATAGCTTGTTTCCAAAGCATCAGTCACCTTTTTATTTCATGGCAGCAATCACCATCTGCAGCGATCTTTGATCCTAAGAAAGTAAACCTGCCAGTCGTATCCAACTCTAGGGTGCAGTGCTCATCTCCATTTACAGCCAAAGAGCCAGTGCTGTCTGTGTTTGCAGTCATTTTCATGGCCATGTGGCAGGCATGACTAGAGCCCAGCAAGTCACATGGCTATATTTGGCCACGCCCACAATTTTCCCTTATTTTCAAATCCAAAACTTGACAGGTATGACTTAGAATTATTCCAAGACTATGCTATTCTTCTTCTATTTTGCATTTATTGGACTCTGTTATTTTCTTCAATAAAATATAAAAGGACTTTTCTTTGTCAAGAGTGCTCATTCCGCTCCGCCTGAAGCAGAGCGGACTGAATGGGGATATTTAACAATAAGGCCTTTTTCCTAAGAGAAGGACTATAACTTTTGGATTGCTTTGTGGGAGCCGCTTTTGAAGAAACTTAGTTTGACAGCCTGGAATCCAAATACAGAACAGTGCGCTTCTGCAGAGGTAACTGCCTTACTCCCACACACCTTATACAGCACTAAAAGAGATAAGGGTGCTTTTTGCATGGGAATCTTGAGTCCCATCGAAAGGGGCTTTGCAGTTTTAATTTCTTCTGCGACATCAGTCACAGATTGCCATTTCCCTGCGAACCTGTTAGCCAGCTCCACTGGATCAGACTTTCTCGGCCCAACTTTGAGAAAGCACACCCTTCTTGGCCGTGTTAGCCAAATCACCGGGGCCTTTTGCCTGTGCTGCACCTGTGGGCCTCTGAATCAGAGGGAACTGAGGCTTGCACCAGGTAGAAGTTGCCCGATATGCTCGATTGTATTCACAATCTTTGAGGAGGCTCTTTCTGTGAACCCCAAACCTACACCAGTTGAGAAAATATACCCCCTTGTATACTCCACCTAAGATCAGGAAAGAAGTAGCAGTGGGCAGTGAGAGAACTAAGCAAGAGAATGACTCTCAACACCCTCTGAACGGATATGAGCCTCAAGTCTGCCAGATCAGATCCAGGAAGAGCTTTATGGAAAGAAGTAACATTCTTGGGGGCATACAAGAGAAAAATCAAATTAGAACATTGAGGAAAGAGCTCACGGGACAAGGAACAACATTAAAGGAGGATATAGCTGAGGAACTTAACCTTTCCTACATCACTTGGAGGACCCTGAATAGGCTGAGGGTTGGAGTCCCTAAATGCAAGACAAACATGCTCAAGTGGGGTCTGCTTGTGGGCAACAACACATTGCATATGGAGAGGAATCTGGCTCTTTTACTGGTCTGCTAATTACTGCCAGAAACATGCTCTGATGAGTACTTAAATTTGGCCAATGACAAAGTCAAGAAAGTAAGAACAAAGGAAAAACTGTTTGAGGTAAAAATAATCAATGCAAAAGTCTGTTTAATATATTAACTAATAAACACTATGGTGTAGTCTTCTATTGGTCCAAATTTGCATAAGAAAAATTCCAGTGTCCAAGAATTGTTTCAAGGTAAGTCAATCAACAAATACATGACAATTCTGCCAAAGGAGTCAATGGAAAAATAATGGGAATATCTGAAAAAACAATAACTGTATCAAGTCCGTAATTCCACACTTGATATTATTCCAATAAAGTCTTTAAACAGCGCAGTGATCCAAAAAATAATTATCAATACAATGATATTAGGTCATGTAATGATTTAAATGTAAATGTTGAATCCAAATACTGAAAAACTTGATGAACACGTAGGCAACTGTAAACAAAGTCTCAAAGCCCACTCAGTTTGGAGGCTTTTCACTACCCAGTTTCGTCAGGAGGAATATAGTCTTTGTCTGTGGAATTAACAAGTACAATAATCAGTATAACCATCCTTTATCGAAACATGAATCTACCTAAATACCGTATTTTCCGGTATATAAGACGACTGGGCGTATAAGACAACCCCCAACTTTTCCAGTTAAAATATAGAGTTTGAAATATACTTGCCGTATAAGACTACCTCTCTTCCAATGCACACCAAATAAAAATTAACCCACACTCAACCCGAAGACGCGCAGCCCTCCGAGTCGAATGGGCAGGTTCTGGTGGAGAGCCAATCCACGCTCATGTTCTCCTCCTCGAAGTACAGGAAGATGTGTGCAGCTTGCTTCCCCTTGCTTCATACTCCCCGCACAGAGCAGGGACTCGGCCGCGGCACCCCCCACCATATGCGCCGGACATATGAAGCAAGGGGAAACAAGCTGCAGTTAAGTACCTGTCCTATAAGATGACCCCCGACTTTGGCACAGATTTTTTGGGGTTAAAAAGTAGTCTTATACGCCAGAAAATACAGTACATATGCATCACAAAGTGTTCCAATATCACATAACAAATAACAAGTAAACTCGAGGAGGATCGGAAGGATGCTCTGTAAGGTAAAATACGTGCAACCTCAATAGAAGACTACACCATAGTGTTTATTAGTTAATACATTAAATGGACTTTTGCATTGATTTTTTTTGCCTCAAACGATTTTCCCTTTCTTCTTGCATTTTGTACCATTTGGCCTCTCTCTATTCTACGAAAGCCAAGAAAGTGGCTTTATTTTGGCTGTCCAGGGTTTGATCAGGATACAAAAGAAAAATCCCACTGTTTCTCCTCATTCTGTGGAAAATTACTTCGAATGAGGTCTTTATGCACAGTTTTTTCATGCTATATACCACATCAAGTATTGTGATAAAAAGAAAAATGATCATTCTAGATAGGAACAAAATTAATCAGTAAATGCCAAGTGTTCCTTCTTGCTATAGAGTTCTGCATACAGAAAAGAAATAATGAAGTGTGCTCAAAATAGATATATACAGAACAGCATTCTATGTACAAGAAAACTAAAGAGAAAAGGCCATCCCATATCAGAGCCTTTGAAAGGCCGGGAGGAAAAAACAGGAGGACTTGCTTTTTGGTTTCTCCCCTTGTCTCCTCTGCATTGAGTTTCTGTGAAATGGTAGTTGTTTTTGAAGCGCCTTCTCAATGCAATGATGGGAAGGAACTCATTTAGACCAGCCTTGTCTTTAAATGTTCTCGGGGTGTTTGGGCTGCGTTTGGAGCTAATGGGCTGCAGATCCTCCCTACGTACACCCTATGCACTTCAACATGTCTCATTTTCTCACTCTACAGGGAGGAGATTGTAACAGATTTGCTTTTAATGAGTAGAGTAGTTTCTTTGAAGTCTTCTAGGCAGAGCTAGAGAAGCCTGGGAATTTGGCCTTCAGGGCAGGTGCTGGGTAGTATACTTCGAATGTGGTCATAACAGGCTGAAAACTGTGAGAATGGAACTAAGATGATGGACTTTGTGTACTATGCCTTAAGTAGTTAAAACCCTGGAAGAGGAGGGATGAGTGGGTTTTGTTATATGGGAATGTGGGAGAGAAAATCCCATGTTTTTGGCTAGACTTAGGATGGCTTGCCATGATGCGTGCTTGTGAGTAAACCTTAGCAAAATGTAGCCAAATATGTTAGCAGGTTAGGCCAAGCCAGAGAAATAAAACTAGATATGCTTTTCTTGTATTATTCTGGAAAAGGGGTGAGCAAAATGTTTCTATTTCCTATCTTGTGCCTGAAAGGCAGGGTGAACTCTGTGCTGGGGGAAGGGAGGAAGTGCTCCAATTGTGCTGCTGGGCAGAGAGGTGGGGTGAACTGTGTGATGGGGTGACTGCACAGGTGCCTATAGAGAGGGCTCCAAGTGCCACCTCTGGCACATGTGCCATAGGTTCACCACCACTGGAAAAAGTTGGAACCAGATTAACCCTAAGTGGTATGAATATTGTAGTTTTACATTGCAGTCAACCAACCAGTTAAGGCAATAATTCAGAATAATACATTGAGACTGTTCTTTTGCTGTTATAACAAAATATTCCCCTCAAAACACATACACACAGAAACACACAGGATGTTTCATCTTCTTACTGGATGCTTTCCCTTGCTCATGTTCTAAGTGGAAACATGTTTCCCATATGACACTCATTTATCTTCAAATTGAATAGTTCACATGGTTGCTGCAGAATATGACTCCCACTGGACTTCTGGTGGAAAATAACACAATACCTTTTTTTAAAGGATCTATTGTACTATGGCTAAGGACTCCCAGAATGTTATGAAATTTGATGATGTCTAAACAGAAAATCTGGGAAGCATTTTCACTTTGAGAAATAGTTTTATTTTCAGTTGTGCAAGGGCATAGCGGCACACACTTTTCAGGGGTGGTGGTGGCTCAGTGGTTAAGAAGCTCACATTGATAGCTGGAAGGCTGGCAAGTCGGTAATAAGAACATAAGAACAGCCTTGCTGGAACAGGCCACAGCCCATCTAGTCCAGCATTCTGTCTCACACAGTGGCTCACCATTTCCTTCAGGGTATTCCCAAGGAGATGCCTTCACCTGCTTACGATTCCCTGGAAATAGCATTGAGAGATATCCTGCTTATCTCTCCAACCTGGAGGTTGTCCTTAAGTATCCATAATTATATCCATTGATACCCTTGTCCTCCATGAACTTGTTTAATCCTTTCTTAAAGCTGTCAAGACTGACAGCTGTCACCACTTCTTCTGGCAGGGAGTTCCATAGACCAGTAATCCTCTGGGTGAAAAAGTACTTTCTCTTATTTGTTTGAGAAATAGTACCCAAAAGTTTCATGGAGTGCCCCCTAGTTCTAGTGTTGTGCGATAGGGAAAACAGTTTTTCCTTATCTACTTTGTCCACACCATGCATGATTTTATAAACTTCAATCAGGTCACCTCTTAGACGCCGTCGTTCAAGAGTGAAAAGGCTCAACCGTAGTTTGAGACCCGGGTACTGCATGACTGTCTGAGCACCAATCTCAGTCCCAGCTCCTGCCAACATGCAAATAGATAAATAGGGACCACTTCGGTGGGAATAGATTTTGGGGACATGAAAGGATCCTCATTCAGGTGTTCCCTGAGCAGAGTTCTTCCAGCAAAAATCCTTTCAGCCCAGAATGCTAGTGATCCAAGAAGAAATTCCTGTCCAATTCTGCTATCCTTGGCTAGAGAAGTCTAGAAAGAATATGTAGAAATCAACTCCTTCATGATTTCTTATGGAAGACAACTCTTTCCCAATTTCTGAACAACATTTATCAGTGTTTCCCTTCTCTTATTTGACAAGGCTGGGCATACACCTTAATTTTTCCAGACCATGTTTTTTGCCTTTTGCATAATTTTCTTTATTGGATTATACAAAGGGTTCTCTGTGTAACCATGAAGTTCTGTTTCTGTGGCAATGGCTGAGCTTTGAGCAACTGGAAGAGGAGGAGGATTACTCTGCCAACAAAAGGAAATTGTTGGTAGCTCAGTGAGTCAGTTTCTTCCTAGAAGGAAGCCATGAAAAAAACTTGTGCTACAGCCACAGAGTATTAAATAGTGTTGCCACATCTTACTGGACAAATTGTTAATCAAGATTTAGAGTGAGCAGCTAAGCCAGGAGTTCTTAAACTTTTAAAGCCAGGGGGTGGGTCATGTTCCCTCAGACAGCTTCAGGAGCTGGATGGCCATGTTGCCCTTCCTCCACCACATGGCACTTCCCGGTGTGGTGGAGCAGGGGGGGCACATGAAATGGTGCTGCGGGCCACATCCGGCCTGCAGGCTGCAGGTTGAGAATCCCTGAGCTAAGCAGATATGCTGTACCTGTACAATGCCTGCTGAAGAATTTATTTATGCACTTTATAATGTAAAGTTAAAAACATTTTGAGGGCAATGAAATTTAGGATTCAGAAGCTCCATTCAGCTGGTTTTATCAACATACATACCAAGTATCAAGAGCCCTTCCTCACTTTACTATGGTTTTTGCCACATGGAGAGCAACATATCTGAAGAGGAGAAGCATTGACTCCCATGTAGGCTCTTGCATGTAAGCTCCAAATGTGAGAAAGAACCTTAAAATTTGGTTCTTGCTCATGGGTACAAGCAGTTGTTCTACTCAGCTTCATCTTGTTCCATGTAAAGAAGGAATGATAGAGAGGGAAGAAACTAGTAATTTTTTTCCTAAGTATGTTGACAGTCACCAGGTCGTAATGACTGAATAGGCATTAGACTGCCTTCTCTATGGTTGCATTCCATAAGAACAATAAGAAATAGCTTAGGTTGTAAATTTCTCCCTCTTCTATTTAATATGTCACTTTAAAAGGTGTTTTTTTAAAAGCAACAGCCTTCAAGAAAAAGTATTTCAGATTAGGATTTGGGCAGAGCACAGCTTCAGCAGATGCCAATCAATATTCTCAAGATTCCTCTTGGAGCTGCTAATTGTGGGGGAAGGTGGATCAAAAGGACCAGTCTTGCCTTTTTGAGGAAGCTTATTGTCTAATATAGATGATTCACTCAAAGATCTTTCTAGGAATGGGATACAGTTTTGAAACCACTGGTTTCATTGTAGTGCATAAAATTCAGAATTGGGAATATTACTATATTTTTTAATGTAGATGGCAGAATTCCTTAGAAGCATTTTAAAAAGAACTGTGCACTTTAATTTTTTTAAAAAATAATTTGTGACAATGTTGTAGATGCCTCCACTGTCTATAAGATTTTGGGAGGGATTCATCAACAACTCAAGCACCAATTGAATCTGAACTGATAAACATTATAAATTGTTTAAACTCTTCAATAAATATATACCACCTTCTTCGTCTTTCAAAGCTTTAATTGCTAATACAGAATTACATTTTGAAATGTAATTCTTTGTCATTCATAAAATCAAGCAATCTTTCTGGATAAGATTTTATAAGTATTTCTCTAATATATGGTACATTAAAATGGATGCAGTTTGACCATGGTATTTTCTTTTGGAAAAACATGTTGACAGGGTGGGAATAGGGTGGGAATAGCAGTTCATCTTTAAGGTGCCATGTTGCTGCCTCCTCCTCCTTATCATTATCATCGACCCTTCTTCCTTCTTCTTCTATTATATTGGATTTGAGAAGAGTCAAATTCATTTTGTTTCATAGGGCAAACTTTCCCTTCCTCTTTTTGCACCCTATTTACCTGTCACTAGGTCCTTGGGTTCACAGCTAAGCCACACAACATGTATAAACTTTATTTCAAGATGCAGTTTAAGCGCTACTTTGGAGTACATAAACAACATAAAATCAGTTACTGCAGTGACAGGATTAAAATAACAAAGAGTCTTGTGCCAGTTAAAGATTAACCAGTTTTTGTGCAAATATCTGTCTTTAAAAGGCCACAAGTCTCTTCCTTGTTTTTGCTGCAACGGGCTGCAGATAAATATGATTATCCTGCAGGACTGAAATGCATCAAGAACACCATGGACATAGACAATAACATCATAGATAAATCTCTTTCCAAGAGTGCGGATTCCACATACCCAATTGGCATAGAACCTTGGCAGAGGTTAAACCAGTCGAGCAAACTCCTGGCCACTGGCCCTTGCCAGTATGGAAATCGGGGGGTGGGGTGGGGGGTGGGGGGTGGATTAATAATCAGAGGGTTGATTCACCCACATCTGACCTGACCAGCGATCCCGCTGAGAGAAGCAGATCTCTAACCTCCATTACCCATTAGGCAATCACTCACTCGCAGTTAAGCGTAATCTTTGGTGCAAATAGAAGCCATATTTACTCTGGCGTAAGCCTCGAACAATGGTTTTCCCCTGTCAGTGTTTGCCCGAGTTAATTAACTTCCCCAAGAGAGATTTCCCATTAACCCGAGTAAATGGGTGATGTGATTTTCTGTCAGATGACGATTCTATCCCGTTTTGCCTTCTGATCTATATATGATGATGCTTTTCCCTCAATAAACCACTGATCTGATCTCGCTCCATATTGCCTCGTGTCGTTACTTGATCAGTCTCCTCCGGGACCCAACGGCCGTCCTAGCGGCCCCGATTCCTACACAAGAGTTCTTAGAGAACAATAGAGAAGGCAAAATATGTAGAGGTGTCCCACTCAACCAATGCTACATATTCTTACATGTCTACAAGGAAATGAGGAAGAGATAAGAAGCTATACAAGATTTTAACACCTAGTAATGATATTCCATAACCTTGCTAGCGTGTGGGATGAGCGCAATTGTTTGATAATAAGGGGTGGCCAAAAGAAGAAGGGGAGGCCAAAAATGAGATGGCTAGATGGTATTGTGGATGCAATGGGCACAGAGCTGGGCAGGTTGAGGAGGATGGTGGAGGACAGAGGTGCCTGGAGGGCAATGGTCCATAGGGTCACAAAGGGTTGGAAATGACTGTGCAGACTGAAAAATAAATAAATAAATGATATTCCAAACTAAACAGAGAAGCAGTTTCCCCAGAGTCACCCTGAACAATACAGTGTTTTTAAATCTCAGAGGACTCATTATGAAAAGAAACACTTTACCATGATAATTCACATAATTGCAAGGTTGTTGTGGCATTTCGAGGGATCTAAACTATCCAGAAGACATTGTCTACATTTAGAAATGTAAACTAGTAGAATGCAGGGAACTGAAAAGGAGCAGAAACGTGCTTTGGACAGTGGGGGAGAGCTACAAATTGGGGGAAAGCAATAAAATATTAGTAAGTGTCAGTGTGAAAAGAGAAAAAAAGCCCTAAAATCTGAGAACCCAGTTCAAAAGAAAGAAAGAACCACATGTGATATTATGAGAAACAGCTAAATTGAGAAACCGAGTTTTCACATTCTAACAGGGAACATTTGCTTTAAATAAGCATTCTTCTTCTTCCGTGTCCTGATCAAACCCTGGACTGCCAAAATGAAGCCACTTTCCTGGCTTTGTCATTGGCCAAATTTAAGTTTATGTTTCTGGCAGTAATTGACAAACCAGTAAATGAGCTAGATTATGTATCTCTCCACATTCACACCACATGTTGTTGTCCGCCAGCAACCCCCACTTCAGCATGTTGGTTTTACATTTAGGGACTCTGGCCCTTGGCCTATTGAGGGTCCTCCAAGTGATGTAGGAGAGGTTGAGTTTCTCAGCTATACTGTATCCTCCTTTATTGAAGTTCCTTGATCATTAAGCTCCTTCTTCCATCTTTTAAGCATTAACAAAACTAAAATCTACTTCCTTTTCTAGCTCTTCTCCTACTGGAGTTTGGATGTAATCACAGCTGGATTGCAGAAGCTCTAAAAAGTGATGTTCTGTTGAATCCAAACCAACATTCTTCACCTTCTTTCCATGTTTTCAATTTATTTTAACTTGCACGTGTAACTGTTACAACCAGTATTTTTAAATCCAAGATTCATACAACATCTGTTCTTTCAATGTCAAATGAGTTTTACCGGTGTGTGTGTGTGTGGGGGGAGAGCAATATACATTTGCTTGCTTGCTTGTTAAAAATGACACATAATAGCAACTGCAGTTGCAGGCTGCCTATTGGACTGAAATTATGATGTCTTATTACATATAATAGCAATAGCGATTACTCTTATATACCACCTCATAGCACTTATTGCGCTGTCTGGGTGGTTGATAAGGTAATTAACATTTTGCCCCAAACATGCTGGGTACTAATTTTATCAGCCTCGGAAGGATGGAAGACTGAGTCAATCATGATCCAAGTCAATAAGAACATAAGAACATAAGAACAGCCTTGCTGGAACAGGCCACAGCCCATCCAGTCCAGCATTCTGTCTCACACAGTGGCTCACCATTTCCTTCAGGGTATTCCCAAGCAGATGCCTGCTTAGGATTCCCTGGAAATGATATTGAGAGATATCCTGCCTATCTCTCCAACCCGGAGGTTGTCCTTAAGTATCCATAATTATAGCCATTGATACTCTTGTCCTCCATGAACTTGTCTAATCCTTTCTTAAAGCTGTCAAGACTGTCAGCTGTCACCACTTCTTCTGGCAGGGAGTTCCATAGACCAGTAATCCTCTGGGTGAAAAAGTACTTTCTCTTATTTGTTTGAGAACTAGTACCCAAAAGTTTCATGGAGTGTCCCCTAGTTCTAGTGTCAAGATCAAGCTTACAATGTCAGCAGTTTTGGCTGCAATACAGCAGTTTAATCACTGCACCACCAGGGCTCTTATGTAATGCACTTTCCCTCCTTAATTCTTTATAAATCATAAATACCTTACTTTGGATACCTTGGAGTCATTATTCAACGAGGAGTCTGTGCAGCAGTAGACATCTCCGCAACGACATTCCGCACATGCAAATGGACCTGAGAAATAAAGTCCACTTGCATGTAGATTTTTAGCCATTTGGATATCACGTCACCTGCTGGCCAGGTGGACCATAATGTGTGCCTTCCGCTTTCACCTTGCCTAAAGGGTCAAATGCAGGACACTTTGGTGAGTTTTAGTCCCAGCCTAACATCATTGACAAGAGAGAGGCAACACTGCCTAGTTAGACAGCTCAAGCCCCCACTCTTCAACAAGGCTCTCACCTAGCGGTGAGAATAAATACTGTATAATAGATGAGTGCAATCAAGTTGATTCTCATTTATGGCAACCTTTTCTGGGTCTTTCTTAGGTAGAGAATACACAAAAGTAGTTTATAATTCCCTTCATCTGGGCACACCCTGAGACTGCTCAAGGCCACACAGGCTAGCTCTTTTCCCAGGAGACAATGTGGGAAATCAAACTCTCAATTTCTAGCTCCACAGCTAGATATTTAACCAAATGAGCTATCCAGCCATCAAAATGTGGTCTATTATTCCTATTATTTTTAAAGAATTTCAAATCAACAAATCCTTCTTTCAAAGCAAAAAGTGCTAGGCCTTTATTTATTTATTTCTTTGTTTTCTGTATTTATAAAACATATCTTATTCAAGAAAAAGCTCACTCTGCAGAACACAATGTATGTCCCTTGTTTTGAAACAGTGTGGTTTTTGCAGAGCAAACACTCACAATTTCCCTCATATTTGAAATTCTTTTTGTAATACCTCACCATAAAACATAGTGTCCCACTAAGTGTACTGTATATAAAGCTAAAAAACAAAAGAAAACATGAGGAGGAAAATATAGCTGGGAACCAGCAGAAGTGAACATTAGCTGCCCACCGCCACAGGGAGCATCTTGACTCTTTCAGCTTATTTTCTATAAGGTTTTGAAATTATGTTTCGTGTTAAGAGTAAAAGAATGAAACTGGAGACAGTAGAGAAGGAAATAGCTGAGATGTTAGGCATTTAATGGGAATCTGTCTGCAAAATGGAAAGGAAAAATGACTGTAGAGCAAAATTGGACATCAGTTGTGAAGCAGAGCAGAATCAGACAAAACCTGTCAGCATCTGAAACTAATGTTCTAGTGTGTTCTAGAGATTTTTATGCCTAACTTTTTACAGTACCCATTAATAATATGGGTATATCACAACATATTAAATGAACTCCTCTTCTTCTTCAATTTCTCTTTTACCCCAGCGAATGTTGATTATGAAAGGTTCTTGTTTGATACTTCTAGCAGCTTCCACCAGTGTTATTTGGTAATCTTGTAATGTTTCTTTGATGTTCTCTCTCCATCTTCCTCTGGGTCTTCCTCATGGTCTTTATCCTTCTCTTTCCATATATGCCTTGTATGGTATGGAATCCCAAGACATTATCTCCAGATGGGCAGATCAGTTTATTTAGATAAACTAGATATTTTAATACAGAAGTTGAAAAGCAACCAACAAAGGACCAGGACAGCCAGTTCTCTTGACACAGAAACAAAAAAATTGGCCTTAATAATTATTTTTATAATCATTCGTCAATTAACAGGAGCAAAGGGAACCCACATTATTAAGGGACTGGAACATTTTCCTTTTGAGAAAAGTCAAAAGTTTGGCAGGAGGTAAATTTAGAGAGAGAAGATGAGCGAGATGTGAAGCTGTCCAGTAGTCTATTAAACTGATCTAGGTAGAATAAAGATAAATGGAGAGAAGCATTTCCGGATAATACAGATTATCTGGACTCCTTGCAAAATAGTTTCAGGGCTAGTCTGGGAACTGATGTGATCTTTGTAGGCCTAGTGAAAGAATGGGCAGCTTGTGGTTCTCCAGATGTCATTGGGCTGCAATTGCCTTTAGTCGTCACCATTAGATATAGCTGATATGCAACATCTTGAAGGCCACAAAAGTTGACAGTGGTTGGCTATAGTCTTATTTATTTATTTATTTAGTTAAATTTGTATTGCCGCCCAATGGGCAAGCGACTCTGGGCGGCTCACAACATCATTCATACATTAAAAAAAAACTATCCCCCAAAAAACTCCGTCATTAAAAACATTTAAAATACCTACCTAATGGGAGGGTGAGCTCCCCCATTGGTTTAGTGGTTAAGGCGCTGAGCTGGAGAGCGGAAAGTCAGGTTTCGATACCCATGAGCCTCACTTGGGGACATGAGAGGAGCCTCATTTGGGCATCCCCTAAAAAAGGTCCTTTCATCCCAGAGTAATCTCTGACACAAAATTATTATTATTATAATAGGAGGGTTAGAGAAGGTGGTAGGAGAAATGTTGTTCACACCCTTAGCTTGGGGAGGGTGTCAATTTTATTTAGTGATGTTAGCTTGCGACACAATATTTGCCAGAAAAGTAGGATTAATATAGAACAAATCAACAAGGAGAATTAGGTTGTCAATGATCAACAACCACTAAATATCTGTGTTCTGCTGAATGTTATCATTCTGTCAATTATTGTTTGTGAAAGTACAATAGAATAGGCTGAAAGCAAGATAGAGTGCTGCGCTCTGTTGTCTAGTCATGCCTACCACATGACCATGGAAACGTCTGCAGAAGCAGACAGCGCTGGCTCTTCGGCTTTGAAACAGAGATGAGCACTGCACCCTAGAGTCGGATATGACTGGCTTTCGAGCAAAGGAAATCTTTACCTTTACCTAATCCATATTAAAATGACTGGATAGCTCAGTGAGTTAAGTATCTGGCTGCAGTGTCAGAATGCAAGCGCGGCGCCAAAATGGCCGCCGCGCCCTTTGCGGGCCCCCCCCCCCACAGGGCAGAGAATCCGGGTAGTTAGGGGCGTGGCCAGCTCCCTTATAAAAGGGATGGCCACGAGGCAGCCGAGCTGCCATTTTACCTCAGCGACGGAGCGGAGAAGTCTTTTCCCCTGTGTCTCCGTCGCTCTTTAGCCTACCGGGAAGCCCTTTTGGTAGCGATTCTGCCTTGCTGGCTTCCCTTCTTGCTTCGGTGGAGATGCCTTCGAAGAAGAAGGCAGCTTCGAGTGCAGCTCGCGCTGTTAGGAGGCGCAACCCAGGTCGGAGGACCGCGGTGCCGCCTCCTCAGCAGCCGCCTTTGCCGGCCCCTGCCGGGGCCAGCGGAATGGGGTCTATTGCCCCTTGGCCCGGAGTGGGCGATCAGAGTGCGGGCGCGGAAGGCGTTCCGGCCCGCGGCCCGCGAGCGGTGGACACCGCTCCTGCACCTGCCCACCCTGTTGGGCCTACTCCTCTTGGGTCGCAGCCTCTCCCTGGGCCCTCTAGCCTTGGGGGGTGGTGCGGCCCCCTGCCTTGGCAGGTTTCTCCACCGACCCTGCCGGGCTTCGGTGCTGGCCAATGGCCATATTCGGGTCCTGGGGTACAGGGACCTGTACCCGCGCCGGGACCAGGCGGGCCGGCCGGCCCTTTGCCCCTGGTCAACGTGGACACCTTACTGGCCCGCATCGCGGCCCTGGAAGCGTCATTGGCTCGGGCCAGTCAGGCGGGCGCCCCCTTCGGGGTCCCTTTTGAGGCGCTGTCGGCAGGAGGACAACAGCCGGCAGGGAGGGTCGAGCTGCTGCAGGCGCGTGGTGCGGTTTCGGCCACTGCCTCGCAGCTCCCCAGCCAGCAGCCAGATGCGGGTCAAGCCCCGGTGATGAGCTCTACGTCGGTCGTGAGCTCCGACGCCCCCAGTGGGCCGGAACCCCCGGTGGGGGCGGCCCGCGGGGGTGCAGCATGTGAGTATACGGTGCAAGCGAGTACATCCACACACATCCCCAATATAGGGGGGGCCTTTCAATGGCCTTGGCCTCGCGCGGGTGGTGCGGGGGCCACGCTGTCGGCAACCCACCCGGCGACGACGACTGCCACCTTGGGCACTGGGGTGGGTACTTGTTCTTACACTGCGGGGAATGTTCTGGGGGTGGCTGGGTTAGCTCAGGCCCCTTTTCCTAGGCCGGCTGTGCCTTTTTCGGCTTTGCCGACGGCGGGGTATTCCTTGCCATTGGGTGATCATTTGGCACAGACTACCAGAGAAAAGATATGGCGGGGGGAGTACGTAGATATCTTCTCACTCCTGAACAGAAAGCCCACCAAGGAGGAAAGGGAGGGACAGGATGAGAAGGACAAGGAGCAGGCACGCCGCCGTAAGCCGCCGCGTACCTGGGCCAACTGGCTCCCCGCTTATTTAATATACATGGCGGTGTATTTGAGGGCGCGGCCGGATTTAGCTATTCCCATGGTCCAATATTTGGACAACATATACAGGGCGATGGTTGATTTCCCGGGCCCCTCATGGCTAGCATATGATGAGGAATTCCGTATGAGGATTCCCCTCCACCCCGAGATGAGATGGGATGAGCCGTGCCAGAGGCTTTGGCTCTTGTATATGACGCCTACACGCCCTGCCCCGGGAGATAGATACCATTGCGGACATGCGGTCCAGCGAGCGGCTCCAGCGCAGGTTACCCGCCAGGCGGCGGGGCAGGGGGTTCCAGCCCGCCTGCTGTGCTGGACTTTCTCGTCCAATGGTTCCTGCAATAGAAAGAATTGCAGGTATAAGCATGAGTGTCCCACATGTTCGGGCCCCCACGCAGCCTCTGCCTGTCCCAGGCCTGGGGGGGCACGAGGCAGAGGGAGGGGTGGACAGTGGGCTGGCAAGACTGCCACGGATGGAGCTGGTTCTCCAAAAGGCCCCCTCCCCAATTAATGTGGACATGCTGGAGCGTTGGCTCGCATCGTACCCGAAGGGGGAGGATGGGGAGTATCTCCTTCAGGGTTTTAAGCAGGGATTCCGTATCCCTTTCATGGGTGATAGGTCCCCTCAGGATGCCCCCAACCTGTTATCCCTCAGAGGGAGGGAGGACGTGGCTGCGGCCAGCATTAAAAAAGAGTTAGATGCGGGCAGGGTCGCTGGACCTTTCCCTGCACCCCCGTTTCCCAATCTTAAGGTGTCGCCACTGGGCTTGGTCCCCAAAAAGTCCCTAGGTGAGTTTCGCCTTATTCATCATTTGTCCTACCCAGCCGGCCGATCGGTCAATGATGCTATTCCTGATGACCTCTGTTCAGTCAGGTATACATCGTTTGACCATGCGCTGCGCATGGTACGCTCGTGTGGCCTGGGTGCCTTGCTGGCCAAGTGTGACATTAAGTCGGCTTTTCGCCTCTTGCCAGTGCATCTGGGCGACTTTGAGTTGCTGGGTTTTAAATTTAAGGGTGAATATTATTTTGATAAGGCCATGCCTTTTGGCTGCTCCATATCATGCTCGGCATTCGAGCGTTTTAGTACCTTCCTAGAGTGGGCTTTCGTCCGCAGGTCAGGGTCCCGGTCTGTAGCCCATTTTTATTCGGGGGTGAACGGGGCTGGGACACGTGCACACGTCTCCTCAACACATTTCAGACGCTAATGGAGGAACTTGGTGTCCCTTTAGCGCCCGAAAAGACCGAGGGCCCATCTACCAAGCTAGTATTCCTGGGGGTTGAGATTGACACAGTAGTGCAGGCTTCTAGGTTGCCGGGTGATAAGGTGTCCAGGATAGTGGCCCTTATCTCGGAATTGCTGGCCAAGCGTAAGGCATCCCTGAGGGAACTGCAGGTGCTACATGGTCACCTCAATTTTGCTTGCAGGGTGGTCGCACCGGGCAGGGCTTTTGCCCGGCGCTTATGCGACGCCATGGCAGGGTTATCCAGGCCCCACCACAGAGTCAGGCTTACCCGGGGTATCAGGGCAGACATGTTTGTCTGGTTGCAATTCCTGAGGGAGTTCAATGGGGTCTCATTTTGGAGGTCTGACCTCCTGGCATCCCCCAATTTTCAGATCCAGTCTGATGCCTCAGGATCCCTGGGTTATGGGATGTACTTCAATGGGAAGTGGGCCTATGGTGGGTGGCCACCGGCATGGGCAGGCACAGGTCGCCTGCGTGATCTCACATACCTGGAATTTTTCCCTATTCTGGGGGCTTTGATGCTATGGGGCGAACAGTGGGCTAATTCGTTGGTGCATTTCTGGTGTGACAATGCTGCTGTTGTCCACATTGTCAATGCACAGACTTCCAAATCGCCCAGGGTTATGGAACTAGTGCGCCATTTTGTGCTGCGCTGCCTGCGCCTCAACGTCTTGTTCAGGGCCAGGCATGTCCCAGGGATTAATAATGATATTGCTGACGCTTTGTCCCGCCTGCAGATCTCCCGGTTCCGCGCCTTGGCCCCGGATGCGGAGGAATTTCCCTCGCCATTCCCGGACGAGATGTGGACTATTGGCAAGGAGAGGTGAACCGGGCGATTGGCCTGTCACTAGCGCCACGCACGCGTAAGGCGTACCAACAAGCATTCAATTCTTACAGGGCATTTTCTGCTCAATGTCACCTGCCAGAGACCTGGCCTATCCCGGTGGACCATGTTCTGCGGTTCATGGTTCACCTGCATGCACAGGGCCTCGCACCTCGCACCATAGCATCCAAGCTCTCGGCGTTGGCTTTTATGGCCAAAGTGGGAGGTCATGTGGATACCACCTCTGACTTCCGTGTGAGACATGTTTTGGAGGGGTGGGTGCGCGAGCGCGGGCGTTGCCCGGACGACCGGCACCCTATTTCCCCAGGGGTTCTTACCCAGTTGGCCCGGGGCTGGCCAGGCCTCTGTTTTGATCATTATGAGGCAGCCCTTTTTCATGCAGCCACAACGGTGGCATTTTTTGGAGCGCTCCGCGTCAGCGAACTCGTGATGCTGTCTAAGGCGGATGCAAGTGGTAGGGCACTGGAACTCGAAGATGTCTATGTTGCCAAAGACTGGGCCCAGTTGAGGATACGCTCCTCTAAAACAGATCAGCATGGCGTAGGCAGTGGTGTAAGACTGCTACGGTGTTCTTTGGCAGACATCTGTCCGGTTGGTGCCCTACAGGAATTCCTGGCACTGCGTGGCATGCACCACGGCCCGTTTTTCTGTCACCAAGATGGGTCTCCCCTTACTAAATTTCAGTTTTGGAAGGTGACAGCCAGAGCCCTCACCAGGGTGGGCCTACCAGGTGCCCGTTATGGCACACATTCATTCCGTATTGGTGCAGCCTCTACAGCAGCTGCTTTTGGGTACTCTGGGGCTGACATACGCAGCATGGGGAGGTGGGGCTCGCAATGTTTTCAGTTTTATGTGCGCCCACTCCCGCCATGAGTACCAATCCAGTCACCTTACCGCCTTTTTTCTCAATTTTCTTACAGACCCTGGGTGTCGTATTACACCGGTGACAGTATGGCTGGTGGGCCACAGCTATGTGCACAGGGCAGCGCGTTACGCTGCGGCGACAGAGTGGGGACCCCGACTGGGACTGGGTGAACACGCCAGTCTCACATGGCATGGTAAGCCTGGGATGTTATGGCGGGAGCTGCGGCCTTTCCTTTTTTCTGGCCTGGGTGCTGACCCGCCTGACATTCTCATTATACACCTGGGGGGCAATGATTTGGGCCAGGTCACCGGCTTATCGCTCAAGCATGCGATTTGCGAGGAACTCGCCTACTTGCATTATGTCTGGCCTGCCACAACCCTGGTTTGGTCGGACATTGTTCCGCGCCATTCTTACAGAGGGGGCGTTAACCTCATGGCCCTTGACCGCGCTAGGCGCACGGTCAATAGGGCGGTGGCGCGGTTTCTTGCCGACAGGGCTTGGGGACGGGTCAGTCATCACCCCGATATTAGCCTGCAAAATTATGACTTGTACGCAGGGGATGGGGTCCATCTGTCGCGAGGAGGTATGGACCTCCTGTTGGGTGATTGGCGAGCAGGCCTGTTGACCGAGCTGACGGTCTGGGGGGGGGGGCGTCAGGTCTTCTTTGAAGCCCCTCCGTGTGGCGGGTAGCACTGGTAAGGTAAACAGTATGACCCACAAGTATCCGGCAGGTTCGCAATTGACTGGACAACACTAGACAGGAATAAATTAGTTAAACGTTGTCCGGTCAACGACGAACCAGGCGATGGGGTGATGACGATTGCTAACCAGCATGCATCACCCCTGTGATTTCACGGATACGCGTCAGAGGGTGGGGTCATGAGTTAGTTATTGACTACGGTCAACAATTTGTTTGTTGTCAACAAACAAATTGATACAAATTGATACATTGTAACCAATTGCCGTTGGCAATTTTGGGGTGGTACCTTACCAGTGTTACTTCGGCCTGCTTGCCTAATGAATTATGATTGGTCGTTTTACCAATACAAATTTATAATTCGGACTAGGGCATTGAATCAATAAATGTGGCCCGGTGCTGTTATCCACTTTCAATGTTGTCTGTGTCCGTTATTGGGGGGGTGCGCCTGCAATGCAAGCGCGGCGCCAAAATGGCCGCCGCGCCCTTTGCGGCCCCCCCCCACAGGGCAGAGAATCCGGGTAGTTAGGGGCGTGGCCAGCTCCCTTATAAAAGGGATGGCCACGAGGCAGCCGAGCTGCCATTTTACCTCAGCGACGGAGCGGAGAAGTCTTTTCCCCTCCACCCCCTCCCTAGTTAACAGTGTGATATTTTGGTCGCTTCGGGGCCGGGTGGGAATTTTTGGCTGGGACCCATATTGGCTTCCGGGTCCTGGTTTTTTTGCCCATCCCACACTGTTGCTATGGTTTGATATAGGGGTCTTTCTGCATTCATAATGTTGACTTTGGTCACATTGGCGGGTAGCACTGGTAAGGTAAACAGTATGACCCACAAGTATCCGGCAGGTTCGCAATTGACTGGACAACACTAGACAGGAATAAATTAGTTAAACGTTGTCCGGTCAACGACGAACCAGGCGATGGGGTGATGACAATTGCTAACCAGCATGCATCACCCCTGTGATTTCACGGATACGCGTCAGAGGGTGGGGTCATGAGTTAGTTATTGACTACGGTCAACAATTTGTTTGTTGTCAACAAACAAATTGATACAAATTGATACATTGTAACCAATTGCCGTTGGCAATTTTGGGGTGGTACCTTACCAGTGTTACTTCGGCCTGCTTGCCTTATGAATTATGATTGGTCGTTTTACCAATACAAATTTATAATTCGGACTAGGGCATTGAATCAATAAATGTGGCCCGGTGCTGTTATCCACTTTCAATGTTGTCTGTGTCCGTTATTGGGGGGGTGCGCCTGCAAATGGGGTTTTTGATTTTTCACTGTGTTTCTCAGGAATTAAGCCAGCCTTTATAACCTTGGGCAAGCAGCCCAGTCCCAGAGCACCCCCAGGAGAAGAGAGTGGTAAACCACTTCTCTGCACTACTTTTTACTTAGAAACCCTTGCAAAGTGTCGCCATAGTTCAGAATTGATTGATGGCATATAGTTATTATAATTATTAATCTATATCAAGCACCATGCAAGTGCACTCAAAGAAATACTACCCAGATGTGTGCAAGCAGAGTTAAGAAGTGGAGATATTCAACTGCATGAAATAGCAGTTCTGTCTACAATTTGTGAGTATCACATCTCAACAGGGTTTTCTGCCAGGTTGAACTTACTTAACCAGCCTTCTACCACCAAACAGTGTCCATCAAATTTTTACTGACCATACCCAATTTAGCATGCCCTCCTGTCCTCCTCTCCACACAACCCAGATCAAGAGTGAATCAGTGCAAAAGTATGAATGGTATGGCTGCCAGCCCAGGCGCACACAGTGTGTGGGATACGAAGTATAAAAACCGTAGAACTTGTTGACAAATACTATCCTTGATGTTGTACAGGGCATGATGTTCCCAGTTTTACCTTTGGCCCAGCTCAGCTGAAGTCTTTATATGTGAAGAGTATTTATTTATTTATAATATTTATAATAAATATGTGAAGAGCATCAATCAGTGGAGAGAATCACTTGGACCCCACTGGTTATGCCATCCTGACTTGAGAGAGCCAAACATAACAATTTCTAGGATGGAATGCTTGTTTGTGACATGGTACTTGTGGTTGTGTCAACATAGTAGGCTCCCAAGAGGCTTCGGTTGAGAGCATTTAGTGGTTGGATAGAAGAAAATAAGATCCTTATTTTGCTAGCTAAAGTAAACTTGGATACTAAGCTTTCTTTAAAGTACTCATACTTGTCCCCTTTACATGGTGTGTCCTTCCATTCATATTGGGTCTGGAATTGGAACACTAAGAGAGGTCATGGTGACCTTTCAATTTCTTTGCAGGCGCACCCCCCAATAAAGGACTCAGACACTGGTAAAAGTGGATAACGGCATTGGGCCACATTTATTGATTCATGCCCTAGTCCGAATTATAAATTTCTATTGGTATTCAACCAATTATAATTCTTAAGGCAAGCAGGCCGAAGTAACACTGGTAAGGTTCCACCCAAAATTGCCAACGGCAATTGGTTACAATGTATCCATTTGTATCAATTTGTTTGTTGACAACAAACAAATTGTTGACCGTAGTCAATAATCTAACTAGTGACCCCACCCTCTGACGCGTATCCGTAAAATAACGGGGTGATGCCTGCTGCCCAGCTCATGCCATCACCCCATTGCCTGGTTCGTCGTTGACCGGACAACGTTAACCAATTTATGCCTGTCTAGTGTTGTCCAGTCAATTGCGAACCTGCCGGATACCTGTGGGTCATAAATGTTTACCTTACCAGTGCTACCCGCCACACGGGGAGGCTTCAATAAAGGCTCACCGCCCCCCCCCCAGACCGTCAGCTCGGTCAACAGGCCTGCTCGCCAATCTCCTAACAAGAGGTTCATACCTCCCAGCGACAGATGGACCCCATCCCCTGAGTAAAGCCCGTAATTTTGGATACTGATGGTGGGGTGTCGTATGACACGCCCCCAACCCTTGTCCAGAAGGAACCGGGCAATAGCCCTGTTCACCAAGCGCCGAGCCCGATCAAGGGCCCGGAGGTTAAACCCTCCCCTGTAAGCGTGCCACGGTATCATGTCCGACCAAAGCAGGGTTGTGGCGGGCCACACATAATGCAGGTAGGCCAGGTCACCGCAAATCGCATGCTTCAGCGATAGGCCCGTGACCTGTCCCAAATCATTACCCCCGAGGTGTATAATCAGGACATCAGGCGGGTCAGCATCCCTGATGGAGAAAAGGAATGGCAACAGTTCCCGCCATAACATTCCACGCTTACCGTACCACCTGAGACTTGCGGATGCATCTAGTCCCAGTCGGGGTCCCCACTCTGTCGCCGCAGCAAACTGCGCCGCCCTGTGCACATAGCTGTGGCCCACCAGCCATACTGCCACCGGTGTAAGACGACACCCAGGGTCTGTCAAGGAAAAAAGGAAACAGGGCAGTGACTTAACTGGTACTCACTGTTGAAGAGGGCGAACATACAACTGAAAACATCGTGATTCCCACCGTCCCATGTTGCAGATTTTGGCCCCAGAGTACCCAAACGCCGCTGCGGTGGAAGCCACCCCTATCCTAAATGAATGGGTGCCGTAACGAGCCCCCGGGAGGCCAACACTGGCTAGTGCCTTACCGGTCACCTTCCAAAATTGAAATTTAGTAAGGGGAGACCCATCTTGGTGACAGAAAAAAGGGGCCAGGGTGCGTGCCACGTAGTGCAAGGAACTCCTGTAGGGCACCAACCGGACAGATGTCAGCCATAGAACATCGTAGCAGTCTTACACCACTGCCTACACCGTGCTGATCGACCTTAGAGGAACGTATCCTCAGTTGAGCCCAATCATTGGAAACAGAGACATCTTCGAGTTCCAGTGCCCTACGACTCGCATCCGCCTTAGACAGTAGCACCAGCTCACTGATGCGGAGCGCTCCAAAAAAGGCCACCGTAGTAGCCGCGTGAAACAGGGTTGCCTCCTACCTGTCAAAACACAGGTCATGCCAACTCCATGCAAGATGGGTAAGTACCCCCGGAGAAATAGGGTGGCGGTCGTCCGGGCTGCGCCCACGTTCCCGCGCCCACCCTTCCAAAACATGTCGTATGCGAAAATCTTGTGTGCTGTCAGCAAAACCACCCACCTTGGCAATGAATGCCAGTGCTGACAGCCTGGATGCTATGGTGCGGGGGGCTAAGCCCTGGGCATGTAGATAAACCATAAATTGGAGGACATGAGCCACTGGGATGGGCCAACTTTCAGGCAGCCGGGATTGGGCACAAAAGGCCCTGAATGAACTGAATGCCTGGTTATACGTCTTACGCTTGCGGGGGGTGAGCGACATGCTGATCGCCCGGTTCACCTCTCCTTGCCAAGCGTCCATATCTCGTCCGGGAGCAGCGAGGGAAATTCCTCTGCATCCGGGGCCAAGGCTCGGAACCGGGGGATCTGCAGGCGGGACAAAGCGTCAGCAATATCGTTATTAATACCTGGAACATGTCTGGCCCTAAAAAGCACATTGAGGCGTAGGCTGCGCAACACAAACTGGCGAACCAGTTCCATGACCCTTGGAGATTTAGACGTCTGTGAGTTGACAATGTGGACCACTGCCGCATTGTCACACCAGAAATAGACGACCGAATTGGCCCACTCCTCGCCCCATAGCATCAAAGCCCCCAGAATGGGGAAAAATTCCAGGTACGTGAGATCGCGCAAGCGATTCGTGCCCCACCAGGCTGGCGGCCATCTGCCATAGGCCCACTTCCCTTTGAAGTAAATCCCATAACCCAGGGACCCTGACGCATCCGACTGAACCTGAAAACGAGGGGAAACCAAAAGGTCGGATCTCCAAAATGACACCCCATTGAATTCCCTCAGGAACTGGAGCCAAATGAGCATATCGTCCCTCATGCCCTTGTTCAGTCGGACCCTGTGGTGGGGCCTGGCCAAGCCAGTCATGGCGTCGCACAAACGTCGAGCAAATGCTCTGCCAGGTGCGACGACCCTGCAAGCGAAATTGAGGTGACCATGTAACACCTGGAGCTCCCGAAGGGACACCTTGCGTTTTGCCAGCAAGTCCGAAATGAGTGCAACGATCCGGGAAACCTTATTAGCAGGTAACCTGGATGCCTGCACAACCGTGTCAATCTCCACCCCCAGGAAAGTGAGCTTGGTTGAAGGGCCCTCGGTCTTTTCGGGCGCTAAAGGGACACCGAGTTCCTTCATTAGCGTCTGAAATGTATTCAGGAGACGTGTGCACGTGTCCCAGCCCCGTTCACCCCCGAATAAGAAATCATCAAGGTAGTGGGCTACAGACCGGGACCCTGACCTGCGAACAAAGGCCCATTGGAGGAAGGTGCTGAAGCGCTCAAATGCCGAGCATGAAATGGAGCAGCCAAAAGGCATGGCTTTGTCAAAATAAAATTCACCCCGGAACTTGAAACCCAGCAACTCGAAGTCGCCCGGGTGCACTGGCAGGAGACGGAACGCAGACTTAATGTCGCACTTAGCGAGTAGTGCACCCGGGCCACATGAGCGCACCATGCGCAGGGCCTGGTCAAAAGATGTATACCTGACCGAACAAAGGTCATCAGGGATAGCATCGTTGACCGAACGGCCAGCCGGGTAAGACAAGTGGTGTATCAAACGGAACTCCCCCGGCGACTTCTTGGGCACCAACCCCAAAGGGGAAACCTTGAGGTTGGGGAATGGCGGGAGAGGGAAAGGGCCGGCAACCCTGCCAGCCGCAACCTCCTTAGCAATGCTCATGGCAGCCACCTCCTCCCTTCCCCTGAGTGATAACAGGTTGGGCGCATCCTGAGGTGACCTGACCCCCGTGAAAGGAATGTGAAACCCCTGCTGGAAACCCTCAAGCAGGTAAGCTGCGTCAGCCCTCCTCGGGTACATCGTGAGCCAACGCTCCAACATGTCCACGTTAATTGGGGAGGGGGCCTTTCGCCTGACCAGCTCCCTCTGCGGCAGTCCTGCCGGCTCCCTGTCCACCTCTACCTCTGCCCCGCAGTCCGCCCACCTTAGGACACGCGGAGGCGGCATGGGGGCCAGAACAAGAGGGACACTCGTGCCTGTATCGGCACTGCTTCCTGTTACACGCACCATTGGCCGAGAAGCTCCAACACAGCAGGCGGGCTGGAACCCCCTGCCCCGCCACCTGGCGGGGTGCCTGGGCTGGAGCAGCCCGCTGGACCGCATGTCCACAATGGTACCTCTCCCCCGGCGCCGGGCGCGTGGGGGTTATGTAAAGCCACAGCTTCTGGCAGGGCTCATCCCACCTCATCTCTGGGTGTAGGGGCACTCTCATACGGAATTCCTCGTCGTAAGCCAACCACGACGGGCCAGGGAAATCAACCATCGCCCGGTATATGTTGTCCAAATACTGGACCATCGGAATTGCCAGGTCAGGCCGGGCCCTGAGATACACCGCCATGTATATAAGGTACGCGGGTAACCAATTGGCCCACGTGCATGGCGGCTTACGTCGACGAGACTGCTCCTTGTCCTTCTCATCCTGCCCCTCCCTCTCTTCTTTGGTGGGTTCCCGATTCAAGAGGGAGAAAATGTCCACGTACTCCCCCCGCCATATCTTTTCCTTGGTGGCCTGGGCCAGGTGGTCCCCGAGGGGCAACGAATAACCTGCCGTCGGCAAGGCCGACACCGGAACATTGGCAGTACTGGGCACCATGAAAGGAGCCTGTACCAGCCCCGCCACACCCAGTAAGTTCCCCGCGGGACAGGGTACCCCGCCCCAAGAGGGGCCCTGGAGTGGAGGGGCCGTTCCCAGCTGGGCCGGCAGCGGCTGACCTGCCGCCCCAGCCAGGCGAGGCCACGGCCACTGCAAGCCTCCCCCATTGTGGGTTGTGTTGTGGGTGCACTAGATTGGACCGTATACTCACAAGTTGCACCCCCGTGGGCCGCCCCCACCGGGGGTTCCGGCCCACTGCGGGCGTCGGAGCTCGCGACCGCAACCGAGCTCGAAGACGGGGCCTGACCACTACCTGCTGGTGGTATCAGCTGCATGGGGAGCTGCGAGGCCGCTGCTGATGCCGACCTATGTGCCTCAGGCAGCTCGACCCTATCGGCCGCCTGCCGAGGAGCGGCAAGCGCTGAGTTGACCTGCAAACCAAACGGTGCCCTGGACGGATTAACTACCCTTAAAGAAGCCTCAAGGGCCGCTACACGGGCCAGTAGGGCATCCACGTTAACATAGCCCCCAACACTAATGGGTGGGCCAGCTGGCCCACCGGTCGCTGGTGCCGGGCCAGGTCCCTGGACCCCAGGGCCCGAATATGGCCATGCCCCAACCACCGGCCCCATGGGGGCCGGGGGCATGCCCTGCCAGGGAAGGGAACCCAGCCAACCCCCATGGTTAAAGCCCACCGCTGGAAGCTGAATGCCGAGGCCCAAAGGCCCAGCCTGGCCATGCGCCAGGCTTGAGCCGGTGGCCGCTGATTGCGGGCCGGGGGCCGGATCCCCTGCAGGGCCGGGCTGAGGCTGCCCAGCCTCAGGCCAGGGTGCAATCGCCCCCATCCCGCCGGTCCCGGCGGGCGCCCCCGGAAAGGGGGCCTGCTGAGGGGGCGCAGTCGCGGTCCTCCGACCCGGCTGGCGCCTCCGCGAGGAACGAACCGCGTTCCCCATCGCCTTCTTCTTGGAAGGCATTGCTGCGAAGTGCAGGGAAGCCGAAGAAAAGGAGCAAAGAAAAACTGCTGCCGAAAAAGGCTTCCCGGCTAAAGAGAAGAGCGACGGAGCAAAAGGGGAAAAACTTCTCCTCTCCGTCGCTTCGCAAAATGGCAGCGCGGCTGCCTCGTGGCCACCCCTTTTAAAGGGTGCTGGCCACGCCCCCTAACTACCCGGATGTCCAAGTCCGGTGGGGGGGCCCCGCAAAGAGCGCGGCGGCCATTTTGGCGCCGCGCTTGCATTCTTTCTTTCTTAATTCTCTCTGCATTTCAATGTGCTGGATAATTGTTCTCTTTATTGTTCTCATTAGGGTTTATATATACAAAGTAAAGTAGTTTGAGGGATATACTACAAAAGGAAATGAACAGATGAGTGTATCCCTGTGGGTTTTGCTCAATGGTTTCATGGTTATTGACACCATCACTTTTGGTATCTGAATCATTCCTATTAGATGGGATTGGAGGTAGTCTTTTATGGCAGTAACTCAGCTTCATTGGATGTCTCCAAATTCAGTTATTATTGGGAGTGGGAGAAAAATATCTACCTTCCTGTCAACTTTCTGCACACCATGTGTAAGTCTGCCTGTGTCCTAGCCTGCCATGGGTCTGGGCTTCATAAGCATGAGTTCACATAAAAATCTCTGCTCCCCCAAAGGGGCATATCTCTGCTTAATTATAAAAATTGCTTATGATGTTTCAAAAACAGATGAGCTGTTTTAGAGATGAATTATAAATAGGATGTTCATAATGAATCAAAACTCCTTGCTAGTTTTAGGCAAAATATATTCCTTGTCCCTTTTTTATATTACCTTGGCTCATAGTCCATCCCCAGGCATATGTGGAGAATGAGTGGAGCCAAATCCTTATTTTACTGCTTGGAAATTTCTATCCCAAGTGCTGATCCAGCTCTCTTAATGGACCAAAGAGCAGCAAGTTAAGTCACCCCACGGCTTCTGCTTCCATGTTGCTGCCATGCCATTTGGACATGTATCTAGAATAAAGGTTTCTCAGTCCAAACATCCCACCCCATTTTTACGTTTTGTACTGGGTATCTCACACCATACTTACCATAAGTTATTGCTGTCTGGCTTACCTGTTGATTCTTTGGCGAGAGAAACAGTTAATACGCCTACTCAAGCTCTCAAGCAACTCCTAATTGCTACACCCTGACATACCTGTCAAATTTTTGATTTGAAAATAAGGGACATTTTGGCCACACCCCTCTGTGGGCGTGGCCAAATCTGTGGCCGTGGCCAAATATAGCCATGGTACTTGCTGGGCTCTAGTCATGCCTGCCACATGGCCATGAAAATGTCTGCAAACACAGACAGCACTGGCTCTTTGGCTGTAAATGGAGATGAGCACTGCACTCTAGAGTTGGATACGACTGGCAGATTTTACTTTCTTAGGACCAAAGATCGCTGCAGATGGAGATTGCAGCTGTGAAATAAAAAGGCGACTGATGCTTGGGAAACAAGCTATGAGAAACCTGGGGAACATAGTTAAAAGTAGAGGCATCACCTTGCAAACAAAAAATTGCATAGTCAAAGCAATGGTATTCCCAGTGGTAATGTATGAGTGTGAGAGCTGGACCATTAGGAAAGCTGAGCGCAGAAAAATAGACGCCTTTGAAATGTGGTGTTAGAAATAGGTCAATCCTAGAAGAAATCAACCACGACTGCTCATTAAAGGTCAAATAGTAAAGATGACGCTAAAGTGCTTTGGACATCAAATGAGAAGAGGGGATTCACTTGAGAAGGCCTTGATGCTGGGAAAGGTGGAGGACAAAAGAAGGGGGTGGCCAAAAATAAGATGGCTAGATGGTATTGTAGATGCAATGGGCACAAAGCTGTGTGGGCCAAAGAACACTTTCCCCATCTTCTTGCGGGACTTTGTTTTGTTTTTGTTTTTGTTTACTCATTTTTAATTTAAAAAAAATTCTGGGAAGCAAAGAGCAGAATAGTCAACCAGCTCCCCAGGTTGAACTAGCCCTGCACGTGGCTAGATTACCCCCCCCCCCAATTAGGGTGGAGGAGCAAGGGATTAATTCCCCCAAATTAACCAATCCACTTGTTCCTCACTGCAACCAGTTCAAGCACCAAACACCTGAGAATGTTGGATCCAGCTTAAGGAAGGGAATTAGTAAAGTAAAAAGCAACCTCTGTAGTTTCAAAGCCTCCCACCAGCTGAGGAATTAATCTCCATATATGAAATATCGCTCACCTAGAGTAGACTGGTGGCTCCCATGGTGGCTCCGACCACCAGCAGCAAAAACAAAGCCTCCATGACCATGTGGCAGGGAAATGAAAGAGAAACAAACTACAGAAGGCCCCCACCACCTTCTCTCTCTCCTTCCACAAGCGAAAAGCCACAGCGACCTCTGGTGGCAGGAAAAACATAATGCAGCTTTGTCTTTTTTTAAAAAAATAAGGGATATTATGGGAAAATTTATAAAATGGGAGGGGGTGGGAAGAGGTATAAAAATAAGGGGTTTTCCTGGGAAAAACAGGATACTTGACAGGTATGCACCCTGACGCTCAACATTTGACATGATATATCTGATGGAGAAGAGGTGTAATGTATGGGACATGTGTTTTGGATTGGGAAGAGCTCAGCTTCAGTTCCTGGCATATTCAATTGTGGCTGGTAGAGATTTCTGTCTGGAACTCTGGGCAGTAGCGACTGGACCTTCCAAATAGCATCAGGCCAGAGAGACCTGTACTCTGACTTAGCTAAACAAAGTTTCCCATATTGCTGTCCTAATAAATGCACATCACTTGTAACAACCATGGAAGTAAAAAAGCACACGTTTTGTAGCCTGTGTTGCCATGAGGCTGGTATGTTTCATCTCACTTAACCATTTCAGTAGAAGAGTACTTACAGTGTGTCAGCATCAGGGTCACAGGCAGATAACACAAACATCAGGACACAGGACAGCCAGGTAAAAGGCCAAACTGTAACCATATCTCATTCCAGAGTCCAGAACCAAATCAAGCCAGGATTAGTCCAGATGATGACAGTGTAGTCCAAATGAGCCAGAGGTCCTAGGTGACCAGGAGAACACACAAGGCAGAGAACCTTCAAAGGTTAGAGCAAGGTGAGGGTGGACTCCCAGGAGCCAGAATCCAGGCAAGGTGTAGCAATAGTCTCCAAGAACCAGGAACAAAGCAGGGAGTTTTCAAGAGCAGAAACAAGACAAGAAATCCTCCAGAAACCAGGAACAAGGTGGGAGATCTTTGGAACCAAGAACAAGGCAAGAGATCTTCCTGAAACCAGGAACAAGGCAGGAGATCCAAGAGCCAAGCAACTGCAGATCTGCTGGCCTTTATCTATCTATCTATCTATCTATCTATCTATCTATCTATCTATCTATCTATCTATCTATCTATCTATCTATCTATCTATCTATCTATCTATCTATCTATCTATCTATCTATCTATCTATCTGTTCAATTTCTACCCCGCCCAATCAGTCAAGGCTGACTCAGGGTGGGGCTTTGTTACGGAGGCACAACAACAGTCCACAAGAAACAGGAACTGGGCAGAAGTCTTCAGGATTGAATGTGAGAGAAGCAGCCTTTTTAAAAGTATGCTGGCAATACTTTATTAATTATAAAAGAACCAATGAAAGCTTAGATAATGTTCAGGGTCACTTGGAAAGCTTTGAAGAGGTAAAAATTAATTGGATTCAATCAGAGATTATAGACAGGAAATGAAGGAAATCAAAGCAAAATTTAAGATTAAATTTATATCGAGTTTTAAATTTTTGGGAATAAATATTTCTAAGAACCTGCAAGATTTAAAATTAATGAATTTTTATAAGGTGAAAGAAGACACAAAGGCAAATTTAGAAAGGTATATTTTTTTAAATGAGATTGTCATGGGAAGATAGTGCTATGTAAGTGCTCTTACTTAATTTTTTTTGTTTTGTTTTAGATGCTACCAATAAAATTAATAGAAGAGGAATTAAAACAATGGCAAATGATAAATAATTTTTGTAACTGCAATAAAAGTTAGAGAATAGATTAACAACTGTGGTAATGCATCTCAGAAAGAAGGTTTAGTCATCCCAAATATTAAAAAAACCTATTGTGTAGTCATAATAGTAGTCAGATTAGAATGGTTCCCAATATAATAACATCAAAGGAGTTGATCTGGGGAGATACTGAATTAAAAGAAATGGAGGGTATATACATGGATTGTTTTTTAAGCAGGAAAGTGAAAAAAGGAAAAGGAAATTCAACAATCCTTTTGTACCACAATTCTTCATATTTGGTATTTTAAAAATGGTATTTAGCCCAGGAATAGCACCACTGATTCAAATTGTAGACAGAGAAATTTCCAGAGAATCTAAAAGCAAGATTAATAGAAGATTTGGTAATAAGTCTGAAGGGCTGGATAAGCAAAGTATCCAATAAGGTACATATAAGAGGAATATTTGAGAAAACAAAAATATCTTGGTATATTACAATTGGAAGAATAGATTAAACACTGATTAAAACAACATGGTAGTTGTAGGTAATTAAACAACATTTAAGGAACTGATAGTAGAGATGGAATGAAATATCAACAAAAGAGTTAGTAAGTAAAATATATAAAACCTCGCAGAGCTCCTTTGAAGTGCTATAAGGACCAGCTGAAACAAACCCATGAAGGTGCCAGGTATAAACCCACAAACTTGGGAGACAGCAGCCAAAGATTGCCCACTTTGGCGCCAAACCATCTCTGCTGCTATCAATCACTTTGAATGAGAACGCCGCAGACATGAAGAGGCTAAGCGACAAACACGAAAACTTCATCAAACTCAGCTAAACCCACCACCATCTATTATACAAGAAACAGGAACTGGGCAGATGTCTTCAGTATAATATGTGTGGTCGCATGTTTCATGCCAGGATGAGTTTATGGAGTCACCAGAGACACATCCATCAACTGAGAAAATGACTTCCAGGAAAAATGTTTGCTCGGATACGAGTAGCAGCTCACAACGAAACTACTGACAGAATCTGAGGCAAAACAACAAGGTTTAATAATAAGTTGGGAAATGGATTTAGGAGGTTATATTAAAGAGGAGGAATGGACTAAAGGAAACAATAAGTTTGAGTTATTATGATACAAAATATTCAAAAGACTGTTGGAGATGTAAAAAGGAAGTTGGAACATATCTTCATTTATGGTGGAAATGTAAGAATGTGAAGATCACATGGAAAAGGATTTTTATGGAAATTAATGAAATATTGTCTATACATTTGGAGATGTTTCCTAAAATAGCACTATTATTGGATTTTGAAAATATACAGATAAAATGGTGAAAAAAATGATAATTATATTTATTACAGCAGTGAGATTGAACATAGTTCTAAAAATGGAAAATAGATGGTGATTTTGAACTGGATGGTTGGTATGGAATAGAATTAATGATAAATTAGCATGTGAAATGAAAGGTCTTTTTTTAAAAAAGGGATTAGCAAGGGGAAAATTATTTTAGAGAGCAATGGGGAAAATTTCTAGACTGGTGAAAGGGAAAGGAACAAAGCTGCAAGAAGATGTGTTATCTTTTTGGTGAGGAAGGGGTGAATACAGAAACCCAATTTTATAGAAAATAATTATTTGGTATGGTTTATTAATCCCACGAGTGGTGGGAGCATGTAGAGATTAATGCATTTATGTTTGGTTGTTGTTTTCCCTTGTTTGTATTATCTTTCTTTTTTCTTTTTTTGCAGTTTTTTCTCATTTTTTTTAAAAATCAAGTGAGAAAGAGATGTTAACATATGTCCCTCCCCTGGACACAATTTCCAGCATTTATTCATCTCATCTAGATAACATTTTGTTGTATTTTCTCCCAAATATTTCTTGTGTTTCTGCAAAATGTGTGGTTGGTCTAAAAGTGTTCTGATATGCCTTACTGGTGTGTGTGGTGCATTCACAATCATTGACAGTCACATAACACATGGAAACCAGAAGCTGAGGGAATGATAGCCAGAGGTAAATTATGTATGACATTTTTGCATTTCCTCACACAAGAGGCTAATATTGATATTGTGAAAAGTGCATGTATTTTCTGTGCATCTGTGATAATCTGTGCTTATATCAAGCCAGCAATAAAAGTGATAATGTTATAATTTATTGGCATTCTCAGAGCAACTTGATTGGAGGTTACCAAAAAGCCAAAATATTATTCTACAAGAATTTTTGAAGACAATACCTTGGCCTACAGCCTGCTCTTAGCAGAAGGCTCTTAAAAATGTATTAATAGGCAAACTTCTCTTTGTTTCAATGATGTGTGTAACAGTCCATTCTGCAAACGATTGTGTTTTCTCTGCACTTATCCAAAAGGATATTCACTACCCCCCTCACACACACATACATGTTGAAAGCCTTACCTCTGTAAACAGGGCAATGGTTTTTAGTGTTTTAATTGAATTTTAGTGGCTGTAATGCTGCCCAGAGTTGCCCCGGCGAGGGGGGCAGCTATATAAATTTGAATAAATTTGAATAAATAAACAAATAAATAATAAACACAACTACAAGCTGGAGATTGCACAAAGTAGTATTGCCAGTGGTGGGCTTCAGCAGGTTCGCGCCAGTTTGCCAGAACCAGCTGCAGACATTCTGGCTGGCCCTGCCCATCCAAGTTTTGAAATAAAGTAGCCCTAAATGGGATGCAATACAGGGCTTTCCCACTGGCCACACCCACCATACCACTCCCACAGAGTAGGTAGTAAAAATTTTTTAATCCCACCACTGGGCAGGGCATGACTAGATCATCCACCCAGTCACATGGCACCACAAAGTAAGCAAACCCACAGTGTGGTAGTAAAAAAAATTTGGGATCCACCCGCCACTGAGTTTTGCTTGTGGGAAGTTACACTTTACAGATTCCAGCAAGGTTTTGTTCTTAATATTTTAGGTTATTCTTCATTCCCTTATCCCATTTTTGGATCTTAAAATATTACAACAGGCACTTTAAACACAAACATTTCAGCACAGCACTTGTCTTGTTTCCAGAGCAGTTGAGTCTCCCCTGAAAACAGAGAAGGCCCTTTAACCTGCACCACCATAGTGCTGACTGAAATCAAGATAACCACTCTTATGGGGATGCTAAAAAAATTGGACTAAACATGCACATAAATGAAGAATGCTAGCATCAAGTCTTGCTTGTACTGCCATTTCCCAAGAAATGAAATCAGAAAGCATTGTGCAAAAGCCAGCCCTGATGAAGAAATAACCCAGAATTATGCATCTATGGGACTGCCATTGGCAATAGCTATGCTAAAGGAAAGCTGTCCTGGGTTAAGCTTGAACTCCATAAAGAAGTTGGCACTAATCTGAAATTGTCAGTTGTGTTACTGAAAACCTTTGCTAAGCAAGCATTGAGCCAAAGCTAGGATAACATTTTGCTTTTGATATTGGACTATATGAGTGCCACTGGACTAAAGCTCATTTCAGTGGCACCCAATAATACCTCTGGCACAACGTAGACTTGACACCTCATGCTAAACATATATTGCTGGAAAAGAGGCTTGCTTGATTTATTTGTCTGTTTATTACTCTCATCTCCAAAATTCTGACTGTTTTGTGTGGGAAATTCAGGCTGCAGATGCAGAACTGGACATAAATTGACTTTGGAGCCAAAGTGGCTATAAGGTTGCCCATGCTCGAAAGCCAGTCGTATCCGACTCTAGGGTTCAGTGCTCATATCTGTTTATTGGGTACCTATTTATTTACTTGCAGTTTCTTGCTTTCAAATTGATAGGTTGACAGGAGCTGGGACAGAGACGGAAGCTCACACTATCGTACAGCACTCAGATCTTGACCTGTTGACCTGCCGACCTTCCAGTTGTCAAGTTCAGCATCTTAACCACTAAGCCACCACAGTCCCCTAAAGTGGCTATACCAATATAGTATTAGAAATAAGTGAGTGCAGAATCAAAGCCCTTGTTATGGGTTTAACTGGATCTGCTGACATCCCTGAGTTAAGTTTAGAAGAAAGCTACTCCAGAAAGAGTTTCCAAGTAGGAAAAAATGGAATGAGACTTAAAAGAGACATGAGCATTGACAAGGTAATGGCTATAGAGATGTGTGAAAGGTGCCTATTTATTTCCATTCACATTTCTATCTTCCCATAGCCTAGCATCAAGTGTTCAGGATAATACTCCAGAAGAGCAGATCTACAACACCCACTAAGAGAGTAAAAAAAAAAAAGACAAAAAAAGACCAAAAAAAGTTGTGGAACCTTAGAGACTAACTCCTGCATTTAAATGTGATCTTTCGTGGCTCCAGTCCACTTCATCAGACATAAGAGTGAGACCGCTTGGCATCAAATTATACACATTAGGTACAGAGGCAAACAATGGTTGGCCAGCCCAACAGAAAAGTAATATTGTAGCTTTTTACAACTGACAATAATGGAAAGCACTTGGTTGTTATTCAAACCTGCTCTGAGGTTTGCCCCTGTTGAGTTGCAAATGGTTGCATCCAGTTGCACTGTGCAGGTATATGATTTATCCAAAAGTGTCCTTCATGTTCCACCTTGTAAAGCACGTCTCAGCTATGGAATTTTGAATCACAGTTACTAGCTGTATGTGGCTTTTTCTCTCTTAGCTTCTTGATCCCCATTCAAGAAAAGATGCTTAGAAGTTAAAAATTAAGTCCTTAATTATTATTTTATAGCAACAATTATTTTTGCATTGTTGCCTGCTGTTATTGCACAACAGCAATTAACCCACTACTTTTTATTTTAGTTTCTCCTAAGTAAGGCTACAGTTCTATCAGATCAAAACACCATGCCATGTTTTTAATCCCAATTTCAGGTCATGTAGTGTTCATGTCCATAATATCTGGGGCCATTCTCCACTGATCAGCTGGTGCTTGTCTCCACTAATTGGTAGTAATGATCTGCAGCAGCAACAGAAATGCGTCACGGATTATTGTTGGTGTGGATTGACAGGGAGGATCTCCAGTGACAGCAGAGACTTTGTCGATCAGCTGGAGCCTTTCTCTGCTGATCAGTGGTGGCCATACCTGTCAACTATCCTGTTTTACCCGGGAAAACCGCTTATTTTTACCCCTCTTCCCACCCCTCCCGGTTTATTAATTTCCCCGTATTTTCCCTTATATATATATATATATATATATATATATATATATATATATATATATATATATATATATATATATATATATATATATATATATATATATATATATATATATATATATATATATATATATATATATATATATATATATATATATATATATATATATATATATATGCGCTGACCGGAGCCCTCACAGGCAAAGCTGCAGTATTTTTTTTCGGCCTCCAGAGGTCGCTGGTGGCTTTTTGCTTGTGGAAGGGGAGAGAGAGAAGGTGGTGGTGGTGGTGGTGGTGCGTTCTGAGTTTCTCTTTCATTTTCCTCCTAACACATGGCCAATATGGAGACTGAGCTGGTCGGAGCCACCATGCTGGGAGGGACGGGAGTCTACTCTAGACTAGAGGTGAGCGATATTTCATATATGCAGGGGCAAATCAGCTCTTGGTCTGGGGGCAGAGACTTCTCTCTCACTCTCATGCTTTATTGAGCTGTTTCTGCCCTGCCTCCTGGCTGGAGGATTTCGTTTCTGTTCTAGAGTTAACTTGGGAGAGGTGGGGGATGGTGCTTGATTACTATATGAGAGAGAGAGGGGGGGTTCCATTTCTGTTCTAGAGTTAACGGGAGGGGTGGGGTGGAGTGGGGGATGTGCTTGATCACTAAATGAGAGAGAGAGGTGGGGGTTCCGATTCTAGAGTTAACTTGGGAGGGGGAGGGGGGATGTGCTTGATCACTATATGAGAGAGAGAGGGGGGGTCCGTTTCTGTTCTAGAGTTAACTTGGTAGGGGTGGGGGGATGTTGCTTGATCTCTATATGCTAAAGGTAAAGGTTTCCATTGCTCGAAAGCCAGTCGTATCTAGAGTGCCAAGGTTCACCATCACAGTCATAGATTCCTACACTATATGAGAGAGAGGGGGGTTCTGTTTCTGTTCTAGAGTTAACTTGGGAGGGGTGGGGTGGGGTGGGGGATGTGCTTAATCACTATATGCTAAAGGTAAAGGTTTCCCTTGCTCGAAAGCCAGTCGTATCTAGAGTGCCAAGGTTCACCATCACAGTCATAGATTCATACAGCGGCCAATTTTTAGAGCAAGAAGCTGCTTTTTGTATGAGAGAGCAGATCCAAAATACACGAGGAGAATTATCAGAGCTCATAGATCCAGTGTGCTTGCACGGTTGTGTAAGGGGATCTGAGTTACGTAAAGGTAAAGGGTCGCCCTTGCTCAAAAGCCAATCGTATCCAACTCTAGGGTTCAGTGCTCTTCTCTGTTTCAAAGCCGAAGAGCCAGCATTGTCTGCATCTGCAGACATTTCTGTGGTCATGTGGCAGGCATGACTAGACACCAGAATGCGGTGAGGCGGCTGGGGTGTAAGGGCAAAAAAGCAAGGCGACACGCCCAGAGCAACAGATTGAGAATAGCAAAGTGTATGTTTAATATCATTGAGAAGGTGCTCGAATAAATATTCTATTATCAATATTCTTAGTTGTCATTTACTAGACTGTGCTATTGTACGTGTGACAAAAGTTATATCAGATGTATCTATACATATATACACATACATATACACACACATATATGCAACCCTTCATGAGGAGCCCGCAGAAGATATAGGTTATTTCCCAAAAAAAGGATCCCCAAGTTCGTGTCCACAGTACTTGCACAATTTGGTGATGTAATAAAGTCCAACAGTTCTAGGATGGCCAGTAAGTATGGTCTGCGGGATCTCTGTAAGTGTGTATCAGCTGCGGGAGCCGTCTGCGATGTAAACGTTGGGAACAATATGAATCAAAACCAGCTGCAGGTCTCCGTCATGTGTGGTGCACTCATGCGGTTAATCAACGGTTTCGATGCCCCTCCGGTAAGCGGACATTTCGAACGACTTCCTCAAGAGTCTACGGATTCATAATAACAACATGGAAACACATGTGTAATGCTACAATACCATTCTTACATGAGTGCGGTGTTAAAAACATATTTAAGAACACTAAGCATATTCAATCAATAAGAAACGGACAGGGTACATACCTAGATGGTGTTCATAGCACGCGTATAAGAACCTCCATGGTGCTTTTTCCTATTGTGTGAACGCGTTATTCTATCTAAGGTAGGTGCTAAATTTATATGCTATCACATTAATTATTCTCATGTGAGGATGATCGACCTGAAAATATCTTGTCCCTGTTCTTATCCCTGCTGCTTGTTCTTAAAGGCATGGAGCGGGGAAGATTGTCAAGTAATGAGGAGGACTATACTTACAGAAACGCAGAAAGATCCCAGTCTGTATTTAAACCGTGAGGTGCTAAAGTTTCAAAACGGTGAATGTAGAACGCCTCTCTCTGTAAGAGGAAGCGCTCCACATTCACAACCTGATGTTTATTTGGCATGTAAGTCTCGAGTACTACAATCTTGATGTCTCTATATGTGTGTTTTTTCTCGATAAAATGATTGGCCAAGGGAGCAGTGACAAGCAGTGACAATCCGATTCTTAATGCGAGAGAGATGTTCTCCTAAGCGTACCTTAAGGGGTCGTCTAGATTGTCCAACATATGCTAGCTGGCATGTACAGACGATTATGTAGATGGAATCACTTGTGTTACAATTTGAGAACCCGGTTAAATTTAAAGTGAAATTACTCCCAGGTAACTTTACAAGATTGGTACGCCACATGTAGGCACAGAATTTACAATGTCTACACGTGTGATGTCCTATGGTGGTTCTGGGCGAGACTGTTTTGCGTGGGACAATGTCGGCTCGAGAAATTAGATTGGTAATGGTGTTGGTTTTTCTAAACCCTATGGTGGGTCGCTGCTGGCAGCCTGGTATAGAAGGATGTGCCAGTGCCTCAAGATGGTGTGTTTAATTTTGTTTGCTAGAGGGGTGTAATCCAAAGACCAAAATAAGCCAGGCTGACCCGGAGATGGTTCGGTGTCACCCCCGAGTAAGGTTCTTCTGGGGCGTGCGTTGACTTTGTTCCGAGCTGTTTCGATAATATTCTTGGGGTAAACTCTGTTACTTAAGGTGGTGGATATTTTGTTTGCCACAGTGGTGTAGTCCCGATTCTGTGTGGAGTTTCTTTTGGCCCTTAGCAATAAGCTATATGGAATGTTAGCCTTAAGGTGATGCGGATGGAAGGAGTTGAACTGTAAGTATTCTCTTACCGACAGAATCCGGCTTGAAAGGTTGAAAACCAGAGAAGTCGCTACTTCTTTCTGGTGCGTTTCTGCGGTCTTTGTCCTAAAAAATCATTCCTGTTGTGTGATTTAGAGGAAGTGGATGCCGATGTGCCCGCCCTATAACGATTTTGTAAGAGAAACTCAACTGTTAAACTTAGGACTCAGCTTTGTTCCGACACCAAGATATTCCCCCTTTAAAACCAGGATAGATGTATTTAAACTCATCAGGCTACTCAAACTTAAAGCATTCTTTAGGGATGCCTCCGAACAGCCTAGGTTGTTTGCCCCTCGCTTCACATTTACTCCGAACGTGGAAAATTCATCCATTGAAGTTTTTAAGCGTCTTATATCCCGTGATATCAAAAAATTAGAATCTCATCACAATAAAGCTTTCAACCTGTCTCGCGAAGACATGGCCCTACTCAAGAACCTGGGAGAAGACTCGGAAATTATCATTAAACCTGCCGACAAGGGAGGGGGCGTGGTCCTACTTGATAAAACAGATTATCTTAAGGCAGCTTGGACTCAACTCTCTTACACCGATTGCTATCAGAAATTAGATCATAACCCCACGTCACATGTCTCCAACATAATTGCAACTATTTTACAGGGAGGGTTGGCCATGGAATATATTACAGAGAGCACATTTCGGTTCTTATTCAATAAATTTCCCAGAGTCCCCATATTTTACTTACTGCCAAAGGTCCACAAACTCTCCTCTAATAATGACATCATCCCCTGCAGGCCAATAATCTCCGCGAACAATTATTTATTAGAGCCCATAGCGAAATATATTGATCATCACATTCACATGTTTGCGACAGATACCCCCTCATACATTAAAGACTCATCACATTTCATTCAATTATTAGAAAATTTGCAGTTCTCCCCGATGCCGTACTTCTAACTCTGGATGTAACATCTTTGTACACCAATATTCCACTTGCAGAAGCCCAAGCTCTCATTACACATCTTCTTGATTCCCATAAAGATAGTTTCCCTCCCTCAGATTTTTTGCTAGATCTTCTGGACACATGCTTTGAATACAGTTTCTTTAGGTTTGAGCACTCTTATTTTTTACAGATTCAAGGGGTTTCTATGGGCTCAAATTTTGCACCATCTGTTGCTAATATTTTCATGTGTAATTTCGATAAAACTTTCATTCTCGATCCTTCTGTTAACCCCTTTTTCATGGATATTATTTGTTACAAATGGTACATAGACGATTTGTTTTTTATTTTTAAAGATCACACATCCGTTGCAAACTTCGGCCAATGGATTAATTGCCAACATAACAAATTGCAGTTTATACATACCATGGACCCTGTGGCCCTTCCTTTCTTGGATCTCACAGTCTTTATACAGAACGGTCGAGTACAAACCAAACTTTACCATAAGCCAACGTACCGTTTTGCATACTTACAGTTCAACTCCTTCCATCTGCATCACCTTAAGGCTAACATTCCGTATAGCTTATTGCTAAGGGCCAAAAGAAACCACACAGAATCGGGACTACACCACTGTGGCAAACAAAATATCCACCACCTTAAGTTACAGAGGTTACCCCAAGAATATTATCGAAACAGCTTGGAACAAAGTCAACGCACGCCCCAGAAGAACCTTACTCGGGGGTGACACAGAACCATCTCCGGGTCAGCCTGGCTTATTTTGGTCTTTGGATTACACCCCTCTAGCAAACAAAATTAAACACACCATCTTGAGGCACTGGCACATCCTTGATTCTAGGCACATCCAGGCTGTCAGCAGCGACCCACCATAGGGTTTAGAAAAACCAACACCATTGCCAATCTAATTTCTTGAGCCGACATTGTCCCACGCAAAACAGTCTCGCCCAGAACCACCATAGGACATTACGCATGTGGACATTGTAAATTCTGTGCCTACATGTGGCGTACCAATCTTGTAAAGTTACCTGGGAGAAATTTCACTTTAAATTAAACCGGGTTCTCAAATTGTAACACAAGTGATTCCATCTACATGATCGTCTGTACATGCCAGCTAGCATATGTCGGACAATCTAGACGACCCCTTAAGGTACACTTAGGAGAACATCTCTCTCCCATTAAGAATTGGATTGTCACTGCTCCCTTGGCCAATCATTTTATCGAGAAAAAACACACATATAGAGACATCAAGATTGTAGTACTCGAGACTTACCTGCCAAATAAACATCAGGTTGTGAATGTGGAGCGCTTCCTCTTACAGAGAGAGGCGTTCTACATTCATCGTTTTGAAACTTTAGCACCTCACGGTTTAAATACAGACTGGGATCTTTCTGCGTTTCTGTAAGTATAGTCCTCCTCATTACTTGACAATCTTCCCCGCTCCATGCCTTTAAGAACAAGCAGCAGGGATAAGAACAGGGGCAAGATATTTTCAGGTCGATCATCATCACATGAGAATAATTAATTTGATAGCATATAAATTTAGCATCTACCTTAGATAGAATAACGCGTTCACACAATAGGAAAAAGCACCATGGAGGTTCTTATACGCGTGCTATGAACACCATCTAGGTATGTACCCTGTCCGTTTCTTATTGATTGAATATGCTTAGTGTTCTTAAATATGTTTTTAACACTGCACTCATGTAAGAATGGTATTGTAGCATTACACATGTGTTTCCATGTTGTTATTATGAATCCGTAGACTCTTGAGGAAGTCGTTCGAAATGTCCGCTTACCGGAGGGGCATCGAAACCGTTGATTAACCGCATGAGTGCACCACACATGACGGAGACCTGCAGCTGGTTTTGATTCATATTGTTCCCAATGTTAAATCGCAGACGGCTCCCGCAGCTGATACACACTTACAGAGATCCCGCAGACCATACTTACTGGCCATCCTAGAACTGTTGGACTTTATTACATCACCGAATTGTGCAAGTACTGTGGACACGAACTTGGGGATCCTTTTTTTGGGAAGTAACCTATATCTTCTGCAGGCTCCTCATGAAGGGTTGCATATATGTGTGTGTATATGTATGTGTATATATGTATAGATAAATCTGATATAACTTTTGTCACACGTACAATAGCACAGTCTAGTAACTGACAACTAAGAACATTGATAATAGAATATTTATTCGAGCACCTTCTCAATGATATTAAACATACACTTTGCTATTCTCAATCTGTTGCTCTGGGCGTGTCGCCTTGCTTTTATGACTAGATACCAGAGCACACAGAACGCTGTTACCTTCCCACCAAAGTGGTCCCTTTTAATCTACTTGCAATTTCTTGCTTTCGAACTGCTCGGATGGCAGGAGCTGGGACAAAGACGGGAGATCATTCCATCCTGCAGTACTCGGGAATCGAACTACTGACCTTCTGCCTCCCAGTCAGCATCTTAGTCACTTAAGCCACTGAGTAAACAAGAAAGAAAACAAAACAAAAGTCCCCCAAGAAAATGGGGAAAGGGTTCTTTGGCCCACACAGCTTTGTGCCCATTGCATCTACAATACCATCTAGCCATCTTATTTTTGGCCACCCCCTTCTTTTGTCCTCCACCTTTCCCAGCATCAAGGCCTTCTCAAGTGAGTCCTCCCTTCTCATTTGATGTCCAAAGTACTTCAGCGTCATCTTTACTATTTGACCTTTAATGAGCAGTCATGGTTGATTTCTTCTAGGATCGACCTATTTTTAACACCACATTTCAAAGGCATCTATTTTTCTGCACTCAGCTTTCCTAATGGTCCAGCTCTGACACCCATACATGACCACCGGGAATACCACTGTTTTGACTATGCAATTTTTTTGTTTGCAAGGTGAGGCCTCTACTTTTAACTACGTTCCCCAGGTTTCTCATAGCTTGTTTCCCAAGCATCAGTCGCCTTTTTATTTCACGGCTCCAATCACCATCTGCAGAGATCTTTGATCCTAAGAAAATAAAATCTGCCAGTCGTATCCAACTCTAGGTTGCAGTGCTCATCTCCATTTACAGCCAAAGAGCCAGTGCTGTCTGTGTTTGCAGACATTTTCATGGCCATGTGGCAGGCATGACTAGAGCCCGGCAAGTCACATGGCTATATTTGGCCACGGCCACAGATTTGGCCACACCCACAGAGGGGTGTGGCCAAAATGTTCCTTATTTTCAAATCCAAAAGTTGACTGGTATGGTGGTGGCAATCTGTGACAGCAACAGAGACAGGCCACAGCTGATTAGTGGAGAAAAGCCACAAATGATTGGAAGTGTCTCCGCGGCAGTTGTAGATCCCCACCACCAATCAGTAGAGATGGGCTCCAGCTGATCAGTGGAGATGGGCCACAGCTGACTGGCACTTGGGATCTGTAGTGGCAGCAGAGATGCTGCCAATCAGCTGGGACCTATCTCTGCCACTGCTGCTACAAGTTTAATGTAGGTTATTTACTTCGTTACTTGGCTGATCCGTGTTTCACATGTCAGGTTGATGTGGCGGACTGAAGCATCGTCTTCCACTGTTCTGATCCCATGCTAGTCTCATCCAAGGCCTCTGGAACTTTTCCTTGAACTGGTCTTCCCATCTGGTTGCTGGCCTTCTAGTGGTTGCTTTATGTCAAGTGGTATCCATTCTGCGATAAGCTTTCATCCACCTGCCATCTTTGAAGTGGCACACATGTCGGCCCACTAATGCTTTGTACACTCAGTCAACATTAATGCTTGCTTTACACATGTTTTCGTCTGCAACTTGAACCGAGTATACTTTCCCCCCCTGCCCCTGGGCACCGAGAGGCCTAGTTTTGGAGGCCAGTTGGTTCTGGGCAGCCTTCGCCCTCCGAGGCAATCAGGAAAAATGCCGCTGGTGTGAATTTGTTTAAGGTGGATCCCAGCTTGCCAAGAAGCAACCCACACACTATGATCTCTGAGCCATCTCCTGCGGCACATATGAAACATGACATGCAGGATTTAACACCAGGACTGTAATGGATTGCCGCAGCCTTTAGGATATGGACAAGGTGTGCCTTCACAATCAGCCCATCTGTCATGGCCTCTTCCACCTCCATGACCATTGGGAATCAGAGTTCCTCCTCCACTCATTTTGCTATTGGACCCAATATGATGGTTTCCCGAGGCATTTCCTCAACTGAGGGGACCATAACCCCACCTAAAAGGGCTCATCCACCCATAGCCGTTGGCCGCTTTAGGGAGTCCAGTTATTTACCGCCACCCAACACTTAGTGTTGAGTCACTAGCTGTATGGTCTACTCCATTACCATAGCAGGATGTCTGGCCAGACTTTTGCACCTGTAACTTGGGTACATAGCTCATACTGATGTACTTCACCCCAAAACAAGTGTCAGTGTGAAATAAATGACTCCTGCTCGGTGGTTTAAAATAAACTGATTGGCAGCCAAAATGCTGTGTGAATGGTTGTGCATCATGTAAATGACAGTCTTTAAATTGATCTTGAACCTGTGCAGATGTGGGACTTTTTACTTATGCAGAAATTCCTTCTAAGGTGATCAGGTAAATGATTGAGTAAGTGATCTTGAAAGAAAGAAAGGTTCCCCCATCCACAGCCAGGCAAAGATGGAATGTTAGACTAATTAATCATGGAATAAGTTCTTTAATTTATTAAATAAACAAGACAAATAATTTATTTGTTTGTTTGCTATTAAATAAATATATAAAGAATGAATAAATAAATCCTTGAGAGTCGGTAGAGTGTTGGCAGGGTGTTGAACCTGGATTCAAGAAATCTGGATTCAATTTCTCACTCAGTTATAGAAACTTGTTAGGTGAGAGGGTTTAGCATTGAAAAACTAGCCCATGAATATCTCACTTACATTGAAAAACCCCATTAGAATCATTGCAAGTCAAAATCAACCTGAAGCCATGTAATAACAACATTAATATGTTGTTGGAGATCAGAACAGGATGCTGTCAGGATATGTTAGCAAGACCTTTATTCCTCTTATATTTTTTTTTCTCCTGAAAGCAAACAAATGCAAACTCTGAAGTTTCCGTTTTCATGTTACCTGAGCTAAAAAAACACATGCATTTAATATTTCAGCTTTAAGGTATTAAAGGCCTGGCATTTCACCATGTTAACATACACACAGTGGTAATCTAAAGGGCACCAATCCTGTAAATGTAGTTCATTCATTTATTTATTTCTAAAAAAAATTTGCTCTATGTTCCACTGGGAGAGCTGAAGATGGTGGTTTGACACCAATTGAGACCTATATATATGTGTGTGTACCGGACATTCAAACATAGGCAAAGGCTGTGCAGGCAATGAACAAAGCAAGTCTTTGCAGATTAAAGTGTGGGATTTGTGTAGCCTCTGGAATACTAGCAGAGGCTTACTTAATATAGGTCTCCTATGTAAAGTGGCCCAAAGCCAGGTCTATCTACATCCTTAATCATCTACATGCAAACACATGGGCAATTCATACTTCATCGTAGACACATAATTCTTTAAGTTGATTTTTAATATACATGTTCTTATTGTGAGTTAATGTCATCTACATGAACAAAATAAATGCTAGACTGTATTAAGTAAGAAATGCTGTGCTTATTTTACCATACTTTAATCTGAATTCAATACCAAAACATATTAAATATGTGAGACAGTTCCTGGAAAGCTTAGACATTTGGACAGGAATTATGAACTAAAAACATATTTTACTTTGGAATATCTGTATTCCAGTTGCTCATCTATTCATTCAACAGGGTGCATGAACAACTCTTGTATTCATAGAAATGATATACCCTATATGCTCGAGTATAAGCCTACCCAAATATAAACTGAGGTACCTAATTTTGACCTGAAAACCCAGGAAAATAGATTGACCCAAGTATAAGCCAAGGGCGGGAAATGCAGCAGCTGCTAGTGAGTTTCAATAATAAAAATACATAAAAATAAGGTAAAATTAATTAAATTATCGGCAAATCTCAATCCGGCACAGTCTTGGGACCCTCATGGTCACTGACCCAAGTATAAGCTGTGTCCCCTTTTTGGGGCTCATTTTTGGGGCTAAGAAACTTGGCTTATACTTGAGTATATATGGTAATTGTAAAGCTGAAAGGGGCCCTAATAGTCATTACATCCAGTTCCCTGCAGAAGCAGGAAATCCACCAGTAAAGCATTATAGACTGTTGGCTGACCAACATTCAGTTAAAAATGTCCACTGATGGAGAATTCATTACCTATAGAGGCAGTCTGTTCCACTGTTGAATAACTCTTATTATTTAGGAAGCTCTTCCTAATGTTTACCTGAAATAACCTCATTTGTAATTAGGATTTGTTTCTTTGAGTCTTATATCTGGAGCTGAAGAAAACCAGTTTGCTCCCTCTTCCACATGACAGCTCTTCACATTTTAAAAAGTCATCTATCATATTTTTCTCAGTATTCTCCAGAGAGAACATGTCCAAATCCCTCAACCATTCCTCATAGAGTTTGGTTTCCAAACCTTTTATCATACTGATTGCTCTCCTCTGGACATGTTCCAGCTTCTCAACGTCCTTCTTAAACTGTGGTGCCCAAAACTGGCCATTGTATAGCAGGTTTGGCCCAGGCAAAGCAGAGCAGGATGGCAATGTTATTCTCTTGATCAGGACACTCTGCTGATAATGATGCATCCTAATTTGTTCACACTGTTTGAAAGAGCAACTAATTTGAAATGGCAACAAACAATGTTGGCTTCTGAAACACCTAGAAGATCCTTTGCAAATACTACTATGAAGCTACTTGTCTCCCTCCCACATTTATATATAATTTCTCCACTGAAATACATTTTCCTTTCCCCTTGTTACCTCTTTCTTTTGTCTCTGATCTCCAGTCTGTCAAGGCCCTCTTGAGTTCTGGTTTTGTCTTTTGAAATACTAGCTCAGGAGTTCTCAACCTCTTTAAGCCAGGGGCCGGATCACACTCCCTCAGACAGCTTTAGGGGCCGGATGGCCATTTTGCCCTTCCTCCACCACATGGCACTGCTGGGTGTGGTGGACGTGGTGGTGGGCCACATGAAATGGTGCCGCAGGCCGCATCCTGCCCATGGGCCACAGATTGAGAATCCCTGTAATAGCTATTTCAATGCTAATCTCTGTGACCATTAGAGGTAATCAAGTATCTAACAGAGACCTTTGAGAGTCATGGAAGAAGTATGTTTCACATGTATCTGGAGTCCTGTGCATTTGATGTTTCTTTCTGCTAAGCAAGTGGAAACCATTTACATAGAATACTTGCACTGTGATCAAATGATACATAAGCCTGAATAAAAAGAAATGTAAAATACTTTGAAGTACAAACTGCCATTCATCTGCAAAAATGGAAGTTAGCAAGAAAGGTGACAAAACCATGCTAGAGGAAAGAACGCACACCTAGCAGAAAGGATATGGATTTCTTGTTCTACAACATTAAGGTTTTTAGGGACATAATTCATTTCCCTATAATCTACAATTGTTTGATAACTTGGAAGACTTCACTTCTCTGGCCATAATCGACATAAGGAGATGTTACAAACATGTGCACTGACCTTTAGCCTTCTCTTACAATTTTTGGACCACAGCCAGTGTTTCTGTTGCTGTCAATAAATGTGTCCTAGATTGCCTCCCTAAGATTGAGGGTAGTTATTCTTGGTACGTCAGCTGGATGTGTGAAACTCTCAGAATATTTGGTGAACATCAGCATACAGATATGATGATTTTGCAAAATATGACAAACTTCAAGACATTAGACCATTGCAACAAAAACTATTACACTTAATATATTTATGACAATGTCCAACATACAAGATTCAGTAACAACCAGCTTTTGACAGCATCAACAACACATCTTTCACAGTTATGTGAAATGACAGATATGACATACAGCAGAGATAACACATGGCATCAATTAACTTTTAACATCTGAGACATAAAGCACTTGCCATTTAAAAGGATGCCATGCATAGTTCTTTACATGCCTAGCTAGTCACATACGTACACTCACATATATGTTGACAGCTGATACACATTATGTGCCCTATAGCAGCTATCTGTTGAAGAATCTGAAAGGTAGCATCCAGAAGCAATCAAGTATGACAGATGCATTGAATAAATGTATTTAAACTCCATCCACTTATTAAGCTAGTTAAACAAAGCAGATTTCGAATTCAGCTGGAAAAGTTTGATTGGAAAATTCAGGGTCAACTCCATGCTCAAAATTATGGAATTTGAACAATCAGTACATTTTATTGTTTTGCAAATGTTCATTTCTTCTTATTTTATATAGGAGACTAGAATTTTTTTGCCCAGCCCTGCCGAGCAGTTATTATGTGTGAGTGGTTGGTTGGAGAGGTTTTGGGGTGTGTGCGCACCCCCCAACCCCCCCCCACCTCAACCACCAACACTCAGGTAACATTTGCCCGGCAAGGCAGGGGTGTCATGTGTGTGTGTGTGAAAATTAACCTACAAAAACCACATTTTCAGCAATTATCCAATCTATACCTGTAAATCCAAGTGTTAACCGTTGGAATGTGACAAAGGCTCCCGCACCCATCCACACTATCCCATACCAAGCCTCCTGTACTCGCCCGAACCTGGTCCGGAGGTCACTAAATGTTTGAGAAATGTACCAGTGGGGCAAGAGCCCCATGAACGTGAACAAAGGGAAACAACTTCAATTATGCTGCGCCACGCCACAGCCAATCAGGCTGAGAGGCGCGAGCGAAAAGAATGCTGGGAAATGCAGCATGGCAAATCGAAATCGTGCCGCAGAAAAAAAAACCGCCTCATGAAAGCAAACCACAAATGCAAAATTACAAGCCCCAGCATCCTGCGTGTCCTGAGCACACAGAATGCTGAGAAAGCTAGCACGTGAAAAATAAACTTACAAAAAGCAATGGGAGCGCAAGTCCCCAGCAGGCAGACTCAGTGCTTCACAGCCATGCAAAATCAAAAGCCACAAAGTGCCACCGCGAGACACCCGCCATCCTTTCCTAGAGCAACGGGGAGAAGAGGGACTTCCTCTCCTCCACGCTACCCTGCTGAAGACACGGCGAGACCACTATCAGCCTCAAGTAAAGTTGAGCCGGGGTGGAAAAAACCCCCCAAAACAGGCAGCAGTTGTCAGGGGAAGCACCCTCCCTGGCGGATGACTGGCTGATGCCTTTATACTTCCGAATACAAAAGCAGCAGCCAGCAATCCACAAGGAAGAGCCCCACCCCTTACGGATCGCTGCCTGCCCATCTCCGGTTAGGTACGCTGGGAGAAAAAGGAGACAGAGAGGAGAGAACCATCGTTAGAAGAGAGAACCTCCTCCTTCTCCCCCGACCTACCTAACGAACCTTCCCGGGAGAAGAACGGGCTGACTGCCTCCTCCTTCTTTCCCCCATGGCTGCATCTAAACCAAAATTCAAAGCAGCAATGGGGAAAAGAGAAACCCACAGGCAGCCCATTCTTCAAGCTAAAGTAACCAACAAAAACAAACACCAAAATTATTAAAAAAATAATAAAACAAAAATAAATCAATAATTAAAAAAACATTAATAAACAAAAAATAAACAACAAAATACACAAACAAAAACATCCACATTGACACAAAACCACATACAAAACACCTAACTACAACACAAAAAACCCACAAATTACACAAATAAACAACAACAAAATAAGAAAAATTAAACAAAACCAGAAATAACCAAACCAATTAAACAAACCTAAAACTCAACCACGACAAAAAAAGAACAAACACCTCCCAGCCCACCACCACAAAAACAAAACAAAGAAAAACCCCAGAAGAAAGAAAACCAGACAACTCACCAGCACGTCCTCCCTCCATGACGACCGGAACAAAAATGAGGAAACAAAGAGACTACTTACCGGAAGAAGCCCCACCCAGAGGCCAGGAGAGAAAAAACACGTGAAACTAAAACAGAATCACTAGCAGCCCCACCTGCAGGGCAGAATAGTAAAAACAACTCAAAAAGACACAACAGCCCCACCTAGAGGCCACAAGAGTAAAAACAAATCAAAAACATAATAAATCACAATTTTACACAAATCACAAACATATGTCAAAAAATAAAATAAAATAAAAAGATTTATAACATCCTGTGTTGAGTTTTAATTCAAATAAAAACCCAAAACATCAAAACACAGTTTAAAAACATTGAATGCAAAAAACATGTACTTTCACATTTTTAAAAATATTACCTATGGTACAACTATTAAAAAAACCCCACAAACTAAAACATTATTTGGTTAAATAAAACAATTTGAAAAAATTATATCATCCTTTGTTCTTTTTTTAATCCACAAAAAACCCCAAAAAAAGCTGATCACAGTTTATAACAGCCCGGCATTGCTGGGCAAACTATGCTAGTTAAAAACTGGAAAATAAATGTTTAACGTTTATTATTAAATTATAGAAATTTTACGTATGACATTCCTATACAGTATTTAGAATTTGATGAATTCATGAGATGATAAAAATGAAAAGAACTGAACATCATTAAGGTAATATATCTTAATGGTATTTAACATGATTTATTAACATTGCTACAAACAACAATATTATTAAAAAAAGAATACAAAGTTGAGATTCAAGTCTATGTTTCTAAATATGAAAATATGAGTATTACGGTTTTAAAAATAACATATTGTAATTTTAAGTAAACATGTTAAAAATGTAAAGTAATCTGAGCTGAAATAACAATAATTTGAAAGCAGTATCAAAATTGGGATCTAATCCAGAGAAGTAGTTTCCATTACAAATAGTTTAAACATGACCAGTCTCTTAAATCTAAACTTAATATATTTTCAGGTTAATCTGCTATTATGCAATAACCAATACAATACTTAATACAGAGAAGTATAAAAGAATTTAATTTAATTCTCGCACATTTCATTTTGCAATAACAATTTGAAATCTTAATTCAATTTTATCATGTTGCTTACAAAATAATAACTAAAGGTAAAGGTTTCCCTTACTCGAAAGCCAGTCGCATCTGACTCTAGGGATCAGTGCTCATCTCTGTTTCAAAGCCAAAGAGCCAGCGCTGTCTGTTTCTGCAGACGTTTCCATGGTCATGTGACAGGCATGACTAGACACCGGAGCGCACAGAATGCTGTTACCTTCTCACCAAAGTGGTCCCTATTTATCTACTTGCAATTTCTTGCTTTCGAACTGCTAGGTTGGCAGGAGCTGGGACAAAGATGGGAGCTCATTCCATCTTGCAGTACTCGGGAATCGAACTGCTGACCTTCCGCCTCTCAGTCAGCGTCTTAGCCACTTGAGCGAAGGCTTATTAAATGGGTGGAGATTTATGGTAGTTATCTCTTCCATAAATTCCATTGATCCAAATGGTTTTTTTTCCTAGTTGTGACTTGTTAGTTTAGCCTTACTTGCACTAAAGTCAAGTCACAATAGGTTTAGTGGAATTTATGGAGAAACCGATTCAGCAAAAAAAACCCTCATTCAATTATTTATTACTTTGAGCAACAGGATTTCAACCATTGATGGAGTTGGTGTCTGAGAATTATGTGCTCAGCATTAAGTCAATTTGTACCTTTTACCTAAGCAGAGCAGGAGATCACCTGAATATTTATGTTCCTTCTTCCCTCTCTTTTTCTCCTCACATCTTTTCACGCCTACCTCCCTTTTTTGTTTTCCAACCTTCCGAGAATGGGGGGAGTCAGGAGATGACGCGGAGCATGAGGGGTGGGGGAGGGAGGTGGAGGGAGGGGCGTGCGTGCAGCTCCTGCCTCCTCCCCTCCATCGCCGGGGCAATGCTCCAGACAATCCCCTGAGTCAGACAGACGGGTGGCTGTCACTCTCGCTCCCATCCCTCCTTTGCTCCCTCCTTTGCCCGCATGCCTCTTTCTTGCCTGCCTGGTGCCTGCCTTCATTGGGGTGGGGGTTGTGGTGCGGGGCCCCCTGTGGTGCAGGCCTATAGGCTGCAGCCTATGTAGCCTATGCTTAAATCCGGCCCTGGTGTGTGTGTGTGTGTGTGTGTGTGTGTGTGTGTGTGTGTGTGTGTGTGTGTGTGTGTGTGTGTGTGTGTGTATGTGTGTGTGTGTGTGTGTGTGTGTGTGTGTGAGAGAGAGAGAGAGAGAGAGAGAGAGAGAGAGAGAGAGAAGCAGTCCAGCAGGTGTGTGTGTGAGAGAGAGAGGGGGGAAGAGAGAGGGTGAGAGAGTTTAGTGTATGGGACCAAAGACAATGAACAGCCGAAAGGTTGGCTTAACACAGGTTTATTGCATGAAGATCCAGGGGAACATGAGGTAATGGCGGATGGGTAGCTCAATATATACAGTGGCTATACATTTGAATGTGGCTACTCGACAGTCTATTGGTTACTGTCCGCGTGACGTCACGAACGGTCACGCCCTTCTTGTCCAGGTGTAGGTGATGGCGGGAATCTTCCCGCGCTGTTGTTTGCTGGTGAGTCTGGGCCAGGAGAGCTTGAACGCTCGCTATTGCCACCAGGTGGTCATTAGCTCGCGTCCTATTGCAAGGGCTACAGTTAAGCAGCTGCTGGTTATAATGTTACACAAGCATGGTTACATTGAATACACGTGAATGGATACATTGTAAAAGGTACAGTACAGAACACAACATCCCTCCCCCCTAGGATGGGACGAAGTCCCTCAGCCAAGATGGCTTATTGCAAACGCGTTTGGGCCGCGATGTGGGCTGACCCGCCCCAGGGGCGCTACTGCTTCCTCGTTCCCTGGTCCCTTGTCCTGAAACGGGAGAGGGAGACTTGTTAGAGGCTTGCCGTGGTTTGGCGGTTTTGGGGGAAGGGAAAAACTCCATTGTGGGCAGACCGGAGACACTCGGGGCTAACGAAAAACCCCTCTTCTCGCTTGGACGGGTGGGGGACCACTCCGCAAAACTTCCCCGGTTCTGGAAATCAAAGTCTAACTCTGTTGGGGTATCCGTATTTGTGGGGAGATCCCGCGGGATATTTATGAGATCGGCTTCCCTTCTCTCTGCTGACCGATCCCGCAAGATATCTACGAGGACAGATTCCCTTTCCTCCCCCCTTGGTGGGGACCCATGGCCCCCCTTTCCTCCCCCTTGGGCTGAACGGGTGGGGGAGAACCCTAACGCTGAGTCTTGTGTCCCGCGGTCCGTGCCCTGTTCGCCGGGGATCCTGCGCCGGAGCTGGTCTGCGTGCCGCCTCCAGAGTAGACCTGTGTCGGTCTCGACGCGGTACGAGACGGGGCCGGTCCGCTCTAGGATGACGCCCGGTACCCAGGCCGGACCCGCGCTGGCATAATTCCTGCAATACACGGGGGCACCCACGTCGAAACTCTTTGTGTCCTCTAACCCAATGTTCCTCCCCTTTTCCTCTACTCTCGTGGGGTCTAGTCTAGTTAGTATGGTGGTCAGCTTCCTGCGCATCAGCAGCTCTGCGGGGGAGTATCCTGACGCTAGGGGAGTCACTCGGTAGCCTAGCAGAAACTGGCAGACTTGATGGTTTAGGTCCCCGGGCCCCATGCGCCGCAGCGCGTCCTTGGTGGTGCGCACAAGGCGCTCTACTTGGCCGTTTGTGGCAGGGTGAAACAGAGCGGAGGTGACGTGTCGAATGGCGTTGATTTCTGTGAATGCCCTGAACTCAGAGGACGTGAAACAACTTGCGTTGTCGCTTACGAGGGTGTCGGGTAAACCGAACGTGGAAAAGACCCTCCGCAAATGCTTTATGGTTGTGGCCGTGGACGTGCTTGTAACCGGAATGACCTCCAACCACTTGGAGAAGGCATCCACCACAAGGAGAAACAGCGTCCCACGGAACGGGCCAGCAAAGTCTACATGAACTCGGGACCACGGCCCCTTCGCTGCGTCCCACTCCCTGTGAGGCAGGCGGGCTTCTTCTGGTCTGGAACTTTGGCAGGGCTCACAAGTGCCGACCATGTGCTCGATGTCGGCGTCTAGCTGGGGCCACCAGAAATAGCTCCGTGCCAGGGCTTTGGAGCGCACAATCCCAGGGTGACTGACGTGCAGGAGTTTGAGTACCCTCGGCCGTAAGGACGCTGGGATCACTACTCGCTGGCCCCCAGAAGGCACCCCCTCTCAAGGGACAACTCTAACTTCTTTCGGAAAAATGGGTCGAACTCCGCTGCCGGGGAGGACGCTGGCCACCCTTTCTGCACCCAGGAGCTAACCCTTGCTAAAATGTTGTCCTTGCCGGTCGCCTTGGCGATGTCGGCGGGCAGTATTGGGGGCAAGTCGAGGACTTCTATCATCAGCACCTGATGGTCTGGCTCCTCCCCGCCCACGTGGCCGTTCTCTTGGGGAAGGGGGGACCTCGATAGAGCGTCCGCATGGCTGATCTCCCTCCCGGGCCTGTACACTAACGCGTGCTGATACGCGTTGAGAAAAATGGCCCACCTAAGCATCCTAGGGGACAGGATCTGTGGCGTGGGCTTATCTGCGGTAAAGATGCCTAGCAGGGGCTTGTGATCGGTTACGATTGTGAAGGGGCGGCCATACAGGAAGTCGTGGAACTTTTTTGTTCCCGCAATTATCGCTAATGCTTCCCTGTCTGTCTGGGCGTAGTTTCTCTCCGCTTGGGACAGGGACCTGGAATAGAACGCTATCGGGGCCTCCCTCCCGTTTTCCAGCACGTGGCACAGCACCGCCCCCACCCCCACCGGGGATGCATCACAGATTAGGACCACTGGCCGCTTGGGGTTGAAATGGGTGAGGATGGCGTCAGACGCCAGAAGCTGCTTTAGCTCACTAAATGCCCTCTCTTGCTGGTCGCCCCACTTCCATGCCTCGTCCTTTTTCAGCAGTCTGTGTAACGGCTCGGCCACGGCTGCTTTCCGGGGAAGGAAGGAGTGATAAAAGTTCAGCAGCCCTAGGAACGACTGCAACTCGGGCTTGGAGGTGGGGCGAGGGGCTTGCTTGATGGCGGCTACCTTAGACTTGGACGGCCTTATTCCCTCAGGAATGACCCGGAACCCTAGGAATTCTACCTCGGTCGCGAAGAAGACGCATTTGTCTTTTCGCAGTCTCAACCCCGCCTTTTCGAATATCGCCAGGACCTTGCCCAACCTCTTTGCCAATTCGGCCTGACTCCCCCCGTTATCAATACGTCATCAAAATAAGGCAACACCCCCTCGAGCCCCTTCAGGAGGCGTTCCACGAGTGACTGGAAAATTCCAGGCGCCGAGTTTACGCCGAATTGAAGGCGCGTCACCTGGAACGCCCCCTTATGGGTGACTATAGTTTGTGCAGCAGCGGCAGCTGGGGTCACCGAGAGCTGCTGGTAGGCTTGTGCTAAGTCGAGCTTAGCGAAACACTTTCCCCCATGTAACCTGGCCAGCAAATGGCTGACTACCGGCACCGGATACGCATTAGGGCGAATGGCCTTGTTGATGGTGCACTTGTAATCAGCGCATATGCGCACCTCCCCGTTGGCCTTTAGTGCTGTTACAATTGGAGTTTCCCACTCCGCAGAATCAACAGGAACAAGAATCCCCTGGCCCACCAATTTGTCCAGTTCCGCCTCTATTTTGTCCTTGAGCGCGAATGGCACCCGGCGCGGTTTGAGTCTTATTGGGCGGACCTCAGGGTCTAGGTCGAATGCTACTGGGGGTCCCTTATATTTCCCAAGTCCCTTTTTGAAGACTTCGGGGTGCGCGTCGTACACCTCCTGAATCGGGTCAGTCCCAACGGCAACGGCGTGCACCCCCCCAATGAACAAACCCAGGGGCTGGAACCATTGAGTCCCGAGGAGGCTGCAATTCCCCCCTTTGAGAACAACTAGGGGGAGAGTCGCGGCGTGTTTCTTAAATTGGACCTGAAAATTCCCAACCCCCAACACCGGAATGCAGTTCCCTTGCACGTCCCGTAGCGTGGACCTCAAAGCTTTGAGTTTGGGCCGCACGTGGGGGGCAATTTTCAGAAACTCCTTCTGGGGAATGATGGAATATGAGGAACCCGAGTCAATTTCCATCCTAATGGGGGCCCCTTGTACTAGTACCTCAACAAAATAACGGGGGTGTCCTGCGGACACGCTGAACACCGGTGCGTCGTCCTCGCTGTCGTCGGCGATGCGGCCCATGCCGTCTCGCTTCCTCGTGGCCTGGGTGCCGTCCTTGGGTCTCGTCGCGCGGTCTCTCGAGCTCTTCCGGGCCTCGCGCCTTTTCCTGCAGACCTTGGTGATGTGCCCGCGGCGGCCGCAGTTGTGACACTCGGCCTTTCTGAAGGGGCATTTGGCGCGGTCGTGGTTCGCTCCGCAGCCGTCGCAACGCCGGCCTTCTTTCCGGACCTTCCGGACGTCCTCGTCGTCGCTGCTCTCCGCGGACAACTTCGAAGCTCGCCGGGCCGCGTGCACCGAAACGTGCACCGAAGTCTCTGCCTTGCCCGTCTTTGGCCGCCAGTCCTGGAGCTCCTGGACCCCGGCCTTCGTAGCTTCCGCGGCTTGTGCCTCCTTCAGAACCTCCTGCAATGTGGGGGGTGGCTCGCGGTTCATCAATGTGCGCTGAGTTTCGGCATCGCTCAGGCCGCACAGCACGCAGTCTCTTAGCGTGATCTCTACGTTCTCCCATTTGCATGGGCCGGCCGCCAGTCGCAGGGCCGCTGCGAAGTCAGCGACCGTCTCCCCGGGCGCTTGGACTCGCCTCCAAAACGCGCTCCGAGCGGGGAACATTGCCGTCGAGGGCCGGAAGTACTCACGCAGCATGTGCATGAGCTCTTTCACCTTGAATTCACTCGCCCTCCTCGGCGCGATCAGGTCCACCAAGACCCTCTTGGTGTCTGGCCCCAGCATCCGGGTGAAGATTGCCCGTTTCTTGGCCTCATCCGTGACTTCGGATTCCACCAGGGCTCCCTGGAAGTCCATCTCGAAGATGTCCCAGTCTGCCGGTCTCCTGATTTCGAAGCCGGCGCATGTCTTGGTCCCGTGGGCAGCCATATCCCACCTTCGTCGCCAATTTAGTGTATGGGACCAAAGACAATGAACAGCCGAAAGGTTGGCTTAACACAGGTTTATTGCATGATGATCCTGGGGAACATGAGGTAATGGCGGATGGGTAGCTCAATATATACAGTGGCTATACATTTGAATGTGGCTCCTCGACAGTCTATTGGTTACTGTCCGCGTGACATCACGAACGGTCACGCCCTTCTTGTCCAGGTGTAGGTGATGGCGGGAATCTTCCCGCGCTGTTGTTTGCTGGTGAGTCTGGGCCAGGAGAGCTTGAACGCTCGCTATTGCCACCAGGTGGTCATTAGCTCGCGTCCTATTGCAAGGGCTACAGTTAAGCAGCTGCTGGTTATAATGTTACACAAGCATGGTTACATTGAATACACGTGAATGGATACATTGTAAAAGGTACAGTACAGAACACAACAGAGAGAGAGAGAGAGAAAGGGGGAAAGAGAGTGAGGGAGAAAGAAAAAGAGGGGGGAAAGAGAGAGAGAGAGAAAGGGTGACAAAGAGAGAGAGGTGGGGAGAGAGAAGGGGGAGAATGAGAGTGGGGGGAGAGAGAGATTGGGGGAAGGCAATTCCTTCTCTCCGGGGAGCGAAGGCATGGCCTTTATCTCTTGGAAAGAGGGGAATCGCTTCTCTCTTAGTTGTCTGGGGACAAAAGTTTCTTCCCCAGCCAACCAAGAGAGAAGCTAAGCCTCTCCATGGAAGGGGTTTCCTTCTCTCCGGAAGGGCAAAGATGCGGCTGTCTGCTGGAGAGAGGGGATTCACTTCTCTCTTGGCTGTCTGGGGACGAAAGCTTTGTCCCCAGCCAACCAAGAGAGAAGCTAAGCTCCTCCGTGGAAGGGGTTTCCTTCTCTCCGGGAGGTGAAGGTGCAGCCTTTGTCTCCCGGAGAGAGCACGCCATTTCACCATGGCCCCGGAGGTCAGTGCCGGCCTTGCCATAGCTTTGGGGGGAGCGGCATCCCCTTCTCTCCCCACGCGGCTTTGGTGAGGAAGTGGGGAAAGGCTGTGTTGGCCGGTTTTTTGGTGCGCGGTGCTTTCCTGGCCTTCTCCGCGCTCGCGCCCTTCAGCCTCATTGGCTGAGGGGTGGTGCGGCATGTTGGATGCTGGGCCTTGTAGTTTTTTCTTGCCGTGTTCGTGGGGTGGTTGCAGTGGTGCCCACCTTTAGTGTTTGGGAATCAAGACAATGGAAGCAGCTGTAAACTAGCCTAACACATCTTTATTACATGGAGTACAGCACGAACATGTGGTAATGGCGGACAAACAGCTCCTTTTATGCGGTGGCTATACAATTGAATATGGCTCTTCGACAGGCATTGGCTACTGTCCAAGTGACGTCATCCTTGGTCACGCCTTTCTTGTCCAGGTGAGGTGAGCGCAGGAATCTTTCCTGCGCAGCTGAAGGCATTTGAGGATTGTGTACCATGTGAGCTGGGCGCTCGCTACTGCCCCCGGTGGCCACTAGCTTGCGTCCTCATACAGAAGGTTACAGTGTTACTATTGGAGATTGTTACATCCACTCATTCGTGTGGTTACAAATACATTCAATACACAACATCCCTCCCTCCTAAGAGGGGACAAAGTCCCTCAACCAAACTGGCTTTCCGCATGTGCGTTTTGGGCGTGCGGCCGTTATGCTTGACTTGGCCGTGCCCCCTCGTCTGTGTCCTCCTGGCTCTTGTCCTGCAATTGGAGAGGATGACTCATTAGTGACTCGCTGCGGACTCGCAGCTTTGGTTTGGGTAGGAGAAGGGGAAGGAAGGTTTTCTGATGCGGATGTGGGCAAACCGGGGGCATTAGGGGCTAAAGAAAAACCCCGCACTTCACTTGGACGGGTGGGGGAACACTCTGGAAAAAAAAACCGGTTTGGTAACTCAAAATCTAACTCCGGGGCAACAGGGACAAACTCATTCCTCTCTTTGAACGGGCTGGGGGAAACTGGCGTATCTAAGGGATACGGGTTTGAGCTTGTGCCTCCCCCTTGTTTGGCACTGTTGCCCTTCGTTTTCTCCCCCTTGGGATAAGCAGTTGGGGGAGAACCCTAACGTTGAGTTTTGCTGCTGGGAACCTCTGTCCGGCCCCCCAATTACTCGATGCCTTAGTTGGTCAGCGTGCCTTCTCCAGAGGAGACCCATGTTGGTCTCAACACAGTAGGACACTGGTCCCGTTTGATTAATGACTACCCTCGGCACCCAGGCTGGCCCTGTGGTCGCATAGTTTTTGCAATGTACAGGTTCACCTATCTGGAAGTTTTTTGTGGAGCTGTGCTCAATGTTTCTTCCCCTATCCTCCACCCTGGTGGGATCCAACCTGGTTATCAATGAGTGCAATTTCCTCTTCATGAGGAGTTCAGCGGGGGAGAATCCCGACGCCAATGGCATCACGCGGTAAGCCAACAAAAACTAGCAGAGCTGCCGGTCCAGATCCCCTGGTCCCATGCGCCGCAGCCCCTCTTTCATTGTGCGCACCAGGCATTCCGCCTGGCCATTAGTTGCAGGGTGAAAGGGGGCTGAGGTAATGTGCCGAATGGCGTTGGACTCCAAGAACGCCTGGAACTCGGCCGACGTGAAGGTACTCGCATTGTCACTCACAATGACGTCAGGTATCCCGAAGGTACTTATCAGCCTGTGCAGGTGTTTTATGGTTGCAGCTGATGAAGTGCCGCGCATTGGAATCACCTCTAACCATTTGGAGTATGCATCCACTACCAGCAGGAAAAAGGAACCCCTGAATGGACCTGCGAAGTCTATGTTGAGGCGAGACCACGGCCCCCTAGCTGTGTCCCATTCTCTGTGTGGAAGGCGGGACTCCTCAGGGCGAGAGCTCTGGCAACTTTCGCATGTGTTCACCATGTGTTCAATGTCTGCATCTAGCTGTGGCCACCAGAAATAACTCCGGGCCAGCGCCTTAGAGCGCACAATCCCTGGGTGACTGACATGTAAAAAGCCGTAGCACCCTTGCTCTTAATGCTTCTGGGACCACCACCCTCTCCCCCCACAGAATACACCCCCTTTCTGTGGACAACTCAACCCTCTTCCTGAAAAATGCAGCAAACTTGTCTGCGGGGGGAGCCGTGGGCCACCCCTTCTGTACCCAGGATCTAACAAGGGCTAAAGTTTTATCCTTTGCCGTGGCTGCACCACGGGAAGTATGGGGGGCGCATCTAGGGCTTCTATGAGGAGGACTTGGCTGTCCTACTCTATCTCACACTTTGGGTCTCCCAGCTGGGGAAGAGGAGGCCTTGAGAGTGCGTCAGCGTGGCTTATGTCTTTCCCGGGGCGGTACTCTAATGAAACCTTGTATGCATTGAGGAAAATAGCCCACCGAAGCATCCTGGGGGAGAGGATCTGTGGAGTGGGCTTGTCTGAGGTGAAAATACCCAATAGTGGCTTGTGGTCGGTTACAATGGTGAATGGACGACCATACAAATAATCATGGAACTTCTTTGTGCCCGCCACAATAGCAAGGGCCTCCCTATCTGTTTGGGCATAATTTCGTTCTGCCTTGGACAATGATCTCGAATAGAAGGCAACTGGGGCTTCTCGCCCGCCCTCTAACACGTGGCAAAGGACCGCCCCCACCCCCACCGGTGAGGCGTCCAGACCAAGACTACCGGCTTCTTTGGGTCGAAATGGGTTAGAATAGCCTCTGAGGAGAGGAGCTGCTTGAGTTCCCTGAAAGCCCGCTCCTGATTCTCCCCCCACCGCCAAACCGCATCCTTCTTCAGCAGCCTATGCAGGGGCTCTGCAATCGACGCTTTCCTGGGCAGGAAGGAATGGTAAAAATTCAGCAGCCCCAGGAAGGACTGTAGCTCCGGTTTCGCGGTGGGGCAGCTGAAGGCATTTGAGGAATGTGTACCATGTGAGCTGGGCGCTCGCTACTGCCCCCGGTGGCCACTAGCTCGCGTCCTCATACAGAAGGTTACAGTGTTACTATTGGAGATTGTTACATCCACTCATTCATGTGGTTGCCCCACTCGCATCTGGCGGACCCTTGCGGCAATGAGGAGTGTAAACAATCTAGCATTATATCTCCAATTTTTCCTAATATTTATAGCATCTATTTTCATTTCCAACAATACTTTTGCACACAAAATAATATTGCGGAAAGAAGGAAGGGGAAAATTGTGGCTGGATTTATCTCCATCTGAGCATAATTAGCTAACACAGTAGCTTGTGGTCAGATGAGGCTATACATGCTCATTCATGGTAATGGATGTTTGGCTAAGCACTGTGGCAAGAGGAAATGCTGTTGATCTGGTCCAATATTGAGCAGATATCATCTAAAGGTAAAGGTAATGGTTTCTCTTGCTCAAAAGCCAGTTGTATCCGACTCTAGGGTTCAGTGCTCATCTCTGTTTCAAAGCCGAAGCAGCACTGTCTGCTTCTGCAGACGTTTCCATGGTCATGTGGCAGGCATGACTAGACACCGGAGAGCACAGAACGCTGTTTACCATCCCACTGAAGTGGTCCCTGTTTATCTACTTGCAATTTCTTGCTTTCGAACTGCTAGGTTGGCAGGAGCTGGGACAGAAAGGGAACTCTTTCCGTCCTGCAGTACTCAGGAATCGAACCCACCTTCCAGTCAGCGTCTTAGCCACTTGAGCCACCGCAGTCCATCTAGCCCTTTTTAATTCTATTTTGTTTTATTTATTCATTCATTCATTAAATTTGTATTGCCGCTCCCTCACTGGAGCAACTCCAGGCGGCTCACAATAAGACATACAAACATAAAAAACACCCCAAATAAAAATCATCTAAAAATAATCCATTAAAACCCACCCACCCCAACTGCAGAAGAGGGAATAATTTATATGATCCAGCAGGTGTGGGTCACCTCCCATCAGTGCCCCACACCTGCCTTGCCAGCCAGGTTTTAAGTTCTTTTCTGAAGGGCAGCAATTCCGTCTGGAGCCATAACTCTGTTGGAAGGAGGTTCCATAGGGCTGGAGCGGACATGGAGAAGGCCGTCCTCCTTGTGCTAGAGAGACGAGCCCCTCTAGCTGATGGTACAATTAGAGAGCCCCTCCAGTCTGCTCTGGGTGGATGGACAGACATTATTGGGGAGACGCGGTCTCTTAGGTATCCTGGCCCACTACCATATAGGGCTTTAAAGTTCATCACCAGCACCTTGAATTGCACCTGGAGGCAAATTGGTAACCAGTGCAGCTCCCGGAGCAGTGGCGAGGCACGGGCATAATGCCTTCACCCCACCACCGCCTGGGCAGCCGCATTCTGGACCAGCTGCAGCCTCTGAATGGTTGTCAAGGGAAGCCCCATCTAGTAGTCTAGTCTGGAGGTGACCAGAGCATGTGCAACCATGAGCAATGAGTCTCAGTCCAGGATCAGGCGCAACTGGTGAATTACACGAAGTTGTGCAAAAGCCCTCCTGGCCACGACTGCCACCTGCTCTTCAAGCAGTAGTCGTGAGTCCAGGAGTACCCCCAAGTTGTGTACCAGGTCTGTCTGCGACAAAATAGCCCCAACCAGGACCAAAGATGGTAGCTCCTGGGATAACGCAGGGCCCCTAATCCATAGCCACTCAGTCTTGCCGGGATTCAGTTCTAGCCCGTTGTCCCCCATCCAAACCCCCACAGCCTCCAGACACCTGCAGTGATGGGCACCAATTTTTTTTACTACCATGCCGTAGGCGTGGCCTAACAGGCGGGTGTGACCTAACTGGTGGGCATGGCCTAACTGGTGGGTGTGACCTAATCGGTGGGCACGTGACAGGGTGGCCAATCTAGTCATGTCTGCCACATAGCCCATAAAAAACATCTGCAAACATAGACAACACTGGTTCTTTGACTGTAAATGGAGATATGCACTGCACCCTAGAGTCAGATACGACTGGCTTTTGAGCAAGGGCAAACTTTACCTTTACCTATTGTTAGATCCAAAGCTGCCAGTCGTATCTGACTCTAGGGTTCAGTGCTCATCTATTTATAGCCAAAGAATCAGCACTGTCTGTTTGTAGATGTTTCTGTGGACATGTGGCAGGCATGACTAGACACCAGAATGTTGTTACCTTTCCCACCAAAGTGGTTCCTATTTATCAACTTGCGGTTGCCAGGAGCTGGGACAGAGACGGGAGCTAAAACGGTCATGTCGGCCTTCTAGCTAACAAGGCAAGCTTCTTAACCACTGAGCTCAAGTGGCTAAGGCTCTAACTGGAAGGTGGCAGGTCAGCAGTTGGAGACCCAAGTGCTGGATGTTGGAGTGAGCTCCCATCTCTGTCCCAGTTCCTGCCAACCTAGCAGTTTGAAAGCAAGAAATTGCAAGTGGATAAATAGGGACCACTTTGGTGGGTAGGTAAACAGTGTTCCGTGCACTCCGGTGTATAGCCATGCCTGCCACATGACCATGGAAACGTCTGCAGAAGCAGACAGCGCTGAAACAGAGATGAGCAACCTGAACCCTTGTATGGGATACGACTAGCTTTCGAGCATGGTAAAGGTATCCTTTGCTTGAAAGCCAGTCATATCCAACTCTAGGGTTCAGTGGTCATCTCTGTTTTACCGTGGAGCGCCCTGGGCCAGCTGCAGTCTACCTCGAAGCAAGAGTGAGTCTTTAAGGTACCACAACATTTTTTTGTTTACTCTCTGATATGCTTGCACAGAATAAAATGGCTACCAATTCTAAAGTTTTATTCTGTGCAAGCAGATCAGGAGGTAAACAAAACAAAAACACAAAAATGTTGTGGCACCTTAAAGAGTCACTGCTGTTTAGGGAGCTTCACGGCCCTCATTCCGCCTCCACCACCACCACCTGGGAAATCCCTTTAGCCTCTGCTCCCCTACACACACACACACACACACACACACACACACACACACACACACACACACACACACACACACGGGAAGTAAACAAAACAAAAAGACACACCCAGAAGGTGCCACGTCGGGCTGCTCCTTCCTCCCACAGGAGGGAGGAAGGAGTGCTTACGTGAAGGCTTTGGCTTTCCCTCCTCCTCTAGTCCTCCAGCGAGTCCAGCGGAGTGCCTGCTTCCCGATCCCGCCCACCTCCTCCCAGGAGAGCAACTATGGCTCTTCCTTCTCCAATCTCCTCCAGAGCGGCGGCTGCTGCCTCCTTAATAGGCTGCAGGTGCCACTCGGGTGGTGGTGAAGTGGCGGCGTGTGCGCTCTTGGGGGAAAGGGAGGGGGAGTTGATGTCACGCACCACCCAGAGCAGCTTGGACGCCCGTCCCCCCCGCAGCTCCCCTTGCCTCCTTCTAGCAGTAGCACAACGTTCGTGATGCCTGGACCTAGTCCTGCAGGAAGAGAACTTCCTGCAGGATGTCTGTCTGACTCTGGGCATTGCGAGAGTTGCCCTGCTTGCACCATGCTGCCTGGACACCTCTCGCAATGCCCAGACAGACATCCTGCAGGAAGTTCTCTTCTTGCAGGACTAGGTCCAGGCATCGCGAAAGTTGCTGCTGCTAGAAGGAGGCAAGGAGCGGTGGGGGTGCGGGGCGGGCAGGCGAGCTCCTCTGGGTGGCGCGTGACATCAGCTCCCCCTCCCCTTCCCCAGGGCCAGGCGCACACACGCTGCCACCTCCACCACCACCCGGAGCGGCACCCGCAGCCTATTAAGGAGGCAGCAGCAGCCACTCTGGAGGAGAAGGAAGAGCCGAAGCCGATGCCATCGGGTCACCCGCTCTCCCAGGAAGAGGTGGGTGAGGTGGGGTGGGGAGGGGACATGGCCAGCCAGGTCTACTACTGGTCTGCTCAGACCCGGGCAGACTGGCTGATGCCCAGCACTGGACACCTGGATAGGACTTTGACAGCATTGCTTGGATCACCGCTGGCTGAGATGTACAACTGAGTATCATCAGCATACTGATGATACCTCACCCCGTGGGAACAGATGATCTCACCCAACAGCTTCATGTAGATATTAAATAGGAGAGGAGAGAGCCCTGAGCCCTGAGGCACCCCATATTGGAGGGGCCTAGGGTTAGATCTCTCACTCTCCAACCACACCAACTGGGTCCAGCCCTTCAGGAATGAGGAGAACCAGGACCACACAGTGCCCTGGATCCCCAATCCTTTGAGCTGTTCCAGAAGGATACCGTGGTCGACAGTATCGTAGGCCACTGAGAGGTCAAGAAGAGCAAGGATGGATGGACGGCCTCCGCCCCGCTCCTGCCAGAGGATCATCCATCAGCACGACAAATGCCATCTCTGTACCATATCCAGGCCAGAAGTTTTAATTTTAGAAGTGTTAATTTTATTTGTATGTTATTCTACGCTGGTGATGCATCTGACATGAATAAAAAAGAAAGCACTGTGGTATATATGCATCTGTGTCTGTTATGGATATGAAAGCAAAGTAAATTTTCATTTGGATTGGAAGAGTAGCTGGTATGGATTGAACCATTTTGAGAAAATGAATGATGTATTCCATAGGCTATGCAAAGCCATGTTAAGGCTATACAATACCCTGAGTCATGTGTCTACTCTTAAGTAAGTCCCATTAAGTTTATTTACAGGAGCTACCTAGGAGCAAGTACACAGATTTTCAATGATTCTTGCTCACATGTTGAACCTACACACAAACAGGATCTTCTCATCTTCCATCTTGTTGGCCATCATGTGAAGAACTAGCCATGGAAAGGATAGTGGCTAGACATTTTGACAAAACTGGATTTTCTATCACCCAAACTGGAGGCACAGACTTTTCTGCTTAGGTAGGCTGTGGAGGACGGCTTTTCACTATCATTCTTTTAATTGCTATATTTTAAAAACTCATTAAAATGCAATTATCTTTAGTATTACAATTTGCTTAATAGTGTTTTAACATTTTAACTGATGGTGTTTATAGTTGCACATTTCTTTTTTTTAAAATAATGTTTTTCATTGCCTTGGGTCCCACTTCTGGGAGAAATATAGGGTACAGATTAAATAAATGAATAAAGGGATAATAAAAAAAGGGAGAGACCACCATAGCTGCTGAAATGTGACACTTCCTGCATTTTCATATTGATATTTTTTTAAAATGTTATCAACTGTTTTTTTTTAGCACTAACATATGCTGTTGGCATTTCAAATTTATATCCAATGCTAATAATTTCCTCTATAACCAGCTCTGTTTCTTTATATATAAAGAGTCATAGATTCTGAATATAGCATAACATAACACCCGCAGTAAGTTGGCAAATGCAACTTTTTGGCAAACTCCCTAAAACCTAAAAAATAATATATATATATTTTTTAAAAGCCCAAGGAGGGAAAAACAGATCACCTGTTGTCCACAGGCTATCAAATGCAAATCATTTTCTCATTGGTTAAGCCTGGAAGGCATCCAGGCAGATCTTTTCTAACTACAGGCTCAAATCCCAAACAGCCTATAAACGCGGCAGGAAGAAACTGAGAGAACTGTTCTCTAAATGACTAATTTGGTGGAACTAATTGGGACAAGAATAGATAATCTTATGGGTGAACCACAGTGCATGTCTTCTATGCAGACTCTAACACTGTTTGCTTTTTCATAAGTGAAGACACCCAGGCTGCTCTTCTGTGCACATTTGTGACCCAAGTTATTTCTAGGAGACTCTGCTTAGATCAGGTTAATGCTACAGGCCAAAGCTGCATTTACAAAAGGCTTTGAAGCCTCTGCATTTGTGATTCCACGAATAAGGATCTCCATTGTTATCAATGCTGGATAGCTCAGTGGTTTAGAGGTTAGAAATTTGATTACCGACTCTGACTCCTGGGAGAAGAGCAAGCTTGTGAGGCCTTGGGTAAGATGTACAGACCCAGAACCCACTCCAGAAGAAGGGTGTATTCTGTGTATTGTCTGCCTAAAAATGATATTGTTCTTGTTTCCATATAATGACTCAGAAATCTGATAAATAAACGGAATTAACCAAGTAAGCTAGGTATTTAAGGTGATGGGAACATATCTCATTTTAAATTTTACTTAAACTTTAACCATGAATTAACTGTTAGCAATGTTATAGAACCTAGACTGCCTTTAAAGTATCTTAAGACACTTGAAAAAGACCAGAGAAACAGCACTTTTGCTGCATAGTTACCCTTACTGCAATTTCCTCAAATCTTCACCTCAAATCATCTCATCCCTAAGCTTCCCCTTTCTCTTTTACACAACATGCCTACAAAGGAGGAGGGAAGAGAAAGACTCATGTTCTAGCTCTGGGCTCAATTTAGTTGTATATGAGAAATGTTGGGTGAACAAAACACCTGATTCAGAACTTGTCAGAATTTACTAATAGGCTAATTACTCACCATAGTTGTAGTTGAAGGGATTGGACCAGGGCTGTCAACTAAAGAATCCTAAACACCTCATAGATTATAGGAGTCTGCACAATTACTTAACTGTTTAAGCTTAGGGCTAAATGCAGAATGTAATCTGATAGTTACTTCAATTGTTTCATGATACAACGGCAGACCACTTTTGATTTTTCAGTGCAAAAAAATTGACCAATTAATTGTCATGTTGTGAGCATATTTTAAAATTAATTAACCATGGATTACTTGCATTTGCCAAGAAACTCCTTTCTGTGCTTATTCTTGAGAATTTGAGATTCATAATACCCAGTTTAAAAGACATGGACAGTGTTGGAAATGGAGAAAGATGCAGCAATGCTTGTATCAAGTACAGTACTGTGAGCTTCAGGGGGAGGGATGGCAAAAGCAGAGAAGACACAAAGTTATGGTGAATTGGATGTGTATCTTTTACTTGGTTCCAACCTATCTAACCACTGTTATTTTAAGAATTCAATAGACTTCTTAGAATACAAATTCTTTTTCCTTTAAGAATATAGCCACTTTTCCTTGACTCTTCTGTTTCATCAACTATCACACCTCCACATTTCTCCAACAGATAGGAAAGGAGGTCCACATTCTCAAGTACGCAATATATTGTACATAATCTCTCCCACCAGCCAGAAACTCAAAGATGATTTTCTGGCTGATGGGAGAGATGATAGGGATGGGGGATAATGGAAGAGATGATGAACCAAAGCTTGGAAAGCCCAATGGTCACGCTGGGTATTTGGACAATTGTTTGAGGTAAGCACCCAAGGAACATCTCCTGCAAAGAGCCCTCATTTCCAGTACCACATGACATGGCCTTAACAGAACTGTCAGACTGAGGAAAGAGTGTCAGTGAAGTAACTGTTACCTGGAACTGTTTGTAAATAATCAAACTTACTATGAGCATCCATTGATATTCTTTTTAAAATTAACAATGATTTTTGCACCACCAAGAAACATTTGTAAGTTTATTTCTGGTATGGAGGAAGGCAGGTGGGCCACAGAGGTAGAACAGATGGGAAGATAAAATGCACCATTATCCAACTTCTTCATCAATGGCAAAACATTCTATTTCTTCATATTCTGTCTATGTTATAAGTTTGTAGTAAGGCCTCAGTAATTAGAATATTTTCATGTTTTGTTCAGATATGTTACATATGTGAGGTTTGTAGAATAAACTGCCATCTGAGGTGATAGATTTGATAGATAGGTGATAGATATTATTTAAAACTAGGCTGCATGAAAACAACACAATAGGTTGTCTATTTCATTTATCGGGGAACAAGATAGAGTAGGGACATTGACAACAACATCTAGAATGACAGTAGTGACATAGGTGGTGATCATTATTCTGCTAATGCACACCAATAGATTGAGAAATAACATAGTACTTATATACCCCGCCCCCTTCAACATCCTCAGCAATACACAAAACAGGAGTATTGAAATAATCCATGGCATATTCAACACAAACCCCCAGTTCTTCATATTTCAGCAAGAATAATTGTGAGCATGGCAACCTACTCTCTGTATTATAAGCAGCGTACTTTGGGTGCTAAAAATATCAAAGATTAATTGTTGTTGTTCTCACATGCATGGCTTCAGAAATGCCCTTTGACAGTCATGTAAATTTAAGAGTCTCAGTTCCACTGAGTTCCATGAAGCTACTCTGGATTTATTGCACCTCCTCTGCTGAGTCCTGAATCTGTTCCAAGATGTATTACTTTCAGCTAAAGGTACAGAGCCCTCATTGAAATATTTCCTGACATAGTATACTTACCTACAGAGGAATAATTACAGCTCAACTGTAATTTATGTGTAAAGGCGAACAGAAGCATCTACATTTCATGCAGTCTTCCCAGTGCACATGTATTATGCAAATCAGTTCTATAAAATGCTTCTGCAACAAATCTTATTGTTTATCAAGTGGCCCAATAAATGGATAGTCCAAGAGATCTTGTGATTAGAATGTTCCTCCATGTTTCCTCTCTATTCCACTCCGTTCTTACAAGACTGTCTCCTCAACAGTCAATGTTGCAGCTGTGAGAAAGTGATTTATATGCTTGGGAGACCTAAATGTTTAAATGCTGGAAATCCTGTCCACTGGGGTTGTCTTGCCGGTTTGACTGATTTACAGTATATATAATGTTGCAGCTGGTCTTTCTCCGTTTTTTAAAACCATAGTCCACACTGAGGCTGTATAACTGAGAACTATATGCCACGAAGCCATCATAAATGTCAGAGTATAACAGGGTGGGGTTAGGGCGACCTGAATGGTCATGGGGCATGAGGAACTCTCTGAATGCACTAATTCAATTAGTTTTATAGCCTGTGCAAGGAGCTGCAGGATGGGCACAATCTCAAGGGAGAAATGAAGACAAAATCAAAGAAAGGGTTGTAAAATGAGAATTCTTTCCATGCTTCAGAAGAACAACTGTATGGTCTCCAAATACTTGAGAAGACTTAAGGCTCTATTTGTATGTGACACAAAAACACACATAACAAAACCCCAGTAGCTGCTTATTCAAAACAACCTAGCTCTGTCTTCTGTTGGGTTAATTCAAACCCATCCACACCCAAGCCAGGATGACTAATAGTTATACCCAACAGCTATTGATTATGATGGCTCTATATTTCCTCTATCTGCCAAGAAACATGGATGTCAGAGGCTGCTAAATGTGTTCATATCATGCCTGTGGGCTTCTCAGAGTCAAAAGGCAGGGCATGTTGGGAATAGAATGTGGTAGTTGTTGTGTCCAAATGTTATGTTGCTTTAAATCTGAAATTGCCATTAAGTCTTTGATGTAACAGCGTGCCCCTGTCTGTAAGGCGCCACTTTCATATGTTAACAATGTATGTTGATTCGTTTAACACAGGTTTCCCACGTTAGCAAAAGCCCAGGCAAAGGTATCACTGTAACTGCCGTTATTCTTGTATATAAGATGCTACCTCATCCCCGTTTTCCCCAGTCCAAACTGAACTGTAATAAATGACTTGTTGGTTAATCCCTGAACTGCTGTCGCATTGCAATTAATACTCGGAATCAACAGTACTAGAAAGTTTTTGTTGTTGACACACAATATCAAGCTACACCATGAACAGATGACAGCCTCAATATACTTTTTTATGTACATGACCTGCTTCACAAGTAGTTTAATATTGCTGGCCCTCAGTGGATTTCAATGGCTAAGTGAGGATTTGAACTCAGGTCTCATGCACCCTAATTCAACACTCAGCCCTCTGCACTAGTCTTCTAATCCATCATATCCCTTCTTTTAATCTTATTTTGTTACTGTAATCCACTGACACTGAGTTTATATAACATTCAATGTATTTCAACTGAATGTACTTAACACTGAATAATAGTCAAAGATCAAGGGCAAAAGGAAGAAAAGGTGGCAGAGGATGAGATGGCTAGATGGCATTGTTGACAAGATGGGCGTAGAGCTGAGTGAGCTGCAGAGGATGGTGGAGGGTAGGGGGTGCCTAGCATGCAATGGTCCATGGGGTTGCAAAGGGTCGGACTCAACTATGCAACTGAACAACAACAAATAGCCATTATAGGATGTGGGGACAATGGATGAAAGGATACTGGACTAGATTGATTCAGCAGCACAGCTGTTCTTATCTTCAAAACAGAGGAAAAATGTCACATATACTTCCTAATGATCCTCTGGTGAGCCTCTAAGCTGGGGTGGCCAAACTTTTTGCACTGTGGGCCGGGCACATGGTTGAGCAGGCCAGTTACGTGGTTCCTCCCACTGTAAAACACGTCTGTGGCTGTCCTAAACGTGTTTACAACAGCCGCAGGTGCATTTACAGCAGCATTATTCATGTGGGTGTGTTATATGCATGCGTGGGCACATTTAACTTACACTTCTGGTAGTAGCGCAGGCGGTGCAGGCCAGACGATTTGACACCATGGGCTGGGGCTGGCCCACGGTCTGTAGTTTGGCCAACCCTGCTCTAAGACAATGAAATTGACATTACATGTCAAGGAAGCAACACAAGTTAAAAGACCATAGCTTGAGCGAGAAATATGTCTTGCAAGAGCCTGGAGGCAAGAGGCCTATGAAGTAAATAGTTACAATTAACTTTGTACTGTAATTGGTTCCCTTTTCCAGTGATATGGGTAAAACAATATTACATTATGCCTGTAACCTAACAGAAAGAAGCGAACCCATTCCTTTTATGGTATAATTGTAATTTTTAGTAAGTTATTCTGTTGCAGCTTCATCAAATGATGGATGAGGAATGTCACACAGTGGCGGTGCTAGTTTAAATTGTGATTTGTGCAGGATTCACTTGAGAAAGCCTTGATGCTGGGAAAGGTTGAGGGTAAAAGAAGAAGGGGGTGGCAGAAGATGAGATGGCTAGACAGTATTGTCGATGGAATGGGCACAAAGCTGGTTGGGCTGAGGAAGATGGTGGAGGATAGGGGTGCATGGCGTACAGTGGTCCAAGGGATCACGAAGGGTCAGAATCAACTGTGCAACTGAACAACAACTGAGGTAACGATAGGAATGTAGATCCTGGTGTGATTTGTCCTTGCACGGTACATTTAAAAAGCCTTTTCTTGTTGCTATAAAATGGTAGGCTTGTTGCTTTATTATTAACCTAAGAGAAAATGTGTGTATTTTTGCAATATTTTTTTGTGCATTTCTGTAAAATGTGGATGATTACTCAATTAATGCTTCAATGGGATATGATGTTTGAATTGTCAGCAGAAGCCTGTAAGTGTGTCTTTGCAGGCGCACCCCCCCCAATAATGGACTCAGACACAAATGAAAGTGGATAACAGCCTGGGCCACATTTATTGATTCAAGCCCTAGTCCGAATTATAAATTTCTATTGGTAAAACGACCAATCATAATTCTTAAGGCAAGCAGGCCGAAGTAACACTGGTAAGGTACCACCCAAAATTGCCAACGGCAATTGTTACAATGTATCCATTTGTATCAATTTGTTTGTTGACAACAAACAAATTGTTGACCGTAGTCAATATCTAACTAATGACCCCACCCTCTGACGCGTGTCCGTAAAATCAGGGGGTGATTCCAGCTGTCTAGTGGTCACCATCACCCCCTTGCCTGGTTCGTCGTTGACCGGACAACGTTTAAACAACTTATGCCTATCTAGTGTTGTCCAGTCAATTGCGAACCTGCCGGATACCTGTGGGTCATAAATGTTTACCTTACCAGTGCTACCCGCCAATGTGACCAAAGTCAACAACAGCACAGAACAACCCCTATATCAAACCATAGCAACAGTGTGGGATGGGCAAAAAAGCCAGGACTCAAGGGCCAATGCGAGTCCCAGCCAAAAATTCCCACCCGGCCCCGAAGCGACCAAGAAATCACACTGTTAACTAGGGAGGGGGTGGAGGGGAAAAACTTCTCCGCTCCGTCGGTTCGCCAAAATGGCAGCACGGCTGCCTCGTGGCCAGCCCTTTTATTAGGGTGCTGGCCACGCCCCTAACTACCCGGATGGTTTCGTCCGGTGGGGGGGGCCGCAAAGAGCGCGGCGGCCATTTTGGCGCCGCGCTTCCATTGCAGGCGCACCCCCCCAATAATGGACTCAGACACAAATGAAAGTGGATAACAGCCTGGGCCACATTTATTGATTCAAGCCCTAGTCCGAATTATAAATTTCTATTGGTAAAACGACCAATCATAATTCTTAAGGCAAGCAGGCCGAAGTAACACTGGTAAGGTACCACCCAAAATTGCCAACGGCAATTGTTACAATGTATCCATTTGTATCAATTTGTTTGTTGACAACAAACAAATTGTTGACCGTAGTCAATATCTAACTAATGACCCCACCCTCTGACGTGTATCCGTAAAATCAGGGGGTGATTCCAGCTGTCTAGTGGTCACCATCACCCCCTTGCCTGGTTCGTCGTTGACCGGACAACGTTTAAACAACTTATGCCTATCTAGTGTTGTCCAGTCAATTGCGAACCTGCCGGATACCTGTGGGTCATAAATGTTTACCTTACCAGTGCTACCCGCCACCCGGAGAGGCTTCAATAAAGGCTCGACGCCCCCCCCCAAGACCGTCAGCTCGGTCGACAGGCCTGCTCGCCAATCACCCAGCAGGAGGTCCATACCTCCTCGCGACAGATGGACCCCATCCCCAGAATAAAGCCCAAAATTTTGCAAACTAATGGCGGGATGATGACTGACCCGCCCCCAGCCCTTGGTCGAAAGGAATCGGGCCACCGTCCTGTTTACCATGCGCCGAGCGCGGTCCAGGGCCTGGAGGTCGAAGCCTCCCCGATAAGCGTGCCGTGGGACCATATCTGACCAAACAAGGGTTGTGGCGGGCCATACGTAATGTAAGTAGGCAAGGTCTGCGCAAATCGCATGCTTCAGCGATAAGCCAGTGACCTGACCCAAGTCATTACCCCCAAGGTGTATGATCAGAATGTCGGGCGGGTCGGCATTCCTCGATGAAAAGAGGAATGGCAAAAGCTCCCGCCACAACATACCGGGCTTACCATGCCATGTGAAATGTGCGTATGCACCCAGTCCCAGTTGGGGTCCCCAATCTGTCGCCGCAGCGTAACGTGCTGCCCTGTGCACGTAGCTGTGGCCCACCAGCCATACTGTCACCGGTGTGATACGACACCCAGGGTCTGTCAAGGGAAAAAACAGGGAAGGAAAGAGACATGGTGACTCAGCAGGTACTCACGGTGGGAGTGGGCGAACATAAAACTGGAAACAGTGTGAGTCCCACCTCCCCATGCTGCGTATGTCAGCCCCGGAGTACCCATAAGCAGCCGCAGTAGAGGCCGCCCCAATTCTAAATGAATGGGTGCCGTAACGGGCCCCAGGGAGGCCAACTCTGGCCAGTGCCTTCCCTGTCACCTTCCAAAACTGAAATTTAGTGAGGGGAGACCCATCTTGGTGACAGAAAAACGGGCCATGGTGCGTGCCACGCAGTGCAAGGAACTCCTGTAGGGCACCAACCGGACAGATGTCTGCCAATGAACATCGTAGCAGTCTTATTCCACTGCCTACGCCATGCTGATCTGTTTTAGAGGAGCGTATCCTCAACTGAGCCCAATCATTGCACACATAGACATCTTCGAGTTCCAGTGCCCTACGACTTGCATCCGCCTTAGACAGCATCACAAGCTCGCTGATGCGGAGCGCTCCAAAAAAGGCCACCGTTGTAGCCGCACGAAACAGGGCTGCCTCATACCTATCAAAACATAGGTCATGCCAGCCTCGTGCCAGTTGGGTAAGTACCCCAGGGGAAATTGGGTGACGGTCGTCCAGGCAACGCCCACGTTCCCGCACCCACCCCTCCAAAACATGTCTCACATGGAAATCAGCGGTGCTGTCCGCATGACCTCCCACCTTGGCCATAAAGGCCAGCGCTGATAGCCTAGATGCTATGGTGCGTGGTGCCAGGCCCTGGGCGTGTAGGTAAACCATAAAACGGAGGATGTGGGCCACTGGGATCGGCCAGGTATCTGGCAAGCAATATTGGGAACTAAAGGTCCGAAACGAATTCAATGCGTGGTGATATGCCTTACGCGTGCGTGGCGCCAGTGACATGCCTATCGCCCGGTTCACCTCTCCTTGCCAATGGTCCATATCTCCTGCGGTAACGGCGAGGGAAATTCCTCCGCATCCGGAGCCAAGGCACGGAACCGGGAGATCTGCAGGCGGGACAAAGCGTCAGCAATATCATTATTCACCCCCGGGACATGCCTGGCCCTGAACAGTACATTGAGGCGCAGGCTGCGCAAGACAAACTGGCGCACAAGATCCATGACCCTGAGAGATTTAGAGGTCTGTGAGTTGACAATGTGTACAACAGCCGCATTGTCACACCAGAAATGCACCACAGAGTTGGCCCACTCCTCACCCCATAGCATCAAGGCCCCCAGTATGGGAAAAAATTCCAAATAAGTGAGATCCCTCAGGCGACCTGTGCCTGCCCAGGCTGGTGGCCATCCACCATATGCCCACTTCCCATTGAAGTACATCCCATAACCCAGGGATCCCGAGGCATCAGACTGAATTTGAAAGTGGGGCGAAGCCAGGAGGTCAGACCTCCAAAATGAGACCCCATTGAACTCCCTCAAGAACTGGAGCCATACGTGCAAATCTGCCCTGATGCCCCGTGTCAATCTCACCCTATGATGGGGCCTGGATAAGCCTGCCATGGTGTCACACAAGCGCCGAGCAAAGGCCCTGCCAGGTGCCACCACCCTACAAGCGAAATTGAGGTGGCCATGTAGCACCTGCAATTCCCGAAGGGATGCCTTGCGCTTAGCCAGCAAGTCCGATATAAGGGCAACTATCCTTGCCACCTTGTCTGAGGGCAACCTGGAAGCCTGCGCTACCGTATCAATTTCCACCCCCAGGAATATTAACTTGTCAGACGGGCCTTCGGTCTTTTCGGGCGCTAAAGGGACACTGAGTTCCTCCATTAGCGTCTGAAATGTATTGAGGAGACGTGTACACGTGTCCCAGCCCCGTTCACCCCCGAATAAAAAGTCATCCAGGTAATGGGCTACAGACCGAGACCCTGACCTACAGACAAATGCCCACTGCAGGAAGGTACTAAAACGCTCAAAAGCCGAGCAGGATATAGAACAGCCAAATGGCATGGCTTTGTCGAAATAATATTCACCCCGGAATTTGAAACCCAGCAACTCGAAGTCACCCGGGTGCATGGGTAAGAGGCGAAACGCCGACTTAATGTCACACTTAGCCAACATTGCACCCGGGCCACATGAGCGCACCATGCGCAATGCCTGGTAAAAGGATGTATACCTGACAGAACAAAGGTCATCAGGGATAGCATCATTGACCGAGTGGCCGGCTGGGTAGGACAAGTGGTGAATCAGGCGAAACTCGCCCGGTGACTTCTTGGGCACTAGTCCAAGGGGGGACACTTTAAGGTTGGGAAACGGGGGTGCGGGGAAAGGGCCGGCGACCCTGCCCGCAGCAACCTCCTTATTAATGCTGGCGGCAGCCACCTCCTCCCTTCCCCTAAGTGACAAAAGGTTAGGTGCATCCTGAGGTGACCTATCCCCCGTGAAAGGAATACGAAAACCCAGTTGAAAACCCTGAAGGAGGTACACAGCGTCTGCTCTCCTTGGGTACGATGCGAGCCAACGCTCCAGCATGTCGACATTAATTGGGGAGGGGGCCTTTAGGTGAACCCGCTCCCTCCATGGCAGTCTTGCCTGCCCCTTGTCCACCCCTACCCCTGCCCCTGTATCCTCCTGGCCTGGGACAGGCGGAGGCGGCATGGGGGCCAGAACAAGAGGGGCACTCATGCTTGTACTTGCAATTTTTCCTGTTGCAAGAACCACTGGACGAGAAGGTCCAGCACAGCAGGCGGGCTGGAACCCCCTGCCCCGCCACCTGGCGGGGTACCTGTACTGGGGCCGCTCGTTGGACCGCATGTCCACAATGGTATCTCTCCCCAGGCGCCGGGCGCGTGGGGGTCATATACAGAAGCCACAGCTTCTGGCAGGGCTCATCCCACCTCATCTCTGGGTGCAGCGGAATTCTCATTCGGAACTCTTCGTCGTAAGCCAGCCATGACGGGCCCGGGAAGTCAACCATAGCCCGGTAAATATTGTCCAGGTATTGGACCATAGGAATAGCCAAATCCAGCCTAGCCCGGAGATAAACGGCCATGTAAATCAGGTACGCTGGCAGCCAATTCGCCCACGTGCGTGGCGGCTTACGACGGCGTGCCTGCTCCTTATCCTTCTCGTCCAGCCCTTCCCTCTCCTCCTTGGTCGGCTCCCTATTTAAAAGTGAGAAGATATCAACGTACTCGCCCCTCCAAATCTTTTCCTTGGTAGACTGGGCCAAATGGTCCCCCAGGGGGAAGGAATACCCTGCTGTTGGCAAAGCCGACACCGGCACCGAGGGAACTACGGGCAAGGTAAATTGAGCCTGAGCTAACCCGGGGATCCCCAACACATTTCCCAGCACGTTGGGGGCACCACCCCGCCCCAAGCCCTGTGTCGTGGGTAAAGTCGCTGGGTGGGCCGGGGGCCATTGGGCCGCCGCGCCAGCCAAGCGAGGCCAAGGCCATTGAACAGCCCCCCCCGATGAAGTTAATTGTGTGGGTGCATTAACTTGTACTGCATACTCACCCGCTGCACCCCCGCGGGCCGCCCCCACCGGGGGTTCCGGCCCGCTGGGGGCGTCGGAGCTCACGACCAAGGCTGAGCTCGTCGACGGGGCCAGACCAGCACCAGACTGCTGCACCTGTGGGGTGGGGAGCTGTGAGGCAGTGGCCGCCAACGGCCCGCACGCCTCAGTCGGCTCAACCCTACCCGTCACCGGCCGTTGTTCGGCGGCCAAAGGGGGAAACTGGAAACCTAGAGGTACCCCTACTTGATTGGCCCTCGCCAAGGACGCTTCAAGGGCCGCAACCCGAGCAAGAAGGGCCTCCACGTCGACATAGGGCCCGGCCCCGACAGGGGGCAATTGGGCAACCGGCCCGAAATTCACGGGCACCTGACCAGGTCCCTGAGCCCGAGGGGCCAGATAAGGCCAAGAGCCCATGCTCGGCCCCTGGAAAGTCGTAGGAAGGCCCTGCGAGGGCAGGGAACCCAACCACCCTCCGTGGCTCGCACCCCCCATGGGGAACTGCGCACCCGGGCAAGAAGGCCCTACCGGACGAACCATGGCAGGAGCCGTGTTCGTCGTTTGCGGGCCAAGGGCCGAGGCCCCGTCCGGGGCTGCGGGTATGCTCCGCGGACCAGGCCAAGGAGCTACCGATCCCATCCCACCGTCCCCGGTGGGATCCGCCAGAGGTGGCTGCGGAACGGGCGCAGTCGCGGTCCTCCGACCCGGCTGACGCCTCCGCGCCGATCGAGCCACGTTTGCGGCTGCCTTCTTCTTCGAGGGCATGGCCAATGTAGCTAAGGAGTCTAAAGGAAAGAGAAAGCTGCCCGAAAAAGGCTTCCCTCAAGAAGACACGATCGACGGAGGTAAGGAGGAAAAACTTCTCCGCTCCGTCGGTTCGCCAAAATGGCAGCACGGCTGCCTCGTGGCCAGCCCTTTTATTAGGGTGCTGGCTACGCCCCTAACTACCCGGATGGTTTCGTCCGGTGGGGGGGGGCCCGCAAAGAGCGCGGCGGCCATTTTGGCGCCGCGCTTCCATTCTGTCTTGTAAGGAATGGTAAAATAGGGATACAAATGTCAAGCATAAGTTTATCTTGTCCTTGTTCATCTGGGACCAGATGCAAAACACCAGTTATTCCTGTATAAAAATAGTACAGTGCAATCAAGTACTGAATGACAGAAATCTCTATTCTGACTTCAGCAAAACCAGTGTAAATCCAGAATCACTTTAATGAAGCCAGTGAAACTGAGATCACCAATTGGCTGGGAATCAACAGTCTGATGACAAGTCAAATTCATGACTGCACTTTCTCCACACACTTGAGTGTTAAGAGCATGGTTTAAAAAGCGTGTGTGTGTGTGTGTGTGTGTGTGTGTGTGTGTGTGTGTGTGTGTGTGTGTGTGTGTGTGTGTGTGTGTGTGTGTGAAACAAACAAACAAACAAACTGATGTAAAGAAACCCTTCAAATTCAAAAATATTTTGATTGGCTATAGATGTAAAGAAGTGTTTATTTTTTTAAAAAAGAAAGAAAGAAAAAGTACTCCTAACACAAGCTTCTTTGTTTCATGGGGATGAAGCTGTAATTTTATTAATGGGCCACAAAAATCTAACCTGATGTCACCTGATTTAAAGCATAAGACCATGCACTCTGTTTGCCAGACAAGAGACAATGGTTTTTGAATTATTTTGTTAATTGAATATTGGCCCAGAGAGTGAAAATATGTACAGTATTACTACTTGCCTCTGAGGCTGTCTACTCTAGTATATAGACCAGTGGTGGTGAACCTATGGCACGCATGCCAGAGGGGGCACTCAGAGGTCTCTCTGTGGGCATGCACACTCTTGCCCTAGCACAGATTTCACCCTGCCCCTCTGCCCTGCAGCCCAATGGGAGCACTTCCTCCCTCCCCTGAGCACAGAGTTTGCCCCGCCCCTTTGCCCAGCAGGCCAATGGGAGCACTTCCTCCCTTCTCCCAGCACAGAGTTCACCCCGCCCCCCTGCAGCACGGATGACAGCCTGTTGAGTTTGGGTACTCATTCTCTAAAAGGTTCACCATCACTGATATAGACCACTCTTTTGGGGAAGTTGGGCATGGGTTGTGGGCAGGTTGGTCCGATCGTATACCCCTGTTGATTTTGAGAGCCCATCGGGGGGTTCTACTAAATTGCATCACTGTACTTTATTCCATTCCATGCTTAGGTGCTTTATGTGGGGACTTCCTTAGACTTAGATCCTCCCATGCTATGTATATCCTTAGCAACCATAGAGAAATTACAGAAGAGACAGAGAGGACGCGAAATACAAGAGTGGTAAGCTTGGATATTGCAAAAACTCCCCTGATGAAATTTATTGAATGAAATGTCTAATTAACCGGATAGACGTCGGGAGTTTGGGGCCAATATATATGGGAGTTTGACTTCCCAACTGAATACGAGTTTATGAGCTGTTTTGGACGAGAGACAGAAAGTGTAATAGAGGAATGAATCACTGTTTCATATTGTTACAAAGGACATAGTGAAGAAGTTGAAGAGAACATATTTGAATTTGGTTACTATTGTCAAGATTACAAAAGGAACTTGAAGACTTTTTGTGCAGAGAAGTATCTGAGTTTGGTTTCTGTTTGATGACATTACAAGTTAATATACAAGAGTTTGCAAAATAAAAATAACATTAAGAATACAAAGACCTTATAAGAAGATTCGTTTATTATTATCTTCATCATTTTTGGGCATACACAAACGGTACATTGTGTTTGTATCCATCTCTGTTTATAGCCAAAGAGCCAGCGCTGTCTGCGTCTGCAGACATTTCCGTGGACATGTGGCAGGTATGCCTCAACACTGGAATGCATGGAATACTGTTTACCTTCCCACCAAAGTGGTACCTATTTATCTACTTGCAATTTTTGCTTTTGAACTGCTAGGTTGGCAGGAGCTGGGTCAGAGATGGGAACTCACTCTGTCATGCAGTACTGGGGAATCAAACTCCGACCTTCCAGTCAGTGAGTTCAGCGTCTTAACTGCTCGAGCCACCGCAGTCCCCTTATTGTGTTTATGAGTCACATAAAAAACTCCATATGAGGACAGATATTCATATCATTGTTGTGTTTATATTACCTGAAATTGGCAATGTTATTCAATATCAAGAAAATAAAGATGATGCTTTTGTGCCTCCTTTTCACATTTCTGGCATGATATTCAAAGGTACAACACATGAGAAAATGCATGAGCTGCCCCAAAATTTGGCATCTGTATAACTTTTTCATATAACTTTTTCACTACAGAGCACCACATAGGCGTTATTGGCAAGAGACTCTCTGGTGAACCACAGAACTCAGGGGGCAGCTCAGTCATCTTAGCTTCTGGCCTAAACCTGACCACTCAAGTTAGCCATTGGATCTTTCTGGACAGGAAGAAGCAGAAGAGGGCTTCCCTTAGCAAATGAACCTTACATGAGACACATGGTCTTCCAGAATTCTGGTATCCTCCTGCACTCTTGATTATTTGTTGACCCTAACTGTTGGCTTGGGGCTTTCTCCTTCCTCTTCATTTGTCTTCTAGTCCTGGTCACTGGCCCAGCCCTGAGAGCTGGTATAACTTGTTGATGCTTCATTCCCTCCCTCCCCACCCAACATGCAGCCTCAGAAGGTCTCCCTTAGAGGTAACAGTGCCTCCCATAACAATTTTGGCAAGTGTAGCTATGAGTTGTCTTCACTGGCATGCGTTATTCTAGATTCACACTGACGTAAAAGAAATCACACATCCCTTGCTGTTCTGGTGTCCACTCTTAATGAGTTTAAGGATCTGGTCCTCATTTGCACCTAGACCTACAGCCTGAGGGAACATCTCAAGTTTCTGGGAAAGAAACATAAGCTCCCTTCTGCTAGTCTGGCTTTAAACTAATGAAGACGAGTACTGAGCCTTAGCAAAGTCTATTTGTTGTGTTACCCTGTTATAGCATAGCACATGGTAATGGGATTTATTAGGCCCTCAGCATCATGAACGAAAAATGTTTGCTCATTATTTCTGCCAGCCCTTATAGCCATTTGCAGCTTAGTGGGCTCTCAAAACACACAAATATTTTCCAGTAAACAAATAGCTGTTCAAGCAGCAGTTCACTTAAGGAAATAGCAGCATAACAGACTTCATTCATTTTATTTATTTCTGAGTGTCTAGCAGAAGTAGAGAGGAATCTGTAGAAAATTGTTAACTACAACAGTAGAAGGGGCAGAATTGTTAAGAGCGGACCAGGAAATTTAGGTGGTACTTTGAATTAGTGGCTGAAATCCTGTTGTTTAGCATAGTAAGTCATATCTAGACTAGGCCCACTGAATCAGTGAAAATTATAGGGGAGTTGACTCACCAAATGCCCATGGATTCCATGGACTTACTCTAGTTGCAACTTACTTTGCTAAGCAAAAGAATTTTGGCCAGTGTGTGTAAATCACTGGTTACATATAATTAACTGTTTGTCATCTCCCACAAGAATGAAGGTACAGTAGCTCCCTCTTATTCATAAGGAATAGGTTCCAGTGCTTACCGTGATTGCCTGGAACAGTGGAAAATAGGGACCCCCATAAATTATGTCATATATACTGGCATCTGATGGCCAGTTCTAGTAATGCACATTGGACTTGCATGTACAGTACAGTAAAACCCCAATTTATGTATGTTTCTACTTACATAAAATTCAACTTACGTAAGTTTTTTTTTGCGTAAATCACATCCCGATTTACGCAAAAAAAACCAACACCTGAGTTACATAAGAGTTTTCCTGTTGTGTTTAGATTTTAAAATGGTGGTGCCACAATTTTAAAAGTTAAAATTCCACCCCATGCCACCCACCCCACTGCCAAAAGTCACAAGGCATCACTTACTGTGGCAGTGGTGGAGGCAGCGGTGGCAGCAGTGACAATTTTCTGCACTCCCTGCTTGCTTGTGCTGGGACTGGGAGAGTATAGGGGGAATATCCGCTCCCTTCCGCTGTTCGCATGAGGTTTCTCAAAGAATGCATGCTTTAGTTGTGAACGCGCCTCACAGTAGAGCTTAAAAGGTGTGTGTGTGTGTGCGCGCGCGCATGCGTACGCGGAATGCCTGTCATTTCCATCTCTGCCACTAGGGGCGCAAAACATGATTTTTTCCATAGGGATGCACTGAAAACCCATTTCAAGCCTGTTTTTTTATTTTTGATGCATTCCTATGGAGATGCATCGATTTACATAAAACCCCTATTCACGTAAGAAGCTATGGACTTTTTACATAAATCAGGGTTTTACTGTATAGTACTTTTTCTGGGATTTTAAAGTAATTGTTTTTGGGCCATGGATAACTGAAATCATGGTTACCAAACCTGTAGATATGGGTGGGTGGGTGTTCTACTGTATAACTGCATCCCATTAAGACTGTGAGTTTAGGAGGGTTAACCTCACTTCTTTTACAGTGTAGTTACTTTTCTGCTTACTTACCGAGATGCAGCTTTTCATATGGTGAAAAGAGAAAAACGTATGTCTCTGCCATATAGTGAATTTCCTTGCACAGTGATGGACAAACCTTGGCACTCCAGATGTTTCTGAACTTCAATTCCCAGAAGCCCTGATAGGCAAGGGTGCTGACTAGGGCTTCTGGTAATTGAAGTCCAAGAACACCTGGAGTGCCAAAGTTCGCCATTAGTGTCCTAGCACATACGTGAAGTTTTGGTTCTTAATCAAGCTTTGGAACATGTTGCCACTGGCTGGTGTTCTGCTTTAGGGTGCTGAGGCAACAACAGTACAAGTGGCAGGAGAATGTGTGCTTGCCAAGATATAATGCTCATAGTGTGTGGTGTAATATTTGGGTGAGGTGGGATTTTGGCATAATCTTGAACTGATAATCTTCCTACATCCTTAATAGTTGCTTAGCCATTCTTATTATTGTGGAGCATAACTAATGTTCATCCAAGCTTGTGATTGCTGACAGAGCTGAGCAAAACATTGAAACTGAATGACACAGGGAGAAAACAGCATCTGATTGAAGAGACAAAGGCAGTAGTGAAACAAAGTGACCTGAGTGTGCTGAAATGTGTACAATGCTTTATTTTCAACCGATCTCCTTCAAACACAAGGTTAGGCAAATAGTTCAGAGGAAGCCTAAACTTTTGTTTGCTAGCGGGTGAATGTTGTTTGATTTTCTATCATGACCAAGCAAGGTTGCAGTGACTTAAAATCAGTGTACCAACAGCTTCATGTTCCTTTACTCTGTAAGAATTCTGCTTCTATTGATGATTTTCTGGAGTATTGTAAATTATAAGAACATGGTCACTGAGACTCTTATCTAAATCTTCCTGTACAGCTTCACTGTTTTTAATAATATAGGATCACTACATCTTTTGAAGCTCTACATCACAAGTGTGGCTCAGGGACCATATGTGGTGTTTTTCTGGTTGCTGACCCCACCAAACTCATTCCACCAACTCCAAATCACAAAGGAATGTACGACCACTTTTTCAGAGGTTTTCAGAACCTTTTTAAAGGTTTTCAGAACCTTTAAAAGGCCTGTCTATAACTGGTTTCATTTTAAGACCAGAACTCAGAGATTTTATTCTTTTGAACTACTGTATAGCACTCACAGTTCCCTATGCTGCAATGGTGGTATTTAGCCGGTACGCCCCGGTACACCTGTACTGGTAGTAGAAATTCCAGCTGGCCCCGCCTATCTGATTGCAGGAGCCTCCCTCCCCAACTGCCCACACACACACCAACACACACCAACCTTCTCTGTCGTCTTCAGGGAGATAGAGAAAATGACGGACCAGAAGGGACGCTTTTTGAAAAGGGACAATTTCCTGTTCCACACCCTCATCTGGTCTCCTTCCCTTCTAGGAATCATCAGCTCAGTGCCCTTAACCCTTTCTGTGCCTGGTAGAATCTTTTTTAAGCCTTCTGGTGATCTTCCTTCTCCCCCCCCCCCCTTCCAAGACCCCCACATTTGAAAAATCACTCCAAAAGAGAAAGAAGAGCAAATCATATGGCCACCTGGCCATACCCACACAGTCACATGGCCACCTGGCCATACCCACACAGTCACATGGGCACCTGGCCATGCCCACCAAGCTACACCCACAGAGTAGGTAGTAAAAAAATGAATCCCACCATTGCCTATGCAGCGTAGAACCTGCAGTGGCCACATAAACTGATAACTTTTATAAGATCAGGTTAAGATGCTGTGTGAGTTAGCTAGCAGCAGTCCACTGGGATAGAGCAGGAAATAGAAGATTTACCTCTGGGGGTGCATCAACACAGAGATCAAAAACTGTCTCTGGTGTTGCTTGGGACTTTGTTTTTTAGAGATGGAGAAACCAGTCAGTTCCATTTTCTCCTACATTCCAATTTTGTGAATAAAGTCTGGTTTTAAAAAAACTAAATAAAATGAAAATCTCACCCATCTCTATTTACAGCCCTTGCTGTAACAGACCTAGTCAAGAATGCAATAGCCTTAATAATAGCAAAGCTGGAAATTAAATTTAAGGAGCCAAGTATATTAGCGATAGTTTGTTAATACTGACTAATTGCACAGATTAGGGATGGTGCAACCATTTCAAGACTTGCCACTCAGAAGCAATATTTTTATATGCCCTTTGTTTACAGCCTATTAAAAACAATCTGTCTATCATGGAAGACTTCTGAAAGGTTATTCATTACTGTCATAAGTTAAATATAATCAGATTCAGAATTACATAACCCAATTATTTTTGAATGCACGTCACAAGCAGATGATGTGTGTAAACATGTTTCAATATTTGGAATCTCCTCAATGAAAGTTAAAAATAACAGAAGAAGAGGAAAATGGAGAACATGGTCACTCACACACCACAACTGTGGTTTTTCAGACTCAACACCAGACTGTGGACAGTTTTAGTCATGTCCATCAACACACTGTTCTGATATCGGCAGTAATTAAGGTCAGACTAAAGAAAGAATAAATAGCTTGTGGTGACAAAAAAAGTGAGGCTTTATTTCTTCTCAGAGAGGTGGATGGCATGAATATTTTTGTGTTATACAAGGGCTACAATGTGTGGTTTTCGTTTACACTGGGGGATGCATAAGTAGATGATCACACTAGCACCTCTTGAAATTATTTCTAAAAATAACAGTTTGAGAGGGCAATCTGTGAGGTGGGATGGCCTTATAAATGGATGGCAATTACTCCTCTGGCTGGCAGGCAGCTTTTGTGGCAAAGGACCAATGTAGTGAGAAACTGGTGTTGATCATCTTATGGGGTCCAAAGTTTGGAAACCACACCATTATGTAATTCATATCTATCATCTAGGGGGAGGATGTAAATTTTTGGACTGTAATTCTTCTGGCCAGCACAGACAAAAGTTCTGTTTGTAACCCCTGGAAAAACTACCTACATCAAATTACCATGGATCAGTAACAGCCCTTCAGAGGGAAACATGCCCTTCAGAGTAAATTTTTGGATGGTTATAAAGTGCTAGGGTAGAAAGAAGGACCTGGAAAAAGCCCAATGTATGTCTAGAATCATGGGTGTGTTTTGGATCTCACTCAATCTTTATTTTTTCTGGATCAGCCTAGGCAGAACCTGATTCATCAAGCTGGGCAGGTTGAGAAATGTCTCCATTTCAAAACTCTGCGTCAGACTTAATTTCTTTTCTTCATTCCCCTGAGTTTTGTGTCATGTCTAAATTTATCTGGATGTTGCCAAACCTCTGGTTAGACTTTATTATATTGAGTATGCACACACGAAGATGCACACGTACACACATTTAAATGTATTCCAGCACAGGCACACAGTTGAAACAGAAAATGATTGTTTAGCAACATTTGCAAGCTTGCTAAGTCCCTTGGCTAGGATTGTTACATAGATAACATCCTTCATACTGATTTCCCCAACCTGTTCCTAAACTGTTCTGACTGAAGTTGCTTAGTTGTATGTCAAAATGTCCATTCAATGATTGCATAATATTATGTTCCTGCATCTGGCTACATAAGCAGAGCATTGCTAAATCAGAATTATAACTGTGTACAAGGAGGACACAACTGAAATGGAAAGACATTGAGCTCCAAACTCCTGCAAAAAAAAAAAACATTCTAGTTGCCTCAGAGGCTCTATTTCAGGAGTTTTCAACCTTTTAAAGTCAGGGGCCGGGTCACACTCCCTCAGACTGCTTCAGGGCCGACCATTTTGCCCTTCCCACACCACATGGCACTTTCTGGTGTGGTGGAAGCAGTGGGAGGCCACATGAAATGGTGCCGCGGGCAGCAGGTTGAGAATCACTTCTCTAGTTGGTAAGTTTTGAGGAGATGGAAGGTTAAGTTTAAACACTTGCTCACTCAGCGGAAGGACTAGAATTATTTGACTCCATGATGTAATTATGTATACATATTTCATTGGCTACTTGTCATTCTCAGGAAGCAATGACTTGTCATCATCAGAAGGCTGGGGCTATGTTTCTGGAACCCACTTTTCTGGATCCACTTTTGTAGTCATATTACATAGCCAAATGCAACTAATTCCATAGCAACGGGATGATCATTTGCCCTGATTGGATGGTACTGTATAGGAAAAGGGGCCTGTTGTGATGTTTCCCAGCATAATGCTCAAGCGATTGAGAAGAAAAGGAAGATGTGAAGGGGTGGAGAAGGAAATTGTAGGTAAATCAGATTGTAATTTTGTGAAACATCTTTCACTTCTGAACATACCTGTCAAGTTTCGGGAAATTTCTGTCAAACCCCCATATTTTACACTCTTTCCCGCCATCATCTCATATTAATTAGACTGAAATTAGATTGGAGTTAGACTGGAGGCCAGCAAAGGATAAGCATAGCTGTCCAGTTTCCTGTTTTGGTGGGGAAATTTCCCTTATTTTACAGAAATTTCCCAAAACTTGACAGGTATGCTTCTGAAACTGTAACTTTAACTCTCAAAATGCTCATGGGAGCAAACGCAACACAGCCCATATCTGTCAAGTATCCCGGATTGGCCAGGATTTCCCCTATTTCTCCACTCGTTCCTCCCCTTTCCCGCCGCCATCCCATATTTGAATGGCGGGGAAAGGGGTTACTGTACACATGCGCCCATCGTAAATGGGCTCTGTGTGTGCGCAGAGGAGTTCTGCGCATGCACAGAGGGGTTCTGCGCATGCACAGATGAGTTGTTGTGGCGCATGCGCACCTGGGCTGGCGCAGTTCCCGTATTTTCAGGAGCAGGACTTGATTGGTATGACGCAGCCCTATTTATAAAGGCACTGTAGCAATCTATTCCATAGTCTAATATGCAACCTGCTCACTTCTTCTTTGACCCCAAACTATTTGGGGTCACTTCATTCTTTGAAGTGAACATAAACGAGCTCTTGTAAAATGTTACAAATACTTGGTGAACTAGAGAAGAAGCTAATTAACAAGCTGCATTAGTACTGGGATAACCTGCAATACTGTGTTTGGCACTGAACTTTGAAACTGAACAAAGTGTTGGCTTTCTTTCAGAAAAGCTAAGTTGACTGTATCCACCACCTTGTGCAAGCAATGATTGTAACCCAGTCCTCTTCAGGAATGATGCCCTGAGCTATTGTTATCCATTTCTAAGAATGCTCATGAGTATATGGAGAAAATTGGGCGTGTTACCAATATTAGAATAAGCACACAAATGTCACGCAAAGTCAATAGTGGAAAATCTGTCAGGCACAATGATAGGGCCAATTCTCAAATAACTGCATAATAGACCCCTCCCCCAAAAAATAATTAAAGAGTTTTTTTAGTATCTCAAAGACTAATGATAATTTGGCATAAGCCTTTATGGATTGATGTATGTTTTATTAAATGGAGTGAGTGCACTCCCTGAACACCTATGCTTAAATTTTAAAAAAAAGCTAGAAAACTGGCTTGGGTAAAAAAAAAAAAACCACAGGGTTTTAATTTGTTTGCTTTTGTGTTTATTTTTGTTTTATTTTGCTTTTGCTAAAGCTGCTGCTTTATATGCCTCATGAGAAATCTGTACATGAGTCAAGAAGCAACAGTTAGGACAGGATATGGAATGACAGAGAGGTTTGGAATAGGAAAAGGAGTAAGACAAGGCTGCATTTTATCACCCTACTTATTCAACATATACACAGAGCACATAATGCATAATGCAGGGATGGAGGAATCACAATTTGGGATCAAAATTGCTGGGAGAAACATCAACAATTTGAGATACTTTGGTGTATGAAAACCAAGACACAGGACACAGCCTCGGGCTGGGTTAACTCAGGTTTATTGCATCGTGGACAGAGGGAACATGAGGTAATGGCGGATCGATAGCTCTTTATATACAGTAGTAATACATTTGAACGTGGTTGCATGGTAGCCCATTGGCTACTGTCTGCGTGACGTCATTGCTGGTCACGCCCTTCTTGTCCAGGTGTAGGTGGTGGCGGGAGAACTTCCCGCGCTGTTGCCTTTGATGAGTTTGGACCAAGAGAGCTTGGACGCTCGCTGCTGCCAGCTGGTGGTCATTAGCTCGCGTCCTATTACAGGGTTCATATGATACAGCTGAAGGTTACATTGTTGCTATAGGCAAGGTTACATTGGTTCAGATACATTGTAATCCATGTGGAAGATAAAACCATTAGAACACAACACCCCTCCCCCCTAGGATGAGACAAAGTCTCGAGCCCACACTTAAACACACTCCCCCCCCTAGGAGACAAAGTCTCTCAGCCAAGATGGCTTATTTCGAACACGCTGGGGTCTCGATGCGGGCTGCCTTTCCCCGGGTTTGTTACTTTCTCTTTGTCCCCTGGTTTCCTGTCCTGTAATTGGAGAGGGAGACTCGTTAGTGACTTGCCGCGGCTCCGCGGCGTTGTTTGGAGGTGTGCTCTTTCTTAGGGAGGAACCGGGGGCACTGGGGGCTAACGAAAAACCCCTCTTCTCGCTTGGATGGGTGGGGGAACACTCCTGAAAACCCCCCCGGCTCGCAAAATCAAAATTACATTCGGGGGCAGCGGTCGCGAACTCCTCTCCCCCTTCCCCGGCCTCTGATAGAACTGGCGTATCAACAGGGTATGAGTCGGGGCCGCTGCTTCTGCCTTCCCCCCTTGCTTGGGACTGTTGTCCGCTGCTGTCTCCCCCTTGGGCTAAACGGGTGGGGGAGAACCCTAACGCTGAATCCTGTTGCTGAGCCCCACTGACTGGCCCACTCACTCGGTGCCTCAGTTGGTCTGCGTGCCTCCTCCAGAGGAGGCCGGTGTTAGTCTCGACCCGGTACGACACTGGCCCCGTTTGTTCCACAACCGTCCCTGGTACCCAGGCTGGCCCTGCGCTGGCATAGTTCCTGCAGTGAACAGGTTCGCCGGCGGCGAAACCTTTCGAGACTGCCAACCCTATGTTTTTCCCTTTATCCTCGACTCTCGTCGGGTCTAGCCTGGACAGGATCGTGGTCAGTTTTCGCCGCATCAAGAGCTCTGCCGGCGAGTAACCTGATGCCAAGGGAGTCACCCTATACGCTAATAAGAACTGACATACTTGGTGATTTAGGTCCCCCGGGCCCATGCGCCGCAGCGCATCCTTTGTTGTACGCACCAGCCGTTCCACTTGGCCATTCGTGGCCGGGTGAAACGGCGCGGATGTGACATGCCGAATGGCGTTTGCCTCTATGAATGCCCCGAACTCCGCGGAGGTGAAACAACTAGCGTTATCGCTGACTAAGGTGTCGGGTAAACCGAACGTGGAAAAGACTCTCCTCAGCTGGCTAATTGTAGTGGCGGAGGACGTGCTCTTTACTGGGATAACCTCCAGCCACTTGGAGAACGCATCCACCACCAGGAGAAACATGGTTCCTCGGAATGGGCCAGCGAAATCTACGTGCACTCTGGACCATGGCCCCCTTGCTGTGTCCCATTCCCTATGCGGGAGACGGGCCGCCTCTGGTCGGGATCCCTGGCATGCCTCACAAGTGCCGACCATGCGCTCAATGTCTGCGTCTAGCTGTGGCCACCAAAAGTAACTCCGGGCCAGCGCCTTTGAACGAACGATGCCCGGGTGGCTGACGTGCAGCAGTTCGAGCACCCTCGGACGCAGGGACGTAGGGACCACCACCCGTTGGCCCCACAACAGGCACCCCCTTTCTAGGGACAACTCTAGCTTTTTCCGAAAAAATGGGTCGAATTCTGTGCTTGGGGACGATGCCGGCCACCCCTTCTGTACCCATGAACTAACTTTCTCCAGCGTTCTGTCCTTGCCTGTCGCCCTAGCAATGTCGGCTGGTACTATTGGGGGTGCGTCTAAGACCTCAATTAACAACACTTGGCGGTCTCTTTCTACTCTCGCCTTTTGGTCGTCCGACAGGGGCAAAGGAGATCTCGAAAGTGCATCAGCATGGCTGATCTCCTTTCCGGGCCGGTACTCCAACTCGTGTTGGTATGCGTTGAGAAAAATAGCCCATCGCAGCATCCTCGGGGACAGGATCTGCGGCGTGGGCTTGCTTGCCGTGAAAATCCCTAACAGGGGCTTGTGATCAGTCACGATTTTGAACGGGCGGCCATACAAAAAATCGTGAAATTTTTTGGTTCCCGCTACTATTGCTAATGCCTCCCTGTCGGTTTGTGCGTAATTGCGCTCCGCTTGGGACAGGGACCTTGAATAAAACGCTACCGGGGCCTCCCTTCCGTCATCCAACACGTGGCAAAGCACCGCCCCCACCCCCACCGGGGATGCATCACAGACTAAGACCACTGGCCGTTTGGGGTCGAAATGCGTCAGGATTGCCTCAGATGTTAAGAGTTGCTTTAGTTCTTTGAACGCCCTCTCTTGCTCGTCACCCCACATCCATGTCTCCTCCTTTTTAAGTAACCGATGAAGCGGTTCGGCCACGGACGCCTTCCGTGGAAGGAATGTATGGTAAAAATTGAGGAGCCCCAGGAATGACTGTAGCTCGGTTTTGGATGTGGGGCGAGGGGCCTTCTTTATGGCTGCTACTTTGGATTTAGACGGCTTAATACCCTCGGGTGTGATCCGGAACCCTAAAAACTCGACCTCAGTTTCGAAGAAAACACATTTGTCCTTCCTCAGTCTCAGCCCCGCTTTCTCGAAAACAGTTAGTACTTTATCCAATCTCTTTGCCAGTTCGGCCTCACTCCCCCCTGTTATCAACACGTCATCAAAATAAGGCAACACCCCCTCCAGCCCCTTCAGGAGGCGTTCCACAAGCGACTGAAAAAGGCCGGGTGCCGAGTTCACGCCGAACTGTAAGCGCGACACCTGGAACGCCCCTTTGTGTGTAACTATCGTTTGTGCCGCGGCCGTGGCGGGAGTTACGGGGAGTTGCTGATAGGCTTGTGCCAAATCGAGTTTAGCGAAACACTTTCCCCCATTCAGCCTGGCCAAAAGGTGGCTGACCACCGGCACCGGGTATGCATTAGGGCGGATCGCCTTGTTAATTGTACACTTATAATCAGCGCAAATGCGCACCTCCCCATTGGCCTTCAGAGCTGTTACAATTGGAGTTTCCCACTCCGCGGAATCAACAGGAATAAGAATCCCCTGGCCCACCAGTCTGTCCAGTTCCGCCTCTATTTTGTCCTTGAGTGCGAACGGCACCCTGCGCGGTTTGAGTCTTATTGGGCGGACCTCCGGGTCTAGGTCGAAGGCTACAGGGGGTCCCTTGAACTTTCCAAGTCCTTTTTCAAAGACGGCAGGATGCGCATCGCAAACCGCTTGTATTGGGTCCGCTCCCACTGTATGCACTCCCCCTATGAACAAGCCTAAGGGCTGAAACCACTGCGTCCCTAGGAGGCTACAACTCCCCCCCTTAAGGACAACTAGGGGCAGTTCCGCCGAATGTCTCTTAAAGCTGACCCGAAACTTTCCGACCCCCAACACCGGAATGCTGTTTCCCTGTACATCTCGTAGCGTGGACCTCAACGTTTTAAGTTTGGGCCGCACGTGGGGGTCGATTTTCAAGAACTCTTTCTGGGGAATTATAGAATAGGAGGACCCCGAGTCAATTTCCATCCTAATAGGGGCCCCTTGTACTAGTACCTCAACGAAGTAATGGGACTGTCCCGCGGACACGCTGAACACTGGGGCGTCGTCCTCGCTGTCGTCCGAGATGCGGCCCACGCCGTCCTGCTTCCTCGTGGTCTGGGCGCCATCTTTGGACCTCGCCGGACGGTCCGGTCTGGTCGAACGGTCTTGTGACTGCCTCCGGCCCTCCTTCCGTTTTCTGCATGCCCTGGCGATGTGCCCCCGACGGCCGCAGGTGTAACACTCGGCCTTTCTGAATGGGCACCTCGCGCGCTCATGGGCCGCTCCGCAACCATCGCAGCGGCGCCCACCTTTTCGGACCTTCTGGACCTCCTCGCCGTCGCTGCCTTCCGTAGACGACTTTGAGGCCCGTCGGGTTGCGTGCACCGACTGTCCGGACTTCCCGTGCACCGAACTTTCCGCCTTGCCGGCTCTAGGACGCCACTCACGCCACTGGTGCATCTCGTCCACTCCAGCATTCGTGGACTCCGCGGCTTCCGCGGCCTCTACGACCTCTGCCAGCGTGGGTGGCGGCTCCTTGTTCATCAAGCTGCGCTGCACCTCCTTGTCCTTCAGGCCACACAGCACGCCGTCCCTGAGGGCCATCTCTAGGTTGTCCCATCTACAGGGGCCGGCGGCTATCCTCATGGCGGTCACGAATGCCTCAACCGACTCGTCCGGCGCTTGGACTCGCCTCCAAAACGCGCTCCGAGCGGGAAACATTGCCCTCGAGGGTAGGAACCGCTCTCGCAGCAGCTTCATGATGTCGTCTGCCTTAAATTCGCTCACCTTCTTCGGAGCGATGATGCTCACCAGCGTCCGCTTGGTTTCTAACCCAAGCATTCTGGTGAGGATGGTCCTCTTCCTCTCCTCGTCGTCTTCTTTGACTTTGAGTTCCACCAGTGCCGCCTGGAAGTCCATCTCAAACAGCTCCCAGTCTTGCGGTTTGGTGATGTTGAACCCGCTCTGTGCCCTGGCTGCTCCTTGGGGATCCATTATCCCACCTTCGTCGCCAATTTGGTGTATGAAAACCAAGACACAGGACACAGCCTCGGGCTGGGTTAACTCAGGTTTATTGCATCGTGGACAGAGGGAACATGAGGTAATGGCGGATCGATAGCTCTTTATATACAGTAGTAATACATTTGAACGTGGTTGCATGGTAGCCCATTGGCTACTGTCTGCGTGACGTCATTGCTGGTCACGCCCTTCTTGTCCAGGTGTAGGTGGTGGCAGGAGAACTTCCCGCGCTGTTGCCTTTGATGAGTTTGGACCAAGAGAGCTTGGACGCTCGCTGCTGCCAGCTGGTGGTCATTAGCTCGCGTCCTATTACAGGGTTCATATGATACAGCTGAAGGTTACATTGTTGCTATAGGCAAGGTTACATTGGTTCAGATACATTGTAATCCATGTGGAAGATAAAACCATTAGAACACAACAGATACGCAGATGATACTACTCTAATGGGAGAAAGTGAGGAAGACCTAAAGAAGCTCCTGCTTAGGTTGAAAGAAGAGAGTGCAAAAGCTGGCTTGAGACTCAACATCAAGAAAACCAAGATAATGGCAACAGGCCCTATCAGTCCCTGGAAAATAGATGGGAAAGAAGTAGAAGCAGTGACAGATTTTACTTTCTTTGGATCCAAGAACACTGCAAATGGAGATTGCAGCCATGAAATAAAAAGGCGGCTGATTCTTGGGAAACAAGCCATGAGAAACCTGGGGAACATAGTTAAAAGTAAAGACTTCACCTTGCAAACAAAAGTCCTCATAGTCAAAGCAATGGTATTCCCAGTGGTAATGTATGGTTGTGAGAGCTGGACCATTAGCAAAGCTGAGTGCAGGCTTGAGAAAGCCTTGATGCTAGGAAGGGTAGAGGGCAAAAGAAAAAGGGTGCAGCCAAAAATGAGATGGCTAGATGATATTGTAGACGCAGTGGGCACCGAGTTCGGCAGGTTGAGGAGGATGGTGGAGGACAGAGGTGCCTGGTGAGCAATGGTCCATGGGGTCGCAAAGGGTCGGAATCGACTGTGTGACTGAACAACAACAAAATCTGCTGCTGCTGAGATAACAAATTGCTGTGTGTGGGGAGGGTGTGTGTGTGTGTTTCAATCTCATGTAAGAACAAAGCCAAAAACTCACCATAGTTTATAAAATGGTTCACAAAAAGCTTGAAACTTATGATGCTTCACAATAGGGTCAATATACCCTTTTTTTTCTCAAGGGCGAGAAAATGTGTCAGTATTCCTTACATCCTTATGACATATGTATGTACAGTGTATCAAATAAAAAAGTACTCACAGACTTCCATTTCCAATTTTTTTCTGGGGTTCAAGCTGCAGTTCTATTTCTTCCCAGGGACCTTCTAACCTGACCATGAAGATGAAAAGCTGAGCTATCTCCTTCTTGATCTATATGACTTGCTTACCCCAAATGCGCACTATGGTATTACACTATCTGAATCAGGACGTGTACAGTGACATCTAAGTGAGTGCTGTGCACTTTTCCCAATTGCTCCATGTGTCCAATGACAAAAGTGACAACTTGTATCCCTCCCAGATGTTGTTGGATTGCAATGTTACTCATACCCTCACTGAAGGGTACCCTATATAGTGTTGGTGGAACATATAGTCCAGTATCACCTTGTGAGCCACAGGAAATTCCTATTTCTCCCATAGGAAGTAAAAGAGGTAGTCATTGCTAAAAGGTTTACCTTGGCTTTAGACTTACTATTAGAAGTATCACCATAGTACATCCCAAAATGATCCAAATGGCAGCAAAGGCCAATGCTTGCAAGTGGACCTGAGAAACTTACCTTCACATCTGTGCTCAGCAAAGTTAGCCATTTTTTGAAGCATGAACAACATGTAAATGACCTAACAATGTCAGTGGTTAACACCTAGTAATGGAAATTTCATTGAAAAACAAAAGGGCAAAAACATAAAAGAGTCTCTTGTTTTGCTTTTGGATTCTTCTGTCAGTTCCAAAAAAAGAACCTCTTAAAAACAAAAAGGGAAAAGAAACATTTGAATGGGGTTTTTTTTTCTGCACCACCCACAGTTCTGTAGTGCACAGCCTGATGAAGACCTGTACAGGGTTGAAAGCTTGCTTCTGTTTGTGAATTGTTTATTGGTTATCAACCATTTTTGCCTTCTTAAATGCAAAGGATTTGTTTAAATGAAAGAGAGGTACACATCAATTACATGAGAGAGAGGTACACATCAATTACATCAATTTTTGTGTTTCACCAAACCAATAAAAAACCATTGTCCTTTTAATCACTTACTAAAAGCCTATCTGAATAAAAAAGTTTTGGTCTGGAAGGCCAAGTTTAGCCTCTTTTAGAAGATTGTTCCAGAAGCTAGAATTAGCTGGTTTGAAAGCTTTCCCTCACAGCCTCACCAAATGTACCTTTGAGGGTGCCAGAAAGACTCAGAAGGTTTTTAACCAAAGATCTCAAAGCCCAGAAAAACTCATTTCAGAAAACAAAGTCCTTCAGGTGGCATTAATCAGAACATGCCTTTGGGTCACCAAAGAATTTTGAAAAGAATTGAAGTGTTATATGAAAGTATTTCTGCTACCTATGGAATACCACAAAGTTTCATCTAATCTCTAAAGTCTCTTTAATAGCTACATAAAACAATTGTATTTCCTATTCTTTATGAGCTCTTGGGCTTTCAGATCAAATAAGACATTTCATCAAACAGAATAGGATTGTTAACTTTTTGACATAGCATTCTTCATAACATAGGAAAGCTGCCTTTCCATCATGCACAAAATGTGAAAGGAATGTATAAATGTCTCCTCTGACTAGCTTCTCCTTGTGGCAACATGGAGCTTTTTTAGTATAGTACCTAGATAGTAGAATGTGATAACATGATAACAATTACTCTTACTCAGCAGTTATTGAACTGTCAGCATTATGAGGTGTGCTCAACAGTGTTGAAGAAAAAACCATAGAACTGAATGCAATGTCAGTTGTCCCAGAGCCCACATGAAATCTGTAACACAGTACAAATAATCAAATCCCAGAGAGAGAGAGAGAGAGAAAGAGAGAAAAGAATCTTGTTATTTCCAAAAGTGGTTCTGCACTTCTCCACTTCGTCAGACAAGAGTGAGACTATATGACAGTCATTTTTCTACATGGCCCCATGGCAAGGTGGAGATACAAATAATGAATAAAGTGACAGTGTTTAGTTATAGAGTGGTTAATTAGTAAAGGAAGCAAAAGGAACTGAGGAATGACTTCATCAAAAGGTAGCTTCATTTTGACAATTTTATGTCTGCCTGGACATGAAGAAGAAGCTTTTAGGCTATCAGGCTATGAATAGCATAATTGACACAAGTAAGTATTTCACAGGTAATAATGATTTAGGTTCTTTGTTACCAAATGTGAAATGACACATTGATTCACACAGTTTTTATTTGGTTAACAGCCTGATAACCTACACCTTTACTAATAAACCTTTATCACTTCATACAAAACAAGACTGCAAAGAGAAATAGTAGTGATACAGAACAGAATAGATACAGATGTGAGGATGCTGCAGACTGAATATCAGCCAAGTGTTCTTAGATGATTATCAGGTGTGAAATGCCATGTTGATTCACAGAGTTAGACCTGTGCAGCTCCCTGGTGGCTCAGTGGGTAAAAGCACTGTACTTGGAGCCCAAAAGGACAGGGTTCGGGACATGAAAGAAGCCTCATTCAGGCGTCCCCTTCAAAAACCCTTTCAAGTCAGAGTAATCTTTGACACAAAAACACACACAGTTTGCCCTGTGTGTCAACCACACTATTCTCATCCTAGCAGTTTATTTCTTTACTAACTAGTCATTATAACTTTATCTGTATCCTCTCCTGGTTATGGATCCATCTCATGACTGCCATACATCTCACTCTTATGTCTGAGAAAATGGATTTGATCTAGAAAAGCTCACATTAAAAATAAAGCAGTTAGTCTTTAAAATGTCACAGTGTTTTTTTCCCTTGGTTTCTTGTCTGATATACTTGCAGAGACTGACGTGGCTACACCTTTCAAAACTTTTCTGTAACATGTTAATTTTGAGGATGACAAGTACATAACAATGGGGTTTTTTTAACTGAAGAATGCAGTAACCGGAAAAAGGTTAAGCAAAGACAGCCGTGTGATCCCTTACGCAAAACAGAAAGGTTAAGACTGTAAGCATGTTGGGACCAAGACCATCTCCTTTCTTATCTGAGGAAGTGGAGTTCATCCAAAAGAGCTCACATTAAAATATAGCATTTAGTCTGGCCTGGTTATCCTGTGATGATAATAGAGTAGACCCTACTACCAGTAACTCAACACCGAGTGTCAGGCGATGGTTAACTAATCTGACAACCCTGGGTCTTGGGTGCCAAAGTCCACAATGGAATAATCATGGTAATGGTCCCCAAGAGGATTAAATCCCACTTGAATCCATGTTGATGGAGGGCAGCAGCTTCATCAATACTGCCTGATGCTGATGAAGACTTTGTGTGCCAAAAGGGATCAGGACCAGAAAGTGACTCGTGGAACTGGATCATGCTGCGATGTGGAAGGCAGATGAAAGTCCACTGCATTATATTCTCAGGACAGTCTTCATGGCTGGTTGCCATGATAAATAAATTTTGTGTCAGAAATTACTCTGAGTTGAAAGGATTTTTGCTGGAGAAACTCCACTCAGGGGATGCCCAAATGAGGCTCCTTTCATGTCCCTAAGAGCTGTTGTGTAGCACTCAGATATCAAAACCCAACCTTCCAGTCTCCAAGCTCTGCATCTTAACCACTACGCCACCGCAGTGCTGTTATCGCCATGATGATCATCTATATTTGTATTTGGATTGGCAGAAGAAGAAGTATTTAAAGTCCCTCGATATTTTTTACTTTATTTTCTTTGTTTTTACTTTTTGCTTTGTTTTTTTCTCTTGTCTGATTTCTCTTCCTTTATATGCCTGCCCAGAACCTGAGATCCTGAACAGGGGTGCTATTGTACCTCTCATTATGACAAAGGTGAGTACACAGGAGAGGTTCTTGGGAGCAGATCCTTGGGGAGCATGATTTGCTATATTTTCACTGGGAATGGTACAAGCTGCATTTCCCTTAGTTTTTTATCAGAACATACTAAAATACATAGCAATGGAATGGGAGGCCAAGTTGGCTTTACCATTCTTAAATTCTGATGATGATGAAACAATTGTTTTCTTTGGAACTTGGTTGTAGATTCACCACTCATGACCGGGTGGGTGTGCGTGTTAAAGGCCAAAGTGTCCTACAAGCACAGCCAGTGGATGTGTTTCCCCCTCCCTACTTTTTTTGCTTCATCATGTTTCTGTCTATTGGGCTAGGTCACTTTGTTCTGAGGTTATAGTCAAGTTGCTAGCTCAAAACGTGACGCCTTGAACTTTCATTACCTCTTGGCACATGGATTGGATTTGGCAACATTAATTATTTATCTTTCATTCCATGTACTGTATATACAAAAGAGTTGTTGTTTCAAGCAATTAACTTTTTTTAAAAGGTGCAAATAAACAGCTCAAGACACCAAAGAACATATCCAGCTTTTCCAAAGCTTTTTTTTAAACAAATGAAAGTTAGTTTTAGAAAACCTTTTCTTTTTCCCTAATGTGCAGTCCAATCAGGACTTTGTTTACCACTTTTTAGACGTGAAATATGGTTATTTGTTCCCCAAACTCCTTCCTCAAATTGCTTCAGATTGTAATTGAATAGGCACATAGGACACAGTAATCAAGCTGTTTCCTTCCCACACCCCAAATATAGACGAGGGCTTAACCTCTTTTACAGTTTAAAAAAAATTATGGTGATAATTATGCTATGATCAAATAGAGCACCAGTGGTGAAGTTGAAGAGTAATTTTTTTTAAAAAAAATCAAGTTACTGTTAATAATGAAATCATGTTACACATTGCTATATGACACATAGGATTTTATTCTTTAATTTGTTATCCTTAAGGAGAAGTATAGCTTTATTTCATGGTGGATTTTTCTATTATTATTTTTTAACTCTTGTATATTTTAGTTCTTGTAAGACACCTTGAGCCATTTCCAAAACGAATCTCTAGGAAATAAAAATGATAATGAGGAGGAAGGGAAAAGGAAAAGTGTTATCATAATAAATATAGGTTTCTTTGTAGACACTCTTAACGTATGGAACTTCTTATTATGGGAGGTTGGACTGCCCCCTTATACATCCTATATTTAGGGGGCGTGGCTAAGATGGTGCCTGAGTAGTATGTATTTTGAGCAGCTTGCGCTGGAGCGGAGGATTAAAAGTGGATGGCTAACTGCTCAAAGAAAGAGTTATTTGGATCTTTGGAGTATTGGTGATTAAATTGATATCAGCACGGGATCGGAGTTCGGAGATCAGGCGGTGAGTGAGACGCGGCGTAGGTCGTGTTGAACAAACCGCACTGATCTCGGACGGGATCCCTGTGCATGAAAAATGGTGGATTTAGATTCCAAAGTATTTCCAAAAGAAAAGAGAAATATTAAAAATATCAAAGCGGTGGCGGCGGAGACGAGTGGTCCTGGATCGGAATGTGGTAGATGCCAGAAAAGGACAAGTAAGTGCCGAGGGTGAGAGGAAGTGAATAGTTGGTGAAGAAGGGGTAATGGCACCGGGTGACTGCAAGAACGAAAGTTAAAAAGAAGGAGAGTTGAGCTGGGAGCTATAGAAAACAGACAACAACGGAGCAGAGGAATTGGAAAGTTATTGTGAGTGAAGTAATATAAGAAGGAAAATAAGGAGAGAATTGGGGATTGATATCGGAATTGTTTGGACTGGCGTGGAAAGTAGAAGGGACCCCGTCTGGAAACCGCTGCCGTGACTTTGAAGGTAAAAGTGGATTGCCTGGGTAAATATTTCTGAGATGGAACAGTTTAGCCTGAACTGTAAAGCTCTCCTTCTGGATCACTGAATTGGATTATAATTTTGGTGTTTTTTTTCTTTTTTTCCCCTCCACCGATCTTACTGTTTTGTCATTTCAAGCCAGAGCTAGTTTTGAGAGTGGAATATTGAGTCATGTCATCTTTTCTTTCTTTCTTCTTCTTTGGAGCCACAATAATAGTAACAGTATTTTAAAAGTTGCAACTTTTCCTTGGGATCATTAAATCGGATTATAGTTCTGGGTTTTTCTCTTTTTTCTCTTTTAAAACCATTTGGAATATAATTAAAAGACAAAAAAAAATAGAATCATTTGGCTGGAAGAATATTAACTTTGAAACCTTTATCTGAGTTTATGACTTTTGGATGTAATTTTGCAATTGGATTATAATAAAGAAGCTTCCTATTTGGTTGGATCATGTGTGCAGAGGAATCCTGGAGCTGTATTTGGATTATAATCATTGAAAGTGGGCGGCTGCATTTAGCTAAATCTTTGTTTTGGATTTTGAAGAAATAATAGAAGTTACAAGTTAATAAGTTTATCATAATTAATTGAATCTGGAATTTGACCAGGAAATTGGGCTTGGGGAAAATAAAGGGGTAGCTGCATTGAGATTACTATTTGAAGTTACAATGGAAAAACTTGGAAAAGGAAAAGGAAAGGAGGAAGAGGTGGTGAAGCCTAAGAAGATGGATGTGAAGAAGGACGAGAAGAAAGACAAATCAGCAACTGAAGAAGCACCCTCATCGACACACCCATAGGAGGAAGCAGATTGGCCGGGATTTCCCATTTTTCTGTGCCAATTTGCACCATTTCCCGCCCGGAGCTGCCAAAACCCCGGAATTTGGCAGCAGGGGGAAAGAGGTACTGCGCATCCCTTCTGCGCAAGTCGCCTTCTACGCATGCGTAGAAGGCTTTTACGCTTGCATAGAACCCTTTTACACTTGTTCTACACAAGCGTAAAAGGGTTCTACACAAGCGTAAAAGCCTTCTACGCATGCGTAGAAGGCAACTTGCGCAGACCCATTCTGCGCAGGTCCCGTATTGTCTGGAGCCATGGTTGACAGGTATGCCCCTGCCCTGTGGAACCTTCTGCCATTGGAATTGCGCCTCCAGACAGAGTTGCTCCCCTTCCGGAAAGCTCTTAAGACCTGGCTGTGCCAGCAGGTCTGGGACCCATCCTGTGGTATGACCCAGGTTCGCTGCCTAGTCTAGCTGTCCTAGATTATAGTTTTTGCTGGAGCTGTCTGATTTTTTAAACTGTTTTTAATGCATTTTTGTATGGTTTTAGCTGTTTAGCGTTTTTACTGTTTTATTTTGTCTTAAGGGGTCGGGGTGGTTTTTTGGGGCTGGGTTTTTAAAATGCTTTCTATGATTGTATGTTATTCATCTATATCTATATCTATCTATCTATCTATCTATCTATGTGTGTGTGTGTGTGTGTGTGTGTGTGTGTGTGTGTGTGTGTGTGTGTATGTTTGACACCCTCAAACACAAATTACTGGACCAGCAAATGCCCCACTCCATTAACTTTGCAAGCCTCCCTCTCACACAAGCCCCAGAGAAGAAGAGTGTTGTGTTCTGTACTGTACCTTTTACAATGTATCCATTCACGTGTATCCAATGTAACCATGCTTGTGTAACATTATAACCAGCAGCTGCTTAACTGTAGCCCTTGCAATAGGACGTGAGCTAATGACCACCTGGTGGCAATAGCGAGCGTTCAAGCTCTCCTGGCCCAGACTCACCAGCAAACAACAGCGTGGGAAGATTCCCGCCATCACCTACACCTGGACAAGTTGGGCGTGACCGTCCGTGACGTCACGCGGACAGTAACCAATAGACTGTCGAGGAGCCACATTCAAAATGTATAGCCACTGTATATATTGAGCTACCCATCCGCCATTACCTCATGTTCCCCAGGATCATCATGCAATAAACCTGTGTTAAGCCAACCTTTCGGCTGTTCATTGTCTTTGGTCCCATATACTAAATTGGCGACGAAGGTGGGATATGGCTGCCCACGGGACCAAGACATGCGCCGGTTTCGAAATCAGGAGACCGGCAGACTGGGACATCTTCGAGATGGACTTCCAGGGAGCCCTGGTGGAATCCGAAGTCACGGATGAGGCAAAGAAAAGGGCCATCTTCACCCGGATGCTGGGGCCAGACACCAAGAGGGTCTTGGTGGACCTGATCGCGCCGAGGAGGGCGAGTGAATTCAAGGTGAAAGAGCTCATGCACATGCTGCGTGAGTACTTCCGGCCCTCGACGGCGATGTTCCCCGCTCGGAGCGCGTTTTGGAGGCAAGTCCAAGCGCCCGGGGAGACGGTCGCCGACTTCGCAGCGGCCCTGCGACTGGCGGCCGGCCCATGCAAATGGGAGAACGTAGAAATCACACTAAGAGACTGCGTGCTGTGCGGCCTGAGCGATGCCGAAACTCAGCGCACATTGATGAACCGCGAGCCACCCCCCACATTGCAGGAGGTCCTGAAGGAGGCACAAGCCGTGGAAGCTACGAAGGCCGGGGTCCAGGAGCTCCAGGACTGGCGGCCAAAGACGGGCAAGGCAGAGACTTCGGTGCACGTTTCGGTGCACGCGGCCTGGCGAGTTTCGAAGTCGTCCGCGGAGAGCAGCGACGACGAGGACGTCCGGAAGGTCCGGAAAGAAGGCCGGCGTTGCGACGGCTGCGGGGCGAACCACAACCGTGCCAAATGCCCCTTCAGAAAGGCCGAGTGTCACAACTGCGGCCGCCGCGGGCACATCGCCAAGGTCTGCAGGAAACGGTGCGAGGCCCGAAAGAGCTCGAGAGACCGCGCGACGAGACCCAAGGACGGCACCCAGGCCACGAGGAAGCGAGACGGCGTGGGCCGCATCGCCGACGACAGCGAGGACGACGCACCGGTGTTCAGCGTGTCCGCGGGACACCCCCGTTACTTTGTTGAGGTACTAGTACAAGGGGCCCCCATTAGGATGGAAATTGACTCGGGTTCCTCATATTCCATCATTCCCCAGAAGGAGTTTCTGAAAATTGCCCCCCACGTGTGGCCCAAACTCAAAGCTTTGAGGTCCACGCTACGGGACGTGCAAGGGAACTGCATTCCGGTGTAGGGGGTTGGAAAATTTCAGGTCCAATTCAAGAAACACGCCGTGACTCTCCCCCTAGTTGTTCTTAAAGGGGGGAATTGCAGCCTCCTCGGGACTCAATGGTTCCAGCCCCTGGGTTTGTTCATTGGGGGGGTGCATGCCGTTGTCGTTGGGACTGACCCGATTCAGGAGGTGTGCGACGCGCACCCCGAAGTCTTCAAAAAGGGACTTGGGAAATTTAAGGGACCCCCAGTAGCCTTCGACCTAGACCCTGAGGTCCGCCCAATAAGACTCAAACCGCGCCGGGTGCCATTCGCGCTCAAGGACAAAATCGAGGCGGAACTGGACAAATTGGTGGGCCAGGGGATTCTTGTTCCTGTTGATTCTGCGGAGTGGGAAACTCCAATTGTAACAGCACTGAAGGCCAACGGGGAGGTGCGCATATGCGCTGATTACAAGTGCACCATCAACAAGGCAATTCGCCCTAATGCGTATCCGGTGCCGGTAGTCAGCCATTTGCTGGCTAGGTTACATGGGGGAAAGTGTTTCGCTAAGCTCGACTTAGCACAAGCCTACCAGCAGCTCTCGGTTACCCCAGCCGCCGCTGCTGCCCAAACTATAGTCACCCATAAGGGGGCGTTCCAGGTGACACGCCTTCAATTCGGCGTAAACTCGGCGCCTGGAATTTTCCAGTCACTCGTGGAATGCCTCCTGAAGGGGCTCGAGGGGGTGTTGCCTTATTTTGATGACGTATTGATAAGGGGGGGGAGTCGGGCCGAATTGGCAAAGAGGTTGGGCAAGGTCCTGGCGATATTCGAAAAAGCGGGGCTGAGACTGCGAAAAGACAAATGCGTCTTCTTCGCGACCGAGGTCGAATTCCTAGGGTTCCGTGTCACTCCCGAGGGAATAAGGCCGTCCAAGTCTAAGGTAGCCGCCATCAAGCAAGCCCCTCGCCCCACCTCCAAGCCCGAGTTGCAGTCGTTCCTAGGGCTGCTGAACTTTTATCACTCCTTCCTTCCCCGGAAAGCAGCCGTGGCCGAACCGTTGCACAGATTGCTTAAAAAGGACGAGGCATGGAAGTGGGGCGACCGGCAAGAGAGGGCATTTAGTGAGCTAAAGCAGCTTCTGGCGTCTGATGCCATCCTAACCCATTTCAACCCCAAGCGCCCAGTGGTCCTGATCTGTGACGCATCCCCGGTGGGGGTGGGGGCGGTGCTGTGCCACGTGATGGACAATGGGAGGGAGGCTCCGATAGCATTCTATTCCAGGTCCCTGTCCCAAGCGGAGAGAAACTACGCCCAGACAGACAGGGAAGCATTAGCGATAATTGCGGGGACCAAAAAGTTCCACGACTTCCTGTACGGCCGCCCCTTCACAATAGTGACCGATCACAAGCCCCTGCTAGGCATTTTTACCGCAGATAAGCCCACGCCACAGATCCTGTCCCCAAGGATGCTTAGGTGGGCCATTTTTCTCAACGCGTATCAGCACGCGTTAGTGTACAGGCCCGGGAGGGAGATCAGCCATGCGGACGCTCTATCGAGGTCCCCTCTCCCCCAGGGTAGCAGCCACGTGGGCGGGGGGGAGCCAGACCACCAGGTGCTGATGATAGAGGTCCTCGACTCGCCCCCAATACTGCCCGCCGACATCGCCAAGGCGACCGGCAAGGACAACATTTTAGCAAGGGTTAGCTCCTGGGTGCAGAAAGGGTGGCCAGCGTCCTCCCCGGCAGCGGAGTTCGACCCATTTTTCCGAAAGAAGTTAGAGTTGTCCCTTGAGAGGGGGTGCCTTCTGTGGGGCCAGCGAGTAGTGATCCCGGTGTCCTTACGACCGCGGGTACTCAAACTCCTGCACGTCAGTCACCCTGGGATTGTGCGCTCCAAAGCCCTGGCACGGAGCTATTTCTGGTGGCCCCAGCTAGACGCCGACATCGAGCACATGGTCGGCACTTGCGAGCCCTGCCAAAGTTCCAGGCCAGAAGAAGCCCGCCTGCCTCACAGGGAGTGGGACGCGGCGAAGGGGCTGTGGTCCCGAGTTCATGTAGACTTTGCTGGCCCGTTCCGTGGAACGCTGTTTCTCCTTGTGGTGGATGCCTTCTCCAAGTGGTTGGAGGTCATTCCGGTCACAAGCACGTCCACGGCCACAACCATAAAGCATTTGCGGAGGGTCTTTTCCACGTTCGGTTTACCCGACACCCTCGTAAGCGACAACGCAAGTTGCTTCATGTCCTCTGAGTTCAGGGCATTCACAGAAATCAACGCCATTCGGCACATCACCTCCGCTCCTTTTCACCCTGCCACAAACGGCCAAGTAGAGCGCCTTGTGCGCACCACCAAGGACGCGCTGCGGCGCATGGGGCCCGGGGACCTAAACCATCAAGTGTGCCAGTTTCTGCTAGGGTACAGAGTGACTCCCCTAGCGTCAGGATACTCCCCCACGGAGCTGCTAATGCGCAGGAAACTGACCACCATACTAACTAGGCTAGACCCCACGAGAGTAGAGGACAAGGGGAAGAACATTGGGATAGAGGACACAAAGAGTTTCGACGTGGGTGCCCCCGTGTATTGCAGGAATTACGCCAGTGCGGGTCCGGCCTGGGTACCGGGCGTCATCTTAGAGCAGACCGGTCCCGTCGCGTACCGCGTCGAGACCAGCACAGGTCTACTCTGGAGGCGGCACGCAGACCAGCTCCGGCGCAGGGTCCCCGACGAGCAGGGCACGGACCGCGAGAAACAGGATTCAACGTTAGGGTTCTCCCCCACCCGTTCAGCACAAGGGGGAGGAAAGGGGGGCCATGGGTCCCCACCAAGGGGGGAGGAAAGGGAATCTGTCCTCATAGATATCCTGCGGGATCGGTCAGCAGAGAGAAGGGAAGCCGATCTCATAGATATCCCGCGGGATCTCCCCACAAATACGGATACCCAAACAGAGTTAGATTTTGATTTTCAGAACCGGGGAAGTTTTGCGGAGTGGTCCCCCACCCGTCCAAGCGATAAGAGGGGTTTTTCGTTAGCCCCGAGTGTCTCCGGTCTGCCCACAATGGAGTTTTTCCCTTCCCCCAAAACTGCCAAACCACGGCAAGCCTCTAACAAGTCTCCCTCTCCCGTTTCAGGACAAGGGACCAGGGAACAAGGAAGCAGTAGCGCCCCTGGGGCGGGTCAGCCCACATCGCGACCCAAACGCGTTTGCAATAAGCCATCTTGGCTGAGGGACTTCGTCCCATCCTAGGGGGGAGGGATGTTGTGTTCTGTACTGTACCTTTTACAATGTATCCATTCACGTGTATCCAATGTAACCATGCTTGTGTAACATTATAACCAGCAGCTGCTTAACTGTAGCCCTTGCAATAGGACGCGAGCTAATGACCACCTGGTGGCAATAGCGAGCGTTCAAGCTCTCCTGGCCCAGACTCACCAGCAAACAACAGCGCGGGAAGATTCCCGCCATCACCTACACCTGGACAAGTTGGGCGTGACCGTCCGTGACGTCACGCGGACAGTAACCAATAGACTGTCGAGGAGCCACATTCAAAATGTATAGCCACTGTATATATTGAGCTACCCATCCGCCATTACCTCATGTTCCCCAGGATCATCATGCAATAAACCTGTGTTAAGCCAACCTTTCGGCTGTTCATTGTCTTTGGTCCCATACACTAAAAAGAGAGAGGGCTGCCAGACCAGCTCTCTTTACAGTCAGAGAGCTCCTTTGGGAAGCTGATCCTGACAATCTGTTTGCCAGCTAAAGTCACACTTGAGATGTAAAAATATGAACGCTACAGAAGTAGCTTGATCAATCCCACCTCTGTCTCCATCAGTTCCAGTAACTCATGTGCACCAACAGACCTCCTTTGTTCTCTTAATTTGCTTGTTGTGCTGATGTTTCGCAGAACCACAGATAACTCCTCCAAAATCAGTGAGAGTTGCAGCCAACATTTGGAGAAGAGGCCCTGTATTCCTACAGAGGGGTAGCCAAGGCCTTACACAACATAGCTCAAAACTGTCTTTGGGGATTTTTACCTCACTTATTCAAGTGAAGTGGCAGACTTCCCTCTACATGTGAGGAAAATCGGCCTTCACTCAAGACTATTTTGTTTTTCTTCCGAACGCTGCCCTTCTGAAATTACCTGACTTGCTTTTCATGTTGTGGAGGCTTGCAATAAGATGAAAGAGACACTACAAAATACTAAAGGGTCATTTCCCCCCTCTTAACATGGTGACAAGAGTACTCAGGAGTCAGAAGTAACACAAAATGTTGCTTTTTCCAAGTAGTTGGGGCTGCTGCCTTATCACCTCTGTTCAGCTATGGACCTGGGCTGCAAAGCATAAAATAATTTATGTAGGGCCATAGAGATTCCTCCTTTGGAATTGAGATATTGCTTTCTTAAGCTGAAGGAAGGAAAGAAGCAGTGTGATTAATCATGTTCTCTTATTCGCTGCCAATGAGAAACCCTGGAGTCTCTTCAAACTGACAATTTTCTTTGTGAAACTCAAATTCGTATTTTAGGTGAGTTCTCTCTCTTATTGGAATATCTGCTACACTGGAATCCCTGGCCAACTGGACAATGGGAACTTGCGACTGATTGATGAATTAATTGAATGAGTCATAGCCATTTCTATGTATCCCTTCAGTACAAATATTACCAGATAGGATGACAATAGATCTTATTTTACAAAGGACAGTTTTCCAATTGAAGGGCTATTGTGGATTCACTATGGTCAGAGAATGGCCTGATGGTTCAGGATATGCAACTGCCTTTCTGAAGCTCAATGTATCTTGCATTTGTCAGTGATGAGATAGGCAGTTACAGTACTGTACTTGGTAACCCCATGCATGTCCTCTTTCACCCTGTGGACCAATGGTGGGTATCAGCAGGTTTGCACCAGTTCACCAGAACCAGTAGTTCTGGCTGGCCCCGCAAATCCAAGTTTTGAAATAAAGTAGTCCTAGTTTGGGTGCAATGCAGGACCCTGGCCACACCCGCCACACCATGCCCACAGTGTGGTAGTAAATTTTTTTGGGAGCCCATGTGGACTGAACATGTATGCTACTTCAGGATAAAGTAACAGAACAACACAAGACAGAATAATCTCTAAAATTGGTCAGTTCTAGCTGCATACAATTTGTTATTTGGCTTTCATCTCATGGTTACATAGCCATAGTATCATTTTTGGGAAGTGTATAGTACATTACCATGTATAGTATCATTATTATACATGGTAATGATTTTACAACTGGGTCGTTTAGATGAGAGAATTAAGGTGTGACGATCAGGCTGCTTTTATTGCCCAGCCTTTCCTTTAACTCATGGGAGCCAACCTTTTCCCACTGTGGGCCTGACCATGCCCCTCGACATCATCGCAGGGCGGAGTTGACCATGCCCCCCAAAAGTGGAAGCAGACACATTTACGGCTGACATACACATGCCCACTTCCATGTTTATGCCAGCCACATGCATGTTTGCGCATGCACATGCATGTTTTATGGATGATGTAAACATGGCCACTTCCACTTCCAGGTTCAACAAAGTCAGCGATGGGCCGGATGGGATGGTGTCAGGGCTCCAGCCCGGCCTGTGGGCCATAGGTTGGGAACCCCTGCTTTAAGTAATAGTGTGGGCAATCACTGCTAATGCTCTAAGGAACAGACCTAAGACTCCCGTCCTAGATGTGCATGTTGTATACATGAGACTATAACTGGGGTTTAATCCTAATCGTATGGAAATGTTGGGGAAAATATGACAAGGCTATATTTCTGTGTCATAGGGAACAAATGTCAATATTCTAATTCCAGAAGAATGCTCAGACAGATGTTTCTCAAAAGGATAAATTAGAAAGGATAACTGAAAGTACTATAGCAGCCTTGCCCAACCTGATGTGTTAGGCTATATTTCTGATAACCCCTAGTCAGTTAGGAAATTTTTGTTGGTCTTGCTGGCAAGGAGTTATGTCATCTAAAACATCTGGAAGGCAACAGGTTGCAGGAAGGCTATGCTGCACAGAATAGTGATCAGAAATATCATAGTTGACTTTTATTCAGCAAAATGTATGTATGAAATCCTAGAAAATGTAAAACCATAATGAGAAGCAATCATCTCTTTGAAAGACTGATGGACTGCTTTGAAATGCAGAATGAAAATTCTCAGTTCCGTGTTTAACATTAATCAGTTGTCTTCTTATCAGCTTGATCTGTGTGCTCAGCTTCCAGGATTTTATGATCTCCTGGGTTGTCAGCTGATGCCTACTGTCCACTCAGTCATCCCAGTTGCAACATGAAATCAAGATCCTTATTAGCCAAGAACAGAATTTGGCCTTTTACCCCAAATTTCATATTTCCAAAATCTCGTGTGAGTACTTTTTTCCTCTATTGAAACCGCAGGTCATATGTCTAGCTGACATATTTAGCAACCACTTTCCATTGTCCCTAGCTCAGAAGAATCACAGGGTCCAGAGTTGATGAATCCAGAGGAATTACTGTTCTGATGACAGTTCCATCAGCAGTTGCAAAATAGCCTTTCATTTTGCTCATGGAAATTTCCCAATCATCACCTTGACAAATGCTAAGCCAAGACTGGATAGCTTGCAAAACTGCCCTATCAGGGCAGCTGCAAAATGTCCGCAGCGTCATGCTCTCTATTGATCCACCATGTTGGATTCTAGCCTAGAGTTTGTCATGGAAAAGGCAAGAGAATCAGGAGTGAGATCATTTCATTTGCATTAGGCAGAACTCGCATAAAGTTTTAAATATGTCATATAATCATAATAGATGATACAGTCAAGAAGTTATATCCTTTCACTGAGACTGTGCTTCACTGAATGCGAAAGGGGTCTGGAAAGGGATACATACACATGACAAAGTATGGACACTCTTCAACAGATTTTATTAGTTTTGGCAACTGGCCTAAACCAGCAGGGAGATGTTTCTGAAATGTCCTGCTTCCAGTGGTGAAATGTCCTGCCTCCAGTGGTGTCCCACATTCCAATGGTGATTCATGTTTTCCCTACTCCCTACTTCACCTTTCTCTGGGATTAACTTCCCTGTCCAATAACACCCATCAACAAGGGCTGGCAAAGGTTGGTTCTCACCAGGAGGACACTTCTAGCACCTGAGGTAGCTGCTTGAGGTATAGCCTCAAGCAGTGGCTTCTCCAGTATCAATGCTGAGTTGGACTGAGTCTGGGTGGGCAAACCTCCTCCAGTCATTCAGGTTGACTTCCTGACTCTCTTCAGGAGTAAACATGGATGTACCTCACCCACATCCAAGATCACCCACTTTCCAGTACATGAACCTCACAGGATGCTCAGCTTTCAGCTCCATGGAGGCATAGATTGCAGGCAGCCACTTCCCGGGACTCTGCCATGTATCCAGATCATCCTTCCTTGTTGCCTTTCCCCAGTGGTGGGGTCCAAAAAAACTTTACTACCACACTGTGGGGGTGGCATGGTGGGCGTGGCAGGTGAAAGCCCTGTGTTGCACCCAAATTAGGACTGCTTTATTTCAAAACTTGGATGGGCGGGGCCAGCCAGAATTTCTGTTACCGGTTGTGGCGAACTGGTGCAAACCTGCTGATGCCCACCACTGCCTTTCCTTCTCCTCTTATCCACCAGGGGAGCCTTCTGTCCCATTTGTACCCTTCTTTTGCACCAGGTGCTTTGCCTTCCTACTCTCACACAAATGTTCCTCTGCTCACCCTCAATCACCCCCACACACACACACACACTTGGAGCAGATCTGGCCCAGCTTATTTCTAGACCACAGCCCCATTCTCTTGAACTAACTGTGGAGTCAGTGAGGTTTTCATTAAGATAGCAGAGTTGGTAAGGTTCTTGCTGGGACTGCCACTGGCATTTCCCTGAGACCTGAAGACAGGGCAGACCATCCAGCAGAGACACAAAGAGTGTTGTCGTCCCCCACCCTCACATAAACCTATGGATGTTTATACAGAAGTGGGCCTTCCACAATGCCACAAGGACCCCTTCAGAGCCCACATAAAGCAACTAAGATGTTATTCACATAATCCTTCTAGAGGGAGTTGTGCTATACGGTATAGGCTTCTACACCTCATTCTGGCTAATTGCACAGCTGACTGCTTCAAACAAACAACTCACATAAAGGAAAAGGGTCAAGAAGTCCCTCCTGCTGCAGCCCCTGAAATGGCTTCTCATTAAAAATGGTCATCAGAGAAAAGGACTATATAATAATGTGCTTCATTCAGTTTGAGCTCCAGATTGGTAGCTGATCATTCCTTTTGTAATGAAGATATGGTGTCACAGAGGCAGCCGCTCCCCATGGTGTAGAGATATATACTGTATCCTCATACGAACTTGCACATTTCTTTTGTACCACTGTCATCCCACATCAAATAGGATTTGTAAATGATGGAAGACTTTCTACCATAGGCAACACATCCAGGGAGACAAGTGGGAATCTTCTTCAAAATTAAAACTTTACAAGTGTGTTATGGCTAAATATGATAATGCATTAGAGAGTTCACTTGGGTGCTACCATCCATGCACATTTACATAATTAGCTATGCAGAAGAGACTGCTTTAGATTTGTTCTTGTCGGAAGCCGTGCTGGAATTCATTGTGGTTTTATCTAAGTTCTTCATCAACTATGCTACTTTCTGGATATGTTCAAGTTTGCTCATGAGATGCTTCTTCACTGCAATATCCAGAACAGTTTATTGATTAAATGTATGAGTTAATCTTGGGCTGCAAAACAAGGTTAAATGTTAACATTTTGATTTGATTTTCATGAAATCATGTTTTATGACACCTTTCTCCAAATGAAGGGACCCAAGGCAAAAAAACAGAGTAGTTTTTGTACAAACAACTATCTTGTCCCATATCTCAAGGGAAGGATACATTTTCCAAAATTTTCTTCAGCACAGCTGTTGTGTATTAGGGCACAATTGCAAGTAGCACGGGCAGCGCCTTGCAAGAGGAAAATGGCGGTTTCCCATCATCCAAATTAGAAGCCTAAAGTGGCGCGAAAACCCCCTGCACAGGACACGCTCATTATGCTAATCCAAGCCCTGTGATTGGTTACAGTTTTGGATCCTGTTCTTTATTGGTTAATTACATATATACCCTGTTATTGCCTGCCAAAAATACCTAATGCCATTTGACTTTGTCCAGGTTACTTGCTAATTATGTTCAGTGTTCCATCCATATCAATTCTGTGGCCAACTGTGAGCAATATCTTCAGTAATCCCAAACTTTTTCATACCAAAGTGGGAATGAGAAAAATTAAAACTCCAAAAGTTCTTTATGAAAGTTATCTAAGGAATTTCAGGTCAGTTATAGCTTCCACCTTACCCAGGTCTTCTGCAGAAAAGCACCAAAAGATCAAATGAAACAACTAAAAGAAATGAACGGGGGTGGGGTAGGGTGTCATAAAACATTTTTGTTTTGTTTATTATCTGATAAGCAGGGTACTTCACTCATATGTCCTTGGACAACATTTTGGAAAAGAATAATCATCGGCCATTATGATTCTGGATTTAAAGTGCTAGAAGTTGAACTTAGGATACAGATGGTGTCTTATCTGTACTCCAGAGAGGTTGGGAGTTGGATTCCCCTCTGTGCATCCCAGGACGTCCCCAGAAGAAGCAAATGGTAAACAACTTCTGAGCACTCACTACCTAGAATACCCTTGAAAGGGTTGCCTTGAGTCAGAATTGACCTAACATCATGCAATTATTTGAAGAATATAAAGGTCTGTTGTGATCCAGTCCTCATAAGACTCTGAAGATGACCTGGATGAGGAGGCACTTCCTATGCCCAGCCCATTTCTGTCTGCACCTGAACCTGAGAATGTCCTGAACTAGAAATCTCAGCCTGTCTGTGGCCCAACTGTTTCCCCAGGCAGATGACCTGTCAGATCAGAAGTCTGACTCTGACAGTGATCAGCCCTCAGTCAGGGAAAGGTTCAGAAAGGAGCTACACCTGCAACACATGCAAGCTAGAACTAGTTACCAGAAAAAGGCTCCCAGCTGATATTGATTATCTGGGAGGCTTTTAAGCAAGCTTGTTGCAGCATTCTACCATTGGTACAATTCATCAGTGCAAAGACCAATGCCCTGCTTGACTTCGGATACCTCTTGAGATTGCCTCCCTATACCCTGACCTGCCTGCTGTGACCCTGACTTCTCTGCCAACCCTGACAATGCCCCTAGACATCCTTTGGACTAGATGCTCGCTTGGACTACAGGTAATCAGACCTCGGATTGCTCTTTGGACTTTGTTATTTGGACTCTCCTTGAATAGACTCTCTGTGCAGCGCTGCTGTGCAACGACCGTGCCTTCTGGGGTAGGTAGGCACATGGTCTGGCTGTAACAGATGAAGGAGCACCATTTGCACTTTGTTATAGTCATCAAAATGACTTGTACTAACCCTGAGCATCCTCATATTATGTTTAACTTGACACCATAATCTGCCACAGAAGTATTTTAAACCACCTTTTGCCATTACATTTTAAATGTGCCGAGGTTTATACCAGATGAGGGCATGGAATGCAGAGCCCCAGAAAAGAAGCCAAAGATGTTTGAAATATGAAGCTGCAAATGACATTGATCCAGAATCTATCATTAAAGCCAGTGCATCAGTGACTTGGCCACTACCGAGCAAATGCTCATTTTTAAGATTTCTCCTGAAGGGCCAATCAGCTATTGAAGCTTCTTTAGTTTTCTTTCATACAACAAAGTCCAAAACCTTGATTAAACCATTAAGCCAATATCTTTATTACATGGCTTGTGTCCCCCCCCCCCTTTTAAAGGAACTTGTTATGGTATTTGTTGTTTTGATGCAAATAGGTTGTCATTGTTGTTGTTTCATCTACAAAGCGAATATCATGCATTTTGCATTTAAATGTGTTGGATTGTCCAATGCATTCCAGATGTGTGTGTGGGATTATTCTCCAGCTTCCTCTAGTGAAAAATTCTGACACTGCACCTTTGAAATATCTATACTGTATCTATAAAACAGAGGTGTGGGTTTGTATGTGCTCTAAAGGAACCCACATCCCTGGACCAATGTCGCTGAAATTTGGCACATACATACCTTGGGCTTGCGAGATCAGCACTGTGGGGGTCACAAAACCCATTTGTAATTGTAATTGTAATTTATATACCGCCTACTCAACCCAATGGGCGACTCAAGGCGGTTCACAGGCAACCAAAATGGGACGCAAAGGGGACACCCCCACCAACAGGAGAAAAAGCAATGAAACAGCAGTACTGTGCATGCACACCACAGCCTCCATTTTAGAAGACATCCATTTTCTCCCCTCAGGGGCGGCTTTGGGCCTTTTCCCCTCCAAAGCCACCCTCGCGTGCCCTGAGGGGACAGAAAACAGTTTTTTTTATTTTTAAAGCCCTAAAGACTACCCCATTTTGTCACCTTCTTCTTCTCCCTTTGGCCTTCCTTCCCTTTTTTGTGAGGGAAAAGGGCCGGGCTGAGGCAAGGCCAGACCGGGCCAGCCGCTGCCCCAATGAGATTCCTACGCCAGGGGAAAAATCACCACTGCCACGTGCTGGCCGGCCTTCCTTCCTTCCCTTCCTTCTTCCCCTGAAGCGGCAGCCATGGCCCTCAAGCAGCCACCTCAGTAGCCCAGCAACAACAATGCCTCAGCCACTGCCGTGCCACCTTCATCACTTCCTCAGCTCAGGGTGGCCCAGTTGGCGGGTGGAGGAGGACGCAGCAAACTCCCAGCCAAGAGCAGTGGACCAGGCCCCAGGCTGGGAGGCCTCAGCCGGAGCCCAGGTGGTGGAGGTGGCAGAGGAGGGAGACCCTCCCTGGGCAAGTAAGGTGGGTGAGGGCTGGTGACTGAGGCAGGGGAACCAGGTCCAGGTTTCTCCTCAGGCTCGGTTGGGTGGATGGGGCTTGGGGACTTGGGCCTCCTTCTACCCCCCGGACCTGGGAGGTTATTGTGGGGATGGTTTTTTGGGAGGGAAGCTGGAAAGGCACCGGTAAATGGGATTGTTATTTTTTTGAGGGGGAAAGAAAAAGAAACGTCCCTGGTTTTTCCTCCTCTCAAGGCCTGGTTTACGTGTTAGGCCTGGCTGGAGTATGAAAGGCTGGGAAGGAAGAAGGCTTTTAGGGGAAATCTAGATCTAGAAAACAGAGGTGTGGGTTTGTATGTGCTCTAAAGGAACCCACACCCCTGGATCAATGTCGCTGAATTTAAGTTTACAGGCTGGAGACCACACTGCTGAAGAAACTATACTTCCTTCAAGGGGGGGGAAAACCCGAGCAAGTCCAGGTAATCAGCTAGTTAGAATATAAAAATCAAAGTCAAACAATATTCCCCATGTCATTTAAGACTGGTAAGAGAATGGCATGGAATTTGAAAAAATAATATTGCCAAAGTGTTTTTAAAATGTTAAAATACACTTTAAGAGAACAAATACGGTAACTCCTTCTTGAGTCCAGACAAAGAAGTATTCTAACCAGCAGGATCGGGTTAAACTCAGTTATCTTTATTCAGCTCAGGTTCCGGACACACACACACACACACACACACACACACACACACACACACACACACACACACACACACACACACACACACACACACACACACACACACACACACACACACACACACACACACACACACACAGTGTTTGGACCATTACAAAATAAGATACATTTAGGCGGGCTTCCGGAGGATACACAAAGTTCAGTCTTTCCCACTTAGACACATCTTTGAATTTGGCACCTTTGGAAATGGTGCGTTTCCAGGTTCCTGGCTTTGGCGCGGTTTTGCATTTGAATGAATAAATCCTTATACACAACACTCCCAGAATCCTGGATTCCTGGCAATATTAGAACATGTTACAAAACAAGCTGCTTCATCCATTCATTATATTCAAAACAACAAATTATGAAAAGAGGCCATTTAAAGAATGTCTTCCCTATGCTAAAAGCTTTGAAATTGCATGGTGATAATGTTTTAGGGATATTGTTTCTTATTAAAGCTGAATCTATTCATTCTACTTTTAGAGGAAGCTAAAGGGGGGGGGGGGGAAGCAAAGCATTAATTGCCTTCCCATTCTGAACCTCTTCCTCTTTTCCTAGAAATAAGCCCTAAATCACATGTCCTTGTTTTGCTGCTCTTCAGGAATTCCAGTTCCTACTTTGGACAGATTGTAAACAAGGAAACCTGATCTGTTCAGAACATAAACAGCAAGAGAACACGATGTCCACAGAAAGATACTGGAATGAGTTCAAACACCACACGGCTTTATATTTGCGTATACCATAATTTCTTACATAGCGTTACTAAATGCCTTGGACAGAGAGAGAAGAAAGAGGCTCCAGGGCAGAGGAAAGGGGAGAGAAGCAAAACTAAAATCAGAAGACAGAGCTTGCTTTTCATGGCCCCAACAATAAACAGTGTCTCTCCCCTCCTGTCTTTAATATTGGGGACACTTGTTTTTTGTTTTGAAAAATATACATTTGTTTCCAATAATTTGTCTCTCAATGCTGTTACAACACTTATATTCAAAACTTCAGTAAGCCATGAAAAATTGTGCCAAAAACCTCAAAATGACAAGTACATTTAACATGTTTATATGCTACAGGTCATCATGTTGGAACTGACTTATTAGGAACCATAATAGGGCTTTCCAGGTTACGTGTGATATTTATGGAGCGGGTTTACCTTTTCTACCCACATGCTAGAGTGAGTCTCCACAACCAAGCAATTCCCTTGCATGTTGTTCTGGGAGGAGGAACCACTTCACTATTCCGATTTCCAACAGTCATGGAGGTGGAAGAGATGGACTGGCTGTGAAGGCGCACCTTGTTGTCAATATCAAGGCTGCAGCAGTCCCGGTGTCAAATCCTGGATGTCTCATTTTGTATGTGCCGCAGGAGATGGCTCCGTGATCACAATGTGTGGGTCACTCCATGGCAAACTGGGATTCACCTTAAACAAATTCATGCCAATGGCATTTTTCCTTTTTGTCATTCTTCTCCACATACATCAACTGTGAAAATGATTTCCAGGGCGAAAAATGTACACTCAGATATGAGTAGCAGCCGATGACAACAAATCAGAATGATGTGTGTTTTGATACTCACCCTCCCTCCCTTTTTATCTGTAATACTGCTTGACTTCCATACACTGTATTTATAACAGATTTAAATCCATGGCTCTACTTGCACTGAAACCAGCCTGTTTCAGAGCCAGCTGCTTTTATCATTACATTGGTATCTTTATTGTGACCATTGTTTGCACCTTCTAATCTAATGAGATGAGTCTGTGGCAATTAGGATCCTGAAACATGACTGGCAAAGATCTATTTCTACAATATTGAAATGACACCAAATCACTTCCATATATTTACCCCTCTGGTTCAAGCTTTTGCTTCTTTGGAGGAGGCTATATTTTCTGACAGCCTTCCTAAGTGTGTATGAAATAAAGGAACAAAAGATTAGTAGCTCTACTATGAAAAGATCATATTCCTGCAGTGGAAAAAGTTAAAGATTAAGTATTTGGGTTGCTATAATTCTCTTCCACAAACCTGGGACAGAAGTAAAGGTTTCCCTTGCTCGAAAGCCAGTCATATCCGACTCTAGTGTTCAGTGTTCATCTGTTTCAAAGCCAAAGAGCCAGCGCTGTCTGCTTCTGCAGATGTTTCCATGGTCAATTCATGTGGCAGGCATAACTAGACACCAGAGCACATGGAACACTGTTTACCTTCCCACCAAAGTGGTCCCTATTTATCTACTTGCAATTTCTTGCTAGGTTGGCAGGAGCTGGGACAGAGATGGGCGCTCATTCTGTCATGCAGTACTCAGGTTTTGAACTGCTGACCTTCCGCCTCCCAGTCAGCATCTTAACCACTTGAGCCACTGCAGTGAAAGAGTACTGCAAAACAGGGGCATTTCTTCTGGCTTATATACAAATGTGCCCTAAGATCAGGAACCTTCATTACCTTCTGGGGGGAGTGTGGTGTGTTGGAAAAACAAATACTGTACAGAGATTAAATAGCTAGGAATCCTTAAGCATGAAAGTGTTGAAAAAGATCTGTTCCAAAAATCTATTTTGGAATGCTGCATTCCATGGTTTACTTCGGAGTAAGATCCACTGAACAATGGGGCTTACTTCTAAACAAATAAAGGCTTCAGCTTTTGATCTCATTTACTCCCCCACTCCAGTATGAGCAAAGCATACCCACATAGGGGTCCCACTTAGTTCAATCGGAGCTCACTCCCAATTAAAAGGGCAAAGGATTGCAGCAAGGAAAAAAGCGGGAGCACAAAAGCAGTTCTCTCTTCTCTCCCTTCCCACGCTTGCTCCTCTCTTCTTCCCCTCCCTGCGACTCACTCCACTCGCACACTCTTCCCTCCATGAGGCATGGGGCAGGAGGGAATTTGAGGGTGGGCAAAGTCCACCCTGGCCACCCCCTGGCTAAGACCCTGCTTGAAACTGGCACTCTCTCTCACACACACACATATCTATTGGACATCTGGAGACTTTCTATTTGCATTAGTTTACCCAATCTCCTCCTTTGGCCACCAGGCTGCTGCGGCTGCTGCTACAGACCCTGACTGGTGGTTAAGCAGAGGCGCTGCTCTAAGGCAGCAAGAAAAAGGTGCAATCCCCCCAAAAACAACAACAACAACAACAAAAACTAGGAGCACACTCCTTGGTTTGATCCGGAAGTTTTCAATTATTTTTACAGAACTGGCTGGGACAGTTACAACCTGGGAAATTCCTGGTTTTCCATGATGTATGGCAACTCTAGTACCATTTATATTTTTGAAAGGAATTACAGAGTAAAATCCCCCACTGTGTGAATTATAATTCTTCTTCTTCCATGTCTAGGCGAGATGTGAAAATGTCAAAATGGAGCCACCTTTTGGTGAGCTCATTCTGCAGTTCCTTTTGCCCAGCCTAGTGTGAGAAAGATTAGCCGGCAACACAAGGTTGCTATTACCAGGGTATGCCCGATTGGGGTTCAAAAATGCCCCAGTCTTCAAGTAGGTTCTTTCTGTGTATCCCAGAGTTAAAATCAAAAGTTCAGATTAACAGGAGTGCGAGTTTTAGGGAATTCTCTTTCTCTGATTTTAATCTTAACTATTAAGCAGCACAGTAAGAATGTGTCTCTTTAGTCCCTGGAGGGACAATGAGGAATCAAAATCCCAACCCTTGGCTCCATACCTGGATACCTAAATCACTGAGCTATCCAGCCAACTCTGAAAAAGTTTTGTTTATTATAGTTTGTTGTTTGTTTTATTATGTTGATGTTGTTGATTTGTCTGTACACTGCCCAGAGTGGGAAATATCACAGATGGGTGGTATAAAAATGTAGCAAACAAGCAAACAATCAAAGAAGCAAGCAAGCAAGCAAAGAAACAAATATATCCCACAAAGACTAAATCATCCCAGAAAGCACTAGGGCAATCTCCTTTTTGTGAAGGAAGTAGACTCAAGATAGGGCCTGTTCCAGATGAGTAACATTAGATGTGTGTCTGTGAACAGGAATTCCCTGAATTCTGCCCAGCATACCAATTAACAGTGTGTCACAAACAATTGTGTAAAATGCCACTTGGGTAGAAAAGATCTATGTAGTTTGCCACACTATAGCAATGGATGTGAACGAATTTAACAGAGGTGAAACCAGATACTGAATATGGAAAATGCATCCCACAATATCTGAAAGAAAGAAGGGAAGATGAATATAGAATAATGTCATTCCAATACTTGTATAAGCCTGCGGTTGGTTATTTGAATCTTGTCCATGTACACCATCATATAGAAACTCAGTGCAAAGAGATTGCATAACTAGTTAACAACTCAGGAAGAAACAAAAAAAATTCAGTTTCTTTAGTGTCTCGCAGGAAAGACAGAGAACGAGTCGCAATAAGGACTAACACAGGTTTATTCTTCGATGGTCAGGGTGAACATGTGGTAATGGCGGAGGTACATCACATTATATACAGTAACGAAACACATTTGAATCTGGTTGCACGGTGGCTCATTGGCTGCCGCCGTTGGGGGCGTCGACTTGAGGCACGCCCTCCCCTCTTCTGTAGTAGTTCTTCATGCGGAGAAGTTCCCGCGGCTGTCCGTGATTTGGGGATTGAACCATGTGAGTATGAACGCTCGCATCCGCCCTTAATGGGCGGCTCGCTCGCGTTCCTTTAGCAGCTGTGATACATTGTGATATGGGGCTGGTTACATTCATTTACTTAAAGCGACAGTGTCCTTGCATACACAACATCCCTCCCCCCTAGGATGGGACGAAATCCCTTAACCATTGTGGCTTCCCGCACGTGCGCCTGGGGCGTGTGTCAGCTTGCCCTAACACAGGGGAGCCCGTGGCTCCTGGTTCCGCGCGGTCTTGTCCTGCAATGTAAGGTGGGGACTCGTTAGTGGTTCTGTGATGAGACTGCGGTGACCTTGCCTGTGGGGACGGGAATGGAATGAACAGTTGGGAAGTGAACCCTTGCCTACCGCCTGCGGGGCCCGGGGACCCACCTAGCACGAACTTCGGGACTGACGATGAGACCCTCGTGGACCCGCTGTCTCCCACTGCCTGTTCGGGGGTCTGGGGATTTGCGGCTGGCGAGGTTCCGCTGGCTGCCTGTCTTTGTGGCGCTTGTCTCTTGGGGGCCGGGACTATGGTGTACTCTAGCATGCCCGCGTTGCGGGGACTGGAGGTACCAGGGGCTGAACTGAAACCCCTCTTCTCGCTAGGACGGGTGGGGGACCACTCCGCTAACTCCCCCTGGTACGGAAAATCATAGTCAAACTCGTGATCCTGGTCATAGTCGGGGACAAACTGATTCCTCTCTTTAATTTCGCCCTCGTGCGCCTACAGAACGGCTTGAACTCTGGGGAAGTAGTGGGCCACCCTTTCCTCACCCATGAGCTAACTTGGGCTAGGATCTTGTCGGCCGCCGTGGCTTTGGCGAGGTCGGCCGGAACAATGGGGGGTGAGTCGAGGGACTCGATTAACATGACCTGATGGTCTTGCTCTACCTCGCATGCCGGATCCCCTATGCTGGGGAGGGGGGACCGGGACAGTGCGTCCGCGTGGGAGATCTCCTTCCCTGGGCGGTAGACTATCTCGTACTGATAGGCGTTGAGGAATATGGCCCAACGCAACATCCTGGGGGACAGTATTTGGGGAGTGGGTTTGCCGGTAGTGAAGATTCCCAGAAGCGGTTTGTGATCCGTCACTACCGTAAACTCGCGGCCGTATAGAAAATCATGGAACTTTTTGGTCCCTGCAATTATGGCCAGGGCCTCCCTATCCGTTTGCGCGTAGTTGCGCTCAGCCTTTGAAAGGGACCTGGAGTAATATGCCACCGGGGCCTCCCGCCCGCTCTCTAACACGTGGCACACCCCCACCCCCACCGGGGACGCGTCACATACTAGAACTACTGGCTTCCTCGGGTCAAAATGTGTTAGGACCGCGTCTGAGGAGAGGAGTGATTTCAGTTCTCGGAAAGCTTTCTCTTGTTTGTCCCCCCACCGCCAAACCGCGTCCTTTTTCAGTAAGGCGTGCAGTGGCTCCGCAACCGATGCTTTCCTCGGCAGGAATGAATGATAAAAGTTAAGGAGCCCCAGAAACGACTGCAGCTCCGGCTTTGCGGTGGGGCGAGGGGCGTTCTGTACGGCTGCAACCTTGGACTCTGAGGGTCTGATCCCTTCTGGGGTTACTTTGAAACCTAGGAAATCAACCTCCCTCGCAAAAAACACACACTTGTCCTTCCTTAGGCGAAGCCCCGCTTTCTCGAAAACTGAGAGAACCCCATCTAGTCTTTTAGCTAGTTCTACCTCGCTCCCCGCTGTTATCAGCACATCGTCGAAGTATGGTAGAACTCCTGGAAGCCCCTTTAAAAGGCGTTCCACGAGGGACTGAAAGATCCCGGGGGCCGAGTTCACGCCGAACTGAAGGCGCGTTACCTTAAATGCCCCCTTGTGCGTCACGATGGTCTGCGCAGCGGCAGCGGCTGGGGTCACTGAGAGTTGCTGGTAGGCTTGGGCCAGGTCTAACTTGGCAAAACACCTCCCCCCATGAAGTGTGGCCAGCAGATGGCTGACCACGGGTACCGGGTATGCATTTGGCTGAATGGCCTTATTAATCGTACATTTATAGTCTGCACAAATCCTGACCTCCCCGTTTGATTTAAGGGCCGTTACAATCGGCGTCTTCCACTCGGCCGAATCAACTGGAACCAAAATCCCTTGCCCCACCAATTTGTCCAGTTCCGCCTCGATTTTGTCCTTGAGTGCAAAGGGCACCCTCCTTGGCTTAAGGCGGATGGGCCGGATTTCTGGGTCCAACTCGAATGAAACTGGGGGCCCCCTGTAAGTACCGAGCCCCTTTTTGAAAACGTCCGGGTGTGCATTGCAAACGTCCTGCATTGGGTCAGTCTCAGTGGCGTGGATGCCGGACAGTTCTATTCCCAGGGGAGCAAACCACTGCGTTCCTAGGAGGCAACACTTCCCCCCCTTGAGGACCACTAGGGGCAGTCTTTCAGAGAAATTCTTGAACTTCACCTTGAACTTCCCCACCCCCAACACCGGGATCCCGTTTCCCTGAACGTCCCGCAAATGGGACCGCATGGCCCGCAGCTTGGGCCGAGCCTCTGGGGGAATGCACATGTACTCCCTCTGGGACAGTATAGAGTAGGACGACCCTGAGTCTATCTCCATTTTTACGGGGCGCCCCTGCAACTGTACCTCCACGTAGAATCGCCGGTGCTCCAGGGCCACGCGGCGTACGCCGTCCTCGCCGTGGACGGTGGAAACCTTCCTGGAACCGGCTGCCTTCCGCTGGTGGTGTTGTGGATGGCTGGAGCCGCCTTTGTCCTCGGTTCGCCCGCGCCTGCATACTCGGGCGATGTGTCCTTTTCGACCGCAGTTGTGGCACTCGGCCTTGCGGAAGGGACACCTCGTGCGGTCGTGGGCCGCGCCACAGCCGTCGCAGCGGCGGTCTTGCCGCTCTCGGTGTTGCCGCCGCTCCCCACGCTTCCGCACTCTCTGGACGCCGTCGTCATCGCTGGTGTAGGAATCCGCCGTTACGGGGGAGTCGTCGGAGGTTTCTGGAGTGCCGGCGGGCGACTTCGGTGCCCGCCAGGCTGCCCTCGCCGGAGTCCGCCGGGCCGCTTGGACAGGGGACTTGGCCCGCTCGGACGTTGTGCCGCGGGCCTTGAACACCTTGACCCCGCTCCTGGCCGCCTCAGCCGCTTGCGCCTCTCGCAACACCTCATTGAACGAGAGGTGCTCGTCGCGGGTCATGAGCTTCCGTTGTAGCTCTTCGTCCCGCAGGCCGCACAGCAGGCGGTCTCGCAGGGCCTGGTTCAGGTCGTCCCACTTGCAGTGCACAGCCGCCAGCCTGAGGGCCGCTGCGTAGTCGGACACGGACTCGCCTGGGCGCTGGTCTCGCCGGTGGAACGTGACCCGGGCCGGAAAAATCGACACGAGGGGCTGGAAGTGTGCCCTCAGCAGCTCCAGGAGTTGGTCGATCGGTACTGCTTCAACCTTCTTTGGCGCCACCAAGTTCATTAGGATGCGCAGCGTGGCCGGTCCCACCTGGGCCAGGAAATGGGAGCGTATCAACGCGTCGTCGTCGACGCCGGCTGCTTCCATTGCGTGCCGAAACTGGCACTCGTAGAGCTCCCACTGCTCAGGCTCGCTGACGTCGAACTGGTACGTCTTGACTCTGGGATTCGCCATTATCCCACCTTCGTCGCCAATTTAGTGTCTTGCAGGAAAGACAGAGAACGAGTCGCAATAAGGACTAACACAGGTTTATTCTTCGATGGTCAGGGTGAACATGTGGTAATGGCGGAGGTACATCACATTATATACAGTAACGAAACACATTTGAATCTGGTTGCACGGTGGCTCATTGGCTGCCGCCGTTGGGGGCGTCGACTTGAGGCACGCCCTCCCCTCTTCTGTAGTAGTTCTTCATGCGGAGAAGTTCCCGCGGCTGTCCGTGATTTGGGGATTGAACCATGTGAGTATGAATGCTCGCATCCGCCCTTAATGGGCGGCTCGCTCGCGTTCCTTTAGCAGCTGTGATACATTGTGATATGGGGCTGGTTACATTCATTTACTTAAAGCGACAGTGTCCTTGCATACACAACAGTTTCTACAAAATTAAAAGGAATGAGCTTCAAGTCTTCCAGTTTACAGAGAAAAGAATGTAGAATATCTCCACTAAACCACAGAAATATTTCATGCTATTGCCAATCTATTATGATGTACAGTAATATATAACACATTATGGGCTTAAATTTCCTAGAGAACAAGCCAGCAAGAAATAACTACAAATAAAAAGCTGGTATTTAACACACCCTGTTAATTGATAATGGAAACCTACCCGTATGCTTCTTAGTTCTTTACAGTGTAATGGGCGCTAGGGCTCACCCTCTCGTTGACCTTTGAGAGTTGCAGAGATCCTCTGAACGCCCACAGTACAATGGAGCATTTTTCTTACCTTTCAAAGAAGAAAGAGTACTTGTACATGAAATGCATAGAGGTAGAGATGGCTGCTCCAACTGCTTTGAGTTTGGGAGCTTTCATTCCCATAATTCTGACCAGGAATTCTGGCTGAATTACAAGATTGGGAATCTTCACATTCTGAAAATCCCAGCCCTCTTTATTAGCATTGTCTCCTAATGACACAATTGGATTACTTTCACTGTCAGGTCCTTTGCCCATCACTGGCACTCATTGCTATAACACTCCTGTGACTGATGATGATGCACCATTGCTGAGCCTTTGATATGGGAAGTGGCATTGATGGGGCCCGTACTGGTATCGCCAAAGTAGATGTAGAGCCATTGTTGGCATCTATGTTTCTAGAAATGTCTTGTCCCTGTCTTATTAGCCCAGTTGTGTAGCCTGTTGTATGTCGATAGTTATTTAAGTTTGGCAAGTGAGTAGATATTACTGACCAGCATGGACATTAAATAATTGATAACCCTAATGGGTGGTCTCAGTTGAGAGCTGTAAGCAATTACTGGTGGTATCCTGTTATTTTCTCTTCTGGGTCTGTCTTATAGTCAGTTGTTTCTGGTTACTCATCTTGCTCTGGGGCATTTCTGGACTTGCTCATGTTCATTACTGGGGAGTTCCTTCATTAGGTTTTGTAGTTCTTTTTTGATGTTCAGCAGTTGGTTCCCCATGAAGGGGCATGGAAAATATGCCCTTGGATAATTGTCCTTCAGTTTCATGTACATAGATCAATCCCTCCCCCACCCAATCCAACTGAGACTGTAGGGCAGTGGTGGTGAACCTATAGCACGCATGCCAGAGGGGGCACTCAGAGCCCTCTCTGTGGGCACGTGTATCATTGCCCCAGCACAGAGTTCAACCTGCCCCTCTTCCCAGCAGTCCAATGGGAGCACTTCCTCCCTCCCCCAGCACAGAGTGGATCTGAGGTTGCAGTTTGGGCACTCAGTCTCTAAAAGGTTTGCCATCACTGCTGTAGGGTAAATTATCTCCTTGCTGATTTTCTCAGCCTGGGCTTGTTGGACGGTGCTGACATAAATCATAATTCAAACTCCCCAAGAAGTTATTCTTAGGTTTTCACCTTTAAATGTTTATCAATCTTAGGCTCATTTCTCAGCTGCAGTCGGTCTCTTTGTGAGTTTTAGTGAACGTGTAATTCACTTTGAGGTGTGCAAACTCTATGCTACTTAACAACTAAAGCTCCTTTGATAGCTTCACACTGCAGTTTGACATTCACCAGGTATGACCGCAGCCAAAAATGAACTTAACTAAGGCCAGTTATAGTTTCAGCTAGTGAGCCTGACAGTTTAGTTGAGATTACTCCAGATCTCACAGAAGTGGGTATAGTATTGGGAATTAAATACTCAGTAAAGTCCTGAACTCAGCAGGAGTAAAATAATTAATGATGGTATTACCTAATAGATATTAAATTCCTGGAAATTGTTTTATACAATTTTTTTAGTTGCCCAGGAGGCATTTGATTCCATGCTGATGACACTTCTTTGTGAAGCCAAGCATTTAGCCGAGTAAGCTGATGCAAAAAGAAAAAAAATGTATAAAAATGGGGTACTGTTGGAAGGGGAAATACAACTGAGCCAAGCATACAGTAAGTACTGAATAATCCTGTTCACCCTCGTCCTCTTAGACAGAGAATAAGCATGCTCCCCTGAAATCAACATAACTTAACTTTGACTGCATCATTCCTGATGTAAGATTGAAACAGGAGTGAAAGAGCCATGTTTAAGCTTTGGAGCTAAATTGCCAAAACAAACTGTGTTTATTTAAAATATTATATGGTATTTGAGTCTCAGTCTAAGATATCAAACAACCTATCAGAAATCTGGACATGATTCAAGCAGGTGTTTGAGTCATTCCTGAAAGGATATGGTAGTAATGGGAAAACAAAGTATAAAATACAGTAATATTTGAAACTATAGCTGGGCCTCTACACTAAGTTCAGTTTTATAAGGCTGCTAGAGATTTGGACTAGCTGCTCCTACTATAGCTCAGTCATTTAAACCTTTATGTACTGCTGCAGCAGATTTTAAGATCAGTTTGCAAGATATTCAGAGGAAGAAAAGTGGCAGTATGAAATAGTATTAATAAAATCAGAATTTGACAAAAATTAATGAAACCGGTATTTGAACAATGGAGCGTATTGCTGCTTTATTGGTTGTCTGTTTTACTTGTTAGCTGCTTTGGATGCCAAAAACAATTGACAGAAAGATAGGATATTCTTGAATGATAAGCTGACATGGGAATGGGTTATTTTTAATGGTATATTGAAAGAGAATAAATTTTGGGATATTTGGAAGCCTTTCTTGGAGTATACGTTAAAGGATAATAAAGGTGATAAACCAGCACCTGAATTAATTAGTTTTTTGAAGAAATAAAGAGAATAATCGTAGTATACATATGGTGAATTCTTTGGACATTGTATATAGAACAGGGTGAGTTTTCTATTTTTATTTCAATTTTTAGTTTTTTAATTTTATTATTACCTTTATTACTATTAATTAAAGAGATTTAATGGTTTCAAGAATGATTTAAGAGAAGGGTTACATTATGTGAAATTTGATATTAGAGAAACAATTGATGTTATATGTAAAGAGTTATGGTGTGTGTGTGTGTGTGTGTGTGTGTGAAACTCCCTGTTTGCAGAACAGATAAAAATAGTAACTATTAAGAAGATGTAATATCACTTGTTATTGTTTCTTTAAAAAGATGATTGCAAGGATACTGCATAAGCATTATAGTTAAAATGGAAAACCTTGTAACCTATTAAGGTGTCTAAACACGACAGCAATAGAGAGTCAGCATTCCAAGCCAATGAACCACATCTGCAATTCAAGGACAATACACTTCTTGAATTCTGGTGTTATGTCAGAAGCCATCCCTGCAAACATAGCATGATTTGCTGTCACCTCCAATATATAGCTATCCTATGAACAAGTGACCTCCAAAATTCTTTGTCATTACCCACCATGCTTCAGTCTTGCAAATTCAAGACTGTGACTTGATTTCAACTAGCCACAAATTATATTTAAGAGCCATGGTTAGTTTACTTATTAACTCAGGTTTCCTTAAAACATGTCTAAATTAAGAAATCTTGGGTGGACTATGGAGGATGAAAGATAACGGAAATGCCTTGCGTGTGGTGGTCCATGGAGTTGCAAAATGGTTGGACTCAACTGTGCAACTGAACAATGACAAGCCTAGAAATACAGCTTGTCTCTAGCTTGTTTCAACAGGTGTCCATCCCGACAAAGAAGTTGCCGAAACATGCAGCATAGACACAGACTAAAAACAATGAAAATAAACTTGCCTGTTTGATATCTGCAGCAGGACCATTCATGGCTAAGGAAACAGATAATGGCTAACATAAGTCATATGTTAAGCCATAGTGTAACATAAACATTACCTGCAGTTCTAATCTTGGAACCTTCCAATCTTTTGACTAGAACAAAAGACAAGCATCAGAATAAGGCCTTAACTGTTTCCTTCTTATTTATCACACTTAGAGCTAAAGGTTATTGTTAGTTTGCAGAACAAGGTACCCACTGTATCAACAGGAGTCCAAATTTATATATTTATAAGCGTTTTCTTAAAATCCAACAGTTGATCTATTAGCAGTAGGATTTAGGTCAACAGCTCTACTCTAGTTGGGAATTGCCCCCCTGTAAATGTAAATCATGGTATACAGTATTAATAGGAGTAATCAGAGTACTGAGTATTCACTTCTAAAAAGGGTTTTAGAAATTAGGTTTTCTTGTTTTTACTGATGAACACAAGTGTACTGCTTGAGTGATTTGGTTAAAATGAGCTGTAGACAAGAGAGTGAAGAAAAGTCAGTGTTCCTACGCAGTGAACCATGTCAACCGTTCCAGGACAGTGCATTGTTTAGTGGAGCTAAGCAGCTGATTTAGTGTACATTGTTCAGATTTTTTCCCCAATGCTACGGAAGTTCATTGCCCAATTCCTATTAATTTTAACCAGACTGAAAAAAAGACTAAAACCCTAAAATCACCAGGCTTTTCTTGTGGGTATTTAAAGATGCCTGTTAGACCACTGCTATTTGGTGAGGCATTACTGGATAATATTACACCCACCTGTAAGTTAAGATGTATGAGATCAACACATTAAAAATAAAGTGCTTTCTTCTTTCTTCATGTCAGAGGCACCACAAGCATATAATAGCATACAAAGCTAAAATTAACGTGTATAAAACAAACAGGAATTAGATGACATCTGCCCAATATCGGGCCACATCGACAGCATTTCCTCTTGCCAACATAAGGTCCTCCTCAGTGCACATTGACAGGAAGCAAACTTTCTTTAACTGTGGATATTCCTTCAATGTTGATCTATATCACTGTCCATTTGGGCCCTGAGAAGGACCATTGGTTAAAATGCCTCTTTATAGTCATTTCCGCTCAGAAGAGGTTTTTCTCTCACTTTTTCTTCCCAAAAAATCTTGAGTTTTTCCTGTTGCTGTTGTGTGGAACTTTATGATTATTGTTAAGATTATTTAAAAGGAATCAAATGAAAATTTCAGCTCTCCCTAGTAGATATTGAGAAAGAACATTCCTAACGAATTTCTAGTGGTTTGTCTACAGACCCAAAAGTCTTTAGATGACTCATTTATACCATGGATATCTAGTCACCAACCATGATCCAAAACCCAGGGTGGGGGGGAACATGCTATACTTTGCAGAATGGTACCAAATGGAGACATGGGTTAAAGAGGGCTTAGGTAAATGAACTAAGTGATGTACATTGCAGGTGCAGGATTGAGATTTAGTGTTCTGGAAATAATAGGCAGCAGCCAGCAATACGGGCCAAACACACAACTTTATTTAGAATAAGAATAGGTGACCAGAGCTAACCACACACCCTCACATTCCTTTACTATCTCTGATCAAAACTGACACTTGGGGAAACGTGTTAGAACTGTTGACAGCTCTGTTGTTGTTCAGAACCCTCCCGAAGTCTCGCGAGACTTCGGACGATAGTAAAGCAAATACATATTAAACTCTTTCACAACAAGACAAAATGGCAAACACATTTCCTTAAATACACAACAGTAGAGTAAGGCCAACTTGGAACCATGAGGAAAGAGACCCTGTTCCCCGTAATCTAGCCTGTGATTCATTAGAAAAAATACCTCCAAAACATTTTTGTTTCCTGAATTTTCAGAAGACATAGCTCATGCTTTTTGCTCAGTTTCACTAGAAATCCACAAGGAGTTGAAAGCTGAAGCTGAAAAATATGAAACAAATTGTATGACCTGCTGCTAGGGTACACAGAAAGAGTCTCATCAAAGACTGTGGTATTCTCGAACCACAATCAGGCATACCCTGATAACGGCCATCTTGTGTTGCTGGCTAATCTCTCTCACACTACGTCAGGTGAAGGGAACTGCAGAATGAACTCACCAAAGGGTGCCTTCCTTTTGGCAGTTTCACATCTGGTCTAGACACGGAAGAAGAAGAACCTGCGGCTACTTTGTAACTATGCAAATTTCTTGTATTCTCTTACTGTGAAACTGTAGTGCCTAAAAGATGTGACCAAAATCATGTTTATAAGGAATTTGATTACATGTTTGCAAGTGCATTTCCCCCATAGACAGAATAGATAACATTTATTAAAATCAGAGTGAGAAGTCCCAGCCCTGACACATCATTAAGCTTTTACCACTTCTGTACTCACCTTCACATGATGTTGTTGTTCAGTTAAACAATCAAGTCCCACCCTTTGAAAGAAAATGCATAATGTGATCCTGAGAACAGCTTTGTCTAATGACTTTCAAATGTACACAATCAAAAGCCACCCAAACAGTAATTTTCTGCCATTTAGTTTAGACCACAGTTTTCCTCTTTGTTATTCTCACTGACTCTCAACATTCACTCAGAAATGCAGTTCTTCTTCAGATGTATGACATTACTCTACCTTAAACATAATAGATGGCTTTCTCAGGAGCAACTAGAGTTACAAAACACTAGCAAAAGATATTCCTAATGAATTAGAAATAGACTATTTGGTTTAGCTACAGATTGCACTTGAGTGACTTCTTCTCCCTTCATTATTACAGCTTAGTTGCTCTGTGGAGCAAATTTCCTCTCACCAGTGACTGTGCTGTTGTGTCATCCCTCCTTGTTTCCAGTAGATCCTTTTGCTAAGTGCTACGTGTGCTTGCTCTAGTAATAACTTTGTTGTTGTTGTTCAGTCGCACAGTTGATTCCGTCCCTTTGTGACCCCATGGACCATTGTCCTCCAGGCGCCTCTGTCCTCCACCATCCTCCTCAGCACGCCCAGCTCTGTGCCCATTGTGTCCACAATACCATCTAGCCATCTCATCTTTGGATGCCCCCCTCTTCTCTTGTCCTCCACTTTTCCCAGCATCAAGGCCTTCTCAAGTGAGTCCTCCCTTCTCATTTGATGTCCAAAGTACTTTAGCTTCATCTTCACTATTTGTCCCTCCAATGAACAGTCAGGGTTGATTTCTTCTAATATTGGCCTATTTGTTCTCTTGGCTGTTCAGGGGATTCTCAGGACTCTTGCAAGTAATAACTTGCAAGAGGCATATCTTTCAAATCTTTGTCCTTCTTGAGAAACAAGTTCTCAAGAAGAAGAAGAAGAAGGCGACAACGACATGGGACCTTAAAGACTACTGCTATTCCCACCCTTCCCCTAGAAATTGAAAATGTTACATTCTTGTACCACATCTCCCCTAATTCCCAAGCTAATATGGCTGCTGGCAGAAACCTTTCAATTTCCCCCCTACCTGCAGTGACAATACAACGAAAGCACTGAGATGTGGCTGGTCATTAAGGTTGTAGATTTCATCACCAAGAGAGAGAGAGTTCAGAAAACTACTTAGCTCTGCAGCTGTATTATTGCAAGGGCAAGGGAAGCTAAGACAAGGACACATTTGGCAATGTCCCTTTAAGATAACGCTGGAGAGTTTTGGGAGCCCCACCACCACCCCGAGATTAAATGAAAGAGAAAGTGGTTGCTCTGCTTCCATTGCTTGATGAAATGCCACAGAAAGAAGTGTGTCAAATGCCATGCCAGTTGATTCAAACTGGTATTGCTAGATAAGAGGGACTTATGACACTTTGTTTTATTATGAGCTCTTGCAGAGCAATGCTCTAAATTTAGCAGCATTTGTTTTAAAAAAGGAAAACAAAACTGAAGGACAGTCTGGGTTAAAGGGAAGACTATAATTGTGTATGGAATTAATAAGCTTCTTTTAAAAGGAGCTACATTTGCATTTAAGACTGTACACCAGGGGTCCCCAACCTTTTCAAGCCGGGGGCCGGGTCATGCTCTTTCAGTAAGCTTCAAGGGCCGGATGGCCATTTTGCCCTGCCTGCACAATGGAGGTGGGCATTTTGTCCCAACAGCTTCAAAGGGACAGCCATTTTGTTTCTCAAATGCCCTTGAAGGAGTTGGGGGGGGGGTCCACATGAAATGGTGCCAGGGGCTGGATCTGGCCCACGACCCTTAGGTTGGGAACCCCTGCCATATTCACTCAGGACTTCAAGCTAGTGGTGTTCATGGAAGCTCATGAGCCTTTATGGTCCTTATGATAATAAACAGGAAGCTTTACATGGTGTGTGCTTCATGAATTAAAGTAGCCAATACTCAGTTCTGTCTTTCATTGTATCAGAGGGTCTCCCAGTAGAGTGCAATGCTTCTGGATCAGAAAGCCTGGCCAGCTCTAAGCCATTGTCCAGGGGATGCCTGAGAATACTGGCAATGCTTTCCATCCACTGACTCCTTCTAAGTGGCCAATTGAAGAAATAAAATGTAAGCAATCTGGAAGCCCAAAAGCAGCTTGCTAATGCTCATTCCTGTCCTGTTTTCTTCTGCCCTTTTACACTACCTCAAATTCTTTGCATTCCAAAGAGATGTGATTGGGCATTTTCCCAAAGCCTGAAAGAAATTTTCAACCCACTCGTTTTTATCAAATGCAGGAGACGCAGCTGCTTCTGGTAAACTGAGTGTAACTATCTGTTGCACTATGTTAAAGATTAGGAATTTGTCAGAAGAAACTGTGCCAATGCTAATTTACACTAAAACAGTTGAGCACACAGCTATTTAAATCCAGGTGTTTATTTATTGGCCACATTTGTACATCTCTATAACAGTTTTCATCCAAACTGCTCAAGGTCACAACAATCCTGTGATGACAAACAGGCTGACAGAAAATGGTTGGTTTTAGGTTATCCAGTAACTTTCTTGGCCACATGGAGATTTGAACCCAGGTGCCCTGAGTTTGAATCTTTCACTTTTTCCCCTTTCTCCCATAACTAGTTATTTTAAACATTCAAGTTCTTTTCATTCTGAATGAGAATACATTTGCAAATTTCCAGGGAAAAATGGGGAACATTAATCTCTCACACATCAGTAGATTGGAAGGTATTGACTACAGGTATAGGTAGAATGGTTAAGAGAGAAGATGTATTGAAATGATTCATTTGTATCATTTTTCTTTTTATGTATTATTGTTATTTTTCTTCTTTCTTTTTATATTATGTTCATGTGATTTTTGTACCTTTTTTCATTATTATATTACTATTTTTTTCTTTTAAAATACTCAATAAAATCTATTTTAAAAAAATATATATACTCCCAAGCAAAGTTAGCTATGAAATAAAAGGTTACTAGTGGCTCAGGTGGCTAAGACACTGACTGGGAGGCAGAAGGTCAGCAGTTCAATGCCCGAGTACTGCAAGATGGAATGAGCTCCCGTCTTTGTCCCAGCTCCTGCCAACCTAGCAGTTCGAAAGCAAGAAATTGCAAGTAGATAAATAGGGCCCACTTCTTAGATAAGCAGCGAGTCCTAGAGTCAGATACAGCTGGTTTTTGAGCAAGAGCAACTTTTGTTTTTTTTTTGTTTGTTTCCTAGCAACAATTAGCACTAAGACAACTAGTAAAGGTAAAGGTTTCCCTTGCCCGAAAACTAGTTGTATCCGACTCTAGAGTTCAGTGCTCATCTCTGTTTCGTTGCTGAAGAGCCAACGCTTTCTGCTTCTGCAGACTTTTCTATGGTCATGTGGCAGGCATGACTAGACACTGGAGTACACGGAATGCTGTTTACCTTCCCACTGAAGTGGTACCTACCTGTATTTATCTACTTGCAATTTCTTACTTTCGAACTGTTAGGTTGGCAGGACCTGGAACAGAGATGGGAGCTCACTCTGTCATGCATCAAACAAACAAACAAAAGTCTTATTAATTGGTAACTGGAAAAATTGAAAGCAGAGAGTAGAAATAAATAGTCAGCAGAATTGAAAACTGGGATACTCGAAGAATATATTTTGAGACTTTTCCACTTGTTCAGAACGTGTACAAAATACAGACATAAAGTCTAAGAAGAAAAATGTAGAAATAAAAAAATCTTTCACTACAGTTGCGGTGTGTGGAGACTGTGATGAGGTAATTGGTATGCTTGCTTTGTCTGCTGTCCAGGTGCTCAGTGCTGATGGGCAACTCAAAAGCTGGTTTCCTTTCTTCTCTTTAAGCCAGGCTTCTACGGGATAGCCTTTCACACAGAGCACATCTTTAGCCAGAAGATTCCAAAGTAGGACTTATGACCATATAGCCCTTTAAGTTGTTTCCTTTTCCTTCTTCCAGGGTCCACCCCATTCTTCCAGAGTCTCCAGCCCATACCTGTCAAGTATCCCGGATTGGCCGGGATTTCCTGTATTTCCGCGCCGATTTTCTCCATTTCCCACCCAGAGCTGCCGCTACCCTGTAATTTGGCAGCGGGGGAAAGGAGTTACTGCGCATCCCTTCTGCGCAGGTCCTTTCTAAGCATGCGTAGAACCCTTCTATGCATGCGTAGAAGGCTTCTAGGCAGAAGGGGATGCGTAGAAGCCTTCTATGCATGCGTAGAAGTGAGTTGCGCAGAATGTTTCTGTGCAGGTCCGTTCTGCGCATGCGTAAAAGCCTTCTACGCATGCATAGAATGGACCTGCGCAGAAACGTTCTGCACAGGTCCTGTAATCTCCGGAGCTGCACTTGACAGTTATGCTCCAGCCCTTCAACCAATTGTCATTTTCCCATGTCTCTACTTGCCAATCATATTATGCTCATGGAATTGCAGCCTGTAATTTCCCCCCAATTTGTAGTATCCTAGTCAGAGTCTACCATGAAATCCTCCTACAGCCCGTTACTGCCTTATTTTGAAAACTTCATTTTTTGTCAACAATGTTATGTTGACGGCCCCTGGTTCAACACACACTGAGGATTCTGCAAAAGTGACTACAAAAATGTGTTTTGTTTCTTGCCATTAGATAAATAACTCACCATTTTAGATGCTTTCCTGGGAGCTAAGAATCGTTGTTCTACTTGAGTCAGGAACTTGGCTGCCTGCGGTTGTCTTCTTTCCTCAAAAGAATTGGGTCACTTGGAACACTAAACAACAGTTGTCTTAACCATCCAAGAAGATGTTTGCAAAATGTCATTAACTGGCAAAAGAAGAAGAGAGGGGAGGGGGAGTGAAATATCAAGGGAGAAGATTTATTTATTTATTTATTTTCTTTCTCCCCCCCCCCCCAATAGCTTTGTTACTTTCTGTAGTATTGTGTTCCTTGTGGCCTTGAGTATAAAATCTGAGAATCAAATTTCTCAAGTTTTGATAGTTTGGTATAAGAGAAGAGTGGATGGGAATATGTCTTCTGGAATGGCTTAATCCTAACATGGGCTGACTTTGTTAGGGGACATGACAGTTGAGAAGATGCCATTGCTAGTAAAAAGTTCAGTAGAAGAGCAGCAGTGTTTTCTAGTGGATACCATGAAGAACTGGGACATGGGAGACCAGTTCAAGACTCACATCAGCTGTGAAGCTTGCTGAATAACTTTGAGACAATCGCCATTAATCTATGTGACCTCCATGGTTTGTTGGCAGATTAAAGCAGGAACATGGGACTAGATATAGCATTCTGATACCCATCGATGAACCATGGGATATAAATAGTTTGAGTTTTGGTAGTAATAAACTGCTAGAGACATTGGCACTATCTCGGTGTAGGAAAGAATGTGACCCATTGTCTTCTGCATCATGGAATACCATTTGAGGAATGAAAACTCTTTATATATAAATGTTCCATACACATTGCAGAACGGGTCCTATGTAATTCAGATAATAGTTCATCCTCAGAGAATTCACAGCATTCCATAAGTGCTTACAGAGCATGCCCTCATCACCCAAAGCAAGTACACAGCAAAGAAGCCTTACTTCACATTTTGGAGAGAAAGATGCTTTCTAAGATTATTCTAACACAGGGGTGGGCAACATGATATGCCCAAGCCACTTATGTCCTTGACCCTTGTTTCAATCATTTCTGCCAATTTTCCACGGCAGCAAAAAAAAAAAAAATCAACCCTCTTCCTCATTTCTCTTCAGGACAAAACACTCAACTTTGCTACATGACTAATATAATATCTAGAGAGGTTAGGAATAGGGTCCTGGAGCATTATTATTAGACTTAATGGGGGGATTGGGGGAAAGGAATTGTGACTAATCTAACAGATATTCACCTGCTGAAGGTTGCGAGGAGGGCATGGAATTTGTCCCTGAGACCCATAGATATTTTCCATCTCAGTTGTACTGTTTTAATAGGTATAAGAAACTCCTGAGAATTAGTCAGTAAAGTGGATTCAGAACCAACTGACAATCTGGAGTGAGTGAGTCCTACCAGAATCTTTCACAGCTCCTTGGCTAGGTTTAGCCTATGTATGAAATGAAGCTGTTAAAACAGGGATTCTCAACCTGTGGCCCATGGGTTGGATGCGGCCCATGGCACCATTTCATGTGCCCCCCCCACTGCCTCCACCACACCAGGAAGTGTCATGTGGTGGAGGAAGGGCAAAATGGCCATCTGGCCCCCGCAGCTGTCTGAGGGAGCATGACCCAGCCCCCGGCTTTAAAAGGTTGAAAACTCCTATGTTAAAACATAGACTGAAACCAACCAATATTTCAACTTATTTGGGGCTGGTTTATAAATCCAATTCATACTGATAGATTGCTCTGTGTTTAGGTTATCTGGCTGCAGGAGCAGAGATTGGGAGTTTTTATTCTCCATTTTACCTCCCAGAAAGCCTAAGTGGCCTTGGGCAAGATGCACAGTCTCAGGGCACCCCCAGAAGAAAGGAATGGTGACCCATTTCTGCATATTCTCTGGCTAGAAAACTCTGGGAAAGAGTTACCATAAATCTGAATTGACTTGTTGACAGACAATTATTTTTATATTCACTGGACAATAAAAGGCAAGCACTGTGGTGATCATTTAAGAATTTGTGCTTAAGAATAAATGCAAGACCCATGTGTTTGGCCTCTGCAAGAAATTTTTTAACAGGGATTCCAGAACTTTTTTTTTGTCTCTGAGTTTTGAAACTTTTATGAGCTTGTAACTCAATTTCAGGGGGAATTACAGTAGACAGGATTTAGGCCTAAGGCCAGGGTAAGGTCAAATCCTCACCAAGACAATGATAAACGAGAGCCAAAATAGCCATTGATTTGGAGTTTTTTCTCCCCTTATCATCATCACTGAGATTACAGTATATTACTTCACTTCGTCTCTTGTGAGGTTCAACAAGGTAAAGGACTGTGAGAAGGCCAGGTGAGCTTTGCAGATGTTCATTGCACTCAGATGGCTTCTGCAGTGTTTAGTTCATGTTTCATCATCCTCACACCACATTTTAAAGGCAACAATAAGAATGCATTACAACATTTATAATGTATCCTCCCTGCCAGAGCTGAAGAAATGTAAATACAACCACAAAATGTTAAAGAACGGATCCCAGAATTCTGCACTCGTTGCAGCTGTTGGCCCCTTTGGCTGCGGAATTGGTCCTGTCGCAGTCCAATGAACATTTTCCCCTCAGCTCTGCTACCAACACACTCTGATACAGGGGTGGTCAAATTTTTTGTGCTGCAGGCCTGACCCTGGAACAGCTGAGCAGGCTGACCACACCCACAGAAGCAGAAGTGGGCGCATTTACAGCTGACATAAATGAGCCCACTTCCAAGTTTATATCAGCCACGAGCGTGTTTGCTCATGCACGGGTGTATTTTATGGCTGACGTAAACATGCCCTAGGGACTGCAGTGGCTCAAGTGGCTAAGATGTTGACTGGAAGGTGGGAGGTCAACAGTTTGATTCCAGGGTACTGCAGAACGGAATGAGCTCCCATCTTTGTCCCAGTGCTTGCCAACCTAGCATTTTGAAAGCAAGACATTGCAAGTAGATAAATAGGGACCACTTCAGTGGGAAGGTAAACAGCATTCGGTGTGCTCCGGTGTCTAGTCATGCCTGCCATATGACCACGGAAACGTCTGCAGAAGCAGACAGCGCTGGCTCTTCAGCTTTAAAACAGAGACGAGCACTGAACCCTAGAGTCGGATACGACTGGCTTTCGAGCAAGGGAAACCTTTACCTTTACCTTTAAACATGCCCTCTTCTACTTTCGGGTGCAGGGGAGACAGCGATGGGTCAGTTAGAATAGTGTCGCAACCCATGGGCCATAGGTTGGGAACCCCTTCTCTAATAGGTTAATCTAAAAAGTTGGTCATTTAGGCAAGTTATGCAGCATTTGTGTCTTGACTGAAACCTGGCTGTTCTCTATCCAGAACCAATTTTTTTTGTTTTTTCATACAAAATATAAGCCCCCAAATGCTTTCCTCTCTTTAGATCAGTGTTTCCCAAACTTTAGTTTTGGGACTTTAATTCCCAAAAGCCTAAGTCAATTCTCCAAAGGATTGATCAGCCAATATACTGACTTGCAGGTAGAGAATGCACAAAGGAAGTTCACTACTCCCTTCTTCTGGCAGTACCCTGGGAGTGTGCAGCGTGCTCGTAACTTCACAGGCTGGCTCTTTCCCCAAGAGCTACAGTGGGGAATTGAACTAAAAGCATGTAATATTCACTGTGTTTAAATGAATATCTAAAAGGGATTCAGTTTGTAATTGGGAAGCTGTTACTGAACCAACAGTTATCTTGGTTTTGTAATGATACCACAAATGCTAAGTCATTTGGCAATAAACCGTTCTTTTATATTAAACATGCAAGTCAGCAGAGATTTTTTATTTGCTTGCATCCTCCTGACTCTCAAGAGCTCTAGGAGGTAATCTTGTGCAACTGTTGCCCTAAAACATCCAGTACATTTCTGATAACTGCAACTCTTGTTTGTCCGAACAATTGACTCTGAGTGCAGACACTTATCGACAGAGGCCTAAACAAATTAACTTTATTATTTTTCGCTGACTGAACTCAAGGTCTTCCAGGGCTACAGTTGCCATGGCAAGGCGCACGCATTAAATGATCAACATGCGTGCCAAAACTAACAGAGCTAAATGGCCAAAAGTTAAATAGTAACTTCAATCGGCTGTTTGCTTTTTTAAAAAAACTCTGTACCTCATTTAGTTATCATTTCCTTGGTGGAGCCACTTTGAAACTGTGTGGAAAACATGACCATGTGATTTTTTTAAAAAAAAAACATAACTAAATGTCTAATTACTGATTTATTATTTGACTCAGGTACAGTATCTTGTCTATGTTGGTAACTAAATAGGGCATAAGCAAAAAATAATTGTAATCTACTGTTATGCAATAAAAATGAAATGTGTATACAGTATTATGAGACTGTCTCCTACACCCTTTCCTACATTTGGTGGTTATCTTCATTGAATCTGTTGGTACATTAATAGAGCCATAAATGTGGTGAACTATTTTTTATAGTAGTATCAGGAATGTGGAAATCTCTATAGGATGGAAATAAGAAACAGGACTGCCCTGAGGCAAAACAGCAAACTAGAACAGCATTCCTTAACCACTTCCGATAGTACAGGAGTTCTCAACCTTTTAAAGCCGGAGGCTGGGTCACGCTCCCTCAGACAGTTTCGGGGGTCGGATGGCCATTTTGCCCTTCCTTCACCACATGGCACTTCCTGGTGAGGTGGAGGCAGTGGGGGCTACATGAAATGGTGCCATGGGCCACATCCAGCACACAGGCCGCAGATTGAGAATCCCTGACTAAGTAGGAGGACAGGACTCCTGGACCTTTACTTTTTGGGTCATACCCTGTTAAAAAAATGAAATAAAAACTAAAATACTGTGGCACCTTAAACACTAAGTTGTATTTCAACATCAGTTTTTGTAGATACTTACACTCGCTCAAGAGCCACAAAAGCTTCTAATGAAATATAACAGTCTTTAAAGTGCCATAAAGTTTTTGGTTTTTATATTTTATTTTTGCCTTGTCATAGTAACCCTCAAGTAATCATCAGGAAGTAGATACCAGTCAAATCTACATGGGCAAGGAATGATATCCCACCTTTGTGATCACACCGGTTTGTGGTTGGGAGGAGCTAGTCAAATATTGTCTTCTTCATTTGTTCACAGAACTGGAAAACTATAGAAAAAATCTACGAGAACCTAGTTTGACTTTCTGTGGTAAGATATGCATGGAATTGGCTGACACCATTTTGAAGAATGTGTTTTTGCAAGGCTTTATGCAAATGCATTGGTCTTCCATTCCATTGCATAGCCCAACCCACTCCCGACAGTCAATTTTTCAACTAAATTGGGAGCAAGGCACTATACGCATCTGTACCTTCAGGTCCTTCTATGCATGGGTATGAGTGGAAATTTCCCCCAAGTGAGCTAATGAGCTTTGTGCACATATGCCCAGAAGCCAATAGCCAAAATTACAGTCCTTGATCCACTTACCAGAACTAACAACTGAGCTCTTGTCGACCATTTAGTGATGCTTGACAGTATTTCATATTTGATGGCATTTGCTATGAAATTTCATTTGTTACATTTGGCAATTCATCATACTTCATATCTGATACTCATCAATATCAAAATAATGAAGAAATATTTAGAACATTTGAGATGTTCTAATACCTTGAGATACACACATGTGTCTCGTACAAAATCGGAAGTGCACCATATGAAAACAGCAATGTATTTTTTAATGTCATGAACATTTGAAAAAGTCTTCTCTTCTTCCTCTTTTACCCCATCAGGTGTTGAGGGAGATACAAGGTTCTTGTTCTGGCACTTCTAGCGGTGTTGTTTGGTATTCTTGCAATATTTCGCTGATCTTGTCTCTCCACCTTCTTGTCAGTCTGCCTAGTGATCTTTGTCCTTCTCCTCTTTCCACATATGCCTTGTAATGTATGGAATTCCAAGACATTCTCTCCAAATGGGCAGACCACTTTATTTATTATCTCTGTATGTAGTGCAAGATTGGTTCTGTTCCAATTATTTCCCTTATATCCTCATTCCTGATTTTATCCATTCTACTCACTCCAGCAGCCTTCCTCAGACATCTCATTTTCGTAGTGATCAACTTTTGTTTATGTTTTGTTGTAAGTGTCCATGTTTGGCACTGGTAACATAAGGTGGGAATGAATATGCTTTGTATGAGGTGTTTCTTTGTGTTAATTGGTATTGCCTTGTATTGTAAGAGTGGAACTAATTGTCCCAGTATTTGGTTTGCCTTACTGCACCGTTGTCGGAGTCCGATTCATGTAAAGACCTCTAATCAGCCTCATTAGCAGCGGTTTATAGCCTCAGATAAACAAGGGAATGGTTAAGAAGTCTGATGAAGTCCAGCTTCATTAGGTAGAGTAAGGAGGGAACAGAGATAGAGAGAAAAGCAGAGAGCAAAGCATACACACACGACTGCAGTTTTGGGGCTGAACAAAGGAATAATCATGGCTTCTCTTTATTCAAGCAGAGTATATCAGAAACACTAAGGCACATACAACCAATTAGAAGTGTCCGAAGAATGTCCGAACCAAATAAGGAGAATACTTTCTCACTATTCTACGCATGCCCACAATCAAGCGTTGTCTCTCAGTAAGCAAAGAGGCCTTTGTTTACAAAATGTGTCAGAGACAGCCTGACAGAATCCAGATACATTCCCACATGTCCTCCTTTTTCATTAAAATTTGAGAGAGGGACGGCTAATCATACCCCTGCATGTCATCATACTCCATAACTACTCCTCCATATACATCATCACTGTCCTCCTGGACATCGTACCCCTCCTGACTCCTGGTACCTTGTTCCGGAGGATGATACCTCATTGAGTACAATTGCCGTCGTGCAAAACCCGATGTCTCCCTTCTATGCAGTGGACATGTGTTACACATAGAAATAAGATTAGGAATACAATAAATGCAAAAACACAAAGGTATAAGGCAGATAATAATAATGAACCCATAAAAGAAAACTTGTCTAAGGACAGACAAATCAGGCAACCAAGAAGTCACCCAATCAAAGAGATTAACATCAGTGCGTACATTGTTAGTAATGCTCTCCTGTAAATTCTGAAGTTCTTTCTCAATAGTATTATTCAGATCCTGGAATTTTACCCGACATCCCTGGTTCCCGACCAGTTTACAAAATCCTCCGGATTTTGCTAACAGGTAATCTATGGCCAGTCTGTCCTGCATTTGGTTTTGATGAAGCTCAGTGATTTCCATTTGAAGATCCCGTATGACCCTCCCTGTGGCATTGATTGATTTCTCCAGCCTACAGGTGAGTCCCAAAATGGACCTTCTATTCTCCTGGGAAATGACACCTGGGTATGATCCCAAGGTGAGTGCTCCAGTGATAGCACCCCCTATAGCTCTCCCCCAGGAGCTACCATCAGAAAGCTGAACATCGATTATCACTTCATCATTGCAACCAGAACCCATCGGGCCGGCAGCAGCTCTCCGGCGCCGTGCATCTGCCTGAAGCGGCATTTGCACTTGTACGGGTAAGGTAAAATAACCCAATGCTGCACATTGATATTGTCCTGGATGGAAATTCGTGGCAACTCCATTAAAAAAGAACCACATGTTAGGATCCTTAATTTGCCATCCATTGCAAATTGAACCACTATCTATAGCAGAATAATCAGGAGTAAACATAGGAAACACATCATATATATCTTCAATAGTAGTCTTAAACAAGGTATAATTAAGCTTATAAGAACTGTTATAACTACCCCATAACCAAAAATAATCATCACAACCCGTATAATTGCCTACATTCCGCAAAACCCTTTTTGCTTGAGTCCAGTGCTTCCATTTACTATTCCAGACCCCAGAACTATGACAGCAGAAACAAAGCCCTTTAGTGTATTTCTTGAATGTCATGCTTCGCCAGCGGGTGTTGTTAAATTGTTCTGGGGGATTGGAGAAGAGTGTAGACCTATCCAGATGTTGCAAATGTCCAATAACCAATTCAGGCGTGTTGAACAATGCCGGAAGAAAGGCCATTTGAGACACTGCCAGTGGATGCTCATAGTATAACGTTGCATTCTTACCATGAACCTCAAACATATAGTTAGCATGACGAATCCAAAAGTTGGGGTTGCCCCCATGAGTCATTATTCTTACAGCTGGAAGCACAGTAAGAAAGAAAAGAACAAATGTCAGCAAATTTAGTCTACTGGTGAACCACCATCCTGGAGCTGAGTAACCTTCTTCTCTCTCCATGGGCGGATCGCTCGAGCAGGAATCCTTCCACTCAGGATCCCCTTGTTGCCAATAAACGACCAATGGCTTAGGAAGACACTCCCCTAAGAAACAGGAGCATGCCCTGTTATTACTAGTACCATGTAACTAAACGTGAAACATGCCTGACATATAACACAAATGCAATGTCACAAACCCATTTACATGTGTAGGGTACTGAAAACTCTTCCATGTACTTCTGAAGGTACCTTGAGATATGCAGTTTCATAAGGCAAAACATAACATAAACAAAGACAGGTCCCTGCAAGAAAATAAGCAAACATTTAAGCATGAACAAAACATGAACATTTCTCTTCTTCCTTACATGAAGGAGGTCTCTGTAGCATTCTAGAAGGCATTTCTCACTTCCCAATTACCGTATTTATTCGTGTATAACGCGCAAAATTTTATACCCAAAAAAAGGCTCAAAGTTTGGGTGCGCGTTATACACGAGGACTGGGCCGCGCGACTCAAGAAGCCGGCGCCGGGTAGGCGCGGAGCACGCCGCGGCCCTCCCCGGAGGGTTCCCTTCTCGACCCGGCGGGTGCGTGCAGGTGAGCAGCGGCGGCAGCGGGACCTGGGCAGGCGCCTGGGAGGAGGGCCGCCGCTCACCTGCACGCACCCGCCGGGTCGAGAAGGGAACCCTACGGGAGAGGGCCGCGGCGTGCTCCACGCCTACCCGGGCCGCGCGACTCAAGGAGCCGGCGCCGGGTAGGCGCGGAGCACGCCGCGGCCCTCCTCCCAGGCGCCCAGGTCCCGCTGCCGCCGCCGCTCACCTACACGCACCCGCCGAGAAGGGAACCCTACGGGAGAGGGCCGCGGCGTGCTCCACGCCTACCCGGGCCGCGCGACTCAAGGAGCCGGCGCCGGGTAGGCGCGGAGCACGCCGCGGCCCTCCTCCCAGGCGCCCAGGTCCCGCTGCCGCCGCCGCTCACCTGCACGCACCCGCCGAGAAGGGAACCCTACGGGAGAGGGCCGCGGCGTGCTCCACGCCTACCCGGGCCGCGCGACTCAAGGAGCCGGCGCCGGGTAGGCGCGGAGCACGCCGCGGCCCTCCTCCCAGGCGCCCAGGTCCCGCTGCCGCCGCCGCTCACCTGCACGCACCCGCCGAGAAGGGAACCCTACGGGAGAGGGCCGCGGCGTGCTCCACGCCTACCCGGGCCGCGCGACTCAAGGAGCCGGCGCCGGGTAGGCGCGGAGCACGCCGCGGCCCTCCTCCCAGGTGCCCAGGTCCCGCTGCCGCCGCCGCTCACCTGCACGCACCCGCCGAGAAGGGAACCCTACGGGAGAGGGCCGCGGCGTGCTCCACGCCTACCCGGGCCGCACGACTCAAGGAGCCGGCGCCGGGTAGGCGCGGAGCACGCCGCGGCCCTCCTCCCAGGCGCCCAGGTCCCGCTGCCGCCGCCGCTCACCTGCACGCACCCGCCGAGAAGGGAACCCTACGGGAGAGGGCCGCGGCGTGCTCCACGCCTACCCGGGCCGCGCGACTCAAGGAGCCAGCGCCGAGTACGGTAGGCACTGCTGAGATGCACCGTCTGCCCCACCCACGGGCCCAGGGGCGCGCGGCTGGCGGGATCTGATTGGGTGGCGCGGGAGACGAGGCGTGTGAAAAAAAATTTTATACCAATATTTCATGGAAAATTAGGGGTGCGCGTTATACACGAGTGCGCGTTATACTCGAATAAATACGGTACATGAGTAAGGCATTAAATTTCTTCTTCTCTCACTGGTGTAAGTGAAAGAGGCATTCAATAACTTAAAACTGGCATAGCATGGTAACTCAAATACAGTACAAATATCATTAAAGCATTTCACACTCATAGCATGAGCAGGTAGACAATTTTTTGCTTAAAAAAGTTTTCAGGTTTTATAATGCAAACAAAGCCAATTCTTATTTAGAGTCCCCACAAACTTTTTAGTCCAATTAAAATGTCCAAATTAAAAGACCAAATGTTGATTGAAGCTTTCTCAGATTACAATTTAAACACTAAATACTATCTTCTCTCCAGCACAGTTCTTGGCATGGCAAGTTGAAATTAGGCCATAAATTACTTCTCACTGAATTCACAAGACACCCAGCCAACCCCCCTTTTCAGCTTTTCAGGCAAACACACATTCCTTCATGCTCCAGCCACACCCATCTGCATTAAGGCAGGCTGATGAGGTATGAAGGCACAAAGAACTTCTCCAGAATTTGCAAGCAGCTTTCACACAGAAGAACAGTACAGAGAATTCCCAGTTGCTTTCCCTGCCATCCTGATGCTTGAAACTTGGGACAACCCACTCGGATCTCTTTGTTTGAGGGTTGGGCAGTTCAAAATCAGCCAAAAACTGTATGTCTTCTCCCTCCTTGTATTTTTGCAAAAGCCTGCTGTCCATACAGCACGGATCCACCCCCCTTTTCCTCAGGATTTCTTTCATTTGCAGCATCAGAATCTCAACTTTATGACAAACTGCATCTGTTAGTTTGTACTTGCAATAAGACCCCTTTTTGGGCTTGGGTTTTGGGCCATCCTTCCACTTCTGCAGGATCTTCCTGCCCAAACGTGAGGCATCAAGTTTACTACTCAGCTTCTCCTGCTTTTGTGATGAGGGTTGCTTCAGGGGTGAGCTGAGATCTCCTATGCTGCTCTTTGAATCACACTCCTTGCTTCTTGCCACTTTGCATGCATTAATAGCTTCAATCTGTGATGAGGTCCCCACCATTTGTTCCCCATCAGCTGGCACTAGTTGTTTTTTAGACTCGGCAGGCAGTATTGCAGCAGTCCCATTTGCCAGCGGCTCTCTGTTCACTGGATATATCTCAGGAGATTCCACATCCAGCACAGCTGCAGTTAAAGCAGCAGAGAACAGGTCTTTTGTAGGGCTAAAAGTGCTTGATTGCTGCAAGGCAGGATATAATGTCCCATCTTCTTTTCCACCCCCATCCTCATCAGGGGGCTTATGCTGTTGTTTCTCATATGGTGGAGGGGCAGTTGGACTCCCTCCCTTGGCTGGAGGCAAAAGCTGTGGAAGTGGACCATCAAGCCTCTGGGAGAATAACATATTTTTTGGAGTAAGTCTTTGAAGGCAGTTTCTGACTTCCTCCCACGTAAATTGCACTGAAACAGAAATTCTCTCATGCTTTTGCAATTCATTCCCAATCTGTTTCCACTGTTATAAGTCCAAACAGTCATATTTAAACCAATGACAGGTTTTTCCTATAGCTTTGACCAGCTGTTGTATTTCCTTCTCATCAGCTCGTTTCTCATTCTTATCCAGAATATATGAGAGGTCTTTACAAAACTCCTTCTCTGGCGAAGTTAACACGCACCCCATGGTAAAAAATTTTTTTATTTTCTTTTATTTTCTTTTTTTCACTCACCCTGTGGGACCCAATGTAGAATTGGATGAATTTCGAGCGCTCGACTGACCTTTCCTCTGGTCGAGGGTAAATGGACCTTGTCCCTGGTCGCCAATTATGAGGTGCTAATTGCTAATTGCTGAAGCAGAGGTCAAAGAAGTCTCTCATTGTAGTTCAAAGCCTCCCACGGAGCGCCACTTGTCGGAGTCCGATTCATGTAAAGACCTCTAATCAGCCTCGTTAGCAGCAGTTTATAGCCTCAGATAAACAAGGGAATGGTTAAGAAGTCTGATGAAGTCCAGCTTCATTAGGTAGAGTAAGGAGGGAACAGAGATAGAGAGAAAAGCAGAGAGCAAAGCATACACACACGACTGCAGTTTTGGGGCTGAACAAAGGAATAATCATGGCTTCTCTTTATTCAAGCAGAGTATATCAGAAACACTAAGGCACATACAACCAATTAGAAGTGTCGGAAGAATGTCCGAACCAAATAAGGAGAATACTTTCTCACTATTCTACGCATGCCCACAATCAAGCATTGTCTCTCAGTAAGCAAAGAGGCCTTTGTTTACAAAATGTGTCAGAGACAGCCTGACAGAATCCAGATACATTCCCACACACCGTATGTTACCCTCTTCATCCACTTTGCCATTTTGAGTAAAGGTTGCTCCTAGGTACTGTATTTTAACTCTGTCACTTGTTTTATACTTGTTTCCTCTATCTTAATATCGAAAGTAAGCTGTTTCCTTCCAATTGCCATTACCTCTGTGTTGAGTCTGGCACTTAAGAAATATTCTGACCAGCAGGATCGGGTCAAACACAATGATTTATTATTCAGCTCATAATACCAGACTGGGGAACATGTACAAGGTGGCCAACTTATATACAGTGAGAATGGCAGTAACACAGGTTGATACATTTTGGCGGGCTTCTGGAGAAGTGGGAAAGTTTGTATTGACGAGTCAGCTATTTTGACAGACATTTGAAAATTGCAGCTATGCAAAAAGTGCGCAATAGCACTGTAGACTTTATGGTGCTCAGATGGTTATAACAAATAATGATTGGACACAACATTCTGTGCCTAGCAAGAAACCCACTCCCCCCATCTTTTTGGTGGACCACAGGTCCATTTAGGGTGCCCGTATGTGTCAGGACTTAGGGCTGAGGATAAGGGTCGACCAGGAGCTATGGAAGAGTGGGCTGGCTCATTGGACTGCCTAGGCATGCTAGGTCTTTGTGGGGTTTCTCTAGTCAGGGGAATTTATTTGTCAACTGTACCCGTAGAGCGAGGGCCAACCTCTACTGCAGACTTGGCGGTGGTCAGGTCTGGAGGGTTTTCTTGTATGGGTGGTGCCTGTGAAGGGTCACCTGGCATTGGCTGAGTGAACAGCTCTTCCTCCAGGTTGAACTCTGGCAATTCCTGACTTCTGTTTGATGAAGGATTCGGCTCTGACTCTGTTGTGGCATTGTTTCTCCAAACCCAGGGACGCATCTGATCTGTGTGTCTCCTCCATGTTAACCCATTGTCCATAAGGACCTTGTATGACATGGGCCCTGTTTGTTCAATCACTTCCCCCACACACACCCAAGGGGAACCTGCTGCATAGTTGCGGCAATGAACAGCCTGCCCAACCTGGAAAAACTTAGTATTACTGACATCAATGTTGAGACCTTAGTATTACTGACATCAATGTAGTGGATCTAGACGGTTAAGGACCGTAGACAGACGCCTCTTCATTAAGAGGTCCAAGGGCGAAGACCCCGAAGCAAGGGGGCAACCCTGTATGGGAGTAAATACTAACAAAGTTGTAACTCTAAATTCCCTGTGCCCATACACTTTAGTGCCTCCTTTACAGAGCGAACCATTCTCTCTACTTGCCCATTTGTGGAGGGATGAAATGGGGCAGCAGTGATATGCCTTATGCCATTGTGGCTAAGGAAATCCTGCAATTCGGCCGACATGAATGTTGACGTGTTATCTTAGACAACAATGTTGGGCAATCCAAAAGTACAAAATACCCTTCTCAGTTTACGAATTGTAATAGCAGATGAAGTCCCAGAGACGGGAATTACCTCTAACCATTTAGTAAAGGAGTCAACAATAAGCAGGAAGGTAGCCCCCCTGAATGGGCCAGCAAAGTCGATATGGTCTCATGACCAGGGGCCCGTCATGGTGTCCCACTCCATGGGCTGGTGGGTTTCCTCCAGCCTGGAGGACTGGCATTCATGATAGCGGCCAACCCAAGCCTCAATATCCAAGTTGAGCCTGGGCCACCATAAGTAACTCCTGACAAGTGCCTTAGAGCATGTCTGGATGACTGATGTGTAATGTGCATAGAACCTTTTCCCGAAGTGTAGATGGGATTACCACTCTGTCTCCCCATACCAAACATCCCCTTTCCATTGACAGTTTGTTCTGTTTAGTGTAATAAACATTGAATTCGTCAGATACCGGTGGCGTTGGCCACCCTTTCTGAACCCATGAAATCACCTTCATTAACTGGGGGATCCTTTTTCGTAGTGATAGCAATGTCCTTGGCGGACACAGATGGGGACTCCAAAACCTCTAACATGAGGACCTGATGGTCCGACTCAATTTTGCCCACCATCTCCACAGGGGATCAAGATAGGGCATCCACATTGGAAATACTGGCACCCGGCTGTAGCTGCAGAGAGTATTGATAAGCTAGGAGGAACATTGCCCAACGAAGCATTTTAGGAGACAATATCTGGGGTGTGGTCTTGTCTGGCACAAAAATGCCTAGTAGCGACTTGTGATCCATGACTATCATAAACAGCCACCCATAAATGAAGTCATGAATTTTTTGGGTGCCCGCAGTAATTGCTAGATCTTCCCTGTCTATTTGGGCATACTGCTTCTCTGTGTCCGACAGAGACCTTGAATAATAGGCGATGGGCACCTCTCTCCCTCCCCCCAGGTCATGGCAGAGCACGGCCCCAACCCCTACAGGGGAAGCATCTCACATGAGAATGACCAGGTTACTTGGGTCAAAATGTGTAAAGACGGCGTCAGAAGTAAGGAGCCTCTTAACTTCCCGAAACGCCCTGTCCTGTGGGCCCCCCCAATGCCACACTACTTGCTTCCTAAGCAGTTGGTGCAGTGGGGCAGCCACAATGGCCGTTTGCATGGTAAAAGTTCAGGAGCCCAAAGAAGGCTTGCAACTCACTTTTTGAATTTGAGCGTGGAGTGTCCCAGACCGCTTTTACCTTAGAGTCAGAGGGCCTAACGCCTTCTGGGGTAACCTTGAAACCCAGAAAATCCACTACCATAGCAAAAAACAACAACAACAACAACAACATTTCTCTTTCTTAACTCTAAGCCCAACATTTTGAAAACATTCAAGTACATTACCCAATTTCTCAGCAAGATCCCCTCTGGTGCCGCGTTGACACCTAATTGTAATATTTTAAACTTGGAACGTACCCTTGTATGTGGTAATAGTCTGACACAAAGCGGATTCACGAGTGACAGGCAACTGCTGGTATGCCTGCACCAAGTCCAGTTTGGTAAAACAGTGTCCTCCGTGAAGGTGACTCATGACTGGCACCAGGTAAGAGTTCGGGCATATTGCTTTATTTATTGTACATTTGTAATCCACACAGATGTGGATGCCACCATTGGACTTGATAGCCGTGACAATCGGCATTTCCCATGGAGCTGAGTCCACCGGCTCCAAAATGCCCTGCACAATCAGTTTGTCAAGTTCGGCCTCGATATGGTCCTTTAGTGCAAAGGGCACCCATCGAGGCTTCAGCCTAATGGGCCGAACAGAAGGGTCAAATTCGAAATGTACGGGGGGGGGGGGCTTGAATGTACCCAGATCTGGGAGAAATACATCTGGGTAGCAGTCACATGTGGACTGAATGGGATAAGCCTCAACCTTCTCAATACCCAAAAAAGCAATACCCAGGGGCCCGAACCATCGAGTGCCCAAAAGGTTGTTCTTACCCGCCTTGACCACGACAAGGGGCAAATTGTCCATCAGTGACTTGAACCTCACATGAAAAGTGCCAATGCCAAGCACAGGGATGTGGTGGCCCTGCACATCGCTTAACCTGACCTTGAGGGCCCGCAACTTCGGACAGTCCGCAGGAGGGAGCCGGAAAAACTCCTTCTGTGTGATAATCGAGAAGGACAACAATGCAGGTGGACTCCCACGAAGAATCTGTTGGAGACAGCATGAACTCTGGAACTGGAGCCATGGCTGGCAAAGACCTTGGAGATGAGATGCTCCTTGTTGCGGCGAACCTTACATTTGGAATCAGGCACATTTGGAATCGGGCACAGTGTGAAATTACCAGGGTATCCCATATATACAATAAGCAGAGCAAACCAGTCACATTAAGGAGAAGGGGCATTGCAGGCGCACCCCCCAAAGAAAGACTCAGACACCGGTATATGGATAAAGGCATTGGGCCACTTTTATTGAATAATGCCCTAGTCCGAATTATAACTTTCAATTGGTGTATTCATCCAATTGTAATTCTTAAGGCAAGCAGGCCACAGTAACACTGGTAAGGTTCCTCCCAAAATTGCCAATGGCAATTGGCTACAATGTATCCATTTGTATCAATTTGTTTGTTGATACAAACAAATTGTTGACCTGAGTCAATAAACTATCTACTGACCCCACCCTATGACGTGTATCCGTCAAATCACGGGGTGATGCATGCTGAAAAGCTCCTGCCATCACCCCTTGCCTGGTTCGTCATTGACCGGTCAAAGTTATTACACCTGTACCTGTCTAAGTGCTGGCCAGTCAATTGCAAACCTGCCGGATACCTCTGGGTCATAAATCTTTACCTTGCCAGTGCTACCCGCCTAAAGTGACCAAAGTCAAAGAAAAACCCCTTTGCTCAAACACTAGCAACAGTGTGGGATGGGCAAAAAAGCCAGAAACCAAGGGCCAATTGTGGTTCAGGCCAAAAATTCCCACCCGGCCCCGAAGCGACCAAAATATCACACTGTTCACTAGGGAGGGGGGGGGAGGGAAAAACTTCTCCTCTCCGTCGCTATTTTAAAATGGCAGCTCGTCTGCCTCGTGGCCACCCAGATGTCTGAGTCCGGGTGGGGGTGGGGCCACAAAGAGTGCGGCGGCCATATGGATAAAGGCATTGGGCCACTTTTATTGAATAATGCCCTTTGACCGGTCAAAGCTATTACACCTGTACCTGTCTAAGTGTTGGCCAGTCAACTGCGAACCTGCCGGATACCTCTGGGTCATAAATCTTTACCTTACCAGTGCTACCCGCCACACGGGGAGGCGTCCATGATGACTCACCCCCCCCTGGCTTGGTCGCCAGGCCTGCTTGCACCACACCCAGAATGCAAGCGCGGCGCCAAAATGGCCGCCGCGCCCTTTGCGGCCCCCCCCCCACAGGACAGAGAATCCGGGTAGTTAGGGGCGTGGCCAGCTCCCTTATAAAAGGGGTGGCCACGAGGCAGCCGAGCTGCCATTTTACCTCAGCGACGGAGCGGAGAAGTTTTTTCCCCTGTGTCTCCGTCGCTCGTTAGCTTACCGGGAAGCCTTTTGGTAGCGATTCTGCCTTGCCGGCTTCCCTTTTCTGCTTCGGAGGAAATGCCTTCGAAGAAGAAGGCAGCTTCGAGTTCAGCTCGCGCTGTTAGGAGGCGCAACCCAGGTCGGAGGACCGCGGTGCCGCCTCCTCAGCAGCCACCTTTGCCAGCCCCGGCCGGGGCCGGCGGAATGGGGTCTATTGCCCCTTGGCCCGGAATGGGCGATCAGAGTGCGGGCGCGGAAGGGGTTCCGGCCCGCGGCCCGCGAGCGGTGGACACCGCTCCTGCTACTGCCCACTCTGTCGGGCCTACTCCTCTTGGGCCGCAGCCTCTCCCTGGGCCCTCTAGCCTTGGGGGGTGATGCGGCCCCCTGCCTTGGCAGGATTCTCCACCAACCCTGCCGGGCTTTGGTGCTGGCCAATGGCCATATGGGGGTCCCGGGGTACAGGGACCTGTACCCACGCCTGGACTAGGCGGGCCGGCTGGCCCTTTACCCACGGTCAGCGTGGACACCTTGCTGGCCCGCATTGCGGCCCTAGAGGCGTCGTTGGCTCGGGCCAGTCAGGCGGGCGCCCCCTTCGGGGTTCCTTTTGAGGCGCTGTCGGCAGGAGGACAACAACTGGCGGAGAGGGTCGAGCTGCTGCAGGCGCGTGGCGCGGTTTCGGCCACTGCCTCGCAGCTCCCCAGCCAGCAACCAGGTGCGGGTCAAGCCCCGGTGATGAGCTCTACGTCGGTCGTGAGCTCCGACGCCCCCAGTGGGCCGGAACCCCCGGTGGGGGCGGCCCGCGGGGGTGCAGCATGTGAGTATACGGTGCAAGCGAGTACATCCACACACATTCCCAATCTCGGGGGGGCCTTTCAATGGCCTTGGCCTCGCGCGGGTGGTGCGGGGGCCACGCTGTCGGCTACCCACCCGGCGGCGACGACTGCCACCTTGGGCACTGGGGTGGGCATTGGTCCTTACACTGCAGGGAATGTTCTGGGGGTGGCTGGGTTAGCTCAGGCCCCTTTCACCAGGCCGGCTGTCCCCTTTTCGGCTTTGCCGACGGCAGGGTATTCCTTGCCATTGGGTGATCACCTGGCACAGGCTACTAGGGAAAAGATATGGCGAGGGGAGTACGTGGATATCTTCTCACTCCTGAACAGAGAGCCCACCAAGGAGGAAAGGGAGGGTCAGGATGAGAAGGACAAGGAGCAGGCACGCCGCCGTAAGCCGCCGCGTACCTGGGCCAACTGGCTCCCCGCTTACTTAATATACATGGCGGTATATTTGAGGGCGCGGCCAGATTTAGCTATTCCCATGGTCCAATATTTGGACAACATATATCGGGCGATGGTCGATTTCCCGGGCCCCTCATGGCTAGCATATGATGAGGAATTCCGTATGAGGATTCCCCTCCACCCCGAGATGAGATGGGATGAGCCGTGCCAGAGGCTCTGGCTTTTGTATATGACACCCACACGCCCTGCCCCGGGGGATAGATACCATTGCGGACATGCGGTCCAGCGAGCGGCTCCAGCTCAGGTTACCCGCCAGGCGGCGGGGCAGGGGGTTCCAGCCCGCCTGCTGTGCTGGACTTTCTCGTCAAATGGTTCCTGCAATCGAAAGAACTGCAGGTATAAGCATGAGTGTCCCACATGTTCTGGCCCCCACGCAGCCTCTGCTTGTCCCAGGCCTGGGGGGGCGCGAGACAGGGGGAGGGGTGGACAGTGGGCTGGCAAGGCTGCCACGGATGGAGCTAGTTCTCCAAAAGGCCCCCTCCCCAATTAAGGTGGACATGCTGGAGCGCTGGCTCGCATCGTACCCGAAGGGGGAGGACGGCGAGTATCTCCTTCAAGGTTTTAAGCAGGGATTTCGTATCCCTTTTATGGGTGATAGGTCCCCTCAGGATGCTCCCAACCTTTTATCCCTCAGAGGTAGGGAGGAGGTGGCTGCGGCCAGCATTAAAAAGGAGTTAGACGCGGGCAGGGTCGCTGGACCTTTCCCCGCACCCCCGTTTCCCAATCTTAAGGTCTCGCCACTGGGTTTGGTCCCCAAAAAGTCCCTAGGTGAGTTTCGCCTTATTCATCATTTGTCCTACCCAGCCGGCCGATCGGTCAACGATGCTATCCCTGATGACTTTTGTTCAGTCAGGTATACATCGTTTGACCATGCGCTGCGCATGGTGCGCTCGTGCGGCCCGGGTGCCCTGCTGGCCAAGTGTGACATTAAGTCAGCTTTTCGCCTCTTGCCAGTGCACCCGGGCGACTTTGAGTTGCTGGGTTTTAAATTTAAGGGGGAATATTATTTTGATAAGGCCATGCCTTTTGGCTGCTCCATATCATGCTCGGCTTTCGAGCGTTTTAGTACCTTCCTAGAGTGGGCCTTCGTCCGCAGGTCAGGGTCCCGGTCTGTAGCCCATTACCTGGATGACTTTTTATTCGGGGGTAAACGGGGCTGGGACACGTGCGCACGTCTCCTCAACACATTTCAGACGCTAATGGAGGAACTTGGTGTCCCTTTAGCGCCCGAAAAGACCGAGGGCCCATCGACCAAGCTAGTATTCCTGGGGGTTGAGATTGACACAGTAGTGCAGGCTTCTAGGCTGCCGGGTGATAAGGTGTCCAGGATAGTGGCCCTTATCTCGGAATTGCTGGCCAAGCGTAAGGCATCCCTGAGGGAACTCCAGGTGCTACATGGGCACCTTAATTTTGCTTGTAGGGTGGTCGCACCGGGCAGGGCTTTTGCCCGGCGCTTATGCGACGCCATGGCAGGGTTATCCAGGCCCCACCACAGAGTCAGGCTCACCCGGGGTATCAGGGCAGACATGTTCGTCTGGTTGCAATTCCTGAGGGAGTTTAATGGGGTCTCATTTTGGAGGTCTGACCTCTTGGCGTCCCCCAATTTCCAGATCCAGTCTGATGCCTCAGGATCCCTGGGTTATGGGATGTACTTCAATGGGAAGTGGGCCTATGGTGGGTGGCCACCGGCATGGGCAGGCACAGGTCGCCTGCGGGATCTCACATACTTGGAATTTTTTCCCATTCTGGGGGCTTTGATGCTATGGGGCGAACAGTGGGCTAATTCGGTGGTGCATTTCTGGTGCGACAATGCGGCTGTTGTACACATTGTCAATGCACAAACTTCCAAATCGCCCAGGGTCATGGATCTAGTGCGCCATTTTGTGCTGCGCTGCCTGCGCCTCAACGTCTTGTTCAGGGCCAGGCATGTCCCAGGGGTTAATAATGATATTGCTGACGCTTTGTCCCGCCTGCAGATCTCCCGGTTCCGCGCCTTGGCCCCGGATGCGGAGGAATTTCCCTCGCCACTCCCGGACGAGATGTGGACTATTGGCAAGGAGAGGTGAACCGGGCGATTGGCCTGTCACTAGCGCCACGCACGCGTAAGGCGTATCAACAAGCATTCAATTCGTACAGGGCATTTGCTACTCAATTTCTCTTGCCAGAGACCTGGCCTATCCCGGTGGACCATGTTCTGCGGTTCATGGTTCACCTGCATGCTCAGGGCCTCGCACCTCGCACCATAGCATCCAAGCTCTCGGCGTTGGCTTTTATGGCCAAAGTGGGGGGTCATGTGGATACCACCTCTGACTTCCGTGTGAGACATGTTTTGGAGGGGTGGGTGCGCGAGCGCGGGCGTTGCCCGGACGACCGGCACCCTATTTCCCCAGGGGTTCTTACCCAGTTGGCCCGGGGCTGGCCAGGCCTCTGTTTTGATCACTATGAGGCAGCCCTTTTTCATGCAGCCACAACGGTGGCATTTTTTGGAGCGCTCCGCGTCAGCGAACTCGTGATGCTGTCTAAGGCGGATGCAAGTGGTAGGGCACTGGAACTCGAAGATGTCTATGTAGCCAAAGACTGGGCCCAGTTGAGGATACGCTCCTCTAAAACAGATCAGCATGGCGTAGGCAGTGGTGTAAGACTGCTACGTTGTTCTTTGGCAGACATCTGTCCGGTTGGTGCCCTACAGGAATTCCTGGCACTGCGTGGCATGCACCACGGCCCGTTTTTCTGTCACCAAGATGGGTCTCCCCTTACTAAATTTCAGTTTTGGAAGGTGACAGCCAGAGCCCTCACCAGGGTGGGCCTACCAGGTGCCCGTTATGGCACACATTCATTCCGTATTGGCGCAGCCTCTACAGCAGCTGCTTTTGGGTACTCTGGGGCTGACATACGCAGCATGGGGAGGTGGGGCTCGCAATGTTTTCAGTTTTATGTGCGCCCACTCCCGCCATGAGTACCAATCCAGTCACCTTACCGCCTTTTTTCTCAATTTTCTTACAGACCCTGGGTGTCGTATTACACCGGTGACAGTATGGCTGGTGGGCCACAGCTATGTGCACAGGGCAGCGCGTTACGCTGCGGCGACAGAGTGGGGACCCCGACTGGGACTGGGTGACCACGCCAGTCTCGCATGGCATGGTAAGCCTGGGATGTTATGGCAGGAGCTGCGGCCTTTCCTTTTTTCTGGCCTGGGTGCTGACCCGCCTGACATTCTAATCATCCACCTGGGGGGCAATGATTTGGGCCAGGTCACCGGCTTATCGCTCAAGCATGCGATTTGCGAGGAACTCGCCTACTTGCATTATGTCTGGCCTGCCACAACCCTGGTTTGGTCGGACATTGTCCCGCGCCATTCTTACAGAGGGGGCGTTAACCTCCTGGCCCTTGACCGCGCTAGGCGCGCGGTCAATAAGGCAGTGGCGCGGTTTCTTGCCACCAGGGCTTGGGGACGGGTTAGTCATCACCCCGATATTAGTCTACAAAATTATGACTTGTACGCAGGGGATGGGGTCCATCTGTCGCGAGGAGGTATGGACCTCCTGTTGGGTGATTGGCGAGCAGGCCTGTTGACCGAGCTGACGGTCTGGGGGGGGCGTCAGGTCTTCTTTGAAGCCCCTCCGTGTGGCGGGTAGCACTGGTAAGGTAAACAGTATGACCCACAAGTATCCGGCAGGTTCGCAATTGACTGGACAACACTAGACAGGAATAAATTAGTTAAACGTTGTCCGGTCAACGACGAACCAGGCGATGGGGTGATGACGATTGCTAACCAGCATGCATCACCCCTGTGATTTCACGGATACGCGTCAGAGGGTGGGGTCATAAGTTAGTTATTGACTACGGTCAACAATTTGTTTGTTGTCAACAAACAAATTGATACAAATTGATACATTGTAACCAATTGCCGTTGGCAATTTTGGGGTGGTACCTTACCAGTGTTACTTCGGCCTGCTTGCCTTAGGAATTATGATTGGTCGTTTTACCAATACAAATTTATAATTCGGACTAGGGCATTGAATCAATAAATGTGGCCCTATGCTGTTATCCACTTTCAATGTTGTCTGTGTCCGTTATTGGGGGGGTGCGCCTGCAAAGAGGTACATACCTCCAGCCGACAGGTGGACCCCTTCTCCTGCCTACCATCAAAAAATTTTTGTAAGCCTATCCGCAGGTGTCCAATGGCTGTCTCCCAGCCATGCTCAGCAAGGGACCGTGCAACAGCCCTGTCCACTGACTGCCGGAACAGTCCGAACCACGGAGATCCACGTCTCCCCTAAATTGGTGTCTCGGCACGATGTTAGACCATAGCGACCGTGTGTAAACCATACATGATATAAAACGCCAGGTCACTGCCCCTCGACAGTTTAGGAATAGCAGTGATCCGTATAAGATCATTGCCGCCGAGGTGCCTATTAAGAACATCGGGCGGTCCAGCATCCCTGACGGACATCAGGAATGGCCACAGTTCCCGCCCCCTTGTGCCGCGCACACCATACCATTGCATACGTGTGGATGCACAGAGCCCAAGTCGGGGTCCACTCTCTGTCGCCGCAGCATATACTGCTGCCCAGTGTACATAGCTGCGGCCCACCAGCCCCACTGCCACCGGTGTGCAGAGATGCACAGGATCTGTAAAAGAGGAGAAGAGGTGAAGGACATAACTAGGTACTCATGCAGTGAGGGGACGTACATATAAGAAATTGCGCGTACACGCATATCCGCCTCCGAGTACCCCAAACGTAGCCGCGATCAACGCGATGCCTATCCTAAATAAATGGGTGCCAAAACGGGCCCCACACCGCGAAGCGCGGCACCGGTCACCCTCAGTAACTTTACTTTGGTAAGGGTAGACCTATCCTGGTGGCAGAAAAACAGGCTGGGGCGCGCAGCAGGCACTGCCGAAAATTCATGTAGGGCACCAACCGGACAGATGTCTCCATTAAAACTTCGTAGCAGTCAGACATCCACTGCCTACGCCGTGCTGAACAACCTTTGAGGACCGTATCCCCAATTGAGCCCACTCATGTGTGACAGAGACATCGTCGAGTTCCAGTGCCCTACGAGACACATCCGCCTTACACAGATGGTACCAACTCTGGCACCCACTCACTGATGCGGAGCGCTCCAAAAAGGCTACCGTGGTAGCTGCGTGACCAAGAGCCACTTCACACCTATCCGAACATAAGTAATGCCAGCCTCGTGCAAGGTGGGTCAGAAACTCTGGCAAACTGGGGTGACGCGTGTCCGGGCAGCGGACACGTTCACGTGTCCACCCCTCCAAGACACGACGCATACGGAAGTAACTCACACAGTCATTGAACCCCCCCACATTGGCCATAAATGCCAGTGCCAAAAGCCTGAAGGCTATAGTACGGGGGGCCAAACCCTGACTGCGAAGATAAACATGCATTGTAAAACCTGGTCCACAGGTATTGACCACACTTGAGGTAACTGTAGTTACTCGCAAAAGTTCTAAATCGCATGAAAGCATGTTGATACGCCTTATGCGTGCGAGGTGCCAATGACAAGCCCGGTTCACCTCTCCTCGCCAAACGTCCAAATATCGGCCGGTAGTGGCGAGTGTAATTCCCCTGCTTCCGGAGCTAGGCACGGAACAGGGGGATCTGCAGGTGGGATAAAGCATCAGCGATATCGTTATTAATACCTGGAACATGTCTGGGCCTGAACAGCACATTTAGGCGTAGGCTTCTCAAAGGCTTGACAAACCAATGCCAATACCCTGGGGGATTTGCACGTCTGGGTGTTGACAATGTGCACCACTGCCGCATTGTCACACCAAAAATGGACCACTGAGTTGGCCCACTCGTCGCCCCATAGCAGCAGTGCTCCCCAATTTGGGAAGAAACTCAAGGAAGGTAAGATCGCGGAGGCGATCCGTGCCCAGCCATGCATGAAAACCCTCGGTCGTAAGTCCCCCTACCCTCAGAGTAAACCCCCATAATCCAGGGAGTCGGAGGGATCCGACCGTACTTGAAATCTAGGGCAGACCATAAGGTCCGATCTCCAGGAAGAGACCCCGTTAAATCCCTGGAGGAATTTGAGCCAGACCGGAAGGTCCGCCCGTATGCTCCTGATCAGCCGGACCCTGTGGTGACGTTTAACAGGCCAGCCATGGCGTCACACAGGTGCCTGGCCAATGCTCTGCCGGGTGTAACCACCCTGCAGGCAAAGTTAAGGTGGCCATGAAGTAGCTGCAGCTCACAAGGGGACACTTTATGTTTGGCAATCAATGCCAAAATCGCCGCAGAGATCCGAGCCACCTTATCCCCGGGTAACCCGGATGCCTGTGCAACAGAGTCAATTCCAATGCCTATAAATGTGAGCTTAATAGCTGGGCCCTCGGTCTATTCAGGCGCTAAGGGGACACCCAGTTCCCACATGAGTGTCTGAAATGTAGTGAGGAGACGCGTGCACATGTCCAAGCCCCGTTCACCCCCGAACCAAAAGTCATCGAGGTAATGGGCTAGAGACTGGGACCCCGACCTGCGAGCAAAGGCCCACTGAATGAAAGTACCGAATCGTTCAAATGCTGAACATGGAATAGAGCAGTCAAAAGGCATGGCCTTATCTAAGTAGAATTCCCCTTGGAACCTGAAACCCAATAGCTCAAAATCCCCTGGGTGCACAGGCAATAAACGTAAAGCCGAGTGCATATCAGACCGTGCCAGGAAAGCACCGGGACCGCATGAGCGTACCACCCGTAGGGGCTGAATAACGACGTCCACCTGACTGAAAAAGGTCATCGGGAATGGCATCCCTGACCGAAGACCCCAGGGTAAGCTAAAAGGAGGATTAAACGACATTCACCCTGGTGCTACCTCGGTACTAGCCCCATAGGGGAGACCTTCAAATTAGGAAAGGTGGTTCCAAGAAGGGGCCCGCTACTCTCATAGCCTCAACTCCCTTAGCTGTGCTCAGGGGAGCAACCTCTTCATTACCTTTCAAGGGAACTAGATTAGTAGCATCTTGGGGCCCCTAACACCCCCGAATGGAATATAAAAGCCCCATTGAAAACCCCCCCGCAGGTACCCCGTATCATCCCTTCTTGGATAAGCTGAGTGCCACCGCTCCAGCATGAGTACACTAATTGGGGAGGGGGGGCTTGACATGGCTAGTTCCGTAAGATGGAGCTCTGATCGCCCCCTGTGCACCCCTACCTCTGCCCCGTAACCCACTAACCCGCGGGCACGCAGAGGCGGTGTAGGGGCCAGCGCAAAAGGGGGCATCCAAGTCGGTAACGACACTGGCGCTTATTACACACGTCGCTAGCTGAGCAGGTCCAACACAGCAGGCGGGCCAGAACCCCCTGCCCCACCAGTTAGCGTGGAGCCTGTGTCTGGTCAACCCGCTGCACAGCATGACCACAATGGTACCTATCACCAGGTGCCAGTCACGTGGGAGCCATGTACAAGAGCAACAATTGCTGACAGGGCTCATCCCACCTCATCTCAGGATGTAGGGCCACCCTCATCCAAATTCCTCATCGTAAGCCAACTGCGATGGGCCCATGAAATCAACCATCGCCCCGTAAATATTATCAAGGGATTGAACCATCAGGGTGGCCCAATCAGGCCGGGCCCTGAGGCATACCACCATATACATAAGGTATGCCAGCCACCAGTTGACCCAGGTGCGCAGTGGCTTACGACGACGGGACAGCTCTCAGTCTCTGTCATCCTGTCCCTCTCTCTCTTCCTCAGTGGGCTCACAGTGGAATAGGGAGAATATCCACGTACTCCCCTCCAGATCTTATCCCTCGTGACCTGCGACAAATGATCACCCAGGGGCAAGGAATAACCAGCCGTCGGCAAAGCCATCGACGGCACATTCTGTATAAAGGGCATACGCAGCAGGACCTGGACAGCCCCTGCAATGCTCGGCACTGCCCCAGGGGCGGACACCCCAGCCCTTAACGAGGGACCATTTAGAAACCATGGGATACTGGGATAAGATGGTAACTGATGCCCGCTCGCATCAACTTGACGAGGCCAGGGCCACTAAACCCCACTACTGTAAGTGGGCTGTGGTGTTGGTGCACTTAAATTGAACCTGATACTCACTAGGTGCACCCCCGTGAGCCGCCCCCACCGGGGGTTCTGGCCCATGGCGGGCGTCGGAGCTCGCGACCGGAATTGAGCTCTGGGATCACCCCCGACTGCTCCCAGCCTGGACATCAGGTAGAAAGGGGAGCTGCGAGACACCAGCTGGGCCGGCCGGACCGTCTCACGCAGCTCGACCCGGTTGGCCGCCCGCTGAAGCATAGCGGCCAGCAAGGTATCCGGGGTTGACGAAGGGGCCCCTGGTGAAGAAATAGAAGCGCCCCCCCTCCACAGGAGGCTGTGCAATGCCCAAGGATGCTCCCAGCACTGCCAAACTTGCTAACAGAGCATCCACTGCCACAGAGCCCCCAGCATAAGGCGGGCCGGGTGGGCCAGACGGCCCACTAGGCAGTTGAAAAGGTAACAGAAAGGCGAGCCAGGGCCAGAATAGGGCCATGCCCAAAACTCCGGCCCATGAGGGGCCAGAGGGGGAACGGGTTGTATGCCCACACCAGGCCCTCCCACGCTGCCCTGACCCACGGCCGGTAACGGTGGGCCGGGGGCCGAAGGCCCTGAGGGGCCGGCCTGTAGCTTGCCAGCCACCAAGCCAGAGCCCGGCTGCCAAGTGCCAGCCTGAGTAGCCCCACCAGTATCAGTGGGCAAGGCTGGCACAGTGCCCTGCCGCGGGGGCGCAGCCCAGGTCCTCCGACCCAAAGGCTGGCCCCTGTCCTGCGCAGGGCCAGGAAAAGTCATCACCGGTGCCTTCCGTTTGGGAGGCATGTCCTCAAAAAAAAAAGTAGGATCCCTTTGAGGGATCAAAAAACCTAGCGCCAAAGCACGCAGTAGCCAAGCGAACCAAGGCTCTGCGTGCTCGAATCCTCCTTTCCCCGCTGGGAAAGGCTCAAGGGCTAAACAGCTGAAGACTGGAAAGCAAACAGCGACAGAGAAAACTTCTCCTCTCCGTCGCTATTTTAAAATGGCAGCTCGTCTGCCTCGTGGCCACCCCTTTTATAGAGGGGTGGCCACGCCCCCTAACTCACCCGGATGTCTGAGTCCGGGTGGGGGGGGGCCGCAAAGAGTGCGGCGGCCATTTTGGCACCGCGCTTTCATTCTTTTTGTAAAAAAACAACTGTTTTGCTATTGGTTTATTATTCTTGGATTGCTTCATTTACTTCAGTGTCTCTACTTTCAAGTATGAATAAAGCCGGGATTCAACTATCACCCCATTATATTTTTCCTTTCCATGAGAAAGAAAAACATCTTTAGAAGTTCCCATCTCAGGTGCCAAAATAATTCGATAGGCCTTGGCACTATGGGTACTGTAGTTACTGTACATCTTGACCGAAGAGGAAACACTGCTTGCTGTTTGATCTCAGACACCAAAATCTCTTTGCTCAGCCCGCTGATATTTATTTTATTTTATTTTGAGAAACATTTGTCAGTTGATCTGTTTTTGATCAGTGTGTGCTTTGTCGTGTTATTTGACATTTGTTTGTACATCACCCAGAGTGAAAAATCTCCCAAATGGGTGGGATAAAAATGTAATAAATAAATAAATAATCATGAATTGTAAAATAATAAATAGAATCTCAGTTGTTAATTGAAGGATTTCCCCATTTTACTTAATTGAATTAAGGCTATTTCCATATATTTTTCTAGTCCCATGCATCTGCACTTATTTTATAATTTCCATACATTTTATAAAATAAGCCATTCTATTTGGAAGACAAGCCAAAGAACAGCCATCTCCAAGATTTCCATTTGTGGAGTATCTCCCCCTTTTCTTCTTTTTCTACAGAAACAAAGAACAGACACTTCCAATATTGCCCACTCCATGCAAACACTAAATATAGAAGGTTTTTTTAAAAAAAATACGTTCACAAATAAAAATAGCTGAGGCAGGTAAAATGCGATTATTTATCATCCATGTTGATTTGAATGACTGCTTTTAAAGTTCTATGAGTCTTTAATGTTTCACAGGTGAAACACAGATGTGGCATGATTTTTCCTTGAAAATGACTTGCTTTCTACTCTGTCGCTTCAGACATGCAGCCTAGGAGCAAAAACAAGAGCATGACTTCATGGTGTTGTCAATATTATTATTATTATTTTTAGCAAGAGAAGGCATCTAGTCAAGTGTTGTCAGCTTCTGTAGCAGCAAGAAGTTAAAAACCAGAATGCCCTCTGTAAGGGCCTTCCCGAAGAGAGCACTGAAAAAATTAGTCTACCCTAATAGCTCTGGAAAAATAGTTCAATCCTGACAGGGATCAAGGTGGACTCAGCCTTCCTGAGGTGGGTAAAGTGCTAACTAACTTGTGAGAGAATGCACTAAGCATGATGGGGCGGTATATAAGTGTAATTGCTATTGCTTTATGATTGAAGCATAAATCTGTAAGGCAGGAGTCCTCAACCTTTTTAATCCAGGTCATGCTCCCTCAGACAGCTTCAGGAGACATTTTGCCCTTCTTCTACCACACACCACTTCCTGGTGTGGTGGAGGCGGTGGGGGCCCCCACATGAAATGGTGCCATGGGCTGCTTCCGGCCCTTGGGCCACAGGTTGAGAATCCCTGCTGTAAGGTAAAAAGTGGCCTGTGAACTGGTCCTGTGAGTAAAAGAGGGAAGAATGAGAATTTTGGCCTGAAACATGACAGCATTCTTTAGATATCTGAAGGGCTCTCACAAAGAAAAGAGCAAAGTCTTCTCCTCTGCTGTTCCAAAGAAAAGATCCTAATGAGATCTGGTACAAGAGTTAAATCAGAAGAGGATAGATTTAAGCTAGACATTAGAAGACACTTGGTATTAGTAGGAGTAAACTGACAGTCGAACTAGCTTCTGGAACAGTTGACAATTTGACAATTATGTACACATGCACAGGCAAGAATAAGGCCATTAAAAGTCAAGCAGTGCCCAAGTCACTCTAATCAGGTGGAGGGGGCAGGTAGACTAGTGAGAAATTGAGCTACTTCACATTCCTTATGATGGAGTACAAGGTGGGATTGTACAAGATTCCGTCCCTATGAAAGGGGAAAGCCAACTTAGTGAGAAAATAAATATTGGAAGATGTAGGTCACACATCCATGTGTTGTTCTGGATTTTTCCTCCCATCAATTCGAAATTAGACCTGAGGACCTACAAATCTCTCCCCAGCTCTATGACTCCAAAGTCTTGCTCCAGATGAAGACAATGGCAAGCTCGTGTTGGTGAAAGTGCCATACTTTATGTTATCTAGTTCAACTCCAGCTGAGGAGGCACATGTGATAGTATCATATGGATCACTCCATTCAGCCACATCTTGATGTCTGCTTAAAGATGGCAGAAAAAAATGTATTTGATTTGCATTTTAACACAAATCAATCTGGTTTCCTTCTTGGATGAACATGCAAACCGGAATGCCATTATTTTTCAGTTTTTGCCTTCTACCCAATTTGCAATGCAATTCTTTGAAATTAAGAAAGGTCAATAAAAATGTACACTTGAAAGAAAATTGCATGAAAAGATGCCCTGAGTCGGCATTGTAGCTGAGTAGGGCAGACTATAAATTTTATTTTACTTTTATTTGTGGCAAATATACCCCACACCCCACGTGATCAACCCAAGAACCTATACAGGTAATTTACTTAAGATCCTGACATCCTAGGCAGAATCGGACTTCAGATTTGGATTCAGCGCACTTGATTTAGTATAGGACACATGGATTAGACCAAGTAGCAGACAACATATATATAATTGTGATGCAGTGTTATAATCAGTGAGGACTCTTAGTGTTTCATGGCCAGTCCTGAGAGGCTCAAGTTCCAAAATACTCTGTCCCTGTGGCAGAAAGGGAAGCACCTCTACTATGCCCTGTAAGTTACACTCTGGATTCCCCCTTGATCTCACTAGCTCACATGCCATCTTTCCAACCAATCTAAAAATAAGTGAATAAATCAGCCTAACAAGGGTTTAAGTAGCCCTGTGTCTGCCTTAAATAAATGTCCTATGCTCCTATCTTAGAGCAAGGATCTGTTCCTTATGTGGGTATAAAAAGAATAACACCTGGCATGGCACTGAGTGCAGTGGCCTAGAGAGCAAAGTTTCCACCGTAAACATATTTTTGTTTGCTAAGTGTGGGTTGCTTTCAAAAGGCAAAGGGAGGTAGAAGCAGGTGTTCAGAACATCGGCGCTGCTGCTGCTTCTTTGTATAGCTTTGCTGCTATGTTAAGGGCCTTCAGTTTTAAGTTGCTGGAACTACATATGTGCAGTGGTGTGGTGGGCTCCAATTTTTTTTTACTACCACACTGTGGGTGTGGCCAACTTTGTGGGCATGTGGCCTACTCTGTGGGCGTGGTCATGTGACTGGGTGGGCGATCTAGTCATGCCTGCCCAGTGGTGGGATTCAATTTTTTTACTATCTACTCTGTGGACATGGTATGGTGGGTGTGGCCAGGGGAAAACCCTGCATTGCACCCGAATTAGGACTACTTTATTTGAAAACTTGGGTGGGCAGAGCCAGCCAGAATTTCTGCTAATGGTTCTGGTGAACTGGTGTGAACTTGCTGATGCCCACCACTGCATATGTGTGGTAAACTGGAGAAGTGTGTTTTATTTTGTTTTGTTTTGGGGGTGTTCTTTGTTTGTTTGTTTGTTTTTTGCTGCAGATTAGCTGCAAACAGACATTTAACCCATGTCATTACTCTGTTTCAATCCAGTATGGGTGGCCATGTGGCTGGCACCGCTGCCCTAGGCATGTCAGGAGTTAGGTGCAATGTGACATGATGAGAACACGATGCCCTCTTCCTGACCCGTCTCTCTCTCTCTTTTTAAAGTGTTTATGCACATCTTCAGATGTGCAATTTTAATGACAGATTGGAGAAAAATGAATTGCACACCCTCTTGGAAAACGGAGGCACCATTCAAGAAGAAAACATTCAAAGAGATTACAGGAGTGAAGGGAGGAGTGAGGAAAAGAGGGGAAGGGGTGATTGGCAGGGGGGGGGGAAGGAAAAGTCCTGTACTGACTGGTCTCTCTGTAAAAAAAGGGAACAGAAAAGAATTGGATTGGGTGCCATTTGGAACCAAAGTAAAGGTTTTACATTGTGTGATAGGATGGGAGCAACTGCCGATTCAATCTGCTTTTTCTAGAACATATAACTTTGACAGGTAAGCTGCTTCCTTAGAATTCACTGGAAGCCTTGGAGTAAATTGCCATGAAAACTCTGGCGTCAATGCCACTCACCTTGTTTTATAGAAGCAAATTTCACCATTCAGTGACTTACTGAGGTTGTTGAACAAGCTTATGGGGAGACAGAAGTTATAGCATAAGGAGAGTTCTACCATTTCTCACATCTTTGGTCAGCTGTGGCAGAGATAGGGAATGTGTGCCCCTGATTACAGTAGCTAAGGTTCCTAATTAGTTGGGTATTTCTGTGGGGGATGATGGGCTTTACAGTCTACAATATTTGTCAGGCCACATCTTCTGCACTTTGAGCTAGCTATGGGCTGACACTGCACAGCTGGACTGCCGAGAGATTGGCAGTTTGCTATGTTGTGAACCATGGTGGCAACAGAAGACTGGGAGATATGAGTCAAGAAGAGTAATAGCAATTACACTTGTATAATTACACTTAACACACTCTCTGGGCAATTCACAAGGTAATTAGCATTTTGTCCCAACATGCTGGTTTAGTGTATGGGACCAAAGACAATGAACAGCCGAAAGGTTGGCTTAACACAGGTTTATTGCATGATGATCCAGGGGAACATGAGGTAATGGCGGATGGGTAGCTCAATATATACAGTGGCTATACATTTGAATGTGGCTCCTCGACAGTCTATTGGTTACTGTCCGCGTGACGTCACGGACGGTCACGCCCTTCTTGTCCAGGTGTAGGTGATGGCGGGAATCTTCCCGCGCTGTTGTTTGCTGGTGGGTCTGGGCCAGGAGAGCTTGAACGCTCGCTATTGCCACCAGGTGGTCATTAGCTCGCGTCCTATTGCAAGGGCTACAGTTAAGCAGCTGCTGGTTATAATGTTACACAAGCATGGTTACATTGGATACACGTGAATGGATACATTGTAAAAGGTACAGTCATAGAACACAACATCCCTCCCCCCTAGGATGGGACGAAGTCCCTCAGCCAAGATGGCTTATTGCAAATGCGTTTGGGCCGCGATGTGGGCTGACCCGCCCCAGGGGCGCTACTGCTTCCTCGTTCCCTGGTCCCTTGTCCTGAAACGGGAGAGGGAGACTTGTTAGAGGCTTGCCGTGTTTTGGCGGTTTTGGGGGAAGGGAAGAACTCCATTGTGGGCAGACCGGAGACACTCGGGGCTAACGAAAAACCCCTCTTCTCGCTTGGACGGGTGGGAGACCACTCCGCAAAACTTCCCCGGTCCTGAAAATCAAAATCTAACTCTGGTGGGGTATTCGTATTAGTGGGGAGATCCCGCGGGATATCTATGAGATCGGCTTCCCTTCTCTCTGCTGACCGATCCCGCAAGATATCTACGAGGACAGATTCCCTTTCCTCCCCCCTTGGTGGGGACCCATGGCCCCCCTTTCCTCCCCCTTGGGCTGAACGGGTGGGGGAGAACCCTAACGCTGAGTCTTGTGTCCCGCGGTCCGTGCCCTGTTCGCCGGGGATCCTGCGCCGGAGCTGGTCTGCGTGCCGCCTCCAGAGTAGACCTGTGCCGGTCTCGATGCGGTACGAGACGGGGCCGGTCCGCTCTAGGATGACGCCCGGTACCCAGGCCGGACCCGCGCTGGCATAATTCCTGCAATACACGGGGGCACCCACGTCGAAACTCTTTGTGTCCTCTATCCCAATGTTCCTCCCCTTTTCCTCTACTCTCATGGGGTCTAGCCTAGTTAGTATGGTGGTCAGCTTCCTGCGCATCAGCAGCTCTGCGGGGGAGTATCCTGACGCTAGGGGAGTCACTCGGTAGCCTAGCAGAAACTGGCACACTTGATGGTTTAGGTCCCCGGGCCCCATGCGCCGCAGCGCGTCCTTGGTGGTACGCACAAGGCGCTCTACTTGGCCGTTTGTGGCGGGGTGAAAAGGAGCGGAGGTGATGTGCCGAATGGCGTTGATTTCTGTGAATGCCCTGAACTCAGAGGACGTGAAACAACTTGCGTTGTCGCTTACGAGGGTGTCGGGTAAACCGAACGTTGAAAAGACCCTCCGCAAATGCTTTATGGTTGTGGCCGTGGACGTGCTTGTAACCGGAATGACCTCCAACCACTTGGAGAAGGCATCCACCACAAGGAGAAACAGCGTCCCACGGAACGGGCCAGCAAAGTCTACATGAACTCGGGACCACGGCCCCTTCGCCGCGTCCCACTCCCTGTGAGGCAGGCGGGCTTCTTCTGGCCTGGAACTTTGGCAGGGCTGACAAGTGCCGACCATGTGCTCGATGTCGGCGTCTAGCTGGGGCCACCAGAAATAGCTCCGTGCCAGGGCTTTGGAGCGCACAATCCCAGGGTGACTGACGTGCAGGAGTTTGAGTACCCTCGGCCGTAAGGACGCCGGGATCACCACTCGCTGGCCCCACAGAAGGCACCCCCTCTCAAGGGACAACTCTAACTTCTTTCGGAAAAATGGGTCGAACTCCGCTGCCGGGGAGGACGCTGGCCACCCTTTCTGCACCCAGGAGCTAACCCTTGCTAAAATGTTGTCCTTGCCGGTCGCCTTGGCGATGTCGGCGGGCAGTATTGGGGGCGAGTCGAGGACTTCTATCATCAGCACCTGATGGTCTGGCTCCTCCCCGCCCACGTGGCTGTTCTCTTGGGGAAGGGGGGACCTCGATAGAGCGTCCGCATGGCTGATCTCCCTCCCGGGCCTGTACACTAACGCGTGCTGATACGCGTTGAGAAAAATGGCCCACCTAAGCATCCTAGGGGACAGGATCTGTGGCGTGGGCTTATCTGCGGTAAAGATGCCTAGCAGGGGCTTGTGATCGGTTACTATTGTGAAGGGGCGGCCATACAGGAAGTCGTGGAACTTTTTTGTTCCCGCAATTATCGCTAATGCTTCCCTGTCTGTCTGGGCGTAGTTTCTCTCCGCTTGGGACAGGGACCTGGAGTAGAACGCTATCGGGGCCTCCCTCCCGTTTTCCAGCACGTGGCACAGCACCGCCCCCACCCCCACCGGGGATGCATCACAGATGAGGACCACTGGCCTCTTGGGGTTGAAATGGGTGAGGATGGCGTCAGACGCCAGGAGCTGCTTTAGCTCACTAAATGCCCTCTCTTGCTGGTCGCCCCACTTCCATGCCTCGTCCTTTTTAAGCAGCCTGTGCAACGGCTCGGCCACGGCTGCTTTCCGGGGAAGGAAGGAGTGATAAAAGTTCAGCAGCCCTAGGAACGACTGCAACTCGGGCTTGGAGGTGGGGCGAGGGGCTTGCTTAATGGCGGCTACCTTAGACTTGGACAGCCTTATTCCCTCAGGAGTGACACGGAACCCTAGGAATTCGACCTCGGTCGCGAAGAAGACGCATTTGTCTTTTCGCAGTCTCAACCCCGCCTTTTCGAATATCGCCAGGACCTTACCCAACCTCTTTGCCAATTCGGCCTGACTTCCCCCCGTTATCAATACGTCATCAAAATAAGGCAACACCCCCTCGAGCCCCTCCCCACCAAGGGGGGAGGAAAGGGAATCTGTCCTCGCTGTCGTCGGCGATGCAGCCCACGCCGTCTCGCTTCCTCGTGGCCTGGGTGCCGTCCTTGGGTCTCGTCGCGCGGTCTCTCGAGCTCTTCCGGGCCTCGCACCTTTTCCTGCAGACCTTGGCGATGTGCCCGCGGCGGCCGCAGTTGTGACACTCGGCCTTTCTGAAGGGGCATTTGGCGTGGTCGTGGTTCGCTCCGCAGCCGTCGCAACGCCGGCCTTCTTTCCGGACCTTCCGGACGTCCTCGTCGTCGCTGCTCTCCGCGGACGACTTCGAAACTCGCCGGGCCGCGTGCACCGAAACGTGCACCGAAGTCTCTGCCTTGCCCGTCTTTGGCCACCAGTCCTGGAGCTCCTGGACCCCGGCCTTCATAGCTTCCGCGGCTTGTGCCTCCTTCAGAACCTCCTGCAATGTGGGGGGTGGCTCGCGGTTCATCAATGTGCGCTGAGTTTCGGCATCGCTCAGGCCGCACAGCACGCAGTCTCTTAGCGTGATCTCTACGTTCTCCCATTTGCATGGGCCGGCCGCCAGTCACAGAGCCGCTGCGAAGTCGGCGACCGTCTCCCCGGGCGCTTGGACTCGCCTCCAAAACGCGCTCCGAGCGGGGAACATCGCCGTCGAGGGCCGGAAGTACTCACGCAGCATGTGCATGAGCTCTTTCACCTTGAATTCACTCGCCCTCCTCGGCGCGATCAGGTCCACCAAGACCCTCTTGGTGTCTGGCCCCAGCATCCGGGTGAAGATGGCCCGTTTCTTTGCCTCATCCGTGACTTCGGATTCCACCAGGGCTCCCTGGAAGTCCATCTCGAAGATGTCCCAGTCTGCCGGTCTCCTGATTTCGAAACCGGCGCATGTCTTGGTCCCGTGGGCAGCCATATCCCACCTTCGTCACCAATTTAGTGTATGGGACCAAAGACAATGAACAGCCGAAAGGTTGGCTTAACACAGGTTTATTGCATGATGATCCAGGGGAACATGAGGTAATGGCGGATGGGTAGCTCAATATATACAGTGGCTATACATTTGAATGTGGCTCCTCGACAGTCTATTGGTTACTGTCCGCGTGACGTCACGGACGGTCACGCCCTTCTTGTCCAGGTGTAGGTGATGGCGGGAATCTTCCCGCGCTGTTGTTTGCTGGTGGGTCTGGGCCAGGAGAGCTTGAACGCTCGCTATTGCCACCAGGTGGTCATTAGCTCGCGTCCTATTGCAAGGGCTACAGTTAAGCAGCTGCTGGTTATAATGTTACACAAGCATGGTTACATTGGATACATGTGAATGGATACATTGTAAAAGGTACAGTCATAGAACACAACAGCTGGGTACTCATTTCACCGACCTTGGAAGGATGGAATGCTGAGTCAACTCCTTGAGTCCCTAACAGGATCAAACTCACAACATTTTGGCTGCAGTACAGCAGTTTAACCACTGTGCCACTAGGGCTCCTGGTAGCATAGAAAAAATCAACCCACTAAACCAATAACAATAAAGCAATGAAATATGTATAATGAAAACAGCATGGCCAAAAGGATGCATAAAAGCCAGTCAGCAGTAGACACAGAGTTCTTAAAACCCTTAAACCATTAAGCAGACAAAAGACTTTCTCAATAAAAGAATGTTTTTAAGTGCTCTGAAAAATGCAAAGGTTTGTTTGATTTCCCCTGGAGAAATATTCCTCATGGGAAATGATTATACAGAATGCGATAAATCTACCTACCATACATGCTGCATACCAAAGGAGGGGGGAAATCCCTCTTTCTTAAAAACAAAACATAGGGCAACCATTTGACCTGTGTTCACACTGCTATAATCACTAGGTACAGAAACAACCACAAATATATTCTTAAAATATACTTGGGTATTTTTGTCCCCAAAATTAGTTTTGAGTATATCCAAGGAGAAGCTCATAAACATGCCTTGACAAAGACAGTTATTTCTTCCTACATTTAGTTCATACTGGTGCTGTATCTTGGAATCAGATCCAAAACATTAGGCTTCTACTTGTTACGACAGCAACTGGATCTGATTTAGTACTCAAAGTCCAGTATAGACCAGTCTTTAGGACCAATCTGTTCTTCAAACAATATGAATCCTATTCAATCATTACTTCTACATTTATGACTGAAATGTCCCTTTGCAACTGTCACTTTCTACATTTAGACAGTGATTTCTCTGAAGAAGAGAAACTAATGCTTATATGTAGGCTCTATGCATGAGCAAGAACCCCAAGAAATCTATGTTTTTCCTCAAGTAATCTCAACATGGAGGATGTGATGGCGGACAGGGTAAAGGCTAACCACTCTTTTTTTTTTTTAGTGAGTCGATAACTACCAGGGAAGTAACAACTGAATAAGTAAATGAAGAATCCATGTTAAGGAAAGAAACTGAATGTACATATAATGTATCCCTGATTTTCTTCTTCAGATGCCATATCTGTTCCGGATATTAGCTATCATCATGGCAATAGTTTTCCTGTTCTTAACTCCTCAGAACAGTTCTTCCGAGGACATACCACACCAGTCTCTTAGGTTCTTCAGCTATGATGTCCATCTACATCCAGGGTCTCTCTTCCCAGGAATCTTTCCTTGCAGAGCGAGTTGGAGTATTCTATGCCTTATGTTGTTCCTCACGATATGTAAAAGGTATTGTAGCTTTCTTTGCTTAATGGTCTTAAAGAGTTATTTTTCTTTATCCATCTGGCACAATACTTCTATGTTAGTCACATGGTCAATCCATGATATCCATAACAACTGTCTGTAGATCCACATTTCAAAAGCTTTGATTCTCTTTTCAGAGGCTTTAGTCAATGTCCAAGCTTCAACTCCATATAGCAACACTGGGAATATGTAACATCTCACTATTCCAATCTTTGTAGTGAGAGTTTGATCTCTACTGCATAACAATTTCACACTTTTATGAAGGTGGATCTTGCCTTTTTAATTTGTACTGTATTTTGTACGTATATTCAGGATCCCAGTTTTCTTTTAATATACTCTCCAAATAGATAATTTTATCCACTCTTTTGATTTCTTGTGTTCCTGCCATTAGCTTGCCTTGAATTGGTGTTCGGCTTATAACAAGATACTTCATCTTCTTGGCCTTGAGATCCAAACCATATTTTGCACTTGAAGCTCTAACTTGATCCTGCATCAACTGAAGATCTGCAGAGTTTTTGGCGAACAACACTGTGTCATCAGCATATCAGATGTTATTCAGGTATTCCTCATTAATTTTAATGCCAATGTTTAAATCTGATAATGCTTCTGAAAAAATACTCTCTGAATATATATTAAACAGTATTGGGGATAACACACAGCTTTGTCGCACACCTCTGTGAATTTGAACCTGCTCCATCAGCTGCTCTTCAACTCTGACTTGAGCTGTTTTATTCCAATAAAGATCTGTGATTATTTTGATATCTTTATCATCTACACCTATTTTCTTCAGTGCTGTCATCATCTTCTCATGCTGGCATCTGTCAAAGGCATAATCTATAAAACATGCATGTACATCACATCTCATGTCTCTACATCTTTGTATGAGGACCTGCATCATAAACAGTGCCTGATTATAGTAAGGGAAATCCCTCAATTTTTGTAATTATAGATGCTGACAAATACATAGTTGAGCCCTAAATCCCAGTTGATTCAATTGACCTTTTCTACTGCAATTTACTCCTTAAGCAAAAGGTGTTTTTTTTACTATTATGTAAATTTTGTGTAACAAAGGAAATACAGCCAATTTCTCTTATAGTTTGGATATAAAACAGTGCATCAGTGAGTGCACAGTATTGATGAGAGATCTTCTTTATTCCCTCAACTTCCCAACACTGGCAACAACATAGCTACGTTTCTCTCCAAAGATGGATGAGTGTTTGTCTTTTTTGCACATAGTTCCTATATCTTTTTGATGTGAAAGACAATTTGAGTGGTCAGCATTGTTTGTTATCATTATTACTATTACACCCTTGAGGCGAGCCAATCTACTTGGGAAATTTCAGCCAACTAACTCAACAACCCACAAAACAAAGCATTACGTACTTCTCTCATCTGGAAGTTATTTTTATTTATGTTATTGTAAGTTGTCAGGGTGATGTCTGGAGTTGAGCCCCAAGGTGGAAAAAAATCTGGAGGTTGCTCCACAGTAGATCTCTTTCCATTTGGGAGAACTAAAGGCCATTGTGCCGAGAATTTGTGCTGGGTTGCCGCACAACACCACACATGTTTGGAAAGAGAAGGGAGTGTTGTCTGGTGCCCTGTGCTTTATGATGCCAAGCAAACCGGGCCTTATTTCTCAGGAGGAGAAAATAGAATTTTAGCTTTTCATAAGAAAAATTACATCAAACCTTTCCACTTTTATATGGACACATAATAACTGGCTTCCCTTGGAACCTATTATTCTTTGGATAATGAAGGTAATGTTAAGAACCTCAGAAGCTAATTCCTGGATCCAATGCCCATATTGTCAGGCATACTGCTTTTCCCATACTGCCCAACAAAATGCCTTTGGAAAACATGTAATAATCTCCCTTCTCCATGAACATTGACCCACTGAGTACTAATCAGTAGTAACATATGGCAAAGGTCGACATAGCAAACAGTCTACTATAGCCAACTTATTCCATCCATCTACCTCTTCCTAGGTCTTCCCATATGTCTCCTGCCCAATGAAATAATATCCATCATTATCTTTTTCAGTTCCTGATTTGGATAAAGGAGCTCACTGGGCAAGGAACAACATTAAAGGAGGATATAGCTGAAGATCTCATTCTCTCCTATGTCACATGGACAGTTGGAGTCTCTAAATACAAGACCAACAGTGGTGGGCTGGCCCATTGGGCTACTGGGACTCACTCCCAGGCTCCCAGTACCATCCCCCCCCGGTGCCAATCCAAAGAGCTGAGCCAAGCTGCACTGCCCAGAACAATCGAGCAAATGCGCGGGGATCCATGTTCCTCTGTCTGCCTTCTTCCTCCTGTGCTGCCAAAGATAAGTTTACAAAAGCAGCTCCTTTGACAGTGGAGCTGCCATGGCTTAGAGGTTGCAGTTTTGCCTTGTTGGTTCGAATCCCCAGAGGGGAGTTGAAATTAGAAGTCGAGTGGGAATGTATATATTTTGTTAAGGTTAGGCACCCTCACCACTCCCTGTCCAGCACCCTTTTAGTGTAGCCAGCATGCCCCTGAAGACCAACATGCTCAAGTGGGGGCTGCTGGCAGACAACAACAAATGGTGTGAATGTGGAGAGACACAGAATCCTGTTCATTTACTGGTCTGCTGATTGCTGCCAGAGACATGCACTGATGAGGACTTGGGTTTGGGCAACAACAAAGCGAAGAAAGTGGCTTCATTTTGGCAGTCCAGAGTTTGATCCGGACACTAAAGAAGAGGAAGTAGAATATTTTTCAGTCTCTCCTCATGACCTACCCATTCAAGTCTTCTTCTTTTCACCAGTGCAATAATGTTAGGTTCCTTGTAGAGTTGTTCCAACTCCATATTATGAAGTTTTCTCCATTCCCTTGTAGATGGATGTTGGACTATATATATATTCCTGTGCACTTTCATCTCAAAAACAAGGATCTATCTATCTATCTATCTATCGATCGATCGATCGATCGATCGATATAGATATAGATATAGATATAGATATAGATATAGATATAGATATAGATATAGATATAGATATAGATATAGATATAGATAGATCGATCCTTATTTTTGAGATGAAAGTGCACAGGAAAATCTAGTCCAACATCCATCTATATGTGTGTGTGTGTTTACTTTTGAATCGTCTATAGGTGTGCTGTTATGTGCCAATATGCACACCCAAACCAATTCATTCAGCAGGCAAGATCCAATGGTTTTTCTACTATACAGCACCCACTTTCCCAAAATATGCCTGCAAGAGCAGGAAATAGCATGCATGCATGCATGCACGCACGCACACACACACACACACACACACACACACACACAGGCGCACACATACACACACAAGTTAAGGAGCACAGTACCCCAAACCAAACATGTTCTGGCAGTCCCTCCTCATCTCTAGCAGTAAAAATAAAAGACCAAAATAATGGAAATTTAAATACTTCTCATCTTTTCATACCTATGCTACCAAACCAACGCAGAAGAAAGACCAAGAAATGTAACTCAAGGACAAACTTTATATTCATGAATATGCATAAAGTAATATGAAAAGACACCATGTTAGACAGAAACTCAAGATAACACATTACAGCAGAGTTTTCTAATTGAGAGTCTCACCTGAGGAACACTAAACTTGGGGATTAAATGACACTATCTAGGTTAAAACATTAGCCTGTCTAAATACCCTGCCAACAGGTCCCACAGGCTAATCCCAGTGCCTCAGTCCTTCTGAAACATTTCCAGTTCTTACAACTTTGCAAGTTCATGCAGCTTTGCTTAGCTGTTGTTTTCTGATTTCTGCCTTTGGACTGTGATCCATGCCTGACAGTGACTCCGTAGTGATATTGTACTCACAAACATTTATGATAATGTTGTTGCAAGCTATCAAGAGCCTTGCTGGATGGCAATACTAATAAAGTTTTCAAGATATGTGCTATATTCAAAAGCTGGCTAGGATACCTGGCTGCAGAGCCATGGGTTAGATGTTTGATTCTTCAACATGCCTCCTGTGAGAAACACCAGCCCTTAACTTTGGGCAATCTAATGAATCCCAGAGCACTCCCAGAAGAAGAGACTGGTAAACCACTTCTGAGTACAGTGATACCTCATACAACGTCCAAACTTGGTTCCACAAGTTTGGACTTTATACGGATTTGGACTTTGTATGAGGCATGCAAAATCCTAGCCACGATGCCACATACAACGTCCAAATCCTTGCCACAATGCCCTGTACAACGTCATTTCCATAGAGATACATTGTACTGTAACAGCACAGACTTCAGGGCAAAGTCAAGGAAACAGACAGGAAACTGACAGAACTTTAAGAAAACATTGTCTAAAGACTAAATACATTACAAAAACATGTCAAACAACCCTGATTGTCCAAGAACCTGAAGAATGCTGCAAAAATCCCAGGAATGCTTCTAAAAATTCTGATGAAAAATTTAAAAAAATCCAAAATCACACTCAAAACCACTCCTAAACACTCTTTGCTTTGTGCAAAACCAACAAGAGCAATGCACGCATGTGTCCTGTCTTTTATACTGCCCAGGCACAAAGCAACCAGGGGAAAACTGAATGCCTCATACAAAGCCGAGCGACTTTGTATGAGGTAACTTTTTTCAAGAAATTAGGCGATGTTGTATGAATTCGATGTTGTATGAAGCGGACTTTGTATGAGGTATTACTGTACTGTATATCTAAAGAGCCATAGCAAAAGTTGCCGTAAGTCAAAATTGACATGATGCCACATAATTTTTATTACTTAAGATGTTCAAGGAATAATTTATCATTTCCAAATCCCAGTGAATTTCCATGGCCAAACTGGTATTTCAACCCATATCTAAAGTTAACATTATATCCAATACAAGCTAGCTCTAGAAGAATTAAGTATTATTTAGTTGAATAGTGAACTTGCTTTTTAATTGATTTTCAAAATGGGTTTAAAACAAAACTAAAGAATACCTTCCGTGCCACTTAAGAGTAAGTCTCACCTGAATGCTATATAACCTGAGGATTTCCTGTCAAAGTGTCTCTTAAAATATCTTAACATGCTCTTAAGAAATAATTTTTGACAGAAATGAATGTCACTCTTTATAGCAAAGTAACAAATTGTGTCCTGTAACTTAATAACTACTTATTATGTTGTTTGTTATAAATGTAATGAGTTATAGGTAACCAAATTACTGATAATTAGTTACTTCCAAATCTGTATATTCCATCATTGGGCTATTGTGTTCTGCACAAGATGACCAGATGGATATGAAAACAAAGAAAACAAATTTAAGGAAGTACAGCCGCTGACATAAAATGTTTTCTTCTACAGAGCCCCTGAAATTGCACTAGTGATAGGCCCATTGAATCACTTGGGATTTGGTGAATCAGCTTATTCATATATTCCATTTACTCAAATGGGCCTACTTACTGCACTAAGACAAGTTAAAGTTAGAGCAGGCCTATTTGACTTAATAGATCTGACAGAGAAATTAACCCATCCAAACCCCATTGATTCAATAGGTCTACTCTAATGCAATTTACTGCACTAAGCAGCAGAATTTTGGCCAGTATGTCTGTCAATATACATTAAAATAAAAATTATATTCAGGACAGGCCCACATGGACATTCATGGAAAGTATATCAGCTGTCCTGCAGAAAATGTTACTAGAGTTTTGATGTTCAGGAATTGAAGAGAAGCAGCCAGCATTACAGGGCCAAACACAATTTTATTGTAAGCAAACCGAACATGAACAGCAATGGTGCAACAGCTCATTATATACACTGTACGATGGATACATTTGGGCGGGAAACAATATGATTGGTTAGGAGAGGAGTGGGGTGATTGTGGGGTTACCGGACCTGAGTGAAGACTTCATGTGTCTTGTTAGAAAGGGTGGGAACGCAAGTCCCGTGATAGTTTAGTACCAAGAAGAAGACAAAATGGAGGATCATCACCCCGATCCCATAATAACAATTACACAACATTACAGCAATAATTAAAGTTACATACACAACAAGAGTTGAGCACAAAATGTCCCACATTTTATGGGTCCACATGATTTTCTTGAAAGCAAGGAGAGAAGTGCTGAATTTAAGTCACTATTGTTGCAGCTGGAGGGTAGGTGGTGGTGGTGGTGGTGTTTCACCATTAAGGCAATGTGGTAGAGAGATTTATATGCTTCCTTTCCTCCTCAAGAGTTTCAATGAGCAGACATCAACAGTTTCCATTCCAATAAAATCCCCCAAGAAGCATAATAATGCCAGGAGCATTGTGGGAAAACATAGGGACACTTCCACAAGTTTGTTTTTATTTGTGTCCGTGGATTCTTCCCAGGAAATAATTCCCTGCACAAAATAACTCCAGAGAGGGTACACATGAAGGGCCTCGGAACAGTTTGTGTTTATCCTCCTCCCCCCGCACGTTGTTATACAGTCTCCAGGCTTCCCTGGGGCTGTTATTTATATAATATAAATAGGAGTTTTAATGGCACCATGCAATTAACAGCACCTAGTTTGGGCCGCAAGGTTAGTTTGCTGGACCAGGTCAAGGTTCACTCGGATACCACAGAAACGTATAGAACTTGCAATTGTGCCCAGGAGATCTGAGCCCAGTAATGGGGAACCTTTTAGAGACCGAATGCCTCAACACTAGGCTGCCATCCAAGACACAGGGGGTGGGGCAAACTCTGCTGGGGGGAGGGAGGAAGTACTCCCATTAGTCTGCTGGGCAGAGGAGTGGGGTGAACTCTGTGCTGGGGCGGCAGTGCACATGCCCACAGAGAGAACTCTGATTGCCTCTTCTAGCACACGTGCCATAGGTTCGCCACCACTGTCTTAGTCCCTCACACATTTCTTCCACCTGCAGTGGTCTTTTTAGCTAACATTCTCAACAGTCAAAAACAACAGTTAATAGAAGTAGACATATTGAAGTTATGTAAAACACACACACACACACACACTTTTGCCCTTTGGCGATCACTGATGCACTGTTCCAATAAACCTACTGAAAAACAAATCACTTCAGACTAACAGAACAGATTGTGTTAATGTTAACATGGTCTGTTTAATTCTAGCGGCCTGGATTAAATGTCTTCAATGATTAAATCAGTCTTTTACAGATTGAATACAGGGCACTTTTCAATACCTTTCAGAAACAGGAAGCTTGCCTTATTCCTATGCTGCTTGGCTCTATTAATGGATGACATTTTCAATACCTAGATTCAGTGAATGAACTACCTGCTCTATTGGTTAAAAAAAGTGTTTTTGAGTGTTTTCAATTCTTTATTATAAAGATAGATGACTGCAAATGATTGACAGAATAAGAGGAAGGTAAGGTAGATTGGATGAACTTATCGTATTTGCTGGCGCACAAGAACATCGGAATATAAGATGCACTCCGTTTTTTAATACATATTTTTAAGGGAGAAAATAATTTTCTACCTTTTTTTCATGAATTTCCAAAATTAATTCCAGGAGCCAGGGAGAGTAGGATGGGGATTGAGGGCTCCCTTCCCCCCCCCCCCAATCCCACTGCTGCTGGCCACCAGGAGCAGAGAAGAGTGGGATGGGAGGGGAGAAGGATCCTTTAAGCCCGTTCCCCCATCCCTATTTTTTAGTGTATTTTAAAGGGGGAAAGTACATCTTATACACCGGCAAATACGGCAATTTAAATGGCCTATGGCATGAACTTCCAAGGGGCCATTTAGAGCCCTCTCTGTGGGCACGTGTGCCATTGTCCCAGCACAGAGTTTGCCCTACCCCTCTGCCCAGCAGCCCAATGGGAGTGCTTCCTCCCTCCCCTGTCTGGGGTAAGGTGGGTGGTTCACATGCAGTGTGAGTGTGCGGCATGGACGGCAGCCTGTTGAGTCTGTAGCAAAGGTGAGTTTGGGCACTCAGTCTCTAAAAGGTTTGCCATCACTGCTCTAGAGAATAAATGTAACTTGTATTTTGGCCTTCCTCTTTTCCTGCTGCCTTCCATTGTTACCAGCATTATATTCTTTCCCACAGAGTCTTCTCATGATGTGCCTAAAGTATGAAAGCACATAAAGTTTCATAAAGTTTCCATAGATAGTTCAGGTTTAATATGTTTTAGGACCTATTTCTCCATCTCCTGCTTCCAAACAAGTAAACTATTGTATTTTGGGACCATAAGACGCCCTGCCCCCCCAAAAAAAATGTGTGGGGGGGGGGGAATGAGGGTGTGTCTTATAGTCCGAATGCTGTCCAGCAAGGCTGTTGTAAAAGGATATTTTACAATATCTGCGGCTGACTGAAGACCTCCACTGCCGCCGCCACAGCTGTTCAGCTGTTCTGGGGCTGGGGAAAGAAGGGCAGGGGAAAGAAAAACATGTTCGGCGGACCATTACCACAGGTGGCCACAAGAGGGCGCAAATCACAATTTCCCATTTAAATGCATTGGAAATCAATTTCTTGTACAGTATTTTAAAGCTTTTCTGTTTGTATGTTCCCAATGCATTTCAGTGGGAAACCAAACCTGTGCATAAAAAGAAAGGGTTTCATTTACTTTTCTTGCCTTTGTCCCTGCTCCATGTTGTCAAAATGGAGGGGGAAGCCATGCTTCCTGGTTGCAGGAAGGACAAGAGGCTAGGCTAGAACATCGCTTCCTGTCTCAGTTGAATTGGCTTGCCTGCCCATTTCCCCTGCAGTGCCACCACTGGTTGGTGGTGCAAATACAGTACTATTTGGTTCAGAATATTTTTTTCTTGTTTTCCTGCTTTAAAAACTGGGTGCGTCTTATGGTCAGGTGTGTCTTATGGTCTGAAAAATATGGTACTTGATTTCTATATTGACCATGTGGTGATGTCTACATGTAAAGTCATCTGGTTGGTTGTGTGAAGCATGTTTGCAATAGATTGTTGGATTTGAATAACTGGATGAGTTGTTTTCCTGCTTAATTTCTATCCCCTTGGCCAAATTTTCCAACATTTGATTTTGCTTTGTTGTCTGCTTTTGAATGTCAGTTACCTATGATAAGTATGTCTTCCTTGGTGTATGATCAATTTCCTCCTTGATACTCCCATAAAAGCTTTCCGTTTCACCTTCTTCAACATCAGTAATTGGAGCACAGACATGAATGATGGTTATGTTGATTAGTTTTCCATGGTGTCTGATCGATACTATTTTGTCAGATCCTGCATTTTAGCCCCTAACTGCCTGTTCTACTTCTTGTCTCTGTATTAGAACCACCTCATTTTTTTCTGAACATATAATTTCCAAGAACACTTCATAGTTGTCTGATTGAAATCAACCCATTCCAGTTCACTTTAGTTTCCAGTAGGGGTTCCCAAATTTTTTATGCCGTGGGCCTGACCACGCCCCCGGGGCATCTGATCAGGCCAGTCACATGTTTCCCCTGCTGTAAACGCTGCCGTAAAATGCATCTGCAGCTGTCATAAATGCATTTATGAAAGCTGCAGGCGCGTTTGTGCAGGCACAGGCACATTTTACAGTTGTCGTAAACACATCCACTTCCAGTGTGTCAGCGTTGGCATTGCAGGCAACATGAAATGGTGTCGCGGGCCGGGTCTGGCCCACAGGCCCTAAGTTGGTCACCCCTGGTTTATAGACACCAAGCACTGCAATGTTTATACATTTCATTTTGGGATTTATATTTTCCAGTTTACATTGATTCATACTTTTCACATTCTAGATTAAAATTTTATGTGTTGTACAGCATTGGACTTTCCTTTCTGTTTTGTGCACATCAGCCACTGGGCATCCTTTCACTTTTAATCTAGTTGTGTCATTAGTGACAGAGCTATTTGTACATGTCCTTGTGCTCTTCTCTAGTAGATGACTGAATGCTTTCTGACCTGGGAGTCTCACCTTCCAGTATTATCTCTTGGTTCATTTTGTACGTTCTCATCCTAGGGTTTTCACAGTAAAGAAAGTTCAGCAGGAGCTTACCATTGCCATCTTCTTTACAACACTAACTGTGCATCACTTAAATTGAATGTCACCACCATTGCCTCCTCCTGCCATGTCATCTTCAGCTACTGCTGCTGCATAATATCTGCCTTGAACAGGGTCATTGGGTTTTAATCTGATATCTCAGCTATGACCATTCCACCTTGGATAACCCTACTAAGAGTCCAGCCTCATAAGGGAGTCTACACTCCTGAGGGCATTATTCTCAGCTTTACTGATGCAGTAAAACCCTTTCACCACATTAAGGTATGCATCCAAGAAGGGGGTTGCCCTACACAATGTGCAGCCTCAAAGCCAATTTTAGACTTCCATGGCATATAACCTTCAGGTTGCTCCAAGCAATCTCTATTCTGACTTTCATTGGACAGCTAGGATCCTATCTTTGACTCAGCCAGATTCGAAGGAACATATCTTTGTCAACACACTCCACACTTTTATTCTGGATATTTAACTGCATTTTTGGGCTACTTACTGCTTACTGATTAGCATGCATATCCACGCATGAATTATTAATTTTTTACTGCTTGGTAAACTGTTGCCTGTGTGCCTTCTTTGATGCACTGCGGTTGCCACAGGTCCCCAGATTCAGTATGCACTCTTAAATCCTGTGCTGGATTTGATATAGGGAGAATTTGTCTGAAACCAGATCTCTATCTCTCCTGGCTTCAGAGAACAGTTCAGAATAGGGATTGGCAAATGAGATATCTGTGAATGTGATGCTCTGGTGAATTTAATTAATGGAAGGGGGATTCTCTGCCTGCAAGGAACTTACAATTTAGCATTTGGGGCGGGGGTGGGGTGGGGGAGACGGTGAGAGGGAGGATAATTAAGAACTGCAGCTGCATGTATTTAAGATTGGTTAGACCTGGGAATGTAGCTTAAGAGGATGGGGAAAGATCTTGAGGGGAAAACCTGAGGTTTTAGCAGGAGTAGCCATATTCTTGGGATTTTGTGCACCAACAATGGACCAGCATTGCCACCAGGTCTTGGTGGAAGCTGTGGTGGCTAGAGCATTCCCTCCCACCACAGAGCTCTGCCACTCTTCTGGACTTGAAAGGAAAAGGAACTTGACTGTGGGGACAGGGTGGCGCTTTGATTTTGTTGGATGCCGCAAAAGAGAAGTACCCTGTCAGTGCAGTAGCACTGGATCTCTCATTTGCATTAAGTGTTAATGTTGCTGTTGTGTATTCAAGTAAATTGCAAGTTGCTCCAGCAACGCTTGCAAGACAAAATGGCGATTTCCCGCCATCAGAATTAAGAGCAAGATTTGGAGCAAGATATGCTCCCCTTCTGGGCGTGCTCCGTATGTTAATTAGAGTTCTATGATTGGGTGCAACTTTGGATCCTGTTCCTGATTGGTTAAAACTATGGTATCAAATTATGATTGGTTAGTTAAGGTTATCCGGCAGGTTGCTACATTGTATCATTGAGTGACCGCCGCCAGGACATTATATAAGCGCCATGGGTAAACATGGGTGTGGCTGGGCCAGATCTATACTTCCCTATTCTCTGCAAGTTAGACCTCGACAGGCTAGCCTTGGGTCCTCTCCATACGCTCACACGCAGATGTAGCTTAGTTTTACCACGACGGTAGATTTTGGAGGGACTGATTACATGGGACTTGTGTAGCTATCTGATGTCCGGTTATCCTCGTAAAAGTTGCCTGCAAGACTTTACAATAAACTGCTGTTCATTGTTCTGTTCATCGTTTCCTGGACTATTCTTTACCAGGGCCAGACACGACAGTTGCGCAAGACGAGATCCTGAATGTGAACTGCAAGCTAACACTTGCATAAAGAGATGCTGGATAGCTCATTGTGCAACTGCTATAAAAATGAAATAGCTCACATGTCAGGATCTTGGTCAGGTTTGGGGAGCAAAGGGGAAGGGGGGAATCAATGCACATGTGCATGGGCTATTGTCATTTTTACGGTTGTGGCTCTTTTTGTAGTTATGAGTATGCCATTGATCTTGGTTGCACCAACAAAGGCAGGCATTGAAGGTGCAGAACTGGCCTTGAAGCCCATGAGCAACATGTTGTCCACTCCTGGATTTGAGTAATTACTAGGTGGCCATGAGAGAGGTGGTTCCCCATTCTTGTTCAGAAATTCATGCATCAGAAATTCTGGGCAAAAACTCTAGTGATCATGGAATAGTCATCAGTAGTCTTAAAAGCTCTTTGTACCCACCTCATCTGTCCTTTCTGCCTAATCCCAAATTTTTGAAGAAATCAGAACAAGTTGTTCCAAGCTAGCACTGGGAGACAAATTCAATTAATTTGCATGTTATATATTGAGCCCAGCATTTGGGCGGAGGGGTAATTTGGGTCCAGAGCACATTCAAATTCAACAGTGTGTGCTCTGAGCTTGTAAATGACCAGGAATAAGACTTTGGAATTGGCGCTGATCCTGCCCGCCAGACCTTTTCTCTTCCCAGCCAACACAACCCTCCTTTTCAGGCTGAATGGGTAAAACCTGTGTTTGTCATTCCTTGGCATAATCATGTTTGCAAAACACTTTGCCCTCCCTTGGTGCCTGCCACCAGGGACCATCTCTCTGTTTCTGCTCCATGAGGTATGGGACAGGCTGTCCATGGAAAAAACAACGCTCATCAGAGAAAGCAGGACAGAGAAATGAAGTGACTACCTAGCTGCCATTTATAGAAGGCAGATGAAAAGCCAATTTTGAAAGCAGCCAAGCCTGGGTGTTTATGTCCCTCTTACATTTCTGCAGAGATGGCTTATTAAAAGCTTGGCATCCATTTGGCAAGGCAGCCTGATATTGTAATTACTCCTCGGAGCCTCAGCCCAGGTGCTCAGGGAAGACAATAGTAGCACCAGATGCTGACAAAGAAGCAAAGATTACTATTTGCCACATGGAATGCTGCGCAGAATGTCAATGTGAAAAGATTTGAAATCGCGCTGAGCAGATGTCACGCAGGACACATTTTTCTGGGAAGCTGTTTGAGATGTGTCTGAAGACAGCACTGAAATGGCGGAAGCATACAAAGAAACCTTGAGAGTAAAAGCAAGTGTTTGTGTTCATTGCCACGACTTATGGGAAGCCCCACTCCTGAAAAAAGTGCTGGATGGTTTATCCTCAGGGGGAGAAATTGGGCAAGATCCAACGTAAAGCAAACAGAGTGAAAACATCTCCTAGCAGAACTCTGCTGTTTTCTCCATTGCACAGCAGAATATGCCACAAAACAACTTGTGTGCCTCATTGCCGACACTTAAATCAAGTAAGAAAAGAGTGGGCAGGGGAGACTCAAAGAGACTGAGACCTGGTCCTTTAGGTAAAGATAAAGGTCACCCTTGCTTGAAAGCCAGTCATAGCCGACTCTAGGGTTTGGTGTTCATCTCTGTTTATAGCCAAAGAGCCAGTGCTGCCTGCGTCTACAGACATTTCCATGGACATGTGGCAGGGATGACTAGACACAGGAGTGCACAGAATGATGTTTACCTTCCTACCAAAGTGTCCCTATTTATCTACTTGCAACTTTTTGCTTTTGTACTGCTAGGTTGGCAGGAACTGGGACAGAGGCGGGAGCTCACTCCATCGTGCAGTACTCAGGTCTTGAACTGTTGACCTGCTGATCTCCCAGTTGGCAAGTTCAGCATCTTAACCACTAAGCCACCACATCATCGCCATCATAATTTGTGTGCCAGAAATAGGGAAATTTACTTCTCCACCAGAGAAATGCCTTGTGTTGGATTCCCCCTGCAGTACCTCAAATGGTGTCTTTGCACTAGTTGCTAGCTGGCACAGGTACTCTGTTGGATTTTGCATGAAATGGTCTACCACTATTCCTCTCACAACTAATCAGCTGGAGAATTTTGAGGAGCCATTTCTCTGTATGATTCTTCAGATAGGCTGTGGGAGTCATTGCAGAGGGGAATGTCCTCCCAGGACCTTTTGCTACTCTAGCAAATATCAACAGCCTAGTCCAAGGGTTCCCAACCTTTTCAAGCCGGGGATCGGGTCACGCTCTCTCAGACAGCTTTGAGGGCCGGACAGCCATTTTGCCCTGCCTGCATGATTGGGTTGCCATTTTGTTCCAACAGCTTCAAAGGGGTGGCCATGTTTACCCTTGGAGGGGTGGGGGGGCACATGAAATGGTGCCATGGGCCAGATCCAGGCCACGGGCCTTAGGTTGGGAACCCCTGGCCTAGCCAGTTAAATGACACCCAAATGGCATATCACCTTCTTTCTCACTTGGTCAATATGGGATTTGTACAGTTTGGTTACAATCCTAAACGCAGTTATTAGGGGCTGAGCCACACTGGACACAATGGGACTTCTGAATAAGGATGAGTGGCATTGAACTACTGCACATAGTTCTCATAATATGGCATCTTATTAGCAACTGTGCTTCTAGGGATCGGCTGCAGCCTCTCCTTAGCTTGCCGGTACCACACCATGCACTTTTTGTTTGCTTGACATAAAACAAGCCCGCCTCTCTGTCATCCATTGGAATGTACAGCAACCATGCAAAACATCAAGGCTCAGGCTTACATAATACAGCAAAGGGTCAGAGTAATCATTAACCTTGCCCCCTTTTCTCCAGTTCACTTTGTTCTCAAGTCACCTGTTTGCTTGGATTAAACATATAGTGATATGTTAGGGAATGAAAAACATGTTCACAGCTGCAGCATTCCAGGAGAATGCCAGCCGTTCAGGGCAGAAGGGGCCCCAGAGAGCAGACTCACTCCAGAAGAAGGAGGTTGCAAAAGGCTCGAGATCCACTGTCGTTCATTCAAATGGCCACAAGGGGCTCAAACGTGTTCACTACAAAATGGCACTCCTTAACTTACATGATTTGATTGGGTAATCTAAAATAGAGGAACACTTCGGCATGAAATGGAGCACTCCAGCATTGGATTGGTAGCCACTTCCTCAGGTCGCTCTTCTCTGGAGCAAGAGTAGCATCTTAGAAACTGCGGATCAGATCACTGTCCATTGGGATCCATCTGTAGCATAAGTGGAAAAGTGCCATATACTCTTCTAGTTGGGCAAGGCATATGGGAGGTACTGCTCTAGTGGGAATGGTAGCAATGTTCTGTGCACTCCAGCGTCTAGTCATGACCATGGAAACATCTGCAGATGCAGACAGCACAGGCTGTTTGGTTGTCAATGGAGATAAGTACCGAGCCTAAGAGTTGTACACGACTGACTTTCAAGCAAGGGAGACCTTTACCTTTACCTTAGGGGTAGGGATGAATGAAATTTCACTGTGTTTTCTTTTACCAACCAGGGACTTATCCAAGTTCTTTTTAAAATGGTAATCATGTTAGTCTGTGTTTCAAGCATATCGGAGAGTAAACAAACAAAAAGACAAAAAAAACATTGTGGCACTTTAGAGACTAACTGCTGTATTTTAATGTTAGCTTTCATGGATCAAGTGTCTGATGAAGTGGACTTTAATAAACAGGGCTTATTCAGTAGCTCAGTGGTTTAGTATCTAGTTAAAGAGCCAGAGATTGGGACTTTGATTCCCCAATATGTCTCCAGGAAGAAGAACCAGCCTGTGTGACCTTGGGCGAGGCTGCTTAGTCCCAGGCAGGGTACCCTCAGAAGAAGGGAAAGTTACCCACCTTTGTATATTCTCAACGTAGAAAACCCTGGGAAGGGTTGCCATAAGTCAGAAATGTCTTGATGGAAATTATTTAGTTCCAAAGCAGATCCATTAGCTGTTACCTTTGGGGGTTTACTCTTATGTTCTCAAGCAATGCTGACACCTGGAATAAATCCATTGATTTTCACAAGAGGAGCAAGGAGCATTGAAATCTAAAAAGTCTTTTCCACTAGCAGGCAGAGGTAATATTTCAGTGGAAGATTTAGCACTTGATTGTGGTGGTCATAGCAAAAAATTCTTAGTTTTTCGGCCTTGTGCCATGCATACCAATAATTGGCAAGTAAAAGATCCCAAAGGTGTATGCATTTCCACCTGGATTTGGGAAGTGGAGGGCTAATGAAATATATGGGCATAACAAATCTCATCTCAGAACAAATTCTGAGGATGCTCCAATATTATCTAGAGTTCATGGCTACAATAGTGGTCCTTCCATATAGCACACTAGCTGATTGCCCGGCCTTGCCTGGGGTTATTGTTTATTTTCTAATTTTTTTTGGGAAGGAATGTGTCTGTGGGGGAGACAGGGAAGTGGGGGAGGCAGACGTGATCCATTCCCCCTTCCTTGGCTGCACGGGGAGGAGGCAGGGAAGGGGGAGGCGGATGCGATCCATTCCCCCTTCCCTGTTTTTGCCTGGGGGGAGGCAGGGAAGGGTGGGGAGGTGGACACGATCTGTTCCCCCTTCCCTGCCAGCGCCTGGGTGAATAGGGAGAGAAAGGGGAGGCGGACATGATCCATTCCCCCTTTCTTTCCTGCGCCCGGGGGGGGGGGGGGAGGCAAGTAAGGGTGTGTGCCCGGGGGGAGGCAGGGGAGGAGGGAGGCAGACACAATCCATTCCCCCTTCCCTGTCGGCACCCAGAGGAGGCAGGGAAGGGGGGAGGCAGATGCGATCAGGTTTCCCTTCCCTGCCAGTAATGTGGGCCCCGCCGAGGAGGCTACGCAAGGCTGGGGATTTTGCGGCCTGCTCTTCCCCTCATTTTCCCCTCTGCCCTTCCACTGCTGCTGCTGTTGGCCAGTCCAAAAAGCAACAGGTCCCGCACTCAGCTCTTGTGATGCCCAGCTGCGAGTGAAGGGCCTGCTGTGGTGGAAGGAGAGTTTGAAAAATTTCTGGCCTCACGTTGCCTCTTCATCTAATTCTGTGGCCAGTTCTTTCTTCCTCTCCAGCCTGGCACAGCGGACATTGGGCTGGCTTCCATCGTGGCTGCCACCCCGCCTCTCCCGCACGCTCGTCTGTTGTCCTCTCTCACACTCAGGCTGGGCTCCCGATTGGCTGAGGCTGGCCGCAGGGGATGTTGGGGGTTGTAGTCTTTTCGTTGTTTTGCATTTGTGGGGCGTTGGCCCCACTCTCAGCTCCTGGACCCTTGCGGCGATGATCTCAGACATAATGTAGGTGTTCATGGCGCATTTTGGGATAGGCTTCTGCAGTTCTTAAATAAATAAATAAATAGGCTGGACGGGTGTGGAAATGCATTCCGCATACGCACAGCCCAACCCCTTTCTTATAGGTTAAGATAACCAAAGATGAAAATGATGAAAACACACAAGTTATTTAATCAGAGAAAGGTCATCCAGTTGTAACTGTTCCCCTGATGTGCTTCCCCAACCTGCCATCCTACAGATATGTTGGTCTACAACTCCCATCATCCCAGCCAGTATGGCCCTCTGCTGATAGTGATGAGCTGTTTTGAAACTTTATCAGGTTAATGTTAAGAACTGCAGAAGCTACTTCCTGGATCTAAGGCATACCTGTCAAGTTTCAAGAAATTTCTGTTAAACCCCCGTATTTTACATTATTTCACCCCATCATCCCGTATTAGTTAGACTGCAATTAGACTGGAGTTAGACTGAGGCCAGCACAGGATAAGCATAACTGTCCAGTTTCCCGTTTTGGCTGGGACATTTCCCTTATTTGACGGAAATTTCCCGAAATTTGACAGGTATGATCCAAGGCTCATATTGTCAGGCACCCAGCTTTTCCCGTACTGTCCAACAAAATGTCTTTGGGAAACCTGTAAAAACCTCCGTTCTCCTTGAACACTGGCCCACTGAGTACTAATCAGTAATAACATATGGCCGAGTTCAGCCATGAACACCGGAACAACAGGTAGTCACATTTGAGACCAGGAAAATGTCATTTTAAAATTTCAATTTTCTTTTTATTGTCAAAGTAAATATATCTTATGAAGAACAAAAGAAAAAAATATACAGAATTGTAACTTTATGTACAATGGCTTTAAAGATATTCTTTTGTTTGCAATTTACACATTTTTTCAATATGTTATTATAAGATATTTTATATAGATGTGCAATATGTACAATTTTATTTACATACATTCATAGGATGTGAGATTTTTAAAAAACAGTCGACGGAAGATTCACTTCTGCTTCCTTCTAGAGGACAGAAGGAATGCATTTCTGTAGAAGGGTTGTGGAGTCTCCATTTTGACCTATTAATGCTATAATTGTAGTGTTCTGTTTCCCATTTGGCTCACCCAAATAAAAGAGGGGGAATGGAACAAACAGCAACAGAACCTACGCCACTGTCAATATTTCCCCTATAAACAGTATCTGCAATCAAAGAAGAATTGATACCTCCTTTTTTTATTAATCCTTTAAATCTTTTTGCATTACTATATCAGATTCTATATTATTAGAAAGCTTTGTACAATCAGCAGACTACAAAAAGGGGGGAGGTAAATGTTATCTAAAACAATATTTTTTTGTATCCAGCATTTAGTTACATGTATACATTTTATTTATTTATTTTATTATATATATGCATATATTCCATTCTTTAAATCCATACCACCAGATGCCTCATTTGCATTGCTTATGGCCTATGGGCATAATCTACATTTGGGGACCACTTGCCAGAATAAAGTTCCAAAAGTGCATTTACAAAAACATTCAACAAAGGCTTAAGTCTTCTCATCCCAACAGCTTGGGAGAGGCTTTCATTCCACATTGTGAGCATGGTAAATGGGGCTATCAAATTCACAGAGCTTGGAAAGTTACTTTTAAAAAGCAATTAGTCATAGTTCTAACGCGCTCCAAAAATAATGAATTACTGTCATCATTGCAATTTAAGGCATCTGCCTACTCAAGAATAACTACCATAGTTGCTATTTTAGTTACTTTTTAAAAGCATATGGAATCACTAGAATGTATTGAAAATGGAGCTTTCTTCATCCACCTTGTTGTCGCCTCAACACAGTGCACTTGAGGCATGTGATATACCTTCTAGACCAGTGGTGGTCAATCTTGGCACTCCAGATGTTCTTGGACTTCAATTCCCAGAAGCCCTAATCAGCAGGAGTGCTGACTTGGGCTTATAGTAACTGAAGTGCTACTAGTGTAAAATAATGTAATTATACCTTCATTATTTAAAAAGGGATTGGTTACAAGTAACTAGTCATTTGTAACTAGTTAATGCTAAGTTCCATTTATTTAGGTTTGTGTAGGGAAACATGTTAAGCCACTGGCATTACAGCTGTGGCCATTAGAAACCATATAAAGTTGGCAGCCAAGCTTTTATAGGTCATATCCCAATTTTTGAATGTCTACTGAGGTCCAGGTGCTTCTTTCTAAAGCCAAGGAATACAAATTCTTCATCTTTCTCCTTCTACTCCCTCCCTTCAGCTGACAATGTTTTATTTCAAAAATCCAATATGTTCTTTGTGCAAGGTCAAGTAGTGAAGTGAGACAGAACTGAGCACCATGGGATGCAGCATGAAGGACTGTATGAGAAGTCTTTGAGAGGTGCTCTTCATATTATTCATGGGCTACATTATGGAACAATGCAGAAACCTGGGTTCTTTTCCAAGTGACAAAGGTATTTTATCAATAGGTTCCACCCTGAGAATTCTGAACCTTTGCAGCTCAGTAGCAGTTTAAACCATCTGGATATGAATAGCAATAGCAATTATATTTCTATACCACCCCATAGCACTTAGTGCACTCTCTGGGCAGTTCACAAGTTAATTAAGCATTTTACCCCCAACATGCTGATCCTCATTTTACCAACCTCAGAAGGATGGAAAGCTGAGTCCCCTCACCGTAAGGATCAAACTCACAACATTTTGGCTGCAGTACAGCAGTTTAACCACTGTGCCACGAAGGCTCATATCAATGTAACAATAATGCAAAACCCAAACCACCTGGACTATTCTGCAAGCTTTTATTCTTCTACAATGCTCCTCAAGTCCTTCAAAGTTGTTGGAAACATAGTCAGGTTTCCCTGTGAGCAACAAGCGGAACATCTCTCAAAGAGTTCTGACGACAGGAGCCAGGAAGTGATGGGTGAAAGGCAGGAACGAGGGTGCTGAGAAGCCCAACAATCAGGCAGATTTTACACAAGAGTGGGGAGAATCTGGTTGCCTCTTCTCAAAGCAGAGTATTGAGTCTAGAAAGAGCACTGTGTTGCTGCTCAGACTAGAACAGAAGACTAGTTGATTGGCAGAACTGGGGAAAAATAATTTTCTAAAAGCTACAGATCCCAGATTTTCCAACTCAAATGGACACCTGCATTCTGGCACAGGCAGTGGTGTAGTGATGGACTATGGATGCTATGGTTGTGATGGCGAACCTATGGCACACATGCCAGAGGGGGCCACCTCTCTGCCCAGCAGCCTAATGGGAGCACTTCCTCCCTCCCCAGCACAGAGTTCACCCCACCCTTCTGTTTGGGCACTCAGTCTCTAAAAAGTTTGCCATCAATGCTATAGTCTTTTAAAAGTAACTTTTCCAGGCCTTGCTGACTGCCATGTACATAATCACGCATGCCCTCACAAATGCACCAGACCTGTCCTTTTTGCTCTTCCTCTTTTGATAGCCTCCACAGATCCCTAGATGATGAAACCTCCTTAGCAAACAAACAAGCAAAACATACACACACACAAAAGGAGTTGTTTCCAAACTGGACAAATAGGGGCAACTTAATACAATTTTAAAAAAATAAACATTCACAATGAATAGCCTTATACATGAGCAAAGCCCTCAAGAATGTCAGAACTATAATTAACTTGCTGCAAGGAGCCCATAAATTATCAAGGGACAGGAGAAAACAGCCCAAAATAAAACACTGAAATTTTTAAAAGCAGCAGGAAGGAATGGACAGGGAAGAAGTAAGGCAAAGGTGACAACAAAGAAGATGTGAATGATGTGCACGTGAAGTCATGGTGTCCAATGTCATGTGGCGATGAATAAATTATCACAAGAAAGTTCTTGCTTCACGAGAAAGATGCTGACCAACCAGCCGCCAACACCTCTCCTTGGACAAACTGGTGAAAAAGAGGAGGTAGGAGGACACCTCAGTTTACTGAGCGCACAGAGCGGCTGCTTCGAGGAAACCGGTGGACTTTGACGTGCTTGGACAGGTGGTCACTTCGAGCAAACTTCTTCTCGCACACAGGGCACTGGTAAGGCTTCACTCCGGAGTGAGAGCGCCTATGCCGAGAAAGTTCATCTGATCGAGAAAACCTGAAAACAAAGAAGAAGAAACTGATCAACTCATTGCTTCTACCTCTGCAAATCACCATCAGTACAATGATAAGCAATTTTTTTAAAAAAAAATTACCATTTAGATCTTGTAGGTATGAAGAACCTTTGACCCTCTGTGTGACAATGACCCTACTTTAGTTGCAATTTACTGCTGGATTTTGGCCTTCAGCCCTCAGATCTCCCCAGTGCATTTGCCTCCATTTACACAAACAGCAGTAAGATATTTCAGCCATACACTTATGTTCTTTTATACTATCTACACCAGGGGTTCTCAACCTACAGCCCACAGTGCCAAATAATCTGGCCCCAGCCCTCACTCAAGCCATCATCGCCGGAATCAGCTGTGAACTCATTTATGGCTGTTGAAAATGCATTTACAACAGCCGTAAATGAGTCAATGGCCAATGGCGTCAGCGGTGGCTTAGAGCACCGGTCTGGCCCACCAACTGTTTGAGGGAGCATGACCCGGCCCCTGATTTGAAAAGGCTGAGAACGCCTGGTCTATTTATTTTTGCACATTTATATCCCACCCTCCTGGTGGGTACACCACTCTATGCTAACAATGCAGCTATAAAGGAACTAGAACAGGCCTTTAAGTGTAAGATCAAGGCCATCATCCATATTAGGATATCTTCCATTACCACAGACAGATATGAAAGCTAGAGAGTGGGGGGGGGGGGGGAACCGACAGGAAAGAAATTAGTTAGTTTGAAATGTAGTGTTAGAAAAGAGCTTGACATATACCGTGGCCCCCAGAAAGACCAACAAGGAGGTTCTTAATCAAATGAAGCTTGAAGACTTACTAGAAATCAAACTAACTAAACTGACTCTAATGTGCTTTGCACACACCACATGGAGACAAAACAGGCTAGAGAAGATAATAGTGCAAGGAAAAACAGAATGTAGTGCAACAGAGAGAGAGAGAGAGAGAAACCTAACAGATTGACCCAGTAAAGGAAACCATCATCCGTTGTTTGCAAGACCTGAGCAAAACTGTCAATTATTCAAGTGCAGAGCTCACTTCTTCCAGCCAAGTCTTGATCTCCCTCTTCGAGGACCTTGATGTTTAAACTGGATTTGGACTAGGTAAAGGTCACCCTTGCTCAAAAGCCAGTCGTATCTGACTCTAGGGTTTGGTGCTTATCTCCATTTACAGCAAAAGAGCTGGCGATGTCTGTATATGGAGACGTTTCTGTGGTCATGTGGCAGGCATGACTAGATGCCAGAGTACATCTAATGCTGCTACCTTCCCACCAAAACGATACCTATTTATCTACTTGCAATTTCTTGCTTTCAAACTGCTAGATTGGCAGGAGTTGGGACAGAGACGGGAGCTCACTCCATCATGCAGGACTCAGGTCTTGAACTGCTGACATCACCAATTGGGCTTTTTTTTTTGTTCCTGGTATATTTATATGTATTTTTTAAAAAGTGTGACTGTTTTTAATGTGTGAGTTTTCTGTTGTTAGCTGTCCAGAGTAGGAAAATCTCCTAGATGGGTGGGGTATAAATATAATAAATAAATAAATAAAATGACCTGGCGACCTTCCAGTTGGCAGGTTCAGTCTCTTAACCACTAAGCCCCCGCAGTCTCTCCAGACTGGATTTGGACTGGACAGCCCTAAATAGGAGGCTTGTCCTCTGGTAGTCATTCTGGTGGAGGACTGGCCTCCCTAAAAGAAGATTGTGTGTCCACCATACATGCACCCTTAGTAAGTTCAAATAGAGATATGATTTGTACCACCTGTAGCCACTGCATGATTACCAGCTTTTCTCTGAATATCTGAGCACCAACAACTCTATGTGCTATTTAA